>CM060387.1:38311755-40711755 GCA_030545235.1 Helianthus tuberosus | reverse complement strand
GATATTATGAGGTAGAAACATTTGATATACATGTTGTGCAGAATGCCCAACTACATCAATTCTCAATTTCTCACTACTAAATTGTTAGCTTCCACTTGAACTAATTAAATTGATACCAACATTTAATTTAATCACAAACACTATACCAATATTTTTTTTTTTCACACAAAAGTAATATGCGGAAGCGATTGTAAAGTCATCATACCATATAAATACGGAGATGAACAAAGAAATCGAGATGGGGTTTTGGAGTTGGGTCAGAAATTAACCCGAAAATGAATTCGATTATCAAAATCAACACGTTTATCTAAAATGATTAGCAAAAAACAAACCTGATTGATCAATTATTCGAAGGCAAAGCAAGAAATACACATATTAGTGATAGCATCGATTATTACAAATATATCCATGTGGTGGGATTGAACACAAATCTTGATAGAAATCAATTTAAATTTGAAGTCTGAATCTATAACAAAGGAGATTACAACTTAATTGGAGTTATAGTTCTATTTTATTTTGACTTCTAGGAATGTGAAGATTATTAGGCTATAGGGGTGAGGGGCATGGTTGGGTCATTAATCGCCACGTAGGACCATTAATGAATTGCTACACCACCCCCTTGTCTCATCCACCATGATTCCCATGGATTAAACCATGGAAACCATGAGCCTACTTTCCATATTTAATATTTTCTTTCCTTTTCACAAAAATAAATTAAGGTAAGATAATAGTGGTTTGAGTCATAACCACACCCTTAGGGTAATTGTTTTGGATGATGGATTAGAAGTAGGTGACATGGCGCTGATATGGAGGGTCATGGTGATCATGAGGGTCATGACCACACCCTATAGCCTTAGGAGTTAAAATGGGAAATTATTTCAGTTTTTTATTAAAAAAAATGAAGATATTTTGTAATTGATTCTCTCCAAAATGTTGGATTGTCAAGGGTGCCACGTGGCAACCCAAGTTCTTTATTTATTAGATAAGATAGATGCTGTATTTACTCCAGCGGGTCGCTCTGTCACAACAGGCGGTCGATTCGTGTGGAGGGTGCAACTCCTGTCAAGTGGCAGGGGGTCGGAAATTTTCTCGGGGAAAGCTATGTCCCATTTCTACCGAGGCGTGTGCCCCGTTAAGACAACATGGTCCTTGGGACAGAAATGGGGCGGGCCTGCGACTTGCGGGTGTGTATTAACCGTCTGTTGTGAATTACACCTTTCAAAAAAAAAAAAAAAGATAAGATAGATGCTTGTCTTATATCACCCTTTGTATCTCACTCTCTTACATTACTGGTTCAATTATTTGGGTAACTGATATACTGTAACACTATTTTTTTTTTTTTTTTTTTTTTTTTTGAACGGCTAATGGGTCATATTTCATGATGCCTTTGGCCTCTTTGTTACTAAATATAGCAATTTATATAACCTTCACAATATATATGAACTGGTTAAAGTGTACGAAGATGGCAACAACTTTACATTGCTATATATGGAAAGCTGCCAACAATAGAATCTAACACATCAAATAATGATAGAAATAAATACTAATAATTAATTACGATATCCATAAATACTTTGCCATGAAATTAAGCAATTTATCTATCCAAATCAATTCCTAACATGGTAAGAATAACAAACTGCATATGCACTTTTTGTTTGCATTCATGTGTACTGCCAATTTAGTCGACATACTTATTCATTGTTATATTACTACTTCCGGACTTAGGTTAATTTATTTGCGTAAAGATCAAATACAAATAAGATACAAAATACCCTTAACGTAAGAAGTGAGTAAGATTTTTTTTTTTTTTTTTGTGAAAAATTTTTCCCTGCCACTTAACAATGACGTCGGCAAAATGTAAAAAACAAAAAAAATCATGATTTTACAGTAGTGGAGTAATTATGATTACTCTACAATTTTGTAGAGTTATTATAATTACTCTAGAAAATTACATAATTATTCTACTAGTGTAAAATCATGATTTTTTTATTAAGGGACTAAAATACGTGTTTAATAAGTAGGGGAAACAAATTTAAAAAAAAAAATCCTCTTTCACTTCTTACGTTAAAGATATTTTATATGTTAAGGTTTATTTATTTACTATTTTATTTATACGTTATAACTTATAAGTAAACTTGAATCCAAATTTGTTTTTTTTTACAAAATAAATAGTAACAATTTTTTTATTCATGTAGATATGTCAAGTACTTGAAGTCATTCCTCTGATTACTCTATTAGGCTAAAGAGAGTGGGGTCATGGTTGACGCAAGACTCGTCACATATGAACAAGAATGGAAGACTATACCACCCCCTTGCATGATCCACAATGGTTTGTATGGACTAAACCATGGCAACCATAGTCCTACTTTCCATTTTTCAAAAAATCATTTATTTTTCTTTAGACAAAGATAAATTAAAATAAATAAGGGGATAGTGGTTTGGGTCATGACCACACCCTTAGGGTATTGGTTTTGGATGGTGGATTAGAGGTGGGTGACATGGCACTGACGTGGAAGGTCATGACCACACCCTATAGCCTAAGAGAGTCGTGCTTACAAAGTAATATTACTTAAAATATATCACCTTAATTAGAAGGCTAAGGGATATGAGGGGCATGGGATGGATCATAAATTGTCATCTAGGATGGTGGATGATGTGCTACACCCACTATGGTTGGCATGGATTATAGCAACCATGTACCTCCGTTTCCTTAATTAATTAAATATATTTTACACAAATATTTTTTTTAAATGGGGATGGTGGCTTGGGTTATGACCACACCTAGGGCTGTAAACGAACCGAACGTTCAGCGAACCGTTCATGAACCGTTCGGCGGGAAGTTCGTCTATGTTCGTTCGTTTAATAAACGAACGAACATGAACAAGAAATTTCGTTCGATTAGTTAAATGAACGAACATGAACAGAGGTCTCGTTCGTTCGTTTGTGTTCGTGAACGTTCGGTAAGGTGTTCGTGAACATTTGTTGATTTGCGTTCATTTATGTTCGTATGTTTGTGTTTCAATTGAAGATCTTTGTACTTTCTTATATTTTATTTGTACTTTTTATATTATTAAACTTTTATTTGTTTTATTACCCTAACAATTAAACTAGGAAATCCACTTTCACCTTGTTTATGCATCATTTCCCTTTCATTTCTCATTATTTACATCGTCGAATACGATCGACCTCCGTTCCACAATGAGGGATTCAAGTTCGAGTGCTACTCTCTGGGCAATCTATCTTTATCCTTCGTCGCGTTCGCCAAATTTATTTGTGTTCATTTGTGTTCGTGAACCGTTCGCGAACACGCTCATTTCCTTAATGAACGAACACGAACATAAAATCTCGTTCGGTAAGTGTTCATGAACTGTTCGTGAACACGTTTATTTCCTTAACGAACGAACATGAACAAGACCTTGTTCGTGTTCGTTCGGTTCGTTTACAGCCCTAACCACACCATATAGGATGGTGGATGAGAGTGAGGTGACATGGAGAGTAATGATGGTCTTGAGGGTCATGACCACATCCTATAGCCTAAGGTTTTGGTTTTACAGTTTTTTTATATTTGAGTACTAGACGTGTTATTAACAATGTTATATTAATCGGAATTTTAAGTTATCAAACTGGCCATCTTACATGTTTATTGGACAGAACAGTTTAATAAAAAAAACCCGGATGAAGTCACAATCCGAGATTTTGAAAGTAAATTTTTTTTTGGTCCAACAAACGATCTAGTTTGCGGGTTCAACTGCTCTAAAGCATAACCAATTGCTTCAAATGAAGCTCGATCAAGAGTATAGTCAACTAGACTTACGTTGGCGATTCCTGAATCCTGATTCGGTTTGATTCTAAGAATAATGGTTATTTATCTTTGTGAAGTCATACATTGTTTAATTATATTAATTCACTAAAGGACTTAAGTTTGTTTAATACATGTGAAAGAAAGATTTGCGTAAACTTTTGTGTACTAGTTGAGCCAAAAATTTCTAGATGTGCTAGCTCAAGCTAGTTAAAACAAAAAAGGAAACTTATTCGGACGATTCATGCCTCAAACTGTTGTACACTTGTACTTAGGACTTTTGCTACAGTCTTTACCCTCTGATGTCAATTTAAAGTAAAATAGTATATTGTAAATAGATGAAAGTATAACTTTGTCATCATAGCATGTAAAACCTTATAAAAAAACCCTCTTGCTTTTGGAGGTCCTTGCTTTTACTATAGGTTACGAGTTTGGTCCCTGGATTTGACACCGTAATCCCTTGACCAATTAACCACCAATAAGGTTGTAAACGAACCAAACGAATACGAACAAGGTCTTGTTCGTGTTCATTCATTAATGAATGAACATGTTCATTCATTAATGAATGAACATGTTCATGAATGCTTACCGAACGAGATTTATTGTTTATGTCCATTCATTAAGGAAATGAACGTGTTCATGAATACTTACGCAACGTAAACGAACACAAATAACAACAATAAAACAAACAAACAAATGTTAATGAACACACATCACAAAGGAACGTTCATGCATACAAACAAATACAAATGTATATTCATTTTAGAATAAAATCCGCTTTTCTCATTACATAGATTACGAAGAATTCACCAAAAATATATAACTTATTTAACATAGTTATCCAAACATAGTTGACATGATTGTCATAAACATAACTAATTCAAAAATTAAGAAGTTTCTCTAGTTTTAACACAAACTAAGATTGAAATGGTCAAGTGAATGATGTTGGCAGAGGCATATATTCTAACTAGGGTTTCAAAAATTTTAAAAACTGTCTAAAACCAATAAAGTAAAAATATAACACATAAAAACCTTTAAGTGAACAAACACAATTGAATATAAACGAGTGAACATAAATGAACACATTACCAAACATAAACGAACGAACGAACACATCCATTATTCATGTTCGTTCGTTTAGCTTAACGAACGAAATTTCTTTTTCATGTTTGTTTATTCAATAAAAGAACGAACTTCCCACCGTACAGTTCACGAACTGTTCGCTGAACGTTTGATACATGTTCCCCATATATTTAACACCTACATGATCGAAATCCATTACAAGATATTTAGTTCAAAATATAATAATAATCTTGAATTAGTGAAATCTTTTACAATACGAAATAGCGAAATTTATAAACTTGAGTTCACTCTTTACATGTCATCATGATCCCCATAAATCCATAATATACTTTTAATTTATTGTAGTTGCCAAGATCATAGCATAAGTGAGCCTCCAAACTACCAAATGGCTTTTAACATAACATGTTATCGAGCATTGAGTTAGGTTTAATTTCATCTTCTCAAATGTTAAATGCGCATACATGGTAACTTAAACTCAATACCTTTTAGGGGAGTGGGGGTGGTCACTAGTGATAGAAATTCCATCACTCACAATATCCAATCAAATTCCGTCATGTCATCAACCATTATTTAATCACTCACAACCTTTTTTGGTGGCGGTGGTCATCACTCACAACACCCAACAATAAACCCCCACACCCCTCACATGTTCCATCACTCAAACCTTATAACGCGTGAATTTTATCACGCCAATAATATATCACGCGTTAACATTGTTGGTGGCGGTGGAAATTCACCAAATTCCACGCGTTATTTTTTGGTATCACGGAGCTATAACTTGCCACCCCAACCGCCCTTATAATTTGTTTGCGAACTTCTTAAATAAACTGGACATTACATGTATGTGTAAAGAAAAATCACTTAGTCGTTTGATTTTTTAAATCGATCTACACGACTATATAAAAACCAAACACATAACCATCTCGTTAACTCTAAAAAAAACTGAGAAATTCTGAAAGTGAAAGGATATGTCAATGCAATAAGTTGCACATCGTTAACAACGGTCTACCATCGTCTCTAAAGGTGTCGCCCCTAAAGTTTTTATTTCTTGTAGTGGTTATGTACTTACGTGACTTCCCATTTACACGACTATTTGACCTCTAAACACATAAGCCACCCACCCCTACCCGCCACTATCAATCAACTGTCTACCCCTTGATTACTATATCAAGTATTGTTTCTTAATCTTCTCACACGTATACACCTTCTCATTTGATTATACATAATTAGATATGTATGTGTGCACGCATTATGTTAAAAGGATGTATAATTCTAGTAAGAACGAAGTATATATAAATACTTATTTGTATTTTGAATTTAATAAATGGATTAACAAATTATCGAGCCGATGGTCTCACTGAAAGCAATCTCTCTATTCCTACAGAGTAAATATAAGGTTGTCTAAATCTTACCCTCCTCAGACCCTACTAAGTATGATGATGATGATCAACGAATTATTATACATATACATATATATAATTTGCAACATATCTATGGATTATGGTTTGTAACATAATGCTTAGTGGGTTGTACCACTAAAGACAAATTCATATCTATACATTATGGTTTATAACATAATGCTTAGTGGGTTGTAGTGTTGTACCACTAAAGACAAATTTGTATTCATTTAAAACTCTAAATAATATGCATCATGGTTTGTAACATAATGCTTAGTGGGTTGTACCACTAAAGACAAATTCATGTCCATGCATTATGGTTTGTAACATAATGCTAAGTGGATTGTACCACTAAAGAAAAATTTGTATTTCATTTAAAAACTATAAATAATTTTGCGAGTTAACACGTCGCAACAAGCGTGTGTGGTTAAACGTTTTTACGTCGTCTATTTTTTTCCGTTTCACAGGTTCATCGTAAAGCCCGGGTCCTAGATCGACTTAGTTATTTTTTATATGTTTTACGTTTCGGTTTAATTTATTTGCATTAACAAACTGCAAATTCAGTGTTAATGGTCGCTGGTAGTAGTGTGACATTAATGTTCGCCCCCGCCACAACGTGGGGTACTGCTTATTACTAGTTAATTTATAATTTATATCTTCACTTAAGTGTTTTCAATATATTCATAATAACAATTTTCATTGAAAATTCAATAAAATCTACATGCACATATGCATGAGATAGATGCATAAATAAAATATTTTAGATTTACCGAACTCATGTATTGAATTTTTATACCAAAAAAAAAAAAAAAAAAAAACTTCCACGAAATTGTTAAACATTCATTTTTGAATTTATCAACTTATGTATGAATCTAAAAGAAGTATATTAGATTTTAGAGTTATGATTTGATCCTTAGTATAATACACACACATGTGTGTGTATTCTCTTTGGCATTTATATGGTGGCTTTCAAATGCATGTTCTTTGAATGGTGATTCTTTAGGGATAGGGTTTCCCAGTCCACTTGGGTTTTGTTTTTGTTTCTTTATTGCTTTACTGTAGAATTTTGCTTACAAGTGGTCTCTTGGCTAGATAAATCCATGCATGTATGCATACTCACACACATACATTCTTTTTGTAGCTTGCTACCATACAAAAACAGAAATAAATAAACCATTTCACTATATATTGCAAAAATATGGTTAGAAGTACGTAGTCAACTGAGCCCATGGAGTATCATCATCACATCATCATACTCAGTAAATCTTATCAATAGTAAAGCTAAGATAGACACTACAAGAAAGTACTACTTTTAGCGGCGACATCTAAAAAGTCGCCGCTAAAGGTCTTGATCCGTGACACCCACATTTAACATCATCTGGGCCGTTGATTGATGTTAGATCAAATGGACAGGGAATAAAACAACAATGGACTCTCCTCTTTCATTTTAGCGGGCATTTTCCCTCCACCACTGGTCTCTCTCACCCCGCACCAGACGCCACTGCCGGAGCACCTCCTTCACTCCACCGTCGCACCGTCGTACCGCCATCACTCTGCCAGAGCACTCCCGCACCATCACTCTCCCAGGTTAGTTTTGTTTCCTGTGTTTGATTTAGGGGAAATTAGGGATTTTTTGGTGGAGAAATTTGCTTTAAGGCTTCTTCTTTAGGTGAATTTCTAAGGGTTTGGGCTTCTGGGGTGATGGAATGATCCATATTGTGTATTGATTGTAGATATTTGAAGGGTTTCTTTAGGGCATTCAAAAGGTGTTTTGGGGTAGGACGTTTAGGGTTTAGGACTGCTATGTAATACAGATGGACATTATAAGCGGGTAATCGAAACGGGTCGATACCGGGTTTTGGATGGATGGGTCAAAAGGGTTGTTGAATGGTTAATTTAATAGGAATCTTGAACCATAACAATGAGTATGTATCCCCGAATCCCAAAGAATGCAGCTTTTCATGGATGGAAATAGTATTGTTTATTGGTTTTGTAAAGCTTAGATTTTTACAGATTCAACAGTTTGAATTTTTTAGTTCACAGGTCAACTGACAAAAGTAAAATAAGTTGTCTGTATTCATTCGGTTGTAGATGAGACCTGAGGCGTTTTCCAATTTAGTCAAAGTAAACAGATCCATGCCCGTTTAATAACAATTAATCACCCTGTATTTATGTGTGATATTAAACAGGGCTGAGTTTTTAAAAACTGTATTTATGTATTCAGTGATTAATTTTTAAACTCGGAATTTCAAAGGCAACGAATTACAGGGTCGCCAAACTTCAGAGATGTTCATTAGCGGCGACAATTGGAAGTATTAGCGGCGACAAAAGTCGCCGCTATTGCCAGAATTCTTTGTAGTGAGAGTCTTAGGAGAGTAAGGTGTAGACAGTCTTACCTCTATCTTGTAGGAATAGTATATATAATATACTATCGCATGGTATAGTTCAACCAATATATTAATAACTAGACAATATTAATTTAAATTTATAACTTTAAAATTACAGTGACCAAACCCAAGTCAGTCAACAAATCTGGGCTAGTCTCATGAACACCATGCTAGTCTCATGAACACCATGCACGCATTGTGGTTTATCTCCTATATGTTGTCGATCACCAACCAACGTGAGAACTAAGGACATCTAATCAAGATACGCATGATTGACTAATCTAGGGGTGTTCATCGGTTCGGTTTATGGTTTATTCGGTTTTCGAAATTTTGTACCAAAAACCAAACCAAACCAAACCAAACCAAATTCAATTTGGTTTGGTTTCGGTTAGAAACCAAATAAACCACTTTCAACCAAATTGTAGCTAATTAAGTATTTTTTTTCCCTAATTTATATTTATGTTTGTGTTCCAACTTCCGAACATCGAGTCACCAACTAATTTAAACCTAACAATATATAAATAAAAGAAAGTTTCATAGCAAAATAAAACAAATACATCCATAAAATAGTCGTACATATAATCACAAACTTAAAACTTCAAAACATAGATCATAGAAACTATAAATAGTCAACAAGTCTAATGCCACAAAATATAAATAATATTCAAACATTTAGTATTTTGGGCTAATAATTTGAATATAGTTTAATAAATATTATTTTTATTTAATAATTAATTAAATTAACAGTTTATTCTGTTATCCAAATAAACCGAATAAACCAGATAAAATAAGATGTGGAACCAAAAACCATATTCACAATTTGGTTTCGGTTAGAAACCAAACCAGACATACAATTTGTTATTCAAATCGGTTTATTCGGTTACGGTTTATCAAAATTCAAAAATACTGGTCAGGGTGCAAAAGGCAAAAGTTGGAGAAGTTGAAGGACTAAAAGTTGCAATACAGGAATGGTGATGGATATATATGAGTAGAAGACAAGAAAAGGGTCACCGTCTTCTGAAACCCTAACTTCTTTCCTTTAACAAGTTTAAAAGAGTATTTTGGTCTCCCTCTTTATTTCTTTCGAAAGGGGTGTTCATATAAAATAAAATTGTCACCATCCGGATGTTCCGATATATCACTTTCAAAATTAGGTGTCTTGAACATGACATATGATGCATATATATGTATATATATACATGTGGTATGTATAACACATATATCACAAAACTTATACGTATGTGAGAGAGACAGTTTCTCTCTCACAAATGATAACCCTATATCCAACTACCAAGAATGTCGATGCAATAAAAACTAGAGACAAAGGATAGCCCACTCTATAAATTTCCATTTAAAGATACATATAATTATCAAAGGATTGTAACATGTTTTTATTTTATGTATTACTAGGTAAAATCACGTGTATTACACGGGTTGCATAAATATAATTTCATATAATAAATAATAAAAATATATATTTAAAAAAAACTCGTATACTTATATTGTAACAATTTACTTTATTTTTTTATTTTGCATAAATGTAATTTTATATAATAAATAATAAAAAGATATATCTTTAAAAAAACTCGTATATTGCACGTGTTTAATTAAATATAATGTTATATGTTAACACATACAGTCATCAAGATTTATCTTTTAAAAATTAACTTTAATGTATTATTTACTTATTATAACATTGTACTTTGTTAAATATGTATTCTTAACAATTTTTTTGTTAAAAATTATTATTATTATTTAATATGATCATAATAAAAATAATCATTTATATTCTTATCTAATTTTTTGTTTAAAATTATTATTATTATTTAATATAATCATAACAAAAACAAATGTCTTATCTAATATTTGTGTTTAAACTTATTATTATTTAATATGAGAGATAAATAGGAAAATAAGGTGAGAAAGCATCAGAGAATGACACATGTCCAAAAAATATTTTCATTTATTAGTATAGAAAGATTAAATCATCCATTAAAAGACTAAAGAACTATACGCTTTCAACTTAACCTTAGGTATATAAGATCCATCTAATTAAACATAGTAAACCCTAAATAATCAAATTTGAGGAAAACGACAAAGAGGGGAGAAGTTAACAGAAAATTCTAACCCAGTTTTTCAATTGGATGAAAATGACAGTAAAAATGAAACCTCAAGAACCCAAATACAAAAAGTTTCATTTTTGGACTGAACCGGCAAAATTGACCTAAACTCAAAGACTATTTACAAATATGAATACTTTTACTATCTAATAGTGGTGAAGATACGAACTGTCGGTAATTCACTGGTCCAAACTCCGTGAGAAAAGCGAACATGAATCTTAGATTATAGTCAATCTAAACCATGTATTCAAAATACATGTATATATACACACATATATATACGTATACTCCTTTATTGTGATGTATGTGCATCATTGTTGTCGGAACTCCTAGTTATGGACCACCAAAACCAATGACATCTTTTTCTGATGTTGCATTAACATGCACAACCCATTTTCAATGGAGCTCTTGAAGTTTATGTCAAAGATACCTCTACATGGTCCCTTTCTTGATTACAATATGTACGTGTTTGGTAATTATTATTGTATTTCAAAATTCAAATAGATTCACGTGTCCCCTTCTCAACCTTGTAAAATAATTTTTCTTCATCAAATTATCTCACGCCGCGTTGTTTCACTTGTTTCACAAATATTCAACATCTATATTATTTTTTCCATCAAATCAAAATTATTGACTAGCTATAAAAAAAATTATATTTTCTTTAGGAATGTGTTTGGTTTGCAGGAAACAGAAACATGTTGTTAATCACCGAACATCCTTAAAAAATAATCTTTATTTTTTATGTTCTTAATATTGTTTGATTCGTTAATAACGCCGACGGGTTTTTCCATCAGCCTAATTTTCGTTGGCGAAAGTATTTTTCTCTAATATATGTATGTGTGTCTAGAGGGTCGTTCATTTCAAAATCGGTAGTATGTTGAAAACTGTAAAAACTAATTTAATTGTTGTACTATTTATTATGTAAATTGGATAGAAAGTATGTTGATTTTAATTTGTTTACTATTTATTTTTTTATAAAATATTGTATTAATAGTTTTATTTTCTTTTGCCTAAATGAGTTAATGCATATACCATTTACAACCTGGCCGATTTTGAGGAGTGAAAGGGACTAATAAAATTTAAACTCATTGCTTACCCAACTTAGCTAAAAAGGGCATGACGGGCATGGAACGCATGGTTCAATTTTTATAAGCAAGAAGACTTCTCAATATGCATTAACTCATTTAGGCAAAAGAAAAAAAATGTAGAGTAAATTACACGTGTACCTTGTCCTTGCCTACTATACAAGTATATAGTGGTAAAATTACATCAACTATGGAGGTACGGACGATCTCAAGGTGCGATTAGATGAAGATCTAAAGTCGAAAGACTAAACGAGTAAAATAATAATTAAATATGTTTAATTATTATTTGAATTATCTTTAGTGTTAGATTTATTATTATTGTTTAGATAAGTATTGTTTAGTATTTGAGTTAGAGAAGAAATAAAATTCGTATTAGTATAAGATGTTTAATTAGTCTTTAAATATTCATCATCACCATACTCAGTAAATCTCACAAATAGCAAAGCTAAGGTAGGGTCTAAGGAGGGTAGATGTAGACAGCCTTACCTCTATCCCATAGGAATAGAGAGGCTGCTTCAAGTGAGACCCCGGCTCGATTGTAGTTTTGTATCAAGCCTTGGACCTAAGACACATAACACTCAAACAATCGGGACAGAGACTGATTGGTGCATGTACCCCCGTGTCTTTCAGCTATCAACGTCACCACATGATGCATGATTAACAATCCGCCGTTTTTAACGTTTTTTTTTTACTAAATTAGTAAAATAACGTTAAATTAGTACCATTTCACTCCCCCCCTCCCCCCGAGCGTCCACACATGTATACATTATATGTGCACACATTAGTAAAATAACGTTAAATTATATTAAATTAGTCTTTATTGAGTCCTTGTAATCAAGTTTATTCATTCACAAAAAATTAATAGAAGTAATTAGTGAATCTCGTTTGTGTTCATCACTCTGATCTCATACACAGATTCAATAAGTAGTATCAAAGCTTGCATGGTTTTGAGAGTCGTCTTCTGAGAAGAGAGAGCTGGAACCAGTAGTCGCTGTGATCGTGAAAAGTGATTCAGTTCGTTTATATGTGAAGTCAAAGAGTCATCAGATTCTATATGAAGCCCAACTGTAATCGTATGAGCAAAACCGTGAGTATTATAATATTTGCTTCTTTTTTTTTTTTTTTTTTTTTTTTTTTTGTGAGGCATGATTAACGATGGAAATAGAGAAGCAAACAAATTGTTTGCTTTGCTTGTTTTACGAGGAAGTGGATAGACATATAAAATTAATTAATTGTGTTGCTTATTCAAAAGTGAAAAAATGGAGTTTTCTTTTTTGCTATTGTCTAGAAAGGAAAAAAAAACAGGAGATTGGTTTATGGTTGATGTTTGTGTGATGCAAACAAAGAGGCAGGTTATTGTACAAGAAGAAAACGGGTCAATAACAAGTTTTAATGTGATGACTAGTTTGTGGCGATTGGTTAATTAATTGAACGTGAAGTAGTTTTTTTTTTTTTTTTTTGGATCTCATATGAATAAAATCAAATTGATGGCTAGAAGATATGATCCAAAAGTTGTTTTGTGGTGAATCAATACAACAACAACTTGAACATGTATGGATTTCTAGCTGCCATGTGGTGATCGGGACAATGGTGTTCCAATGGAGTTCGAGAGATTCCAACAAGTGTTAAGGCTACGGGGTCGTCCAACGTGTGACCAACAAGCCAACAACGGAACCAATGACGGTGAAGGCAGTAGGAATTGTTTACTCTTCTCTAGATTTCAACGATTACGTGCCATTAGTGTGTGTCAGGATGGTTTTATCTCCGTGTGTCGGGAGACTGAACAAAAGCAAAAGACTCGTTCAAAGGCAGTGGTTAAAGATCCTGATTAGATCTTGGTAAACTCTTTGATTCAATCCGGTTAAAGGCAGTTGGCAAGTTATCATTTCTTCCAGTTGATAGAGGTCTGTTATTAGTCAAGTTCAATGGTTCGATTGAAGTGAATTTGAATGATAGTCTGAGAGCTACTTGAAAGGCGTTCGAGGGCCTCTTGAAGTCCTGTCAAGAGGGTCACATAGTCTGTGACTATTAATCGAATCTACATGAAGAGGCGAATTCACCCAAGGCAAAGCGTGTGTCGCTCAGGTTCTTAGGATGGAGTAGTGTTAGGACTAACGGAAGACGTAATGTTAGTACTGGTAATGATGATGTAAGCAGTGACGATAATGGTAGTGTATCTATTGAAGATTTCTATGGAGGTCATGTGTTTACCGAAGATAGTGTGGTAGATTGAGACAGAATGAGTCAACATTGAGAGGGAGACTTATAGAAGTTGATGTTGATAGGAAGTGATAAAATTGCAACATCAACTATGGAGGTACGGACGATCTCAATGGGCGGTTAGGTGAAGATCTAAAGTTGAAGGATTAAACGAGTAAAATAATAATTAAATGTGTTTAATTATTATTTAAATTATCTTTAGTATTAAATTTATTATTATCGTTTAGTATTTGAGTCAAAGAAGAAATAGAATTCATATTAGTATTAGTATAGGATATTTAATCTTTAAATATTAAGTTATTTTAATCAAGTTTATTCATTCATAAAAAATTAATAGAAGTCACACAAATCTAACTTATAATAAAAGACTCCAAATAATGACACATGCCATTCTCTCCTTCAACCTCATAAATTCTATTTATATTTTTGTTTAATAAATATCTTTTAATATTAATATTAATTAATAACCAATATGTAGATATCACTTATATTTATCCTTATCTTTATCTAAAATTAATAAATAACTTCAATTTTGTAATTTAGACTTTTTTTTACTTTTAACCCAAAGTTTTTCATCTTTTGCAATTTAATCCTAACTTTTTTTTATTTTCAATTTTGGTCCACTATACTTTTCATCTTTCCCAAGTTTTTCGTTTCTTTCTAAATTTTGTGAGTTACGCACCACAACGTGCGTGTAGGGTTCAACATTTTTTCGTATATTTTTTTCCCGTTTGACAAGCCCGTCGCGTCACATCTATTTTTCTATGTTTGACAAGTTCGTCCAACACGCGGGTCTTGGATGGACTTGGTTATTTTTTTCTGTGTTTTACCTTTCGGTTTAATTTCTCAGCAACGAGCGTGCGTGATTCAAAGATTTTACGTCTGCTTTTCGTTCGGCGTTTTTTTTTACCGTTTTTTATTTATTTGTTTTTACAAGCTTTTCCGGTGTTGGTGGTCGCTGACAATGGTATAGTATTGCTACTACTTAACACAGTTTTATGACAACCGCTGCAACGCAGGGGCTTAATACTAGTTCAACATATAGTAGTATAATAAAATATTCTAAATCAAACTCAATCAAAATGAATATGACTTTTACATAACTGATTAATTAACTAAAACAAATAAACAGTTAACTATATATATATATATATACTACAAATCAATTATACATCTTCTCAATCATACACACACATGAATAGGAGAGGTTCATATCTAGCAATCCAACACATGAAAACGAAGACACATGCCACAAATTTCGCAAGAAATTACCCTATTCGTCAAGGCGTCAAGCGTAACCAAGAAGTCACATGAACACAATCAAATCAAGTGTAGATACAATTAATTCATGTCAACTTATTTACCATAATAGAATCTGTCATTTGTTTCTTCTTTTCACATTGCAATGTAATATGAGTGATAGATGACTTGACAATCCCACATGTTTTGAGGATATGTAACTTTAACAAAATGTGAATAGATTACACCAAGTCACTAAAATACATGTCAATGATTGACTAAATATTCTATTATGGAATAAAATATAGATTGAGGTTTAAGTTGATACAACACATGTTTTGGTGGACCATTATTGTTCTTGGCCTCTCTTTATGAGATGATCATCTTTGTTATATATTGCCATTATCAATGTGGTCCATGACACAAAGTACTCAGATTTCCACAAACAAATATGTCTCTCCTTTGAACTTCTTTTGTTCTACAACTTCATCCACACAAACTTCTCAACTTCAATCTTTTAGTTATAAGCTTTGACATATGGTAGGACCCTTTACATGGAAGCTTGTTAGCTGAAAACATTGCATCTTCCAAAACATATAAAGGATGCACATGTGAACTTTAATGGCACAAACAAATCCAAAGATCATGATAGAATATGATTGGAACGTTTACGCGCTTATTTGTGCAAATACAACTATACATAAGTTGTCGCGGTCACAAAACGATTGGGTCAAATGGAATATTTGTATGTTAACAAAATTTTAAGAAACAACGCTAGTTATCCTCTATGTCCGGCTATATTAGGTGTAATTTGTCAACGTTTCATATTGGTATCAGAGACTAATCTAGGGGACATGATAACATGATTATCTATTGTGTTCGAATAGCTAATCATTTTGATGATATCCCTAATAACATAGATGTGTCTAGACATTAATTTAATCTAACTTTCATTCATTAAGCAAAATCAAACACAAATTAAATTACAGATCTTTTTTTTTTTTTTTTAAAAGTATGTATTATTCATAAAACAATCACCCCTATAACATAAAGGGCAGCCAAACCACCAAGAAAAAACTTTACATGAAATCAAAATTACACCACCTATCCCATGTAATCACTCTATCTTTGGACCTGTTTTTATACCAAAAGAAACCAATAACTTTGACGTCTTGGATAATCATGTCGGTCGCTATTCAATTAAAATATAGATGATATATATTCAATTTTAAAGACAATTAACCGGGCTCTCATATAATTGATATAAATTAATAAAGGTAGGCAAGTATTTAGTTTTAACATTTTTAATTAATGAATCAAGTTTTAGATATTCTCATTGATGGGATCCTTAAGTTGGCTATATATTACTTGTCCTTTTCGTGAGAGAGATGAGTAGATATAAATCAGAAAGCTTTAGTTTTCAACACATTTGTCATTAGATGATGATAGCATTGCCTCCCATAGCTACTTAATGGGGGTCCATTTGTATTTATGAATGCTTAAAAGGGTCTTTAAATTTACTCTTGAAAATCAAATCAGTGTTTTGAAAACCATAATAGGTAAATGGAATTACTTTAAGCCGTTAAATTGGTAATTACGGTTTGGTAAAATCGAATTATGAGATGATCATAAAGAGAATAAAAGTGGATGAGTTGTTATTTAAGTTTAATCATGACAGGCGACTTGCGCACCGCCGTAAAAAATAGTGTCTTTTTAGACAAAATTTCAGATCGCCGCTCTTAAAAGTTTTGTTAAACCTCTCGTTTGCCTCTCATAAAATAAACCCTTGGTCGGGCACTGCATGTGGCCTTTTTGAAATCAGCAGTATGGAGGGTTCGATGCCTAATCTGGTTTTTATTAAAGTTTACCATAACTTCTTTTTAAAAACAGTTCAATTATGTTCTCTTTTGGTAAGGTTAAATGGACACTTACATATTTATGGATGTGTCCCATGTATATTAACCCGATTTTAAAAGAAATTTGGTTTATTGGATTTTAATAATACTAAGTTTCACATGTTATCCGATAACAATCCAAACTCTAAAAATTCACTCCAACGATCCCAACTTGTAAGAATTTGGCTCCCATTCATCATTTTATAACATATAAAAAGTTGGTCTCCTCAATATAATCAAGTACATCTGTAGCATCCTTAATTGAATTAAGTGCACCTACAGTTTGAAAATGAATAAATTTTAATAAACCTAAGTTTCAAATGCACCTGAGCATCCCAACTCTAAAAATTCACTGATATAAGTTTCTAGAAGAAAATTAGAAGTCTCAATGTCTTGATAATTGCTAGATTACTTTTCAAACACGACATAATTGTTTTATACATGAGAGTTATATTTATGAATGTATGAGTTTTTTTAGTATACATATATATAATATAGTTTTGTCTCTGCTTTATACATTGTTTAAAATAGTTTATCAACTTTTGTTAGTAAATACAAAAAGCAATATAATAAAAACTTCGTAAAACCATAAATAAGTCTGATTTTGTAAAAAAGAATCAACTAAATAACTTAATTAAAGTTCTTATATTTTTCTAAAACGTATATTGTTAACAACTAGTTGATGCCCCGCCCGCGTTGCGGGACGATGGCCGAATAATGAGCGAGTGTTAGTCAGCTCATTGACACGAAAAACAATTAAATCGAGTCAACTAATTAAAACAAAACATTTTTATAGTTTTGATAAAAAAAAAAACTAAAACAATGGCAATATTGTAATTTTTAACTGAGGGAAAGTTGTATTTTTTGACTGTGGTAAAATCGTAATTTGGCAAAAGCTAAAGTAATGGCAGTACTGTAAATTTGAACCTGGGGCAAAATTGTAAATTTTCACAGGGGCAAATTCATAATTTTTAACTTGGGGTAACAACGTAATATAAATTTGAACTAAGGGCACAATCATAATTTTAAGCTTGAGGCAAAAGCACAATTTTATTTTGGGCAAAATCGTAATTTTGAGTTGAGGGCAAAAACATAATTTTATTTTGAACTTGGGAAAAAATGTAATTTTGAATTGAGGGCGAAATCACAATTTTAAACGGGGAAAAATCACATTTTTTAATAGAGAGCAAAATCGTAATTTTTAAGTGGGGGCAAAAACAAAATTTTATTTTGAACTGGGGGCGAAAAGGTAATTCTGAGCTGAGGGCAAAACCACAATTTTATTTTGAATGGAGGGAAAAAGAGTAATTTTGAGCTGAGGACAAAAGTGTAATTTTATTTTGAGCTGGGGGCAAAACCGTAATTTTAAAGAGAGACAAAAACGTGATTTTTAATGGATATAAAATAATAAACTGGCTGGTCCAATGGGAGAGTGCCAGGCAAAGTCGTAATTTTAAATTGAGGGCAAGATCGTAATTTTAAGATGGGGACAAAAAACGTAATTTTATTTTAAGCTGTGGGCAAAAACGTAATTTTAAAATAGGTATAAAACAATAAACGTGTTGGTCCAATAGGGGAGTGCCAGGCAGCTGCCTGGCACTATTCCCCCATTTGGTTTTTGTATACGTAGCTGCCCGACACTATTCCTACATTTGGTTTTTGTATATGTAGAAAATAAAAAGTTGGAAATAACATAAAAAGATCATAATTCTACAATAGGCCTTTTGATTGTGAGCCTAAGCCCAAAACTGTTTAAGTGTAGTGCAATCAATTTAGAAAACTTGTTGAACTTGACTTATTGACATGACTCATATGTAAAAAAACAACTTCAATAAAAGGCTCAGTCCAATATGAGTAGAAACCAAACAAGCCCAGTTTATTGACATAAATGATAAACCCCACGATGATTTCGGGTTTAGGTTATATAGTAAACTAGGTTAGAACTCCGTGTATTACATGGGTTAAATAAATGTAATTTTATATATTAAATAATAAAAAGTTAGATCTTTATGAACCCCGTATATTGTACGGGTTAAATAAATGTAATTTTATATATCAAATAATTAAAAAAAAAATTATATCTTTAAAAACCATGTGTGTTACACAGATTAAATAAATGCAATTTTGTATACTAAATACTAAAAACGTCGTATCTTTAAAAAACCAGTGTATAATCGAGTTGAATAAATCTACCAAAGAATAAAAAAAAATACTTCCTTAAAAACCCCATATATTATACGTGTTAAATACATCTAAAAAGAGTTATATCTTTAAAAACCATGTGTATTACACATATTAAATAAATGTAATTTTGTATATTAGATACTAAAAACGTCGTATCTTTAAAAAAACCACGTATAGTCGGGTTGAAAAATCTACCAAATAAAAAAATATATCCTTAAAACCCCGTGTATTACACGTGTTGAATAAATCTAATTTTACATAGCAAATGATAAAAAGTTATATATTTAAAAACTACGTGTATTACACGGGTTATATAAATGTAACTTTGTATAGTAAATAATTAAAAAATATATTTTAGAAAACCACACGTTTTACACGAGTTGGATAAATATAATTTTGTATAACAAATAACAAAAAAGTTATATTTTTAATAAATTTGGATAACATTTAATATTAAATTATTATTTATATATATATTTAATATAAGATAAGTAGGAAAGAGAGGTATTTGTTTTAAAAATATACTAGGTTAGAACCCCGTGTATTACACGAGTTGAATAAATGTAATTTTATATATTAAATAATAAAAAGTTATATTTTTATGAACTCTGTATATTGTACGGGTTAAATAAATGTAATTTTATATATCAAATAACAAAAAAAGTTATATCTTTGAAAACCATGTGTATTACACAGATTAAATAAATGTAATTTTGTATACTAAATACTAAAAACGTCGTATCTTTCAAAAAAAACCGTGTATGATCGGGTTGAATAAATCTAACGAATAATAAAAAAAAATTACATCCTTAAAAACCTTGTATGTTACATGTGTTGAATAGATCTAAAAAATAGTTATATCTTTAAAAGGTAAAAACCATGTGTATTACACATATTAAATAAATGTAATTTTGTATATTAAATACTAAAAAGGTCGTATCTTTAAAAAAACCGTGTATAGTTGGGTCAAAAAATCTACCAAATAATAAAAACATTATATCCTTAAAAACTTCTTGTATTATACGTGTTGAATAAATCTAATTTTACATAGCAAATGGTAAAAGAGTTATATCTTTAAAAACTTCGTGTATTACACGGGTTATATAAATGTAACTTTGTATAATAAATAATAAAAAAAGTTATATTTTTCAAAACCCCCTATTTTAGACTTGTTGAATAAATATAATTTTGTATATCAAATAATAAAAAGTTATATTTTTAATAAATTAGGATGACATTTAATATTAATTTATTATTAATATATTTAATATAAGATAAGTAGGAAAGAGATGTATTTGTTTTAAAAATATATTAAATTAATAATTTAGATTTGAGGATAATATTTTATTAAAGTATGATAAGATTTAATATTAATTATTTATTTATTTATTTAATTAATATAAGATAAATATAGATTTGATGATACCTTCAATGAATGACACGTGTCCAAAACTTGGTTTCTCTTATTATAGTTGATAGAAGATTAAATTAACAATTTATATTTGAGGATAATATTTTATTAAAGTATGATAAGATTTAATATTAATTTATTATTTCTTATTTATCTATACTATATAATAAAATAAACCAATTGAAGGACGCATGTCATTCATTGAAACTATCAATTAAAAGATAATTATAAAATTTAATTTAATATAAATTTAAACAATTCGTATAGGAGATAATCTAATATTTTAAAATATTTATCAGATTTCTAAATTATTTATCTTGAAAACAAAAGATGTACGCTAAATATAAATTAATATAATGTTAGATTTTATATTTTAATGACAAGATATTCATATATTTTTATCAATAAGCTAAAAGCACCATATTAGTTTCGTTATTAAGTAGAAGGTGATGGCTATGGAGTTAGATTTATTATTATTATTATTTTTAAATTAAGTCTTACACTTTGGATATTTATATGTATCGCAAAACTTCAACTTTTATATATAACCAAGAAGGGGACGAATAAATGAATAAAACCAAGTCAAATGTATAAACCATTAGTCGAACTAATAAGAACCATCACCGCAATCACTCCATCCATCATATATTATATCCGTTAGTTTTTTAAAAGATATACATTTTTATTAGATTTATTCAACCCATGTGATAAACAAGGTTTTTTAAATATATAGCATTTTTATTTTTTACTATACAAAATTACATTTATGAAACTCGTATAATACACAGGGTTTTTAAAAATATAACTCTTTTTTATTATGTAGTATATATAATTAGATTTAGTCAATCCAAATAATACACAGGGTTTATAAAATTATAACTTTTTATTGTTTGTTATATAAAATTACATGTGCTCAACCTGTATAACACATGAGTTTCTTAAAAATTTAACTTTTTTCATTATTTAATATATAGAATTAAATTTACCCAACCCATACAACATACGGGGTTCTTAAAAATACAACATTATTATTTAATATATAAAATTACATTTATTCAACCCATGTAATAAACGAGATTTTTAAATATATATTGTTTTATTATTTGATATATAAAATTATATTTATTCAACCCGTGTAATAAACGAGATTTCTAAAGATATATATATATATATATTGGTGTATAAAATTATATTTATTCAACCCGTGTAATACACGGGATTCTAACCTAGTTTAATTAATATAAGATAAGTATAGATTTGAGTATACCTTTAATGAATGACACATGTCCAAAAATTGATTTCTTTTAGAGTTAATTGCCAAAATCGTCCCTGAGGTTTGGGCATGTTTGTCATTTTCGTCCAAAATGACACTTTTGTACCAAATTGACCCCAACGTTTGTAACTTTTTCCCATTTTCATTCAAACCACTAACTTAGTTTATGTTTTTTGTTGAGTTAAGGATGTTTGGATGAAACTGACAAATATAAAACCACATGGACGATTTTGGCAATTTACTCAAACTCTTTTAAATTTATTTTAATTAATTAAGTTTGTTACATATATAATAAAAAAGAATATACATGCATTTTTATATGAAAAAAATAGTAGCTTTGTCACATAATTTTTATAAATTTTCATCCAACCACTAACTATGTTAATTTTCTATTAAGGCGAAGGATGTTTATAAACTAAAACATAAATTAATTTTCTAATTTTTTAAATAGATCAATTTTATAAAAATAAAATCTACTTAAACCTCTAAATTTTATAAAACTAAAATGCTGGTGACCTTATTGAAAAATGTCAAATAAAAAAAATATCATATGTACCAAGTTGTAATTCATCTTCTACTCTTTTAAATTCGCTACTAAAGAAAAACAGAAGCCAGTGCCCCCCCCCCCCCCGCGCCCTCTATCAAACAACGTTTCGTTACCAAACTTTAAAATTACCCACCAACTTGTAATTATAATGCTATGAACCAAAAGTTTCTTTACTCAAGCCACTCAGAATAAGTATTAGTTAGTTACCCTCATAATCTTAATTAAATAAATATTTTATTTCTACCAACAGATTTCCTAGGTGCTCAACACATTTAAAAAATATGTAACGTTTTACAATTTTTTTCTATCTCTACAACTGATAAATACTAAAAGTTGTAATCGATTGTTATGTGTTGCACACCAATGGCGTTTTCTCTTTTTAAAACCGATCTATATAAAGAAGCTGTAAATTAATTTCTGTCTTAATTTATAAAATTTAAAACATCCTTCACCTTAACAGAAAAAATAAACTGAGTTAGTGATTTGAATGAAAATTTATAAAAATTATGTGACAAAACTATTAATTTTTTTTTTCTAAAAACTCCATGTATATTCTTTTTTATTATATATGTAACAAAAATAATTAAATAAAAGAAATAAAAAAGGGTTTGAGTAAATTGCCAAAATCGTCCCTATGGGTTTATATTTGTCAGTTTCATCCAAATATCCTCAACTTAACAGAAAAATAAACTAATTTAGTGGTTTGGATGAAAATAGCAAAACGTTACAAATGTTGGGGGGCAATTTGGTACAAAGGTGTCATTTTGGATGAAAATGGCAAACGTGCCCAAAGCTTAGGGACGATTTTGGCAATTAACTCTTTCTTTTATTATAGTAGATAGATTTAAACTCTCGTAAATCATTTATAGTCTGTGTTTTATGACACTTTTACAATTTGATTATATCTAGAACTTATTTAAATAGATACCCTCACTATATAGGGGTTAAAACGAAATTGAAAATTTATCCTTTTTTGAAAACATGATATTTTTGTGTTTAAACTCATAAACACACTCCGGTTTACTACTATTGTTTACTTAGGGGTCGTTTGGCAACTTCTGAATGGTTAAGTGCTGAATCAGTAAGAGTTCTGAACCATTAAATGTTGAACCAGTAAGAAGTCTGAATCATTAAGAGCCAGTATTGTCACACCCCAACCGATGGCGGAATCATCGGGGCATGGCACTGAGCGAAACAGATTGTCCAGAAGTTTCCATAACAATTATCAATACTATTCAATTAAAATAATACGTCCCATACCGTATCTCAAACAGTAAGTCAATTATTACAGACAAAAATCCAGGCAAATATTCTGTTCCGACAACTCAGATTTAAATAGACAGCAATTGTTTATCTGCTTCTAGAGACCCTCGATTCGTTATCTACAGGCAACTATTTGTTGGGCTCCAAAGCTTTATTCTAGCTTCAAATTCCTACCACATATGCATCCTAAGCACCTGTCACATACGTTAAAATAAAGTCAATACATATAATGTAAAGGTGAGCATACAAGTTTGATAATAGCATATAGAGTTCGAATTCGTTTACGCATAACCAGCACGTACACATAGTGAAATGAAGCACGTTAGTTATCGACATAGATCCATCGATACCAATGACTGCGGGTTGACTGCCCGAGGCAGTTCGCAATACATGATTACCACCGTAATCCATGCAAGTAATAATCCTTAACAACCCCCGTGTGAACGGGTGCTGAGTCCAAACTATAGTATTATCGTTGCTAAGGCAGGTAGACAGCATTCCATGTGTAAACATAACAAACAAGCATTCATGAGCCACGTATAACATGCATTAACGGTTAGCGTTCAAATAGTATTGAGTAGTGTGATTATTGTAGTTTGAATATTCGTAACGTATGTAACACCCAAAAGTGCTTAACGCAAAAAGGGATCGAGTATACTCACAGCGATGAATGGATTGAAGGGAGCGCTTTAGCGAGTAAGGTTAGCCTGAATAGATTCGGTAGTACAACGATAAGTGGTGAGTAAAATGTTACAAAGTATGAAAGGGTCGGATAGTGGTTTGATCGGATGGTAATCCGATCGGACAGTAATCCGTGCGGATAACAATCCGTTCGGGTGGTCATCCGGTCGGACAGTGGTCCGGTCGGATGGTGATTCGAGTGGATTGTTTCTTCCTATGAGGATAATGTGTTTGTGTACGATGGTTTGACTTTTGAAGTTTTCGTTGTAGTATTTTGAAAACACGAAAGCATCTCTATCCATCAGTCGGTCGATCGGATGACTGGTCGTGCGGATGGCAATCCGTTCGGATGGTCATCCGGTCGGACAGTGGTCCGGTCGGACGGCGACTTAGTGACGAGGTTACTTTCTGAAAGCAAGTTCACAACAGAAGCGTCGGTCGATCGGATGGCAATCCGATCGGATGGCAACCTTGTTATTGAACATGTTGAAAATTGTTTAAGCCCTTAAAGTCTTAGTATCTCATGATCCGAAGAGTAATCCATTCAGATGGTCGTCCGATCGGATTACATTTCGTTCAATACTCAAACTTTAGATAAGATTGTTTTTAAGGTGGGACCCAAGTGTGATCCGTTCGGATGACAATCCGTTCGGATGACCTATCCGATCGGATTGTAGTCCGGTCGGATAGCAATCCGTTGTGGTTGTTCCGTTCGTCCTACACTTGGTCGTTTTGATGGTTTGTCATTATGTCGAGACACTTTGACAACGTGTTAGCCAACAGAACCCCTAGTTCGACCCAAGTGACCAACCCGACCAGGAATCACCCTAGTCCGGCTGGTAGGGCTGTAAACGAACCGAACGAACACGAACAAGGCCTTGTTCGTGTTCGTTCGTTAAGGAAATAAATGTGTTCACGAACGGTTCATGAACACTTACCGAACGAGATTTTATGTTCCTGTTCGTTCATTAAGGAAATGAGCATGTTCGCGA
Organism: Helianthus tuberosus; assembly: GCA_030545235.1. Lineage (NCBI taxonomy): Eukaryota > Viridiplantae > Streptophyta > Magnoliopsida > Asterales > Asteraceae > Helianthus > Helianthus tuberosus. Next base: position 40,686,179 of record CM060387.1, on the reverse strand, counting down.
ACGGTTCACGAACACAAACGAACACAAATAAATTTGGCGAACGCAACGAAGGATAAAGATAGATGGCCCAGAGAGTAGCACTCGAACTTGAATCCCTTATTGTGGAATGGAGGTCGATCGTATTCGCCGATGTAAATAATGAGAAATGAAAGGGAAATGATGCATAAAAAAGGTGAAAGTGGGTTTCCTAGTTTAATTGTTAGGGTAATAAAATAAATAAAAGTTTAATAATATAAAAAGTACAAATAAAATGTAAGAGAGTACAAAGATCTTCAATTAAAACACAAACATAAGAATATAAACAAATGTAAATCAACGAATGTTCACGAACACCTTACCGAACGTTCACGAACACAATCGAACGAACGAGACCTCTGTTCATGTTCGTTCATTTAACTAATCGAACGAAATTTCTTGTTCATGTTCGTTCGTTTATTAAACGAACGAACATAAACGAACTTCCCGCCGAACGGTTCACGAACTGTTCGCTGAACGTTCGGTTCGTTTACAGCCCTACCGGCTGGTTACCGGCTTGAGACGGTTGTTCTTGACTAAACCGAAATCGGTATTCTCGTGGGTAGAATCCGGATCTTGAGCTAGTACAACACTACAATCGAGTAGAAGACTAAGTCAGGGTCGGATCCTATCGGTTTTGAGTACATTGAGTGCAAAAGAGTTGAAAGAAGGTTAAAACCCATCTTTCAATCCTCTTTCACCACACTCGTGTTGAGATCTTTACAAGATCTGTGTGGAAATCGGCAAGATCTAAGTTGTCCTTGGCGGATTGAGGCCAAAACATGAAGTTCTTGAAGAACACATGATGACGTCATCCTAGAACACCCGAAATCTAGTGATTTCACGGTTAAAAGTTAAGATTTAAAAGATAGAAAGGTGTAGGAGTGCGTGTAGATTAAGAAAGTACAAGATTTAGGGTGAGATCTTACCTGGATTAAGAGAAACCGAAGAAAAGGTGAGGAGCACGAAAGGTTCGGACAAGGACTTCCAAAAATGGAAAGAATGACAAAGACATGGGTATTTATAGGATTCCAAAAGAGCAAAGGGTTATCCGATCGGATGGCGTACCGCCCGGATGACGATCCGGTCGGATGACATCCTGGTCGGATGACGCCTGACCTGGAGCGTAGTGGCTATCCGGTCGGATGGCACTTGGTTTGATTGTTTGACGCGATGATTTTTGATGTTTCGATTTCGATTGTGAGCGGTTCGTCACGATAGGGTTTCCTAGTCAAATTACTTTTAGTCCCAACTACTAAATATCATAGTTCGATTTTCGATTCGGATTCGAGTTCGATTGGGTTTCGGGTTTCGTTTGAGTTCGATTGATTTCCCAACATATATATATATATAACACGCACAAGTAACACATAAGGCACACACACACGTATACTAACCAAATTAAAACGAGTTGCGGTTCGTATCACGATTCGATGTCGAGTAACATAGCTTGATTATCGATTAGTTAACTTTATCGCATTGTTACTTCCTATCATTCACAGTCGTAAGTCGATTAGATAGCGATTAACGCACATCGATTTTAGCAATTAACAACACTTACTCCACATAATACAATTAAAATAAAGAAATTACTATAAGTCAAATTCGTACAATCGGTCGTTGACTTTGACCTCGACTCATGAAAACATGGGGTGTTACAGCCTCCCCTTGTTTAGGGAATTTCGTCCCGAAATTAAGCTGGAAGCTGTACGACACCGTGAATCACGTTTGAGAACTTTTCTGTTCAGACCGGTTTTGATTCCGAAACGATTGCGAACCGAACGTGTGACGTGCGGAATCCGTACACGAACGTGACTGAACACACGAGACGTAATATAATCGGTGATTCTATTGATTGATATGAAATCGTACAAAACATCTGAATCACGTTGTCACTTTCTCTCTCTAGACTTTCTCTTTAAACAACTGCGGGTACTTCGCCTTCATGTCGCTTTCGAGTTCCCAAGTGAACTATGCGCCTCGTTTGCCTTCCCATCGGACTTTTACAATGGGTATGCGTGAGCGCCTGAGCTGCTTGGTTTGACGATCCATGATTTCGACAGGCTTTTCCACGAAGTGTAATGTTTTGTTCACTTGCAGATCGTCGAGAGAAACGTGTAAGTCGTGGTCGGCTAGGCACTTTCGGAGGTTTGACACGTGGAAAGTCGGGTGGACATTACTAAGTTCCTCCGGTAGTTCGAGTCTGTAGGCGACTTTTCTGATTCTTTCCAGAATCTTAAAAGGTCCAACATATCGAGGCGCGAGTTTTCCCTTTTTGCCGAATCGGACTACACCCTTCCAAGGTGATACCTTTAGGAGTACGTAGTCACCAACGTCAAATTCACGGGGCTTGCGCTTTTTATCGGCGTAACTTTTCTGTCGATCCCGAGCTTTCACTAGATTGTCTCGAATTTGGAAAATTTTGTCTGTCGTTTCTTGTAATAACTCAGGACCGGTTAATTGCGAATGACCGATCTCGTGCCACATAATAGGCGATCGACATCTTCTTCCGTATAATGCCTCGAAAGGTGCCATTTGGATGCTAGAATGATAGTTGTTGTTATACGAGAATTCGACTAACGGCAGGTATTTATCCCAATTACCACCGAAGTCTAAGACACACGAACGAAGCATGTCTTCAACAGTACGAATCGTTCTTTCAGTCTGACCGTCGGTTTGAGGGTGGAAAGCGGTACTTAGATTAAGCGATGTACCGAGTGCCGTTTGAAACGTTTCCCACAGTCGCGAGGTAAACCGAGCATCACGATCAGAGATGATGTCACGAGGCGTCCCATGATTACAAATGATCTCGTCGGTGTAGATTCGGGCTAATCGTTCTACCTTGTAGTCTTCCCGTATTGGTAGAAAGTGAGCTGATTTAGTCAAACGGTCGACCACAACCCAAATGCTGTCGTGACCTGATGACGTGTGCGGTAGCTTGGTTATAAAGTCTATGGCTATACTTTCCCACTTCCACATGGGGATTGGTGGTTGTTCGAGTAAGCCAGAGGGTCTTTGATGTTCGGCCTTGATTCTAGCACAAGTTAGGCATTTTCCGACGTAGAGAGCAATATCCCTTTTCATACCCGGCCACCAGTACTTGTAACGAAGGTCCTGGTACATTTTATCGGCACCGGGATGGATAGAATATCGGGATTTGTGGGCTTCGTCCATCAAAATCTGTCGCAAATTGCTTCGCTTGGGATTCCAAATTCGGTCCAAAAAGTGGAATATCCCATTCGATTTGCTCACAAGCTGGGCTCCATCGTGGTAGATTCTTTCTTTCTTCAGGGTGCGTTCGTTAAAACACGCATGTTGAGCGTCGCGGATGAGGGTTTCGAGATCGTGTTGGTCTTGAACGTTACGAGTGCTAAGCAGATAACTCCGTCTACTGAGTGCGTCGGCGACAACATTTGCTTTGCCTGGGTGATAACGGATCTCACAGTCGTAATCGTTGAGAAGTTCTACCCATCGGCGTTGAAGCATATTAAGTTCCTTCTGATTAAAGATATGTTGCAGGCTCCTATGATAGGTGAAGATCGTACACTTGGTACCATACAGGTAGTATCGCCAAATCTTTAATGCAAAAACAACCGCGCCTAGCTCGAGATCGTGGGTTGTATAGTTCTTCTCGTGGATTTTGAGCTGACGAGACGCGTAAGCTATAACATTGTCCCGTTGCATGAGAACACAACCAAGACCAAGGTTGGAGGCATCACAGTAGACAATGAAATCATCATTTCCGTCGGGCAATGTGAGAACAGGAGCGTTGCAAAGCATGTGTTTGAGGGTTCGAAAGGCAGACTCTTGTTCGGTTTCCAAACAAAAGGCTTGTCTTTATGTGTAAGAGAGGTAAGCGGAACATCGATCTTTGAGAATCCCTCGATAAATTGTCGATAATAGCCCGCTAGTCCAAGAAAAGAGCGGACTTCAGACGGGTTCTTGGGCGTAACCCAGCTCTTGACAGCTTCAATCTTCGTAGGGTCGACGTGAATGCCTTGACTATTAACAATGTGACCCAGAAACTGAACTTCCTCCAACCAAAATTTGCACTTGGAGAACTTGGCATAGAGTTGGTTCCCCTGGAGTAACTCGAGAACCAAACGTAGATGTTGCGCGTGTTCGGCTTTCGATTTGGAATAGATCAAGACGTCGTCAATGAATACGATGACGAAACGGTCGAGATATGGTTTACACACGCGATTTATCAGATCCATGAAAACCGCTGGTGCGTTGGTTAAGCCAAAAGGCATAACAACGAATTCGTAATGGCCGTAACGGGTGCGAAATGCGATTTTGGGTATATCCTCCTCTTGTATACGCAGTTGGTGATATCCTGAACGTAGATCGATCTTCGAGAAACACGTAGCACCTTGTAGCTGATCAAACAAGTCGTCGATGCGAGGTAGGGGATAGCTGTTCTTGATAGTTAACTTATTCAATTCCCTGTATCGAAAATCGAAAATCGATTTATGAGAAACACGTAGCACCTTGTAGCTGATCAAACAGATCCGGAACGACCCATCCTTCTTTTTGACGAAAAGGACTGGGGCGCCCCATGGAGAGGTGCTCGGGCGAATGAAGCCTTTCTCAAGCAATTCCTGGAGTTGGGTTTAGAGTTCACGCATTTCAGATGGTGCGAGTCGGTAGGGAGCTTTGGCAACAGGATTAGCTCCAGGAATGAGGTCGATACGAAAGTCGATATTACGACTTGGTGGCAAACCTGGAAGATCCTCTGGAAAAACATTAGGAAATTCTCGAACCACAGGAACGTCTTCCACTTCTTTCTTCTCTTTCTTTTCCGTCTCCGCTGCCACAATGTTTGCCAAGAAAGCTTTGTATTCCTTGCGGAGATACTTGTTAGCTTGGACACATGACATGAGCTTGAGCCCTTTTGAGGCAGTTTCACCGTATACACACAATAAATCACCATTCGCGAGCGAGAATCGAATCATCTTGTCGAAGCACACAACTTCAGCATGGTTTTCTCGAAGAAAGTCCATGCCTACTATGACGTCAAAACTTCCGAGTTGCATCGGAATAAGGTCAATTAGGAAGATGTGATTGTTGAGCTCAAGAGTACAATCATGGATAACGGAATTGACGGCGATGGTTCTTCCGGTAGCGACTTCAACATCGAATGTCGAGGAGAGTTGGGAGCGTTTACGACTAAGGAGCTTCTCGAATTCGAACGACACAAAGCAATTATCGGCTCCAGTATCAAATAAACAGGAAGCATAAATACCATTCACAAGGAACGTACCATTGACCACGTTGTTGTCGGCCTGGGCTTGACGCACGTTGAGGTTGAAAGTTCTGGCGCGTGCTGCCTGTTGTTGTTGCTGCTGCTGTTGCTGAGGCTCTTGTTTCAAGACCCTGTTTGGGCACATGTTGGCGAAATGGTTAGGATCGCCACATGCAAAGCAGGCTCTGGCTTTGACCGCGGGTGCCGGAGGAGCTTGTTGACCCTGTGGGGCAGTGAGTAGAGCTTGATGAGCAGGAGCTTGTCGAATACGGCAGTTGGCAGTAAAGTGACCGTACACATTGCAATGAGCACAGAAACGGCAAGCAATGGCAGTTGGGTGATGGTAGGTACAAGTAGGGCAGAGCGGATGTGGCCCAGTGTATGCACGCTTGGCAAGAGGTGCATTGGCCACGGGCGCTGCCGCTTGGCGCTGTTGAGCTGGTACGGATTGAACTGGTGCAGAAGTGATCGCACAGTTCTTGTTGCTGGAGCTGTTCTTTCTCTTGTTCTTCCTCTTGTTGCTCGATGAGGTGGGTTCAGCAGTTGGTGTGGTAGCGGTAGCTTGATGCAGATGCTTCGAAGTCTTATCCCAGACGCCAGCCTTAACCCGCTTGTCGTTGATTTCAGTGGCCAGTAGATAAGTTTCCTCGATCGTCGTAGTCTTAGCCGCTTGCACGAAATCAGCAACGCAGTCGGGCAGGGCCCGGATGTACTTCTTGATTGCCTTATCGGGAGTCTTGACTTGGTCGGGACATATAATGCTGAGCTGTTTGAAACGAGCAGTGAGACCAGCATTGTCACCATCCTTTTGCTGTATGTGCCAAAATTCATCTTTCAGCTTTTGACGTTCGTGAGGAGGGCAGAATTCCTCTAGCATAACTTCCTTGAGCTCGTCCCACGACAGACCGTAGGCTGCATCGTTCCCTCGCTTGTTCCTCTTGGCCGTCCACCAGTCTAGTGCACGGGACTGGAAAACGCCGGTAGCATTCAGAGTACGGAGGTCATCAGGGCAACCACTCTGTCGCAGAGTAACCTCAATGGACTCAAACCAGTGAAATAGTGCAGTGGGACCTCCCTCGCCAGTGAATTCTTTTGGCCCACACGACTTGAATTGCTTGAAACTGAAGGTCTTCGCGGTAGCTTTAGGAGCATCGGTTCTCGATTCCTCAGACGATTTGATAGCATTCTCATAAACATCGCTCACAACCTTTGCTACACTTTTAGCGATGATGGAAACAAGGCGTTTGTCTCTCTTTTCTTGACGAGAAAGTGCGTGACGGGATCCAGACGACATTGTCTGCAACATACATCGTCACAGGACTCAACGCATGTATTCGAATCTCACCTCACACGTCTACTACTTACTAAAGCTTAGGAACACGTATATTTACGTAAACACATAACATATAGAGCATAAAATTTCATATACACATAAGCACGTAGGGCACATAATCACACAATCACCCAAGCATGTCAAGCACTGAAGCAAGGAAACACATACGAATTTAATCACTAGAGGCAGTCAGAAAACAGAAACCTATTATTCAAAGTCGGCGATTGCTCAAGAATAGCGTAGTATAAGCGTACGTCGTAGCATAAAGTCGTCCAAGATTCCGCGATTTGTTAACGATGTGTAGTGTGTGGTGTGAGTAGCGAAAGCAAGGGCGTTAGATCGAAACCAGTGATACCCCAAAACGTTAACAAGTAAGCATGAGACACACAAAACACATAAAATCAGCGAATCATCAAAGTCAGCAATTGCGGGCTCAGAATCAAAACACATAAAACTCGAGATGTAGGTTGTCTGCGGCTAGTAGACTTTGACTAACCAAAGCGATTCAACTATTCGCTAGGACTTGTCATCTACGTTTGACTTTCAGGACTGTGTCCTCGCCTCGATTCTTGGGCGTTTGGCACACATCCCGTTAGTCGTGTCGTGACTTCAGGTCGTTGGTGTAACACCCGTCTAATTTCTACTTGAATTTAATAATAATTTGATTAACTATAGTTAAAGAGCGTCCAATTATAACATATGTTCCATGGATATAGTTCATAAGTAGAAAAACATTAGTCAACTATTTCAAACAATCACAAATAGTTTAGCTAATTGGTTACATTTTAAAAGATTGTCTATTGAGTTTAGATATCGCGGAAGCTTCTAATGTGTGTTCGGTTCTTCAAAACTTGCTTGACCGCCATCCGTAAGATCCACATCGTCACCTAGGGTCAGAACCACTAAAAACATTAGTTTTGACATTAATATAGTACATATAAACGAATTCCGACATCGAAATTTAAATAAAATACAAAGTTTTCTGGGTTCTACCGTAATTTACGGTATCTACCGTAAATTACGGTAGACAGTAAATTGTTTTGGTCTGCCGTAAATCAGAAGGGATCCACCGTAAGACTTTTGTTTTCCACCGTAAATTACGGTGGAGACCGTAATTTACAGTGGGCTCTGTAACTTTGCCATTTAACTATTTTATTGATTTCGCCCAAATACGCATGCCGTTTTAGGCTATTTCTTCCCTATATGTCTGTAAATTCATTACGGACATGTTCATTTCGACTATCATACCAATCTTTGACTCACCGATCATACGGCTAAAAGTTACTATACTATCATTTATTCGACCCATTCTAACTTTACCCATTTTTCTACCATTTACTAATAAGTTTATGGTGCCTTATGCCCATCATACGGGGCTTAATACCACTCGCATTTCCTTACCAATTTCCATGGTTCAATGTGTTAATGATTGATATCAACATTGTTATCCAATCAAAACACTAATGCTGCGTTTTACACAATTATCCGACCCGTTGGCTCATCTTATGTGATGACTACCAAACGGTTCCCTATCAATTCTAATGCCTATTAACTCAAGTAGCGATCATGGTCGCTTCAATCAACGCCATAACTATCCTACAATGTAATTACACACAATTTAACAACAATTCGATTAATGTAACGGGTCAAGTTACATACCTTTCGTGCACGCCCTTCAAACGCGAATCGCCACCGGCTTGTCCACTCGACGCTCCGGTATCTTTTCCTATAGAGTTCAATTATATCACATTTAGAACTCTTTTTAATCACATTTCGCATAATAGCCAAAACATCACAATTAGGTGTTTTAACTTCAAAATTACAGTTTCGAGCCTTCTTTGAGGCATTTCAACAAACACTTTAAAGGCAGAATTTTACATGATTATTTAGCAAATCCTTAGCTTATCATCTAGCCCGAATTTCACACCAATCAACCCATTTTACACAATTGTTAGCTTCTAAAATTCTGAAGTCACTTCAAAATTGTCAAATTACACTAGAACAACACCCAATTTCCTAGTGTTTATCAAGTTCTACTTAACCCACTAATCACCTACAATGGTGTTCATGGATTTTACTAAAATTTCACATGATTTCAACTTGTATTTGTCTAGGGTTTGTCCCTAGAAACTATATTGTTCCAAATTCATCATAAAACAAACATGCAACCATGAATTTCAGATTTTTCCAATTTCATGAGAATTTCGAGTTGAGAGTTTTCATCAAATTGTACATACCTTGTAATCCTCTTGTGATGAGGATTAATAATCTATGCTCGATTTTCGATTTCAGCTTGATTTGAGCCCTCAATTTTGTGAATTATGTGATGAACTAGGGCTTGGTGAGGAGCTCTGGTCGCCCCCTGCGTCCCATGTACGACCAGACACACTTTTGTGTGTTTGGTCCTTGTTATTTTTTTTTTATCTAATTAAGTTTCAAATTTTACAAGATAAGCCCCTCTACTTTTTGTTTATCATAAAGTTTGGTTGTTTTTAACCCTATTATAAGTTACTTCTAGAAATTAGCTAACTAGGTTAAAATTCCTAGTTAGTAAATTCTTGTTTATTTATACTTTATAATTCTAATATAAAGTTTTATATTTTCGGGGTGTTACAAGTCCACCCCCTTAAAAGGGTTTCGTCCCCGAAACCAAAGTACGTACCAAATAATGTAGGGTGGAGACGTCGCATCTCCTCTTCGGACTCCCACGTAGTGTCCGAACCTTTCCTATGCTCCCATTTGACCTTGACTTGCTTAATCACTTTGTTCCTCAAACTCTTCTCTTTACGATCTAAAATCGCAATTGGTTTTACTACATAGTTGAAGATGTTATCCACCTCGATATCATCGTAGTGGATACGAGCAGTTTCGTCTGCTAAACATTTTCGGAGATGTGACACGTGGAACGTGCCATGTATTCCACTCAACTCTTCTGGTAGCTCGAGGCGATAAGCCACCTTGCCAACCCCGTTCGATGATTTTAAATGGCCCGATAAACCTCAGGCTTAGTTTCTCTCTTTTTCGGAATCGGATAACACCCTTCCTTGGGGAAAACTTTTAGCGTAACTATATCACCTATTTCCTATCCTTTGTCGCCCTTTTTAATCGGGTTGTCTTTTGACCATTCAGTCACTGAGTCCGTCAGCATACTTACTTGACGCTAGTTTTATATTAACAAGCGTTCTACATAGGTCACAGTGTTATTTAGGCTACAACTTGTTTTATTGCCTAAACTAATTGGTCACCATTTTACCTCAAACCTCGTCATTCGGGTATGCAATATTGCCGTCATCGGCCCTTTGCGTGCTTATAATTTCATATCTAGTCATTCACACTATAACGTGATTACATTCTATATTACTTTTGTGTCCGTGATCACATCATGCCATGTTTAGTTTTACATCGACTTTTCATTCTTAAGAATCTTTCCTCCGAATGCATCATCTTACAGCTTTCGGCGTTAGACCTATATTCTTTAGTACTAACCATTTTCTTATTTCTCTCTTGGTATTCATAGGTGTTAGAATATCGTTTCTTTACTAAAACTGAATTTTAGTTTAATGTTTTTCTCTTTAACCATGTCGATTAATCATATCAAGGAATTGACGACAAGGATTATTCTTCGGGATTATCATTTTACGCGAGAAATCATAATTGGTTCTCCACGCTTTATATTATCGACCCATAGGTTCCTTTACTTAGCCTTGTAGACTATTCTATTAGGTCTTCACCTTTTTTTTTAGGGTGAGACCCCCCCCCCCCCTAGCATGTTCCATTTGTATTTGCGACCCAATGGTCAATTTGTTCCCGTAGGCCTTTACATTGTTTATAATTTGAAGGTTATGGTGATCCCATGGATCATCTTCTATTCGTTTGACTTTAACCGTAGTCTAAGGCTACACTCATTTTCTTTCGAATTATCTTTTCGGCTCTATGACTTCTTATGTGTCCTTCGCGTCGGTTTATTTTACTCATACCGTTATTTGGTTTATACATCTATTTCCTTTCAACCTGTTACCTGGGTTCTTGATCTTGATGTTTTTAACACTCCGGTTTCATTGGTTTGCATTTTCCCTTTCATACTCTTTTATGACCTATCCCATAGATTCAATAATATTTCGCGCTTTCATTATCCAGGTTGCGCTTACTTGGGATATCAACCACTATACTTTATTCAACCCACCCAACATTAAAGTAGTTGAACATGACTATCGAAATTTCTGTTTTTGCAAAATTTTGTCGTTTTCTCAGTCATAACTCTTAATCCGAGTCTCTTGACTTTTAATTCGCGTTCTTGACTGTTGGTTACGCAATTATCTGAAAACATACCTATTAATTGAGTATTTTATCGATATTATTTTCATAGCAACCCTTCCGGCATTCCTTAAGACTTTGTTTCTCGATTTATTTGGTCGTATCAGCAAAATCCACCGCTTTTACTCAACCAAGTCTTTTATTCTTCCACTCGTCTGGTTTGACTTGTTCGTGTGAGTTCCATTGTCTATGACAGTCAATTTTATCCTTATGCCTTGACATTCTAAATTGTCGATTCATATTTTCGTTTACTTGATTCTTATCCCTTCCCTTGGGCTCATTATCTTAATGTAATATGCCCCCATTATCCGGCTTCCGTTTACTTTTATTATCAAGCACTTTACTTAATTAATCCGTACACCACCTTTCTTTTGTCAGCGACCCTTAGGTCTGTTTCTTTTACAAATGTCCCGAAGGCCCATGTCTCAAGTCTTATTTGGTAAACTACTGTTATTGTTATTCGGCCTTTGGGGTTTACTCGTTCTTATTCTAACGCTTTCATAATGTTTGTCTTACTAATTCTTTTACATATTCACCCTCATCAAGGTGATTATCGTTCTTCCTCAGGAGGAATTTATTAATAACATGTTACTTGAGTATCTACCCATACCCGAGCTTTTAAATCCAAATTTATTGGTATTTCATTATTTACAGCAACAAATAATACATATTGTCCATTTAGTTTCTTTTTCGAGGATATTCCTATCCAAATCTTAATCTCTTGATTGCTGACTTTAACCCATTGTTACAATAACAAAATCAATTCATTTCATGTTATTGTTTCATATCATTGTATGGAATTTATCCACATCGTTTGTTGACATAAACGATGTTTCTATCTGTTTCATTTAGTTTAGCTTAGTCTATAACCATGTCTTTGTCATCTATTACTATTGTAAACACCCAGGGTTCGGGTGTTATTACACTCCGACCCGTTGGCTCATCTTATGTGATGACTACCAAACGGTTCCCTATCAATTCTAATGCCTATTAACTCAAGTAGCGATCATGGTCGCTTCAATCAACGCCATAACTATCCTACAATGTAATTACACACAATTTAACAACAATTCGATTAATGTAACGGGTCAAGTTACATACCTTTCGTGCACGCCCTTCAAACGCGAATCGCCACCGGCTTGTCCACTCGACGCTCCGGTATCTTTTCCTATAGAGTTCAATTATATCACATTTAGAACTCTTTTTAATCACATTTCGCATAATAGCCAAAACACACAATTAGGTGTTTTAACTTCAAAATTACAGTTTCGAGCCTTCTTTGAGGCATTTCAACAAACACTTTAAAGGCAGAATTTTACATGATTATTTAGCAAATCCTTAGCTTATCATCTAGCCCGAATTTCACATCAATCAACCCATTTTACACAATTGTTAGCTTCTAAAATTCCGAAGTCACTTCAAAATTGTCAAATTACACTAGAACAACACCCAATTTCCTAGTGTTTATCAAGTTCTACTTAACCCACTAATCACCTACAATGGTGTTCATGGATTTTACAAAAAATTCACATGATTTCAACTTGTATTTGTCTAGGGGTTGTCCCTAGACACTATATTGTTCCTAATTCATCATAAAACAAACATGCAACCATGAATTTCAGATTTTTCCAATTTCATGAGAATTTCGAGTTGAGAGTTTTCATCAAATTTTACATACCTTGTAATCCTCTTGTGATGAGGATTAATAATCTATGCTCGATTTTTGATTTCAGCTTGATTTGAGCCCTCAATTTTGTGAATTATGTGATGAACTAGGGCTTGGTGAGGAGCTCTGGTCGCCCCTTGCGTCCCATGTACGACCAGACACACTTTTGTGTGTTTGGTCCTTGTTATTTTTTTATCTAATTAAGTTTCAAATTTTACAAGATAAGCCCCTCTACTTTTTGTTTATCATAAAGTTTGGTTGTTTTTAACCCAATTATAAGTTACTTCTAGAAATTAGCTAACTAGGTTAAAATTCCTAGTTAGTAAATTCTTGTTTATTTATACTTTATAATTCTAATATAAAGTTTTATATTTTCGGGGTGTTACTTTTAGTCCCAACTACTAAATATCATACTTCGATTTTCGATTGATTTCCCAACATATATATATATATGTATATAACACGCACAAGTAACACATAAGGCACACACACGTATACTAACCAAATTAAAACGAGTTGCGGTTCGTATCACGATTCGATGTCGTGTAACATAGCTTGATTATCGATTAGTTAACTTTATCGCATTGTTACTTCCTATCATTCACAGTCGTAAGTCGATTAGATAGCGATTAACGCACATCGATTTTAGCAATTAACAACACTTACTCCACATAATACAATTAAAATAAAGAAATTACTATAAGCCAAATTCGTACAATCGGTCGTTGACTTTGACCTCGACTTTGACTTTGACTCATGAAAACACGGGGTGTTACAAGTATAATGCTTAACCGTTTAGAGGCAAATGTCAGACCAATTCAGATTATAGGTCTTAACCATTCTGACTCAGTATAATGCTTAACCATTCAGAGGCAAATGTCTGAACCATTCAGTAGGGCTGAGCAGTACATGGTTCAGAACCGTCAGAACCGGGGAATCAAACCGGAACTGTTAGGACCTGCAAAAATATCCAAAAACAACCCGTAAGTGAAAACCCGGACCCCTGAAACCCTAATACTCATGAAAAACCAAGAAAACAAGAATTTTGGATTTCAGGCGGGATGCGTAAGACTTAAGACTGGTCTTACGCAGGCCGCGAAAGGACATCTGGTGACCGGGACGCATTCCAGGCCACGTGTCAGCCACGTGGCGGGCCTACATGTGACACGCTAGTCCTACACGTAGAATAGGGGGCCCTCGCGGGCCGCTTAAGGTTCAAGTGAGGGTTTACGCGGGCCGCGTAAAACCCAAAAATCAGCTATAAATGGGTCAGACATGGGCAGATCGACTGTGTGCGAGAAATTTATCAAAATCACATCTTTTCTGTTTGAAAATCACATTCAAAATGGGAAAATGCTACTACGATCAAGGGTAATAACTCGATCACTGCTACGATACAATGTCCGATGGATTGAAACCGATCCGATGGATGTTTAAGTGCTGCCCGTATTTGGGCTATACTTTGTCATTCGTCGTGAGGGTTTTGATTTCGTGAATTATCGTAAATGTTATATTAAGTTACTGACCTAGTTTCGTGTGCATTGCTATTTAACTAGGTTATCAGGCTAAAATCAGTAGACAAAACTCTGCCCGTCTAAACTTGCAATGTGAGTCATTCTCTTTTTATCAACAATGTTTTACAATACTTAAATTATTTTCAAAGTTATAATTACAGGGATTAAGTCTTTGTAGTCTTCAATTACTGCCGGTATGTGGGGTTTTGTATACATTACTTGATACCCGTCACCATTGGACAACGGGTTAGCCAATGGGTGATCTGACCATAGTCACAGATAATGTCAAGTGACAAATACCGACTTGGGGTAATTGGTTGATAAAAACATTGTAATCGCCCTTAATACTATATATTATAACAATGTGTCGTTTTGTGCAAATTGAATGACTCGCCAGTATTTCCGCGCTGATAAAAATCTTTTTAAACATGTTTCAGGTGACTTACTGTGAACCAAGGAAATAGTGCCGCGTAGCACTAAAGCTTGAAGAGGTGGCTCAGTAAAATAAATAAACATGTTTTTTAAAACAGGGAATTTCCTCGTGAAATTCCTTTATTGTAAATTATGGAATTTATCCCAAAAAGTGTGAAATAAAATAATTGGGTGTTTTCAGTTTAAAATGATCCTGTTGATATTTCTGCTGTCAAATTAAATACAAATACCACGGGTTTCTGTCCCGCGGCTTCTGGATCGGGTGAAACCGGGCCGGGGGCCATGACAGAAAAATGTGGTATCAGAGCCACTGATTTAAGCCAAATTAAGTATTTAGGAATACTTAACTTCTCTGATTGCCATTTTGTGATTTTGTGAAAAATAAAATTTAACTTAAATTTGTGTGTGTCTTCATGTGTGCTAACAACATGAATGCACTGTCGGAGGCTCTCCGAAACTTCACCATCCATACCACCGATATGGACACCACAGGTAACCCATCTGGCTACGAAGCAGATACTGAAGAGCCAATAACATTCCAAGCCCAGGCTCAGGAGAAACCAAAGCCGAAAAAGAGGAGGAGAATTTTGGATTGGAAACGTGGGCGTAGGAAGAAGCCAGCTGCCCAGAAGGTTAAAAAGACTGAGGATCCAAAGGATAAAGGCAAAGGGAAGGAGATCGGGGAAAGTTCAGGGCAAGCCCAGGAAATGCCATCGTGTGAGGAGCTGAATCGCAAATTGGCAAATAGCGACCTCATCGGACCTGCCGATGAAAACCTCTTCAATTACCCAGCTGAATCACAACTTCCAGTTAATTTGGAACCTGCTATTCCCGATCCTATTGTCAACCCACGACCCCTACAAGGAGAGCTGGAAGAATGGTCGACAACTGACTGGCAATTTCAGAATCTCTTGAATAACCCTAACACCTATTTCCCCCAATTTGACCCTGAGCCTGCACCAAACCCACCGATGAGTACCGAGAACTTGGCTGAACTCCGCCACTATGGCGAGGAGCTGGTGGACGCAGGAAATAGAATCCGGGAAGTGGGGGAAAGGATATCATGGAAATACGACGAGAGGGAACGTCGTTTCTGAAGTGCCAACTGACGGGGATCGTATGTGGTTGCGTGGTTATGTGTTTAATAATAATAAAATAATAATAAATATTAATAAAAATATAATCATGTAAAATAACTTAAAATAAAACTTTTGTAATATAACTGGTGTGTATGGACGCATACTAATATATAAAATATGAACGTCGCAAAGTCGACAATTTTGGCTATACGTGCTTATATGTGATTGCTTTATTATGTTTGGTTGTTATTTATTCTATGCCAATAACTTATATATATTGTTAATTATCAGATGGAACATGCTGTTAATGAACCAGTTAACGAAGTTAACCAATCTGAGCAAAACAATGAGGATCACTTTCTTAATAGGCAAGATATAGAAAATATCATCGCCCAAGGAATAGCAAATGTTATCCCAGCAATCGTCGCTGCTGTTAAAAGCCCTGTTGAGCCTTCGCAAGCCAACCCTAGTAAACGCCCGCGCGACGATAATTTCAGTAACAGTGTTAACGGAGGCGGCAATAATGATGACAACGTAATGCAAGCCCCATTTCTTAAGAAAATGAAAGCTGCAATGCCTGGTTGCACTTACAAGGAATTTCTTGCCTGTAAACCAATCGAATTTGCAGGCAATGAAGGGGCAACTGCTGCACTGCGTTAATTAGAGAAAACCGAAGCAGTAATTAAAATAAGTAAATGTGCCGAGGAAGACAAGGTCATGTACGCGTCGCATCTTTTTAAAGAAGGGGCACTAGAATGGTGGAACACGTTACTATAAGCCAAGGGAAGCGATGTGACTTATGCCATGAATTAGGAAGAATTTAAGCAATTGGTGGAAAGAAAATTCTGCCCCGAATATGAAAAAGAACAAATGGCTAATAAGTTCCTGAGCCACCGAATGGTGGATGTGGACTGTCGAGGGTATACTTTGAAATTTTTCGAGCATGCTTGAATTGTACCAACTCTGGCTTCGCCAGAACCGGTACTTATTTCTCGCTATATTGGGGGTTTAATTAGTGAGATCCGGGATATCTTCAAAGCTGCGAGACCCCGTACAATTGACGATGCGATGGAATTAGCCAATACCTTGACCGACGGGCTGGTACGTACGCGAGAAGAAAACAGGAAAAAGGAGTTAGCCCAAAAGATTACTCAAGGATTCCGTGGGGGTAATATTTTCAAGAAAAAGGGAGCTGGGCAATCTTCCACCCCGCCGTTCTGCAGAAACTGTAAAAAGAAACATTTCGGAAGATGTAATGAAACCTGCAACTTCTGCAAATCTTTAGGACATCGCGAAGAGGAGTGCAGAAAGAAAACAAGGATTTGCTACAACTGCGGCGAAGCTGGACATTTTAGACCAGAATGTCCAAAGCTGGTCAAACCAGCTGACAATAAGACCAAACCTGCTGAAGGGACTACTAAGAAAAACGCAAGAGCCTTTCACCTGACGACCCAAGAAGCAGATCTAATTCCTGATGTGATAGCTGGTACGTTCCTAGTTCATGATGTTTACGCAAAAGTATTATTTGACTCTGGTGCAAACCAAAGTTTCATAAATACTTCATTCTGCCTGTAACACCTCGAAAATTCACGTCCTATAATGTGTTGACATGTGTCATAAAGTTTGAACGTGTGAAAGAATGTTATAAAAGGACTAAAGTTGACAAACATGGAAAGTATGTGATAATACGGGTTCTAAATGTCAACAGTGAATAAATATACTTCATAATAACCCTACATGATGTTTATAACATCAAACGAATAAATCATGGATCATACGAAGCAAAAAGTGAGAGATTACAAACTACAGGGGCTAAATGTGTCAACATGTTTAATTTATACCTCTGAGTGACCTTTTGACAAACCCGAAGCTTTGTAAATATTAACTATGCTCACTAGAATGCACGATATAAATTTCATAAAGTTTCGTTATCGTATGAGAAAGTTATGATCAAATTCGTGTGCGAGGGGTTAAAGTGCAAACATTGAAAGTTAAGACTTTTCGGGTTAACCGGAAGTGTTCAGGGACTTGGCAAAGTGGGTATAAGTCCTAAAGCCCTTGTGGGTAAATATAAGGGGGTCAAAATGCAAGAAATAACCTTAGTTACCCCTTCGTGAAGCCAAAGGTCAAGTTGTATAACAAAGAAAATAGAAAATCTGATTATCGAGGTCCAGGCGGCCCGCTTCAACATTCTTGAATCCTCAGGCGGGCCGCGTGGGACGCCCAGAACCAGAAAATGGGGACAGACCCCTGGAAACGCGGAAAATCGACTTTTAACCGAATTTTAGACATGGTGGGCGACCCCTAGACATCCCTAAGCACTAGGCAACAAGTGTTGATCAGTTGTGGTGGGGTGTAGACCTTGTTGTCAACATGTTATGGTGGATTAAACCACTATATAAGGCCTTAGTTGCAACAATTGTTCTTCACATCATTCAAGTGCGTATCTGATCATTCTGGAGCTCAAGTTTGCTCTCAACTGATCATAAGTCGTGCATAGGACTCTTGTAAGTCTGCTAGTCCTTCTTTAATTGAGTTTAGCTTAGTATTTTAGCTAAAAGTCAAACCGTCGTAATTACGGTTTGACTTCGAGATTAGCCAACAATGGCTCAGGCATATCTCGAATTAAAAGTAGTTATAGGTTGGTATTTAGGTGGGTAATGAAACCTCAAAAGGGTTTCCCCTGATCACCACTCTAACCAGGTCAAAAGTCGGGTCAAACTTATATTTAAAAAGTCAACAGGAAGTCTAAAATGTCATTTATGCATAATTAACATTATAGATCATATACAACCTGTTGGATCATTGTTATAACTTGGTAATAAGTGTAAGAACATGTCTAAACATGTTCAACCCGACAATTTCCTGTTTAAGACCCGGTTCGGAACCGAAAGTCACATAGTTTGACTTTCACTTTGACTTTCAGTTCTGACCCGTTTAGGCATGTTTTAGAAATGCCTCAGAGCTTTAATTGGACTAGGTTACATATTAGAACAGCCCTCTGTGATTATACACCTTGGTTCATTAGTTATCCAATTAATATGCACGTTTCCGTTAATTGCTCATATGTTGACCATTATGCTCTTATTACCTTAAAACGTGATTTATGAAAATGTAAAAGTGTAGAAACCTTAATTACTGATATATAAACTTGTATGCCAAGTTTGACATCAGTTTGACTTGTAGATTAAGAGTTATGCTCATTATCGCAAATTTAAAGCTTTATGTTAATAAAACGGCGTAATTAGCGTACTTAAACATACTTTTTGATATCAAATCTTTTACCCACTGATGTAATATATTATTTTGGGAATTTTAAAGATTTTTAATTAATTTTAGGCTGAGCATAACTCATAGTCGTAGGCTTAATCCGGTAAATGTCGGTTTTGCCCTTACGGGCCATAAAATGAGTTTTACATATCTAAATGACTCCAAACCTTTTGCTACTGATCACATATGATAAATAAATTATTTTTAGCCTTCTGGAAATATAAAAATATCAGATTTAAGTATCGAACCCGGAAATGGCCTTTAATCGCCTTATTAAGCGTTTTTAGCGCAAAGTATGTATTAAAATTATATTGGACCTACCCGGGCTGATACCTACTGATATAAGAGTAAAATTATAATATTTTAACAGTAAGCAAAGGTTGATAAACTCAGACTTCAGTTTTGAGCCTTTCGGCTTATGTGAAATTACCAAAATACCCCTACGGGGCATAGTTTGGTTAAAAATGATAAATTTCACATATATGCTTTATCTTACTGTTATAACTCATTAACTTGAGTATGTTTACTGATTACATCAGACCTGTAACTCAGTTAAACACTTAAACTCTTTTATAAACTATTAAATGACCAAACTACCCCTACGGGGCCTAGTTTGTGTTTAAACACGTTTCGGGCATAATGAAAGACATCTTACTGATGTCGCAACATATTTGAGGCATAATTAACTTAGGAAGCCTGTATATAGCTCTCATGAATACCCGTTACGCTTATTACGCGTTCGGTTCGGTTTATGTAACAAGTTTACATAAATTAGCCGAAACGGGTCAAACCTTATCGGTTTTATCTCAAAATCCAGAATGTGCATGAAGGACCCATATTAAACAAGTCTCTGAACTTGTCGGGTCTAAATCACATTCTATCCGGTCTTCGCTTAATCGTGCGTACGAACCGTATCTTTGAAACTAGCCGGTCTAAGCTTAAGCTTAATAAAAGACCCGTTAGGATTTTAATAGGTTATATTAAACCTTCGTTCCAGATTAGGAGAACCAGTAAAAGCTACGTGCATTTTGCTTATTGTGATTAATACTTGCTCAGGTAAATACTTTTAACTTATTTTCCCTATACGGGCTTGGGTTACGGTATATAGCATACCGCTTGATCGGGCATCAAATCTCCACCGTTAAAGTGGGTAGTTGAATAATTTGATCGGCTTGTTTAAACAGTCTTGTTTACTTTACAGCCTTTGGGGGGTTAATGACCATGTCCCGGATATCCTCGGCATCATCTTACGAGATGGCCACGACCTGAGCACGGGGTGTAGGCGTACACCTGTCAGTGTATAACTCTATATTGTGGTGTGTCTATTGATCTTTAACCCGGACAAGATCCGGGCTACTGAACGCACAAGTAACATGTAATTCGTTCACAAGATTATAATATTAAATAATTCTCCCAAGTTAATAAAAAGATTAATCTTGCCTCTGTGCATTTTAATCAAATTATAAAATGTTTATGCCATGTGCATCCAAATCAAATTTTCAATCATTTTCCAAAATGAGTCAGTTGATTGTATTTACCAGTGTAAACTGACGTATTTTCCCAAAAAGACTAAATGCAGGTACTAAACGTAATTGGCTGGATTGTCTCCTTAGCATCAATAAAGAGTCTCGCAAGCTTAAGATGCCTGAAATCTGTTGAACTATTGTTTCCATTTTATTATCGATCCTACTGTGGATAAACTTCCGAATATTGTGACATTTGATATTACAATAATAAATTCGGTTGTATTATATTTTCAATTGCTTCCGCTGTGCATTATTAAATATTGTGTTGTTTGACTATTATGTTGCCAACCACGTCACGATACTCCCCCACCGGGCCCACCGGTGACACGTGGAAATCCGGGGTGTGACAGGTTGGTATCAGAGCCAACACTGAGTGAATTAAACACTAGCCTTTTGTGTTTAATCTCAGTTACACAATTGCACAATCTAAACTTCTGAGTCTAGACTTAACATAGGAATAATCTTAATCCTAATATGGAAATTTTTGCTTCCAATTTTTATTATTATTGGATACGCCGCTAAGCGAGGAAGCTGAACTAGGAATTATCCACACCCGGAGCCTTAAAATGCTGAGCTTCGTACAGCGACCAAGATGAGACGTGCAACCAAGGAGCAAGCATTCAGGAATTGAATGAAGAAGAAACTCCTTTGCTGAAAATCGTTTCCTCAATAGTCCTTATAAGGACATATTTATCTTTTTAGTTCCTTCAAGGACAACACTATTCCTTTCAAGTCCCGCTTAGGGCAACTTTATACTTTTATTTTTATATAGTGGAATGATTAAGTTTAAACTTTCATTCTAAACAAGAATATTAAATAAATGGGAAATAACATTCCTTTTACAAGATATACCATTATAATAAAATGGCAAAAATCTAAAAAGGACAAGACCTAGCTTCGGGCCATATTAAGACCGGCCAAGATGGCAGTTCCTCAATTTAGATTCAGATCATTATTAACATTTCAATTTAGAAATTGTTCTGCGATAAATATTAAAAGAATCTTAAGAGTGAAACCTAGCCTGAATGTCATTATAAAGACCTGGCCAAGATGGTAAGACCTGTTTAAAAGGTTCGTATCCCAGTTAACATCTGAAAACATGTTAACACTCCCGACAGATGTGATTCGTTGGAAATCACACACGTTATTAAGGATTCTTCAAAAGATTCCTAACCCAGTTTAATGATCGCTGAATCCTGGGTTTACATCATCAATTAAGATGATCATATTTTAACCATACGTGGTAATATAGTGCCTACGGGCCTTGCTCATTTCCATATGAGCCAAAATACAGTGGTAGCTATGACTCCCTGTCAGAAAAAGGTAATGAACTAGGTTCAAACCTCAAATGCTTTGATTCTCTGAAATCATAGCATATAATTTATATATGTCCTTGTGACTAAGCCTGCTGTGCTAATATAATTTAAAGGCCTTGATTCTCTGAAATCATGGCTTATGATCTAAAATTGTCCTTGTGACTAGGCCTTTTGTGCTATTAAATAAAACTGTTATTGTTGCTTTGATTATCTGAAATCATAAGCTTATAATTTATAAATGTCCATGTGACCAGGCCATTGGGTGCCACAAATAAAACTGTTAATGTTTTATAATTGAGATAAATTATAATAGAAATTCTAAATAAATATGATTAATAAATCAACCAAATATGGTCTCTGCTTACCATGGTTAATGAATTTCCCTAAGGGGCAATTCCATAATAAGAATCCCTTTAGAAGGGAAGTGCCTACGAGCTATAGTTGATGTCCTCTGAGACTGAAGGCAGTGGTAGCCTATAGCTCCCTGTCAGGAAAAGGTAATGAACTTTGATTCAAACCTTAATGCCGCGATTCTTTGAAATCATGGCTTATAAATTAAACTTGTCTACGCGACTAGGCCATTTGTGCTATTATTAACTTTTAGATTAGGATTTACGATAAAATCCTGAATAAAACAAATATCCCCCCCCCCTTCCCTGCCAGTATGCATTTTTAAAAAAGAATCTTAAAGGTGAAACCTAGCCTACGTGGCCAAGATGGTGAAACCTACTCAAGGGATTCAGATCATTGTTAACACCTAAGAATGTATTAGCCCTCCTGACAAATGTGATATGATAAAATCACAACAGTCATCCCTATATTGGAAATTTTTTAATTCCTAATTGGCCTTATGATCTAGAAATCGTGGCTTATATCATCTTGTGAGATGATCATATTATAAACATCCGTGAGTGATGAAGTGCCTACGGGCTAAAACTTGTCTGTTGAACTAGCATCAATAAAGAGTCTCGCAAGCTTAAGATGCCTGAAGTCTGTTGAACTATTGTTTCCATTTTATTATCGATCCTACTGTGGATAAACTTCCGAATATTGTGACATTTGATATTACAATAATAAATTCGGTTGTATTATATTTTCAATTGCTTCCGCTGTGCATTATTAAATATTGTGTTGTTTGACTATTATGTTGCCAACCACGTCACGATACTCCCCCACCGGGCCCACCGGTGACACGTGGAAATCCGGGGTGTGACAGGTTGGTATCAGAGCCAACACTGAGTGAATTAAACACTAGCCTTTTGTGTTTAATCTCAGTTACACAATTGCACAATCTAAACTTCTGAGTCTAGACTTAACATAGGAATAATCTTAGCCGGATTCGATGTTGTGTTAGGAATGGATTGGTTAGTAGCCAACCATGCCCGAATCCTTTGTGACAAGAATTCCATAGAAATTCATACGGCCACAAGAGAAGTACTTGTGGTTACAGGAGATAAGCCACGGAAGCCAATGAAATTCATTTCAGTAATGAAAGTGGCCAGTTATTCAAGAAAACAAGGAATAGTGTATATGATTTCGGTAATCATTAACACTAAAGGTAAGGAACTTAAGGAAATTCCTGTAGTATCAGAATACTCAGATATATTCCCCTAAGAACTACCTGGATTACCACCTGATAGGGAAGTAGAATTTAGAATTCATCTGATTCCTGGAACTACACCGATAGCCAAGGCACCTTATCGGTTAGCACCCACCGAAATGTTAGAATTTAAAAAGCAGTTAGATGAATTATTAAGAAAAGGATTTATACAACCTAGTTCATCCCCATGGGGAGCACCTGTGTTGTTTGTGAAAAAGAAAAATGGTTCGATGCGAATGTGCATCGATTACAGGGAATTGAATAAGGTTACAATTAAGAATCGATACCCATTACCTAGGATTGATGATCTTTTCGATCAACTTCAGGGAGCTAGATATTTTTCTAAGATATATTTACGCTCCGGATACCATCAGTTGAAAGTACATGAAGAAGACATACCTAAAACTGCTTTCAGAACTAGGTATGGTCATTACGAGTTTACAGTCATGCCCTTTGGGTTAACAAATGCTCCTGCAGCATTCATGGACATGATGAATAGGATCTGTAAACCGTACTTGGATAAATTTGTAATTGTCTTTATCGACGATATACTCATTTATTCCAAAAGTCAGGACGAGCATTGTGAGCACCTACGTGCACTTTTAACTTTGTTAAGAAAAGAGAAGCTTTACGCCAAATTCTCAAAGTGTGAATTTTGGCTACAAGAGGTGCAATTTTTAGGACACATGGTGAATCACGAAGGTATTCACGTAGATCCCTATAAAATAGAAGCGATCATGTCGCAACCCCCGATCCCAAATCCCCGGGAACGGGCGGCCGCGAACCAGTTTCGGTGGTATCGCGTGTTTGTCTAATTTGGTAGCGGAATTTTCATCAGGACCGTAGTTAGGAAATATTGGATCATAGTAAAATACCACTTTTTGATAATATTAACCACATGGGATAAAACCCAAGTTTGCAGTACACACCTTTTCATAGGAATAAATCCCATTTTATTTAATAAAACGTCTATTTTTATTTTAGGTAACTTTATTGCCACTTTTCCAATCCTTTAGTGTTGTTGGCTTCTATTTGACTTTCACAATTTGTTACCTGAAACGCGTTTAAAAACATTTTGTCAGTGGGAAATACTGGTGAGTGAATCCCAGTTTAATCAAGATTTAATAAAAACCATTATACAGTATTGAGGGCGATCTCGTAATGATATTTGTTTCCAAGTCATATCAATTATCACCCGTGGTACTGTCAGACCCGACTTGTGGAAATGTTACCCCTCCAGTAACAAATTTTGTATACAAAACCCCAACATACCCACGATAATTGTATCCTTACAAATATTCAATAATTGTTTAATATATATTTAATCGTATGAGGTTTTGTAAAAACAGTTAACAAAAAGTTTACAAAAAGCGGATCAACTCACATTGCTGTCTTAGATTATCCTTTAGGGTTTCCTGAGAATTATCTATAATTTACACAAAAGCACACGTGTTAGTATAATAACCCATTTTAACATTAGTAATACCCTCCCCGAGACGACATTCCAACGACTACGTCGGGCAGAACCACGACAGCCGTTACGGAACCCTAGATCAATCGGACAGAGTATCTAATACGTATCCAGGGGTTATGATACTTACAACGAAGCAGAACTTCATTATTTAGGGGGGGGTATAATGCCCGAGTATAGAGTATACTACGTAATATTGAGAGAAAGAAAGAAAGTTTTGAACGAAATCGAATGAAGGTCGATGCCTCCTTTATATAGGGCTTCACTTCGGTTTCTACGCGGCCCGCGTAAGAGAAGACAAGAGCCTACGCGGCCCGCGTCAACTCTGGTCAACGGTATAGCTTGTCCGGGTCACTATGTAGGCCTGACGGATGTTGGGCCACGTGGCGGCCCAGGGTTTAGCCAGGTTTCACCCGCTCGCGGCCCGCGTAAGGGTTGAGGTGTGGCTTACACAGCCCGCCTCAAACCCAAAAACTGATTTTTGATTATTTTTAATCATATTTAAGGTATTCGGGGCCCGTTTTCACGTATGGGGTGTATTTTGGGACATATTGGGATATTTTAAAATATATTAGGGTGTCAAAAATAATTCGAGGGTGTCGGTTTTCTTTAGAGTTGTTATATCCTCCCCACCTTGTTTTAGAGCTCGTCCTCGAGATATACTGAAACAAGTGTGGAAATTTCCTTTGCATCTCTGATTCAAGCTCCCATGTGTACTCAGGTCCTCTTTTGGAGTTCCACTTCACTTTGACCAGAACTAATCTCTTATGCTTGAGGTTCTTGACTTTCCTGTCTTCAATCTGTAGAGGCTTTTCTACAAATTTGAGTTGTTCATTTACCTCTATATCCTTAAGATGTACCATTAGCGATTCATCAGCTAAGCATTTCTTGAGATTAGATACATGAAATACATCATGTATTCCTGCCATTTCCTCTGGCAGTTGTAGCTGATAGGCTACAGGTCCTATTCTTCTAATAATCTTAAAAGGTCCAACATACCTGGGACTTAGCTTTCCTCTTTTGATGAATCTTACTATTCCTTTCCAAGGAGAGACTTTTAACAATACCTTGTCTCCTACTTGAAATTCCAATGGTTTTCGTCGGTTGTTAGCATAGCTTTTCTGTCTATCACGTGCTGTTTTCAGTCGTTCCTTGACTTGAATGATCTTGTCAGTCGTTTCTTGCACTATTTTCCCCAATTTATGCCCAACAAACTGGGGTTCCGCACTTTCATCCATAAAGTGCTTCGAATGGTGCAGCGTTGATACTTGTGTGATAACTGTTATTATAAGAAAATTCTATTAAAGGTAAACGATCGTCCCAATTACATCCGAAATCAATTACACAAGCTCTAAGCATATCTTCCGTTGTCTAAATTGTCCTTTCGCTTTGTCCGTCCGTTTGAGGATGATAAGTTGTGCTTAGATTCAACTTGGTTCCTATTGCTTTTTGGAAACTTGACCAAAAATGAGAGGTAAAACGACTATCCCTATCAAAAACAATTGATAAAGGAATTCCATGTAATGAAACGATTTTATTTACATATAGTTTGGCTAATTGTTCCATACTAAAAGTTTCCTTCATTGGTAGGAAATGGGCTGATTTGGTTAGCCGATCTACAATTACCCAGATTGTATCATTACCTTTCCTTGTTTTGGGTAATTTGGTAACAAAATCCATTGTTATCAATTCCCATTTCCACACTGGCATTTCTAACTGTTGTAACAATCCTGAGGGTTTCTGGTGTTCAGCTTTAACTTGTGAACAGGTTAAACATTTTGAAACATAAGCTGCTATGTCCTTTTTCATTCCTATCCACCAAAAATTATTTCTTAAATCCTGATACATTTTATCACTTCCAGGATGCATCGTATATCTGGACTTATGGGCTTCTTCTAATATACGATGACGTAGGTGTCCTAATTTAGGTATCCACATTTTCATTTCATGGAATCTCCAAATTCCATATGTTCCTTGTTCTAATTCTTTAATCATACCTTTTAGTTTTTCAGTATCATCCTTGATTACTGATTCTTGTGCTTTTCTAATTTGATCATTTAAATCTACTTATAGATTTAATTTAAGAGAACGTACCCTTTTTGGCTTTTCATGATATTTTCGACTTAAAGCATCAACAACTACATTTGCCTTTCCTGCATGATACTGGATATCACAATCATAATCACTAAGCAATTCCATCCAACGTCTTTGTCTCATATTTAACTCTTTTTGCCCGAAAACATACCTTAAACTCTTATGATCAGAGAATATGGTAAACTTACTACCATAAAGGTAATGTCTCCAAATCTTAAGGGCAAAAACTATAGCTCCTAGTTCTAGATCATGGGTTGAATAATTCTCTTCATGATTTTTAAGTTGTCTAGACGCATACGCTATAACCTTTTGGCGTTGCATTAATACACATCCATAACCTAATTTAGAAGCGTCACAATAGACTATAAAGTTTCCAGTTCCTTCTGGTAACGCTAGTATGGGTGCATGGGTTAATCTTTGCTTAAGAATTCTAAATGCTTTTTCTTGCTTTGGTCCCCATTCAAACTTAATGGATTTACAGGTTAACTTAGTTAAAGGAATGGCTATTCTAGAAAAGTCTCGAATAAATCTTCTATAATAACCGGCCAATCCTAAGAAACTTCTAACCTCTGTTGGTGACTCAGGTGTCTTCCATTTGGTTATTGCCTCGATTTTGGTTGGATCCACATGAATTCCTTCATGGTTCACTAAGTGTCCAAGAAACTATACATGTTCTAACTAAAATTCACACTTTGAAAACTTAGAATAAAGTTTTTCTTTTCTTAATAGACTTAAAAGTGAGCGCAAATGCTTTGCATGTTCCTCTTTACTTTTAGAATAAATTAGAATATCATCTATAAAGACAATTATGAATTTATCCAAATATGGCTTACATATTCGGTTCATCATGTCCATAAATGCAGCTGGGGCATTGGTTAAACCAAATGGCATGACAGTAAATTCATAATGGCCATACCTTGTTCTGAAGGCGGTTTTAGGAATATCCTATTCCTGTACCTTTAATTGATGATATCCTGATCTTAAATCGATTTTAGAGAAAAATCGAGCTCCTTACAATTGATCGAACAGATCATCGATTCTCGGTAATGGGTACCAGTTCTTAATCATGACTTTGTTCAATTCACGGTAGTCAATGCACATACACATTGATCCGTCTTTCTTTTTAACGAATAAAATCGGCGCTCCCCATGGGGATGAACTTGGTTGTATGAATCCTTTTTCCAGCAATTCATCTAATTGTTTCTTCAGTTCCTGCATTTCTGCGGGTGCCAAACGATAAGGTGCTTTGGCAATCGGTGCCGTTCCTGGTAGCAGGTGAATTCTGAATTCAACTTCTCTATCTGGCGGTAGTCCTAGTAATTCTTCTGGAAATACATCTGAAAACTGAGACACTACTGGAATGTCTTTTAATTCTTTTCCTTTAGTGTTAGTGATTATGGAAATCAAATACACTATAGACCCTTTTCTTATATAACTTGCAGTTTTCATCACAGAGATGAATTTAGTGGATCTAGAGGGCTTATCTCCTTTAATAGTGATCTTTTCACCTTTTGGTGAATTTACTTGAATTGACTTTTGATCACATAAAATACTGGCTTTATTGGCTATTAACCAATACATTCCTAAAACGACATCAAATCCTGCCAGATTCATGGGATAAAGGTTTGCCATAAACTTTTGATTTAAAAACTCTATTCTTGCTCCCTACAAGATTTCAGAAATCCTAACTGTTTCTCCATTTGCTGTCTCTACTAGACATTCTTGTGGTAGTTTAGTTAATGACTGATTTAGAAGTTTGCAAAATGAAGTATTAATAAAACTTTGGTTTGCACCAGAGTCAAATAATACTTTAGCAAAAACATCATTAACTAAAAACGTACCAGTTATCACATCTGGAATCATCTTAGCTTCATCTGCAGTCAGCACGAATGCTCTAGCATTTTTAGTGTTCCTGTTGTTCACAGCTGGAGCTAATTTCGGACAGTTTGGCTTGATGTGACCTTTTTCTCCACAGTTGAAGCACAGTCCATTACTGGATTTCCTCCTCCAATCTTCTACCTTGTGTCCGGGTGCTTTGCAGAAATTGCAATGAGTGGAGCATTTTCCCGAATGCTTTTTCTTGCAGACCTTGCAGAATGGTGCAGAGGTAGAACCCATATTCCTACGGTTGTAATTCCCAGAACGGAATTCTTGGGTAAGCCTTTGGGTTAGGTTTCTCCTCTGGTCTTCTTCTCTAGTACGGATTAATTCATCTGTCAAGGTGTTTGCTAGTTCTACGGCTTCTTCTATAGTTTGAGGTCTAGCTGCCTTGACTATATGTCTAATCTCTCCAATTAACCCTCAGATGTAACGGGAGATTAATACTGGTTCAGGTGATGCAAGGGTTGGTACTATTCTAGAATATTCAAAGAATGTAGTAGTATAACCTTTACTATCTACCCCGGTCATCCTTAGGTCTACAAATTTATTCGCTATCTGTTCCTTTTCATTGGGAGGGCAGAATTTCCTTTCTACCATATTCTTAAATTCTTCCCATTCCATGATATATACTCTATCACTTCCTCTTGACTGGAGGATAGTGTTCCACCATTCTAAGGCTGAGTTCTTAAATAAATTAGAAGCAAACATTATTTTGTCTTCTTCAGCACACTTGCTTATTTTTAAAACAGTCTCAGTCTTTTCTATCTAGCGTAGAGCTGCAATGGGTCCTTCACTGCCCGAGAATTCTATTGGTTTGCAGGACCAAAATTCTTTGTAAGAACAACCATAAGGCATGGTTCTTCTTCTTTTGGGAATGGGCGCTTGAAGTACGAGTCCATTGTTTACGCTGTGTTCTGGTTCAATTGGTCGTTTACTGCTATGTTTACTTTTATTATTCGCTTCCTGAACCGTTTGAATAATAAATGGCATTGCATTTATGATTCCTTGTGCCACTATATGTTGAACGACACTATTGTCCACTTGGTTCCCATTGTTATTGATGCTTAGATTCTCATTAACCAAGTTAATATTACTCTGGTTATCGTTATTCAGATTTTCTTGATTTCCTTCGTCGGCCATCTGAATTTTAAACAGTTACCCCGTATTAATATCACAAAATAATATTTAATATAGTCAATCACATGACGCACACTTTGGTCAAAAGCGTCGATCATTGCGACTTTACTCTATTCATATAGTATGCATCTATTACACACCAGTACTGAAATTAAAATTACAATACCAACTGAAATAAAATTACACTAATAGTAGTAGGCATCCGTACACACATATTTTATTATTATTATTATTACTATTACCGTTCCCACCATCACAATCATGGATATGGATTCATCCAGAAATCCATATTGCGCTCGTCATACTTCCAGACGAGTCACTCTCCCACCTGTCTCATTCGTTCACTACTCTCTAAAATTTCCTCACCAAATGTCCTAAGTTCTTGTACGTTGTCTGCACTTATTGGGGGTGCAGGTTCTAGGACTGGGTTCGGAATCTGGGGTGCGGGTTCCTGATATGGGGGTGTAGGTGCCTAGAATCGGTAAGGATCTTCTAAAATCTCCCTAATGTATTCATCGTGGTAATAGGGATCTAAAGGATCCAAACCTAGGTAGGCTCCTATGTTTGGCATGGGCATGTCTTCATGTATCGGGTATCGTTGCACATAGTCCCTATTATCGTCCCACCATGGGTCGTAATTTGGGTCTAATGGGTTTGGTGTTGGTACCCTAGGTATTTCTTCCGAATTGAAGTCATGCATTTCTACTTGATTTTCAGGGTTTTCTATTTCCATTGGTTGGTCAGGGATTGGTAGTTGTGGTTGGGGTGCTATCATTTGTTCCAGGTTAGGGTCAGCTGCATTGGTTGCTAGAATGTGGATGTTGGCTATACCTCTATTAATCATATCCTGGGCATAAGCATCGGTTTCTCTTTTGGCTGCTGCTAGTGCTCTCTGGTCTTGTAACTTTTTCATACGCTTTCTACGCTCGTGTGCCCCGCGACTGAACCATCCCCTCTTTTTCTGAGGAAATTGCTCCTCTGACTGAGCCTTAAATACGAATATTCCTTCTTCCGTATCAGCAGAGTACCCTGAGAGGGCAGGCTGAGAAGAGGAGGTGCCTTCGCTTCTAGGCGAACCAGACAATTGACGATACGCGTCAGATGGTCCTTGGTCGCTCATACTGTAAACTAACAAATAGTCAAATAACACATAACAAGAAATACAATTATGCACGTATTCCCGTAATTTATTTCCTATCAGATTGAATTTTTATGTCAGCAGAATACTTCTGTGGCTGAATCAGTGGCTTAGCTCTGATACCACCTTCTGTCGCAACCCCCGATCCCAAATCCCCGGGAACGGGCGGCCGCGAGCCAGTTTCGGTGGTATCGCGTGTTTGTCTAATTTGGCAGCGGAATTTTCATCAGGACCGTAGTTAGGAAATATTGGATCAGAGTAAAATACCACATTTTCATAATATTAAACACATGGGATAAAACCCAAGTTTGCAGTACACACCTTTTCATAGGAATAAATCCCATTTTATTTAACAAAACATCTATTTTTCTTTTAGGTAACTTTATTGCCACTTTTTGAAGCCTTTAGTGCTGTCCAGCTGGCTTCTATTTGACTTTCACAAATTGTTACCTGAAACGCGTTTAAAAACATTTTGTCAGTGGGAAATACTGGTGAGTGAATCCCAGTTTAATCAAGATTTAATAAAAACCATTATACAGTATTGAGGGCGATCTCGTAATGATATTTGTTTCCAAGTCATATCAATTATCACCCGTGGTACTGTCAGACCCGACTTGTGGAAATGTTACCCCTCCAGTAACAAATTTTGTATACAAAACCCCAACATACCCACGATAATTGTATCCTTACAAATATTCAATAATTGTTTAATATATATTTAATCGTATGAGGTTTTGTAAAAACAGTTAACAAAAAGTTTACAAAAAGCGGATCAACTCACATTGCTGTCTTAGATTATCCTTTAGGGTTTCCTGAGAATTATCTATAATTTACACAAAAGCACACGTGTTAGTATAATAACTCATTTTAACATTAGTAATACCCTCCCCGAGACGACATTCCAACGACTACGTCGGGCAGAACCACGACAGCCGTTACGGAACCCTAGATCAATCGGGCAGAGTATCTAATACGTATCCAGAGGTTATGATACTTACAACGGAGCAGAACTTCGTTATTTAGGGGGGGGTATTATGCCCGAGTATAGAGTATACTACGTAATATTGAGAGAAAGAAAGTTTTGAACGAAATCGACTGAAGGCCGATGCCTCCTTTATATAGGGCTTCACTTCGGTTTCTACGCGGCCCACGTAAGAGAAGACAAGAGCCTACGCGGCCCGCGTCAACTCTGGTCAACGGTATAGCTTGTCCGGGTCATTATGTAGGCTTGACGGGTGTTGGGCCATGTGGCGGCCCAGGGTTTAGCCAGGTTTCACCCGCTCCCGGCCCGCGTAAGGGTTGAGGTGTGGCTTACGCGGCCCGCCTCAAACCCAAAAACTGATTTTTGATTATTTTTAATAATATTTAAGGTATTCGGGGCCCGTTTTCACGTATGGGGTGTATTTTGGGACATATTGGGATGTTTTAAAATATATTAAGGTGTCAAAAATAATTCGAGGGTGTCGGTTTTCTTTAGAGTTGTTATAGATCACCAAATGGAAGGTTCCGCAGTCAGCTACGGAAGTTAGAAGTTTTCTAGGATTAGCTGGTTACTATAGGCGTTTTATTAAGGATTTCTCTAAGATAGCTGTGCCATTAACTAAGCTAACATGTAAAACAGTTAAGTTTGAATGGGGACCTAGGCAAGAAGAGGCTTTTAAGATTTTAAAACAAAGATTAACAAATACTCCAATTCTAGCCTTGCCAGAAGAAACAGAAGATTTTGAAGTTTATTGTGATGCTTCTAGGTAGGATTAGGAGGTGTGTTAATGCAACACAAAAAGGTAATTGCGTATGCATCAAGACAATTGAAGAAGCACGAAGAGAATTATACGACTCACAACTTAGAATTAGGAGCAATAATTTTTGCCCTTAAGATTTGGAGGCACTATCTGTATGGAAGTAAGTTTACAATCTATACGGATCATAAGAGTTTAAGGTACATATTTGGGCAAAAAGAATTAAACATGAGGCAAAAAAGATGGATGGAAATTCTAAGTGACTATGACTGTGATATTCAATATCACGAAGGAAAGGCAAATGTAGTAGCAGATGCCCTAAGTCGTAAGTATCATGAGAAACAAAGAAGAATTCGTGCTCTTAGATTAAGTTTACAATTAGACTTAATGGAACAACTAAAGAATGCTCAGGAAACAGCAATCAAGGATGATGCTGAAGGAATGAAAGGAAGGATAAAAGAATTTGAGCAAGGGATTGATGGAATTTGGAGATTTCACAAGAAAAGAATTTGGGTACCGAAGCAAGGAGACTTAAGAAATAATATTTTAGAGGAGGCCCATAAATCTAGATATACCATGCATCCTGGTAATAATAAGATGTACCAAGATTTAAGGAATAAAATCTGGTGGATAGGAATGAAAAAGGACATAGCTAGATATGTATCTATCTAAGTGTCTTACTTACTCACAAGTTAAGGCAGAACACTAGAAACCCTCAGGTCTACTACAACAATATAGAAATGCCTGTATGGAAATGGGAACTCATAACAATGGACTTTGTTACTAAGTTACCCAAAACCAGAAAAGGTAACGACGCGATTTGGGTAATTGTGGATCGATTAACCAAATCAGCTCATTTTCTGCCAATGAAGGAAACCTTTAGCATGGAAAGATTGGCAAAACTATACGTAGATGAGATAGTATCCTTGCATGGAGTCCCACTCTCCATCGTATCAGATAGGGATAGTCGGTTCACTTCCCATTTCTAGACAAGTTTCCAAGAAACAATGGGGACCCGACTAAATTTAAGTACAGCTTACCATCCCCAAACAGATGGACAAAGTGAAAGGACGATCCAAACCCTGGAAGACATGCTTAGAGTGTGTGTTATAGATTTTGGTGGAAATTGGGATGACCACCTACCCTTAATAGAATTCTCCTATAATAATAGTTATCATGCAAGCATCGAAGCTGCCCCATTTGAAGCATTGTATGAACGAAAGTGTCGAACTCCAGTTTACTGGGCAGAAATAGGAGACAGTCAACTATCAGGTCCTGAAATTGTGCAAGAAACCACCGATAAGATCACTCAAATCAAGGAGAGACTGAAAATGGCTCGAGATTGCCAGAAAAGTTATGCAGACAATCGACGCAAGCCACTAGAATTTCAAGTTGGAGACAAGGTACTCTTAAAAGTTTCTCCTTGGAAGGGAGTAGTTCGATTTGGTAAGAAAGGAAAGCTAAGTCCAAGGTACATAGGACCATTCCCAGTAATCCAACGCATAGGACCAATTGCCTATCGTTTACAACTACCAGAAGAACTAGCCGGAGTACATGACATATTTCATGTATCTAACCTCAAGAAATGTCTCTGACGAATAACTGGTAGTACCTCTTCAAGATATAGAGGTAAATGAAAAGTAAAAATTTGTAGAGAAACTGCTCCAAATAGAAGACAGAAAGGTCAAGTTTCTCAAACACAAAAGATTGGTACTAGTCAAAGTCAAGTGAGATTAAAAAAGAGGACCTGAGTACACTTGGGATTTGGAATCGGAAATGAAGCGAAAATATCCTCACTTATTTCAGTAAATCTCGAGGATGAGATTTTAAATAAGGTAGGGAGGATGTAAGGACCTGCAAAAATATCCAAAAACAACCCGTAAGTGAAAACACGGACCCCTAAAACCCTAATACTCATGAAAAAACAAGAAAACAAGAATTTTGGATTTCAGGCGGGCCGCGTAAGACTTAAGACTGGTCTTACGTGGGCCGCGACAGGACATCTGGTGACCGGGACGCATTCCAGGCCACGTGTCAGCCACATGGCGGGCCTACACGTGACACGCTAGCCCTACACGTAGAATAGGGGGCCCTCGCGGGCCGCGTAAGGTTCAAGTGAGGGTTTACGCGGGCCGCGTAAAACCCAAAAATCAGCTATAAATGGGCCAGACATGGGCAGATCGACTGTGTGCGAGAAATTTATCAAAATCACATCTTTTATGTTTGAAAATCACATTCAAAATAGGAAAACGCTGCTACGATCAAGGGTAATAACTCGATCACTGCTACGATACAATGTCCGATCGATTGAAACTGATCCGATGGATGTTTAAGTGCTGCCCGTATTTGGGCTATACTTTGTCATTCATCGTGAGGGTTTTGATTTCGTGAATTATCGTAAATGTTGTATTAAGTTACTGACCTAGTTTCGTGTGCATTGCTATTTAACTAGGTTATCAGGCTAAAATCAGTAGACAAAACTCTGCTCGTCTAAACTTGCAATGTGAGTCATTCTCTTTTTATCAACAATGTTTTACAATACTTAAATTATTTTCAAAGTTATAATTACAGGGATTAAGTCTTTGTAGTCTTCAATTACTGTTGGTATGTGGGGTTTTGTATACATTACTTGATACCCGTCACCATTGGACAACGGGTTAGCCAATGGGTGATCTGACCATAGTCACAGATACTGTCAAGTGACAAATACCGACTTGGGGTAATTGGTTGATAAAAACATTGTAATCGATTTTAATACTGTATATTATAACAATGTGTCGTTTTGTGCAAATTGAATGACTCGCCAGTATTTCCCTGCTGATAAAAATCTTTTTAAACATGTTTCAGGTGACTTACTGTGAACCAAGGAAAAAGTGCCGCGTAGCACTAAAGCTTGAAGAGGTGGCTCAGTAAAATAAATAAACATGTTTTGTAAAACAGGGAATTTCCTCGTGAAATTCCTTTATTGTAAATTATGGAATTTATCCCAAAAAGTGTGAAATAAAATAATTGGGTGTTTTCAGTTTAAAATGATCCTGTTGATATTTCCGCTGTCAAATTAAATACAAATACCACGGGTTTCTGTCCCGCGGCTTCTGGATCGGGTGAAACCGGGCCGGGGGCCGTGACAGGAACCGCTAGATCCAAACTGTAATTTTGTATATAGGGTCCAGTTCCGGTTCTTAAATTTGGGCAAAAACGGTTCCCGGTTCGGTTCCGGTTAAAGAACCACTAGAACCAATTGGGATTATAAATATCTAAAACCCTATTTTATTAATGAGCCTTTCAACATCATACGACCATTCTAATTCTTATTCCCTCCTCTTATATTCATTCCATAATCTCATCTTTAATCTTTTAATTCTTCTCCATCTCTCAACCCTAACCCTAATTGCTATCATACAAGTTCATCTCAATCAACACCCTGCAAATACATGTACACTATTCTACATGACCTTTTTTTATGATTGTGTAACACCCCGAAATTTATAAAACTTTAAATCAGATTCATAAAGCATAAAATAAATATGAACAAGCTAACTAGGAATCGATAACCTAGTTAGCTAAGAGTCTTGAGATGATATATAATAAGGTTAAAACACCTAAACTATAAGTCAAATAGAGTTGAGGGACTAAATTAGCAAAAAAACTTGAAAATGGAAGTTTTATTAGTAAATAAAACACCAAACACACACATGAGTGTGTGTTTGGGTCGTACAGAAGAAAGGGGCGACCAGGGAGTGACCTCCAAACCCTAGTTTTCGCATAAAACTCACAAATTGAAGCCCTTAATCTGCTCTAAATCAAGTTTTAAACACGAATTAGTGATCACCTCGTTGCAGGGATCAAAAGGTATGCAAAATTTTGGTATTTTGATTCATGTTCAGTTTTAGGTTACTTGAGAAAATCAAAAATTGAGCATGCATGATTGTTGTATTGATGAAATTAGAAGCAAAGTGATGTCTAGAGTTAAACCCTAGATGATTTCTTGTTAAAATCTAACTTTATACTTGTGAGGTTTATAATCACCAATGTAGGTGATTAGTGAGTTTGTAGAAACTAAATAAATACTAGAATTGTGGTTATTCTAGTGAAATCTGAATTCATGTGGTGAATCTGAAATTTATTGATGTTAAAATTTAGTATAGATTTGTTAATTGAAGTGAATGTAGATGAAAATAACATGTCAAGAACCTAGTAATGGTTATGTAAAAATTTGACCCGCTAGGTGTTTGTTAAAACGCCTAAGTGAGGAGTAAAACGTTAAAGATTGGACAAAAACGCAAATTTGAATATCATAATGAATTGTCCGATTTTTGGTTATAAAAGAGTTCTAAATTTGGTTGTGAATGGAACTCTATAGGTAAAGAATCCGGGTCGTCAAGTGGACAAGCCGGAGGTGATACACGCTTGTAAGGTGTGCTTTAAAGGTACGTAACTTTCGGTTTTGTTACAATATGTACAAACAATAGTCTTAGAAATGTTGATGAGTTTGTAGTGTCAAATGTAAGTTTGATATGTCATAGAAGTGACGAAGTTCACTCGACAACCGAACGGGTCAAATAATGATCGAATAATAGTGCTCGAGGTGACTTAAACGTCACTCATTGAAATTGAATTATAAAAGAGTAAATCATGGAATAGATGTGTTACGCTAAGGTTGACAAGCCCGGGAATGGGTAGTTATGGTTAGAAACCAACGTGGATAAATTATGCAAGTATGTAACTTGTTGCGTTACAATATGTGAATTGGATACGTTAATTGTTCATAATCGTGTTTTGGTATAAAGGTTAGTATTAGTCGAAGTGATATTGTTCACTATTTGATTCAATGAGTCGCAAATAGACTAGAAGGCGCTTGGTAGTCATTAAAAACGGAGGATTTCCGTAAATGAGCCAAACGGGTTGAATGATTGGTTAGTAGTAATAAAACTTTGTTTTGAATGACATTTGGCAAAAACGGATCACAAGAGCGCGAAGCCATAGTTTTGGTAATGAAGCGCCGGAGATATTGAACCCCGGATGTTGGGTAAAAATGCGCCTATGGTTTCTATTGTAATGATAGAAAAATTTGTGTAAGTATAGTGGGTCGAATAATTAAATAGAGATTTTAGTGATTTGGCCCGTAAACCAAATTTTCGGTATAATAATTGTGATAGGCACGTCGGTAATTTAATTACGGGCGTGTAGGAAAAAGAATCACTAAAAACGGACTTACGGTTCATAAGTTATGGCGATTTTAAGTTGAGATTAGGTACATGTTTGAGCTGGAAATGTGCAGTAACAGCACAAGAAACAAGCTGTGAAAAACAGGGCTAGGCGTGACGCCTAGGCCCTTGCGTCACGCGACGCCCCCTTGAACCGGGAAAAAATATTTTTTTTGTTCTTTTGGCCCTTGGAACTTGTTTATATCCATTATAACTTGATCAAAACTGACATTTGTTGTGGTTTTGATCTTAGGTGATGTTGGGAACCAACCGGAAGATTATCGAGCTAGCTTTTGAAGAACCGAACACTATTTGCAAGCTTCCGCAAAGTTTTAACCTTTAATAGACTATGTTACGGGTTGTAATCAAATTGTTAAATAACTCTTGAATGTTTCAACTTAGTCGTTAGTTGACTAAGTCTTTGCTACTAATGAACTTTTCTTATGAAATCTATGTTAATTAGGCATCTTTGGTATAAAATGGTATGAACTATTATTAAATTCAAAAAAAAAAAAAAATTAGACGGGTGTTACAAGTTGGTAACCAGAGCTCAAGGTTGTTAACAAAGTGTTCGGCTCAAGCTTGATCGATCGTCCGGTAAGAATTAATTGCTTTAGTAGACTTACTAGAATACTAGAAAAAGGAAATTTGAATTGATATGCACGGGAAGTGCGTGTTTACACGCTCAAACCCGGAAAAGTGCACTAAGCATAAATGGTTTAAGCAAGTGGTGAACTTGGCTAGATCAAAATGAATGACGCATATGTCATAAATGAAATGTTTAACAATTAGTGTAAACATTTCAACTTCAAGATGACGGAAAGATGGGAGGAGTGTAAGAATACGCTCGAACTCGGGAAAATACACTAAGTAAGAAAGGTAAGGCAAGATATATACTTGACCAAACCGAAAAAGAATAACACATTATTTATGACTGAGTGAGAATGATATAAATTTCCGTATAATAGGACGGAAATGAATTAAATAATTATTGATAAATCGTGATGGATGTTTCAGTTGAAGAAATGTCTGGAGTAACCGGAGATGATTCGACATCTCAATTGACTGAACAAATGAAAGCTAAGATTTCCGAGGAGGTCGGAAAAGCTCTAGAAAATAGTCTATCACAGTATATTGATAGATTACAAACCACAATCGTGCCGGTGGTGAACGATATGATGGCTGAATTGAAAGACAGCATACTACAAGAAATAGAAGAAAGGAGGGTGTTAGATATGAATCCAAGATCCGTAAAGAAGTCCAAGTCTAATAAAGCTCCCAAGAAGGGAGTTACAAAAAGTGTGTTACATCAGTATAGATTTTGTGGAAAAATTCACAAGGGCACATGTGGTAAGCCAAGATATAAAAAGTCTAAATGTCCAGAGAGGCTTGGAACCAAGGACACAACCGACACAAAGTCTGATGCCCAGAAATCAAGGACAAAGTTGTTTTATATAACAGCCACGGAGGCTAAAGCTGAACCTGATGTCGTTTCAGGTATACTCTTGTAAATTAAATTTCAGCATAAATTTTTAATTATTACGAGTGCAAATAAATCGTTTGTTTTATATCGATTTATTTAACATTCTACATTAGTGTTAACGAAATTACCAAGGCTTTGAAAAATAGAAAGAGGTAATAATAAAAGTTCTATAGTTTATAAGAGGTGCTGAAACTGTACGTTGAGCATCGAGGTAAAAATAATCATGATAAATATTGCCTTGGGAAGGGGTGCACGCACACTCGAACCCGAGAACGTAATGAAAGATAAGTGTCATAATAGGGAGGAGTGTAATAACACCCGAACCCTGGGAGTTTACAATAGTAATAGATGACAAGGACATGGTTATAGACTAAGCCAAACTAAATGAAACGGATAGAAACATCGTTTATGTCAACAAACGATGTGGATAAATTCCATACAACGATATGAAACAATAACATGAAATGAATTGATTTTGTTATTGTAACAATGGGTTAAAGTTAGAAATCAAGAGATTAAGATTTGGATAGGAATATCCTCGAAAAAGAAACTAAATGGACAATATGTATTGTTTGTTGCTGTAAATAATGAAATACCAATAAATTTGGATTTAACAGCTCGGGTATGGGTAGATACCCAAGTAACATGTTATTAATAAATTCCTCCTGAGGAAGAACGATAATCACCTTGTTGAGGGTGAATATGTAAAAGAATTAGTAAGACAAACATTATGAAAGCGTTAGAATAAGAATCAAGTAAAAGAAAATATGAATCGACAATTTAGAATGTCAAGGCATAAGGATAAGGTTGACTGTCATAGGAGATGGAACTCACACGAACAAGTCAAACCAGATGAGTGGAAGAATAAAAGACTTGGTTGAGTAAAAGCGATGGGTTTTGCTGATACGACCAAATAAATCGAGAAATATATATATATATATATATATATAGGATTAGGTTCAAGAGTGAACACTAGTGTAGCTTGCGAACTGAGCGAACTAATCCTGACCATACACGTGTGTAGATCAATGGTTATGATTTGATGATGAAATACACTAGTGTATTTTACGATTTGATGATGAAATCATTGCCATCCACGTGTGTAAATCAATGGCCAAGATTTGTTCACTCAGTTCACAAATACAGTAGTGTTCACTCTAGAACCCCACCCTATATATATATATATATATATATATATATATATATATATCAAGATCAAGAACCCGGGTAACGGGTTGAAAAGAAATAAGGGCATAAACCAAATAACGGTATGAATAAAATAACCGACGCGAAGGACACATAAGAAGTCATAGAGTCGGAAAGATAATCCGAAAGAAAATGAGTGTAGCCTTAGACTACGGTCAAGGTCAAACGAATAGAAGGTGATCCATGGGATCACCATAACCTCCAGATTATAAACAATGTAAAGGTCTACGGGAACAAAATGACCATTGGGTCGCAATTACAAAGGAACATACTAGGAGGGGGTCTCACCCTAAAAAGGAGAAGACCTAATAGAATAGTCTACAAAGCTAAGTAAAGGAACCTACGGGTCGATATATAAAGCGTGGAGAACCAATTATGATTTCTCGCGTAAAATGATAATCCCGAAGAATAATCCTTGTTGTCAATTCCTCGATATGATTAAGCGATATGGTTAAAGAGAGAAACATCAAACTAAAATTCAGTTTTAGTAAAGTAACGATGTTCTAACACCTATGAATACCGAGAGAGAAATTAGAAAATTGTTAGTACTAAGGAATATAGGTCTAACGCCGAAAGCTGTAAGAAGATGCATTCAGAAGAAAGATTCTTAAGAATGAAAAGTCAATGTAAAACTAAACACGGCGTGATGTGATCATGGACACAAAAGTAATAGAGAATGTAATCACGTTATAGTGTGAATGACTAGATATGAAATTATAAGCACGCAAAGGACCGATGATGGCAATATTGCATACCCGAATGACGAGGTATGAGGTAAGATGGTGACCAATTAGTTTAGGCAAGAAAACAAATTGTAGCCTAAATAACACTGTAACCTATGTAGAGCGCTTGTTAATATAAAACTAGCGTCAAGTAAGTATGTTGACGGACTCAGTGACTGAA
Organism: Helianthus tuberosus; assembly: GCA_030545235.1. NCBI lineage: Eukaryota > Viridiplantae > Streptophyta > Magnoliopsida > Asterales > Asteraceae > Helianthus > Helianthus tuberosus. Next base: position 40,644,610 of record CM060387.1, on the reverse strand, counting down.
TGGTCAAAAGACAACCCGATAAAAAAAAGAAGGGGGGACAAAGGATAGGAAATAGGTGATATAGTTATGCTAAAAGTTTTCCCCAAGGAAGAGTGTCATTCGACTAAGGAAAAGAGAGAAACTAAGCCCGAGGTTTATCGGGCCATTTAAAATCATTGAACGGGTCGACAAGGCAGCGTATCGCCTTGAATTACCGGACGGATTGAGTGGAATACATGTCACGTTTCATGTGTCACAACTGCGAAAATGCCTAGCAGAGGAAACGGCTTACATCCATTACGATGATATCGAGGTGGCTAATAGCCTCAATTATGCAGGAAGGCCATTAGAGATTCCAGATCATAAGGTTAAAGATTTGCGAAATAAGAGAATTGATCAAGTTAAGATCAAATGGGAACATAGAAAAGGGTTCGGACACTACATGGGAGTCCGAAGAGGAGATGCGGCGTCTCTACCCGACATTATTTGGTACGTATTTCCGGTTTCGAGGACGAAACCCTTTTAAGGGGGGTGGACTTGTAACACCCCGAAATTTATAAAACTTTAAATCAGATTCATAAAGCATAAAATAAATATGAACAAGCTAACTAGGAATCGATAACTCAGTTAGCTAAGAGTCTTGAGATGATATATAATAAGGTTAAAACACCTAAACTATAAGTCAAATAGAGTTGAGGGACTAAATTAGCAAAAAAAACTTGAAAATGGAAGTTTTATTAGTAAATAAAACACCAAACACACACATGAGTGTGTGTTTGGGTCGTACAGAAGAAAGGGGCGACCAGGGAGTGACCTCCAAACCCTAGTTTTCGCATAAAACTCACAAATTGAAGCCCTTAATATGCTCTAAATCAAGTTTCAAACACGAATTAGTGATCACCTCGTTGCAGGGATCAAAAGGTATGCAAAATTTTGGTATTTTGATTCATGTTCAGTTTTAGGTTAATTGAGAAAATCAAAAATTGAGCATGCATGATTGTTGTATTGATGAAATTAGAAGCAAAGTGATGTCTAGAGTTAAACCCTAGATGATTTCTTGTTAAAATCTAACTTTATACTTGTGAGGTTTATAATCACCAATGTAGGTGATTAGTGAGTTTGTAGAAACTAAATAAATACTAGAATTATGGTTTTTATTCTAGTGAAATCTGAATTCATGTGGTGAATCTGAAATTTATTGATGTTAAAATTTAGTATAGATTTGTTAATTGAAGTGAATGTAGATGAAAATAACATGTCAAGAACCTAGTAATGGTTATGTAAAAATTTGACCCGCTAGGTGTTTGTTAAAACGCCTAAGTGAGGAGTAAAACGTTAAAGATTGGAAAAAAACGCAGATTTGAATATCATAATGAATTGTCCGATTTTTGGTTATAAAAGAGTTATAAATTTGGTTGTGAATGGAACTCTATAGGTAAAGAATCCGGGTCGTCAAGTGGACAAGCCGGAGGTGATACACGCTTGTAAGGTGTGCTTTAAAGGTACGTAACTTTCGGTTTTGTTACAATATGTACAAACAATAGTCTTAGAAATGTTGATGAGTTTGTAGTGTCAAATGTAAGTTTGATATGTCATAGAAGTGACGAAGTTCACTCGACAACCGAACGGGTCAAATAATGATCGAATAATAGTGCTCGAGGTGACTTAAACGTCACTCATTGAAATTGAATTATAAAAGAGTAAATCATGGAATAGATGTGTTACGCTAAGGTTGACAAGCCCGGGAATGGGTAGTTATGGTTAGAAACCAACGTGGATAAATTATGTAAGTATGTAACTTGTTGCGTTACAATATGTGAATTGGACACGTTAATTGTTCATAATCGTGTTTTGGTATAAAGGTTAGTATTAGTCGAAGTGATATTGTTCACTATTTGATTCAATGAGTCGCAAATAGACTAGAAGGCGCTTGGTAGTCATTAGAAACGGAGGATTTCCGTAAATGAGCCAAACGGGTTGAATGATTGGTTAGTAGTAATAAAACTTTGTTTTGAATGACATTTGGCAAAAACGGATCACAAGAGCGCGAAGCCATAGTTTTGGTAATGAAGCGCCGGAGATATTGAACCCCGGATGTTGGGTAAAAATGCGCCTATGGTTTCTATTGTAATGATAGAAAAATTTGTGTAAGTATAGTGGGTCGAATAATTAAATAGAGATTTTAGTGATTTGGCCCGTAAACCAAATTTTCGGTATAATAATTGTGATAGGCACGTCGGTAATTTAATTACGGACGTGTAGGAAAAAGAATCACTAAAAACGGACTTACGGTTCATAAGTTATGGCGATTTTAAGTTGAGATTAGGTACATGTTTGAGCTGGAAATGTGCAGCAACAACACAAGAAACAAGCTGTGAAAAACAGGGCTAGGCGTGACGCCTAGGCCCTTGGCGTCACGCGACGCCCCCTTGAACCGGGAAAAAATATTTTTTTGTTCTTTTGGCCCTTGGAACTTGTTTATATCCATTATAACTTGATCAAAACTGACATTTGTTGTGGTTTTGATCTTAGGTGATGTTGGGAACCAACCGGAAGATGATCGAGCTAGCTTTTGAAGAACCGAACACTATTTGCAAGCTTCCGCAATGTTTTAACCTTTAATAGACTATGTTATGGGTTGTAATCAAATTGTTAAACAACTCTTGAATGTTTCAACTTAGTCGTTAGTTGACTAAGTCTTTGCTACTAATGAACTTTTCTTATGAAATCTATGTTAATTAGGCATCTTTGGTATAAAATGGTATGAACTATTATTAAATTCAAAAAAAAAAAAAAAAATAGACGGGTGTTACAGATTGCATATATTTTCTTTCTAGATGTTTGTTTTCTGTATTTGAAAATAAAAATTGAACAAAAATAATCAAATCAATGGTGATCAAATTGTAAATGTGTATATAAATAGTGTATCGCTTGCATTACTGATCAATCTATTCACGTGAACCAAATACATCAGATGCATTATTCGTTTATTTTTTTTAATTGCTAACACTTGGTTTCATTTAGATGTTTACGAGAAGATTGAGAGGATGAAGTTTGAAGATGCTTGTTTTAATTGTTAACATGATGGTTGTAATAGTTTTATTTAGAGTTTGTTTTATGGCTTGAAATTTTTTATTGTTGCTTTGCTACTTTTATTTTGGTTGGTTTGAACTTTGAATGTTGCAACTCTTAGTTAATGTTTTAAATGGTTTGATTCGTTTTTATTGAATTGTTAATTTTACGATTTAATTGTCAACCGGTTCCCGCGAGAACCGTTTACACGAGAACCGTTTAACCGGTTTGGAACCGAACCGGAACCGTTATAATATGGTTCGGTTCCGGTTCTTAAATTTAGTAATTAACGGTTCTGGTTCGGTTTCGATTCGGTTCGGTTCTGAACCGTTGCACAACCCTACCATTCAGGCATCTGCTCGCGAAACAATCAGTCTGACAATTAAGTACCGAACCAGTAAGAAGTCTTAACCATTAAAAGGTAAACAAATAACCTTTTATCATTTGGTGTCAATTGGTTTTATGAGAACCACCAATTCGCATCATGAATTATTAATGATATCCTACAATTAAAGAAATCAAAATTTGAGAAAATATACATATAGAATTGGATTGATTGTAGTCTATAAACACCCTTAAGATGAGGGATTAGATGGTACCAAATGCACATCACACCGCCTAAGGTCGTATACTCTCGAATCTTTTTTTAAACGACAAGGAACGACGTGTCAACCACCGTGACACCGGCCGCTGTGACAAAGGTCGACTAGGACCACCGCCATACGCGGAAACCCGACCTTCACCCGCCCGAAGACACGATAGTAAAATGATCGGTAAAACCTCACCTCCTGTCAAGTCGAACCGGCGCCGGATCCGCATCTGTAATTCCATTTGTGCACAAAAACACAAATCTCTCTCTTCAAGGTCGGTTCCTGATTCTGCTGTTCATTGAAGCTACTCACTGCTGTAAGATTTATCGAGTACGGAAACCTTTCTGATCATCCACCGATGTTTCCTGCATAGTTTGAATCCAATTCATGAGGTAATTTCGAGTCGATGACTGATTTCGTTATCCGAAATGTCAAAATTAAGAGATCGAGCATCCATTAAAACCCTAGGTTTATGATTGTCTAGGTTTAGAAGACCGTAATGAGTTAAATTCATGTCTGATTGGTGCAATTACTGTTTAGAATGGTATTAATGTCGGAAATTAGAGATCGAACATCCATTTAAACCCTAGGTTTATGATTGTCTAGATTTAGAAGACCGTAATGAGTTAAATTCGTGGCTGATTGGTGCAATTTGTGTTTAGAATGCTGTTAATGTCAGAAATTAGAGATCGAACATTCATTTAAACCCTAGGTTTATGATTGTCTAGGTTTAGAAGACCGTAATGAGTTAAATTCATGTCTGATTGGTGTAATTTGTGTTTATATTGCTATTATGTGGAAATTGTGGAATGATAGGTGTTAGTTAGGGTTTATGGATCCAATCTATGTAAGTTATTATAAGGTTTGAATTTAGTAAGTTATTGAATATTGATACACGGTGCTTAATTGCTAGTTTTGATAGTTGATATAATGTAACATGTTATTGAGGTCATTGGTGATCAAGTGTTCCAAAAAAAATTATAACAATGATCTTGGTAGAGGCTAAAGTATATTGAAGTTTATGATTAGTAAGGTTTAGAAGACTGTAATGAGTTAATTTCGTGTTTAATAGGTGATCCGGACCGGACGCAATATACTGTTATTACATGGATGTTGTCGAATGTTAGGTGTTGGTTAGGGGTTTATTGATCCAATCTACTTATTCTGTAATGAAGAGTTATTATGATGTTTGAATTTAGTAGGTTACTGATATACGGTGCTGAATTACTAGAATTGATCGTTGATGTAATGTACCACTGAGTTCATTGATGATCACGTGTGCCAGAAGTTTATAACAATGATCTTGAATTCTTGATAGAGGCCAAACTGCCAGAGTATACTGAAGATAATCTTCAGAGTTTATTTACAAGTCTGACTAATGTTCAATCAAGTAAAATACTCATTAACAAGATTAGGACCAAGCTCAGTTTCACCAATTTCTTGTAAGAGTTAACTGCCATTTTCGTCCCTGTGGTTTGGTGGAAAATGCCACTTCAGTCCAAAAAAAAATTGCGCCAGTATTGTCCTCAACATTTTTGAAACGTGCCACTTCAGTCCAAAAAGATAACGCCTTGCGCCAGTTCCGTCCTCAACGTTTTTAACGGCGCGTTATCTTTTTGGACTGAAGCGGCACGTTTCAAAAATGTTGAGGACGGAACTGGCACAATTTTTTTTTTTTGGACTGAAGCGGCATTTTCCACCAAACCACAGGGACGAAAATGGCAATTAACTCTTCTTGTAATGATCTTTGCTGAGCAAATAGGCATTTGAAATGGAATCTTTTAAAACAGAGAACATTGCATTTTCTGTGACAGCCCTAAATAAAAAGCGATGGAGTATATTCGTGTTGAACTGATTGAAGAAATTATAACTGTAGCTGTGAATTGAGTTGAAAACTTGGAAACCTAAATATTGTGTAATTTACATATATCAGGTAGTTTATAATGAAAGAAAGGACCACATCCTCCCCACTTAAACGTATACTGGTGAATTGTGGAGTTCAGGTAAGCTGTTAAACCAGAGCAATATGCTTAGAGTTTTTATCTATTTGTTTAGTGTGTTACAGATTTGTTACTTTTCTTCTGAACATCTATTAATGAGTGCATAAATGAGACTAAACTCTAAAGCAGTGTTTTCTATATAATTTTTAAAGAAAAAACTAAGATTCACAAAATTACATTTGGGAAAAAGGTTTCAAGAAACCAAGTACACTGGATATAATGTAATACAAGTTCTAGTTTGTCACAGACACCAGACATGCGAACCACGTTAATTGTAATTTGCCCTTCAAGAATTTTTAAAATGGTATAGTTCACTCTTTAGTCTTTGATCATTAATATTACACAGCATCATGATCATAAGAACAAAAATCCACGTGGATATATAAATGCAATTGCGTAATTATCTGATAAGTTATCCCTTATACATTGAATGCCTGATTTTGTAACTTATTCACAAAATACGAACTGATCTGTATAATTTTTACACTAAAAAAGATATTTTCACACTTGACATAGTTAGATCTGAATGTAGGTTGTGCGCATTATATATTATTATATTGTGTTTGCAGCTAATTAGTTGTAATTATCCATTAAGGCCAAAGAGAATGTGAGAAAATTTATGTCAGTAGTTCAAAAGCTGATATAAAACCCTCTAGGATTCTAATTGTTCAACACTCATGTTTAGCGATCATGCATTGAAAAACCTCACGGGTGCAACCGTGCAAAGATGAGATTGAATGGGAACTAGACTGTATCATTCTTGATGTTGTCACTATATCTATCAATGAACAATTGCAGGCAAAAGAATACGGGAGTTGTGTAGCAGCAAAGGTTCCTCAAATTGAACGTGATATGTGTTTGAAAGAATTTCTTGCATTAAAGAATTGCATGCAGAATGTGGTATTGATTTTTTAATAATATGTTAAGAAACTTTTTAAACTTGTTTGTGTTTCTCAGTTTCTCTAACTAATACTTCGACCAAATTTTCTTATCTTTCTTCTGCAGCTTAAGGGAAAGCCATAAATTTACAGCATTTTCTTTAACAGATATATCAGAGCAAAAGTATATATTTGTACTTCCATAATTCCATGGAAAAGGTTAGATATCAATCTATCGTAGCTTAAAGATCTTGTAAATACTTTTTGTTGTGTATTAATTTCTCATTAAACTAAACTTCATCTTTTTTTTAATATTTCAGTGTTATTTCTCCAGATAAGTTTTCCCTGTGATCGTGACTATTGTGAAGTTAACATTAAACCTCGAGCGTTTAAAAAAAAAAAAGAAAACTGGTTTAAATGTTTGGGAGTACGTCCAGTTCTCAACCCGGGTTCGGTGGATCTGGTGCGCTTTCACATGCGTACATTCAGTATCCGCCCTTAAAATGCCGATCTGATGGATCACGATGTTTATTTTATGATGATGGAAATAAATTATTAATCTCACCGACCACTGACCAGGTAGATACTGTTTAAATCCATGTCAATTTCTTTAGTGATATGCTCGGTTGTTAAACTGAAACTAGGGGTGAGCGATAACCGAACCGTGAACCGAATCCGAACCGAAAACCGACGAAACCGAACCGAAAATCGGTTATCGGTTATTCTTTTGTACCATCGGTTAACCAAAATTAACCGAACCGAACCATTTATAGTTTCATATATTTCTAGCTTTTATACCTCCATTTTATGTTTTATACTACCATTCATGTATTTATCCCTCTATTTCATGTATTTATACACCCATTTCATGTATTTATACACCCATTACATGTATTCCTAAGTAAATAAAGTTTAGCCCTTGTTTGGTTTGGTTATTAACCGAATCGAAACCCGATAAATTAACCGAATACACCAAACCGATTAACCGATGACTTCGGTTATGGTTTCGGTTAATGTTAATAACCGAACCGAATCGTGCACACCCCTATTAAACCTTGGAGACGATGTAGGCCAGTTCATTCATTTCATCGTATTTTAGTTATGTTTTGGCTAAATTCGTACAAGTTCAAATCTTTTTGTGCTGATGTGTCAGGTTGTATCTTGGAAAATTTCTCCCTTTAGTTCTGATGTTGCTCCAACAACTGATACAATAAGCGAAGGGCCGATACTATCTGTTCGATATTCCTTAGATTCAAAGCTTATAGCTGTTCAAAGATCAAATCATGAGGTTCAGTTTTGGGTTAGAGAAACTGGGGAGACTTTTAGTCAAAAATCAAAGTCCGAGTCAGATAGTATTTTGGGGTTCTTTTGGACCGATTGCGCAGTTTGTGATATCGTGTTTGTCAAGACCAGGTACTCGCTAAATATTTAATACAAAGTATAAAATTTTAACAAGTGACTTTGTGGAAGAATATAGAGATAAGTTGATACAATGCAGTGAAGTTGGCGAATGTGAGCTTTTGATGTATGCATGTCGTACACAAAACACACTTAAAAAAAACTTAATTTGAATGACTGTTTTGCTTCATCTGTTAGGAAATAAGATTTGCTTACTTCTTCGTTCATAATTCGGCTTGACTTATTAGAATTGACTTACAGTGGACTGGACCTCTACACTTACATGCCAGAGCTAAAGTCACTGGATTTAGTTGAAACGAAGAAAATGAATGTGAGTTGGTACATCTACACACATGAAAGCCGTTTGGTCCTTCTTGCTTCAGGAATGCAATGCAAAAGCTTTACTGGCTATCAGGTATAAACTACCACAAAACTGCTTGCTTTTAGTTGCTCTAAAAATATCTAATCGTTAAAAGAGATTTATAATCGCTTTTTTTTGTTTCAGCTTTCTGCTGCTGGTGTAATTCGGTTACCGAGGTTTGAGATGGCAATGGCAAAGTTGGATGCTAACAGTAAGCCTGTTCTTGCTGCTGAAGATGTTCATATTGTCACTGTGTAAGTTTTATGTATTTACTAGCTTACAAACCCGTGTATTACAAAGTTGAATATAAAAAAAATGTAAATCATAAATTTGTATATAATCATTATCAGTGAAAGGACTTATTACATAAAATGTGAACCAAAAAGAAAAGTTACATTTTCAGCTATCCATTTATATTTTTCGAAGTTTTCATTTATCTTTTGAGTCACTATAATCTATTATCTATCTTATTATATATGGCTGTAAAACAGTAACACTAAAGAATATAAAAAAATAATGATGATAAGAGTGCAAGTGTTTTCAAAAATAAATCGTAAGTTATAAAGTTATGGCAATTGAATTGTAATTAAATTTACTACGTATGATTCGGAAAAATAGCACGTGTCATCATCATATTAATTCACATTCTTTTCAATTATTTGCGATATATTTTAAATTTCTTTTATACTATTTATGCTTTAAATTTCTTTTTAAACGCCTACTCTTTCCTTTCTTGAGGTTTAACATAAAGTAGATAAAGCATAATAAATCAGCAATAATTACATATCACTGTGAAAGGAAAGATGCAATTAAAATTTTGTAATATTTTATAAAGTATTTGTTTAGCATGATAGCTAATTTAAGATGATTAAAATTAAGTGATAATCGTTAAGTAATTAGAATAAGGATAAGTGATATCTATGTATTAGTTAAAAAAAAAACAGAAATATTTTTTTTTGTGGTTAAAGGAGAGAATGCCATGTGGCATTAGTTGGAATCCTTCATTAGAAGTTAGATTTGTTTTTTGAACTTGTGAAGGTTTTGACTTTTTGATACTAACTCTCTGGTTGAATAACAGTTATGGAAGGATATACTGCTTACAAGTTGATAGGGTTGCAATGCTACTGCATTCATATAGGTTTTACCGTGATGCTGTTATCCAGCAGGTAAATAGTATTTTTACTGTTTTCTTTCAATAAGTTGATAACTACTTATTTACTGTTTTCTCTTTTCGTTAGGGTTCTCTACCTATCTATTCTAGCAAGATAGCTGTGAGTGTGGTTGACAATGTTCTGCTGATTCATCAAGTGGATGCAAAGGTTATTCTGTTATACGATATATTTTCGGATTCACGTACGCCTGTATCTGCTCCACTTCCTCTTTTGATAAGGGGCTCACCAAGTAGGACAAATGCACAAAGTTCAGAAACAACATTGACAAATAACGCAACGGCTAATTTGTACGGTGATGACTGGATTTTTCTCGTCCCTGATCTTGTATGTGATGTTTCCAACGGATTTTTGTGGAAAATACATTTGGATTTGGAGGCAAGTTTTGGTGTCTGTTTATGTTTTTAATTATACTCACTGTGATGGTAGTGTTGTACTATTTATTTATTTTTGTTTCTAATAATTGCAGGCAATTTCGGCAAGTAACTCAGAAGTGCCAGCTGTCCTTGAGTTCTTGCAGCGGAGGAAGTTAGAAGCAAAGAAAGTAAGTATATATTTTCTCCGAAATAGGTGGCACATGTCCATTAAAAATTAGTCTAGAGGTGAAAAACTTTTGCCCATTTGCTTATGAATTGCTAAATACGGTTATTATCTCTTAACTCAGGAAAATCAGAAAAGCTAGCTTAAAAGGAATCGAGTCAAATGGGTCAAAAGTTACTCAAAAGTGTATTTTTAATGCATAAACCTTGTAGACCATTGTATTAAAATTAGAATAATATCAAAACAAGATTAATATAAAAAGATAATACTGAATCAATATAATATAAACTTTTCTCAGTTTTTGGACAATTAATTTTTATTCATTAAAATATTTTTATTTGTTTCATTAATAGTTAAACTTTAAAGTGTGTCAATGGGTCAAACGTTGCCAAAAGTTTATTTTTAATGCTTAAAATACTGTCTAAATGTTTTTTTTTCAAGTTCAGATAATCATTTAAATAATATCATTCTTTTAATACGTGATTCATTAACTATTTATAAAAAAATAAAAATTTCAGACAGGGTGTTTTAGGTAGGGATGAACTCGGTAGTCGGTACCGGTACCGGCCGAAAATGCTTGGTACGGTACGGTACCGCATTTGAAGGTAAAATTCGGTTAAACACCGGTTCCAGGCTAAACATTTACCGGTATTTGAAGGTAAAATTCGGTAACTGTTCACACTTGCTTCCTTTTTTGTGATTTCCATTTTTTTTACTTTTTCAGGCTAAACATTTATGTTTGGAACTAGCTCGCTCTGTCATCATTGAACGAAGACCTCTACCTATGGTTTTCTGGGCCATAGACGTTTTACTTAAATCTTTCGCGTATTCACTAAAAACCGGTAGTTATTTGAAGGGCGGTAAGCCCGAGAAACCCACAGTTTCCGGCGCACCAGAGAACAGTGAATCCGGGAAATCTGTCAAAAATGAATCTGCAAGTGGAGTTGAAAGTAGAACTGTACACAATTCTGGCTTCTCAACATCAGACTCTGAGGATAATAATACCAATGTCAGAAACGCGAAGGCCAAAAATAGTAATATTAATACTAATTCTTCTAGTGAAAATATAGAAGAAGCTTCTAGAATTGGAGATCATTCAGTGAATCAACCATTGAATGCTAATGTTTCTGAACAGCAAGAGTCTCAAGTTACTTCAGCAGCCATTCCACCAGATGAGTTGTATAGTTTTGTTTTTGCTTCGGTGGAGGAAGAGATGATTGCAGATGCTTCTTATTTGTTTGCCATTATCGTAGAGCTCATAAGGAGGTAATTTATTTTGCTTTTTTTTCTTTCTGAAAAAGCTTATATGGACGTAACAGGGTCTTAATTTAATTTTGGTTTGCATTTAATTTGTAAAGGAACCTAAACGAATACGAATGAACATAATTGAACAAACATAAACGAATACGAATGAACATAATTGAACAAACATAAACGGACATAAATTAACATTAAGCAACACAAATGAACAAGTCTAATACATCACAATTCATAAAAAAAAATCTAAAATCTAAATTAGTGATTTAAATGTACATGATTCAGTTACGTAGTTTTTTTTATATAAATTGGTTATTAAGTACGATACGTTCCATTGAAAAGCCCATTTTTCATTACTAGAAATCCCAATTACTAATTAGTTATTATACAAGTAGTTAGAAATCCCCTTTTATTTTATTATTTATATAAATATAACTATTTATGTATTTATTTAGAATATAAGCGAAAAAACATAAACGGACATAAACGGTCGTTCATGAGCAGAAATGAAAAATGAACAAGAAAATTTGTTCGTGTTCGATCGTTTATTTAAAAGACCAACATAAACGAACTTCCTGCTGAATTGTTCGCGAACAGTTCATGAACATTCAGTTCGTTAAGTTAACAGACCTACTTTCAACCCATTGGACCCATTAAATGGGTTGGAATTGCCACCTCAACTTTAAACACCTAGTCAGTATTAGACTATATTATTATGTGCCCACAGGCTCAGGTTTCTAGGGTTACTCGTAATCTCTGTATATTGTAACCTAACTATTCAATAGTGATAATTAGTCTTTTACCATCTTACAGTCAGACTTTGGATTTGAAGTAGTTATTTTTTCTACCAGTTTTTCTTCATGTTTTTCTGTCCTGTTGAATACTTTTTTTCTCTTATTTTTACAAATTTTAGAGGTCCTTATCATGTCTCTGCTTTTGCAGTGCCAACCTGGAGAAAATAAAACTGCACCCAAACATCTATGTGCTAGCAGTGCGGTTGCTTGCCCGTAATGAACGATATGCTGAACTTGGACTCTTTATTATGAATAAGGTATGGAAATTTTGGTCACTTCAATAGTTGTGACAAGATGGGTGGATGAGGCGGGTTGGGTAATGGGTCAAAAGTCAAAATAGGTTGGATTGTGTTGTGTTGAGCGGAAGCACTTTCTGTCCTATTTATAATAAATTTTGCAAGTAATTACTAATTAGTGTGTAAAGTAAAGCAATGTAAGAGACGTATGCCATATAGGTATACTTTGAGCAAAAGAAAGTTAGATTATTTTGGTAAGTGTAATTTGTTTATATTTTGTAGATAATTGAGCCGTCGAAAGAGGTCGCCCTTCAACTGCTCGAGACAGGCCATCAAAACATCCAAACAAGGAAGCTGGGTCTGGATATGATGAGACAGCTCATGCTGCATCACGACTATATCGTGTTACTTGTACAAGATGGATGTTATCTTGAAGCTTTGCGTTTTGCACGAAAATATAAGGTTATTTTCTTCACCTCAATCTACAGCATTTAGTAAAATGCCATTTTCAACCCTAAGGTTTGGCCAGTTTTGCGACTTTCGTCCAAAGGTTTGTTTTTCCGCATATGGATCCAAAAAATTTGAGATCTTGCCATTTTCATCCACCCTAAAAGTGTTCATGGTATTGATATTCTGAATGCTAATGACAAGGAAGATTCCACAGGTGATGGAATTCCACGGTGCTCGCAGGGTAGGAGTGACCAGAAAACAGAGTGTTGTGCTTCATCCTCATAATCTGAGCAAAACATAAGATCCTGTGTTCTGCTTCCAGTCTTACGGACCATTTCTATATTGGAAACACTAGTGTTCACTGCGAGGGTCAAGCCCAAGAAACAATCATCCTTTTTATGGTCACTCCTACCCTGCGAGCACCGTGGAATTCCATCACCTGTGGAATCTTCCTTGTCATAGCATTCAGAATATCAATACCATGAACACTTTTACACCCAACTAACTCCGTTTGTTTATTCTGTTAACTTGAGGGTATTTTGTACCTTATGCATTATGAACTTGTACTTTAGTTAAAATACTAAATACCCTTCAAGTTAACAGAATAAGTAAACGGAGTTAGTTGGGTAGATGAAAATGGCAAGATTTCAATTTTTTTGGATCCATATGCGGAAAAACAAACCTTTGGACGAAAGTCGCAAAACTGGCCAAACCTCAGAGACAAAAATGGCATTTTACTCTACAGCATAATATAAACCATCACACACTAAAGCTCATCACCAGCTTGACTTCAAGTTTTCATGGATTAAACCAGATCCACCAAATTACTCGTTTTGACTTCTTACCGAACTTGTATATAAATCAGGTTCATACTGTCAGGCCATCATTGTTTCTAGAAGCAGCATATGCATCAAATGACCCACAACACCTAGCTGCGGTTCTTAGATTCTTTCGTGATTTCATACCTGGTTTTGCAACGACTTCAGAACACAGTACTTTCGTTCGCGCTCTTGCTGATATGACGCCTTCAGTTGCCGCTTGACGCTTTTCAAGAATATAATTTACGTGAAATTGTTTTTACAGATGCCTAAAATGAAGATTAAAGACCAGTAACTTTGAGCCTTTGTTTTTTTTTTCTTTTTTTTTGTAGAATCGTTTCTTATAAGTATGTCACTAAATGGTCAGCTCTTAAAGACACGTTACAGATTATTTTGCAGGCGGTTTATAAATATTGTTGACTGTGTGAAATAGACTACAAAAGAATGGACGCATGCGGTTGATATCAAGTTGTTTGGTGTGTTTAGTTCTGGTTCGGCAGGTTATGATGAAAATTCTGGCCGAACTGCTAATTATAGTTTTGAAAAACGGCAAACCAAATCACCCGGATCGTCTGGGTCGACTGATTCTGCTTTACCTGTAGTGCCTTATTCCCACATACCCTATATCTTATTTTCACATCCCCTATTGTATACGGGCCGTATACAATTATACGGCTCGTATAGAATGTTTTTTAATAGGAAAATGCGCAGGGAATGTTTTTTTTTTGTTTTATTATATACGGCCCGTATACAGTTACACGGGTCGTATACATGTGTATACGATTTGTAAAACGTATACGGCTCAATTGATTTATTTTTGTGGGTTTTTGATGTTACCACATGTATACGGGCCGTATAACTATATACGGGCCGTATATATTGGCGTTTTTTCAAGTATCACGTTTTATTCCCGTAAAAACACAATCATTCTAGGGTTTCTAAACTCTTCATCACCTTTAACAATGTCGATAAACGTTGATCGGAACATGCCGCTTAAATCGGAGCACAGGTAGAGTAACGTTACCGATCAGTCCGTTGATGAAAACCTTAGCGATCGCAGAGATCTTCGTGTTGGTTATTTATCGATTCCGAGTAACTAGCAGAAGAACCTGACACAAACAAGTTCTCCACAGTTTGTTATTCAGATCTCTGTTCGGTCATCTTTCCAAACTACAACACACGATACTTTTAATAAGCTGTCATAGTTGTCAAATTCGATTTCAACAAATCTTTTCATTTTCCTTCAATTTCTAAAACATTCTCTGTTACATGAAGACGTGTCGGGTTCTTCTACTAGTGGTATTTTAATGAAGTATTGAAGATTGAATGTGCAAACCCAACCGTTTTTTACTACGGAAACGATGGCTATGCGAAATACAAACCGCAACCGTTTTTTACTACGGAAACGGTGGCTATGCGAAATACAAACCGCAATCTTTTGTGACTATGGGAAACACAAGTTTTCTTTTTGAGCTTGATGGATGTCTGTTATCTCAGTTGAGGCGGGCATTGTTTAAATCTGAATATAACTAGATGTTACGTGTATCAGCGTTGTTTATCACCCTGTGTGAGCATTGGAAACCCGACAAACAGTCTTGACAACTGTGACAGCTTATCTATCTATGTGTGTCACATCCATCCTGTTATAGCAATCGATATGATTAATTTTACAGATTTTTTCTAATTAGCGTTGTTAACTACCAAAAGAATGCATACACAAATAGTTCTAGTGGACGAAGCAAAGAGACCGTTGTGTATCTGAATCAGGTTCTCAAACAAACACTACTAAAGATGAGTTGGTGATAAATATCGGAGCTGTTATCTCGGTTGTTCAGTACTTTCGTGATAATAAAACAAGCAGGCATTGATTTTGCCAAGATTGAAGGAAAGAATCTGGCCATAAGCGTTGTGGATTCTTAGCGTTATTCGAATGTAAGTGGATCGAGTGATACGCTTATCTATTGTGGTCAAGGTGGGCATGGTTTGTTCGGGAGTAAATCACCACCCAAAGATCAACAACTTGTGATTGTCGGGTTATGCTAGTTATTCGGAATGTTTCGAATCATCACAGAAGACGTGTCGGGTTCTGCTAGTTTATTCGGAATGTTTCGAATCATAACAGAAGACGGATGCGGTTTGCATATTCAATCTTCATTGCTTCATTAAAATTACAACACACGATAAAATGCTTGGAAAATTGCATCAACTCTCCAGATCTCTGTTCGATCATCTTTCCAACATTAACAACATTGGATCTTCATTCTGTCACTTTGTGTGTTGACAAAGCTGACAAACACATTGGTATTTTCTCAAAATGTGCAAACTTGAAGAATCTCACATTAAAGGAGTTTGCAACAACGAGATCAACGTATACAGGTGCAAGAGAATGGCGAGTTATTTTCAGTTATTTCTGTTGATCCACAAATTCCATTGTTTAAATCAGAATCATGTTCTCAAGACAAGGATCGTTCTAATAGATTAAAGAGAATAAACCATTTTTTAACCATTTTTTAACCATTTTTTACCCATAGTATACGAGCCGTATAATATTATACGGACCGTATACAATCATCGTATACATTGTATACGATCGGTAAATTTGTTTTTAACCGAGAGTATACGGCCGTATAAACGGTATACGGCCCGTATACATATGGTAAAAAATGGTAAAAACTTCTAGCATTACCTTGTTAGTTTCTCAAACACTACTAAACACCTGCTTCCTGGATCTAAATCAGAGTGTTAACTTTGAGTCAAATCCAAACCCTCACCCTCAAAATCAACCAGAAACCAAAGGAAAAATGGCTGATAATGGCTGATGGTTCTTCGTTGAGGAAACCAAATGTAGACGGAGATGATAGGCCTGGTAACTGGAAGAGAAAAAACCCCAGTGACGTCGTCGACGATTATGAACGGATTATTGGCCATTATTCGACCGAGTAAATCAATTGTATTTTTTTAGTTGCTTCTCTTGTTAAGTTTCTGAACCAACCGAAATCCACAAATTCCAACAGTTTCTTCGTAGATTCCGTCCGGTTTCCAAACTCTTTCACTCAAAGTTAATATTAACTATGGTGGATGCAAGCATAAAGTTAGAAAAATACTCAAGAAGATTGAAGGGTACACAACTGAACGGACGATATGTATCAACAACTTTAAGGTTCAGCCAAAATGACATCTAGCATTACTAACGGTTCAAGTAAGTGTCTAAAATGACATCTAGCATTACTAACGGTTCAACTTGAAGAATCTCACATTAAAGGAGTTTGAACCAGTTGTCCATCACTTAAGACCTTGAAACAAACTCTCGTTTCTTCATCTTCATCTTCAAGAACAATGATGAACACATGATGTCAGATAATACTTCATTTGTCGAGAAACCATACTGTGTATCTAAATCAGGTTCTCTGCCTTAGATCGGTCATTCCTTGTGATACATGAACGTTGTATTCTTGTCTTTCAGAAGAGTTTGTATTGAATGGCGAGTTATTTTCAGTTATTTCTGTTGATCCACAAATTCCATTGTTTAAATCAGAATCAGGTTCTCAAGAAAAGGATCGTTCTAATAGATTAAAGAGAATAAACCATTTTTTACCCATAGTATACGAGCCGTATATTGTTATACGGCCCGTATACAATCATCGTATACATTGTATACGATCGGTAAATTTGTTTTTAACCGAGAGTATACGACCGTATAAACGGTATACGGCCCGTATACATATGGTAAAAAAATGGTAAAAACCTCTTTAATCTATTAGAACGATCCAATAAACGAAGAACAAAGGCTATTTACAAAACACAGGTTCATACAGTGCTGTAATAGGTAGTTCGTTGAGGAAACCAAACGTAGACGGAGATGATAGGCCTGGTAACCGGAAGAGAAATCAATTGTATTTTTTTAGTTGCTTCTCTTGTTAAGTTTCTGAACCAACCGAAATCTACAAATTCCAACAGTTTCTTCGTAGATTCCGTCCGGTTTCCAAACTCTTTCACTCAAACTTAATATTCACTGTAGTGGATGCAAGCATAAAGTTAGAAAAATACTCAAGAAGATTGAAGGGTACACAACTTAAGCTCAACTTGAACGGACGATATGAGTAAGGCGTTGGAAGGATTGTAGTAGTAGGACATTGGTACCACTGTGAAAATTGCATCAGGAAGCTCAACTTGACTTGATATTGGTACCCAAAGATCAACAACTTGTGATTGTCGGGTTATGCTAGTTATTCGGAATGTTTCGAATCATCACAAATTCAAGTCAAGGATCGTTCTAATAGATTAAAGATAATAAACCCTCGTTTCTTCATCTTCAAGAACAATGATGAACATATGATGTTTTTTTCGCAGAACGTGACAAAATAAGGATGTTCGCATAAACATATATTCGTTTCATAACCTCCTCCTATAAATCAACCACAACTGACAAAGAGCCTGTATTAGAAACCATCCTATGTCTTTTACCAACCGAAGAGGCAGCAAGGACAGATAATACTTCATTTGTCGAGAAACCATACTGTCAAGAAACTAACATCTTTTACTCATAAACCCTTAAATCCCAACGCTTCATTTGTAACCGTAAGGATGATGCAAATTTGTACGTAAAGATCTCTACACAAACTTTTCTACATCTTTTAACCAATGGACTCAGACTCATACTACTCACCCTCCCCTGAGTAAAAGTTTTCCCGACGACTCAAGAAAATCCACAATCCTGTATATGTGCTTGTGCTGTAGAAACCGGTGATGAATTTGTGTACACAACTGAACGTTAATTGATATTGTTTTAGACAACAACAGATAATGAACAGATTGTTGGTGGATAACGCAAACAAATTCTCCACAGTTTGTTATTCAGATCTCTATTCGGCCATCTTTCCAAACTGCAACACACGATAAGTTTAAACTTTATAGTGTGTGATTTGACCATGAAATGATTGGAGGTGAAGGTTCAGTGCACGAAAAGTTTCTTACGAAATGTACGTGACAAAACAAGTATGTTGGGAATTAAACGCATGTCTGTAATCCCGCGTTGATAGCTTCCGTTTTATTCAGACTCCTTACAACTCTCATCAAATGCCTCACCCTTCCTTTTATTCTATAAATATTAAATAAAGAATAACACCATGCCCGTAATTCCGCGTTGATAGCTTCCGTTTTATTACAGTCATACGACACGTTTTCTTGTTCTTCAATCTTTGTTACTTGTTAATGTTTTATTTTTTTCTACTTTTAGAAAGGTTTGAGCACCTCACGACTGTAAAATATCTAGTGTGATTTACACCTTAAATCCCTTAAATACTTGAAAAATCAATTTTTTCGTTCCATACGGGCCGTATAAGAGTATACGGCCCGTATACACGTTCGTATACATTGTATACGACCAGGCAAACTTATTTACACATGGTGTATATGGGCCGTATACTGTTATACGGCCCGTATGGAATAAAAACAACTGACAAAGTCTGTGCCAGCAGACTTTGACAGTTATTTTTATTCTATACGGGCCGTATAACAGTATACGGCCCGTATACACCATGTGTAAATAAGTTTTCCCATGTGTTAATATTAGGACCCTTAAATAAAGTCAAAACTATAAAGATCATATTTTATTAGTGTACTACATGTTAATTACGTTTTTCGTCTCTATGGTTTGTTAAAAATCACTATTTCAGTCAATTAGTTTAAAAATTGTCAAAACAGTCCATGTGGTTTCACTTTCATAACTATTAAAGTCCAATCACCCTAATGTCATCCAGTTATTCTGTTAGTTTATTGAAAATGATCATAATACTCTTGATATTATTATATATATCAAAATATATTGTTGGTTTGCACCAGTAGCATTTGTTACTTTTAGGTTTTAAAGACTTTAGTTTGTTTTCTTATTTTTATGCCACCCAGCGCATATGCTCAATTCTCATTAACCAAATCTAATATGATATATTTTTCAATTCAATTCTCTCCAACATTACTTTTATATTTATGTTATTAAAAAAGTATAATTTAAAATTTTGTGAAAGACAGACAGGGGCAAAGTATAAAAGGGGCGGAGAGAGGCGCCCAACGCTCAGTAGTGTTATATATGTAGTTTTCGTATAAATTTTTTTTTTGGGTATATACGTTTTCAACCCCCCAGTTCTATAGAAATTTTTGGGTATACAAGTTTTCGACCCCCTGTCATTCGGGTCAAGCTTCGCCACTGAAGACAGAGAAGAAATGATAAGGCGATTAAACCATTATGTTTATATTGTTATTAAAAAGTATATTTTAAAATTTTGTGAAAGACAGAGAAGAAATGATAAGACAATTGAACCATGGTTTCATTTTCTGTTTTCCGCTAATGATATTGATTTTTATGTTTTTATCGATATAAAATCCGTGTGAAAATCTTTTTAGTCATGTCATAACTTTGTTTTTCGGGTTTTCTTTTCCGGTTGTTATACTGAGTGTTGATACCGTGCCGGTAACGTATGTGTACCATAATAAGCCAAACCCATACGGACTGAATTCCTGTCGCAACTCATGACGAATTTCACAAGTTAAAATAAAAGAAACAAATTCAGATATTAGATCTTGACCATGAACTCTACCCATTTTTTTATAGTGAGTAAGCATATTTTATGGATTAAATATGTTTTTTTATTAAAATAAAAGAAAACAAATTCAGGTTTTTGATAAGATCAAACCGAAACCAAGTATATTACGAAGACTATAATTGAACGGAAACTCAAATTCAGTATACCGATTAAAACAAGATGATTATGGATTTATGGTTTTGGAACTTATTGTATAGTTACAACTAGTGGGGTTCCCCGAGCTACGCGGCGGGAACCCGATCAGTATTGTTATGATACCGGATTATTATGCTATCGACATTGGGTCGGAATCGGTTCAATTTGTTTCTTCACCATACATATATGGTATTGGCACTCGTATCGTTTATGATACCAAGGAACACTTTATTTTGAATATAACTCAGTTTTCAATAAAATTTATACCAAAACATCGAGGGGAGAAATTTAAACACAATTGCATATTTTAGAAAAAGTTAACTAATGAACGCAACTTATTAGAGTAAAAACAAATTAAATGAATTAAGAACGTATATTATTTATAGTGTAAATGGTGAAACAGAAAGTTAACAAAAACCTCTCTACGTATCGTACCGACCTTTAGATATAATATTTATTAAGTAAAAAAGTTCTTATTATTCATCTTTTTATTGACTAAATAAGTGATTACTATGTTTAGACATATGTATCTTATGTGAAATAAAAAAATTCTTAATCTAAAATGTCAACTGATAGAACCAAAAAGTAAGAAAAAAAATTGTGTCCAAAATAAAAATAAAAAAACCTCTCTTGTAGCTAGTGAGTTGTTCTTTTATATATACGAGTTTCTGCAAGGTTAAAGCAAATTATAAACTCATGAAACAAAATCATCATGCATTCATGCAGTAGTGATCTGTAGATAATCAGTTAATCTATCAAAACAATAAAGAATTCGTAGAGATCTTAGAAACATGAGCGTTCAATCGATCAAACGTAACAACTATAAGCAATTAAACAATCAACATACCGTAAGCAAATATGAAAATACGTAAACAACAATTAAATTACCATAAAATAGTTACACGGTCACTCAGCACCATCCTCTCTAGTAATTTTAGATCTCGAAATTCCCCAATAACTCGAAACCGCAACCTGATCTTCACCTTCCTTCTTCGCAGCTCTGGCATCCGCCTGTTTCACCATCGGCGCCTTTGTCGCCGGCTCCGCCGCAGAGCACATCGAAATCCTGATCCGCCACCATTACCGACCGATCAAACAGTCGGAAACTAAACACCGCCGTTGCAGCAAACTCCGGCGACTGTACCACGTGTTCTTCGGTCATAATCCGGCCGCTGTTCATCACACACCGCCTCAAACCGAATTCGCAAACAATCGATTCATTTTGTAACCGTTTTTAGGGTTTCAGATCGTTCGGTCTACACACTTCTTGACTTTGACTTGTTCTTTAATATATACAAGTATTAATACTAAATAATTCACAGATTCACCGTTTTTTATATGCCAACCATTCTTGAGAAGCTTGTGTCACCGCACCACTGCGTCGCCTGCTCGCTTGTCGTCCGATTAAACCGAGCAAAGAAGAGAAGAGAAGAGGTTTGGATTGGTATTCCTGCAAATCTGAAGTGTCCGATAATTAGAAGTCTATGACGGCCCCTCATCGTTTGAGTTTAAAAGTGTGTTGAAGTGTTTATAGCTTGCTCTGTTTAAACTTTGTCTATTTAAAAAAAAAAAAACAACTGTGTTGAAGTGTTTATTTCTTGAGTTCAATGTCAAAATTAAGCTACATACAAAAAACTTTAAAAGTGAAAACCTAGGTTAATTGCAGCCTTGCAGGTTTATCTACATACAAAATTCTTCAAGTAATATAACAATAATAATGGTACGGAATTGTAATAGAATCTAATCAATATAGCTGCCATAAAACCTATATATAACTATTCTTTAGTTGTAACAAAGCAAAAAAAACTCATAAAACACCAAAAACAATCAACAATAACAAATTTAAAGATCAAATAGAACCATATCTTACAAGATTTGCCATCTCTTCAAGCACAGAAGTAACTTGTTCACCACCAATATCATTTGACTGGTAAGGTTGGTTGCGTTCTCGTAAAATCTGAAGTGCATTCAATGTTGATTAGTTATGAATGAAAGATAGAATTTAAAAATGTGAAATTATTCAGTTCCAGTTCAACCAAAATACAAAAGGTAAATATAGACAACGAAAACCAAATCCCACTATTTGAATTAGAAATTTCAACATAAGCAAATGTAATCATACTCCAATACTAAACTAATTAAATAACTAAACATCAATTATGCACATACAGGTAGGTTAAGCTTTCAATCTTAATTGCAATGCTTTTTCATCCTAACCAACTACTGTGAGAAGGAATAAAAAAATGATGTACAAGTGCAATTCAACTATAAAAGCACAATCCAACATATACAGGACTACTTGCAAATATAATATCCAATATGCACACCAAACAGCTTCTCATAAACATATAAATAATTGAACTTTAAACAAACTAAAGGCAGTGGCGGACCCAGGAATTTTTCCATGGGGGTGCGGAACATTTTTAAAAATTTTAGGCCCCTAGGTATATGAGTAAAAAAATCGGTTCGTATCGGGTCGGGTCGGGTCATGTAAAACAAACGAACATCAAACTAAATTTATATAATAATCAAAAACATGTAAACCTTGTTACAAACATAATTAAAACGTCGACGCCCTACGGGTTTTCATTTTTTAAAATCTATCCAAAACATCATCTAAAACTAATTTTTTAAACGATTCTTTCTCTATATAACATAAGTTCATCGCTCCATAACATAATGTTTCAATTTTAATTTTCAACTATTCAAGCCAAAAAATCATAACGTTAGCTGTAATCATCCTAAAAATATATAAACAACATAATCACCCTAAAAATCATCTAAACAACGTCAAAACACACAAAATTTCAAACATATTTAACAACTTTATTACCCCTTTTTCTCCTATAATATCAACCAAAATCATCAAAATAACAAAGAAACTTACCGGTGTTCGGATTCCGGTTAGATTTGGTGTCAAACGACGGTGGTATGGTGGCTGATTACGGTGGTCGCCGGCTGCTGGACTGTTGTCGCTGGGTAATGTTGTTCGTTGGCAGTGCAGGGACGCAAGAGAGGGAGAGAGCGGGAGAGAATTTCTAAAGGTTTTGGGCTTTAATTATTTTATTATAGTTTAAAATATTGTTGGGTTTGGTTAATGGGCTAAGACTTAGTGGGCTAGCTAGTTAGGAATTATAAGTGGGTAAATGTATGGGTATTTGGGTTTAGTTAGTTAGGTATTAAAAGTTATATAATTTAGGTAGTATTTTTTTTTTTTTAAATAAGAGTTTACTAAAAAAAATTTAAATATAAATTGATAACACTTTTTACCTAAGGGGTGCGGACGAAAAATTTCAAGGGCGCGGTCAAAAAATTCCAAGGGGTGCGGACGAAAAATTCCAAGGGGTGCGGACGGGATTTTCGACGGAATTTAACACTAAATTTTTTTTTCCCCGGGGGTGCGCCCGCCCACCTTGAAGTGGGCTTGGGTCCGCCCCTGACTAAAGGTAGAACAACTGCAAAACATCACCTATTTATGTCTCGGTTCAAGCTCAAGTGAAAAGGTAGAACAACAACCTCCTCCTATTGCACTCCGATTAGGGTTTGTAGCCGCAGGTTAGGTGATTGGGGTTTTCGCCGGTTAGGTAATCAGGGTTTTCGCAGGTGAGGAAATGGTTGCCACCGGTTAGTAATTAGGGTTTTCGTGTGGGGTAGAGGTTGCCGCCGGTTGGTTAGGGTTACAGGGGAGAGGAGAAACGGGTGTGTATTGAGTGATGAAGAACAGAATAAAAGTGGCGGTAAGGAAGAGACCAATTTGTTTTGCTGAAAATTTGGGGGAAGAAGCTCAAATTTTGGGGGAGAGATGGAAATGCATTTTATTGTGTGATCGATTTACCTGCGTAGAAGAAAGAAGAATACCGGCAGATGTAGTGTCGTAAACCGGGACTGTAGCACTGTAGCAGCGCTACAGTGATCTTAAGTTGTTCTTTAATATATATATATAATAACAAGATGCATGATCAGTAACTTCAAGTGGTTTTTTTTAATCTTTTAGTATGTTTTTGTTTTTTTAAGAGTAAATTGCCATTTTAGTCCCTGAGTTTTGTCCAAATTTGCCATTTTGATCCAAATAGTTTTATTTTCCCCCCTGGGTCCCTGACTTTTACATTTGTTGCCATTTTGATCACTTTGCCTAACTCCATCCAAAAACCCAGTTACTCTTTTCAATTTAAACCTTTTCAATTGCCATTTTGATCCAATTCCAAAAAATCAAAAAAATTCCAAAAAATCAAAAAAATTCCAAAAAATTCTAAAAATTCTAAAAAATCTAAAAAATTCAAAAAAATCTAAAAAATTCAAAAAAATCTAAAAAATTCTAAAAAATCACAAAAATTCTAAAAAATCATAAAAAATTCAAAAAAATATAAAAATCAAAAAAATTCTAAAAAACCATAAAAATTCTAAAAAATCCAAATAATTCTAAACGGTTCGCGTCGAAACGGTTCGGTACGGTACGGGTCGAAACGGTTCGGTTCGATACGGTACGGGTCGAAACGGTTCGGTTCGAAACGGTTCAGTTCGAAAGGGTTCGCGTCGAAACGGTACGGTTCGAAACGGTTCGGCTCGAAACGGTTCGGCTCGAAACGGTTCGGGTTCGAAACGGTACGGTTCGAAACGGTTCGGGTTCGAAACGGTTCGCGTCGAAACGGTTCGGTTCGATACGGTACGGGTCGAAACGGTTCGGTTCGAAACGGTTCGCGTCGAAACGGTACGGTTCGAAACGGTTCGGCTCGAAACGGTTCGGGTTCGAAACAGTTCGCGTCGAAACGGTTCGGTTCGAAACGGTTCGCGTCGAAACGGTACGGGTCGAAACGGTACGGGTCGAAACGCTTCGCGTCGAAACGGTTCGGGTTCGAAACGGTTCGTGTCGAAACGGTTCGGGTTCGAAACGGTTCGGTTCGATACGGTACGGGTCGAAACGGTTCGGTTCGAAACGGTTCGCGTCGAAACGGTTCGGTTCGAAACGGTACGGGTCGAAACGGTACGGGTCAAAACGCTTCGCGTCGAAACGGTTCGGCTCGAAACGGTTCGGGTTCGAAACGGTACGGGACGAAACGGTTCATGTCGAAACGGTTCGGCTCGAAACGGTTCGCGTCGAAACGGTTCGGTTCGATACGGTACGGGTCGAAACGGTACGGTTCGAAACGGTTCGCGTCGAAACGGTACGGTTCGATACGGTACGGGTTCGAAACGGTTCGCGTCGAAACGGTTCGGTTCGATACAGTACTGGTCGAAACGGTTCGGTTCGAAACGGTACGGGTCGAAACGGTTCGTGCCGAAACATTTAATGATTTTTGGATTTTTTAGAATTTATATGATTTTTAGAATTTTTTATATTTTTTTGAATTTTTTAGAATTTTTATGATTTTTTAGAATTTTTTAGATTTTTTTGAATTTTTTAGATTTTTTTGAATTTTTTAGAATTTTTTTTGATTTTTTGGAATTTTTTGGAATTGGATCAAAATGGCAACTGAAAACATTTTTTAAGGAAATCCCCAAAATACCCCTGTTACAAACTGGGTTTTTGGATGGAGTTAGGCAAAGTGATCAAAATGGCAACAAAATGTAAAAGTCAGGGACCCAATGGGGAAAATAAAACTATTTGGATCAAAATGGCAAATTTGGACAAAACTCAGGGACTAAAATGGCAATTTACTCTTTTTTTAATCTTTACTTTTTAACATTTAGCATTGACACTTACAATTCTTCCACTTTCTATGTTTTTGGCTTTTTTAACCTTTACCTTTCAACATTTAGTATTGACACTTACAATCCTTCAACTTTCTAAAAACTTTAATCATTTTATACATGTTTATTGTTATGTACATGTCGGTAAAAATTAAAGTTGATTACGTCTCTTTGAAAATTGATAGGCTCAGATATAATGTGTTTTTTTTTTTTGCTTTTTTGTACGTTTTCAGTAGTCTACACTTTAGCATAAATTTTGTTTTACAACAAGTCGGGTCTAATATAATACGTTTTCATTAGACTGTATAAATTCGATTTACTTTACGTTTTGGCCCCACTGCAACATGCAAAACCATTTTTAACTTTAAAAAAAACATAATTTTGCACTTATTTTTATGTAGGTGTTGGTATAAGTTCAGGTTGGTGTGCGACGTAAATTTCTTTCGTAAATAAGTCAGGTCATATATAATACGTTTTCGTGCTTATTTTTTGTACATCTTCAGTTTATCTACGGTTTGACGTAACTTTTGTTCATAAACGATTCGGGTCTTGACGGTATAAATCCGAATTACTTTTCGTTTGGACCCGCTGCAACGCGCTGGATAATTTACTAGTTAAAATTAAAATGAATGAATAAAGAGTTAGTTGCATTTTTCGTCCATGTAGTTTGTTAAAAATAACCATTATAGTCCATTAGTTTTAAAAATTGCTAAAACAATGGACTGTAATGGTTATTTTTAACAAACCACAGGGACGAAAAACATAACTAACTCTTTATTTATTTTAATTTTAATTTTAATAACAGGGGCATCATGGTCATTTCAAATAAACTAACAGAATAACTGGATGACGTTAGTAAGGGTGGACTGTAATAGTTACGAAAGTGAAACCACATGGACTGTTTTGGCAATTTTTAAACTAATGGACTGAAATAGTGATTTTTGACAAACCACGGGACGAAAAACTTAATTAACTCTATCAAATAATAATATTTATAAAGGTTAAATGTTCAGTTTAGTGGTGTACATGAATTTTAAACTGTTTGGCAGAACCATTAAATTGCCAAAATCAAAACCGTTAAACCGGCCAATTTATTTCGGTATAAAAGGTTTAATCGATTTTCACATTTTTTTTGGCATCTCTAGTGCCTCGTTTGCTAATAAAATAAACAAAAATATTTGGAAAACGGTAACTTATGTGAATATACAGTGTACATTTTTATTAACCAGGTACCCACTTATGATCATGCATCTAACGCCATTGTAATCTGTTGGTACCACACAAATGATTTGGTGGTTACAACCTCTAATCATAAAAAATGCATTTGGACGTAAACTTTCAAATTTAAACATAATAATCATGAAACATAAGAGTAAAAACCCAACATATGGTATTCATGTGTGCCTGATTAAATAGCGTCTATTAGACAATAGTGATCATTAGACCGCGGGGTGTGAGTTTGGGTTTGCGGGGTGGGAAGCTAACCAACGCCGCTTTAGCCACACCGGGCCAGCGTGGGTAGCGGCATTGCCCCGCTGGCGTGGCTATGAAGCCTAGCGTGGGGCGGGTTGGGGCGACTATGTGGCTGGCTGGGATTGGCTAGGAAAATCAGACCGTTACCCATAGCCGTTTGGGCTAGCCGTTGGCTATGGCGGTTACCGCTATGTAACTTAAATTTTACAATTTTTTTTACTATTTTTTACCTATAAATACTCACCCCAAACATCAATATTTTTCACATCTACTTTCTTCAAACACAAATCTTCATCCAAAATCAACCCAAAAAACGAAAATGGTTCATTGGACCAAGGAGGAGGAGATAGCGCTAGTGACGTCAATCGTTGATGCCGTCATGGTCAAACCGCCTACTGGACACAAACGTTTCAGTAATACCAACAACATGTTGGAAGCTCGCGTCACAACTTGAACACATGTCAACATAAGTGGCGTGAGCTAAAACCGAACTTGGATCGGTTTAAAGCATCCTTCGACCGTGTCCCTGCGGGCGACCTAAGCCACGACGATCGAGTGGAGATCGCCAAAATCGAGTATAGGCACGATGGGAACCCGGAATTTCGTTGGGTTCCCCACTTTAATGTTTACCGTATTTTGTACTTTTTTTAGAATTTATTATGAAGTTTTTTTTTTTCTAGGATTTATTAAGTTGTTTTTTTTTTATTTTTTAGGATTTGTTAAGTTGTGTTTTTAATTTATTAGGATTTTATGCAACTTTTTTTTAAATTAATTTAGTGGTGTGTTTTATTTTATAAATGTCAAAATATAAAAAAATTATATAAATTTCCACATGTCCACCCACGCCGACTAGCACACACCACTCCCACACCCCACTTTTTTTGGGGTGGCCTGGTGGAGCCCATCTCCGTCACATGTCAACCCAAGACCCCCCCCCCCCCCCCCCCCCCCGCAGTCTTAGACAATCTACTATCGGCTCACAACTCATGTCACATCAGCCCAAAAGAGTGTGGAACACCGCCCTCGAGTGGAATACCGCCTTGGAGGGACGTTTTCGGGGTTGTGATGGGTGGAGTTCCGGGGAAGACCACGAGTGTGGGCGGAGGGAGGCTCGACTCATATATTGACCAATCACATTTACACATTTCACACTCATTCATGTGAAACCATTACACTCATTTAGTAAGTGTGAAAAGGGGAACCGCTTTGTCTACATGACAATAACGTGACACCACTTTTAGCCCAAACACTACATATGGCCTTTGGGTTATAATTAGATATTAAAGGTTATTTATGTTATAATGTGGTTTTTTTAATTGAAAATTATTTAAGCTAACTTAAACTCTTATCCACTACACGTAGAGAACTAACCTTAGAAAAGTGATCCTGTTGAGTTATGGCTTTACAAGTTTCGAACTTTAGACCATATTTGAAGAAATGTTTCTTCTTTGCAGACCCTTGGGTTAACAAAAATTGAAAATGGTACCTACTGAGTTTTATGTTAGATCAAATTCGATTTATGCTAGTTCAGTTTTGTTGGGTTAAGTTATTCTATAAAGGCTCTTAATTGTGAGAAGTCTTTATAGAGTGATAAGTGTCCAATAACCTAAACCCATTACACCCAGCGGCGGATCTAGAAAATCCGCCAAGCCGTAACGTTTTATAAATAAGCCGTAACGAAATCGAAAAAACATCAAATTTTTCTAAAATTTACACTAATTTTTCTAAATTTTCCCGCGCCAAACCGTAGCGGGCGTTGCCCCCCGGCATAAGGTAGCTCCGCCCCTGATTACACCACCACCCAAAACCTCAACCCCCACCCCACCATCACCCAAACCCAAGACTGGTACTTTTTCTCTCACAAAAGGAAGAGTGTAATTACTAAAGAGAGGGTGCATTTAGATAAGCCCGCATTATATTACCGGCACCGTTACCATTTACCAAAGTCAAAATTTAAAATTCAAAGCAAAGACTACATATCACCGCCACCTCAAAATTTAAAATTCAAAGCAAATATAAAACACGTATTTTGACTTTAATTTATATTATTTATTAGTATTGTATAAGATAATTTAGAGCATGGCTTTTTTAACTTAGGGTTGTTCAAACCGTTCGTTGCTCATTCGACTCTCATTCAGAAAATGTTTGGAAAATGCTTGTTCGGGTTTTGGCTTGGTTGTAAACGAGTTGATCGCCTCGGTTCGGGTTGTAAACGAATCGAGCACAAGCAAAGGTCCACTCGGCTCGGTTCGCTCGGTTTGGCTCGAATTGGATTTATAACACACACACACACACACATATATATATAGATATATGGGTTAGTTAACGTACAATTGTGCTTAACATAAGAGATGCAACTATAACATGCGGATTTAGGTTATAAACGTGCGGATTTGCCTTTTTATAACATGCGGATTTGTTGATTTGTATGTATGTTTGTACATGCGGGGTTTCGTTTTAGGAGTTTATAACGTGTGGAATTTACATTCCGTATGCTCGTACATTAAGGCCAATTGTACAGTACACACTCTCTCTCTATATATATATATATATATACACACACACTGTACATATATATATATATATATATAGGGTTAGTATCTATAGAAAACTCACTTTAATTTAGAAAACCCGGGAAACTCTAACCTCCCGATGTTTTTTTTTAAAAAAAAAATATACACATGTTATATACATGTTTTTAAGGTATTTGGGCCAAAAAAATCAAAAAAGCGCCGAGTAGATATTTTAAAAAAAAATAAACAAGTTTTGGTGTAACACGTGTTACATTCATCTGACATATTTGTAACACGTGTTACACCAAAACTTGTTTATTTTTTTTAAAAATATCTACTCGGCGCTTTTTTGATTTTTTTGGCCCAAATACCTTAAAAACATGTATATAACATGTGTATATATATTTTTTTTTTTTAAAAACATCGGGAGGTTAGAGTTTCCCGGGTTTTCTAAATTAAAGTGGGTTTTCTATTTATCTTTAGCCTATATATATATATATATATATATATATATATATATATATATATATATGCTTCGGTTCAATTAAGAACCACCACGAGTTGTGAGAACCATAAGAACTCCTACTTCCCGCACGAGTTGGGCTACAATTTTTTGCACAAACATAAATGAAAATATTATAAACACATGTGTAAAAAAAAGTAAAAAAAGAAATTGTCGAGTTGGTAGTTTTGCCTGATGTAAGTTTTGTTTACACGCTGATGTAAATTTTGTTACGGCGATGATTGTTTTTACACCTCGTGTAAATTTGTGCATGCGGCATTTAAATTTTTTTTTTTTTACTGAAACAAGTGATTTTTTTTAAGATTTTTGAGAAAAAAAATTTGGAAAAACCTTTTGTAAGGCCTAGTTCTCATGGTTATCACAACTCAATGTGGTTCTCATTTTATCTTAACCCTATATACACACACACACACACACACAAATATGATTATATTTATAGCTTTATATAGGGTTGTGCAAAGTGTCAGACCCGTTCCCTTTGGACCCAGAACCTCTAGAACCTTTACCCGTTTACCCTGTAAAATGAGAACCACAAATCGACCCTTTTATGTTTATCCAGTTTCGGGTCTAAAAAGGGTCTGATGGGTCGGGTAAAAGGTCTAGTGTGCGAGAACCTTAATTTAATTTGGACATGTAAACTAGGTTGCATTAAAATAAAAAATGTACCATAATAGTAGTAACATCAATCGAAAAGCAAAAATATAAAACCTTTCCACCAAAAACCTTAAAGCATACACATGATACAACCTTGAAAAACGGAATCGCAAAAAAAATTGATGAGTTGAGCTTGGAAGGATTGATCCTCGAAGATTTCATCGGCTGACGTCCTAACTTTTCGTTGGCCGATAGTTTGATCATGGAGGGATTACTTATATGTAAGAAAGTTTGATGGTTTTAATTAATTTTTTTTTCGAGAAATACAAGGAACTTGGAATAAATGGAAGTTCGATGGTAGTTTTTTCAAGGTTCTGGTGGTTCTAAATTAATACCCACGGGTCGGAACCGGAACCATTATGAATTATTAAACCCACGAACCGACCTTTTCAAGGCAAAAAGGTTCCGGTCATTGTGGTTCCAGTTCGGGTTCAAGGTTCTAGAACCATAACTTGCTCACCCCTAGTTTTATATAATACCACTCTATTGAATTTTGCACCATTATATACAGATATACAATTATATTAATACATACCAGTACAAACAACCCAATAAAAACTTTAATCCTAAATCTAAAAGTAAAACCCTTAGTTTTACTCCTCGCCTTGGTCTTTGACATGGACAATCTACTCCTCGCCTCATTGTATCCCATTCTCATTGTAAGTAGATCGTCTCTCGTCTGCAATCTAGTCATCGCTCGTTGCTCGCTCGGAAAATTAATGCTCGGACATATTAGAATAGCTATATTTATACACATATTTTAGGAGAGAATTATGTATCTTTATGGTGTTTATTATTTCCTTGTATATTGTATATTCTCACCCTATTTAAAGGGATCTTATGAATGAGATGAGACACGAACAATTCTTGAACCATAATAACTTTTATGGTATCAGAGCCCTGCTCTGCAAAACCCTAGTCGCCTCACATTTTTTTTACTTCCCTGTTTCGACACCCCTGTTTCGACAGCCATGGGCGACAAACAACCAGCCGCACCCAATCACACCCCTCTTCACCCGGCCTACATAGTCACTAACATTCGGAATAAGATCCGTACTCTTGATGGCACGTCAGTTACATATTCATCATGGGTAAAATTATTCAAGTTGCATGCCAAAGCCTATAATGTTTTGGACCATATTAATGGAACGGATCCTCCCGAGAAATCTAATGAACGTCATGCGACATGGTCTGAGATTGACGCTCTTATCCTTCAGTGGATATATGTAACGTTATCGGATGCCCTCATGGTACGTGTTCTTGAAACTGAGGCCACTGCTCGTTCCGCTTGGGTTAAACTTGAAAATATATTTCTCAACAATAAAGGGTCATGTGCTACAAACCTTGAACATGAGTTCACGAATTTAACCCTTGGTGCATGCTCATCTTTGGATGATTACTGTCAAAAGTTAAAGGAAATCCTTGATCAATTGGGCGATGTCGGTTTTCCCGTTAACGAGGCTCAGCTAGTCATGCAATTGGTGCGTGGCCTTCCCACCGAATATGAGGTTACTATAACAACTCTCCAAAACCTTTAAACATGTCCCATACGTTCTAAAATACACCCCGTATACGAAAAACGAGCTTAAATTACCTTTATATTAATAAAAATCAACAAAAACAAATTCTGGTGGGTCCTCGCGGGGGCGCGACCCGTTTGGGAGAATGAGTCGCGGGGCACGACAGCTCGACACCAGGCGAAACCCGGTGCTGCCACGTGTCCCAGTCGTGTCAAGCCTAGCCCTTGACTCAGCCAAGCTAGGACCTAGCCTATACAGCTCGCGGACCGCGAAGGCCCTCACTAAAACTCTCGCGGGATGCGAGAAGGTGGCTGATCAGACCTATAAATAGGAGCTCGACGTTTCATTTCCAATTCGTTCAAAAACAAAAATTCTCTCTCAATTTCTTAATAGTAGAAATAATTCTCGGGCATAATACCCACTAAAAAGCGAAGCTCTGTCTCGTTGTAAGTATTATAACCCCCGGTTATGTGACAACCGTCAAAAATACAGGTATCCGTACAATTAATTAATATTAATTAGTGCTTAATGACTGTGCTGAATTACAATTAATGACTTAAACTGCTTTCTGATTTCTGCATCATACTTACATGTGCATCACATTTCATACTGTCACATCATTACTACATACAAACACTTAGTGACATAAACGATGCACAAAGCACAGTTAGCACAGTTAACGGATAAGACATGAATATGCTGACGGGGTTCAGTACATAGACAGACAGTGTTTTGAGACCCAGTATGAGCCAGAAACCAAGTTCTACGCTAGTATAGTGTGTAGGGAAGTAGGGACCATAAAACTGCGCCACTAGGTGATAGTTTAAGTGCCGGAAAGTGCCTAAAACCCACGTAAAGTGCAGAATTCTGCATATTCCAGCAAAATTCAGCAATTTAACCAACTAGTAACATGCAAAAATATGGCAAAATGGTCCTGAATGCTTTCCTAAGTGTCGGGAATTAAAAGTGTCACAAAAGGGTACTTAAAAAGCACTAAACAGAATAGTTTGACACTTTAACGAACCGGTATCTAACCGAACAACCGGACCTTACCCGAAACACCAAAATTATCCTAGAGACATTGTTTTATTATTTCTAAGCTAGTTTTGATCTCCGAACATCATAACACCCCACTAAAAATACCTAGTAAGTAAGACTTGCAACTAACACTTAAAATGGAACCTTAATCTAACTATATGGTCAAAATTTACAATTTAACCCCCCCCCCCCCCATGCTAGTATTCGGTCATCAAGGTGGCCCACCGTAATCTTCCACAATCTTGCTAAGATCCTATGAAATCTCAAATGATTTAGTGGAGATTGTGTGTGTACTTAGGGAACATGAAACCCATTGGACAATACTCAAAATTGGATTATAAGTAACCATCATCACTTCATCTTCATCACACTTAACACCCACTCATCTCTCTCCCTTGCTCTCTTCCTCTCGGCCGAACATAGCACCCCGCCACCACCATTTTTCATCCATCATCCAACCATTCCAAGTGCATTCCAAGGTGTAAGAAGGTCACTAAAGAAGCTTGGTGCTTGTGGATCTTGAAGGACCTCTATCAATTGCTATTATCCTCCACTTTTGTCACCTTCATCTTCAAGAGTTCATCCCTAGCCATAGAGCTAGTAGTAAGACCTTTGTAACCCTTTGTTACTTCTAAATTAGTTGGTTAAAAGATATAGTATGTTGTTAATCACAAGAACACAAAAGAACATAAACATAAATCTCTAACATAAAGCTTGTTATATGATGAACCAATGTTGTTTAATGTATGAATGATACTTGCTTGTTATTTACTTGAGATTATGATGTTGATCATCATAAGGAGTTTGCTAGATTGTGATTAAACACATGATCTAGCAAGTAGGAGGATGATTATGTAAGGAAACAAGATGATCATCCTCATGTGTAAGCATGAACTTGAATAATAAGATGATTTCTTGAAAAATAATAAACAAAGTAAGCTAGTAATCTTATGAATCTAAGATTTATGAGTGGTTTTCCAAAAGAACCAAGTTCAAAATGTGATTTTTAGAAGATCTTGATGCTTACTTAAATATACACTATTTTTGGTGGTAAAACAAGTGTAGAAACACTAGAGAAGCAAGAAGATCCATAAAGAAACGTTTTTGTAAAGTATGTTTACAAGTTGTAAACACTCAAATCTCTCAAGAATGAGATTTTTAAAGAAATAAACACACTTTAAAGAGTAACTAAGTCTACTAAACATACTACCAATGTAACACCCCGAAAACGGCTTTGGTAATCAAACCACTTTAATAGTAAAGACGGGTAAAATACCTTTAGTGGTAAAAATTTACCCGGTAAATATTAGGATTTAAATAATTAATCCTAATAATAAATAAAAAGTGAATAAAAGCTTTTAAGAAATAAAAGCTTAGAAGGCCCGAGTTAACGGGACCTAAAATAAACTTAGTCATAAATATTCCCGAACCCGCTAAGTTAACTAGGAATATTTAACCTAGTTAATAAGTGGGAAAATTTTTAAAAGAAATAAGTAGGTTGTGGCCTACTTAATAACGAACCAAACACGAGGGGTTAAAGCGGGATAACTAGAAAAGTTATTTAATAAAAACAAACACAAACACACACACAGTGTGTGTTCTGGATCGAGCTCAGGGGCGACCAAGAAGGGTCAAACCCTAATCAACACAATTTCATCAAATTGAAGGGGCAAATCAAGTCCAAATCAAAATCCGAGTATGAATTAGTGATCTCCATTGAAAAAGGAGTCATGAGGTATGTAAATTTCTTGAGAAATCTCTAGTTGAAATTCTGAGCAAACCTAGAGAACTCGAATCTGAACTTGCATGTTTGTTGTTTGGATGAAATTAGTGATGAAAACTATGTCTAGGAGTAAACCCTAGTCATGTACTTGTTGAATTGATGTTCATGGTTGTGAACCCATGATCATACACTCATGTGTCAAGTGGGTTTTGATTATGTAGTAAAGATGATGATGTACACATGTTTAAAAACATCATAGTTGCTAGTAGGAACAAGATACTTGAACAATTTGCAAGTTTGAGTAATTGATCATAAGTGATAGTGGTGATTTTTGATGTTAATCTTGGTAAAAAAATATAACTAGTTAGTAAATATGTAAAATCATGCACATTAGGTGTTTGTTAAAATGCCTAAATGAGAACTAAGTGTTGATAATGTGCCTAATTGAGTCTTGTGAACTTGATAGTGCAATCATATGTGTTAATTGGTGATTTGACTTTTAAATAGTCAAACCGACCATTAATAAGATCGAATGGTAATTGTGATAGAAAATATGTAAGATGGAATAGTCATAATTAATGATGACTAATATAACCGTCTTACGAATTATGATGATAGTTTGACGCTTGACAAGCTAGGTGGAGGCTTGGAAAGGAGGCGGGTCAAACGAAGCAAGAATGGCGGAAAAGCATAATTCGGATGCAAGGTAAGTATAACTTACACTAGTCTTAAATTGTGGAATGTTTTCTTATCATATAAATTATGAATGAGATATCTAAACAATTGAAATATGATGTTCCGTCGTGTAGTCGAACGGAACAAGAAAAAAATCAAAGATGATAGAAACCATAATAATGGTTAAAAAAAGAAGTAAATCGATAAATTGGTCATATTATGTCGAAAGAAATACACGGTTTATATTTAAAATTTCCGTACGGTGTTAAACGGGAAGAGTCATGTAGAGGAGATGATAATAAATATCATTTCGCAAAGATAAATGGTCAATTCGGCCAAACGAGTCAAAAGGTGTAGACAACACCTTTTGACTATATAGACTAATGATTCTTTTGTCGAGTCATATGCTTACAGGAATAGATATCCAATGGATATTCGCATCGTTCTTAATTAGCGAATATAAAGCAAGGTATTAAAATCGGGTCTATTTGTTGATCCGAGCCAGGTACGCTTATTTATGATGTATGTAAAAGTGCTAATTTGGTCGAATAATTGGTGATAGCCCTTCATTGTAAAAGAAGGACCAAAATCGACCAAAACGCCCTTGTAGGCTAAATTGAACAAACAACTCTTAGAGGTTGTTTGGAAAGGAGTCTTATGATTAAACAAAAGTTTAGAACGAGTACGGGTAGTGAAAGATGTAATTCTTGGGCCAAAAGACTCCATATGAGTCTTTGGCGTAAAATGATATTTCAAGAGGTATAAATTCGGAACACATAGATATCTACTTTAAATCCAACACACATTTAGTTGTGATGGAAGAGTACTAGATAAGAGATATAGGTTACAATGCTAGATTAGAATGAAAGCGAAATTGAGCTTAAAAGTGCTTAAAATATCCTTAACGGGTCAAAATAAGCATACTAATGAAAACGGGTTTAATTTGTGTAATAAACCTATGATTAGAACCTAATAGGGTATATCACAATTATTTGATGAAGTGTATGAAATATAGGAATCAAATAAATACGTTTGTTTGATAAAATGCATAACCGGGTCAAAATTTGGTATAAAGGGTAATAAGCCGAAGACTTAGAAGTCTTAAATTTTGTTAAGCCGAATGTCGGATTTTAACTCCAAATGATGGAGAATCAAATTACAAACACGTAGGAAGAAACGGTAGGCCAAACGGACAAGCGGTTTGAAAGACACGGAAGATTTCGTGTCAAATTACGGCAAAAATGGAAAACTGGATGCAGGGTCCACCGTAAATTACGGTGCCACCGTAATTTACGGTGGCCCCCTACTGGTTTACGGTAGGGGCATGTAAAACCAGTGGCCACCGTAAATTACGGTGCCACCGTAATTTACGGTGGAGGTCAGGTTGAAATTTTTGTTTTTGTTATCAATTGTTTCTCGGACTCGTTTAGACACGTTTTAAGTCCCGTATGACTAAAGCATTTCATGTTTATGAAATGTAGGTACACCTTGGATGCCGGAAGACGATCAAGCTCAACGAAGAACCGAACACGATATAGATACACGCTTCCGCACCTTGCCATGTTGTAAATCACCTAGGGTCAAAACCATTAAAACATTAGTTTTGACTTTGATACATAAGGATTAAACATATGATCACGTGATGTAAAATAACTCATGATTTGTAAAAGTTTTAATAAACCCGTATTTTTATAGCATGTGTAGTCTTAACTACACATCTAATCGTTGGTAATTACATACAAAATCGTTAATTAGTAACTAGGGTGTTACAACCAAGTTACTACAAGTTTTTGTGAAAGATCAAGTTCATGTTGTTATGTAAATTGTATAGTTTTTGCACTTGGTAAGTGTAGATTGATTGTTGATTATTTGTGATGGTTTTTGAAAAGAAAATGATATGCTTAAATAGCATGGACACCTCCATTTTAGGGGAAACTATGGCAAAATTTTCTAAAAATATAAACACTTAAAGAAATATTTTCTAACAAATATTTACTAGTGTATTTTAACTAAGGTTTTCAATATAAACTTTGCCATAATTTTTGTAACAAAAATACAAATATTGGAGGTTGGTTTTATAAATAATAATGGGTAAATATATATTTAGAATATATTAAGACACTTGTGTGAATATTTGTGAAATAGTTATATTATTTTAGGGTAAAATAATATAACTTAACATAATACCAAGAAATTACAATCCAAAGTATTACCAAAAATCACAAGGAATAAATATATAAGTTACACACCTAAATATTGTGAAACCGAACGCAAGAAAGTAACTTATAAAATATTCCGGTGAATACCGTTATAAATATATTTTTTGGTAAATATTATTTTGGATACAAGAAGTGAAAATATGATTTTTGTAAATATTAATAAGTTATATCATATTTTCAACAAGGAGAAAATATATTATTTTTGGAAGTAAAAATATATTTTCTTGAATATTTAGAAGATGTATGATTTTTGAGAAAAATATATATTTTCTTGGAATACATTATCTTTGGATAAAAATAAGTTTAAATATATTTTCTAAGTTAGACTTAAAAATATATTATTTTGTAACTACAAATACAAATATACATGTATGAGATACCCCCATCCTTGGGAATGAAATACGAAAATAAATACTTGAGAAGTATTAATACAGAAATATTTTTTAACGATTATTCCAAAAATTAAATATAATTTAAAGTTAAAATAATTTATTTTAACTAGTAATTATAACTTGGAATAATATTGTGAACGTAAGAAACGTAACTCAAACACGTATATACTAAGGCAAGGCACGGCCCGTTAGCCTAATAGATATTAGTACATTGTAGGGAGTCGTGTTCGCTGAGGAGATTTGGGTTACGATTCTGAAGACGCAATACAGTGAGTTCATGTCCCCCTTTTCTTTTTAACTGTTTTCAGTTTTATACTTCGGGGGTGAAATACATGTTACAATTGTTTACAGACTTTTTATACATGGTATGATTAGCTAAGGAGGGTTACTTCTAGATCATGTGAGTGGTGGGTATAACACTTAAGGCCTTTAATCCTCGTCGTAGGACCGAGGGACATGAGTGATAGATCTATTTGGGTGTAGCGAACCCACACCCATGAGGACCAGGGTAGCCCATGTGGTGACTATGTCCACAAACTGAAGCCGTGGCAAAATCCGCTAGGTTTGAGTCTTCCTGCACCATTTTCACACATACCTTTGGCTTTTCAACCCATTGGTGATCTCTTTTTCCTTATTGCTACATACCAGGGACATACATTCATACAGACATACTTTAAAGGTTTATTCATACACTTACACATAAACTCGCTCAACTTTTGTTGATATTTTTAAACTACATGTATTTCAGGGAACTAAGTGGATCTGGCAGGTGTATGCATGTGTTTCAAGCTGCGTTATAAATAAAAGATGTCACCCGAGGTCGTAGGGTTTAGGAGATGTATCTTACTCCTGGACGAGATA
The DNA here is from genome assembly GCA_030545235.1 of Helianthus tuberosus. Taxonomy (NCBI): domain Eukaryota; kingdom Viridiplantae; phylum Streptophyta; class Magnoliopsida; order Asterales; family Asteraceae; genus Helianthus; species Helianthus tuberosus. Next base: position 40,605,055 of record CM060387.1, on the reverse strand, counting down.
CATGGTCCTAAGCTCGGGTTGGTTTAAGTTATGTTGTCGAGTCTTCGTGAACTCATTAAAATATGTTATGGTTTGTAATTTGAATTTGGTGTCGATGTTTCAAACAAGTATGTTCTGGTATTTTCAAGCTTAATTTTTATGGACGAATATCTTTTGGTTTTATCATATAGCATTGTTATGATTGAATGCTATGGTATTAAGAAGTCACACCAATAACCATGCTTCCACAAAAGTCAGGGTGTGGCAGGTTACGTCTTAGTTACTCTGCCCGATTGATCTCGAGCTCCGTAACGCATGTCGAGGCTCTACCTGACTCAGTCGTTGGAGTTCTGTCTCGGGAGGGGGGTATATCTAATGTAAATTGGGTTATCTTACTAACACATGTGCATTGTTTAGTTTAATAGATTATAACCAGGAAGTTACAAGAAACCTGTAGGGTTATCTAAAGTAGCAATGTGAGTCATTCTCTTTTTATAACCAACTGTTTTTACAAAACCTCAATTGTTTTAAAGTATAATTAACAGTGATTGAGTATTTGTAATTCTACAATTACTGTCGGTATGTTGGGGTTTTGTATACATTACTTGTTACTAATATTGTGAATAGTAACATGACCACAAGTCAAGATTGACAGTACCGTGGGTGGTAATTTGGTAGATATAAATAAATGTAATTGCGGATGCCCTCAATACTGTAAAGATATAAAAATTGTTTTGATTAAATTGGGATGCACTCACCAGTGTTTCCCACTGACAAAATGTTTTTTAAAACGCGTTTCAGGTAACAAAATGTGAAAGCCAAATAGAAGCCAGCTGGAGAGCACTGAAGGCTTGGAAAAGTGGCTATAAAAGTTACCTAAACAAGAAAGAAGTTTTATTTGAATAAATTAGGGTTTATCCCTATAAACATATTATAAATGGAAACTTGGGTTTACCCATGTATTTATTATTTATAAAATGTGGTGTTTACTCTGATAAATTATTTCCTAACTACGGTCCTGATGAAATTTTCTATTGCCAAATTAATAAACACCGATACCACTAATCTGTGAGCTCGCGGTCGCCCGCCTTTCGGGGCAGGGGTCGGGGGTTGCGACAGAGAGTGGTATCATAGCTACATCCACTTATTTGAGCCACAGAAGTGTTCTGCTGACATCAAAATTTTATCAATTTTGTTAGGAAATAATCTATGTGATTAATTGTATATATGTATATTATTGTTTTGTGTTATTTGACAATCTGTTAGTTTACAGTATGAGTGAGCAAGGTACGTCTGACACCTACCGTCATCTACATAGTTCTCCCAAAAGTGAAGGAACCTCGTCATAGCCTACTCATTCGGGGTATTCTGCTGATACAGAAGAGGGGATTTTCATATTTATGGCGCAATCCGAGGAACCATTCCCATCGAAAAAGAGAGGATGGTTTAGTCAGGGAGCACACGAGAGGAGAAAGCGAATGAGAAAGTTACACCAGGAAAGAGCTTTAGCAGCAACCAATAGGGATGTCAATGCCCAGACACAAGAGGTAGTCAATAGACGTTTTGCAAACTTCCATATATTAGCCACCACTGCAGCAGATCCAAACCTTAATCAAATCATTGCACCACAACCATTGCCTTTATTTCCAACCCAACCAATGGAGATAGAGCCTAACCCAGGAAATGAATTTCCCATCCCAGCCTTTGACCCTAATGAGATACCTAGAATCCCAGTACCTAATCTTTTAGCATATGATCCATGGAATGATGACCATAGGGATTATAGGGAACTCTACCCACAGGAAGACCCGATACCAAACCCCATAGCACAATACACCAACCTTAATCCTTTAGATCCATATTGGGATAATGATCAGTATGTTCTGGAGATACTGAACAATCCACATCCGTATGGAAAACCGTTACCTTTGTACCCTGACCCAGTACCCGCACCACGACCACCCATGAGTGACGAGAATGTGCAGGAACTCCGCATGTATGGTGAGGAGTTGATAGAAGGAGGAGAGAGGATGAGAGAGATAGGAGAGAAACTCATGTGGAAATACGATGAGCGGGAAATGCAGTTTGGAATGAACAATCCATAGTAATAATATATATATATATATACACACATATATAGAGTGGGGATCCTACAAAAAGTGTGTTTTTCCTAGAAAGTCAAGGAAGCGATCTGGGCCATCCAATGGGTATGTTTAATGGTTGAGATCATCTTGGTGGCATTTTGGTAATATGTGTGTCTTAAAAATAGGATTATTTAATTAATCAGGGGTAGATATGTCATTTAGCTTGTTTTAAATATGGAAATAATTGTCATTCCATAACCACCCCACATTTCTTGCAATTTTCTCTCTCTCTCTCTCTCTCTCATGAAGAAACACATTAAGAAAACACATCGTATTAATCTGCTTGCTGTTAAAACACAGCGTCAAGAAATCCTCCAGCATTACCAGCATGGCAGCATGGATGGTAAACACAACGTATGAATCTGCTTGCTGTTAAAACACAACTGTATAAATATGCTTGCTGTTAAAACACAACTGTATGAATCTGCTTGCTGTTAAAACACAACTGTATGAATCTGAATGCTAAAACACAACTGTATGAATCTGCTTGCTGTTAAAACACAACTGTATGAATCTGAATAATAAAACACAGCGTCAAGAAATCCTCCAGCATTACCAACATGAATGCTAAAACACAACTGTATGAATCTGAATGCTAAAACACAACTGTATGAATCTGCTTGCTGTTAAAACACAACTGTATGAATTTGAATGCTAAAACACAACTGTATGAATCTGCTTGCTGTTAAAACACATCACCAAGAAAAAGCTGATGGTTTTGCAGTTAAATGTTAATAACCATATCCACAATCAACAAGTGTGTTTAAAGCCATGATTTTTCTCTCTGAAAATTTTATTGAACACGAATACTGCGGGTGAAGAAGAAAATCAACTAAAATTTTTCACAAAGTTGAAAAAAAAATTCAAATCATATGTATATACATACGTGTAGTTGAAAAAAAATCAACTAAAATAGGTAACCTAAAATATATTAATGTATAACTAGTAGTGTGTTTTAATTCCAGTTGTAGAGTAAATGTCGCAATGCTTGACGATTTTGATCAATCTGTTTGTCTGATTGTTTACATTAAATCGTATTCTGTGATATTAATACCTGAATAATTGTTTGTAAATCCAGATGGACAACGAAGAAAATCAGGAAAACCAGAATAATGATAATAATGGAAATCAAATAGATAACAATGCCATTCAACACATAGTAACACAAGAAATTAGAGATGCTATGCCATATATTATTAAGTCTGTTAATGAAGCAGATAATAATAAAAGTGGGAGTAAACGAACACCTAGTGAACAAAGTCACAGCGTGAATAATGGACCGCAACTCCAATTACCAATTCCAAAAAGAAGAAGAACCATGTCTTATGGTTGTTCTTACAAAGAATCTTAGTCTTGCAAACCAATAGAATTTACTGGCAATGAAGGAGCCATTGCAGCTTTACGTCAGATAGAAAAGACAGAGGCAGTCTTAAAAATAAGCAAATGTGCAGATGAAGATAAGATTATGTTTGCTTCTAATCTTTTTAAGAATGCAGCCTTAGAATGGTGGAATACTATTCTCCAGTCTAGAGGAAGTGACAAAGTTTATAATATAGAATGGACTGACTTTAAGGATATAATTGAGACAAAATTATGTACTCCCAATGAAAAAGAACAAATTGCTAATAAGTTCTTAAACCTTAGAATGACTGGAATAGACTGCAGGGGTTACACTACCATATTCTTCGAATATGCTAGAATGGTGCCAACCTTAGCTTCACCAGAACCTGTATTAATCTCCCGTTACATCTGGGGATTAATTAGCGAAATAAGACATGTAGTCAAGGCAGCTAGGCTTGGGTTAAAGGTAGGTGGTTTTGGGTTAGTGGTTAGTAAAAAAATAGCGAAAAGCGTAAAAAGCGTCGGTTTTAGTTAAACGTTTTGTTTTTGTGACTTTTTATTCAAACGAAGCATTTCTCAAACAAAGTTTCTTTTGAGAAACTTGTTTGTTTATTGCTAGACTTCATTTTTTTATAAGAAATGTCACATGAAAACCGAGTTTTTTACTAAAATAAAGGGTTAAAAAATGAAAAAGGTTTTTTTTTTTTTTTTTTGTGGGTAAAGGGTGTTTGTTTTGTGGGTTTAGAAATGAAAAGGTTTGGGCTCAAAGGGGTTAACTAGGGGGATTTTGGGTAGGTGGTAAAAAAAAAGAAAAATAATGGTGTTGAAAGAAAAAGGTTAGTCCTAATGCCTCCATCATTTACTTACTTGGGTTTAAGTTGGTAAGTGTCACACCCCCAAAATCCACACGCGGAGTATCACCGCTTGGAGGCGTGACTGACCAGGATCAAGCCACCAATCATATTGAACATAACAAGTAATAAGTAAAATTCAACCACACAATATGAAAGGTGTTTCAAATCAACAACGTAGTTAAGTGTTTAGCGGAAGCATAATTGTAAAACTCAATGTAAGTATTAAGTACGAAATAAAGTAATGTTTTTAGCATGGCACACACTGCCATGTCCCACAACGACCGCGCCTCCCTGTGCAAGCTCCATGAGTACCTAACGACCTGCAAGGCATGTAACAACGAGTCAACAACAAAGTTGAGCGAGTTCACAGTTGGTTGTTTAGTTGTAGCATTTGTTTCGTAATTCATATGTTCGTTTTGTAAACCATGTATCGTATTAATTCGTATCGCGGTCTCCCAGACATGTTTGCGAAGATTAGTGGGGGCATCCCATGTGTTACTAGACCGTGCGTATCGACTACTATGGAAATATAAGTGGTGCCCTAAGTCAATGTCTATCAGCATTGACCCTTTGCCCATAGTCCATTAGTACACGCCCGTCCGACTGGCACGGTGTGAGGTTTGTTAAACCTAATAGCGCTATTAACTAATGACCCGCTCGCCATAGGCCTCGGTGATTAAGTCGATATAAATGAGGGACTTCATGATAGAGGTTTGGTCCAGTATGGAATCTTGGCATCCTACCCACGGAGGATGGTTGTAGTTACCGTTTAAATCATTAACCCATTCCCAACCCTTGGGAATCCCATGCCTTGGAAAGAGTGTGAACTCACCTTGGTTTGCTCGGTATGCTAAACTATGTGCTCACAAGTAATCAGTCACGTCATATAGTTATGCACGTATACACAATCAGTACATGTTGGTAAAGTTTCACATGCAATCAATACCACAGGGTGTGTTTGGCAGTTGACATCATGCATCATACAACAGTTAAACACATTCATACAATCCATGTTTCACATAACTAACGGTAACATAACTAACGGTGTTAATGGGTTTAACGAGATTACCGCACTTAACTGGATTAATACACTTGGCATAGTTCACATGCATAACAGAGTTAATCGGAATCAATAGAGTTATCATACCTAATGAACTTAACTTACATAACATAGTTAACACTTAACAGGATTAACCACTTAACAAACATAACAGAGGTAACATGCTCAACTTAATTGGGTTTTCATGCGACGAAAACAACTTTGTGATGAAAACACTTGGGCCGAAATCACTTATTGGATGAAAACTCTATTTGGCGAAATCCCCTAAGTGACGAAATCCCTTGGGTCGTGACAGTGTCTTCGTCGGGTAGTGATTTCGTGGGTGGTGGGTTTTCGCCGGTTACATCACCGTCATCAACAACAGTTACCCAATCGGCTTTATCAATCATGCTCAATCAGATCTATTCATGAGACATGTAAATTACTTAACCACTATACGATTGAGATCATCAGTAAATCATCATGCAATACAGAATCATAATTCACTTAATCATTCAGATTATACATATATATATATATCATCAAGTCGAATCATGAGCAGTAGCATAACAACCAGATCTAGTCTGATTGATTTACATTAGAATCAACAAATCCTACCACATACGATTAGCATGAACAAACACAATTCATAAGATCATGAACAACTGCAACTCACAAGATTCGAAGCATAAAGATTCTCAAACCCTAATCATCACTATTATACCAAGCACACAAATATTATCATCGGATATATTCACATATGCTGCCATGTAATGATCTATCAATAGTCACGTTCATATCAGTAATAATACACACTAACCGAAGTAGACAGAACGATGGGCTGAAAGCTAGAGAGAACTTGGAGACTTGGAAACTCGATAATGCCGTCACACAGAGAAAAGTAGTTTAGGGTTTTGCTGATTAAAAGTTTCATGTAAAGGTTGGAATCAAAATATATAACCATAACAGATCGTACTGGGCCTGAGGCCCATTTGATTTCGCCCAAGAGTGGGTGACAAAACACCCTAGTGTTTTCGTCCAGTAGTGTTTTCGTGGGGAGGGCGTTTGGCCTGATTTCATTTTTAAATTATACAAAACATCATAATAATACAAAGCATAATATTAACCTACACATTTATAATGCACACCAAACATATACAAACAACACTTTGTGAACAAGTACCAAGTCGAGTAGAGACCTTGAAAACTCGGGTTGTCACATTATCCCCAACTTGAAAGAAATTTCGTCCCGAAATTTAGCACGTGGTTACTGAGGAAGCTAGTTGTGTTGCGTTATATCCTGGTTTTCCTGGGGTGTCACATCATCCCCCCGTTGGTTTGGAATTTCGTCCCGAAATTCCGCAGTAGCTTCAGTCTCAGTAGTGGTTGCATTGTTTCCGAACAACTGGGGATACTTGAGTTTCATTTGATCTTCCCGTTCCCAGGTGAACTCTGGGCCACGACGGGAGTTCCAACGAACTCGAACAAGAGGTATTCTGGTGTGCTTGAGGACCTTAACATCCCGGTCCGTGATTTCAACTGGTTCCTCGACGAATCGCAACTGGTCGTCGATAGTGAGCTCCTTCAAAGGAACTATGAGGGTCTCATCTGACAAACACTTCTTCAGATTTGACACGTGAAAAACGTTGTGAACTGCACTGAGTTCTGCGGGTAGGTTCAGTCTGTAGGCCACTTTGCCTATTTTCTCGATGATTTCGAACGGTCCGACATATCGCGGATTGAGCTTGCCTCGTTTGCCAAAACAAACTACACCTTTCCAAGGTGAGACTTTGAGTAGCACCCGATCCCCAACCTGGAACTCGAGTGGTTTCCTGCGCTTGTCAGCGTGGCTTTTCTGACGGTCACGAGCTGCCGCCATTCGTTGTCGTATCTGAGCAATCCTTTCTGTAGTATCAACTACGAGTTCTGGGCCAGTGATTTGGCTGTCGCCAACTTCTGCCCAGCAAAGAGGTGATCGGCACTTACGCTCGTACAGTGCCTCAAACGGAGCGGCTTGAATGCTGGTGTGGTAACTGTTGTTGTACGAAAACTCCACCAAAGGAAGATGTTTTTCCCAGTTGTTTCCGAAATCGATTACACATGCACGAAGCATGTCTTCAAGAGTTTGGATGGTGCGTTCAGACTGCCCATCCGTTTGCGGGTGGTAAGCTGTGCTCATGTCTAACCGAGAGCCAAAAGATTTGTGCATCGCTTGCCAAAGTTCTGAAGTGAATCGTGCATCACGATCAGAAATATAGAAGTTGGCACCCCGTGCCTCGAGACAAATTCCTTAAGGTAGACGTCTGCTAATGTGGAGAACTAATCCGTTTCCTTGATAGCCAAGAAGTGTGCAGATTTTGTGAGTCGATCCACGATCACCCAAATAGTATCATTTCCGCATTGAGATCTAGGCAGGCCAGTAACAAAATCCATGGAAATTTCCTCCCATTTCCATTGTGGTATCTTTGATTGCTGGAGTAGGCCCGATGGTTTCTGGTATTCGGTCTTGACTCTCGCACAAGTCAAACATTTGCTAACGTAAGTTGCTATGTGAGCTTTCATGCTAGGCCACCAGTACGTAGTTATGAGATCATGGTACATCTTATCTGAACCAGGGTGTACCGAGTAACGAGACTTATGTGCTTCATCCATTACAAGCTCGCGTAAGTTTCCATAGTGTGGGACCCAGATGCATCCGGTTACGTAATAGGCACCGTCTTCCTTTTGTTCTAACCCCTGTCTTGAGCCACGTAGGGCTTCAGCCCTGACATTTTCTGGTTTCAATGCTTCTACCTGAGCATCTCGTATCTGTGTAGGAAGACTAGACTGGATGGTAAGTTGTAATGCTCGCACACGCCTAGGTGTAGTATCCTTTCGACTGAGGGCGTCAGCCACAACATTGGCTTTGCCTGGATGGTACTTGATGGCACATTCGTAATCGTTCAATAGCTCGACCCATCGACGTTGTCGCATGTTCAATTCCTTTTGCTTGAAGATATGCTCGAGACTCCTGTGATCGGTGTAGATGGTGCACTTGGTACCGTACAAGTAATGTCTCCATATCTTGAGTGCGAAAACAACAGCTCCCAGCTCCAAGTCGTGTGTGGTGTAATTCCTTTGATGAACTTTAAGTTGACGTGACACATATGCAATAACCTTGTCACGTTGCATCAATACACACCCAAGACCCTGAATAGATGTGTCGCAATAAACTACAAAATTGTCTGTGCCTTCAGGTAATGAGAGAATAGGTGCGCTACAAAGTCTATCCTTTAGGTGCTGAAATGCAGATTCTTGTGGCTCACCCCAACGGTAAGTTACTCCTTTCTGAGTTAGTAAAGTGAGAGGTTGCGCAATCTTGGAAAAATCCTTGATGAACCTCCTGTAGTAGCCGGCCAAACCCAAGAATTGGAGAATTTCCGTTGGTGTGCGAGGTGCAGGCCAGTTCTTAATCGAGTCTACCTTAGATGGATCAACATGAATCCCATCCTTGTTTACCACGTGGCCTAGAAAGCGGACTTCATGAAGCCAGAAGTCACATTTCGAGAACTTTGCATAGAGTTGCTCTGTACGTAGAAGTTCCAAGATAAGTCGCAAATGCTGCTCGTGTTCCTCCTGACTCTTGGAGTAGATCAGAATGTCATCGATGAATACAATCACAAACTTATCCAAGTAAGGCTTGCACACTCTGTTCATAAGATCCATGAAGACTGCAGGCGCGTTTGTTAACCCGAATGGCATGATCATAAACTCGTAATTGCCGTAGCGTGTTCTGAATGCTGTTTTGGAGACGTCCTCATCCCGGACTCTCAGTTGATGGTAGCCTGACCTCAGATCAATCTTTGAATAGTAGCTCGACCCTTGTAGCTGATCGAACAAGTCGTCAATGCGTGGGAGAGGATAGCGATTCTTCACGGTCACCTTGTTCAGTTCGCGGTAATCTATGCACATGCGGAAGGTACCGTCTTTCTTCTTCATAAATAATACTGGAGCTCCCCAGGGCGAAGAGCTAGGACGAATGAAACCCTTTTCCAAGAGTTCTTGCAATTGCTTAGACAGTTCTTCCAGTTCGGTTGGAGCTAAGCGACAAGGTGCTCGAGCTATGGGTGCTGCTCCAGGAGCTAGCTCGATCTGAAATTCGACCTGGCGATGAGGCTGTAGCCCAGATTTCATTTTAAATTATACAAAACATCATAATAATACAAAGCATAATATTAACCTACACATTTATAATGCACACCAAACATATACAAACAACACTTTGTGAACAAGTACCAAGTCGAGTAGAGACCTTGAAAACTCGGGTTGTCACAGTAAGGACCGGGAATGTATTGTCATGGCAAGTTCTAGAGTCGTAAGAAACTAAGCGGCTATTCACACAAGAAACGAAAGACGAGCATTTAGTTTAAAGATGTGTATTTATATGCTCAATTAAAGGCTCAAAACTCACTTTTTGTGGGAATGGGTTTTTAATGTGATCAAGTATATATAATCAAATTTTTACTAGATTTGTCATGTCGTTTCATAATTTTCTTATGTTAGTTCTTTTTATCACGACACTATCGGTTGTAAATTCGTAAAAATATAACCTTTTTAGAAATTGATATTCCCAAATTAAACCAAGACAAGTAAAAAAAATGAAAGTGTTTAGCGGTTCCAATAGAGTTTTGTGTAAGGCTTGTAATTAGGACTTGCAAAATTCAAGGTTTTAGCATCCTCCCCACACTTAAATTACACATTGTCCTCAATGTGTCCCAAAAATAAGTTTTTAGGTTGGTTGAATGTGTAAAATGTGTGTTAAAAACAAAATTTTTATGTTACCGAGCATCTGGACACGGGTCCATGTCAGATGAGCACGGCCCCGTGGTCAGACTGCCAGTAACGAGAACTTACAGAATGTGAACATGGGGGCGTGTCTGGTGAACACGACCCCGTGTTGGGCAAAAATCTGCATAAGTTAGACAAACAACAGGTCTGGGCGGTGGGCACGGGGGTGTGTCGGCTGGGCAGGACCCCGTGTAGACAATCTGCAAACATTTAAAACAGGTTTCTACTTTCGGTTCTGTTGTCCCGGCTTTAGTAGCACTAATGTTTAGTGCTTTAAGCCTCGTAGGTACCTGTTTTACTAAGAAATACCACACCAGACAATAACAAACATACTAATTTACCAAAGTTTCATCATCCACATCACAAAATAAAAAGAAAAGAAATGCAGAAAATTAAAAGGTGTTAAGGGAAGTAAATTGTTCAACAAATGGCACGCAGGCCACGAAATTGTTTTTGAGATAAAGAAGGTTAACCTGTTAGACCTTCAACCGTGTGATGCCACCTCCAACTCCTCCAGCTTAATCCATGTTCTCATCGTCATCATCGTCATCCCCTCTGTATGTCGGAGATGTTTCTTTCGATAACTCCGACCCGGGTGTACGTGTTGTTGGCCATGTTGTAGGTGTTTCTGGTGCACATAAGATTTTCCTACAATAAATCATGTAAGCTTTGAAAGTTAGGAAAACCACCTCCTTGAGAGGAGGATTGACCCGGATCACCATGGGGCTGGTATTGGTAATGGGGAGGAGGACGGATCTGTGGAGCGTGAAGGACGAGAGCTTCTTGGGGGTTCCATGCATGCCCTTGAATTGTCTGAAATCTAATTGTCCCGTCATCTGCTTCGTTGATCAAGTTCATGGAGCGGAAAATGACAAGGTCCACTTTTCCCGACCACGGCCCCTTTCGAAAGGACCTCGGCATCCTTTGCACAAAATGTTTGAAGAGGCGATAAACCCATCCTCCAAAAAAGATAGGAGTCAGGGGAGTGGCAAGTTGGTTCAAGTGCATGTTGCGAAGTAGCAGGTATGGAACATCGAGGTTGACACGGTTGTGAATGCAATGGAGGACTAGTAGATCGCGCAACCCTACAACACCACCACTGTCGTGTCTCTGGCAGAGAGAGTAGCTAAGGACCCTGTGGATGTAGCGGTAAAGAGGATCCCTTAACAGTGTGCTCTTGGTTTGGCTCGGGTTGTAGTGTCCCTCCCCGATTTTAGCCCATGCAGCTTGGCGTTGATTTTCTGGGATTTCGCGGAGGCCACCGGTGTTCTCTTCCTCTCCAGCATCTTCTTCCAAGTACAACCCGACAATTGCCCCAAATTGTGCGACTGAGATCGAGTACATGTCTCCTACACAACGGAACTCTACCCCGACATTGTCAAACGGCTCCGCTCTTGTTTTGAAAGCAAACGTGTTATAAAATTCCATGTTATACTCGTGCACGGAGTGAAGCCGAGTACAAAGAGATGCTCGTAGTGGGCCGGAAACAAGGTTGTTGATGTGGTCTATTTGGTCTACAACTTCTAGAGTATCCAAGCAAACTTGTCGGGGATTTTCTTCGGGCCTTGTTTGGAGAAGTTCAAACCGCGCTTGAGCAGCGAACTCACTTGCGTTGAACCTGGTAAATTTCTTGGCCATCTGAAAGAAAACACCAAACAATTAGCATGAAACAGTAAAATTTTCGAAGAAAACTGAAAACAGTCGGCTGAACACGACCCCGTGTTCAGCGGACACGCCCCATATTTTCCTGAAAATGGTTGGACACCATGGCTCTTTTGATTGTTCAGCAAAGAATTTTTTTTCTTTGATGATGTGGCCATCCTTTTGCGACTATTCCGCTAGCTAAGTAGTTAGCATAGTCGGCGTACCATGGCTCTTCTCGGTATTCCACCATTTCTAAGGACTCCATTGGGAATTTTTCGTTGATTTGCTCGTCCCTGGTTGCCTCCAAAGCTGGGTCATCTATGCGGGAAAGATGATCTGTTGCGGTGTTTTCTGCTCCTCTTTTGTCTTTTATTTCTATGTCAAACTCTTGGAGGAGGAGAATCCACCGAATCAAACTTGGTTTAGCATCCTGTTTCTTAAAGAGATATCGAATTGCTGCATGATCTGTATAAACTATCGTTTTAGAAAGAACAAGATAAGAACGAAATTTATCAAAAGCAAATACCACGGCTAGTAATTCCTTTTCTGTTGTTGTGTAATTTTCTTGTGCATCATTAAGTGTTTTACTAGCGTAATAAATTGGGTGAAAATGCTTATCTTTTCTTTGTCCCAAGACAGCTCCAACTGCAAAGTCACTTGCATCGCACATGATTTCAAAGGGTAATTTCCAGTCAGGCGCTATCATGATAGGTGCATTGACTAGCATTTCTTTTAGGGTTAGAAATGCTTGATTGCAACCCTTGTTAAAGATGAATGGGTCATCTTTTTCAAGTAATTTTGTTAGAGGTCGTGAGATTTTAGAAAAGTCTTTGATAAATCATCTATAAAATCCGGCATGCCCTAAGAAACTTCTGATAGCTCTAACGGAGGATGGGGGTGGTAATCGAGAAATAGTGTCTATTTTTGCTCGATCAACCTCCATTCCTTCGCCTGAGATTTTGTGACCGAGTACTATTCCCTCTGTTACCATGAAATGGCATTTTTCCCAGTTAAGGGCGAGGTTAGTTTCCTCACATCGGGATAACATTCGTTTAAGGTTATCGAGGCATTGGTCGTATGAATCCCCAAAGATAGAAAAGTCATCCATGAAGACTTCCATTGTATTTCCTGTCATTTCATGGAAGATGGCCACCATGCAACGTTGAAAGGTTGCGGGGGCATTACATAGACCAAAAGGCATGCGTCGATAAGCAAAAGTTCCATAGGGGCATGTGAATGTTGTCTTTTCTTGGTCTTCGGGTGTTATCGGTATTTGAAAGTAACCTAAAAAACCATCTAAGAAACAATAAAATTTGTGACCGGATAATCTTTCTAACATTTGATCAATAAAAGGCAAAGGAAAGTGATCTTTCCTTGTTGCCTCATTTAATCGACGATAATCTATACATACTCTCCATCCTGTGACGGTTCTTGTTGGTATTAATTCATTTTTCTCATTAGTTATTACCGTCATACCTCCTTTCTTTGGAACTACATGGACGAGACTTACCCAAGGACTATCGGAGATTGGGTAGATAAGTCCGGCGTCAAGTAATTTGATGACTTCGTTTTTAACCACTTCTTGGACATTTGGATTTACTCTACGTTGTGGTTGTATTACCGATTTATAGTCATCATTCATTAAAATTTTGTGCGTGCACATGGAAGGACTTATTCCTTTAACATCTACAAGCTTCCAAGCGATCGCGTTTTTGTGTTTTTTCAAAAGCGTGATTAATTTTTCTTTTTCTACTCTAGTTAATTTTGATGAAATAATTACAGGTGATTTACCATCTTTGTCTAGAAAAGCATATTCCAAACCTTTTGGAAGTTCTTTGAGCTCAAGAGCTGGGTCTTTAGGGGACTCCTTATTTGGTTGCTCGTTTCGGTCAAGAACCACAAAGGTTTGTTCTATGGCGACCTCTTCTTCAACAAAGTGGTCAATTTCTTTGCTTGTATCGGGTGGTTCAGCCTCATCTTCAATTAGGGGGTCATTATTTCCGAATGGATATTTCATTGAACGCTCAAGATCGACACTCTTTTTAAATCCCCCTAATTGAATAGATAAATTGTTGTACTTTTGATTTTTCAAGGCCTCGTGGGTCTTTACAAAAGGTCGTCCCAACACTAGAGGAGCGTCATCAAGGATGACAAAGTCGGTTGGGATTATCAATTGATTTGTTTGGACCAAGACATCCTCAACTACCCCTATTGATTTTATTATTTTCCGATTAGATAGAAAAATTGGTATTTTAAGTGGAGAAAAATCACCAATACTTAATTTTTCGAAAATGTAGTTTGGCATTATATTAACACAAAGATCTTTACCAATTGTAAAATTACTAATAAAGGAATTTTGAAAAAAAACAAGGAACCGTTGTAATGTTAATTTCAAATGGATCTTCTTTTATTAACGTAGTTTGATCATTTGTTAACTTAATGCTTACCGGTTCGTCAATTTTAGTGTTAGTGTTTAACTCTTTTAAAAACTTAGCATGAGTGGGTACTAAACAATGATTTTCGAAAGAAGGTGAAAAGAGATTAATTTCTTTAAAATTAGACTCTTCTTGAATTTTAACGTTATCGGACTCACCTTTTTCGTTGTTTAACTCATGTGTCGGCTTTTCACTTACTTGTTCTTTCATTTTTACCTTTTCAACTATCTCCTCTTTATTACGAGTTAATTCTTCCCTTGCGCGGGACTCCTCTTCTCTTGCGCCGACTTCTTTTATATAGCGCTCGATAGTTTTAAGGTGTTCTATTATCCTTTCGGCTACGGGTGAGATAGTTGGTGGTTCGTCAAAGTGAGTTGAATAATTATCATCAAAGCTTGAATTCGGAAGTTCGATCCTTGGTTCCTCATAATACTCATATGAGGTAGATGGTTCACACCATTGTTCCTCATTGTAAGTATATGATGGATAAGGGTCGTAAGTTTGTTCTTCATAATACTCATATGAGGTGGGTTGTTCATGCCATGGTTCCTCATAGTAAGTATATGAAGGTGAAGGCTCATACCTTGGTTCATCAAAATATGAGTTTGAGGGAGAAGGTTCATACCTTGGGTCTTCATAGGGTGTGTATGAAGTCGATGGCTCATACCTGGGCTCCTCATAGTGGTTGTATGAAGGGGATGGTTGAAATAAGTCACAATATTGCACCGAGTGAGGGTTACCACAAATAGTACAATATTCTTCCCAATAATCATCCTCCTCATAATGGTAGTTGTAATCTCCTGAGTATTGATCCATAAGAATCACTCATCAGACCACAACAGAGTCTCGGGACCAGAAAACAAAAATAAAAATGGAAACAGAGGCTGGACACGACCCCGTGTTCAGTGAGCACGGCTCGTGTTCAGGTTCTATATCTGGGCGTTTTAATAAAAGTGACTGGTTTTGTACAGCACGGGGGCGTGTTCAGTGAGCATGACCCCGTGTTCAGACTTTGTATCTGGGAGTTTTCTTTTTTTTTTAAATGTGCAGCACGGCCCCATGTTCAGTGAACACGGCCCGTGTTCAGTCTACTGTAAATGCAAAATCTAACTAAAATGCAGAAAATGTGAGCGCAATTAAAAAGGTTTTGAAAAACTGATTAGGCCGTCGATTTTAAGCTTTCTTAAAATCCTTGTGTCCCCGGCAATGGCGCCAAAAACTTGATGTGCGTTAGGTGTGATATGTTTTTATGTATATTTTATGCCCTTTTTAACACTTTAGTCAAGTTTTAAATTTATAAAACATGATATTTTACTAACACTAAACACACATATGGGCAAGTGCACCCATCGTGAGCGTAGTATAGCGTTGGTAAGATACCGAGGTCGTCCAAGGACACAAGAGCTTTTAATACCGGTTTACCCTCAACGTCTAATCAAATCAAAAATTTAGAAAAAGTTTTAAACATGAAAATAAAAACTAAAAATGCTGAAAATAAAAATAAAATAAAAAACAGATAGACAAGATGAATCACTTGGATCCGACTCGCCTTTAGTGTAACCTTTGATTAATTTCGCACTTTTGCACTTTTTAAGAGATTATATTAGTTATAGTAGTAGGCCCCTCTTTTGAAGGTGACGTTACCCTTAACCCAGTAGTTTGAGTCAGCAAGGATACAATCCTAAAGGGTTGGATTATTGGAAGATAATTAATTAAGTTATTAATGCGTAATGTGGTAGGCCCCTCTTTTGAATGTGACGTTACCCTCGACTAAGTGGTTTGAGTCAGCAGGGATACAATCCCAAGTAGCCGGGTTAATGTATTAATAGTAGTTTACATATGAGGGGATCAAGTCATTCGCACCCCCGCCATCTAATACCAGTGGGTATTGAAGGAGGTCCTAGTAAGCTTGACCCAGGTCCTTGCAGGATCTATACACTGAACAATGCAAGAACCTTACCAAACCATTCCCTTAACCCTCGACCAGGTAGCCAACATATCTCCATATAGACCGTGGAGATATGAATGGTGTAAATCTTTTATTTTATATAGACAGTAAAATAACGGCATGACACCACGGACAAATGATAAGGAAGTTTCACCTTCAACATAAGAAACTAGTTATTAAAGTCATTAATACAAAACCAAATAAAAAAGTGCGAAAAGATTAAAAAAACAAAAGTATTACACTAAATGCTTGTCTTCACCAAGTGATGTAAGAGAATTAGGCAAACATGGCCTTTGATTGTCAAGAACTCTTACTATCAATCTTGGATCCCGAGACTACTACACACACTCTATGATGGATGATGGATGATGGATGATGGTGGTGGATGTGGGTGTTGTGATGGTGGTGGAGTGTGGGTGAAGTGTGAGAGAGGTGGTTAGCCAAGGGATGCCTTTGAAGTGAACCAAGCACCTCTATTTATAGCCTGCACAGAAGCCCGGACACGGCCCCGTGTCCATCCACTTTCTCTTTCTTCATTAATTGCAGTTTGTCTGCATTAGTTGACCACACCCCCGTGTCCGCTGGGCACAGCCCCGTGTGAAGAAGCGTATCTGTACTATCAATATTTGCTTGGATTCTGCGAATCTTAACGTTGACCACAGCCGTGTTGAGCTGGGCACGCCCCCGTGTTGGGAGATAGAAGCTTCTACAACTTTTTCTTTTCTGCAGACACCTGAACACGCCCCCGTGTTCGCTGGGCACGGGGCGTGTTCAGCCTTCTGATCTCTTGTTTTTGCTTGGGAAGATGATGTCGAGGGGTCGGGCATGCCACGTTTATTCCTTTTCTTGTATTTATGTTAGATTTAGCTGTATTTTTGCTTCTTTTGTTAATTTGCGCTCATTTAATCCTGAAAATACAAAAGGAAGACAAAAGCACCCTTTTTCCAACATTAGTACTAAAAAGGGTTAGTTTTATGCCTCATTTGATGTAATTTATATGTTGCATTTTACACTCATCAGAATTAGAACAAGGAACATATGGAATTTGGAGATTCCATAAGAAAAGAATTTGGATACCCAAACAAGGAAACCTACGCCATCGAATTTTAGAAGAAGCCCATAAGTCTAAGTATACGATACATCCTGGTAATGATAAAATGTATCAAGACTTAAGAAAGAATTTCTGGTGGATAGGAATGAAAAAGGATATAGCAGCCTATGTTGCTAAATGTCTAACCTGTTCACAGGTTAAAACTGAACATCAGAAACCCTCAGGGTTGTTACAGCAATTAGAAATGCCAATATGGAAATGGGAATTGATAACAATGGATTTTGTTACTAAATTACCCAAGACACGAAAAGGTAATATTACAATCTGGGTGATTGTTGACAGATTAACCAAGTCTGCTCATTTCTTACCTATGAAAGAAACTTTCAGTATGGAACAATTAGCTAAGTTGTATGTAAATGAAATAGTTTCATTACATGGGATTCCTTTGTCTATTGTTTCTGATAGAGATAGCTGTTTTACTTCTCATTTTTGGACAAGTTTCCAGAAAGCAATGGGAACCAAGTTAAAACTAAGCACAACTTATCATCCTCAAACAAACGGACAAAGTGAAAGAATAATCCAAACAATGGAGGATATGCTTAGAGCTTGTGTAATTGATTTCGGAGGAAATTGGGACAATCATTTACCATTAACAGAATTTTCTTACAATAACAGCTATCATTCCAGTATCAGTGTCGCACCATTTGAAGCACTCTATGGATGAAAGTGCCGAACTCCAGTCTGTTGGGCAGAAATTGGAGAAAAACAATTGTCTAGGCCAGAGATAGTACAAGAAACAACGGGCAAGATTATTCAAGTCAAGGAAAGACTAAAAACAGCACACAATCCTCAAAAGAGTTATGCTGATAACAGACAAAAAGCGTTGGAATTTCAGGTAGGAGACAAGGTATTATTAAAAGTTTCTCCGTGGAAAGGAGTGGTCAGATTTATCAAGAGGGGAAAGCGAAGCCCAAGGTACGTTGGACCTTTTAAGATTATTAAAAGAATAGGACCAGTAGCTTACCAGCTACAACTACCAGAGGAAATGGCAGGAATACATGATGTATTTCATGTATGTAATCTCAAGAAGTGTTTAGCAGATGAAACATTAGTGGTACCTCTTAAGGACAAAGAGGTAAATGAGAAACTTAAGTTTGTAGAGAAACCACTACAGATTGAAGATAGAAAGATCAAGAATCTCAAACACAAGAGATTAGTTCTGGTTAAAGTGAAATGGGATTCCAAGAGAGGACCAGAATACACGTGGGAGCTCGAATCAGAGACGCGAAAGAAATATCCACACTTGTTCCAGTATACCTCGAGGACGAGATCTAAAACAAGGTGGGGAGGATATAACAACTCTCCCAAAACCTTTAAACATGTCCCATACGTTCTAAAATACACCCCGTATACGAAAAAGGGCTTAAATGGCCTTTATATTAATAAAAATCAACAAAAACAAATTATGGTGGGTCCTCGCGGGGCGCGACCCGTTTGGGAGAATGAGTCGCAGGGCGCGACAGCTGGACACCAGGCGAAACCCGGTGCCACCACATGTCCTAGTCGTGTCAAGCCTAGCCCTTGACTTAGCCAAGCTAGGACCTAGCCTATACAGCTCGCGGGCCGCGAAGGCCCTCACTAAAACTCTCACGGGGCGCGAGAAGGTGGCTGATCAGGCCTATAAATAGGACCTCAACGTTTCATTTCCAATACATTCAAAAAACAAAAATTCTCTCTCAATTTCTTAATAGTAGAAATAATTCTCGAGCATAATACCCACTAAAAAGCGAAGCTCTGCCTCGTTGTAAGTATTATAACCCCCAGCTACGTATTAGTTACTCTGCCTGATTGATCTAGAGCTCTGTAACGCATGTCGAGGCTCTGCCTAACTCAGTCGTTGGAGTTCTGTCTCGGAGGGGAGGTATAGCTAATGTAAATTGGGTTATCTTACTAACACGTGTGCATTGTTTAATTTAATAGATTATAACCAGGAAGTTACCAGAAAGCTGTAGGGTTATCTAAAGTAGCAATGTGAGTCATTCTCGTTTTATAACCAACTGTTTTTACAAAACCTCAATTGTTTTAAAGTATAATTAACAGTGATTGAGTATTTGTAATTCTACAATTACTATCAGTATGTTGGGGTTTTGTATATATTACTTGTTACTAATACTGTGAATAGTAACATGACCACAAGTCAGGATTGACAGTACCATGGGTGGTAATTTGGTAGATATAAACAAATGTAATTGCGGATCCCCTCAATACTGTAAAGATATAAAAATTGTTTTGATTAAATTGGGATGCACTCACAAGTATTTCCCACTGACAAAATGTTTTTAAAACGCGTTTCAGGTAACAAAATGTGAAAGCCAAATAGAAGCCAGCTGAATAGCACTGAAGGCTTGGAAACGTGGCTATAAAAGTTACCTAGACAAGAAAGAAGTTTTATTTGAATAAATTAGGGTTTATCCCTATAAACATATTATAAATAGAAACTTGGGTTTACCCATGTATTTATTATTTATAAAATGTGGTGTTTACTTTGATAAACTATTTCCTAACTACGGTCCTGATGAAATTTTCCGCTGCCAATTTAATAAACACCGATACCACTAATCTGTGAGCTCACGGCCGCCCGCCTTCCGGGGCAGGGGTCGGGGGTTGCGACAGTTACTGCAACCATCATCAACCAAACTTCACCCTCATGGGACGAGGCCCGCATTAGCTTACAGAAGGAACAACAATGCCAACAGGCGCGCTTAAACCAAACCAATCGGTTCTTGTCTCAACACCAAACCCCAACCCGTCAACCCATGACAATAACCCTACTGGACCTAATCGCTACCTTACTGAACCTAATCGCTACCCTACTAACCCACCCAACACCTATGATCCCACTCGGAGCTGTGGATGTGGCCGAGGCCGTGGCCGCATCACTCGTAACCCAACCCAGCACCCTTGGTACCCACAAAATAACAACACTTACAGCCCACAACCTTCCCCATTCAATCCTAATAACCCACCGGCCCAATACGGCAACTGGACCCCTCCCCCTACACCTTATCCATCCTAAGCTTGGGCCCCCACCCAACCCCCAGTTCCGTTTCAACTGCCATATAACCAGACCCACATGGCCTATCAGCAGGCCCAGTTCCAGCCAAACATGCAGCCGCAACCCACCGGTTATCCAACTCAGGCTCAACAACCGGCCTAGTTCAGTAATCCCAACGCTCTTAATGCTCTCAGTCCAACCGACCTGGTACGGCTCTCTCCATGATGCAAGTGCAAGAATTTCCAGACCACTCTTGGAATATGGACACCGGGGCTTCATCTCACATCACGGCTCACTCTGGTAAAATTTCTACTCCCTTGTCTATTTCCTCTAGTACTATACTTGTTGGTAACGGCCAAAAATTGCCAATTAACAGATCTCGAAACACCACCCACACTATATCAACCAAAACTTATCAATTAAACAATGTTCTTCACTCACCAACCGTTATCAAAGATTTATTATCTGTCAGAAAATTTACTCGTGATAACCAAGTTAGTGTCGAATTTGATCCTTTTGGTTTTTCTTTGAAGGACCTCAAGACATGCACCCTCCTTTCTCGCCATGATAGCACGGGGGACCTATATCCATTCACGCCACCTTCATATGCTTTCGTTTCTACATCTCCACAAACTCCTTGGCATAATCGTCTCGGATATCCAGGAGCTACTATTTTAGATTTCCTTTCTCGTAATAAGTTTATTCAATGTAATAAAACTCATGGTTCTTTTTTTTGCCCGTCTTGTCAAATTGCTACCAGTTAACGTTTGCCTTTTAATAATTCAGTTTCTGTTACTTTTTCTCCTTTTGATATTATACACCGGGACCTTTGGACCTCTCCTATTTACAGCAAATCTGGTTATAAATACTATATGGTCCTCATCGATAACTTTACACAATATGTGTGGGTTTATCCCTTGAAATGTAAATCGGAGACTTTTGCAACTTTTGCCAAATTTCACAAACTTATTCACACATAATTTAACCATCTAATTAAAACTTTTCAGTGTGACTTAGGTGGTGAGTTTGATAATAACAACTTTAAAACCTTTGCTTCTCAACATGGTATGGTCCTTTGGTTCTCATGTCCACAAACCTCACCACAAAACAGCAAAGACGAATGGATGCTTCGGCGTCTCAAAAATATTATTCGGGCTCTTCTTGTCCAAGCCCAATTACCCCCCCCCCCCACCTTTTGGGTTGAAACCCTCCACCTTTTCCGCCTATCTTCACAACATCTTGCCCACCCCCAAACTAAATCACCTCACACCCGCATTCACCCTTTACCAACGTCACCCCACCTATGATCATCTTCGCGTCTTTGGGTGCGCTTGTTACCCAAACGCTTCCGCAACTCAACCAAACAAACTTCTTACTCGATCCACCAAATGTATTTTCCTTAGTTACCCCTCAAACTGTCGGGGTTACCGATGTCTCGATCCTGTCACAGGACGTGTCCATATATCTCGTCACGTTATTTTCGACGAAACTGAATTTCCATACCCTAATCCTACCCCCAACCCAGTTATCATTTTCTAGATGAAGAACCATACCCATTCGGCCCAACCACCACTACCACAACCGGCCCCACTAACCACATTCCTTCCACAACTCTCTTGGCCTAACACCCCCCAAGCCCAATACCCACTCCTTCTCATCCATCACCGCCCACCTCTTCTGTGTCCACTCCTGAGCCGTCTCCACCTCCTATCCCCAACCAACATCCCATGGTCACTTGTGCTAAAATGGGTATCTCAAAGCCCAACCCAAAATTCAACCTCACCACCACTAATCCTTCATCCACCATCTCACCCCCCTCCCCACTTCCTACCATAAAGCCTACTCGGATACAAATTGGCTTAAGGCTATGACCAATGAATTTAGTGCTTTACAGGAAAACAAGACATGGGAGTTGGTCCCTAAACCGGCCGGACCACCAATTATACGGTGTATGTGGTTATTCAGGCATAAATTTAAATCTGGTGGTTCTTTGGACGGTATAAAGCACAACTTGTGGTTAATGGGAAGTCGCAAACAGTGGGTATTGATTGTCAGGATACATTTAGTCCGGTAGTTAAAACGGCCTCCATACGCACGGTTTTAAGCTTGGCCGTCTCTCGTAATTGGCCAATATGTTTACTTCTTCAAGACTTCAACACGTCCCAATCGGTGGCGAAGCTTGACCCGAATGACGGGGGGTCGAAAACTTATATACACAAAAAATTCTATAGAACCGGGGGGTCGAAAACGTATATACCAAAAAAAATCTATACGAAAACTACATATATAACACTACTGAGCGAAAAGTTCAAAGGGTCGAACGCCCCCTCCCATCCCTTCTATACTTCGCCCCTGGTCCCAATTAGATGTTAAATATAATGTACGTAATTACCTTTTAACACAAGTGGAATGGCATTTGAATGGTTGTTGCTACCATCAACTAATATTCACAAGTCAACAATTCACTCATGACCTAGATAAAACTACCATGCTACTTATGTATTATTTTTGTCATAAAATATAGCAACCAATATTGAACCAATCCAAAGAATAAAAGTCTCTTATAAGTTTCTTAACCTTTATTTGTTATATGATTACATAACATAACAAAGGCTACAAATACAACATTTATTCTTATCGTATTCATCATTAACAATGATGTTACTACCCAATTGCCTAACTACTTATCTTTTATTGAGTTTATGAAACTTTTTTAAAGTCAAACATTCAAGTACGACGTTGTCCATCAAGAGCTAAAGTAAATGGGAAAGTGCTTGAAATGATAACCCATTGTCACACATTAACTAAGACACTTTAATAATGAAAAACGACAAATTTATAATTTGTGGAAAAAAAATAAAGTCTAAAATATTATATTAACGATCGACCTAATTTACTCTAGAAAAAAAATTATAAGTCTAAACTTATTTTTGTATAGAGGTGACAAAATACGTGTTGTGTTAACCTGTCCGTGTCTCATGTTAAGCACAACTATATATTCAGAACATGACAAGTTTAACTAAATGTGTCATTTACTTAAACTAGCATTAATATGCTTAATAAACACCTACACAACATGACATGTTTAGCACGATCATATATAATCAATTAAATTAGTGGCTAAACCAGAAATATTTAACAGGTGGGTCACAATATAACATTCTTACATTCTTAGTGTGATCAATTAACTTTTTTTACAAATGTTAATCATTATACAACAAGATTGAGAATAAAGCATTGTAAAGTTATTTAAATTAAACTTTTCAAAAAGTAAATGTCATTTTTCGTTTTAATAAAATGATGAGGTTGTTAACGAATACACAATCAAATAAATACTATCAAGATTATTAAGAGCGTTTCTACAATAGCATGTGTTCTATTTCTTCTTTGTCTTAAAAAAAGTACACCCCCCCCCCCCCTCCCACTCTTTGCCATCGTTCGAAGGAAAATTTGCGATAATTTCACTTTCCTTCCTTTTTTACTATTTAATAATGATTAGCTGAGAGTAAAACTATAGAAAATCGGATAACTGGAGAAAGTTGATGGGAACTCCGATAACCGGAGAGTCAACTGCCTTTCGGTTTTGTTGATGATTTCGATAACAAGATTTCCACACGTTTAACACGGTTAAATATAAGCAATTAATAACCATGAATGACACGACTCACTTAACACATTTATAAATAATAACATATAAATAACACGATTAATAAAAGAAAATCATGTGAATTGACATTTTGTGTTACTTGACATTTAGTTCTAGACTTCTATCTCCCTAAAAAATAAACACAATCAAAAGCAATCAATAAAAAAAATCACATAAACTCAGCTGGCTAAGAATGCTAGAATTTATCTAACACAAAAAAAAACTTTGAAAAGTATTACGGTTCAAAAAACAACCAAACAAAACAATACATGTGTAAAGCACCAACTAAAATCTACCCGACTTTTCCAGTTGCACTTAAAGCTTAGCTGACACTTTTTTTATATATAAAAACTAAACTTTAGCCGACCCTTTATATGTGTATTGTTTTGATTGGTTGTTTTGTACCCGTTGTACTTTTCAAGGATTTTGCCAGTTAAACGATGGCTTTCTCAACCAAATTAGGTTATATGGTGTTTCTTGATTGATTGCTTTTGGATAGGTATAATTTGTAGTGCATTAAGTGCACATCCAACGGGTGGTTCTTTGGAGGAGTCCGCTCACCAAACCATAACAAAAGCGGAGATATTGTTGGGGAAGGATGACTAGGATGGTTTGGGGTGTGTTGGTCCACTCCAGCACACGAGGTGAAGGGGTGTTGGGTGGGTTCATGTGTGGGGCTTTTGTATTAAATGAAAAAACTGATTTTAACTAAAGAAAAAACCTTAAAATTGTTTAATTTCAACTTTTCAATAAAATAAAACCTTAAATAACATAAAAAAATTATATATACATATATAAATAATAATACAAACTAAAAAAACCAAAATTTATTAAAATTAAAACATTACACAAACCACACAATTAAACCTAAACACAACAGATAATTAAACCTAAACAAAACGAGATAATTAAACCAAAACAAACAAGACAATTAAATCAAAACAAGACAAGATAATTAAATCTAATCGTCAACCCCTGAACCGTCGGAGTCGGCATCTGGAGGGGGAGCGGGTTGCATGCGCAAAAATCTCCTATTTTGTATTTTTTGAATTCCCGATGGGCCCTGGCAATCGCTTGTGCATCTGTTATGCCATCACATTGAGCCATCACGTGCTTGAAACATGCATGAAATGTGCGAACCTCACTAAATACAATATGAAACCTTGACAAAGTGACGTTCGAATTGTGATTAGTTTTCCAACATGTTGACGAAATCCTTCAAATAAGGGTTCTCTAATTGACCCGATTACTTGTCCGTTGTCGCATAAATCCATCCAAGAGTTTACTAGAGTCATCTCTTGTCACACCCCGATATTTCCACGTATTACCTGTGGGCCCGGTGGGGAGTATTGTGACGTAGTTGATATCATCATTGTCAATACGCAATATAATAGCACAGCGGAAGGCTTAGTGAATAAATACTATTACAAACTATAGTGTCCGAGTGTCCAAATAAAGAATATACAGACTTGGTTGTAATAGAGATCCACAGGCGGATCCTAAAATAAAATACAAGAAACTGAAATAACAGACTCCAGGCATCTAGGGATTTGCAAGATCCTCTTATTGACACCTAGTAGCTCCAGCCTATTTACGTGAGGTACCTGTCAATTAGTCTTTGGAAAATACGTCAGTTTACACTGGTAAATACAATTAACCGACTCGTTTGAAAAGAGTTTATAAAATTGATTTAAGTGCACAAAGCACAAATCATTTATACTTGGGACAATTATTTAAGATAATCTTGTATACCGTTTTACATGTTTGTCATACATATGGGACCGGTTTGGAAGCCGGTCATGATTAACCGACTCACCACTATAGAACCCACAAAGGAGTTATCCCCATCTTGTGGTTTAATTAGCATTTTGCATCTGTCAGGTGTATGCCTACACCTCGTGCATAGGTCGTGGTCATTTACAAATGAAATGAGCCAAGGATATCCAGGTCACGGTCGTATTAACCCCCAATGTTTATGTTATCAAACAAAACAGATTAAAACGGGTTATGTAAATTTATTAATCACAATCCGATTAAATGATTTCATACCCGACCAAGCGGTATTATTATAATACCGTATAACGGAAAATAAGTTAAAAGTATTTACCTGAGCTAGATGTGAAGAAGTAACTCAGCCGTATATTCCTAAAGCCTTATGAAATACCTTCTACTGAAGCTACTCAATATGTATGGAAGGTTTAATAACCTATTAGGATACTAACGGGGTCTTTATTTAAGTCAAAGACTTAGACAGGTTAGTTGGAAGGATACTTTACGGTTCTAAACGCTAGATTAAGCGAAGACCGGAATAGAATGTGGTTTAGACCCGACAAGTTTGGTTACTTGTATAATATGGGTAAACTAAACACATTCTGGAATTTGAGAATTTAATGATAAGGTTAAACCCGTTTCGGCTATTTTATATAAACTAGTCACATAAACTGATCCGAATGCATAAATGCATAACGGGTAACCCAATGAATTATATATAGGTCACATATGTTATTATGCTTAGAATATGTTAACATGTGTTTAGTTTACCCATAAATGGTAAACCTCACATATATATAATATCTTACTATGTCCCGAAAGGGCATTTTGGTCATTTCACATATGCTTTTAAGGATATTTCTGAAAGTCTGAGTTCATGACTTTTACTTACTTTAATAATATTAAAATTTACTTAAAAGTTCAGTAGGTAATAAGTCTTAGGTGTTCAATATGGTTTAAAACCATACTATGCACCTAATTAGCGTAAAATCGCTAATTGACGATAATTAAAATGTTTTATATAAATCTGAGATTTTGATCAGTTGTAATTGTTTAAAATAATTTATTTAATGTATGAAATCATTAGGAAAAGGTTTGACATTCAAATCATTTGTTAATCTCATTTTATGCAAAAAAAGGGTATTATCGTCATTTACCGAATTATACAAGAACTCTATGATATGATCAGATTATAATCTGACCAAAAATCCTAAAAATTCTTAAAAATAATATCTTAATAGTAGGTAATGAGTTTTGGGTCAAAATCCAAGTTTAAACATGCCTTATGCAAGATATCGCAATTTAATTAATAAAAAGCTTCAATTTACGATATCGAGTATAACTTCATTTTGAGACCAATAACTGATGTCAAATTTTCGGGACATACTTATATATCAGTAACAAAGGTGTTTGTCCAATCACATCTCTAAAAATCTCGATTATATGTCAAAAGGGCAAAAATGGCATTTATAAGCATAATAACGAATATGAGCATATAATTCAAACTACTAAGGACCAGGTAATATAACTCCAGGGGGTTATACTACAACATAAGGTGGTCCTATTGGAAGCTTAAAACATGGAAGGATTAAGCTTAATCGGGTCAGAACTGAAAGTCAAAGCAAAAGTCAAGCTTTTGCGACTTTCGGTTGTGAACCGACCCTAAACTGATAATTGTCGGGTTGAACATGCTTGGACATGTTCTAATACTAATTACCAAGTTATTAAAATGATAAAATGTGATTTATAACCTCTGCATTGTTAGTTATAATTATTATTTAAAAATCTAGTCAGTTTGGCTTTTTGACTTATTAGTTTGACCCGATAATTAACTAGGCAAATGAAATAATTTGGAGGTGCCCTTTTAAGGGTTAATCACCTACCTTAATACGGTCACATAACCACTTTTAATTCGGACAGTGGCTGGACCATTTGTGATTAAACCAAAAGTCAAAGTCAATTTACGATATCTTTGACTTTTCGGTTTTATAGTTAATAAATTGAACTAAGAGAGGGCTAAGACACTTACACAGGGTCCTAGCTATCTTTTCTACAAACTTGAGCTCCCTCTAAGGCCAGGTATCTCCAGATGAGAGTGTAGTGAATATTTTGAGTGAATGAACAAATGAACATGGCAACCAAAGTGCCTTTATATAGATGAATGCCATGCATTTGGATCATGGCAGGTGTTTTGGAGGTATCTAGGATCACCCCAGGTGTCCTAGTGGTATTACAAGACCGACATACAGCCCCTGGTATTAATTGGAATGAGTTTAAGTCGGTTTGGAGCTGAAACTTGCAGCTGGCAGAAGTTTTCTGTGCTGGGTAGTCTCTCGCGGGCCGCGTAGGATCATAAGGGGGTCTACGCGCCCCGCGACAACTTGCTGCTCAGGTTAAAAATGTTTAAATCTTGGCAGTTTCAGTCTCTGGTCCTTAGAAACTTAATATAATCTCATTTTTGGCATATAAGGCCCTTGTAGTTTGTTTGTAGAGGTTCAAGGGAGTGTAACCAAACTCCGTTAGGCCCGATTTCGTTAAAAGATCACCATAAACACAAGTGTCTTACTATTGACACTTTTAACCCAAAGTCTTGAAAACTTGCATAACGATCTCGAAACCACGTGAAATTTATATCACTTATTCTTGAGAGTATATTTGAATATTACGAAGCCTCGAGTTCGTTAAAAGGTCACTCAGAGGTAAGAATTAACATGTTGACACGTTTAACCCCTCCGTAGTTTATAATCTTCCGATTTTTTTCATAAACGGCTTCTTATATCCAATCAATCACTCATTTAAGAATATATTCTTCGTGTGTGGTCATTCAGAGGCACGAGTTTGGCATGTTGACACTTTTAGTCCCTTCGCATACTTATTTTCATCGTTTGTCAGCTTTAGTCCTTTAAACTCAATCTTTCACATATTTAGAGTTTAGGACACGCGTCTTTATATAATTGGACACGTTTTTACGTGGTGTTACATCTCTTCTTCAGTCCACCTGTTTCTTGGCATTTTTTTGTTTGTTGTTGTGGGAAAAAAATGGGGTTGGAAATGATGATGGTTTAGAATGATGTGACATGCTGATTAGACAGTTTGGATTTAGACTTAATGTTATCATTGTAGATGCTCTAAAAATCAATATTTATTTTGGCTTAAAAGTGCATCAAAATGTGTATCTTTATGATTTCCTTAAAATAAAAATTACATTATTTAAAATCATCAACGAACCATGTTCCCTAGTTAAGAAAGAAACTTAGTTATGGCATACTTAATTATTTAAAAATTTGTTAATCTATGTCATTTTGTAACCAAGTCCGATACATGTCGTATCGAACTGTCGACACGATAACACAATATAACGATTAATTAAACATATTGCTTATATAATAAGTGTGTTAGATTCATCTCGTTTTAACAATCCTTTTAAGTTTTAATCGTGACACTAATGTGTCTACAGAACCAGTTTAACTCAAAACACTAGACCGTTCTATTTTGGCATTTTCAGTCTAAACTCTAAATGGCTGGTGGGTGTGGGCACGGAAACCACCCCGACGGAACCCCGCTCTATCTTCGGTGTCGTCGGGAGTTCTTCCCGAATATGATTTGTAGTATTTTATAATTTGTTTATTGATTTAATAAGTTTATTGACTATGTTATTTGTGTTAACTCTGTTTCAGTCTTTCGTGCTCTGTTTTTGGAGGTTTAGGAAAAAGGTCGAGAAAGAGGGTTGAGAAAGAAGAGGGGTTTAAGTTTAAAATACAACCCCTAAAGTCTGTTTTTAAAACTTTCAAACCTTTAAAGCTTGTTTTAGTTTTAATACACCTTAGAATTTTAACAATATGTTTAGTTACTTTTATTATTTTAACAAATTAAACAAATAAATAGGGAACCACACCCCATAGGCCCATAGTCTAATTTTGTAATTATCCACTTTGATATTAATATATATTTTTTTTTATTTTGAATAATATTCTAGTGGCCTGAAAATCTCTTTGAAAAGGGGTACGGAGAACACATGTTGCCTCTCATGAAGGATCATCGCTTCAAGTCAATCACACATATTTCACCTCAAAACCCTAAAATATTTCCAAAAATCACAACATTCACCTTCAAATCTTCAATCTCTCTAAAATCACTGTAATCTTCATCCTCATTTCGTCTTCCAGATCACAATCCGTTCAATAACTGTAAATTTCACCGAAAATTTCAACAAAAACGTTACAGAAAACGGTTATGTGTTGTCAGTTTGTGCGTAATCGTGTTTAGAACAAGTAGAAGTTGAATTCAGCAATGGCATCGAGTCACGGTGGATTGAAATCTCGAAAATCGACTTCGAAGTACTCGAATTCGCCGGCGTCTTCTACGACATCGTCTTCGAAGCATGTTCCAGAAGTTTTGGTTGATAATTTGAGTTCTCCGGCTTCGTCTGGTAAGAGTAAGCCACGAAACTTTCAGCCGGAGAGTTTTCCGGTGAGTTCAGAGAGATCTAAGGAGAATGTCACGGTTACAGTCCGGTTCCGGCCGCTCAGGTGATTACACTGTGGTGATTTTCAGGTTAAATGTGATATTATTTGATTCCTGTGCGGTTATTTTACGCTAGAAGTGATATTATTTTTGTTTCCGGTAGTCCTAGGGAGATAAGGCAGGGGGAGGAGATTGCGTGGTATGCAGACGGAGAAACAATTGTGCGCAACGAACATACGCCGTCGATAGCTTATGCATACGGTATGGTATCTTGTGGACTACTGGACTTATGGTGAAGCTTATACTTGTATTTAGTAGTTGAACTTATTGAGTTGAAGTATGGTAATCACATGTTAGGTAAATAACACAAGCTTGATAGCCGAGGCAAAGTAGTATTTTAGAACTTGGATAGTTGGATTCCATGCTGGCAAACACTAGTCTGTAACCAATATCGGTGTACAAGAGAGCAGAAAACGAATTAAAAAAACTAATGACTAGTTAAGCTGAGTTGTAAGAACATACAAAAGATAAAAAAATGTATATGGAGAAAATTATGACAGAGTCGGATACTGTTGTTTGGCGTTTTGAGGTTCAGAGATTCTACCAGAACACCATTGTATTTTTTTTCTAGATGATCTACTGTTACTCAAGTAGAGTCAAAATCTGAACTGAGCTAAAGATTTTTCTAGTTTAGCTAGAGTATTTTGTGAGAGGCCATTTATAAGCATTCGTCACCATACCTTAGTGGTCAAGCTCAAATTGAAGAACATGAATATGTGCGCGAAAACCGATAATGTCAATATGGGCATGTGTTAAGTATACAAGGTTTTTATCCCAAGCCCAAATATAGATTGAAGTTTTACTATTGTAGATTCTTTTATAGGTTTTTTTTTTTGAATCTGAGTAATGGTTTTGACTTTTGACCATATTAGTCGAACTCAAGCCATTATCTCCATGAATCAGTATGGCTTTTTTATGTTCTCATGTAGTCATATAGGAGACTAAATCAACAGTTTGCGATTCGTTTATGAAGATCCAAAGATTAAGGCCGAAGATTGTAATCTCGATTAGATATTGTTTAAGAGCGAAGATCTGAACCTGCAAGATGAACAAACCGTTAGGCTCGCCGCAGAGATGGGAGGGCCCCTCTGCGACCACCATCCGGCGTGAGGATAAGTATTTGATAGAGAGAGAAAGTAGAGGGAGAAAGTAGGACGAAGGTTCAGAAAATCGTACTTGGGTTGTACTTGATGGGGGTATTTATATTAGTCAACTGTGATGACCTCATCCGGCTGGACGCACCTATTGGTGGTCCGTCTGTTGGTGATTGGGGGACGGAGCTTTGGGATTCGCGTCCTTTATGATTCGGTACGGCCCTTATGAGAAAGGCCCGTCCTTCGGCTATGTATCTTCAGTTTAAAAGTGTGTAATCTGGTTTCCATGTGGTTCCATTCCTTCTTTATGCATATCAGTTTTCTAAAGCTTCATTGTAAACAGCATGATCTGCAGTTGATCAGGTTAAGTATCAATAACTACAGGTTTTAGTGTTCTACTTTCGAATAGCAGCGAAATATATTTTAGCCAGATCAATATACTTGTAACATATCAGAATTATGTATCCAACCAATGATGTGCTATATAGTAAGAGTAGAGGGCTAATTCATGTTTAAACTCGTTTAATCACCTTCAGCAATCAAAACTGTTTAGAATATGATTCCTAAGGATGACTCTTGGTTCATCTTTTAGTCCTATATAAGATGTCTGGATGAAGGAACATACTATCGCTAGCTTTTTGTTGTATCATCTTTGTTTTAGTTTTCAACATTTCTTTCGTAGGTAGATGTGGTTGATTATATTTGTAGATCCAAATTTGGTGCATTTCACATTATCTTCATATATTCTTCCACTTTCACATCACAAATATATCTAGCTATGGTTCCTTTGAAACCTGGATATCTCGATTAACATTGTAACTCTCATCCTTTTTCGTATGTAGATCGGGTGTTTGGGCCTACCACGACAACACGTCATGTGTACGATATTGCCGCACATCATGTTGTTGGTGGTGCTATGGAAGGTGTTAATGGTATGTAAATTTGTTACCATTTACAATATATCTATTTGAATTAGTTCTTAACGGTATTGCCACTGGATGGGGTGGATCTGAACTAGAAGAGCATGTATAGCATGTATTAATTATTGTTCTAAAGTTCAAGATATCTGGAGTTCTTGTGCAGATAATGTTTTGGTTAATTAATGAATAAAGCCAGCACCCCTTTTCTATACATGAAGTTCATTTGCATATAACTGTAACTTAAGCATTCGCAGACCAGTAGTATTCTGATCTTAGTTGTTATCAATTCACTGTATATGCCTGCATTACCTCACATAAATGCTCTTTGATCTACTTCAATATCAGGGACTATCTTTGCATATGGTGTTACAAGTAGTGGAAAGACTCACACCATGCATGTAAGTACATTTTTTCCTTTTCATATAAAATTGTAGCTTGTTATTATAAGCTTCAGATTTCCAGTTTCTAAGCTTAAAGTTTCAACTTCCATAAGCCACATGAATAAATGAACCTTAAAGCTGTTACGATATTTGTGTGTTATGCATTCCAATGTTATTATTTGTTTTGATTGTATTTTTATATGAACAAATCAGGGCGATCAGAGGTCTCCTGGAATAATCCCATTGGCGGTAAAAGATGTCTTTAGTATAATTCAAGAGGTGCGTATTGCTAAACTTTTAATACCATATATGCAAGTTATACTTATTTTAAGAGAATTTTCTGATATTCTGATAATCTTTATGTATTTTCAGACTCCAAGTCGTGAATTTCTCCTTCGTGTTTCATATTTGGAAATCTATAACGAGGTATGATTCTGTACAATCTTTTCCGGCGCTCACTACTCGTTAAGTACCTGATCTTTATATATTTATTCCTGATAACGTGTCGGTGACTCGGTCCTACCTTTGCCACTATCTTCATCTGCTTTAAATGCCTTTTTCAATCTCAATTATAATCCGTGCAGGCTTTTCTTTTTATGTGACTGCCTATATACGTGTTGATTACCATTTTTTTAAAAACCTTTTTTCCATAGTGTCTTTGTATTTTATGTTGTGCATCAACTTATATTCTTGCTATCCTTCGTATTGGTTTCTTTGAAGTTCTTTAAGTGTTGAAAGTAACTTGCCTATTGGCTACTGTATGTACCCTTTGAAACCACGCTGGTTCCAGTTTTCCTTAGTCATATATTGCAGATGCATTGGTGATTGGTCTCTTTTTATGTAATTTTGCAATCTTAACTTTTCCGTTTTGTTTTCAGGTGGTTAATGACTTGTTGAATCCAGCAGGGCAAAATTTAAGAATAAGGGAGGATAGTCAGGTAATTTTGTGTATCACTCTCTCATTCTTGCTTTCTCATTTTATCCCCTAGTTAGAAAGCATTCTGTTCTGCTTCTATCAGACCCTTAACGATTCTAAATGAGATTATGCGATGATTGTATTGCCTATAGGGAACCTTTGTTGAAGGTGTTAAGGATGAAGTTGTGTTATCTCCTGCTCATGCACTTTCCCTTATTGCAGCTGGAGAAGGTTCGTCTTTAGTTTTTGTTTGTGTTGGTCACTTAACATTTTTAGTTTTTGTTATTGTTTTGGATTGATATCGATGGAACACTATCTAATGAGATGGTTTCTACCCATGGTTAATTAACAATTTTTGTTGATCCTTACATTTTTTAATGGTATTGATCTTTCATTCTTTTGTTCTTTGCTATAACAGAGCACAGACATGTTGGTTCAACAAACTTTAATTTGCTCAGCAGCAGAAGTCACACAATATTTACATTGGTAACTTTCTTAATTAGCTTATGTAATCATTTTGATAATTTTACATGTTAAAGCCTTAAAGACAGTTTCTTTTTGCACAAAACAATCAGTCGAACACTATATACAGTGCCTGATGCATAGTGACTAAGGTATAAATTCAGTACAAGTACAATATATGTATATAATTATATTGATCTGATTAGAATGCTTCTAAGGTGATCTAGTCATCAACAATGGAGGATAAAACGTCTATTTAGGTTTGGCATCAGTTATGCTGTTATAGGAAACATAAAGTTGCATCAGTTATGAGTAATTAGAATATGAAATTGACGGGAAAAATAGTAATTTTCCACTATGCTTGTACATACTCATAAATACACGGACCCTCATTTCACAATAAAATAGAACGATAAATGTAAGCGGGTGTTTTTGGACTGAGCTTCTCTTTCTATGTAAACATTCATTACTACAGTACTACTTGATCTTGTATTATCTGTGTTATTGTTTATCATTTTGTGTTTCTTCATACCTTTTGATTTTGTGGTTAGTTTTTTGTTAATATCTCATTACTCTTCTACTTTGTAACAGACGATCGAGAGTAGCCCTTGTGGTGAATATGATGATGGAGGGGATGTTAACCTGTCACAGTTGGTATGCTTTTAACCCCACCTTTCATTTTCTCATTTCTGTTTCTATCAATGTTCGGTTTGCAAATTGGCTCTTAATTGCTTTTGTCTTTATTCGCCTTCTATTGCAGAACCTTATAGATCTGGCAGGTTCTGAGAGCTCTAAAGCTGAGACAGTTGGAGTTCGTCGAAAAGAAGGATCCTATATAAACAAAAGTCTTCTAACTCTTGGAACTGTGAGGCCTCAATCATTGCCATTATTTTTTCAGTGTAATAGTTTGCTCTATAAATGTCTACTTCTGGTCATATTTATGTTCAAAACTCTCCCTGCAATAAAACACTACTATTTGTATGTGGTGAAAAAAGTAACAGGTATCATTTTACCCATAAGTTTCCCTCAACGTTTCATATCATTTATACCTGAAACCTTTGGGCAACCAATTTCTTAATTTGTATTGGAATGACTGAACATTTGTGATTTGTGTGGTATAGTTGTATGAGTCTAATCTATGACAGACACATTTATTGTTTGTTTTTTATATTGATATTTGTATCTCTTTTAGAGTTTGCTAACTCGAAACTGGCACAGGTTATATCAAAATTGACAGATGTTCGAGCAGCTCATATACCATACAGGGACTCAAAGCTGACTAGGATTCTTCAATCTTCATTAAGCGGTCATGGACGAGTTTCCGTAAGTCTTGCATATAAGTTTCAATTTAATCATGTATTAGTAATCACCGTCCTTTTGACCCATAATATCGTGCTTATCTGCGTTCTTTTATAGCTTATTTGCACCGTGACTCCCTCATCAAGCAATTCCGAGGAGACACATAATACATTAAAGTTTGCCCACCGTGCAAAACACATTGAAATTCAGGCTGCACAAAATAGGGTATGGAATATGTATTATATCAAACCTTTGGTGCCTCAGAAGTTATCGTCTACTACAGAATTATAAAGCACACCTATCTTTTTGCAGATTATTGATGAGAAATCTCTTATCAAGAAATACCAAAATGAAATTCGATTATTGAAGGAGGAGCTAGAACAATTAAAAAGTGGCATTGTGGTAGTTCCTCAGTTTAAGGATAATGGAGGAGATGACATAGTTCTTCTTAAACAAAAGGTGCCTTCTTTAAATATAATATTGCCTTCAACACATGTTTTTTTCTTTTTTATGTAACATGAGATCATAGTGATCAAAGCCAAAGCATTCTTGTACGGCTGATCGAACCTTCAAGTTTTCACATTTCGTGGAACGACTTATAGGCCCCTAATGCGTATTTGATTTCATTTGTTCCAATTTCGTCAAAAGAAATGCAGAATGATGAAATTGCCCTTAATTTTTTTGGACAAGTTATCTTGACCACTCATTGTAATAACAATAAATTGTTACCACCCACGCTCTGTAGCGGGTTCGAAACGTAGATAAAAATAAGCAAATCACGAGAGTTAAAGTTGTTTGATTTTTTTCGTTAATAAGTTAAACATGTCATTATTAAAGTTGAGGGGCTAAACATGTCATTATTAAAGATGGCGGGCTAAAGTTGTTTATTATTAAAGTTGAGAGGCTAAAGTTGTTGATATAGTTAAGGAGCTAAACATGTTATTATTAAAGTTGAGGGGCTAAACTTGTCATTATTGATGTTGAGGGGCTAAAGTTGTTTATTATTAAAGTGAGGGGCTAAAGCCGTTTTTTTGTTTCATATTCTTATGGGTATTTTTTATGTTTAAAGCTAGAAGATGGTCAAATGAAGCTGCAATCAAGATTGGAGCAAGAAGAAGACGCTAAAGCTGCTTTGTTAAGCCGAATACAAAGGCTGACCAAATTAATTTTAGTTTCCACCAAGTCCTCACCCTCATCTAGACTTCCCCATCGGTCAACTTTAAGAAGACGGCATTCTTTTGGAGAAGAAGAGGTACTCTGATAATATCAACTGATTTCTTTCTCATTTTTCTATTTGCATCCGTAAACGTAATGTAACTGTTAGTGGTGGCAAGATGGGTGGGTCAGACAGGTTGGATAATGGATCAAAAGATTGCGTTGAAACGGGTCATTTTGGGCCGGGTTGGGTTGACCTGCTAGTCCTCTTTTGTTTATTTTTCAATTTTTTACGAGTAAAGTACGATGGTCCCTATGGTCTATCAAAATTTTGTATTTGGTCCCTAGCTTTCCAAAAGTACATGGATGGTCCCTGTGGTTTGCACTTTGTAACGCATTTTAGTCCCCAACCAACAAATCTAAAAGTTTTAGCGTGTCGAAGTTAGGGACTAAATGTGTTACAAAGTGCAAACCACAAGGACCATCCACGTACTTTTGGAAAAAGCTGGGGACTAAATGCGTTACAAAGTGCAAACCACAAGGACCATCTATGTACTTTTGGAAAGCTAGGGACCAAATCCAAAATTTTGGTATACCATAGGGACCATCCAAGTACTTTACTCTTTTTATATACAGAACAATATTGTTTGGGTAATAGTCTAAAGTTTTGTATAAATTAATTTAGGAGGTTGTATCTTTAAAAATAGACTTTGGGCTACTTTCAACCCACATGACCACTTTCTCTTTTTGCTAATTTTTTTTTGAAGTGGCTTGTTTGAGATAAATGCATCTTGGATTGACCCGTTAACAAGCAAATGGTTAAATTGCCACCTTTAG
Organism: Helianthus tuberosus; assembly: GCA_030545235.1. NCBI lineage: Eukaryota > Viridiplantae > Streptophyta > Magnoliopsida > Asterales > Asteraceae > Helianthus > Helianthus tuberosus. The sequence goes on along the minus strand of CM060387.1, from coordinate 40,567,735 downwards.
TACTTAAATAATCTAAACAATCTCTTGTGTTGCCCAGCTTGCATATCTCCCTCAACGAAAACGTGAATTAATTTTGGACGATGAAAACACCGAATTGTATGTTTCTTTTGATGGAAGTGTGGAAAATAATAATGATGCACTGAAGGAGGAGAAAAAAACCAAAAAGCCCGGTTTACTTAACTGGTTGAAACCACGGGTGAGTTGTTATCTATCCAATAACAATAATTCTTTAGTTACGCCTTTTGAGGTTTAATAATAATTTCAATCAATATTATTACTTTTAACAGAGACATCACAGTATATCTGGGGCTTTGACCAGTACCAGTGATAAGTCAAGTGGGGCCAAATCTAGCACACCTTCGACTCCTCAAGCGGATAATCCTACTGAATCCCGACATTCACACTCTTTGCCGACAGAATGCAGGTCTGCTGAATTCTCACCGGGGGCCCCACAAGATCAAGAACTCAACGATGATGCCTTTTTGCAACAAGAAAGTCCTCTAGTAAGCATTTCCCTTCATTTTTCTTCCTACGTGCATGAATAAATAAATTCATCTACACGTAATTGCATGAGCAAATATTAGATAGATTATTGGAACTACCGTCTCTTCAAGCGGGTAGTCGGTAGTCTGTATCTCGGGTTCCTGGTCATATATTCTTTGTGGCAATTTCAACACGTCTACTTACCAGTTTTTAAGTTATGTTAACGGATCAAACGGGTTGAATAAAAAACAGCTAAAAATAAGTAGAAAGCGGTGTATTTTAAATGCATAAAAACTTCGAATCTTTATCTTAATCATATTATATTATAATTATATATTAAATTACATCAACTTAGCTACAGTAAAATTATTTTGTTTTTATTTTGGTCATTAAAAGTTTTTCTTTTTCCACTTTAGCAACACATGAAACCTAGGCATATTCTATTTATTTTTATAAATTAAATAGAAAATATAAATAATTCATAATTTTGTACTCAAATACTTTTTTTCTTATGTATTAAATATGTTAAAGTGAAACAATTTGTGTGTTATATTTTCTATATTTTTTTTACTCTTAGAATAATTATAGTTTTATCTGATTCTTTTTATTAAGTTTATTTATTAATTGTAATAAATTTGGATATGCCAAGGTTTTACTTGAGTTTAATTTAGGACATAACTTTTTCGTGATTTGTGAATATAGATCACATGTGTTTTTATCTACATTTCGTCACGAGTGTTTTTTTAAATCTAATTTCCATGGTTTTACTCGAGTTTAATATACAACGTGACGTACCGCCTCAACGTGCGGGATATTTTACTAGTTTGACACTAATCAAGAGGTGTAGCAATATTGGGTCGCATTGATGCTAGTCATATAGCTAAAAGAACTTGGAAGAATCTTGGACATAGGAGTTCTGTTGAAAGTACATGAGTCCACTTTTGGTTGTGAACTGGTATTTAGAATTCTTCCACTTTTGTATGTGATTTGACAGATCAGCCTAAAAACAATTGACCAAATTGACCTCCTTAAAGAGCAGCAAAAGATTTTGTCAGAGGAGATGGCAATTCAATTAAGTGCTCTCAAGCGATTGTCACCCGGTGCTTCAAGAGACTCCGAGAGGGAGTTTATCAGTGTAATTTATAACTTAATCTTTCAACAAAATGCAAGTGTTGTTGATATACTGATCGGAACGCTTAATTATAATCTACAGGTGGAGATCGCCCGATTGAATGAACAAATCAAACTGAAGAATGATCAAATTAAACAACTAGAAGATAACATTTCCAGTTCTGTTGTATCATCTTGTCACAAGATAGATGAAGACGAACACACACGGGTAAGTGTTACTACTAGAGGTGGAAGTTTTCACCCGTTTATCTATAAATGAATTGATTTCGGTATCTTTTCTTATGCAGTCTGTTTCTGAGCTAGAAGCACAACTAAGTGAGAAGTCCTTTGAGCTTGAGGTATGTTTTATTAGAAAAACACACGCGCACACACACAAAATTAGCTACATCATGCCCAAAATAATAATTAGAGTAAAATGTCGTTTCCGTCCCTGAGGTTTGGGCAGTTTTGTGACTTTCGTTGAAAGGTTTGTTTTTCCACATCTGGATCCAAAAGGTTTAAAATCTTGCCATTTTCATCCGGCTCGTTAACTCCATCCGTTTCTCTCCATTAAGGGGTATTTCTGTCTTTTTTGCTAACTTAAAGGGTAATTTGGTCTTTTTCACTTTATGTAAAAAGACCAAATACCCCTGAAACAGACAAAATTGCCCTTTAAGTTAACAAAAAAGGCGGAAATACCCGACTTAACGGACAAAAATGGATGGAGTTAACGAGCCGGATGAAAATGGCAAGATTTCAAATCTTTTGGATCCAGATGCGGAAAAATAAACCTTTGGACGAAAGTCGCGAAACTGGCCAAACCTCAGGGACAAATGGTATTTTACTCTAATAATTATAACACCTTAAGGGTGTTTTGGTAATTTCTTGAAAGATGTAGTTTACAAAACATTATGATCTAATCGAGAGTCGAGACATATTCTTCTGTCTATTTTGCCAGGTCAAAGCAGGGGATAATAGAGTACTTCAAGAGCAGCTTAACCAAAAGGTAAGAACTAAGAACCCGATGTTAGTACGTTTATTTTTCTCTAATACGTTATGATTTTTCTTGCTTATGATTTTATGTTACATCCAGATTGATGAATGCAAAGGACTACAAGAAACAATTAACTCCTTGAAACAACAACTTTCCGATGCACGGAGTGAATTCGATGCAGAAAAAGATGCCAAAATAATGTTGCTTCGCCAATCTCAGGTTCATTCTCATACAACTGCTTTCATTTTCGTGTTTAGTTACAGGTGGCAAAAGTCCCAGTCTGTTAACTTGCTACTTGGAGTTTAAATTTATTAAATATGAAACGACGTAATTTCAAGTTTGACAAACAGGAAAAAATCAGTTCGGTTCTGATTTCTGAATTGGTTTTGTTTCAACTCCTTTCCATTCCAACAGTTTTTTTTTTAAATCTATCTATTAAGAGATAAATCTAACCTGAATTGACCCTCAAATATGTTTAAAATGTCATTTCGTCCTTGAGGTTTGGCGAGTTTTGCGAAATTCGTCCAAAGGTTTGTTTTTTTCGCATCTGAATCCAAAGGTTTGAATTGAATGAAATCTTGCCATTTTCATCTGGCTCGTTAACTCCATCCATTTTTCTCCGTTAAGTCAGAGGTATTTCCGTATTTTTTGTTAACTTAAAGGGCAATTTGGTCTTTTGCACTTTATGTAAACTCGCTGGAGAGGTGTGAAAAAGGTCGAATTGCCCTTTAAGTTAACCAAAAAAGACAAAAATACCCGACTTAAAGAGAAAAATGGGTGGAGTTCACGAGCCGGATGAAAATGGCAAGATTTCAAACCGATTGGATCCAGATGCGGAAAACGAAACCTTTGGACGGAAGTCGTAAAAAAAACAAACCTCAGGGACGAAAATGGCATTTTACTCATATGCTTATGTTAAACCAACCAACACATATTTTCATGAAGAGAAACCTTAATAAGAAACATCTTTAAATCATCAAAGCAGCATGAAAACTAATGTGCCATTGCATCAAAACAGGCACATGAGATTGAAAAGCTTAAAGAGAAAGTGACGGAGTTGACCGAGTCAAACACACAATTAGAAGCCCGAAACAACAAACTAGCAGAAGAAAGCTCATACGCCAAAGGGTTAGCCTCAGCCGCTGCGGTTGAGCTTAAAGCACTCTCTGAAGAAGTCGCAAAACTAATGAACCACAATGAGAAACTATCCGCTGAGCTGGCGTCACACAAGAACAACTCCCCGAGCAACCACCGTAGACCCACTAAAAACGGACGTAAAGACAACATTTCCCATTTCCGTCAAAAAGAACCTAGTCCTACACAATCGGAATTGAAGAGAGAACTCGCGATAAGCAGAGAAAGAGAAATGGCTTATGAAGCCATGCTTTCCGAAAAAGAACAAATAGAATCTGATTTACAAAAAACCGTTGAGGAGTCGAAACAGAGAGAGGCGTATCTTGAAAACGAGCTTGCGAATATGTGGGTGCTTATTGCAAAGCTAAAGAAGCCGCAGGGAAACAATAACAATACTGATGTGTCGGAATCGAAGCACGGGGTTGACGGGTTTGAAAATTACGGTCAGACGAAGGACTTTGTATAATTTCGGGAGATTTGTGTTTGCAAGTAAATGATTAGGAATAGATGGTAGTGTTTGGGGTTAAGAACTGGGATTGTGTGTTGTGTAAAGAGGTGTGTTTTTTACTTATTGTAGGAGCTTTAAGCCCCCCTATTTTTAGGTTAATCATGTATTTAATCGAAGTTGGTGAGATGTTCAGGCTCTACATATGTTCACGGTCCGGTTTGGCCAGGTTTTGGGCTGAACCAATGTTTTAAAAACCGGTTTTTAAATTAAACCGGATTAGGCTAAAAAATGGTTTAACCGGTTGAACCAGGTTGTACCGAGCGGTTTAACCGGGTTGACTAGCTAACTCTATAATTTCATAAATTACAACATCAACTCAAGAGTTAATCCAAAAACGCATGGTTACATATTAAAAATGATCCAAAAGTAAATCTATAATAAAAAATAATCCAAAAGATAATTGAATATCATTCAGTTTTCCAACAGTCTCTTTTAAATGAAAGTGTACGATATGTTTAAGCCATTTGAGTGTTGAATACATCAAGTTCACGATCGCATAAAAGATGAAATTCAAAATTATCGTCATCCTCATCAACTAGAGGATAACTATTTTCGTTTCATACAATATTAAATAATAACTGTTAGTTACGAATAATCTTAATATATAAAAATTACGTAAGATAAGTAACATATATAATAAAAATAAGTAACAACCCAAACAAAAATAACCTTAGGCCGGTACCGGTATTACGTTTCAAACCGGTATACATGATTTTACCGCCGATACAAACCTTATGCCATTTCACTTATTTATCGGGGTGTTTCATACCGGATTTACATCTGGAAATGGTAATACCGGTATAACCGGCCGGTATTTACCGGTTTTTAAAACATTGGGCTGAACCGCTAACTACGTATTCAGAAAAATACAATACATTAACATCAACTAGCAATATTAATCTACGATCAAATCAACGAGGGATACCATGGTACCGATACCAAAAGTTAGTTAAAAACCAAAACTAAAACTGAATACGATATATTATATATGTTCGATTGGTACCAATATGGTATTGTTAAAAGTCTTCAACCGGTACCGTACTGTGGAGTACCGATAACGAAATTGAGTTAAATTCAAAACTGAATATCGTACCGTGTATATGTATTTGCCATTCGGTACAAAATTTCTCATCCCCGGAATGAACAAAATAATCTTCAATTTACTTTGCATATAATGTTTCATCATGAACAAAGCTTTGTATGATTATATATTACTTTCAAATAATCAAATCAATTGGAACACCATGATTCATAATCTACATCTCAAATAAAAAAAGATCAACAATACAATCAATGATTCTCCAATCTATTAACATTCAACCTAAATTCAAAAATCAATGCTCTCAATTTTTATGATCATGAACAAATAACAACTTTTTTTTTCTTTCTAATGGAGACTATTTTATTCAAATAGCATAGGGCCAGCAAGAAACTGGGAGTCCCAACACAAAGCAAAAAATGTCATTACTCTTCCAACCATCTGAAACCGGAAGAAACTCGGAGTCCCAACACAAAGCAAAAAATGTCATTACTCTTCCAACCATCTGAAACCGGAAACAAACCGTCACCACCACCGCCACCACGCGGCAGAGAAAACCCTAAAAACTTCTGCAATTCGTCCGAATACTAATCGAACACAAAAAATACAAAAACCCCATCGAACAATCCGTCACATCTTCCCCCTCCAAAATCCTCTATGACTCATCTTCTGCACAAACGGCAGCTTCGCAACCGTTTTCCCGTCATACAAACTGTTCAAGAGCCCAAACACAACGAACAAAACAAACGCAACAACCGCACCCGATTTGAATTTAAACAAAGATAGGTCTCTGCTGGACTCTTTCAACGACGTTGAAACGCGATCAAGTTTTATTGTTTTGTATTTGTTTAATGAGAGTGAGTCGGTTTTGAGTGAATCTAGCTTTTTGGATGGTGAATTTGAGAGATTTGTAGGAGGTGCAGCGGTAGATTAAGAGATATGAGATGGATTCGCAGACGATGGCAGTGAGGATGGAGGTTCCGGCGATGGTTAGGCTGTCGGAGTATTTGAAGCTTGTTTTTGTTGCCATTGTTGGTTGAGGAGGAATTAGGGTTTGCATGGGGATTATGGGAGTGTTTTTGAGTTTGAGAGTTTGTGTTGTGATTGTGTTTGTTAGTGACAAAACATGAAGTTGTTGGCAACGTTTTGGGAAATATTTTAGATTTTTTGAAACATTTATTACTTAATTTATTCAATAAAATAATACACTTATGTAACCGTTTATTTCGGTATTTTTTCTAACTTTCATTAGGGTTGTTTCGAGTTTTTTGGATTGGGTTGTTTGGGTCTTTTTCCAGAAGTGACCTGATAACCAACCCTCTTAAAGTTCGAGTTGGTGGGGTTCAAGTTAGCTCGGATCGAGTTGTTTGGTTTACGATTTTAAATAAAAAATTAAATGAATAAATTTTTTTATACATTAATCATCAAATTTCATCATACTATTAAAAAATATCATCAAAATGCAAACATCATTCGACAATCCATGATCCCAAACCTTAATCGAGTAGTGGTACGATGAATTTGTTAAAATCTAGTGAAACCACCATACATTTTTTGTTATCTCTTATCATTTCTTTTTACATGCTTTCTACTTTCTGTTAGGATCTCTGTGAAATTGTTGTGTGAAGACGAGGATAATGTGGGAAGAGTTTTGCAATAAACATGAGATAAAATTGTATGTATGTATATTAAGATATTAGCTTACAAACACGTCTATTATCATCATCATCATCATCATACTCAGTAAATCCCACCAATAGCAAAGCAAAGGTAGGGTCTGAGGAGGGTAAGATGTAGACAGCCTTACCTCTACCCCGTAGGAATAGAGAGGCTGCTTCCAGTGAGACCCCCAGCTCGATAGTAGTTTTGCATCAAGCCTTGGACATAAGGCACATAACACTCGGCAATCGGGACAAAGACCGATTAGTGCATGTACCCTTTTGTCTTTCAGCTATCAACGCCACCACATGATGCATGATTAACCGTCCTCCACTTTTAACGTTATTTTCACGAAATTAGTAAAATAACGTTAAAATTAGTGCACTTTTACTTTTGCCCCCCGATGGCCCACACATATATACATATATACATTAAACACGTCTATTACACGGGTTAAATATAAAAAAAAATGCAAATCATAAATTTGTATCTAATCATTAACGGAAATGCAAATCATAAATTTGCATATAATCCTTATCGGTGAAATGACTTATTGTTAGATTTAGGTATCCAATTATCGATTATTTAACGTTGCTATTAAAGTACGATCCAAAGAGTTACACATTAGACGACGAACAAAGAATAAAATTTAATTGTTAAATACTATAAATCACAAAAACAGATATTAATTATGGAAAATGAGTATTTGATGATATACTTAGGCTATAATTGTTTATGAAACAATTAATTTAGTGAAAATAATTGGTGTCGTTTAAAGAGTTAAACAAGTAACAATTCATTATTTAGATAATAAATTAAAAGATTTTGTTATTGAATAACAAAAAAAAAGTAAAAATGGTTTTGGCTAGTGGTTTAATATTAGCGGAGCATAATTGTTATTTGATTGAAACGGGGAATAATTATTATTAAATAATAATTAAATATGGTTATTTTATTATTAGATAATTAAACAAAGGTCAAAGGGTTGACCGGTAATTAATAGTTAATCTAGGCTTAACTATATGGAGAGGAAACCAAGATTTTTTTTTTTTAATGGGAGGAAGCCAAGAGTAATGGGTTAAATTGTTATTAGTTGATCTTTAAATAGATCCTTAATTACAAACCCTAAAAATACATGAGAGATTAAGCCAAAAACCCTAGACATAAAATCCACACTCTCCCCCCCTTTTAATTGTGATTGGGCCCACCTCCCGCCGTCGCCACCGCCGCTAGCCGGCGACCACCATGACACCCACCGGCGTGTCGCTTCCCACTGCACACCACACTGCAGCCGCCCATGGCTACCACTGTTGTGTCTTGGCAATTCAAATCGGGTTCGTCTCACCTGTGGATTTTCATGGTGATCTTGGAGATTTTATGATTTGGCTTACTAGCGGAGCCGTTCATTGCATCGATCGTGCGAGTGTCAATGTATAACCCTAAACCCGTTATGGTTTAGTTAACGCGTGTGATTGAGTTTGTTGATATGAGTGAGTTGCAAATCAATTAGGTTAACTTTGATTCGTGTTAGATTTAGTTATCGCGTGCGATTGAGTCTAGACAGTGAGACCAAGAGGAGATTCGAGGGATTGGATTTAATAATTGATAGAGATTAGAATTCTACTGAGTCTTGAGATCAGGAGGTGATAGATTAGCTGGATTCCCCCTATTCCACTGGTTGTTAGGTTTAGATGTGAGAGATCGTGTTTATCCTTTCAGATGTGGTTTAGTGTTTCCAGGTTAGTAATTGGTTTAAACTAGATTGGCTCCTGTGTTCTGGGATTGCGGGACACAATCTTTCGTAGCATTGTAGTTGGTGAGACCGGTAGAAGATCCTTCTTTAGAGTACCTTAGTAATACGTATCGTAGTAAGATCGGGAGGAGATCCACTTTACATTCCGGTGAGATTTATTAGCCTTTAGGATCCTTTTGAGAGTTTGGTGTAACCGAGAGGAGATCTAAACTTTCCTTAGTCCTAAGGGTATTATCATTAGATTCGACTACATATTAGTCTTTCCTAAGAGCAATTGAGTCAGTTGATAGGATTCCGAGCGTAGGTAGTCGTCTTCCCCCTATCTGATATTTTTCATGTCCAGTCGTGTTTTGTTTGCTTGCTTGTCTTTGTATTCACTGCTTTTTTTTTTTTGAATGGCTAATGTTACTCTCCCAAACTCCTATATTTACAAATAAATCACCCTTGCTTGGGATTGAACCCAAGACCTCCCACTAAGAGGCAAAAGCCTCTACCAAGTGAGCTAGCCTCACTTGGCATTCACTGCTTTCTAGATTAGTTAAAAATCTATTATATCCACAAATCAAATAAAACCGCAAGTCAGTTAGTTAAAACAGAGTTTAGTTAGCGTCAGTGTCTCGTGGGATCGATATCCAGACTTCATTAGGCTTGGCTACAGTTAATGTGACAACTGTCAAATTTGCATGTATCCGTACAATTAATTAATTATGATTAATGCTTAATGATTGTGCTTGATTACAACTGATGATATAAACTGCTTTATGATTGTTGTATCATACATACATGTGCATCACATTTCATACTGTCACAACCATTTACTGCATAAAAAATTTTAGTGACATACATGATGCACAAAGCACGGTTAGCACAGTTAGCGGATAACTCAGAAATATACTGACAGTGCCAATACATAGACAGACAGTGCTTTGAGGCCCAGTATGAGCCAGAGACAAAGTACTACACTAGTATGGAGTGTAGGGAAGTAAGGACCATAAAACTGCGTCACTAGGTGATAGTTTAAGTGCCGGAAAGTGCCCAAAACCCACTAAATGTGCAGAATTCTGCATATTTTAGCAAAATTCAGCATTTTAACATATTGGTATTATGCAGGAAATTGACTAAATGGTCCTGTATGCTTTCCTAAGTGTCGGGAATTAAAAGTATCACAAAAGGGTACTTAAAGAACATTAAACGGAATAGTTTGACACTTTAACGAACCGGTATCTAACCGAACATTAACCGGAACACCAAAATTTTACTAGAAACATTGTTCAATTATTTTTGAACTAGTTATGATCCCCGAACACCCTAACACACTATATAATGTGTCATACACTCAAAACGTTAGACTTTTTCACTTAACCTCCAACTATTATTCACTTTACCATTCAAAATTACACATAACCCCCCCCCCCCCCCTTTTGGATTTACGGTTTTGGGGATGGCCCCACCTCAATCTTTGCAAGATTTCACTAAAATCCCATAAGATCTTACATGATATTATTTGATTTTATTAGATATATTACTTGATTTTGCAAGATACTCTAAGATTTCCTTGGATGCTATAAGTTACCTACTTATCATCAAAATTTACACTTGGACCCCCTCCCCCCTTATATTTTCGGTCACATGGTGTTGCCCCACTTGTGATCTCCAAAATCCTACAAGATATATTGTGATTTCCTTAGATTTCATTAGATTTTATAGGGTCTATGGAAGATCATGTTGAATACCATAAGTAACTATCTTCATCATTCCTTCTCACTTCACAAACTTCACTCATCTCTCACTAACTCTCTCTCTCTCTCTCCCTCTCGGCCTACCTTAGTGCCGCCACCACCACCACCTTGCAACCACCACTCACCCATTTTCAAGCTTATTTCAAGTGCAAGAAGGTGATTCATGGGGCTTGGTGCTTGAAGAACTTGAAGAACCTTCATCCATAGCTTTCATCCACCATTTTCTTCATCTTTTTCTCTAGTGATCTTCCCTAGCCTTTGAGCTAGTTGTAAGCTTCTTGCTACTAGTTTTTATTTCTTATTTTGTTGGTTAAAAAGATATATATTGTTATGAATCACAAGAACACTAAAAGAACATAAACAAGAATCATAAACATAAGCTTACATATGATGATTTATGGATGAAATGAGGTTGTTAAATACATGCATGGCACTTGATTGTCATTTACTTGAAATTATGATGTTGATCATCATAAGGAGCTTGCTAAATTGTGATTAAACACATGATTTAGCAAGTTAGAGGATGATTATATGTTAACCCAAGAAGATCATCCTCTCTTGCAAACATGAACTTGAAATTAAAGCGATTTCTTGAAAAATAATAAATAAAGTGAGCTAGTAATTTTGTGAATCTAAGATTTATGAATAATTTTCCAAGAAAATCAAGTTCAAAATATGATTTTTAGTAGAACTTGATTCTTACATAAATGTACATTGTTTTGGTGATAAAATAAGTGTAAGAACACTTTATTTACAAGAAGAGTTCAAAAGAATAATTTTTGTAGAATATGTTCACAAGTTGTAAACATCTAAAATTTTCAAGAATGAAGTTTATTAAGAAATAAACGCACTTTAAGGGGGTAACTAAGCCTACTAAACATGTTACCGAATTACTACGAGTTTTTGTGAAAGTTCATGTTCATGTTGTTATTTATATTGTATAATTTTTGCACTTGGGAAGTGTAGTTTGATTGATTTTTGAAAAGAAAATGATATGCTTTAATAGCATGGGCACCTCCATTTTTAGGGGAACCTATGGCAAAATTTTCTAAAAATATAAACACTTAGAAAAATATTTTCTAAACAAGTGTTTACAAACATGTTTTAAACTATGTATTTGACATATAAACTTTGCCATAAATTGTGTAACAAAAATATAAAGTATCGGAGGTTGGTTTTTGTAAATAAAAGTGGTTAAATATATATTTTATACTAAAGGCACTTGTGTGAATATATGTATATTTTGTGGACTAGTTATATTATTTTAGGGTAAAATAATATAACTTAGCAAATAACAAGAATTTACAACTCCAAAGTAATACCAAAAATCACAAGGGATGAAATATAAGTTACACATTTAATATTGTGAAGCCGAACAATAAAACGTAACTTATGAAATATTCCGGAAGACACCGTTACAATATACTTTTGGTAAATACTATTTTGGAAACGAAAGAAGTGAAAATATGATTTTTGTACATATTACTAAGTATATCATATTTTCGACAAAGAGAAAATATATTATTTTTGGGAAGTTAAAATATATTTTCTTAGCATATTAGAAGATATATGATTTTGGGAAAATATATATTTTCTGGACGATACATTATTTTTGGGACAAAATAAGTTATTATATATTTTCTAAAGTGGGACTTGTAAATATAAGTGTTTTGGAAATATATATTGGGAATATATTGACGTATTTTATTTGGAATAATACACCGGAATACGACGCCAATACATGGCTAATTATACAAATACAAAAATACGAATACACATGTATGAGATACCCCCATCCTTGGGAAGGAAATATGAATATAAATACTTGAGAAGTATTGTTACCAAAATATTGATTAACAATTATTCCAAAATTTATAAGTATAATTTAGAGTTAAAATATTGATTATTTTAACAAATAAATTATATACTTGGAATACTACCAAAGACACTCCAAAACGTAACTCAAAGGCACTAATCAATACCAAGTCAAGGCCCGACCCGCTCGTCTAACGGACCGTAGTACACATGTAGGTAGTCGTGCGTTCTAGAGGAAGCTTTGAGTTACATCGGATACAAGGAACGCAAAACTGTGAGTTCATGTCCCCCTTTACATAAACTGTTTTGTTTACTTACTTCAGGGGTGAAATACATGTTACATACTGATTACAAACGTTTTATACATGGTATGATTAGCTAAGGAATGTACTGCTAGATCACGTGAATGGGTAGGCTATTATCTTAAGACCATTAATCCTTGTATAAGGACCGAGGGGCATGAGTGATAGATCTATTGGCTGTTGCGAGCCCCACCCATGGGCCTGCGAGTTGGTTGCATGTGGTGACTATGTCGTTCCACCGGAGGGGCCGGTACGAAATACGCATACAGGTTTGAGTGCTTCCTAGGCCCTGCCACTTATTAATGTATTAGCTACACATTAATTGATCTGTTTTTTCTTATTGCTACATACCAGGGATTTACATACATATAGACATACTTTAAAGGCATATTCATACACACACACATGAACTCGCTCAACTTTTGTTGATGTCTTTCAAACTACATGTATTTCAGGGAACTAATAAGTGGATCTGGCGGGCGTTGGAAGTTTTTATGCTGCGTTTGAAATAAAGATGTCATCCATGGTCTTTGGGTTTGGTCGGTGTGTCTTATCCCTGGACGAGACACGTCTCCCAAACCTTGGTGCTATTTATTATCTTTCGATGAGTCCTTAGTGAACTCATAAACATTTTGGTATGATTGTAAAACTTAAATTTGAAGTCTACGTTTTTAAACATTGTTGTTATGTTTTAAACTTATTCAATGGATGACAAACCAATGGTTTTATCATATAGTTGTTGTTATGATTGAATGCAATGATATTAAGAAAGTCACACCATAACCACGCTTCCGCAAAAGTCAGAGTGTGACAGTTAATAGGTACACTTGCCTGTCTTGTGGTCTAGTAATATGTAAGTCTATATAAAACTAGAGTGTCTAAGTTAGGTTTAATTTAGCTGACCACATATTGCACATCAATCCTTCATCTTTTCCTAGTCGGGAACATGTTTGACATTTGACCTTACTTTATCTGGCGAACAATAACACCTTTTGTGTTTCATCTTTTATCCCCACACTCTTGACACCTTTTGCTCTGCTGACTAGGGGTGAGCAAGTTTAGGTCCAAACCGAGAATAACCGAGAACTGAACCGAAATTATACCAAACCCGACTCGAACTCAAGTACCTAGGTATTTAGATCGATTCCAATTTTTCATATAAAATCGGGTCGGGTCGATTCTGAGTTCTTTTCATGGTGAAACCCGGACCCATGGACCGAACTAAAGTGCTACTTAAAAAATATTAGGCCATAGCCCAATAGCGATTGGGGCTTGAATCCCTAAAATATATAACATACAACATGATGCTCCTATAGATACATTCATACAGAGAAAGAAACCACCTGCATTGAATTTGCAGTCAACTTGTAACATTCCTATTTTTATATAAGAAGTATAGGTTTGATTAAATTTATTAACCACTAGTAACTAGTAACTAGTTTATTTTTAATATAAATATTCAACCCAAATAGTTTTAAACACTATTTTATATAGTTGGTTGAAATATTATATTAATTAAAATGGCATGTATATGAGTGACCTTTCTAAATAAAATAAAAGTCTATAAAAACTTATATTATTAGACAGGTATATTACGGGTAAGTCGACTGTTAGAAAAATGAAGTACCTAGACGGGCCTAGGAACCGTATAATAATTAAATTATAAAAATACATTGTATTTTGGACTTACTCCGTTTTTAATGAAACTTGGTTCAAAATGTAGACAAAAATATTCTCGTTCTAATGATATATTTATTGTTTTATAAAACGTCATATTTTAGAAGTTATACACGCCAAATAAGTGAAGCACTTGAATTAATTATAATAATAATATAATAATTAAACTTACGATTAAAATTTAATTTCTGTCAAATATCTTTCGTAACTGTTACATGTTACTACAAAGTAATTATAATATTTAATATTTAATTTAATATTTAAATTGTAATAATAACATTTAATTTAATTTAAAGTGAATAGGTGTATGTTTGAACATATGTACGTGGCCTCTGTATATAAAAGATAGAACATATATAATATTGAGTAAAATTCTAACCTTTAGTCTCCAAGTTTTCATATCTATACTATTATAAAAAGGAGAAGTGATGGATATGAATGTAATTTTACATCACATACAACTTTAAAAGCAATATGTACAAATAAAAACAACACATTTGAGAGGGATATAATAGTAATTAACATTAATTTTTAAGACACATAGGGGTGTTTTAGGGATTTCATCCATAGAATAACCCCTACAATTAACTCCATTAGGCAATGAATCGTTTCTTTTCTACGTTTGGAGGCCATGAAATAGTGAGAACAAAGAGAAGGGAGAGAGCGTAGACCTCTGGCGACCGATGACTTTTCCGATCATTGGGATTTGGTACGAGTACGAAGATGATGTCGGAACAATGATCTAGGGTTCGAACAAAGGGAAAGGTTTTTGGCAAGTTTAGACGGCGGTGTTGCCTTCTGACCATCCTATGACATAGATTACCTCGCCCCTTCTCTCGATCTGGTTAACCTGTAAGAACCCTTTTTAATTTCAAGGTTTTAAACTTATGTTTCCGAATTTTTGGTTCTTGAGGTTTTTGGTTTGTGTAGATAGTTTTCTTTAATCATAGTCATGATCCTTAATAGTCGTTGCATTCTTTAAGGATTTATGTTCTTCATTATTCCGGATTTTGATAATTCAGATCTGACTTTCTGTAATTAAGGGGTGTTTGGTATTAAAATTATAGATATTCAAGCCATCCATATTAGTTTCTCATGTCCCTAAATATCAGATTTAAAACTTATGTTATAATATTTAGTTCTTGATCAATGTTTATGGTTCTGTCTTCTAAAAATAATAGTTTTTATTTTTATGATTTTGTTATGTTATGAGAAATAACTACATTCAGGGATGAAGATGGTATATGGTTGAATGGGAGACCTTCTAACGCTTATCCGAGGAAATCTAGCATCAAGAAGATTATTTATGTTTCGGATATCGGTCATAATGTGAGTAAGAATTCCTTTTCTTTTGGTTATTGAAATAAATTGATCTAATTTTATTTATGTGTTGAAATTTTAACTAATTGCAGGTCACCTGAGAGCGACTTAATGTGCTCTGTTTAGACCCTATGAACATGTAACTTCTTAAATTTATATTAATTGGTTTTGATTTTTATGATTAATACATAGATTATTTGATTTGTTTTATTTTATGTTATAGTTAACATTTTGAATGGTCGAATTTGTGGCGTTTCGCATTCACATCTTTGTTTTGCATTCGTGGAGTTTGATGATGAGAGTGTGTTTAAGTTACTATCTTTTAGTTTGTAATTTTTATTTTGTTCTTGAGAAAATATTATGACTTTTGAGATCCGAGTCCGAATTTAGCCCAAATTTCATGTAAAACTGGTAAAGATCAAGATGAATTTATGGGACAAATGTAGGCGTGTTGAATCACGAAGAGTTGTTTTTGATAAATCAAGGCTTCAAGAAAACCGAATCAAACCAACCATCTCCTACAGCTCAAAAGGATAGCAAAAGATCAAAAACTCCAACCAACAATGGTGGAACAGCGTGCAGCCAATCAAATGCATTCTGTAATTACTAAGGATCAGGATAATATTATTAATATCAAATACATACCTGCATTTATTTATATTATCACCTCTTGTCCATAAAACTGAGGTTGAAAATGTTATTTCTTCTTTTCAGCACGCAAGAAAATGAATAGCTGCCCTCAAAATAAGGTGTGTGTATCCTCCTTCACCATTGGTCATTTTACCATTTTTCTTACAAACTGAAGTATATGTCCACCCTCAAACTTTTAGGTGAAATCGGTTCGAACTCTAAAGGGCCAGAGTCCCAATCTACAAGGAACAAGTGGTATGCCTAAAACGAGGATAACAGATCACCAAGTTATGCAGGTATACATTTACTTTAAGCTTAACAACCATGTTTCTTAATAAGTGGTGACGGTTTACAGGTGGAAAAAAGGGTGGGTCACATAGGTTTGCTAACTGGTGAAACCGGCATGTTTTGTTGATACAGAACACTTTTTGTTCAAAGTAAAAGACACTTTGACCGTCATTCAGCACGTTTGACCAGTTAGAAATAAAGCATAACCATCTTTCGACCCGTTTGACTAGATGTGTATCTGATGCAAAAAAAAAAATAAAAAAAAATAAAGGGGATAGTGGTTTGGGTCATGACCACATCCTTAGGGTAGTGATTTTGAATGGTAGATTAAAGATGGATGACATAACACCTATGTGGAGGGTCATGGCAGGGGCGGACCTGTAGGCTTAACGGGCGTAGCCCGGGCTACGGCTCAAGTTTTGACCAGTAGTGTAAAAAAAAAAATTTTCCGATTTTTATACACAGGACACCCCTTTTTTTCCAATTTTTATACACAGGACACCCCTGAACAAGTACGAGAACACCCCTAAAAAATTTTGGGATACCCCTGAGTTGAAGGTCTAGTTCCGCCACTGGGTCATGGTGGTCATGACCACACCCTATAGCCATCAAACACGATGGCTAATTTAACAACGCCGACATAGATTATTGTCAAAATAACTCAACAATAAAACAATATATAGTCATATAAACAATATATTAATTTTTGTGGAAGAACATGATTGGTTATCTTTGTTTTAAGTTATATTCATATAATTTAAAGCATATGGCTATAATCGTTTTATTTTTTCAACCTTTCATCATATTTTTCTATCAATTATACAACTTTACTCATACACTAAGCTATATGCTTTAGTAATATCTATCTATAATAATCTATAATATAATACACATTATAAAGCAAACTGGATTGGAAAAAAAAAATGTAATTTACATAAAATTTAAATATGCCAGTTACAAAATATTATGTTTATATACCACATTTAAAAGATGATCTTACAATTTTGTCCCTTTTAATCATTTACATTAGTAATTTACCCTACACATCTATCCTATTCCTTATCATATTCTTTCTCCTTCGAGTTTCTATCAAATAAACATATTCATTTATGAAAGAAAAAAAAGAGTAATAATATCATATGTTAAATATTAAGCTTTTAACCCCTTCACATGTCTTATGCTTGTGTTAATAAAGATTGAACAAAATATATTTAAATAGTAAAAAAATCATATTCCGTTCTATACGAAAATAAATACTACTAAATAATTTTATTTTTATGAATATGTATATGCACTTCAAATTGTATCTTATAAACAATGGAGTCATCAATGTGTATATGCACTTCGAATTGTATCTTATAAATCTTTACGTATACAAGTAATATTTATAACACTCGCTCCATTTTGATCGGTGTAAATTGTCGATTCCGCCGCAACGCGCGGGTTCCCCACTAGTATCTATAAATAGAAGCAAGTGATGGCTCTAAAATGAATTGCCTAAACTTTTGTGTGCAGACCTCATCAACTTTCTTTCTCTCTCTAAAAATATTCTATATTATTTATTTAATAATAATAAAACCCTGTCCCGTTTTAAGTGTTTTAACTTCCGATCACCGCTACCCTTTCCGATTGATCTGAGCCCCATAACACATGTCAAGGCTCTGCCTGACTAAGTTCGTTGGGGTTCTGTCTCGTGACATAGGGACAAGGTTGATTGAGGGGTACTATACCTAACACGAGTGCATTATATATTTTTAATAGCTCAGAAGTTATACCCAAAATTTGTACCAGGAGGCTTTCTAGTTGAACCCTAAAGTTACAAAGTGGGTTCATTCTCTTTACTCATCGTTTTATTCCCTTTTTGTCCTAAACCATAACAACTCTCACCAAAACTATTATTTATTATTATATTTTGTTCACTAGGAAACCTTAGTTAAGACCCCTAAGTAATCCTGCACAAACCATAAAATTTTCAGAACAATCAGAATCAGGATCAGGGCCTCTAAAACTCAGAGGGGGTATTCCCTAGTTAGTAATATCCACACAGTTTGTTGTCGAAATCGAATTTTAACGAACGGTTGACTCAGCTAGGCTACCAAGACGCGTGGCAACCCTATGATAAAATGTGACCCGTCGCGCCACGCGACGCAACCACGTGGACCCCTCGCGCCACGCGACGCAACCACGAGGACCCCTCGCGCCACGCGACGCAACCACGTGGACCCCTCGCGCCATGCGAGGGGGTCAAATTCTCAGTATAAATAGAGGGGTGTGGGACTTGCAGTTTGGCGTTGGAACGACGATAAAACTCAATTCGTACACTGATTTATAATCTGATTACTACCAAACACACACATAAGCCCGAATTCTGCCGCAAAGTAGGGTAATAACTCGATCGCTGCTACGATTCAATGTCCGATCGATTGAAACTATCCGACAGGATGTTTAAGTGTTATCCTTTGTCATTAGTCGTGATTCCGACAGGATGTTTGAGTCCACCCGAACTCGGGGAATACTCTGTCATTCGTTGTGAATCCGATGGATGTTTAAGTGATTGCACTTTGTCATTTGTCGTGAGGGTTTTAATCTCGTGAGTTATCGTAAATGCTGTATTAGTTACTTACCGAGTTCGTGTGCACTAGGTTACAAGACTAATCAGTAGACTAAGCTCTGCCCGAATAAATCTGCATGCTTATAATGTGAGTCATTCTCTTTTTACCAAATTACTTTCAAAATCATGTTTATTTTTCCAGTTATACTTTGCAGTGATTAAGTCTTTGCTAATCTTAAGTTACTGGCAGTAAGTGGGGTATTGTGCACATTACTGCTGGTTTTATCACTTTAGGTGGGCGAGCCTAATTAGTGATATACGTCACTATTGGGTGACAGGACCCAATAGTGGTATGACCACAGTCATAGATCCGGTCGAGTGACAACTGAACCAGATAATTATAAGATACGGGGCAAATATAAAAACTCTTAATGCTGTAAATTATAACAAATGTGTCTTTTGTACAAATTGAATGTACTCACCAGTATTTCCTGCTGACAAAACCTTTTTAAAACGCGTTTCAGGTAATTACAGTAGATTGGAGTAAGAGATGGATACGGCACTGAAAGGCTTCAAGAAGTGGCTTATTTTATTAATTAAATCAAATTAAGAAATATTGTTTTATGTAATTGGGTTTATCCCTTATTAAAGCTACCTTTGTAAAACATGGGTTTATCCCATCTATTTAATAAATAAAATCCGGTGTTTTCTAAACTCTGATATTTTTCCTAACTCACGGTCCTGATGAAATTTCCGCTGCAATATTTTTCAAAATAATCACCGGTACCACTTGGCTGTTCGCGGCTCCCGATTCCGGGGGTCGTGACAGAAGGTGGTATCAGAGTCACTGATTTAAGCCAATAGGTGTTGTAATAAAATAACTAAGTTTAAACGAAGAGTTAGGAACTTGATATTTTATGGTAGCACTCAGGATAGTATTTAGAATTGAACTTAAGAAAAGATGCCTTAGTATAAGCCTCGAGATAAGCTAAATACTTGTATAAATAAAGTGTGGTAGATTTTGGTATGCCGTGAGAATGATAACTAGAATATTGCAAGTATAATAAATAAAGCAATAATACTTGACCACTATTATTTTTTGGTACTACTTTGTTCTAGAATATGATCCGTCATGTGAATATTAATTTGCTTAGTCTTTGTTGAAAGTCATAATGCACTTTCCAAATCATGATTTAAGAAAGATCTATTTATGGGAAATATAAAATTCTTCTCCGACAAGATTGGGTATGGTGTAGCAGACTCTCCAGCTTGTCCGGATATACTGGGGTTACCTCTCCGGCGCGAACCGGATAAGACGGGGTATATAATATGTCAAACAAGTGACAAGATTTCCCTAAATAGTATCATGACCTGATATCTGACTTGTTTTTGGAATTAAAAATATGTTAAATACATTGACCTTATAAAGGGTATGTTTATTACAGCATGTGAATTATATGATTATATAGATATATGTATATATCTATAAGAAATTCCAAAAGTCATAACAATTAACAATTTAAATCACGAACATAAGTGTCAATAATAATTCTAGATTTCTTTATCAATAATCTCTTGCATATAAATTCCGATATCAAACATTATTTCGTTTGATCATCTACCTCGTAACTCGTGCAATGGAAACCCTTTAAGTTGGTACGCCATCACAAGTATAAGAATTTCCAATACGCCAGAACGAAGCAAGTAAAGTTGTGCTAGTGCACAAGAAAACACATGAAACGTAAATTATACGTCCATAGACGTTAAAGTATATCACACACGACTTTCAAGGCAAGACCTTTGGAAAATATGATTGGGCGCGATGACACCAATGCTAATCCTGTCAGTGGAAGAACTACTAATCAAAAAGCGGCACTTTGCCACGTGATCCTATAAACGACATGAATCTCGATGAGGTACATTAGAACAAGATTTCATAACCATCGGTGCACAGTCTAATCAGAGTCATAATTATTATCACTGCAAAAGGAGTCACATACCTTTGCAAATTCCCTATTTCATTTTATTCGACATTCCCTGGTAATGTCACTTAACAACGGTTATCGCACGAAATTCCAGATAGAAGTTCTTATATTTCTTTCGATGAAATTCTGACTTCTGCATATCATAAGTAGATTTTCGCGTTTCTACTTTTCCTAACGGTCATCATACCATGAGGATTTATTTCATAGTAGCAAATATTGATCTATTTCATTTCTTGGTAAACCCACACGTTACACATGCACTGTTTGTTATGCATGTGGTTCGTTTGATTTGTGAAAACCACTGGAGGGCTTCATTCCGATTTGTTATTTTATCCAAACTCAAATATCATTCCGTTTTTTTTTTCACTGTGAACCGCATTATTGCAAAACGATGACTCTTTGATATTAAGTCAATAAATTTCTTGAAAAAAAAAATATTTATATATGGAAACTTCCATAAGTAATTTACAATATAGTATTACTATATTTAAAAAATTCCTGTTAAACCATTGAGGTGAAGAATTTATATTTTTATATATATGTATAAAATTATGGTTGAGGTATACTCTCATTTAAATTTATGTTTAGTTATTTATTATTGGTAATTAATATTAGTTTTATTATTAGTAATAATATATTAATAGTAGTAGTAGTATTATTTTTAGGTACTAGGGTTATTGTCAGGGGCAGGTATTGGATAGCCTAGCCTTAGTTAGGCATGGACTGATCACCTATGCTTAAACAAGGCAGCACTAACCAATATCCAACCATGATAAATGACTAGTTAATGTATATAAATTAAGTCATCATACTTATTTAGTAAATTTTAATTATATGTAAAAATATTTTTATATATATAAAAAAATATATATACTTTGTACTATAAGGAGAAGACATATTTTCATAAAACAATCCAAGAATTAGAGGGACGAATAAAATTATCTAAATAAATGTCTAAGTATTCATGGACAAGACATTTTATACTTATAAGTAATTGTTCATCTTGTTTAATATTCCACAACTATTAAATATTATGTATCAAGATCGACAAAAGAGTTATGCAGATCAGAGACGTAAACCCCTAGAGTTTTCATTAAAAGCTTTCAGTTGATTACACGGTGAATTTGTTCGATCACCATAATTATTGAACTATTTCAATCATTACGACACCTTGCGATATCGGTATAAACTTATAGCTTAGGCTAATCACAATCATTCGAATCATTCAAAACCATATATGTCTTTCAAATTCATCATATAAAAAAAATCTTCTTAATGCAATTATGTATTAAGACAATAATACACTAATTCTATTGTCTTTTCATGTATCCTTGCAATTCACTCATCTCAGCACATTGATTTTCTTATATCATAATTCAATATTTGACAAATCATTTTCATGCTTTTATTTCATTTTGAACCCATCGATTCTAAGTCTTCCTCAGTTGCCAATCAAAGTAAGCTTTCTTTTGACAAAGAATTTTATTGATTCTAAAAAGTCATTCACATTCATTTTAAAATATCTATTGATCATATATCTTTTGGCTTGAACCTAGTCACCTTGGAAATTATATCATTTCATCTCATTCGTTTGTCATTAATTTCTTGAACCAATTCAGTTGAACAATTGAATCCTACTTATTTTACAACTCGTATTCACAAAATTAGATATTTTAATTATGTGTCATCTACCTTAATATTGTTTTTATTGACTAAAATATGACATAAGTTTAAAAGAAATATCGTAACCCAAATCTCGAGGACGAGATTTAAAACAAGGTGGGGAGAATGTAACATTCCTATTTTTATATAAGAAGTATAGGTTTGATTAAATTTATTAACCACTAGTAACTAGTTACTTTTTAATATAAATATTCAACCCAAATAGTTTTAAACACTATTTTATATAGTTGGTTGAAATATTATATTAATTAAAATGGCCTGTATATGAGTGACCTTTCTAAATAAAATAAAAGTCTATAAAAACTTATATTATTAGACAGGTATATTACGGGTAAGTCGACTGTTAGAAAAATGAAGTACCTAGATGGGCCTAGGAACCGTATAATAATTAAATTATAAAAATACATTGTATTTTGGACTTACTCCGTTTTTAATGAAACTTGGTTCAAAATGTAGACAAAAATATTCTCGTTCTAATGATATATTTATTGTTTTATAAAACGTCATATTTTAGAAGTTATACACGCCAAATAAGTGAAGCACTTGAATTAATTATAATAATAATATAATAATTAAACTTACGATTAAAATTTAATTTCTGTCAAATATCTTTCGTAACTGTTACATGTTACTACAAAGTAATTATAATATTTAATTTAATATTTAAATTGTAATAATAACATTTAATTTAATTTAAAGTGAATAGATGTATGTTTGAACACATGTACGTGGCCTCTGTATATAAAAGATAGAACAACATATAATATTGAGTAAAATTCTAACCCTTCGTCTCCAAGTTTCCATATATCTATAAATAGAAGCAAGTGATGGCTCTAAAAGGAATTCCCTAAACTTTTGTGTGCAGACCTCATCAACTTTCTTTCTCTCTAAAAAAATACTCTATATTATTTATTTAATAATAATAAAGCCATGTCCCGTTTTAAGTGTTTTAACTTCCGATCACCGCTACCCTTTTCTGATTGATCTGAACCCCATAACACATGTCAAGGCTCTGCCTGACTAAGTTCGTTGGGGTTCTGTCTCGTGACATAGGGACAAGGTTGAATGAGGGGTATTATACTTAACACGAGTGCATTATATATTTTTAATAGCTCAGAAGTTATACCCAAAATTTGTACCAGGAGGCTTTCTAGTTGAACCCTAAAGTTACAAAGTGGGTCCATTCTCTTTTCTCACCGTTTTATTCCCTTTTGTCCTAAACCATAACAACTCTCACCAAAACTATTATTTATTATTATATTTTGTTCACTAGGAAACCTTAGTTAAGACCCCTAAAGTAATTATGCACAAACCATAAAATTTTCAGAACAATCAGAATCAGGATCAGGGCCCCTAAAACTCAGAGGGGGTATTCCCTAGTTAGTAATATCCACACAGTTTGTTGTCGAAATCGAATTTTAACGAACAGTTGACTCAGCTAGGCTACCAAGACGCGTGGCAACCCTATGATAAAATGTGACCCGTCGTGCCACGCGACGCAACCACGTGGACCCCTCGCGCCACGCGAGGGGGTCAAATTCTCAGTATAAATAGAGGGGTGTGGGACTTGCAGTTTGGCGTTGGAACGACGATAAAACTCAATTCGTACACTGATTTATAATCTGATTACTACCAAACACACACATAAGCCCGAATTCTGCCGCAAAGCAGGGTAATAACTCGATCGCTGCTACGATTCAATGTCCGATCGATTGAAACTATCCGACAGGATGTTTAAGTGTTATCCTTTGTCATTAGTCGTGATTCCGACAGGATGTTTGAGTACCACCCGAACTCGGGGAATACTCTGTCATTCGTTGTGAATCCGATGGATGTTTAAGTGATTGCACTTTGTCATTTGTCGTGAGGGTTTTAATCTCGTGGGTTATCGTAAATGCTGTATTAGTTACTTACCGAGTTCGTGTGCACTAGGTTACAAGACTAATCAGTAGACTAAGCTCTGCCCGAATAAATCTGCATGCTTATAATGTGAGTCATTCTCTTTTTACCAAATTACTTTCAAAATCTTGTTTATTTTTCCAGTTATACTTTGCAGTGATTAAGTCTTTGCTAATCTTAAGTTACTGACACTAAGTGGGGTATTGTGCACATTACTGCTGTTTTTATCACTTTAGGTGGGCGAGCCTAATTAGTGATATACGTCACTATTGGGTGACAGGACCCAATAGTGGTATGACCACAGTCATAGATCCGGTCGAGTGACAACTGAACCAGATAATTATAAGATACGGGGCAAATATAAAAACTCTTAATGCTGTAAATTATAACAAATGTGTCTTTTGTACAAATTGAATGTACTCACCAGTATTTCCTGCTGACAAAACCTTTTTAAAACGCGTTTCAGGTAATTACAGTAGATTGGAGTAAGAGATGGATACGGCACTGAAAGGCTTCAAGAAGTGGCTTATTTTATTAATTAAATCAAATTAAGAAATATTGTTTTATGTAATTGGGTTTATCCCTTATTAAAGTTACCTTTGTAAAACATGGGTTTATCCCATCTATTTAATAAATAAAATCCGGTGTTTTCTAAACTCTGGTATTTTTCCTAACTCACGGTCCTGATGAAATTTCCGCTGCAATATTTTTCAAAATAATCACCGGTACCACTTGGCTGTTCGCGGCTCCCGATTCCGTCCAGGGTGGGTCGGGGGTCGTGACACAACTTCTTGGCAGCTATTGTGAATTACTCAATACTTTTTGAATTCTTGGATGTTTAAGTTATGAATTTTTGGTTAGAAGGTTTTATCTACGTTTGGTAGTGCAATTTATCAAAAACAACAACCTTTGGTAATATGTTTCGTCAAATTTTTCACTCGGAAACTTTATCGAATACTTGGTGTGCAAAGAGATTAATCATGGATAATAAACATTAGATTGAAACATAAACACCCCCATCAAGCATGAAATACTTGCAAATTCGTATCCAGTATTACAGAACTACTTAATATACAAGAAACATATTATACTTGTGCGGTCAAATTAGTTCAAATCAGGCATGACTATCAATAACATCTGAATGAAAATTAATAAAGAAATAACTCACCACCGTTAATGGATTGAAATAAAAACATAGGCTGAAATGTATATAAGGCCGAAATCAAGTAGAATGTTGTGTTTCTTCATCATCAGATGGTTTGTGAATGTATAATAGCCTTCCCAAGTTCATAACTAAACATGCTCAAAAATGAAATATGTCGGGTCGGTTCTTATACTTAGTACCTGACAAACTCGATTACATAAAAACCCGGAACCGACCCTATATTTAGGGTAGTGAATTAGTTATGTATTATATGTTTAATCGGTTCTCGGGTCGGGTAATGGTCGGGTTTTGCCTTTTGCTCACCCCTACTGCTGATAACAAAGAAACTACGGATCTTGGTGCCAGGTGTTGTTGTGCTCCGAACCTTTACTAAAGGAAGGATGACGAGTCCTTTCCTAGTCGGGGAGACGTGTAAGACCCGTCTCATTTTAAACTCAATTATAATATATTAAGTACACATTAATGTGTAAATGCGACATTACAATTTTTTTTATAAAGTTAACATCCATACTAGTTTAAAACTTTCAAAATATAGCACCAAGTGTTTTATGTTTCACATTTAACTAAGGGTAAATTATATTTTTCGTCCTTTATGTTTGTATCGGATTGCAACAGATGACCTTTAACTTTAATAATTATAGTCACAATCATTTATTTGAAAAACTCATTACACCTTATGTCCTTTAGCTCTAATGAAGTTAAAATTTTAAGTTAAGTCAGAACATGTGCCTTGCATATGAGGGTGGATTGTTAATTTCATTTATTTAAAATATATTTAACAAAAAAGATAAAAAAAATAAAAAATTAAATTAAAGAAATTACATATAAATATAATACTCATCTTTCTCTCTCAACCCTGTCTCTAAAACTTCATACAACCCCAAACTTCCACCTCCATCTTCATGGCACAGCCTTGCTCCGCCGTAGATCTAGTGTTCTTCACCGCACAGCCCGTCGGAGATCTAAAGGCATATCTGAATCGAACCTTGATAAGGGCAAATCTGATCGATGGTTAACCCTCTTCTGGATATTGAAGGCGGCGACAGTGGTGACTTCCGTGGGCAGATCTGAATCAAACCGTGCATCCGGCGATAGATTCCAAGTTGGTGATGGTTGATGGGGCTTGGTGGGCAAATTTGGTTGTAGTGGTTGTTGGATACGCTGGTGGGGGTGGTGGCTGGGTTACGGTGGTAGTGGTGGAATTATGTTGATGATTTGATTCACGATTTGGGTCAAAATTTGAAATGTTGAGGTTGTGTTTACCATAATCGTAGGCATAGTGCCAAAATTACAAAAGTTAAGACTCGTGGATTGTATTTCTTTGTTGTTGGAAAGTCTTAGAAAACTCTGATTTGTTTGTTGTTACTGATGATTCACAATTTGGGTCAAAAAACAGATATTAGAGGTTGTGTTTTACTATACAGGTGATGTTACAAAAATCAAGGTTCGTGGATTGTGTTTCTTTATTTTATATTGGTTTTGCCACATTTTTTAAGGATGTTTTAAGGGTTACAAGAGTGAATGGAGTAGATTTTTATGGTGGTTGGAGCTCCTTTTTGACTTAGCTAATGGTTGGCTACGGGGTCATGGGAAGGATGACAGTGTTTTAGGGTTGGGGAATGGTGTTTTAGAGAGATTGAGGGTAAAAAGACGTAAATACCCTCATGTGCATGGCATGTGCCATACTTAACTGAAAATTTTAACAATGTTAGGACTACAGGACGTAGGGTGTAATGAGTTTTCCAAATAAAGGACCGTGAGTGTAATTATTGAAGTTAAAGGTCATCCGTTGCAATCCAATACAAACATAAAGGACGAAAAGTGTAATTTACCCTTTAACTAAACAAAATGATATAATTGCGGAAGCTTCAAAAGTCTTGTGTTCGGTTCTTGAAAATTACTTAATCTTCACCCGAGAGGTCACTATGATCACCTAAATTCAAAACCAACACGAAAGTTAGTTTTGATGGTCAAATAACAAGTTTAAACAAGTCCAGAATGCAAAATAAACAAAATAAAAAAAATTGCCAGCTCTGAAGTATGTCGCGGGCCGCGACAGATATGGCTTCAACTTTCGCGGGCCGCGACAAACATCTCTTTCTCCGTCGCGGGGCGCGACGACCACTTTTCGACAGAAAGTTCGTTTTGTTGAGCTGCATTTGCCCAACTAAATATTTAACCAAAATTCCAACTTTAAAACCCCGTAACTTTAGTTCTACAAGTCCGTTTTACGTAATTCTTTTTCCTACGTGTCCGTAATTTAAATACGGACCCGTTCACCATTAATATTTGCATAAAAATCCGGTTTATAAGATGTTAGCCTATAAATCCCCTTTTTATTTATTTGACCCGTTTAGTTATATGTCATACTTTGCATTATTCATCATTATTGTTTCTAAACATAATTACCCATTCTCCGGGCTTGTCAACTTTGGCGTATAACTTCCATTCCATGGTTTTACGCGCGCAATGTGTCATGCTTGTTATCTATGTTTCAAGCGTGCTATCTATGCGATTATATATATAGGATAAGGATCATTACAGAACACTAATTATTGCGAGAACAAAAAGAACAACTCTAAATCACTAAATTTTGAGAGGTAAGGTTCATATTTCTTAAATTTTATGTTTCTTACATTCATATATGTATTATATTTACATAAAAAATCATATATTTTTCCCTACACACAGTCTACATACATGTAGGTAATTTAGCCTACATATAACCTACATGTGTGTAGGTTATTTAAAAACAGAAGATTTTTCATATTTTGTTTTAAATTCTAGTGTGAGAAACAATAAATCTTACATTTATAACATTTTCGTTTACTTTTTAGGTTTTTAGGATTGAAAAAATGAGTGATTCATTTTGTTCTGCGTGTTCTCGCAATATTTAGTGTTCTGCATAGAACCTTCCCCTATATATATATATATATATATATATATATATATATAGTTTTCCAAGGATGATGAATAGTAATTTCAAATTTAAAATAATACATAGCTTTTTAATATTTTATTATATTAATATATTTTTTAACATTAACTTTTAACATATTTTAATTTTTTCTATTTACTTTTAGCTTTTAACGTATTTTTATTTTTCCTTTTCTGAAACCATGTTTCCTTTATCATTTATTTTATATTTAATAATATTTTCTTCCTTTTTTAAATTTATCTTTACTTCATCAATTAATTTGATATTTCTTTAATAAATTATGTTCGTTATTTTTTTCTATAAACTTAAGTATGTAGTTGAGCTTACTTTTTACCCTCGATTAATATAATTTTTATTAAAAACGAACTTATATTAAAAAAAATAAAGTATTTATTTGCTATTGTAAAATGATACAATGATAAACTGAACCGATTCTAATGGTTTGACTTTCTAAGCAGCATGCTACATTTTACATTATCATTTGTTCCGTTTCGCCGCAATGCGCGACTGAGAAAAAAAACCTAGTTTCAACAAATTATGATTCTAAACTTTTGACCCAATATCATGGGTTCTTTTAAGAAAACTAATCTTTTTGGCGTATCCGTTCCACGGCCTACACTTTCATAATTCAAATTCAACGAGTGATATTCAAGGCACTTCAAACACTACCAATTCAACCATTGTTTGACCCGTTTGGTTGTCTAATGGAAACCACCATTTCATCAACATACCAAACTTATTCCAACCA
Source organism: Helianthus tuberosus (assembly GCA_030545235.1). Taxonomy (NCBI): domain Eukaryota; kingdom Viridiplantae; phylum Streptophyta; class Magnoliopsida; order Asterales; family Asteraceae; genus Helianthus; species Helianthus tuberosus. The sequence continues at coordinate 40,538,315 of CM060387.1, read as the reverse complement.
ATATTTTGACCCGTTTGTTTGTCTAGTGAACTTCGTCACTTCGACAATATACCAAATTCACATATTATGCTAATTCAAGTCTACTAACTAAAATCCATAATCAAGCATATTGTAACGAAAACATAGTTACGTACCTTTAGTGCTTTTTCTTCAAGCGCGTATCAACTCCGGCTCGTCCGTTTGAAGATTCAATTCCTTTGCCTATAGAGTTCAATCAACGACTTGTTTAGAACTCTTATTATTTCATATAACGCATAATTCACCATAACATTCAAATATGCGTTTTTACTCAAAATTTCAACATTTAGTTTTCTTTTAGGCATTTCAACAAACACCTAAAGGGCATAATTTTACAAAATCAACAACCAAGTTTCATGACTAGTTATTTAGCCAATTTTGAGCATTTTCACAAGTTCGTATGTCTAATTTTCACATCAACATTCCGGATTTACTTCATAGAGCCCAAATAACACTAGTTTGATAATCATAATTCTAGTGTTCATCATATTTCTACAAAACTCATTTAACACATAAATGTATGGTTATGAATTTCATATCTATGAGTACTAATTCAACAAATTATTGACTAGGGTTTGCTCCTAGACAAGATTTCGTTCTAATTTTATCCAAGCATTCATCATGCAAGCCAAATTCTTGATTTCATATGTTCACAAAGAATTCAAGATGGAACTAAATAATGAAATTTGACATATCTTGTGATCCCTTCACAGAGGTGATCACTAGTTTGAGCTTAGATTTTGATTTGGATTCAATTTCTCCTTTCAATTTGATGAAACTTTGTTGATTAGGGTTTGAGCCCTAAGAGCTCTTTTGGCTCTTGTGGTTTGTACGACCAGAACACACACTTAGTGTGTGTGTTTTGGTGTAATGTTTTATTTAATTAAAATCATTTTTCGTTTGGTCACTTTTGGCCCCTCAACTTTCCTCAAGTTTTTATATGGTGTGTTTTAACCTAGTTCCCTTATTTATACAAGACTTATAATTAACTAGGTTATTTATTTCCTAGTTATTTTATCTTGTTCATAACCGATATTTAATATATATATATAAAATCTATATTTTTGGGATGTTACAAGACGGTGCTGGGCCTACCCCCATCTTCAATGATTGTAATCACTATCTTATAAGCGAGAAGAGAAATATGATCACTACCTAAATTGAGAAGATCAAGAGGTGACAAATACCTAGATTGGTCATCTAATTATTTATGATATCTTCGAATATGTAACAAGGGAGAAACATAAGTGATCTCTACCTTATTAAAATACGTTTCGATCATTACTACCTTTTTAATGAGATGTTAAACCGATGGCCATTCTTAACTTTACGGAGATGTGAAGAATTCATCACTCCATTTAAAATATGTCGTTGTAACGATGATCTCCACCAGATAAAAAAAGAAATTTTTGTATAAAGAGTCCTTTGAACAAGGATCAATAATTTGACTATATAACTTTTTACAGTTATTTCGATTACGATTCAATTACGCGATTTATTTATGACAAAAATAAAAAATCTATACTATATAATAAAGAAACCATTTTGGGGACACTTGTCATCATATTAGGTCATGTCTTATGGATAATTATTATTTTAGTTTAATCTCTTCTAATTAATTATAGATAACCCTCCCACTAAATATTATTTAGTTTGATTATTACTTTTATATTTATCTATTTATTTTAAATTCAAACTTAGTTATCTAATTTGATATTAGAGTAAATTAAGATTTTTGGCCATGTGTTTATATCACTTTTACCCTTTTAACCCAAAAAGGAATTTTTTAACATCTGAGCACTTAACGTCTTTTTTTAACCATTTTGGACCCCAACGTCTTTTTTCTAACCCTTTTGGCTCCTAAAAGTAAATGGGTGGAATTTTTTAACATCTGAGCTCTCAACATCTTTTTTTCTAACCCTTTTGGACCCCAACGTCTTTTTTCTAACCCTTTTGGCCCCTAAAAGTAAATGGATGGGGTTAGTGTTAGGGGTCAAAAGGGTTAGAAAAAAAGACGTTGGGGGCTCAGATGTTAAAAGATTCATTTTTGGGCTAAAAGGGTAAAAGTGATATATTCACAGGACCAAAATCGTAATTTACTTTTGATATTAACTATATATTTGAACGTTTTGTTTAGTTTGGTATCAAATCGATTTGACGAAACTTAAAATAAAATTAACTAATATTATTTATCATCTCTACATTTACAAGTTTTAAATAAAGCGTTATATTTACTGGACTTCGTTACATTTGCAAGTTTTAAATAAAGGGTTAAATTTATTGAGACTTCGTTAACAAATTTTAATACAATAGAATAATTTATTTATATCAGTCTAAATATATAATAAAGCATTAATGTGTGACACATATCATTAATTGTAAGCATTTATTTTGTGATTTTCTCGCCTTACTTCCAAACTTATCTTATATTAATTAAATAAATGAATAATGAGCTAATACTAAATTTCATCCTACTTTAAATTTCGAATATCATTCTTCTATTTTTCTAATAAAATATTATTCTAAAATTTAAATTGTATCAATTTTATTACATAATTTATAAATCAATTTGTCGGAATTGGTACCAACATTTTATCACTCAAATAGATGTTGATTTGCTTCTTGAATAACATATCTTCTTTTCAAGAACCATCTTCACAATCACCATATCCACCGTGTATCGAGTATTATCCATTAGTATATTGAAAGATATGACTTTTTTATTATTGGTATATAAAATTAGATTTATTAAACCCGTGTAATACACGTGGTTTTTTAAAGATATATTTTTTATTATTTACTATTCAAAATTATATTTATTCGACCCGTGTAATACACGAGGTTTTTTAAGATATAACTTTTTATTATCTGATATATAAATTTAGATTTATTCAATCCGTACAATACACGGGGTCTTTTTAAGGATATATATTTTTTATTATTTAGTATATAAAATTACATTTATTCAACTCATGTAATACACATATTTTTAAGATAAAATTGCAGAAAACAACCTTTATGTTATACCCAAACTGCATTTCGTACCTTTCACTATGAAATCAGCAAAAACCAACCTTTACGTTCATGTTTTGCTCCAGATTCAACCTTTACTACTAACGTCATCTAAAAACTCAGTTAAACACCCCTCACATGCTTTGCATGTGAGGGTATTATTGTCATTTCAGATCCTTGTTATAAATAACATATATATATATTAATAGTTCTTTTTCTCTCTCACTCTCTACCCCCTCTGTCTCTCTCTACTTTCTCTCTATCATTTTCTCTCTAGCCGACCTTCTTCTCCAGCCGTTTATCCCTCAAATTCGTTCATGAAACCATCATTTGCTGGTAATCAACAACCATATAAGCCCCTGATCCTCCCTACCTTTCTAACTCCGCTATTTTCCCTCGCCATCAAGAGGTAGTTGTGAACCCTAATCCTCTCTTTACTTTGCAAGAAAAGGATGTGGTTTCTCCCAATTCCACGTCGCCTTCAATTGTGGGTAACAAAGTGGTGGTCAATCTCAACCTGAGTGATTTTGTCCAAGATGGGAAACTGGATTCCCCTGCACCTCAGCCGGCGGCACATGAACATGTGAGCTCAAAATTTTTTTCCGTCACTATCTCGTCGTCATGGACTGATTTCTCAGAGAACGAAGCTTATATCTACCAAAATCAACTTCAGTTTCAACAAATTTTTTTCCGGTTTTGTCTCTTGACGGTGTTTCGGTTGATTTTGCTGCAATCGCTAGTGGATGCTGCTGGTACTGGTAGTGGAGAACCGGCGGTTACGACGGTGCTGATGTCTGGCGGATGGTTCGGTTTTATATCGGATGCTATGGAAGTTGTTTTGAAGGTAGTTTGTTTGTAATTTGTGTATTTGTACTGTGTTTTGGTTGTTGATGTAGTGTTTGGATATATGTGGCAGTAGTTAGATGAGATTAAGTATTTAGATTAGAGTATATGTTGCAGTAATCTTATATTTTTGTATTAACTAGAATTACGACCTGCCGCAATGCAGCAGGAATTCTTTAGTTATAATTAAGTCGATTTAAGACGTGCACGTTATGTTGAACCTATCAAACGGGAAAAATAGACGATGTAAAAACGTTCACCCACACACGCACGTTGCGTCGTGTTAACTCGCAAAATTTAGAACGAAACGTAAAAACGTTAAACCAAAGACGCACGTTGCGATTTGTTAACTCACAAAATTTAGAACGAGCCATAAAGCGTAAAAAATTGAGGAAAATGAAAACTATAAAGGACCAAAGTTGAAAGTAAAAAAAGTTGAGGATAGATTGCAAAAGATAAAAAGTTTTGTGTTAAAAGTAAAAGAGTAAACTGCTAAATTCGTCCCTGAGGTTAGACTCAAAATGCTAGATCAGTCCAAAATCAAGTTTTGTTGCTAAAACAGTCCCTGAGCCTAGTTTCTGTTGCTATTTCAGTCCAATAAATTAACACCGTTAGAACCTCCGTTAATGAATGGGTAAAACTGCTAAATTCGTCCCTGAGGTTTGATTCAAGTTGCTAGATCAGTCCAAAATCAAGTTTTTTGAATTTGTTAATTATAAACTTATTTAGGTATATAATTTTTCTAGACTTGCATTAATTTTTTGAATTTGTTAATTATAAACTTATTTAGATTATAAACTTATTTAGGTATATAATTTGTAAGTCTAGAAAAATTATTTGTTAGTTATTTTGATTATTATTATTATTATTATTATTATTATCATTAAATGTTTACTAATTATATACTTAAGTATTTAAATAAGATAATACTTAATTTAAATAAAATTAGTTTTAAAAATATAAATGTAGCTTTTTTGAAGAGCGCAATTTAACCGGCCCAGCCTTAACCACATCAAAATAAAATCAGTATTTAAGGCTGGGCCGGTTAAATTGCGCTCTTCAAAAAAGCTACATTTATATTTTTAAAACTAATTTTATTTAAATTAAGTATTATCTTATTTAAATACTTAAGTATATAATTAGTAAACATTTAATGATAATAATAATAATAATAATAATAATCAAAATAACTAACAAATAATTTTTCTAGACTTGCAAATTATATACCTAAATAAGTTTATAATCTAAATAAGTTTATAATTAACAAATTCAAAAAATTAATGCAAGTCTAGAAAAATTATATACCTAAATAAGTTTATAATTAACAAATTCAAAAAACTTGATTTTGGACTGATCTAGCAACTTGAATCAAACCTCAGGGACGAATTTAGCAGTTTTACCCATTCATTAACGGAGGTTCTAACGGTGTTAATTTATTGGACTGAAATAGCAACAGAAACTAGGCTCAGGGACTGTTTTAGCAACAAAACTTGATTTTGGACTGATCTAGCATTTTGAGTCAAACCTCAGGGACGAATTTAGCAGTTTACTCAAAGTAAAAAAACAAATAGTTTTGGGTTAAAAAATAATTTATGAAATACTTTTGGGTGAAAAGTAAAAAAAAACATTTTTTTTAAAACCCCCCAAAGCCAAGATTACAACACATAAGTAAAAAAAATCAAAGTGGTTAAATCGCAAAAGATGAAAACTTTTAAATTAGAAGTGAAAATCAAATTCATCAAAGGGGTTAAATTGTATAAGATGGAAACTTTTGAATTAGGAGTGAAAAATTAAATTAATCAAAGGAGTTAAATTACCAAATATTAAAACTTTAAACTTAAATTGTCAAAGATTAAAACGTTAGGGTTAAAAAGGATACAAAGATTAAAACTTTAAACTTAAATTATCAAAGATTAAAACTTTAGGGTTAAAAAGGAAAATTCTTTTTTTTTTTTTTGAAAAACTCCCGAAGCAAAGGTTACAACACATATATGCATATACATCTTGCTTCTTTATAGGTTAACAATGAATTAGTTGTTAGTAGATTAGAACATAATACTTTCTGCTATAATAAGTATAGGAGATAATGTTTGGTAATTGTTGCTGTGATTACATGATCAATTTCTCTGTCAAATTGAGCACGAAACAGAGCATGGTCTGTTGACTTTTGGTGGTTATTGATCAAGACAAAGGGATAAAGGTGTGATTGTTAATGATCTTGGTTTTTTGGTTTAGAAAAAATACAAGTTAAATAAGGATTTGAAAAGACCAAAATACCCTCACATGCAAAGCATGTGAGGGAGTTAACCAGGAAAATTTAACGGTGTTTGTGTTAAAGGTTGAACCTGTAGCAAAACATGAACATAAAGGTTTGTTTTTGCCGATTTCATAGTGAAAGGTATAAAATGCGGTTTGGGGCAAACATAAAGGTTGTTTTCTGCAATTTTGTCTATTTTTAAAGATGTAATTTTTTTATTATTTGGTATATAAAATTACATTTATTCAACCTGTGTAATAAATAAGGTTTTTTAAAGATGTATTATTTTATTATTTGCTAAACAATATTATATTTATTTAACCCGTGTGATACACGAGGTTTTAAAGATATAACTTTATTATTTGGTATATAAAATTATATTTATTCAACTACTACAATGTGGTTCTTATAGATATAACTTTTTTATTTAATATATAAAATTATATGTATTTAACCCTTGTAATAAATGAGGTTTTTAAAGATATATTGTTTTATTATTTAGTATATAAAATTCATTTATTCGACTCGTGTAATACACGTGGTTATAACCTACTAATAATAATAAGAGTTAATAGCCAAAATGGTCCCTGAGGTTTGCTCAGTTTTGCCACTTTAGTCCAAATTCCAAAATTTTTAAATCTGGGTCCCTGAGGTTTGCATTTTTTTGCCATTTTAGTCCAAATTTCAAAAAAGTCAAATTTTATCAATTTTTCTGCTGGAATTTGTCTTTATCCTTATTTCAGCCAAGGGCAAAATTGTCATTCTATGTTATTATTAAGCAATTTATATTAAAAAAATAAAAAATAAAAACCCCCTTAAAACCCCCCTGTATCGTTCCAAAACCCTCATTCCCACCATCATCTTCCTTCCTCACCTGCTTCAAACCCTAACAATGGTGGTGTTCACATGTGGAGCTCCGACGCAGATTCACACATCATGGACCACACAAAACCCAGGTCGTCGATTCCATCGTTGCAACAAACCTAAGCCAGTAAGTCGATTAAACTCCTATCCCCAATTTCATGTAAACCTAACCCTAAAATTGTTGATGTTCAATACAGGGGCAAAGTTGCGGTTTCGTTGCTTGGGCTGAGCCGCCGATGATTCAGAACCCTGCTGTGATGATTCTTGGGCTGTTGGACACTATCAAGAAGCTTGAAGATAATGCAATGTTAATGTTTAACAGGAACAAGAAACTTAAAGAAACTGAAATAAAACTGGCAAAGGAGAACAAGATGCTGAAAGTAATCATAGGGTTAAGTTGGTTTTTGTTTATGGTTTACTATGCTAAGACTAGTTAGGATTTAGGTGTTTCCTGCTGATGTTTATTCAAGTCTTTTGTAATGTATTTTGGTTCATCAGCAGCTTATGTAATGGAAGATTATCTAATGGAATGTAATTTTATTGTAATTTGAATTGATTGTGTTGAATGAAGGCTGAACTTGTCCAAATGACAGAGTTTTGACCAAATGACAAATTGTCGAAAGTGACGAATTGTCCAAATGACCATAACTGCAAATGACCAAATGACCATAACTGCAAATGCAAATGACCAAATTGTCCAAATGACCATAACTGCAAATTGTCCAAATTGGCCATACATACCAAACTGCAAACAAGACTAAATGATTCAAACACAAACTGCAAACAAGACTAAATGATTCAAACACAAAACTGCAAACACAAACTGCAAACAAGACTAAATGATTCAAAAGTTGCCATACATACCAAGTTTTACCAAGTTTCCCACATGTTCACACAAAAGATACATGACTTAATAACCAGAGTTAAACAGTTTGACATGCATACCAAATCAGTTTGACACAAACTGTTATCATAACAGTTTGGCACAAACTACAAAAAAGTCAACTGATCTAAACTAAAGTTAACCTAAAAAGCTTCTGGTTCTGCCCCATCCTTAGCCTTTGAAGACTGACCACAGCTCCTCCTGTTATGTCCAACTTTCTTGCAGATTTGACAAGACAAAGAGTTCCCCTTCCTGGATAGCTTTCCAGTTTTTGCGAGTGTGCTACTTAAATTTTCAACCACCACTGCAGCCTTGGCCTTCTTTTTTTCCTTCTTTTTTTCCTGTGATGCAGCCTTGGCCTCTGCTACCTCCACTGCAGACTTTTTTCTTTTCTTTTTTGGCCTCCCAACTTGGGCATGATACTTTGGAGGAATCAAGGTGGTTGGGCATGCAGATTTAGGCCATAAGTCACAGCCATTCACTGGTTCTTTCCAAGTCTCTAGCCAGTAAACTGGATGAACCCATTTTTCCGGAACTCCATCACATCTACCATGCAATCCCATATCCCAGATACATGCAACTGCATGTCTACAAGGGATACATGTGAGATCCCATCTTCTACAAGAGCAGGTCCTTTCATCCAAACTCACAACCCTTTGGTCTTGGTGGTCATTAAAGTGTGTGCTGACCTGATACTTTGACCCTCCAGTCCAAATCACAGTGTACTCTGCAGCTTCATTCTTGATAGTTTGCAACAATTCAGTAGCTCCTGGAGTTAAAGGACCTTTACATTTGGCAATCTTCTTATGCACCACAACAATCTTCCTCATTAAATACTCCCTGATATACTCTAGACATGTTATGATTGGCTTGTCCCTGCCCTGTATCAGTTGCCTATTGAATACCTCGCAAATGTTGTTTAGCAATATGTCACACCTAGCCCTGCCTGTAACATCTTGAATTCATTAACTATGCTAAGACAAGCCAAATAAATGTAATTACTATGCTAAAGTACAAACCTGTGAAAAAGGCTCTTGACCAATGTTTGCTTGGTATTTCTTTCAGCCAATCATGTAAAGCTTTGTCCTTATCAAGCACTGCCTTCATAGACTTTTCAAACTCTGGTATTGTTGATGCAGAGGCACAATTCCACAGCAGGTTTTTGTTTTCATCTCCACTCCATTTTGTTTTCATATTTTCGTGTATATGTCTCAGGCGGTATCTATGCTCTGTACTCGGATACACTTTAGACATTGCAGGAATTAACCCCTATGATTATAGTCACAAAACAGTTTAATAAAAAGAGTTTAATAACAGTTCAATAAACAAACAGAAAAAGAGCTTAATAACAGTCACCTTTTGCCTGTCACTTATGAAAGTGAAGTTGCTGTTAGATTCCAGATCCAGATCTCCACCTAGACACTTAAGAAACCACGTCCAACTGGAAGTTGTCTCAGCCTCCACCACTGCATACGCAACAGGGTAAATCCCATTGTTGCCATCCACTCCTACTGCTGTCAGAATCTGGCCAGGGAAGGGCCCTTTCAAAAAACATCCATCAACCCCTAGTATAGGTCTTCCTATTAGTTTGAAGCATGCCTTCATTGCACCTAAACAAACGTAGATCCTCCTGAACTGCCTTGTTGGACTGCTAGGATTGCAATTTGGCTCAACATCAATCTTAACTGTAACTTTCTTGTTCACTCAAATCAACATATTCAGGTTCTCTTTCATCATTTTCTACATCCTGTTTAGGATTTTTCCTAACATGTTGAATATAAAGATCAAGCACCTTGTTTGTTTTAACATATTCAAGCAGTCTAATGAAGTCAGTGTTACTGCCTAAGGGCCTTAAACCTAACATTAAATCTTCTCCTGGAACCCTAAAATGGTATACCACAACATCCTCTTCAGAATAGCCTAACTCTACAAGCATATCATTCAACATCATCAATGATAAGAAGTCAGAATCCACCTTGTCAATGTGGTCTACCTGACCCCCACTGTAGTCAAAATCATCCTCATCAGTGAAATTACCTCCATGATGAAGTCTCAGCGTGAAAAATCCAGGTCGATTAGCTGTATACCATATTTTCACAAAAAAACTTTTCAGAGATCGATTCAACTGACTTTGCCCTAACAATTTTGAAAGAAAAAAACATGAAATACGTACCATATTTTACTTCAGGATCAAACGTTGTGCCTTCTCTTCGGATGCACCAGTTCCAGTCTTCGTCATCCATTGTTAGGGTTCGAGTAGGAGAAGGGAACCAGGTGAGGAAAGAAGAAGATGATGGTGGGAATGAGGGTTTTGATCGAAACAGGGGCTTTTAAGGGGCTTTTTATTTTTTTTTAATATAAATTGCTTAATAATAACATAGAATGACAATTTTGCCCTTGGCTGAAATAAGGATAAAGACAAATTCCAGCAGAAAAATTGATAAAATTTGACTTTTTTGAAATTTAGACTAAAATGGCAAAAAAATACAAACCTCAAGGACCCAGATTTAAAAAATTTGGAATTTGGACTAAAGTGACAAAACTGAGCAAACCTCACCATTTTGGCTATTAACTCTAATAATAAAGCAAACGACACTAGTCAATCATCATGGTGCAAAATTAAATTAAATTCCCCTAAAAAAACGTCAACAAAAGACAACATTCCCCTAAAAGAACGTCAACAAAAGGCTTTTTATTTAATATACTTTTAATTTTAATTTTTAATGACATTTTTTGCATTTAATTAAATTCCTCTAAACCCCCTGAGTATTTACACCAGTCCATTTCTAGTCTCTTCACGTTGCCGGAAAATCCAACACAACCACCGTACAACCGTCGCTCATCTCCGATCATCGGCGGAGGAAGCAATCACACTTCACGATCACACAATCCGAATCACATACTTTCACTCAATACGGTAGCCGGTCACTTTTATATCGCCGCTGGTGGATCAATCTAAGGTATGCGTTATTATTGTAGATCTAACTTTTGATTTCAACATTTCTAGGTCATAATGTTTCCGATTTCAGATGCAATCGTATTTCACACACGCATTCACATGATTTCGTTCACTTAATTGTTTGATTATAGCTAGTTACGATGCCGATAGTGACGATTGAGTTGTTCGATCATGAATCTGTTAATAGGCTACTTGAAATAGTGATATCTCTAGATCGTAACGGTTTTTTTTCGAGTTTAGATGTAAATTCTATATACTCATGCACTTAATTGTTTAATATTAAGTTTAATTACACGAATCATTTACTAGCTACCTGTAATAGTGATATCTCGAGATCGAAACGGTTTTTTTCAAGTATGAGATATAGATTTGATATACATGCACTATAAGGGTAGGGATCCTGTACATTAATCCAGAAGTGTATTTTAACACTGTATATAACACTAATATAACACCATATAAACACCTTATAACACTATGTAACACCATCTAACACTATATAACAAATATAACACTACACATCTATCATAGACATGCTATCAGACAAAATATAGTGTTATATTTGTTATATAGTGTTACATAGTGTTATATGGTGTTATATCGTGTTACATAGTGTTATACGGTGTTTATATGGTGTAATATAGTGTTATATATAGTGTTATAATACACTTCTCACACTTCTGGATTAATGTACAGGATCCTCTATCTGCACTATAAATCACGCAATAGGCTTGTGCCGCTTATCTATGTTAGTTTCTCATGTTACTTTATATGTTTTTAGTTTGTATTTTGCTAAAAGAGTAATAGTATAAGAGATTGAGAGTTGATATTTAATGCAGAAGTAGGTGTCAGAAAATTATGCACTTCTGTGTCATAATGAACTCTTGTAGTTAATGAATGTGACAGAAACATATTTATATTGGTCATAACAAACATGATGGCTTTAATAATTTTGTTTGGTTGCGCTTGAAGGATGCAAGTTTGAAGGAGGGTTTTCTTACTGTAGATCAAAAAATTGTAGGTCATAATGTTCCTGATTTCAGATGAAATTGTTTTTCACACACACTTTCATACACTTGATTTGAATGAAATTACGATGCTGATAGAGACGATTGAGTTGTATCTCTGAATCTATTACAGGCTACCTGAAATAATGAAAACTCGAGATTGAAACGCTTTTCAAGTATTCAAAAGAATTTAATATACACTATAAATCACGCAGTAGGCTTATCTTTTCAGCTCGTAATTTGCTAAACCAGTAACAATATAAGAGTTGATATTTAATGCACGGTAGGTCTCAGAGAATTATACTGACGCCATAAATGTGAGGGTTTCTATGTCAAAATGAAACTCTTGTATTTAATGAATATGACAGAAACAGATTTATGTTGGTCATAACAAACATGATGGCTTTAATAATTTTGTTTGGTTGTTCTTGAAGGATGCAAGTTTGAGAGGATTTTCTTACTGTGGATAAAAAAGATGATAGGCTTCAAGGCTAAATTTCGATTAGCAACGATTGTTGTTCTTTCAATCGGGATTGCTCTTGTTGCTATATATGATTTGTTAAAGCCAATTTCAAATGGTTGTACCATGACATACATGTACCCAACCTACATTCCAATATCAGCACCTAAAAGTTTGTCTTCTTCAAAGTATGGACTGTATTTGTATCATGAAGGGTGGAAACAAATTGATTTTGATGAACATCTTAAACAACTTAACGGGGTTCCTGTTCTTTTCATTCCTGGCAATGGAGGTAGCTACAAGCAGGTGAATTTCAGTTTATTCTGATATATAATTTCTCAATTGTTTATGATATGCATTCATCGTTGAACCATCTATCCTCAAGATATCTGATATGCCTTTTTATCCTGAAATAATTCTCACAGGTCAGGTCCTTAGCGGCAGAATCTGACAGAGCATATCAAGGGGGCCCACCTGAACCTATGTTGTACCAAGAAGCTTCCTTAATGTTTGAGGGATTAGAGATCGATGAAACGAATATTCCTATACTCAACCAATATGCACGAAGGCTTGACTGGTTTGCAGTTGACCTTGAAGGTGAACATTCTGCAATGGATGGTCAAGTACTCGAAGAACACACAGAATATGTAGTACATGCCATTAATAGGGTATCAACTATATCTTTGCTTAAAACACCTATAAAACAACAGCATTGTAGTAAGTTCTTTTGCTAAGTTTAAAGTATCTGCTTCTGCTTGTAGATTCTGGATCAATATAAAGAATCTCAAGATGCTCGAGTAAAAGAAGGTGCTGTTGAATCTGGTAGCCTGCCGAATAGTGTCATATTGGTTGGCCATTCTATGGGCGGTTTTGTTGCTAGAGCTGCTGTTGTACATCCTAATTTGAGAAAATCAGCTGTTGAAACCATTCTTACACTATCAGCTCCACATCAGTGAGTTTTCATGGTCTCGATACATTATCCCATATCTATTGATGTGACAATTAAATTTTGTATTTTTATATTCCAGGTCACCTCCTTTGGCACTGCAACCGTCATTAGGTCACTATTTTGAATACATAAATCAGGAATGGAGAAAGGGATATGAGGTTCAAAGCTCTAGAACAGGAGCTCAACTATCTAGAGTGATTGTTATCTCCATTTCTGGTGGTGGTAATGATTACCAGGTGATTATTCGTTCTTGTATATTCTTTTGTCTATTTTAATATTCGTGATATTAGTTATGACCAGACCTTCATTATAAACATAGGATTGAATAGGTTTGACTCCTTAGCCTTTTAATGTAGATAAGGTCAAAGTTGGAATCTCTTGATGGTATAGTCCCAACTACCCATGGTTTTATGATCAGTAGCATGGGGGTGAAGAATGTATGGCTATCAATGGAACACCAGGTTATCTTATGGTGTAATCAACTCGTTGTGCAAGTGAGTCTTACTTTTCCTTTGTAATTTTCCAAGTTTTATACCATTAAATGGGTCTGATCTGCTAAATGATTTTCAGGTTTCACATACTCTTCTTAGTTTGGTAGACCCTGAAACGGGTCACCCGACTTCTGGCCCAAGGAAAAGACTAGCAATATTTACAAAAATGCTTCAAAGTGGAATGCCAGGAAGTTTGTCAGGGCGATCGGATTTTCATCAGCAATCGCCACGTCTTCCTTTACAGAAAGGGAGAAACTTTTTTGGTATATTCCACTTCTAAATCTTTATCAAACAGAAAATGTACAATTTCTTTCTGTGATATATAGTTTACGACTTGCTTTTGCTGGAAACCGTCATTATAAATTTACGATAGTTTTACCATGGAGTATAATGGTTGAAACCGTCTTTCTGGAAATCATGGGGTGTAAATTTACGAAACTTTACGACATGCTTAGCTGGAAACCGTCTTTCTGTGATATATAGTTTACGACATGTTTCTGTGATATATAGTTTACGAATTACGACACACTCATGTGGCTTTGTTGAAACATGTATATGATGGATGCCACAAATGATGCAATGAGTAATGGAAGCACATTAACATTTGGTATCGTGAGAGTGTCACAAATCTTTTGAAGATCTAAAATGATATGAAATCAAAAGATCAAAGGCCGGTTAGAAAATGATTTTTTAACACAATCTTGAACATAGAACTAAGTACAAACTTAACTTCGGTCAGCAGTGCCCAAACGTCATGGACGGACATTCATTATGAACCCAACATCTCTTGTGTCCACGGCCCATGTGGTATTCACCTACGGTATTACATCACGGTTATGAAATTCGTCAGCTTTTTAAGCATTTTCCTTATGCTAAAGATGTTTCCTACAGTGGATTTCATGATGCATGCACACATGTAAAAAGAGTGGATGATTAAATTATATTTCTATTGTTAATGTTATATTAAAAGCAATGCTGGGAATTAGAAGGAAACAGCCTAAGAACGTGAAGGGTGTTAATGTGATTGATAGTGATGTTTTTAACTTGCTCACTATTTATTATTACTTTAGTTGTATGATCTTGTAATCCCTGTGTTTGTTCTATCTTATTGGAATTTGTATTCTACATTCTGTTGGGGTTGGTCTTATCACCGTAGTCCCAGACAAAGGAGCTTTTTGCTGAAACATAAACTCATAAAGATACTTGAGTTGTGATGCACTGATACTTGCATATTTACATTATAGAAGCATAAAAGATCACCTGTATGGCTATTCAGGATCTGTGAGAAAAAATATTACCGCATGTCCCAGTAAAATTCGTTGGAGCGATGAGGGACTTGAAAGGGATCTTTACATCAAGACACCAACAGTAACTATTTTAGCAATGGATGGCAGAAGACGTTGGTTGGACATAAAAGAACTGGTTAGTCACACTTCACATATTATAGTGATTGTTCACTCTCTCTATATGTTATAATACAAAATAACGATGGTGTCATAGTCGGCCTTCAATTAGAAATCGATAAAATTTGATGATGCCGTTTATTTAATTAATGGACATAGGTACACTTCCAATAATTAAGTGATTACTCAAAAAGTTATAGAAATACCCCTCCTGTGATGAATTAATTACCAAAAACTTACCAGTATCCCTTTTTTAATTTTTAGTTAATGTTTCTCCCTTTCTAATTTTTATAGATGCTAATGAATTATGAATATGTGTATATAACAAAAGCTGAAATATGTCTTTATACGGATTATGCCATTTAAAAGTTCTCTTCCCTACCTTCAAAATGAGCTCAAATTGCGCCTAGGCGCAACAGGCGAGCGCTTTTGATAACTATGATATATTGATATGTATATTATTTACTATAATTACGTCATTTATGCCTGCTCAATTTCAACAAGTTTATCAGACATTTTATGAACAATCGTTTTAATAATAATTTTGTATTACTACATATATAATTACATTAGGCTCCATATGATGCACAGGTTAACAGGCCAGTTTGTAGTATTTTTCATCATGGTAGACACTATATTTATAAGGATACTATACCAAGCTGAATTGGCATTTTTTCCTTTAACATCTGATGGTAGCTAAAAATCTCAAGTTACTTTAAATATACGCTTTAGTTGCGTTTTGTTATAATACATTTCGTACAAATATAAAAGTTGTAATTATCAGGGGTCAGATGGAAGAACCAACTTTGTTCTTGTGACAAATCTTCTTCCCTGCTATGGAGTCAGACTTTATCTCTGGCCCGAAAAAGGAACTTCTATGTCAAATTTGCCTCTTAGCAAAAGGGTTGTAGAAGTAACATCAAGAATTGTTCAGGTTCCTTCAGGACCAGCACCAAGGCAGGTACTAAAACCCTTGCATAACATTTTCTTAACTTGTAATCTCTTTATCCCTTTTGCAGCATTTCTATATACATCAAATATGACTCAGTTTAATCCAACCCCGTTCGACTCTTTTTAACTCGCACTAAAAATAACCTGTTTTGGCCCATTACCCAACCCGTCCAATTCATCTGATTTAGGCAGTTCCTATGTGTTTCTGATGAAAAATCTAAAGATTTTATGATATCCATGATGTAAGTATAATTTGTGATGAGCTATTGAATTTGATTATTTATTTGAATTGACTGTCATGTCTGTAGATTGAACCAGGAAGTCAGACGGAACAACCACCACCATCAGCTGTATTTTGGTTGGACCCTAAGGATATGCATGGTTTCAGATTCCTTACAATCTCAGTTGCACCAAGCCCAGTAATGCCTCCTTATTTATTATTTATAAATTTATCATGTATTATAATGAGTTGAGGTTGTTATAATAAATTAATTCTAGAACTGAACTGAATCACATTTCCATGTTATTCCCATCGGTAACTACTTTTTTTCTGCCCTTGTTGTGTTCTTGTGTCCTATAAAGCACAACAAATAAGATGGGTCAAGTTTGTTTCATTCTTTTTACTGTAAAATGAATGACATGCATTGTTTTCACTCATATAACACGCACTTGGATATCATGCAGATAAATAGTGATCTTATGGATGTTGATTATGTTTGCATGCTACATTTCTTGTGAAGAGTAGTATTTTATATTATAGCTTGCCCAATTAGTCTAGGATATTAGAAAAAACCTTTGTTGTATTTGTTTATATTGGTCTCACTAAGTCAATACTTTATATTATATTGACAAAGATTATAAGCACTTGTGTAATTTGCTTGAATTTAGCAACTGACAGCTATTGCAGACTGTTTCAGGGAGACCTCCACCCGCAGCTTCAATGGCAGTTGGGCAGTTTTTCAACCCAGAGGAAGGCCGTAAAGAATTTTCTCCTAAATCGTTGCTTCTTTCTGTGTTCTCTCAGAAGGTTAGTAGTTTTCTATAGAAGTATCTACACTACTTGAATACAGTGATGATTTTAATTTGGCCTTTTTATACCTTTTTGGCGACAATTCATGTCAGGTTCGTATAGCTCGACCCAATTACTTAATCGTGTTAAAAAGCTGAACTCTAACCCGCACACGTATAATCTATTATCTAGAGGTGGGCAAAGAAACAAGTTTGGAAAAAAAATCCGGAAAAAACGGACTGGTTAGAAGAAAAATAAACGGTTTGTGGAAAAGCAGTTTTAAAAAAAGCGACCCGGCGGTTTGTAGACGGTTCATATACGCGATCTTTGTAACCAGTTTAAAAACCAAACCGGCTGTAAAAAACTGGTTTAAACCGGTTAAAACTGGTTTTTTTTTGTCCCAAGCCGGTTTTAAACCCAGTTTGAACCGCTTCGTACCAGTTCGGGTTCTCATCATATCAAACCTTTTTTTGTGCCCAAAAAAACCCGGCTCGGTTAAAAAACCAAACCAGTTTTTTTAAAAACCCGATTTGTCCAATGGTTTGATCGGGTAAAAAACCGTGTCAAGGGGTTGGCGAGTTAAATGGTTTGGTCGGATCAACTGACCAAACAGGTTGTAAAGAGGTTAAATTTTTTATTCTAATAATTAATGATTTAACCTGATGAAAACGGGCTGGTCAGGTCATCCCGGCGTTACAAAACGGGTTAGCCATGTCGACCCATTTGTTTTGTGTTGGTTTTTGTATCGTGCCGGGACTTGCGCTCCCTCTTTTTTTTTTCATCTTGTAAACGCACATACGACCAACATTTTTATGAGGTTTAAATCCGTTCCTCATTTCCTTATGATTCATTGAAGTGGGACCCACTGGAATTAACATGTTGCAGGACATTTTCGTTAAGGAGGATCATCCTATTGTCATGAATATTACATTCAGTATCAACTTAGGGCTTTTGCCAGCTACAGTTTCTCTAGAAACTACAGGTTGTGGAATAAAAAAGTCTGGACTTCCTGTTGAAGAAGCTGGAGACATGAATAGTGGCAGTAAGAATTATTTTTACTTGCTTCATTTTTTCACTTACAGTAAATTATTCTCATAAATTTTGTATTAATGGTTGCTCCTTTTTTTTATCTTGTAGGACTTTGCAAGCTAAGATGCTTTCCACCTGTCGCCCTTACATGGGACCCTGCATCTGGTCTTAACATATTTCCTAATTTAAATTCTCG
This sequence comes from Helianthus tuberosus, assembly GCA_030545235.1. NCBI lineage: Eukaryota > Viridiplantae > Streptophyta > Magnoliopsida > Asterales > Asteraceae > Helianthus > Helianthus tuberosus. Next base: position 40,519,984 of record CM060387.1, on the reverse strand, counting down.
TACAATAGAAGTTGACTCATCACCTGCACTTTGGAGCTCAACTCAGGGATCTGAGCAGACCAATGTTTTGTTACTGGTAGATTTAACATGCATACAGTGTTCATTATTAGTTTATTAAATTCACATAAGTTTTCAAATTCTAATCTAAAGGTGATCCGTAATTCCGTATGCAGGTTGACCCACATTGTTCGTATAAAACTAGTGCTGCTGTTTCTCTAACTGCTTCTGCCCGGAGGTTTATGCTTCTATATAACTCCCAGGTAACCTTTACAAGTCCATTCCTAAGTGTTACTTGTATAAGGGGCTGTTTGGTAGCCTCTTAATGATTCCATTAAGAGGTTACCTCCGAATCAGTAAGAGGTAAGGGTGTTTGGCTCACAAAAATAACACCTCTTAATGGTTCAGTTGACCTCTTAATGATTAAGTGATAAGATGATGCTGAATGGTTAAGACTCTTAAGAGACAGATTTACCCTTCCCTAATAAACTTCCTTAACGGCTTAACCCTAAAACTTCAGCCACCACCAACCACCACTGCTACCACCACCACCCACTACCACCACCACCACCCATGACAAAACACCGCCAACCACCACCACCCGCCATCACTGTTAACCACCCACCACCATCGTCAACCACCACCCTATGCAGTTAATATCGGTGATATATCGGCCATATCGGTTCCCTAGTAAAATATCGGTGTCAAATATCGTACCGATAATATCGGCGATATTGACCGATATATCACTGAATTATTAGTGTTAAATTGCTATATATATATATATATAGAGAGAGAGAGAGAGAGAAAAAGTATATCGTATATTACGGCTTAACGTACTTCACGTACAACAATGTGCGTGATTAATGTTTTCAATATGCGTGATTATTGTGTTTCAACATGTGTGATTTTGGATTTTTGAATTATAACGTGCGTGATTTTAAAATGAACGTGCGTAATTAACTAATTACCTGTCGTACGTGATGTACGTTAAGCCGTAATGTACGTTAACCTTCCTCTCTCTCTCTATATATATATATATAGAGAGAGAGGCCGGTTATTGTACAATACCCCTTATCCCACAAATTGTACGCGATGACCCCAGCCGTTAGATCTTCTGTCTATCAAACCCAGACATGTTCATAAAGTCGCATGGGACTCACAAAGACTCACAAAAATGGTTGTTCGCATGTTATGTCCAAAATCGCATGGCTTCACAAACCCTGACATTTTCATAAAGTCGCATGGGACTCACAAACTCTGACTCACAAAAAAGGTTGTTCGCATGTTATGTCCAAAATCGCATGGCTTCATAAACCCTGACATTTTCATAAATCGCATAGACTCACAAACATGGTTGTTTGCATGTTATGTCCAAAATCTCATGGCTTCACAAACCCGGACATTTTCATAAATCGCATGGGACTCACAAACTCGGACTCTCAAAATGGTTGTTCGCATGTTATTTCTCCAAAATCGCATGGTGATAAACTCGGACAGTAATCGCGTACGCATCGGAAAAATGAATCAGAGACACGTGTCGGGCTATTATCGTCGCGTACGTAATGTATGATTAGGGGATTTGTATTCTACACTTCCCTATATATATAGGTTAGGGTTCATGCGAGAACCACCTTTATTGCGAGAACCAATGTGAACACAACAAAATAAACTCACCACGCCACCCAAAACCTAAAAAAAACCTTACCCCCCCCCCCCCCCCCCCCCCCCTCTCCCCTAAGCTAAATGCTAAAAACTAAACCATAAAGCTAAACCCCCAAAAAACCTAAAAGAATCTAAAAAAGCACAAAAAATATAATTTTTTTAAATTCTTTTAATAAAAATCGCTAGTTTTAGTTTCCAATTTTTTTTATTGACGAAAAGTAGCGATTTTTATTAAAAAAATATTAAATACTTTTTTTGTGTGTTTTTTAGATTTTTTTAGGTATTTTTGGTTGTGTTCACATTGGTTCTCGCAATAAAGGGTGGTTCGTAATGGACCATTCTCCTCTATATATATATATAAATTCTTCATTATATTAAAATTACCGATATCTCACCGAGATAACCTATATCTCAAATATCGTCCCTTGACCGATATCCGATATTTTACCGCATAGCCACCGCCACCACCTACCAACAACACCACTAACCACCAGCGCCAGCACCACACGCCACCGCCAAGAACCACCATTCCCACCCGTCACCACCAGATACATTTTATTCAGCACAAGCACAAAATAGTTCAGAGGGGTAAAATAGTCATTTTGCACAGTTATTCGGAGCTTTAGCCAAACAACACTTACTAATTCAGACCCTCTTACCCGGTCAGACCTCTTACTTGTTTAGAGGTTGCCAGACAGCCCCTAATAACTTATGGGATTACTATATGCTTAGAAATTACCTTTTTATGGTTTTCTGTATGTTTGTCATTTAGTGACACTCGTATTTATTTTAGCTTATAACTTTAAACTGACTTTCATTATGCAGATCGTTGGTTTCTCGTTTTCTGTAGTATTCTTTGCCCTAATGAGGCAAGCTAATGCATGGGAGCTCGGTTTTCCTGTTCCTTCATTGCTATCTGCAGTAGAATCAAATCTGAGAATGGCACTGCCGTTTCTTTCACTTGCTATTTCACCCGTTCTGATTGCTTTGTTTTATTCCTATCTAAGTTCAAAGTCTTTACCTTCAGTTGGTAGTTTCTTTGTTGTCTCAATGATTTGCTATCTAATAGCAAACGGGACCGTAATAGTTTTAGTATTAACCACACAAATCCTCTCCCATTTGGTTGCCAGAATACACGTCTTCTTCAAGACAAGGTCAGTTTATCTCTCTCTCTCTCTCTCTCTCTCTCTCTATATATATATATATATATATATATATATACTAGGTTAGTTACCCGTGTGATACACGGGCTGAACTAATATACATGTTATAAATAGATGTTTTAAAAAATGATTAGGGATTTAATTTTTGTCATCAAACACATAACAAACATCTCACAACAAAATATTAAGGTGTGCCAGTATTTTAGCTCTGTTCAAAATAAAGAATAACACTGCATGCCTTCAAGTAGCAAGGAAACTTCCATCCTCACTTTTAACTTGGTTTAATGTAAATCAACACTTCTATATAATACCCAACAAATGAGGCAAAGTGGGTGATTGGGCGGGTCAAACGTCTAATTTTGGTACGAGTCACAGGTAAGGTTGGTTTGAGGGAAACACTGACTATCCCATATTTCAATATATACTAAAATTAAGGTGTTAAATTAAATTACTACAATTATTATAAGTAGAGAGCTCAAAGTGGTGTGTCTTTTTTTGTTTTGTTTTACATATGCACTCACTACATGATACAAAATGATGATCTAATTGATCAAGGGAAATAACTGGGTAGCATTTTTGACTATTAAAACAAACCTGCAAAGCAGGTTCCGAGTCATTTCCTTGTTTTGCTCCAGTTTCATATACACTATCAAGTTGTGAGCTTAAAGTAAGCTATCAGAAATTATAATGTAGACTACCATAGACACTATCAGTAACTATAATATTGTTTCAGAATTATAATACTATTTTAAAGAGAAAATATGATGCAGTTCCGCGTGCAATCAAATGGCTCAAGAACAATTAGTAATCAATGACGATAAAAACGAACCGAATGGTTCCAAGAACAATGTTCTTTCTATTCAAAATCAATCAAAAACTCAATAAACAATTAACCCTAGACCCTAATTTATAACTATGAAAAAGATAAAATAGGAAACTAAATAACAAAATATTAGGAAATTGAAATTCAAATAAATATAAAATAATATCTGATATCCCTGCATCATACTCCCCCTCTTCGAAAAAAACTCGTCCTCGAGTTTTGCCTTCGAACCAAACCCACCTGGGTCAAAAGGAACATCAACCCGATTCCAATTTTTTATTATCACGACCCGCATAAAAAATTTAACCTCACAAATCATCTCGCCTGACTTTAAATTTGTACCACCTGGGTCGAATGGAGCATTGGATAGTCTCATCTTCACTTGTGTCACTGATTTGTAACAAGCATTTGGCTCACCATAATTGAGTCCGTCGAACCCGAAACAAATTCGGGCGCCCATATTTAATACCGTCGAAGCTTTCAAACTAGTATCCACAGGAATATTTGTTATGTTAATTGGACTGCTCAATTCTTTGTTATTTTGCACTTGAGTAACATTATACAAATCCTTTTGTGGCCCACTACACTTGGTAGCTTCCATGGTTGATGTCAGTGGATTAACAATCCCATGTTTTGACTTGAATATGTCAGGAACTTTCTCGTGCATACCCACATTTAAAAAATCGTCCCCAATTCCATTCTTCACTTCAAGAAAAATACCCTGGCCCCTCGTTGAATCTTCAAATGCTTTCATCAAATTACTTGCAAGCCTAACAAATGAAGTGTCTTGGGCCTCCGCTATCGAAGCAACAGACGCCACAGTTCGCAAATCCAACTTAAATGGCGGCCCACCTTCTTGTGTATGATTATTTTTTTCAAAATTATTCCAGCAATTAATGGGATTATCTTCTACCTGCTTAACACAATTTGAACTAAAATTCTCCTGATTATTTGGCACCTCCTTATTTGTAAACGTGTCAAACACTTCAAACTTATCTTTTTTATTTTTAAAAGTCATATCTTTCCTCAAAATTTGTAAGATTTGTTTCTTAAAAGTTGGCGACAATAATGGAGCCTGTTTAGGGGGCAAATTCCAATCACCTTCCACCGGACTACAACCTGTGGTGTAATCTGAACAAGGAGAATTGATATCATGGAAGGCCAATACTTCCCTTTCGGTAGCTCGTGTAAACTGTTGCGACACAACTGGAAATACCTCACCACCGTATCTCCACCGTTGGTCACCATAGTACCACCATCTGCTAGCGCATCACCACCGAGGATGGCGTTTTCACTAACAAAAATTTCATCGACAATTGTTGCCACAACCCTATTTGCAACTTTGTCATGAATATATTCACCCACAATTGATCTATTAATCCTTGCATGAGAAAAAAACATACCAGACTCATCATTAGCCATATAATCATCTTCTCCTACGCTGTCTTCAGATCCTCCTCATCCCCATACTTGTCGTATATGGGCGGAGATGTATAGATAAAATCATGATCGGAATGATACTCCTCCTCCCCAGAGTACTTGTCCCCGACAGGTCGTTCTGGTTCAGTTTCATCCAATGCTGATGATGCCTTAAGATCTCGGATCCGTTGCTTAAGTTGCCAGATCTCGTGCCGTAACTCGAGGTCGCGAACTCGTTGTCGGAGTCTCTTGATCTTAAGAATATCCCGTGGAATCGTGGATCACGGTTTCCGTTCTCGTTGCCTCGCCCGGCGAATCTACGGTCACGGTTTAATCGATCTCCACGAACACGTGAATCAACAATGTTCTTGTCGATGCCTCGGTCGGCGACTCTTCGAACAAGAAAACACTCTCCTTCACGTAGAGCCATTTGATAAACCATAGCTCTGATACCACCTGATGCAGTTCCGCGTGCAATCAAATGGCTCAAGAACAATTAGTAATCAATGACGATAAAAACGAACCGAATGGTTCCAAGAACAATGTTCTTTCTATTCAAAATCAATCAAAAACTCAATAAACAATTAACCCTAGACCCTAATTTATAACTATGAAAAAGATAAAATAGGAAACTAAATAACAAAATATTAGGAAATTGAAATTCAAATAAATATAAAATAATATCTGATATCCCTGCATCAAAATACTTGTAAGCTAAGCATAAGCAATTGAGCAGAGATTTTGGCTCTATACGTTGTATCTACACAAGTTTTATATACTACCTAGCATAACATCACCTAAAGAATAAAACCACTAAATCATATTATTACTAATCAATCAATTACTGGTGCTTGCTGTTGGACCAATTGAGTAGGTGGATCATAGTCTCTTATCATAAAAATGGTTGTTCCTTTTGTTAAACACAACGTTTATGAAGTTCATAAATCTCTCCCTACCCTGTTAGGTTAATTAAAAGTAACAGTATTATATATATAGGATAAGGATCCGTTAGGAACCACCCTTTATTGTGAGAACCACGAGAACCAGTGTGAACACAACCAAAAATACCTAAAAAAATTAAAACACACAAAATAATTTTTTTTAATTAAAAATCGTTACATTTTGTCCCTAAAATAATTTAGGTTTTTAGGGGGTGGGGTTATTTTGTTGTGTTCACGTTGGTTCTCATGGTTTTCGCAATAAGAGTGGTTCTCAAATGAACCCTACCCTATATATATATATGTATAGGGTGAGGATCCTGAGAGAACCACAAGTTATTTGAGAACTTGAGAGAAGAACCACTATCAACCAAGTAATTTTTTTTATTGTCGTCAAAAAGACTGCACTTAAAACGTGTGCCCATCTGTGCACTAGCAATAAGTATTAAATAGCTTCTCATAATTTTTTCTAGAGTAAAATGCCATTTTCGTCCATGAGGTTTGGCCGGTTTTGCGACTTCGTCCAAAGGTTTGTTTTTCCGCATCTGGATCCAAAAGGTTTGAAATCTTGCCATTTTCATCCGGCTCGTTAACTCTATCCATTTTTCTCTGTTAAGTCAGGGGTATGTCCGTCTTTTTTGTTAACTTAAAGGGCAATTCAGGTTTTTTTCATGTTTAGCATAATGTACAAGTATTCACTTAAAGGGCAATTCGGTCTTTTTCACTTTATGTACGAAGTCTTTTTTGTTAACTTAAAGGGCAATTCAGGTTTTTTTCATGTTTAGCATAATGTACAAGTATTCACTTAAAGGGCAATTCGGTCTTTTTCACTTTATGTACGAAAATAATCCTATTTAACGAAGAAAAATGGATGGAGTTAACAAGCCGGATGAAAATGGCAAGATTTCAAACCTTTTGGATTTAGATGCGAAAAAAATAAATCTTTGGAGGGAAATCGCAAAACTGGCCAAACCTCAGGGACAAAAATGATATTTTACTCTTTTTTCTATATCTATATATTAACAAGTGTTAAATCATTAATAAAGTAGAAAATGATTTTTTGTTCTCAAGTTTTCACACTATATTAATACGCCTTAAATCTAATCTCTTTTTGCTTAAAGCTGACTTAGGATGTGGTATGCATTAAAGCAAAAAGAAATGTTCTTTTCAACTTTTTTATATATGACCGTTTGACCCAAATCAACCTGTTTCATGAATATCCTTTGCAGGTGGAGATGGTGGATACTTGATCTCTCCACTAGTTTTTTCTCATTTAAGGTAATTTTTATTTGGTTTTTAGCGTTACAAATATTCCCTTTTCCTTTTTAATTGTTTTTCCCACATCTGGACATTGTCTAAAAAGTATTTATTTTCATCGTGCGACAGGTCACTAGGGTCATAAACGCCAATCCGTCATTGGCCACATCAATTCTTGCTATCGTTTTAGTCTATTTTGTCCATCCAGCTTTAGGTCTCCTTATTCTGGTGTTCTCACATGTGCTATGCTGTCACCATGCATTGTGCAGGTAAAATACCACTTCTGCCCCTCTTGACCGCCAAGGTCGATTGGATCCATAATTCTGTATACAACTTAAGGATTCTTTTTTCTGTGTTACAGCTTTCTTACAGCGTCCAGTGAGGCTCGGGCCGAAGATTTATTCGGGTTTGGAAGTGGAATCAAGAAAATTGAATCGGAGGTGGGATTACCTGTGGATGACCACAGTTCCAGCTCCCCGGACTCTACGAGAAGCTATGGTGACACACAACTAGAGATGTTCCACCACCGCCATGGCTTGCTAATTCTCGATCTTCTTTGTCTGCTCATGTTTCTTCCTTCACTCGTTGCTTGGTTGGAGGTATAATCCATAGTTCCATCTACTTTAAGCATGATGTTTAGTTGCAAAATGTAAAAAAAATAAAAAAAAAATTCATGTATTTACTCTAGTAGAGTAATTATGTGCAATTACACTAGATTGATTATATAATTACTCTACTAGTGTAAATACACGGATTTTATTTTTTTAGATTTTGAGACTAAAATACGTGCTTGACAAGATGCACAAAAAAAATCAGAAAAAAAAATCCTCCACTTCTCACGTTTAGTATGTTAAGCTCATTTGTACAATAACCTTACCCAATCCGATTAAACGTTATAATATCTAAAAAAACTAATTTTTAATTAATGATTTGGGTTGTTTTATGCATTGAAAAACACTGTGTGCCCTTCAACCAGTTCAACCTGTTTTATTTTAGCTACTTATTTTATTTTTCTAATTTGACTCGTTAGAGATAAACATAAACTCATTATACTTGTATTTTTATATGTTAAAAGTTATATAAGAAAACTACAATCTAAACTATAAACCGAAAAATAAAAATGTCACATCAATGGGTGTAACTAGTAAGTATACAGGTGTGCAATTGGAAGCTTTCTCGACAATTTCTTATGAATGTTTTTGTCTGCAGAGGCTAAGCATGAGCCACAACTTCCCATGGCTCTTGGATTCCATGCTCTGCATGGGTATCATTCTGCACGGTATCTGCAACTCGAAACCCGAGTTTAACGTCTTCTTTCAGATACCCGGAACGAGAGGGTATGAAATTAGACAAGGGTTTGTGTACATGATTGCTGGGTATTGTTGTTATCTTTGGGGTTTAGATTTAGCTCCTTACAAAGCTTTCTATGCTATAGCTGCCATAGGAGTGGTATCATTTATTTTCAGAATTATGGAAAGAAGAAACCGAAACAGTAGAAAGCATTCCCATCGACACTGAAAATTGGTTTTTGTACAAAACTACAAATATATTTAGTAGTGTTTACAGTTGCGAGTTGTGCTATGGATTTGATCGGTTACGGTCCCAGAATTTTGATGACTGATAGTTTTTTTGGGTATGTTTTGGTGTTTTTCGACATAGAAGATCTGTTCATTTTTTTGCAGTTTCTGGGTTTTGTTTTTTAGTATTAGAGTTTTTGTGTTGGTGATTGTAGGGTTATTCAGTAATTTGTAATTGGATTTGCAAATTTAGAATAAAAGTTAAGAAGATATCTGTGAAGCACATGTTTGAATCGTTGAAATATGGCTCAAGTCCAAAATTAAAGTCTACATCGTCTCAATCAAGGGTTAGCACTAGGGGTGTAAACAAGCCGGTCCGAGCCTGACTAGGCTCGAGCTTGGCTCGGTTCGAGCTTACTTATTTGAGCTCGAGCTTGGCTCGCGAGTAAAACACAAAGCTCGAGCTCGGCTCGAGCTATTTTGAGAACAACCTCAAACGGGCTCGAGCTCGCTTCAATATTGCTTAAACGAGCCAAAGGTTGGCTCTAGCTCGGCTCGCCAATGTCGTCGTCATTGTTGTTGTATATAAGGCTCGAGCTCGGGCTCATTAAGGTTTGGCTCGTTCAAGCTTTTAACCGGGCCAATCACGAGTAGCTCTCGAGCCTCTGGGCTTGTTTACACCCCTTGTTAACACACATTTTTGCTGATTAGCGTGTAGTTGTGTTACAATATCAACTTTGGACAAATTTGGTGGACAGCATTAACAAATGTTCAGTGTGGGTGTTGTGTACAGGGTTTTCAGACGTTTAATTTAGTTAGGTATGTTTAAATTGATCAGTGTATGACCTTTCTAAGGCGTTATGAATGATTTTCTAGCCATTTACCTAAGGTATTAGCCTATTAGGTACTTAGGTTGGTAGCCCTTAAACTGACTTTTACAAATGTTCATATGTATCTTCAATAAAGACCTTGAAATAATAATATAAATATCATATGATAGTTACCTTACTTTTTTTGCATCCAGAACTGAAAATATCTTACATTTTATATTACCATACAACTAATTATAACATGAAAAAAAGACAATGTTAGTGTTATAATATAACTACAACTAGCACTAGGGCTGTTCATAAAGCTCGCGGCTCATAGCTCGGCTCGTAGCTCGCTCGATAGAAGCTCGAGAAAAACTAGCTAAAAAACTCAATTTAAGATGACATGAACCAAGCTGGCTCATTTTTATAACCAAGCCCAGCTCGAGCTAAGCTCGGCTCGGCCCATGGCTCGGCTCGTTGGCTCGTTCTTATGCTCGTTTAACTCCGACGTAAAGCTCAAGCCAAGTTTAGCCACCAGAATTAATTTCGAGCTTGAGCTCGACCCCACCCTGGCTCGACTCGGCTCGACTCGTTTACAGCCCTAACTAGCACAAGATTAATGATGTAACTTAAAAATTCAAAGATAATTTTAAGTAGTAGTAAAGATAATAAGAGTTAGTGTTATAATATAACTACAACTAGCACAAGATCATTGAATGTTTTTTAGAGGTTGTTTGGCAACGTCTGAATGGTTAAGTGCTGAACCAGTAAGAGGTCTGAACCATTAAGAGCCAGTATAATGCTCAACCGTTCAGAGGCAAATGTCTGACCAATTCAGATTAGACGTCTTAACCATTCAGACTTGGTATAATGCTTAATCATTCAGAGGCAAATGTCTTAACCATTCAGACATCTGCTCGCGAAACAAACAATCTGAACCATTAAGTGCTGAACCAGTAAGAGATCTAAACCATTAGAGCCCCATTAAGAGCTAAACAAACAGCCCCTTACTCTTTTACATCGTAGCGTTATTTATGCTACAAAAGTTCACTACTTGAGAGACAAAGTTCTGTTATTGATTTGAAAGTGTGTTCATCATTGTTCATACTAACTTTTTTTTAAATGTATGATATTTATATAATATTATTTATTGGTCTTTGAAAGAATGTTCAAACTTCAAAGCACATACATAAATCAATCATAACATATCATTAATCTTCCAATACATCTATGTACTTTCTACTCAAGTTATTGTGTTTAACTTGCATGTTTCTTTCCTATATTATTCCAAAGTTGTTTTTGCATAATCCAGACATTAGAAGGGTCAAAATACTGCTTTTAGAAAGTGATTATGATACAACAAAAAATATATCTAGGCCATATGACTATCGTTAACTTTGTAAATAAGTATACAAGACCATTAGGCTCTCCCTCTCTTTTTTAACTTTTTGATCCAAATTGGCCGTCTAGCCCTTTTCTCACACATGCTACACCATGCCACTACACCGTAGATTCATGACATGACTTATCTGCATGAGATTCCTTATGAGGGTGACCCCCTTTCCCCCCCCCCCCCCCCCCCCCCCCAATCTCTCTTTGACCATATAACACTTGGTAATATTGTGTGAAACCATGTGATATGTGAAAACCATTTCCTTCACCGTCTGATAGACTATAAAAACCAACAGTGGCACTTAGACTTGTGTGAAACCATGTGATATGTGAAAACCATTCACACCCCAACCTATGGCGGAATCATCGGGGCGCGGCACTGAGCGAAACAAATTGTTCAAAGAAATTCCATAACGACTAAATTACCAAATAGTTTAAATATTATGTCCCATACCATAACCCATAAGATAATCTAGTTATTACAGACAGAGATATTCTTCAAACAAATAAAACATGTTCCGACAACTCAGATTTTCAAATGAAATAAATTGTCTTTGTTTCTAGACTCTTTCCTAGCCTCGATTTCACAGCAAGCCAAGCATTCTAACATATTAAGCACCTGCCACATACGTTAAAGTAAAAGTCAATACACATAGTGTAAAGGTGAGCATACAAGTTTAATAGATATAATAGAGTTCGAAATTGTTTACGCATAACCAGCACGTACAACGTGTGAAATGAAGCATGTAAGTTATCGACATGATTCTATCAATACCAATGACTGCGGGTTGACTGCGCAAGGCAGTTCGTAATACATATTCACCACTGTGAATCATGTGATTAATTGTCCTTAACAACCCCTGAGTGAACAGGTGCTGAGTCCAAACTATAATACTATCGTTGCTAAGGCAGGTAGACAACAATCCATGTGTAAACATAACAAACAAGCAATCATTGAGTCACGTATACATGCAGTAGCGGTTAGCGTTAAAAGTATTGCGTAGTGTGTTCGATGTGATTTAGAATAGGTAACGTATGTAACACCCCAAAAGTGCATAAAGCAAAAAGGGTTCGAGTATACTCACAGCGATGATGGATTGAAGGGAGCGCTAGAGCGGAATTAGCCTGATTAGAACGATAGCACAACGATAAGCGGCGCGTAAAACGATGCAAGTGTACCAAGGATCAGATGGCAATCCGATCGGATGGCAATCTGTTCGGATGGTCACCCGATTGGATGGCCATTCGATTGGATTGTCACCTCGTTTGGTGAGGATGTGTTTGTGTATGATGGTTTGCCTTTTGAAGTTTTCGTTGTAGCATTTTGAAAATAGAGAAGTATCTCTACCTTTCAGGTCGGTCGATTGAACGGCCGTTCGACCGGGCAGCAATCCGATTGGCGAGACTTCTCAGATTGAGAACAAGTTCACAGCAGGACGGTCACTCGATCGGATGGCTATCCGATCGGTGGCAATCCGTACATACTGAACATGTTGAAAATTGTTTAATTATCCAAGTCCCAAACGTCACACGATCGGACGGTCACTCGATCGAGTTGTAATCCGTTTCAACGTTCAGATCCTTTTATAGTTTGAAAATAATTTAAGTATGGAACCCAAGTGCAACCCGATCGGATGGCCGGTCGATCGGGTGGCAATCCGATCGGGTGGCAATCCGATCGGGTGGCAATCCGATCGGACGACAATCCGTCCTGACGATCCGTTCGTCTTGTCACTTGATTCGTTTGAAGTTTTGTAGTGTTTGAACGAGACATTTTGATAACATGCTTGAACAACAGAAACCTATCTCGGCCCAAGTGACCCGACCGAACAGGAATCACCCTATTCCGACCGGTTCACGGTTCGAGTAGGTAGTTCATGTTCAAACCTGAAGTAGATCTAAGCGAAATCACTGATAAATGTTGTGGAAATCCTTTAGATCTAGGTTGTTCTTGGTGGAATGAAGCCAAACATTGAAGTTCATAAGAACTCCATGATGACATCACCCTAGAACACCTCAAATCCGGTGATTTCACGGTTAAAAGTTAAGATTCAAAAGATAGAAAGGTGTAGGAGTGCGTGTAGATCAAGAAAGTACAAGATTTAGGTTGAAAACTTACGAGAATCGGAAGAAATCGAGAGAAATGAAGGCTGGAGCAAGCTGGGTCGAGTGAGAGCTCTCACATCAACTGATGTGACATATGAGGGGTATTTATAGGGTTTCCTAAAATGGAAAGGGAGGAAGAGGCTGGTCGATCGGGTGGCAACTCGATCGGATGGCAACCTGATCGGATGACAATCCGATCGGATGGCCACTCGGTCGGTTGGCCACTCGATCCACGAGTCCGGTGCGATGAGTTTTATCGTTTCGATTCGAGTGTTGAGCGTTGCGATGCAATTCGAGCGAGCGATACGATAGAATTACCCATTAAATTACTTTTAATCCCAACTACTATATCTAACATACAATCTCTATAATTCGCTTGCGTTTAGCGTTTTCGATTCGATTGCGATGCGATAGTATTGCGATTGCGATTAACACCTCAACATAAACATAACATGCACAAGTAACACGTAAATAGCACACACACGTAAAACAATAACCAGAACACATAATTCGAGTTGCGAATGCGATAGCGATAAGTCGATTAAACATGCTATTAATAGTGATTAAACCTCGATTATTAACAAGTACTCCACATAATACAACTAATGTGATAACATAAATAGACTATCTACAAGTCAAAGAAGTCAAAACAGGAGTTGAGTAAGGGCTGACAGATCGCAATTAGCAATCTTGTCTTCCTTTGACTTCAATCTTGACTTTGACCTTGACTTTCGAAACACGGGGTGTTACAGAAACCAATTAACCCATTTACCCGACCCAGTCGACCCAGTTTACAAAGTGAGCCAAGTGGTGCACGTGCAGATTAAGTTTGCCTAGCCTACGATCTTTTCCTTCTTTTTAGTAATGTTATTATGGGTAGTTAGTTCTGCAAGTAGTGGTGCATTATTTACAAGCAGTGAAGTAGTAGAGTTCCCCGTTTTCCTTCTCCTTCTCCACGTTTTATTTCATACGTAAGGCTATTATATAAGCCATAGTTGTTTTGATATTATTATGATTGAAAAATCTGAATTCTATCAAGCTTCTTATCTTATTTCTTTGAATCAATTGGTAACGATTCCGTTCGTAACACGCTTCTGATGTCCTATACCCTAAATCGTAAACATATTCTATCAAACTTCTTATCTTATTTCTTTGGATCAATTGGTAACGATTCGGTTCATACACCCGTCTGATGTCCGACACCCTAAATCGTAAACAGAAAATTAATAAAGAAAAAAAGTCCCCAAAACCAACTGAGTTAACTCAACTCTAAGCCGCAAACAAGTGACATTCACAAGAAAACAAACACCATGAAACACAGAATCACCATTGCCGATCTCCATTTCCTCTCATCATCAATCTTCAACCACCAGCAACAATCACGAAGCATCACAAAAGTCCGATTAAAATGGGTCAAAAACCGATCACTAGACAACATAATCGACATCCACACCGATCTCAAAGCCGCAAGTATCCTCAAAGACGCCATATTCCACCGCCCCACCCAATTCCTCACTGCAAAATCACTCTCCGACACCCAAAAACTCCTCGGAATCACCATCCCCACCCTCCGTTTCATCCGCCGTTACCCCACTCTCTTCGAAGAGTTCCCACACCCCAAATACGCCTCACTCCCCTGTTTCCGCCTCACCCAAATCGCCCTAAATTTGCACAAATTAGAACAAAATATTTACGAAATTGAAGAGCTCAACATCGTTGAAAGACTCTGTAGAGTCTTGATGATGAGTAGAAACAGGCAATTGCCGCTTCGATCGCTTCATTTGTTAAGATGGGATCTAGGGTTTCCGTACGACTATGATCAGGTTTTGGCGGGAAAGTATGGGAATATGTTTGAGATTGTGAAAAGCTCAAATGGGTTGTTGTCAAGTTTGAAACTTGTCAAGTGGGTTGATGAGTTTGCTGTTTCTGAGCTTCAAAAGAGTAATGAAGTTGAAGAAATTGGTTATAAAAGGTTTCTAAGGGGGAAAAGTGTGTTGGAATTTCCTTTAAGTTTTCCTAGAGGTTATGGGGGCCAAAAGAAGGTGAAAACTTGGATGGATGAGTTTCAAAAGCTTCCGTATATATCGCCGTATGAGGATTCGAGTAAAATCGATCCGGGAAGTGAGTTGATGGAGAAGAGGATTGTGGGTGTGCTACATGAGTTTTTGAGTTTGACTGTTTATAAAAAGACGAAAAGGAACTACTTGAGGAACTTGACTGATGAGTATAATATGCCGTTTAGGTTTACGCGGATCTTTACGAGGTACCCCGGGATTTTTTATCTTTCGTTGAAGTGTAAGACGACGTCTGTGGCGCTTAAAGAAGGGTATAGGAGAGGGAAGTTGGTGAATCCGTGTCGGATTGCCAAGTATAGAGGGAAGTTTCATCATGTTATGAGGACTGGATTGATTTATAGGAAGAAAGGGTTGGAGATGTTGCCGGAGTTGGATAAGTTGGTTGAGGATGATGCGGTTGGGATCGATGGAGAAGAGTCTTCGGGGGATGAAGAGGTTGAATCGAGTGGCGAATGGGTTGAAGATGATGATGATGATGAAGATGAAGAGTTTGATGATGCTTCTGATCGGGATTCGCAAGCGAATCGAATGACGTTAGAAGAATGAGAGGTAATTCATTCTAGAACGAATTTTGTAACAATAGTTATATCATTTTTGTTTTTGACAATAAGTTAGAAATTTGGTGATATAGATGCTTGATGCTTGTCATGTTTGATTATAGGCAAGACATTGTTTAACCATTAGAAGGGTAGATAAAATGGTTGGTATTTTAGTCTATATATTGATGATCTATGCAGTTGATATCGGTTATCGGTCAGAATATCGGTACCGATATTATCGGCGATATTGACCGATATATCACCGATATTTGACTGATATAACCGATATATCACCATATTTGACCGATATATCATTGAATTGTTAGTGTTAAATTTCTATATATATAAATTCTGCATGATACTAAAATTACCGATATCCTAAGTAGTTAATGCGGTAAAATATCGGATATCGGTCAAGGACCAATATTTGAGATATCTGTTATCGCGGTGGGATATTGGTGATTTTAATATCATGCTAAATTTATACATATAGCAATTTAACACTAACAATTGTAACAAGTAAGAACTGGCGAAGACTTAAAACACCAACATTTAACAGTAACAACTAACAATATTTAAGACTTAAAACACTAATAGCAGTAATAAGAAGAAAAATGAACAGTATAAATAAGAAGAATGGTACGGGTATCGGGAAAATCGGTGATTCATCGATCAAATATTGGACAATATCGCCGATATTATCGGTACCGATATTCTGACCAATATTTTGTACCGCTATCTCGGCAGGGGACCGATAACCGATATATCACTGATATATAGGGGATATTAACTACATAGCCGATATCCCACTGATATCTCACCAAGATAACCTATATCTCAAATATCGGTCCTTGACCGATATCCGATATTTTACTGCATTAACTGCATAGCTGATCATGTTAATATCAGCTACTAAAACCCTAGTCCTGTCATCTGTAATAAAGATAGTATTTGAGAAATTAAATACATAGATTAAAAAATAGTTAAGAAATTTGATAAACATAACCCTTAAAGCTATGGTAAACATGGTTTAAAAAAAGCGCGCCTCGGGCCGGCGTGAGGCAACATGGAAATCACTCATATGCTTTGAAATGAAGCGATCTTGGGAAGTAGCTTGAGGCAGTCGCTTTTTATCTAAGGCATTTCTATTGCTTCTTGTATTAGGTGTCGCGAGATGTGTATCACCGTTGAGAAAGCAACGCGTTTGGGCAGTCTAGATAAGAAACTAAAAAAAGAGGAGAGGGAGAGCTAGGGTTCAAGTTTTTCAACACGCTGAAGCAATCAGGTTGTGTTCACCTTTGGTTATAGACTTATATCGTATAGACATACACGAATTCACCAACCCAAACCTGATGAATTGCCATCATAGTTTCAAGCCTTTATACTGATTTGACACAGTCCCTTTTTAGCATTCAACCCCTTTAAGAACATAACCTGTTCAATCTGTTCATACCTAAATGGGTCGATATTACCACATCTAGTGATTACGCACATCAAAGAGAGAACCAAAAAGATTAAAAAAGAAAAAAAAGATGCATCAAAGGTAAGTATGATCATAGTTAATGGCGAATAACAACAAATAGCGATAAGGTACCTGTGTGCTATGTAGCGAATAGCGATAAATAGCGGGCGCTATTTTATATATAGCGATACATTAGAAAAAAAAATTTAAAAATTTTATATGCCAGTTTACATGTGTATTTAACAAAAACCTAAAATTCAGCTAATTTATAGCTAAATTGCTATTTATATTAAAAAAACAAAAGAATAAATAAATTGTCGCTATCTATCGCTACAACCCTAATGGCGAGCCTAGACCTATACGCTATGTAGCGCCCTATAGCAATCGCTACGCTCGCTATTGACAACTATGAGTATGATACCTTGCCATGAGAATCATTCTCGTTTCGTGCATGAAGGAGGTCCATAAGATGGCTTCTTTTGTCAACTTCTTGAACAAATTCCACCCTTTGGAGAACCAACACGACCCACCGTTAGAAATATGTATTTTGAAAGAAAATCAGATTGGGTTTTACATAAGTTCACCTAGTTAAATATCACATAGATAATTACTAATTAGCAGCTTGGATAACACATAAAACTTGTAGAATTCTAAATAGGATCATAGGATGAATGCTTAACGTTTTATGCAATCAGATGAAAGGATATCAATGGCATGAAGCGAGTAGAGTGCAAACAACGTGCACATAAAAGGTCTAGATTGCAAGTCTCGTGATATGCGTGATTAAGAAAATGATGTAAATGAACAGATCAGATTTGCAAATGTAGAATGATTTGTTTCCAGACAGACAGATAGATTTGGCAAACAGACAGAAGTTATAGATAATGAACACACCTGGTGAATTGGAGTTGATGAGAAGATAGACTGCAATTCGATGGCTGAGCGAAGCACAGCAGAGTTTGTGGAGAAATTAGAAACCATAATAAATAAAGGGGGAGACGAGATAGAAAGTTCAATGTCGGTGTTGCTTTTAAGTACATGTTGCCTCTATTGATTTTGTACTTTGTAATTCAAATAATAAAAATCGATAATTAATTTCATACGAAGGATTAATAAAGTATAAGCAGTTTTGAGTAGATAACCATATAATACTTGTATATTTTGCTTTAAGTGGTACTTATTGAGCCCTGAATGCATCGTAGGCGTTTTATGTGTTAAGTATGCAAACATCCAACTTGTAGATTGTTGGTTTAACATCATGCTAGTTCGAGACCTTATGTGATATGAAGCGTGTGCCTATAAGTAACTCGCAACTTAATATTGAATGGAGACCATTCAAAAGTAAATCATTGCTTTCAAAAGTGATATAAATGACCTTCACAAACTCAGAGCCCTTAATGTCATAAATACATTGTTTCAAGTATTTCATTAGGTTGGTTTCAAGTCAAGTCTAAACCTAAAATGCATTCATTTACATTCACATTCACTAGTGTGGTATATATTCATTTAGCCTTGGGGTGGATCAAACAAGACTTTATAGCTAGACTATTTTTATTTACAAGCTTTCATTGGACCACATACCATACCAATGGTGAGAATTCAGGCTTCACTTTTGGATTGTAAATGTGAGAGCTCTTTAATCATATTCCACTTTTGTTTTCATGTGTAGAATTTTTGGGATCATTTCTTCCATATAATGTGAATATATATATATTTACCCACTATTAATTACTAAAAATTGAGAGACAAATTTACTCTTCAATTTTGTATACACCTATTGTTACGAACAATGCAGGTGGAATTCCACTATAGTGTATTAATTGTAACCCGCTTGAATAATGTTCTTTACCCTTTCGACTTGATTATTCTTTTATATGTTTAATGTTCTTTACAGTTTTTGACTTAGTTATTTTTTTCTATATTTTACGTTTACGTTTATGTCTAATTTGGCGAGTTAACGTGCGTGCGTAGTTCGACATTTTCTAACGCTCCCGCCACATCCCCCCCCCTCCCCCGCGTAGTTCGACATTTTCTAACGCTCCCGCCACATCGTGGGATACTAATTACTATTACTAATTATATAAATAGCAAACACTAAAAACGAGTAAGTGTAAAATTATCATTTCATAGTTTTCTTATTTTTTTTTATTAGACCCCCCCTCTTCATCTTCAAATATTAGAAGAAGCGATTGTTTCATTTCACGCACGAGCAATCTTTCTAGCACATGCATAGTGATCCTTCAAGCTATGACAATTCACTATTTTTTTTTAGTATGGATTTTCTTGTTTGAGTTCTAATTTAGTTAAATTTTCTTTTGTTTAAAGACTTTCAATTTATATATCGTTTCTTTGTTATAGGGCTTTCAGGTCAGTTAGATTTTTCTAAAACCGAATCCAAATTTGAAGTAACTGATTTTACATTACCGAATATGGTTAGGTCGAGCTCATCAAAATCAACTATCAAGATCAAACAATATGTTGAGAAGATACACGCTACAAAGATACTCTGAGGGGCTATTGGAAAAGTACACATTCGAGTTCCAAGATCCCATAAACAATAATGATTTGAAATATTGAGTATGGTTGGAAACTTTCAATATCACCTTTGGAGTTGCACAATTCCAATATAATCGTGTTTAACATGTATGACAGAAAAGCAACTCTAAACTTTCCACCAAAATACGAGAAAAAAAAACTTAATTAAAAATGCGCATACGACGTCATCGTCAAGTCATCGTCAAATACTAGTCGAAGCAATCAAAATCAACAATACCCAAGTGCGTGTTGGATGCCGTCCATGGTTAAGGGGATGGAGGGTGACCAAAGAGGGTTGTAAATCTTGTCAGCGGACGAATGGTTAGAAGTAAATTTACAAATGCTAGATATATGTGATAAAAACCGACATTTAAAATTTAAAAATAATGTACATATATAATGTAACATTCTAAACTAACAATGTCATAATGTCAACATTAGACCGCCCGTAGTGGGGCGTTATTTTTAAAAAAAATTGAAAAAAAACGCCCCAAAACGCCCCCTCCCCCACTACACTAGGCGTTTTGGGGCGTTATTTTTTGGAAAAATTGTTCTCCGCGTTATATTTAAAACGCTGCCTTTTGGTTTGACTTCTGACAACTTTGAGCTACCCACCAATAAACTTTGAACATGAATTCTGACAACTTTTGAAAAAGGTAACTTTTGAATGTTTTTTTTTTTTTTTCCATTAAAAATAATATGGGCGTTATGGGGCATTATACCCACTACACCACTTTTGCTATAATGCCCCCTTGCTGACTAGGACGCCACGTGTCGTATAATGCCCCCTTGGTGGGGGCATTATAACCTTCTACAACTACACATGGTCTTATAAAGCATCTTATCGTGTAATATTTTTTCTTTATTTCACAAAAAAAAAAAAAAAATTCAAATCTATAAATAAAATTTCAAATCTTCATATAACTGTTTGTTATCCGTCATTATCATCTTCTTCTTCACATAACTAACAAACTCCAAACAAACCCTAATTCCCCAAATCACACAACTCCTACACTCTCCATACTCATATTCTGCATGATAACACTTTCCAACTACTCAACCACTTCACCACATTCAACAGCAATCACTCAATGGGAGCCAGTAGAAAACTTCAAAT
The DNA here is from genome assembly GCA_030545235.1 of Helianthus tuberosus. Lineage (NCBI taxonomy): Eukaryota > Viridiplantae > Streptophyta > Magnoliopsida > Asterales > Asteraceae > Helianthus > Helianthus tuberosus. The sequence goes on along the minus strand of CM060387.1, from coordinate 40,499,167 downwards.
TGAGATCGATAGGGTTTTGAAAAAGGTTCAAGAAGGCGTCGATGTCTTCGATAGCATCTGGAACAAGGTGATTGTTGAGTGATCTTCTTCAATTTCTTGTTGATTTGAGTGTGTTAATGCGTAACGATCGCTGGTTGAAATGTTGTTGTTTAGGTTTACGATACGGATAATGCGAATCAGAAGGAGAAGTTTGAGGCTGATTTGAAGAAGGAGATTAAGAAGCTGCAGAGGTATAGAGATCAGATTAAGACATGGATACAATCTAGTGAGATCAAGGATAAGAAGGTTAGATTAGTTCAGTTTAGTTTAGTTTTCACTATATTGTTTACTATTGGAGTTAGGTTGTTTCATTATATCGGTTATCGGTCCCAGCCGAGATATCGGTGCAAAATATCGGTACCGATAGTATTGACCGATTATGGACCGATAGTTGACCAATATATCACTGATTTTCCCGATATCAATACCTTTCTTCATAGTTCTACCCAAGGTTTAAAAGAACGGAAACGAGTTTCGAGGCGTTTTCCATTCGCCTCATGATGAGGCGAAACGAGGCGTAAGGCCGAGGCGGTATTAATAAATAAATATAAAAATTGTATATATTATAAAAATAATAATACTAACTAATTTCATCATGAGATTCATCAAAAACATACATAAAAAAGACATGTAATGATTGAAATTGACACAAAAAGTCAAAAACATACATGCAGCCTTTCTTAGCGCCTCAGCCCCTCTTAGGCGCATATGCAGTAAAAACCCCATGAGGCGCGCCACAGACTCGTTTTTTGGCCGTTTCGCCTCGAGGCGCATGCCTCAGGCGTTTTTTAAAACCATGGTTCTGCCATTCGTCTTTCTTCTTGTTGTTGTTGTTATTAGTGTTTTAAGTGTTAATTGTTAAATGTTTGTGTTTTAAGTCTTAGTCAGTTCCTACTTGCTACAATTGTTAGTGTTTTGCAAGTTGCAAAAGGTTAATTTGTTAATGGTAGGAGAGTATACTGAGTTGTTAGTGTTAAATTGCTATATATATATAAATTTAGCATGATATTAAAATTACCGATATCCCACCGTGATAACCGATATCTCAAATATCGGTCCTTTACCGATATCCGATATTTTACCGCATTTACAATATTCATAGATGCTTATTATGAATTTTGTTTGTATAAGTTATAGAAGTAATGATTATTGTTTGCCTTAGTGTTGTAGTATTGATAATAATAGTGAAATCTGCAACATGAGCTAAATGTTGTTCTGTCATTCTTGCAGAGTTGTTTTGTCTAATTGTCTTTCAAGTTCTTTAACAATTCTGTCTTAAGTAGTTAAGTATTAGTTTGTATATGCTTGTTTAAAAAAGCGTGCAGTATTTCAGCCTACACAAGGCGTGCGTTTTACAAGAAGCACACCTGAGGCGCGTTTTTGCAGCTTATTTGTGTCTAAATATATGGTAAATGATGCTATAAACCTATAGGAAACATGTAAAAATATATATATAATTATTTGTGCCTCGGCCCTCGGATACGAAAAGCGGTGCGCTCTTGCGTTTGGTGCTTCGTTTCTTGGTTTTGGACCTTTTCGCTTTTGCGCGCTTCTCGCGTTTTAATACCAAGTATACAGCAAGATACATGTTTCTTTATTGAATGTCTATTTCTTTGTTGACAACAGAATTTTTCATTCTGACGAATGTTGACATAGGTTAGTGCGTCTTATGAGCAGGCTCTCATGGATGCACGGAAGCTTATTGAAAAAGAAATGGAACGGTTTAAGATCTGTGAAAAGGAAACAAAGACGAAAGCATTCTCTAAGGAAGGCCTCGGACAGCAGCCTAAAACAGTAGGCATTGATATATTCCATTATGTTTTATGAATCTGGATTGAGCATATGTGGACATCACCCTTTTCTACATATACTGATAAAATGTAAGATTAACAAGGGGTTTAAGTTTGTTTTAGTGAGGCTTGTTTGTTGATTGTCTGTTGTAGGATCCGAAAGAGAAAGCGAAGTCAGAGACTAGAGATTGGCTGAACAATACGGTATGAAGCTATTGCTTTTGTTACTATATGCATCAATTGGACATTAACTTGTAAGTATACTTTTTTATTAGGTGTCTGAGCTGGAATCTCAAATTGATAGTTTTGAAGCTGAGATGGAGGGACTATCTGTTAAAAAGGGGAAAACAAGGCCACCAAGATTGGTAAGATAAATTAGAGCTTCAACGTCTTAACTCTTAACAGTTATATACTTATATGTTACAATCGCATGATCCGATAATTATGTTTCACAGACCCATCTAGAGTCATCAATTACTCGGCACAAAGCTCACATAATGAAGTTAGAGTTGCTATTGAGACTGCTGGATAATGATGAGTTGAGTCCCGAGCAAGTTAATGATATTAAGGATTTCTTGGACGACTATGTGGAACGAAATCAGGTTTTTTCTTTTACATTTTTTTCATGGATTTTTTAAAGTTCGGGTTCTTGCTCGTTTTTCAATACTAAGGAGTAAGGACTTTTTTCATTTCTTTTACAGGAAGATTTTGATGAATTTGATGACGTGGACATGCTATACAGCACCTTACCGTTGGACAAGGTTGAGTCACTCGAAGATCTAGTTACCAGCGGTCCACCTGGTCTTGTTAAGGTAAATTGAAAACATGTTTTATTGTTCCGTTAATTTTGAATTCGTTTTTAACTCACACTCCTTTTCATCTCCTTATTTATGATATTTAATCTATCATACATTTTTTAAGACTCCTATCGACAATGGGTATGTGTGTGCACGGTACGGTTCGGTTTTGTGGTAAATCTGAAACCGTAACTGAAATGTTTGGTTTTCGGTTTTTGAAATCGTTCGGTTTCGGTTTTAGCAACGGTTCGGTTCCGTTTTTTTCGGTTTTTTGGACCAAAACTACGAAAGATTCAAAATAAAAAGTATAATCCAAGATTCAAGAATCTTTCTTAGTTGTTTGCATTTAAGTTTTTATATTTAAGCTTTTTAAAACGCCCCGCTTGCGGTATGTGCATATAATGTATATATGTGTGGGCCATCGGGGGGCAAAAGTAAAAGTGCACTAATTTTAACGTTATTTTACTAATTTCGTGAAAATAACGTTAAAAGTGGAGGACGGTTAATCATGCATCATGTGGTGGCGTTGATAGCTGAAAGACAAAAGGGTACATGCACTAATCGGTCTTTGTCTCGATTGCCGAGTGTTATGTGCCTTATGTCCAAGGCTTGATGCAAAACTACTATCGAGCCGGGGGTCTCACTGGAAGCAGCCTCTCTATTCCTACGGGGTAGAGGTAAGGCTGTCTACATCTTACCCTCCTCAGACCCTACCTTTGCTTTGCTATTGGTGGGATTTACTGAGTATGATGATGATGATGATATTTAAGCTTTTTAAAAAATATTGTTCACATAAACCTAACCTTCTAATCTATTTTTATGTTTCTCCAAAAATTTTAATTAAGACGTTTTCTTTTATAATACTTTGAAAATCATTTAATTTATATGTTAAATTTTGTTATTACTTGTAGGCAATAGATAAATTTTTTTAAAGATAATGTTTTTATTATAAATACTTAACATTCAAAAATAAAACTAAGAATTCCTAAATCAGTATATGACAAACATTAAAAATGATGTTTTAGGTTATTCGTTTTTTTTTTCGGTTTTTAAAAGATGTAAAACCGTAACCGAACCGTAAATTTCGGTTTTGGTTAAATTGGTTTTTTCGGTTTCGGTTCTGTTTTTTCGGTTTTATGCTCACCCTATGTAATATTGCAATCATCACCCAGTAATTGATTGTTGATAATACCAACTGTCAGTATATCATGAAAGAGTATGCCATTATCATAGATTCATAGTTAATGTTATGTTTTCGCAGGGTGTTGGCGCTACTGGTGCTGGTTTAAGCATAAAATCTGCGTTGTCTCCATCATCGGCTCCGTCTGTGGTATGCAACACCTCTACTTAGAAATATAAATGAATTCTAAATTGCGGTATTATATTTTCAAGTTACAGGCTTACAGCTCATACTCTCTATTAGGGGTGTTCAACAAAAAACCAAAACCAAATAAAACCGTAGTCATAACCAAAAAAACTGATCCGAATAACGAATTCGGTGTTCGGTTTGGTTTTTAACTGAAACCGAATTGTGAATTTGGTTTTTGGTTAATGGTTCCACAACTTTTTTATTTGGTTTATTAGGTTTATTTGGATAACCGAATAAACCGCTAATTTTATTAATCAATAAATAAAAGTAATAATATTTAATAAACCATATAAAATTTATTAGCCCAAATGCTAAATCTAAAGCCCAATTCAAAATAAAGCCCCCTCATTTCTTATGCAATCTAGGCTTTGAACTTCAAAGTATAAACTAGGGTTTATTAATATGTTGTGTGGCTTGGTTATTCGGTTTAAATCAGTTGCTGACTTGTTGTTCAGAACACAAACAAGAATATAATATAGGAAAAAAGTACTTAGGTTTAATTCGGTTGAAATCGGCTTTTTTGGTTTTTAAACGTAACCAAACCGATTAAATTTAGTTGAATTTGGAAAATTTTGAAAACCTAATAAACCAAATAAACCGTAAACCGAACCGATGAACACCCCTACTCCCTATATGATTCCTGGTAATACTGTAAATATGCGAAATTTGTTCCTTAAGCAAGTTGACTTTTATGCTATTTTTTGTTGTGTCTGTCTATATATTTCTAATATGCAAATGTGATCTTGGCTTCTTCATCTTCTTTTTTTTTTAAACCTTTTTAGGCCACAACTACAACATCTATTCAACAGGGAGATACAACCCAGGAGCAAGTTAATGACGCGGGCCCTAAAAACGCTTCAATATTGTCTGCTTCCCCAACAGGAACCCAAGCAATCCCTGTAGGTTCAAGTTCCGTTAAGGGCATTTTGGACAATTCAACCTCTTCCGTTTCTCCCTCTTCGATAAACATTGCCGCCAAGGGGGAAGAGATCGGTCGAAAAGCATCTCCAGGCCTTCCCGAATCAGGGTTAAGGAATGTTGGTAGAACTGGTGTGACCAATATACCCGCAATCTCCATACCAGTTACCGCTAGTGGTACGGTTTCTAGCAGTGGGTCCCTTGGAGTTTCGTTAGAAACGCCACGGAGAGCTATGTTAGGAGCTGATGAGAGACTTGGTGGTAGTGGAATTGTGTCGCCATTGGTTTCTTCTTTGAATAGTAGAATGGTATTGCCGCCAGGTGGCAAGGCCGGTGATGCTGTTAGCGGCGGTGACAGTGGCAGTAATGGTGAGGCGGCAGGGGTTACAAGCAGGGTGTTTTCGGCTTCTGGAGTTTCAGGCTTACAATGGAGGCCTGGAAGCCCCTTTCAAAGTCAACATGAAGGGGTATGTTGCTAATCTCTCTCTCTTTATATATATATATATATATAGTTATACACACATATCTGTAATGCACTACTTTTAATTTTTTTTAAGTTACTGTTTACACTTTTAATTTGTGAATCGTTATCTTATAATTGCTTAGTTTCAGATAAGATTTGTGAAAGAACAATAATTGAAACAAACAAGTTGCATACTTTTGGATAATTATTTAGCTGATGGGGTATATAGCAAAATATTTAAAGCAAGTAAACGAATTGACTGACATCAACATTTTTAGCCATCTTGCCAATGGTTTTTGATTGTATCATTAATTAGAAATCACAAGAGCTTTGACGTTACGAAGAAAAAAGAAGTTTTATGAATTGTAATACATAAAACTGTTTAATGATAATATGGTATAAATAGTTTGCTAGCTATGAACCGTAGATATCTTTATGCTACTTATTATGACAGATTCATAGAAGACCTGAAATTGTACCAGACCAAAGGGAGAATTATTTGCAACGGTTACAACATGTGCAACAGGCCCAACAGGGTCAGGGTACCCTACTTGGCATGCCTTCCCTTTCTGGTGGAAATCATAAACAATTTACTACACAGCAGAACCCACTTCTTAAACAGGTACGTCTTTTGTCTTGTTCGTTATTATATAACACTATTAAATGTGTTTGGATGTTATTCACTTTGTTTATGATTACAGCTCAACTCTCAAAGTTCAGCTGCATCACCTCAAGGTGCAGGCCTTATTGCTGCCACATCAGAACAGCAAAAAGAAAGTTCAATACTCATACCAACGGGTTCGAAAGATACTGGTATGCTTAAATGATTAAATAATAGCCTTTGACTTCTTTTGTGTTTTAAACATAGCGGTCTAAGTTGATATTTGCCTTGAAAAAGTGTATAATAATTTTGTAAATAACAATCTGTACTCTCAAGTAGATGAACCTCAGCAACATCAAAATCAGTTGGATGATTCTGTCACAAGTAATGTGCTTGACAAAAATACCGCCAATGAGGATGTTTCAAAGGTGTCATACACAGTAGATACTCAGGTTTATATTTAAGCAAGTTTTGGTGTCTGCTTGTCGAAACATTAAAAATTTTGTAATTTATAATTGCTTTTGCAATTGTTACTGTAGGCTGGAGTACCTGGCTCAGTGACCGAGGCAGATAAAGTGACCCGAGATGTGGATCTCTCTCCTGGTCAACCATTACAGCCTGGTCAAACCGCTAGCTTGGGGGTGATTGGTAGAAGAAGTGTGTCTGACCTTGGTGCAGTTGGTGACAACCCCAGTGGCTTAAGTTCGACCGTGGGACCCATTCATGATCAGCAATACATCTTGCAGTTGCTAGAGTCTTCCTTTTACAAGCTTCCACAACCCAAAGATTCTGAACGTGCAAAGACTTACATTCCGGTATGAAGATTTTGTCTTCCTTGTGCTATACTACTTTTAGTTGCACCTTTTAGTTTCGGTTTTGTTTTCTGTAACTGTTAAAAATTAGGTAAAGCACAGGTTAAAAAGAATGGCTCAAATGAGCTGGAGCAGGTCAGATGGGTTGAAAGATGTCTTAAGTGTAGTTTTAACGCATAAAACCCCCTAAATCATTTGTTCAAAAAGTTAGATTATTATTGAAATGATATAGTTCTTTGTAATCATATCTTGACACATTAATATTTAATAGAAGCACACTAGACAAAAGTGCATCTGATCTGGTCAACCCAACCTGACCCATACCAAATGGTGAATTAGTTTCTTGTTTGATTTTTAGCCGGTGAAATAGCTGAAATTAAAAAAAAAAAGTAGGTTGAAAAGAAACATGTCAGACGAGTGGTTGAAAGTTCCCAAAGTGTATTTTATCTGCATGCTCTAAAAATTAGATTATTGCTGAAATGATAATATTTTTTAATAATATCCGACCGTAGTTAGATATAAATATGTAATGACATAAATGCTTCACGTCAACCCGACCGATACCAAAAATTTACCCATGGTGAAGTTCATGTTATGTATCTGTAATCGTTCTGTTAAAAAAGTTGATTATTTTTTAAATGATATAGTTTGGAAATCATATCCGAGTATCTTTTTTTTTTTCTAATAGCAACGCTTGCTCTTACTCTGTTAGACCAATAATCCTATATTATCTGAGTATGTGAGACGCTAATTATCAATGAAAGATTTTTGAAGTAATGTTAACAAAAAAGTGTTTCAGATTACCTGACCCATTCATTTTGCCACCTCTACAATTTGTGTGCATCTTGAATTTTTTTTTTTTTTTTTGTAAATCAATTTGTTATTTTTCTTTTTCTGGATTTCAGAGGCACCCTGCTGTGACCCCTCAAAGCTATCCCCAAGTGCAGGCTCCGATCGTTAGCAATCCAGCCTTTTGGGAACGTCACGGATCTGATAACACTGGGACCGATACTCTGTTTTTTGCATTTTACTATCAGCAGGTACTTATCTTTTACAATTATATATATAGACACACATATTGGGTAAAATTACATGAATGTTGCTCTATAATGTGTTTGTTTTTTATACAGAACACATATCAACAGTATTTAGCTGCAAAAGAACTGAAGAAACAATCATGGAGATACCATAAAAAGTTCAACACATGGTTTCAACGACATGAAGAACCCAAGGTTGCTACCGATGATTATGAACTCGGAACTTATGTCTACTTTGATTTTCACATGGGCAATGAAGAGATGCAACAAGGCTGGTATGGTTACTTAAAATCTCGCTTTTCATGTATCGTTTATCTTATTGAATTACCAAACAAACAAATGTACCCAAAGAATAAAAAATGAATTCAAATGCACGGTCATCATGCTGACAGTTGGTTATTGATTTGCAGGTGCCAAAGAATCAAAAATGAATTCAAATTCGAGTACAGTTTTCTTGAAGATGAGCTTCTTGTGTAAACACTTGTGGCCGCTTTTACTGTTTTAGCATATTTTCAAGTTTTGCACAGTTGCATACTTGCATTGCCGCTTACATGGTCAGATTTCTTTTCTAGGTTTATTAATACCGAAGAGATATATAAATAAGTAGTTAGACATGATGTCAACCACATCCGTTTTCAAACTCTCTTCAATCTGTAATGGAGACAATACGATCCGAGATAGAAGTTTGGCAACTTCTGAATGGTTTAGTGCTGAACCAATAAGAGGTCTGAACCATTAAGTGTTGAATCAGTAAGAGGTCTAAACCATTAAGAGCCAGTATAATGCTTAACCATTTAGAGGCAAATGTCTGACCAATTCAGATTAGAGGTCTTAACCATTCAGACTTAGTATAATGCTTAACCATTCATAAGCAAATGTCTCAACCATTCAGACATCTGCTCGTGAAACAAACAGTCTGAACCATTAAGTGTTGAACCAGTAAGAGGTCTGAACTATTAAGAGTCTCGTTAAGAGATAAACAAACAACCCCTAACTCATATTCAACTAGAGTCAACTCGTAACAAGATAAGTTGATCTGTTCTTTTTTTACTTTTGATAAGTTTGCGTCTTTGTGTTTATTATAAAATTATTATATTAGTCTCAAATACCATAACATTATAATAAACTGCCTAAGGAAAGCAAGTGAGAAACAAAGGATGGGCTTGAAAATTTACAAGTGCCAAACTCTGCCAATGGCTAGCTATCTTATGTTATATATTATTTGAGTGTGTTAACCAGGGAGTTATCTTGAACCAGTACTTGGCTCGAAAATGGTTTGAAAAAATTTGTTAAAATGTGTATTTAACAAAACAGGCGAACTCGTATAAAGGTTACCATGATATAGGTTTCTCTGGTTATGTTTTAAACTTAGTTTAGTTTTGAATAAGATTTAAAATATACAGATGATAGTAACATTTTCTCTCTTATCCACTTGCAACCATTTTTATAATATATAGACCACCCTCACGGAATTTGGTGAGAGGGATGAATGCTCTAACACAACTCATTTCAAGTGAGTCTGTTTTGGTTAGGACTTGGTTTGGACCCGGACCCACACCACTTCCCACCTCCCTGCTACAACTCATTCTAAAACGACTCACGTCAACAAAGTCTAAACTGGTTAGAACTTAGTTTGACCCGGACCTAGTTGATACTTCTTTAAAACGACTTGTTTTGACTTGTTACTTCTCTAAGATTACTCGTTTTAACTTGGTGGCTAACTCGGCCTGTCTATCTAGAGATGACATAAATTAACGTTTGTAATGCGTGCCGTTTGTCCCAAGGATGTAGCATTGCAAACGCCATATCAAGGACGAGTGACTTGGTTCGTCTTCCCAATGATACTAAAAAATGAAAGAAGTGGGCCTGCTCACAATCAAATAAAACTAGATAACTTAAATTAACAGATGGATTTAAAATATATTAATACATATTTTTTTCATTTCATATTTCATAAAAACTAGAAAGGTGAACTTGGGTGCTTGAATCTTTGTACTTTTTTGGGACCTTTTGTGTCTCCAATTTTGAAATCTTGCATGTGCATTTGATATGATGATATGTGTAAAGAATAAAGACGGTCTCAATAGTCAAAATCCAGCACAAGAAGCCAAAATCTGCTTCTTTAGCCGTTGTACACTTTGCAGCAAGTGTTGTACATAAACAATGATTATGAAGATGTATTCTTTAATTCAACATGAGAAATCTAGCAAAGGGATGTTGTTTTTATTCATTTGAAAATCGGTGTATTATTGCAAACAAGTATGCATTTTTTTATTAAAATTATTAAGAGCATAGATAAGAAATATTTATTGGTTTATTGGGTACCATGAAAATAAAATGTATAAATCTGACTCATTTTATTATATATAACTAGAATTAAGCAACCGTGTCAAATAGCATCAATGTCAGACCACCGCCAGCAAACACCAACACTGATTCGATCTAGATCCCACATGTTGCGTTGAATCTGTCAAACGAAAAAAATAGACGTAAAAACATTGATCACACGTGCACATTGCGCCTTGTTAAGTCGTAAAATTTTGAACGAAATGTAAAAACGTTGAACCACACACATACGATGTGTCAATGTTAACTCGCAAAATTTAGAAAGAAACGCAAGACAAAAATTTACGAAAAATAAAAAAAAAAGTTGTGAGGTAAAATTGAAAATAGTGAAAAGTTTTTGGTTAAAATTTAGAAAAAAAACAATTTTGTAGGGTTAAAATTACAAAAGAAGAAAAACTTTTAGGTTAAAACTAAAAAAATATTTTTTTTAAAACCCCATGAGGTATAACATCTCATGCACAAAAATGTTACTAATTAATAATAACTAGGGAGGCAAACGAACCGACTGACATGACTGTGTCGTCCCGATCAGTCAAAAACCCAATTAAACCTAGGTAGCTAGGGTAAGTCGGGTATCGAATCCACGAAGAGCATGTGGTCAGTATCGCACGACCTGTTCGACTACTTAGACTATTTACAAAAATGTACAAATTGATTATGAAGCTTGCTTATTTTTATTTGTTTGTTAGGTTTTGAAAAGGAGTCGGACTAAGCCGACAAATTGATATTATTTAAAACTACTGATGATTAACTAAGATAGCAAACTAAATTACTAAATGATTGAAACAAGAAACTAGAAACAAGTTCCACACCCGGTTTCGGTAATTGCCAACCTAGGGTTTCTACAAATTTTAGATTCAACTCAATTGCATACGATTAGCGGATTTAGTGTACCGTGACTTAGGTGCCAATAACTATCAACGTTTCGAAAAACGGACAAGAATGCACTTTGTAATCAACACAAGTAAAACCTAACCACGACAATGCATAACTACACATAACCATTTCGTAAATTCATAACTTTTAACATCGTTCGACAATTTACGAATACGAAACAAATGTAAACTATTGTCAATGGTTTCAAAAATCAAACACAATTTGTCACAAAGTTGAAGCAAGAAACAATTCGAAACCCTAAATTAAACAACTACCTATACCGGGGTGAAACCGAGGAGACTAGCCGTTCATAGTCGAAGAAGCACGATCACCGGAGGATGAACACGAACCCCGAACCATAATCTTCAAGTCTTGAGGAGAGGTGGAAGTTAGGGTTTGAATATGAAGGTGGAAGAGGATGATGGTGATGATGGAATGATGGAGATGGTGATTTGATTAGGGTTAGGATGAAAATGGTGTTAGTGGTTGTGTTAGGATTGATTAGGGATGAATTGGATGATCAAGAATGATTCCAAGGAGGTGTTTTTACCTCCCAAGGTTCGTAACCCCCGAAAAATGGTCAAACAAAACGTTATGACTCGTCAAAGATCAACAAGAAACAAGATTTCGCGACTCAGCAAACGGAGGCCCGTCGCCGACGGCCATAGGGGCGTCCCCGACGGCCTCTGGTTTTGCTGGTTTTGTCCGAAACTGTTTTCTTCATAACTTCTTCGTTATAGCTCCGTTTTACTCACCGTTTTCGCCCACGTTCTCGTAATTCAGCCCTCTATCATGCCATCTTCCAATATATTCATTTTAAATCCATTAACATTCCACAAAACACATCCAATCTTCGTGATTAACCCGGTTTTGTTCATTTCACATCCCCGGTGCTCCGTTTAGCTCCCGATTAGCTCCTTAAACTCTTTTAGACCTGTAAAACACAAATCCCATTAAAAGTAGGCTATTCAAGATTAAAAGCTATGTAAAAGCATCAACTTAAGCACAAACGATCACCGGTTTTCGACCACGTATCACATCCCCACACTTGTCTTTTGCTTGCCCTCAAGCAAATTTGTTTTTCACTTTCACGTGGGTCGAACGAGAAACACACATCCCATCCCCGAGACTAAAGTTAAGGTCTAAAGTCATACCCGGTTCAAACTTTTTACAATTTACGAAATATCTAACGGTAAAGTGAATAATCACATATAAAATGGTTATCGAAGATTAACCCGCCTTTGAAACTAATAAATGATGCACACCCCTCACAATGTTCTCTCCACTCGGTTTAAAATTTGGCTAATAGATAATGAATTAGCACTTTTCAAGTAATCACTCAAAACCGATTAGAACACGTACCCGCATAGGCTTGCAACTCAATCGTTCTCCACCACCGAACATGAATACTAAGTACAAGTCATAAGGTCTTTGGAAGGTTGTAATGGGGTTAGGCGAAGGGTAGGAAATAGGATATTTTAAAGTGGCTAAGGTGATGAAAATTCGATTTTTATTACAAAAGACTACTCTAAACAAAACTAAACTATAAACATCAACTACAAGGCAACAACTTTAGCCTTTTATTTCTCAAACTAAGAACATATATTTTTGTTCTTTTCTCACAATTTTCTATCTTTCTCATACATTTTCTGATTTTTCTCTTTTTTTTTCTTTTTTTATGCAAACAAACAAATACAACTATACAAACTTTACTCCTATAATCGAATTTCCATCACACGGGTTTAAAAGAAAAAAGTTTTAAGGTTATGGGCTAAAGGGTAGTCAAACGAAAGGATTAGGCTCAAAATTGGCTACTAGGGGATAATTTTTGGGTAAGGAAATAAAAATGGTGTAACATGAAAAGGTTTACCTAATGCCTTAATCATTCTCGTGCTTGTATTCGGTCTATGGTCTCGAACGTATCAAAAGTTGCAAGTTCTACAATACGTGACTAATGGTCCACTCAAACAAAGAAACATGTATATGTAAATCTATGATATAAAAGTGGCTCAAAACCTCACGTATAAGGGTATGGTATGTGATATGCATAAAATGCTAGTTTCTTAGGCGAATTATTCCCAAATAACCACCCGCTAAATACCCGTCATGCTATTAATTTGAACTTGACCATGATAAAAGACCAAATGGGTTGTGCAATCCCTCGTTGACTTAGTTACTTGTGCTTTTAAGATCGCTTTTTAAACAATAAATTTTGAAATTTTCCCCCATCCCCACACTTGAGGTAAACATTGTCCTCAATGTGTAGTATTTAAATGAACGGGTCAAAATCGAAAACTTTTACTACTCCCCCATCCCCACACTTGAGGTAAACATTGTCCTCAATGTGTAAGAACTAGTGTTTTAAAACGCACAAGGGATGTGACACGGCTAACCTTCCAAAATTTCACCCCGTAAAAATAAAATACAAAATACAATCCACTTATTACTAAACTAAGAATCAAGGTAAAAAGGAAACGCATGCACCTGATTTTTGTCGCTTGATGCCCATATCTTCTTCTTCTCTTCATAAAAACGATTGTCTCTCGAACATCATGTACCTACAAATTCTAACCCTTGTGTAGAAGCATGCTTCTCACAACCATTGAAATTTGTTAGGTGGTTAGTTCTACTATTTTTATAAAAGTGTTACCAAATCATGCGTTAAATTACCTTTATTTTTTTATTTTTTTTTGTGGAAAAATAAGTTACAACAATAACAAGCCTAACTCACTTTCGTAGGAATCACGGTTGCATTTAGCTTATGCAACAAGCCCTTTTAAACCCCCCCCCCCCCAATAGCTTGGGAGGACGAGAGGTCTCGTGAGAGTTATATAGGGAACACACCCACAACGTTCATTTATCTAAGAAAATAAAAATAAGACGAAAATAATACAAACTCTACAACAATTATACCTGACTTACCTCTCATGGCGGTCGAAGTGCACATTTGCCTACCGAGTTTCCAACATACGCTCGGTAATTAGCATGCCGAATCAATACTCTTTTTATTATACTCGACATGCATATTGTACAACTTTAGGGTCGCTTCTTACTAAACTGGCCAATGTCTTGCAACGCCACCCTTCGAATCATTATACCCGAACCCACATCCCCAACTTTTTTGGTTGGAGTGATAAGTATGGGAGAATGATGGATATGAACGTGGGCATCTTTCGGATCCGACTCGTCTCGCGGTGTGATGTCTTCCGCTCGGTTCAAACATTCATTTTCTTGCTCGGGTAGATCGATAACCTCTTCCACCATCTCACCATCTACTATTGTACCATTTGCCCAAACCTCTTGGTCTTGCCTAAGTTGGGCCATCTCATCGGTTAGTTGACCAACCTGAATAACCAAAGCCTCAAATGATCTATCTCTCAACTCGTCTTTCTTTTTCATTTCTAGCATCATGTCCATGATCGTGTCGAGCTTAGAGTGTAATGAATCTTGAGGCTCCTCGTATGTCGGTCGAGGGGAGTCATGATAATAGTCATCATACTCCTCCTGATAACTTGAGAAATGTGGCAAGTCGGGTTCATAGTTGTTGTAACCCCGTTCTTGCTCATAATGGTAACTCATCTCTGCATAGTAGTATTCTTGATAATTTGGGGGTGGTGGTGGTCTACTGTATGGAGAATGCGAGGATGGACCATTGAAATCTCCATAATCCGCCCTCCTATAATCATACAGTCCGCTGAGGTAGTCTTCCCGATCCTTGTTGGCTTGAACTTTTGCGTGGAAAACGAAGCAATCTTCTAAATAATGCTCTCCGCTTCCGCAACACTCACACGGATCATCATCTACCCAATTCATATTGAAAGATGGTACCTGCAAAACATGTACCTGCAGAAACAAACTCAACCACCCAAAGTAAAATCACAAGTATACAAGAAAAAGGAAAGAAAATAAACTAAACTAAAATCGAACAAGCAATGAAATACTAAGCGCACTAGCTCCCCGGCAACGGCGGCATTTTGACGTGACCGTGTCGTCCCGATCAGTCAAAAACCCAATTAAACCTAGGTAGCTAGGGTAAGTCGGGTATCGAATCCACGAAGAGCATGTGGTCAGTATCGCACGACCTGTTCGACTACTTAGACTATTTACAAAAATGTACAAATTGATTATGAAGCTTGCTTATTTTTATTTGTTTGTTAGGTTTTGAAAAGGAGTCGGACTAAGCCGACAAATTGATATTAGACAAAATTGCAGAAAACAACCTTTATGTATACCCCAAACTGCACTTTATACCTTTCACTATGAAATCCGCCAAAACCAACCTTTACGTTCATGTTTTGTTACACATCACAACCTTTACACCAAACCTAGTCAAAAAAGTCAGTTAAGTTGCCCCATGTGCAATGCATGTGAGGGCATATATGTCTTTTCCTTTGACCCCTTTTACAATGAATATTATATTTAAACTTTTTTATTTATTCCTTCAAAAACATCATCATCTGAAACCCAGATCTTGATTAACATCAACTTCTTCATAAAAAGTCTTATAAACCCTAGAATTTCAAGACACCATGTCTCCTTTAAATCTTAATGAAATCAAGCAGGTCTTGGGTGCAAATTGTGTAACTTTTCAAGACGACCAAAACCCTTTCTTTCTTGTTACTCTGTGTGTAGTTTCAATTTGCAAGCATTTCAGGTGTAGATTACAGTGGGGAGAAAACAGAATTTTACGGTGAAGAAGGGGGATACAGCATTCAAGGTGTTATAAAGTTTCCCTTTTGGTTTATTGCATAGCTATTATATGCTCTTCGTTTATTTAATACTCAAATATTAAAATCTTTTCATGGTTTTAGTGGATGGGCAGATATGGAAGCCAAAGATGAAGGTACAGGTTGACCCAAATCTTCTTAAACTATCAAAAAGCCAAAACGACACAAAATCCAGCAAAGACATATATGATTTCTTCCTTGCATTGGCTGCTTGCAATACAATTGTGCCTATTGTTGTTAATACATCTAATCCCAATGAGAAGTTGATAGATTATCAAGGGGAATCTCCTAATGAACAAGCACTTGTTTATGCTGCTGCTGCTTATGGATTTATGCTCATTGAGCGAACATCTGGTCACATTGTTATTGATATTCAAGGAGAAAGAAAAAAGTATGATGTGTATTCCTTTTAGACTTCTTACATAAACATGTCATGTGTGCTTTTATTGTTTTGTTTCTACTTTTAACTCTGTTGATAGTGGTT
This sequence comes from Helianthus tuberosus, assembly GCA_030545235.1. Lineage (NCBI taxonomy): Eukaryota > Viridiplantae > Streptophyta > Magnoliopsida > Asterales > Asteraceae > Helianthus > Helianthus tuberosus. Next base: position 40,482,908 of record CM060387.1, on the reverse strand, counting down.
ATACATCGCAAAATGGGTTGACACGGTCCACTTTTTGTGGGAAAGTGGAAGCAAATTGAGGAGGAGAAGAGAAAATGGGGTTGTTTTAATTAGGGTAATTGGGTTTTGGGATGTATGGATGCAGAAGATGATGAAATATTGATGTTAACAGGCAAGAAGATGGAGATGATGGGGATACATTAATTTTAATTTAATTTAGAAATAAAAAGGGTCAAAGGAAAAGACATATATGCCCTCACATGCATCGCACATGGGGCAACTTAACTGACTTTTTTGACTAGGTTTGGTGTAAAGGTTGTGATGTGTAACAAAACATGAACGTAAAGGTTGGTTTTAGCGGATTTCATAGTGAAAGGTATAAAGTGCAGTTTGGGGTATACATAAAGGTTGTTTTCTGCAATTTTGTCTTGATATTATTTAAAACTACTGATGATTAACTAAGATAGCAAACTAAATTACTAAATGATTGAAACAAGAAACTAGAAACAAGTTCCACACCCGGTTTCGGTAATTGCCAACCTAGGGTTTCTACAAATTTTAGATTCAACTCAATTGCATACGATTAGCGGATTTAGTGTACCGTGACTTAGGTGCCAATAACTATCAACGTTTCGAAAAACGGACAAGAATGCACTTTGTAATCAACACAAGTAAAACCTAACCACGACAATGCATAACTACACATAACCATTTCGTAAAGTCATAACTTCTAACATCGTTCGACAATTTACGAATACGAAACAAATGTAAACTATTGTCAATGGTTTCAAAAATCAAACACAATTTGTCACAAAGTTGAAGCAAGAAACAATTCGAAACCCTAAATTAAACAACTACCTATACCGGGGTGAAACCGAGGAGACTAGCCATTCATAGTCGAAGAAGCACGATCACCGGAGGATGAACACGAACCCCGAACCATAATCTTCAAGTCTTGAGGAGATGTGGAAGTTAGGGTTTGAATATGAAGGTGGAAGAGGATGATGGTGATGATGGAATGATGGAGATGGTGATTTGATTAGGGTTAGGATGAAGATGGTGTTAGTGGTTGTGTTAGGATTGATTAGGGATGAATTGGATGATCAAGAATGGTTCCAATGAGGTGTTTTTACCTCCCAAGGTTCGTAACCCCCGAAAAATGGTCAAACAAAACGTTATGACTCGTCAAAGATCAACAAGAAACAAGATTTCGCGACTCGGCAAACGGAGGCCCGTCGCCGACGGCCATAGGGGCGTCCCCGACGGCCTCTGGTTTTGCTGGTTTTGTCCGAAACTGTTTTCTTCATAACTTCTTCGTTATAGCTCCGTTTTACTCACCGTTTTCGCCCACGTGCTCGTAATTCAGCCCTCTATCATGCCATCTTCCAATATATTCATTTTAAATCCATTAACATTCCACAAAACACATCCAATCTTCGTGATTAACCCGGTTTTGTTCATTTCACATCCCCGGTGCTCCGTTTAGCTCCCGATTAGCTCCTTAAACTCTTTTAGACCTGTAAAACACAAATCCCATTAAAAGTAGGCTATTCAAGATTAAAAGCTATGTAAAAGCATCAACTTAAGCACAAACGATCACTTGTTTTCGACCACGTATCACCGACCTTGTTCGTGTTCATTTGTTAAGAAATATGTGTGTTCGCGAACTGTTCATAAACTCTTACCGAATGAGATTTATGTTCTTTATTATTGTTAAGGAGATGAACTTGTTCGTATTTGTTTGTGTTCGTTTGTTAATTTTAGGCAACGAACGAAAAAGAATAATCCTGAACACAAATGAAAACAAATGCACAAACAAGTGTTCATGAACATAATATACACCAACACTTATTAGATATTTTATTTGTTGGAATTTTGAAGTATTTAAATAAAATATAAATACTAAAAACACTAATGAACTATCGAACATAAAAGGACACGTTACTGAACGTTCACGGACATAAATGAATGAACGCGGCCTCTGTTCATGTTCGTTCATTTAACTAAACGAACAAGATTTATAGTTTGTGTTCGTTTGTCTAATACACGAACAAATACAGACGAACTTCTGCCGAATGGTTAACGAACTATTCGCTGAACGTTTGGTTCGTTTGCAGCCCTAATCCAAACTATGATCTTTGTAGGCCTACAATTCTATAATTCTGTAAACGAATTGAATGTTCGGTGAAAAATTCGTTTATATTGGTTTATTAATAAAAATGAATATTGATATTTTTTCCATTTAATTAAATGAACAAAGATAAACACATGTTTCGTTAGTATATTTATGTTCACTGAACGTTCGTTTATGTTTGTTCATTTATTTACATTTGTTTATGTTTGCTTGTGTCCATTTACGTTCATGGGCGGTTTGTTTAGATGCTTAACAAATGAACATGAACAAACACGAACATGTTCATTTTCTTAACAAACGAACATTCGTTCGATTAAATGTTCGTGTCATGTGAAAGTTAAATGTATGAACATGAACATGTCCCCGTTCGTGTTTGTTCGGTTCGTTTACAGGCCTACCCTTCAAAGGGTAGATAATAATATGTACTTACAATAGTGACACTCTTATTTTTCATGTTTGTTGCCAAGCGTAATCTAAAGAAAAAGTAACTTAATTTGTCCCTAACAAATAATTGACTAATTTTCATACAAATCATATTGTTGCAAATTGTTTTGAAATGAAATAAACTAGATATACCACCCGCCGCAATGCAGGGGAGATTCGTTAGTTATATATCATATTAGATGCAAGGCAAATATTTCTTATATGACCGCGAGTCTGTGTGTAAACCATAGAAAAAAATAACTAACTCGCTCTGACTCGCGCGCTGTAACAGACTTGTCAAACGGGAAAAATAGACACGCTTCGACGGACCTATCAAACAGGAAAAAATAGATGAAAAAAACGTTGAACCCCACACGCACTTTGCGGCGTGTTAACTCGGAAAATTTAAAACGAAACGTTAAATAGAAAACTTGTGAAAGATGAAAAGCAGTGGCGGATCCAGAATTTTTTTTCACCGGTTCCTTTTGGTAGATTCTTACTAGTTCTCACTAATTTTTCCAAATCATACAATGTCTCCACTATTTTTTTTCCCATTTTTCTAAACCGAGGGGGTTCCTGGGAACCCCCAAAACCCCCTGGATCCGCCCCTGATGAAAAGTATAAGGGACCAAGGTTGAAAGTAAAAAGTGTCGGGGTTAAATTACAAAAGATGAAAAGCTTTGGGTTAAAACTAAAAAAAATCAAAAGGGTTAAATTACAAAACATGTAATTTTTTGAATTATAAATGAAAATTTCAAATTAATCAAATGAGTTAAATTACTAAAGATTGAAACTTTAGACTTAAATTGCCAAAGATTGAAACTTTAGAGTTGGAAAGAAAAAATCCTTTTTTTTTTTTTTTGAAAAACTCACAAAGCAAAGGGTTCAATAACCATAAGCACAAATATGTTGCTTATTTGTAGTTTTATAATAAAAATAATATAAGTGGAAAGGCCTGAAAACAAAATTGCATTTTCAAGTGTTGTATTAACATCTTTATTTTTCACATATACACACCTATTCCTTTGTTTACACTTTTGCACTTTATATTCACAACTTGTTAAGTGTGTTAAGGATTGCTATTATATGCAAATGATGGCAGTCCAACTGGTTGATGTATCAGAGTTTTACCCATGATGCCCGGGTTCGATCCCCACTTGAGGCGGTTTATTCCCCCCTGTGGCGGCCCTCAATCCGTCAAGCCCTATTCGGTGTGCCGAGGCACCTATGGGGTTTTTCCCAGAGGCAAAGTATAGTGGGTGCCCGGGGTGCATCCGCCCACCCCAATATTTTCGGTTAGAAGTGTACAAGTTTCGATTTTTCGTCCCAAAATTTTAAAATTGTATAGGATCGCCACCCGATTATTTTTCCTAAATTGTATATCCTAAATATTTATAAACTTTGTATATAAATGATGGGTAGTTTGGTAAATATACACTTTGTTTTATTTGGAACTATTATTATTTGACCCGGTTTGAATCGAATAGCCAACCCGACCCGACTCGAAACATAACAATAGGAAAAAAAAATTGGGTCCCATCACTTTACGCCCCCTCGAAACTTTTGGTCAAGCTCCGCAACTGGTTTTTCCTTTGAACGCCGGTCACTCTCTGATGCCAGCTGGGGCACGGTTAAGACACTCACGTCTGGCCGGAGAGGGGCGACGGGCCTCCCCAATGCGCGGGGAGGGGGGTGGTATAGGGTGTCTCACACCCAAAAAATTGTGACACCTTCCCGTTCAAAAAAAGGATTGCTATTATATTATTATTCTAGTTGGGATGACAATTTTAATAATTTATATAAAAAAAAGTCAATATAAATTGCCCTTAATTTAAAAGAGAAATTTAAAGATTTAGAGAACAATTCGAATTCTTAGATAATATCATGGGATCTAGGGGTGTCTATCGTGTCAGGTTGCGGGTTGATAGATTGGTGGGTTGAAATGTTCAACCCGAATCCAACCCATATTATAACTTTGGTCAAATATTTCAACCCTAACTCGCACACATGTAGATGTGTGTCAACCCAAACCCACCCCGTTTAACCCATATATTTGAATGAGTCATACAAGTTGACGATTTGTAAGCGAGTTGTTGGGTTTTAAGCGGGTTATCGATAACCTGTTTAAAATTGAGTATGATTGTGACAAGTAAATAATATAATGTGTTAAACTAACATTATTATGACTAACCATATAGAATAAAAACGAAAAAAAAACACAAACAAAAGTACATCTTAAACATTAAGACACTCCAATAAAGGTAGATCTATCTTAAGGGAACCGAGGTGAAGCGACCTCACACTTTTTCATATGTCAAGTATACTATCAAAAATCAATCGATCCATTTTTTTAGGATGATAACCCCTATTTGTTTGTTGTATGATTAAATTAAACAATGATAAATGGTTGGAGTGATTAAACTCATTTTTGTGGAACCAATTGATTTGCAAAGGGTGATACTATTCCCACCCCCCTAATTCCTGATTACACCCCCCCTACAAAAACATCACATCCATCAATCCATCAATCAATCATTTGCTTTTTTTTTTAGTTTTTTTTGTCTTTTTGTTGTCTTTTTAGTATATTTTAGTGTTTTTTTGTTATTATTATTATTAGGGGACCGATAGAATGAGTTTAGTGTTTTTTTGTTATTATTATTATTAGGGGACCGCTAGAATGAGAACCAAAGTTTGTAAAAAAAACAAAACTTTGGGTGTAAAAAACTACCCCCTCGGGCGCGCCGTTTGAAATTTTTTTTTACGAATTTGTTAAAATATACGGATCTAGTTGTAAAAAAAATCGTGGTCAACGCCCCTCCGTGGCACGTGGTTCCCGAGGGGGTAGTTTTTTACACCCAAAGTTTGTAAAAAAAAAAGAAAAAACAAAAAAATAATAAAAACACCAAACTTTGGGTGTAAAAAACTACCCCCTCGGGCGCGCCGTTTGAAATTTTTTTTTTTACGAATGTTGTTAAAATATACGGATCTAGTTGTAAAAAAAAATCGTGGTCAACGCCCCTCCGTGGCACGTGGTTCCCGAGGGACACTTTTTTAAAGTTTGCTGGGGACACTTTTTTCAAAGAAGCGGTGCGCCTTTGTGATTGGGACGATCTTAGTGAAGAAATGCCTACTATTATTATTATTATTATTAAAAAAAACGTGGATCATATAATTGGTGCTACTGCCTCAAATTATTGTTTAGGGCTGTTCAAATTTCAATCTCTTTTAAAAAGAACACTTTATTCTTCAATCAAGTCCCGTAGCCTCTCTCAAATTTCAATCTAAAATTTTACAAAGTGACACAAGAGCATCAAGAGGGGAGCAAGGATCATCACACTCGTGGTTAAAATCTTCATCGCGATACTATCATCTTGGAGGTAGAATTATAATTTATTCGTTGTGTAATTTTTTCTTATCTTTGATTCATGTTCTTATTTTTTCTTATTCAACTTTTATAGCATTCAGAAAAGTTAAAGAGATGTCTGGATTTTCAACAGATCAGGTATAGTTTTTAATTCCCATGTTTCAAGTTTCAACTTATTTATATAATCTAGCTAGGTTAAGGGTCTTGTTTTAGTTTAAATGAGTTTGTTTGGATAATATATATTTTTCTAACTACTCAAGCTTGTTCACCTAATATTTTGTAACTAATATTAGTTCACTTTTAGGTGTTCAAGTCTCGTGAAGAGTTGATGGAATGGGTTAGAAACACCGGACGTAGTCTTGGTTACGCTATGGTGACTAAAAGATCGAAAGCTAAAAATGGCTACGTGTCTAAAGTTGTACTTATGTGTGATCGTGGTGGTGTGTATATATCAGATAAAGATTCAAGTAGAGAGACCGGCACTAGAAAGATAAATTGCCCGTTTGAAATGGTAGGGAAATTTTCAAAAAAGAAAGGTTCTTGGACGTTAAAAGTAAAACCTGGTGAGCATAACCATCCACCCGGAGAATATATGGAGGGACACCCAATCCTCAAACGATTGACACCTAATGAACACCAATTGGTGGCAGAGTTGACGGGGAAGGGTGTGTTCCCAAAAGATATTTTAGGTGTTATGAAGGAGCGTGATGAAAATAATGTCTCTACAATTAAAAACATATATAACGCACGTGATAAAATTCGAGCAACGGATCGTAAAGGGAAATCTTTGATGGAGGTGCTAATGTCTCATTTAAATAATAAAGGGTATACTTTTGAAATTTCTACCAATAGAGTTTCAAACATGTTGGAAGACTTATTCTTTGTTCCTAAAATAATAAAGGGTATACACTCAAGAGCCTTGGAGACATAGTTCATTCGGGTATCTAGAGACTGCTGATTATGTTGGTTACATCAGTCCAGACGTGAACTATCAAGTGCCTGGTGAAACAAGTTCGTTCATAAATCAAGATATTTACGGAAAAAAACCATTCAAGGACGATCCTGGTGAACCAAGTCCGTTCATGACACAAGATACAGACGGACAAGGTTTTTTTACCAACCTTTTAAACACACCGGGATATGATTTCATGGGGTTGAACCAAGATATTGTCGGACAAAGTTCTTTCGCCAACTCTACAAGTGCGCCAGGCTATGACTTCATGGGGTTGAACCAAGATCAAGCATCACAGGTGATACACAACTATATTCATCTAATTCCAAAAATCTTCCATGCGTATGTTACACGCATACATAACGTGTTAGGTGATGAAAATTGTGGGTTTCGGGCGACAGCTTCTGCTCTCGGGTACGGTGAAGATGAATGGTTATTTATCCGGAGATCACTGTTGGAAGAGCTACTCGAGTTTAGAAATAAGTACACTAAGGCTTTCTTAGGCTCATTCAAAGATGTGTTCACGTCCTTGGCTTGGTCAGGATCGGGGTTTGCACCTGAAAAACACTGGATGATTATGCCAGAGGCAGGATTCTTGATTGCGAACAAGTTTAATGTGATCGTTCATTTTTTATCTCAAGAAAAAAGAAACAGTTCTACTTGTTTTTCGCTTTGGAGAGGCCCTCACGAGTTCCCAGAAAAAAAAATAATTACAATTGCACACGTGAATGGTAACCATTTTATAATGGTAGAATTGCAAGGAGAGTATCCAATTGCCAGCACAAACAACCTATGGAAATTAATGAGAGAAAATGATGCAGCTGGCTGGGAGAATATATTTGAATCACGTCAAAATATGTATAAGTCTTGGATAGCACAACCTGCTACATTTGGGGGGTGTATCGATTAAACCTCTGTATGTAAATTATTAAATGATAATAATTTTGTAAAAAAGTACTTATTTTTATATAGCTTTTGTTACAGCTATAAATATAATTTGATAAATTATAACAATAAAAACTAATAATAAATACTATATCATTACCACTACTAATAATAATAAATATAATAATAATAAATATAATAATAATAATACTAACTAATTAAATAATAAACAAATACTAATTAATAATAATAATAATACTAACTAATTAAATAAATGAATAAAAAAGACAACAAAAAGACAAAACAGGCTAAAAACAAAAACCAAGTGATTGATGGATGTGATGTTTTTAATAGGGGGGGTGTAATTAGTAATTAGGGGGGGTGGGAATAGAATGAGCCTTTGCAAATCTATAGGCTACAGGTTTTTTTATCTTTTCTTTTCCTACTTTTTTCTGTCAAACCTACTTTTATGACCTTCCTAAAATAGTGTGTTTTGACATCCCCATCTCATTCTTCCATCCTAAATTTATTTATTTTAATGGACTTTAAAAGGTTTTTTTTTTTTTTTTTTGGTAATCACGAAAATAGCCACCATTTGGTCAATTTTTTAAAAATAGCCAATTGACACACCATAAAATGCCGTTTCACGAATCCCCACCCGGCTCAAAAAATCCTTTCAAGCAACCAACCGTTTTTTGCCACCTGTCCATTTGTCCCCTAGTCTCTATATCTCTGTTCACGAAACTAGCCTTGACCAAAGGGCACTAATAGCTGTCACCAACTCATCCCCCATGTTCTCTCTGAAACGGCTTAAGTGTGTGTTTGTGTGTGAGAGAGAAACACATTCATCTCCACCGCCACCATCACCTCCACCACCACTGCTCCGCCTCCTTAACCCATACCCACCTCCACCAAACCACCATAACACTACAACCGCCGAACCAAAACGCCACCCCCTTTTCCTCCTTCCCTCCTCTGCCGACAAACCCACCATCACCAAGCACCACCTCCCGTTAAAGATCAGTGTTTTTGAGAAAGAGAGAGAGAGAGACAGTACTGGTTTTGAGAAAGAGAGAGAGTACTGGTTTTGATGGTGGCGGTGGAGTGATGGTGTGCCACGAGCCGGCACAGGTATGCTACGAGCCGGCACAACGCAAGGTTCGAGCCGGTTCACCTGCTCAGAGCCGTTTCAGCTGATCCGAGCAGTTTTTCGGACACGTGTCTCCATCAGATTGGTCATCGTTGAAGGAACTCCTTGAGCCGGTTCAGTTGACGGTGCCGGCTCGTGGAGCCGGGTCAGTTGGCCAAAATTGAAAAAACGGCGTGGTCAAGGCTAGTTTCGTGAATTCCCCTTTTTTTTCCTTTCCACCATCCGACCACCCGTACTGGATATTAATTTGGACGTTTTTCCCCATCTACACCCTTTAACACTTGCGCACAGTCCCCTATGGTGTTTTTTTTTTCATTTTTTGTTAAGCGTTTTGATTAAAACGCCAGATTATTCAAAAGTTTCAAACTTTAACCAATAACAAATTTCCAACTCATTTATTTGTTTTACTTTTTTTTCTAAAAAATATAATAATTGGGTAATCATTGTTGGAGCATTATTATACATTATACCACTACACCCCTTACAAATGCCCCTTTGCTAACTAGGCGGGCACGTGTCGCTTCATGCCTAAGGATAAGTCATTTGTTTCACTCACCACTACACATGGTCTAATTATCATTTTTTTTAAATGTTTATTAAAATATTTCTAACAGATTAAAGGTAAAGAAATTAGATTTCATTCTTGTTTTAAAAATAGTCACATTTTTAAGAGGATAAAATTGACGTAACTAACGGTGGAGGGTTCAAATTATGTATGTTACGTGTATTGGTGGTTAATGGGAGTAGATTAAAAGTATATTAGTTTGGTGTTAAAATAGATAAACTTTCCTAACGGTTTTTTAACTGGTTTGTCATTAGGTTGTAGGGTGTGGTATAAAGTCCCTATGGGCTTTATCATGCCACATCAGTGCCACGTAGATGCCATGTCACACCCCAACCGATGGCGGAAACATCGGGACGCAACACTAGACGAACCAGATTGCTCAAGAGAATCCATAACAACTATTAAATGTCAATATTTAAAAGGTTCATTGTCCCATACCAATAAACAAATAACAGTCATCACAGAGTTCATATCTCTTAAACAAAACCAATCCGACAACCTAGATTTTTATTTGCGGGTTTCTAGACTTCTTAATCCATTGCAGCAAACAGACCATCAACCTGTCACATACGTTAAAATAAAAGTCAATACATAAAGTAAAGGTGAGTACACAAGTTTGCATAGATATAGGATAAAAGCATTTACGCATAACTAGCATGTAACACGTAACGGGCGATGCATGTAACTACCAACAATGATACAACCTAACCACGTGACTACGATGTAGAGTATGCGCGACACATGTTCACCGAATCGAACACTTGAAGTAAAGTAATGTGATCCTTAGCAACCCCTGTCACAACAGGTGCTGAGTTCAAACTATAGTACTATCGTTGCTAAAGACGGTCTAGCGTAACACTGTGTAAGCATAGTACAAGCATTCAACAAATCACGTATAGCATGCGGGAGCGGTTAGCGTTTATAAAGTGTTTGTGTTATGTGTTGTGTTTTGATAGAGAACGTATGTAACACCAAAAATTGCGTTAAACGAAAATGGGTTCGAGTATACTCATGGAGCCTGTACTAATCAAGAAAACACGATCCTCAATGGATTGAAGGGAACGTCGGATCAGCCTGCATATGGGAACAGAAGCATGAGTCCTCCAAAGTGCTGAAACGACCGAAAATCGGAGTGTCGGTGGGAAACAGAAGCTTCGTACGAAGCTGGTGCCTTCGTACGAAGGTGTGCCTTCGCACACGTGCGACTTCCGTTGTCTAAAATCGAGTGTCTTCACGTCTGTCTTTGGAAAATCGAGTGTTCATCCCTCCATCCTTAAACTACTGATTAAACTTAAAGTCGGAGAGGTCTTTGATTACGTCACGAGTGGGAATCGGTCTGTTAGGTGTAAAACCAGTGCCTTCATACGAAGGCAGCGCGCCATGTGCCTTCGTACAAAGCTGGCTTCGCACAGAATAATCCAGTTCGCAAACGTGGCTGTTTTTGGCATTCGGTGCTTTGTTTTCGCCTGAATCGGATGTATTTCCAAGTCCTTTTCAAGCTGGTTTCGACATCGCCTCGTTCCACTATTCAGTGAACAAGATACATGTCGGTTTTTGTCCGGTTTGGTGTAAAAATCAAGTTTAAGAAAGTTTTGAAAGGTTTTTACTTAGATCTAGCACTTGGTGAGTGTGAAACCAACAGATTTCTAACTTGGGAAGCCGTGGCTAGTCCCAATACACTCGATTAAGTGTAAATCTATTGTAAAAGAAGAAGGTTTGATGAAAGAGTTGAAGAGTTTTTGTAAAAACAGGAATTTATGAAGAAAATAAGAAGTTTAAGTGAAAAGATGAAGTTTTAAGTGAGAACATAAGAGTTTCAGATGAAAATGAAATGATTCTTGTGGAAATCGAAGTGGAAAACGTTGTATAATTGAATAAAACTATTAAATCTTACATGAAAATGGTCGGACGACAATTCGCAGAGTTTCGGTATGGAATCAGCAAGTGAGAATGAATGAGAAGGGGGCTAGGTATTTATAAAGGAGCTGGGTTCGCACATCAGCCCTTGGTTCGAACCAGCTACCTTCGTACGAAGGCAGTGCCTTCGTACGAGGCGGCTTGGCTTCGTTCGAAGGTGCTATTTTGTGCGGGAATTCCTCGTTTTCGCGTATAGGATGCTCGTTTAATGTGTTTTGTTGCGTTAGCTAGTATTGGTACTTTAAGTATTTTAGCGTAGCATTGAGTTTCGGGCCGCGTTGTGTTTTAGTGTGATAAATCGAGTTGTGCGAGTAGCGTTGAGTTTGCGTTACGATAGCGTTGCAAGTGTTTGCGATTTAGCGTGTTAGTCGTGATAAGCGAATGCGTGTTAGTGTTTGCGATTAGAACACAAGTAAAGCACATAAAAACACACATCATAACATTAATACTACTAATAACAGTGTTTGCGAATGCGGAGGCGTATGGTAACCAAACAAACACACTCGGCAATTTAAATAGCATAATTCTCTGTAATTCGTGTTGCGTAAGCGTTGCAAATAATAAGCGTATAAATGTATTGCGGTGCAGTGTGATGAAAAAGTATTTAGTATAACATAACCCTTTATTTATATCAAATCTCAGAGTACAAAACGGTTACAAATTAAAGCAAAAGCAAACGGGTAACGATCCGAAAAGTCGGGTTGTTACACGCCACCTCATATGGGGGGTTTTAAAGCCCCTTCCTTTAACATCATTGCAATAGTTTAAAACCCCTTTTAAATAATATAAAAAAAAAAGAAAAAGAAAAAGGAAATAAAAAAAGAAGGAAATTGATTGGTGGAAAAGTCATGGGTCCCACATGATTGGCGTTAAAATGGTCGTTAGCATGCTGGCGGCGCTTGGATAATGCCCCCTTGTTAACGAGGTGGGTGTGGTTGATGGCGCCCCGGGGTGCTATAATGGCGCTAAGCCACACCCTGTGGCCTTAGATTGAACATTATGGGCGTTAAACCCATGCCAAGTCACCACCATCCTCTATGTTAAACCTAGGGCTGTAAACGAACCGAACGAACACGAACAAGACCTTGTTCATGTTCGTTTGTTAAGAAATATATGTGTTCGTGAACCGTTCACGAATACTTATCGAACGGGATTTTATGTTCGTGTTTGTTTGTTAAGGAAATGAACTTGTTCGTGTTCGTTTGTGTTTGTTTGTTAATTTTAGGCAACGAACATTGACGAACACAAATGATCACAAACTAATTTTCATGAACACAAATGGAAACAAATGAACACAAACAATCGTTCATGAACAGAATATATAATACACCGACACTTATTAGATATTTAATTTGTCAGAATTTTGAAGCATTTAAATAAATATAAAAACTAAAAACACTAATGAAGTATCGAACACAAACGAACACGTTCCCGAACGTTCACGAACATAAACAAACGAACACGACCTCCGTTCATGTTTGTTCATTTAACTAAACGAACAAAATTTCTTGTTCGTGTCCGTTTGTTTAGTTAACGAACGAACACAAACGAACTTCCTGCCGAACGGTTCACAAACTGTTCGCCGAACGTTTGGTTCGTTTGCAGCCCTAGTTAAACCATTACCCTTTAAACGAGAAGGGCACCAAGGGGCTCACGCCCCTGTTTTCGATATGCCCTTTATGCCTGTGAAGGGAGGAAAAAGCATGAGAGAGAGTTTAACATTTTTTTAAGCCATGTGAAGACGTAATTTAGTTAAAATCTTAGTGTCTACGTGACAATAACTTTTGTACTTTTTAAATAACCGTGACACTTATTCGTGTAATTTTTAATGGAAAAAGTTATTGTGTCTACCCCAAAAGAATAAAAACTACCTTAATCATTGTATATTAGCTAGATAATAAATAAAAGCACAACTTTCTAAAAAAATTAACCATCACCATTAGTTTTTACATGATGGGCTAAGATGGAAGATTACTACTAAGCCCTCACCCTAACTAAAGAGAAGAAGAAGAGGAATTCATAGAGGAAGAGGGCAAAAGAGACATTCTCATCTCCAACACTTTCTTATGAGAATTAGAATGTTTATGGCTCACAAAAGTTGGACTCTTGGCAGGCCTATATTCGGGCAGCAGCCTGCCCGACTTGTACCTCACCCCACATGCATTACACAATGTTTTCGGCCCTTGTGGTCCTGCCCTCCATTGTGGAGTTCTTTGTGAGAGACAATGTGTGCATTTCCTTCCTTGCCCCTGCCCGCCGATCCCCTCGTCCTGCCCGAAACTACTGCTGTAGGGACTTGTACATTTTTTTGGTCCCTGCCCGTCGCTCCCCTCGCCCTGCCCGAAACTACTGCTGTATGGACTTGTACATTTTTTTGGTAAAATGAGCTCACTCTCGGCTAACCAACATGTTGGGCTTCTTTTTCTCTTGCTTCTTGCTTTGCAAGGTACAACTAGTTTAAGCGTGGAATGGGTTGCTTTCGCTTCGGGATGTGTTGATGTGTTTGTACCTTGTGCATTGCAAGTTGTACTCTCGGGTTTTGGTTTTGGTTCTGGTGGCATGCAATTCCCACTGCTGGATAAACAATCCTCCACAAAAACTGATAGCCATTCCATGTTGATATCACCTTCTTCCTGTATTTTAAAATTGGTACAACAACAAATGCATGAGGTACATCTAGCAAGTCACAAGCAGGGCGTATCTAGGCCACTTTTGTGGGTTCTCAGAAATTCATTCAGTTTAGAAAAAAATGAGAAAAATCAGTGAGAACTTTGTATGATTTGAAGAAAAAAAAAAATAGTGACAACTAGTGAGAATCTACCAAAAGGAACCTAGTAAAAAAGTACTTAGATCCGTCACTGGTCACAAGTTTGCATTGTGGACCCAAAAAAAATTTCATTAGAGTTGTTTTTTTTTAGATATCCAGAATTTTTTGGTTCGTGTCATGTCTAGTTGCATAAATAATGATAATTTGTCTTTGTAACTGGTAAAGCTAAAATGAGATTTTTTAGGTAATATGACCACAAAAAGACTAGAAGTAAGTAGTTGATTGAACTTATTGTTAAGTTATTGTATAGATAAGTTTTAACATACAAAATACTGAAGAAGAGATTTTTGTTTTTTTTTTTTGAAACTTTTTTTTCATGTATTTTAGTACCAGAATTAAAAAAAAATCGTGATTTTATACTAGTAGAGTAATTATCTAATTTTGTAGAGTAATTATAATTTCTCTACAAAATTGTAGAGTAATTATTTGTAGAGAAATTATAATTACCCTACAATAATTACTCTACAACTATAAAGTCATGATTTTTTTTTACATTTTACAATTAAACATCATTTTTTTAACTAGTAGAGAAAAAAATTCAAAAAAAGAAAAAAATTCCACATTCACTCCTTACACTAAGGGTATTTTATACGTTAAAACTCATTTGTATTTGATACTCATACTCTTTTTTTTCGTACCTTTTTTCAAATAAAACATAATTTTTTTAAATAAGTTCAAATATCTACGACTCTTAATTTTTTTTAAATAAGTCGCATCCTGTATAGTTAAGGTGCATTTGAATTAAGAACAGGAGAGATATGAAAGGGTACCATGGTGGAGTGACCGGAAAGGAGGTTATCAAGGCTGCAATGAAGGTGTTGCTCCGGCGGATAGGTGGCCGGAAGACCGCCGGAAAGAGAGATATTCTGGCAGAAATCCATAGTGGTTTTGAAAACAGAGTTGAAAGAGTTGTATAAATAAACTGATGTCACAGGAGCAAGAATATTTATTTATGGAGAAAATTTGGAGTAAAGCGAATTTTTTTTATTGTTTTTCTTTTTCGTGTCGGCAAATAAAATGTAAGCAAATTTAGATGCAAGAATATTATTTATGGAGAATATCATATTTAAATTGAGAATATCAAAAAAATATTATAAAACCGATGAACTTTGAGCTAGGCCTTGTGCGAAGTTGTCAGTTTGAATCCTGAGTTTATCCGGGTTTTCGTTTCACCGTGTGTTACGTCAGAGAGTTATGTTCTTATGGTGGCACAACTGTCAAGTGAGCGGTATGATTTCCTAGGGGAATGCCCAGACCAAACTCTGAAACCAGCGTGAGCCCAGTTAAAATAACATAGTTTGGCCAATGTTAGACAAAAATGCTCTTCAATTTAAAAAGTGCGATGACCAAAACACAAGAAAGTCGTCGTTTCAAAAAAATAAAATAGATGAATTAGGGTATTATTATTATTATACATTACATGTGGAATCTAAAAACGTGTTTAAATATAAGATATATCATAAACTTCCTCACAAACATAAACATTACATGTGGAATCTAAAAACGTGTTTAAATATAAGATATATCATAAACTTCCTCACAAACATAAAAATAGATATTGGGGATTTTTTACTTTTTGTAAAAAAATGATGGTTAAAGCAAATATGTTAAAAATAGATAATGGGGAATTTATTTATTTATTTATTTATCTTTTTTGTAAAAAAAAATGATAGTTAAAACCGAATATGTTTGTACGCTACTACGCTCTAAAACATTTTTTTGTTATGTACAAAGAAAGCAACAATACATGAAGTAGTTCCGCCTTTTTTACAATATTTTTATACGTACTATAAATATATAACAAATAACTTTTTAAAAGAAAAAGAGATGGGAATTCAAAATATTTAGTCTTAAATGCATCATTTTAAAACCCCAAAATCATAAAGGTAGTCACTCTATCTTACCCTTTCAACCATCACTAGTCGTGGTGGCCACGGGTATTTAAGTTTCACCTATGGTGTATTCGAATGAGTTTTTCTCTCCAGGTCTCAAGTTCGAGTCTTGGTGACAGGGGTTTCTCATTGAGGGGTTTTAATTGGGAATCTATTGTGCGAGAGGCTCTCTAGCGCGGACCCGGTGAAGACAACGTATGCTAGACCTTCCGACATTCGCGAATAATTCACACCTTTCATAGAAAAAAATGTATCTTACCCTTTCACCCAGGGACATGGTAACTAAGTTAACCGATCAGCCGGACCGAAACTGAGTTAGGAGCTGTTTGTTTACTTCTTAATGAGGCTCTTAATGGTTCAGACCTCTTGCTGGTTCAGACTGATTGTTTCACGAGCAGATGTCTGAATGGTTCAGACATTTGCCTCTGAATGGTTAAGCATTATACAGAGTCTGAATGGTTAAGACCTCTAATCTGAATTGGTTAGGGATTTGTCTCTGAACAGTTAAGCATTATACAGGCTCTTAATGGTTCAGACCTCTTATTGGTTCAACACTTAGGTGCTGTTTGTTTTTTCAGAGGTAAAACGTCTACAGTCTGCGGACCACATCTGCAGACATCTGTAGCAGAAGAGCTTGACCAAACGTCTGTAGTCTGCAAGAGGAAGACTGTTTGTTTTTTTACTTCTGCAAACTGCAATGGTCAGAGAACAACATTATCTAATCTCAAATTATTATTTAAACTGCAATGGATCTTTATTACTGCTGAACCCAATCCAAAACACTATCTCCTGAATTTTTATTTTTTTACTCTAATTACATCTTCCAACAAACGCTATCAACAATTTGCAAAATTTTGTCAATAAGAGCAAACTGAATACTCATAAACTTGATCCTAATCTGAACTGTCTATCACACAATTATTCTATTGTTTAACTGTTGTTATTGATCATATAATTGAACTCCAATAACGACAATCAATGAAAGTAATAACAAGTACCGTCATCTTCAGATGTAGGTACAGAGCCGTTAGGAGCAACTGCGTCTTTGGAGGAAGTGGAGGTCGGAGCGGAGAAGTGGTGTCAGAGGCGGAGGAAGTGGTGTCGAGGGCGGAGGAAGTGGTGTCGGAGGCAGAGGAAGTGGAGGTGGTGTCAGAGGCGGAAGAAAGTGGAGGTGGTTGTGGAGGAAGTGTAGGTGGTGGCGGAGGAAGTGGAGGTGTTGGCTGGGAGGAGTCTAGGGTTTGGAGAACTTGAAAGAGCAGAAGAAGATAAGAGAGGAGAGGGTTGGAAGAGGTGGGAAGACATTGGACCATGTCTGCGTGGGAAGAGGACGCGCAGATGTTTGAAGACATTTTTTAATGAAATGTCTTCTAAAAAACAAACGGTCTGCAGAGCTAAACGTCTGCGCGTGGTCTGCGTGACGCAAACATAAGAGGCTAGAAGAGGTTTTTATGAAAAAACAAACACCACCTTAATGGTTCAGATCTCTTACTGGTTCAGCACTTAACCCTTCAGATGTTGTCAAACAGCCCCTTAACCAATATAGCTTAAGCGAATTAAGCGAACCGAATGCATAATCGATAGCAGTTTTTAGTTTTGGACATAACCGAAGTTTTTGTTTGATATTTTTGTTTTTGGGTTGAGTTATAATGCAAAGGATTTAAAAATAAGAAGGGTAAGAAGCCACCAGAGAGTGACAAGTGTCTTAGGAGGAATTAAATGGAAAGGATAATTTTGTCTACAAGAGGAAAGAGAATATACACATGCAAGTCATAAGCTATCCCCCCCCCCCCCCCAAATTTTTAAACGTCCGTAAATTTTTTATACATCATTTGTTTTTAAAAAAAATATACCATAAAATCGAGCGTTTTTTTTATCTTCAATATGAGTATCATATTGTTATATTTTTCAAAAAAAAATAAAAATAAAAAACCCAGTTACATATTACACAATGGACATGATGTAAAACACAATGTAAAGTAGATCAAAAACACAATCAATGACAACAGATAAGGACACAATGGACAACATACTAAAACACAATGACCACAACGTATAACACAATGGCAATAACATATAACACAATAAATATCAGACTAAATAAAAACACAATTGATGACAACAGATAAAAGACACAATTAATGACAGCTGATAAAAGACACAATGGATAGCACTGAAAACACAATAGAAAACAAACTAAAAACACAATACACAACAAACTAAAACACAATTAACAAGATAATAAAAAAATTGAACAAATTATTAAAACACAATGGAAAACAACACAATGACCATAACGTATAACACAATGGCGATAACATATAACACAATAAATATCAGCCTAAATAAAAACACAATTGATGACAACAGATAAAAGACACAATTAATGACAGCATATAAAAGACACAATGGAGAGCAGTGAAAACACAATAGAAAACAAACTAAAAACACAATACACAACAAACTAAAACACAATGAAGAAGATAATAAAAAAATGAACAAATTATTAAAACACAATGGAAAACATATTAAACACAATGACCTGAACTAATAACACAATTTATAGAAAACCCAGATATAACACCATCTTCATTGTGTCATATATTGTGTTATAGGTTCTTATAAAAACGCAATGGATAGAACCCAAATTAACATTGTGTTATAGGTTTTGATAATAACACAATGTATAGAAACTCTACTAAAACGTAATGACCAAAACCCAGTTAAAAGACACAATGAACTGGACCTTTAATGCAGTGCGAAAAAACCCAGTAAAAATGAAATTTTTTATTTTATTTTTATATGATAATATGGTACTCATATTAAAGTTAAAAAACGCTCGTTATTATGTTGAATTTAAAAAAAAAATGTCGTATGAAAAAGTTATGGACGTTTTAAATCGATTGTGAAATTGGCGTGTGCCTTGCATGTGGAGAAAGAAAATCCATAAATATAGGATTCCCTTTATGATCTTCTATTATTTTCTTTTCCCTACAACTAATCTCAACCCTCCAAATCTATGATCAATGGACTAGAAACCTTCTTACACTTCTTATTTATTTTATCCTTTTTATTTGATCCTAACCCTTTTGTTTTCATAGGTTATCTTTTATTTTAGTTTTTATCATTTTCGTATCAAATGTTGAAATATCTTGTAAACAATTTTGTTAATGGTTTCACTTTTGATAAAGGAAAGTTGCTTTTCCTATATATATATATATATATATATATATACTAGGTTAGAACCCCGTGTAATACACGGGTTGAATAAATGTAATTTTATATACCAAATAATAAAAAAATATCTTTAAAACCCCCGTTTATTACATGAGTTGAATAAATTAATTTTATATACCAAATAATTAAACAACATATCTTTAAAAATCTCGTTTATTACATGGGTTGAATAAATATAATTTTATAAATTAAATAATAAAAAAATTATATCTTTAAGAGCCCCGTGTATTGTATGAGTTGAGTAAATTTAATTTTATATATTAAATAGAGAAAAAAGTTACATTTTTAAGAACCTCATGTATTGTATGGGTTGAGCACATGTAATTTTATATACCAATCAATAAAAAGTTATATCTTGTTATATCTTTATAAACCCTGTGTATTAAACTAACAAAATAACCCAAACTGCAGGGACTAAAATGACATTTAACTCTTTTGTTAATTTCAAGATAAATAATTTTGAAATCTAATAAATATTTCAAAAGACTATATTATCTCCTATACGAATTCTTTAAATTTATATTAAATTTTATTTTATAATTATCTTTTAATTAATATTAATTATAAATAAGTAGGAGATAGAGATTAAACTAAAAAATAGATGGTTCCAATGAATGATATGTGTCCCCTCATTGATTTCTTTTATTATATAGTATAGAGTTGAATAAATTTAATTTTATAAATTAAATAATAAAAAAATTATATCTTTAAGAGCCCCGTGTATTGTATGGGTTGAGTAAATTTAATTTTATATATTAAATAATGAAAAAAGTTACATTTTTAAGAACCTCATGTATTGTATGGGTTGAGCACATGTAATTTTATATACCAATCAATAAAAAGTTATATCTTGTTATATCTTTATAAACCATGTGTATTATAAAACGTTTGTATTAAACTGACAAAATAACCCAAACTACAGGGACTAAAATGACGTTTAACTCTTTTGTTAATTTCAAGATAAATAATTTTGAAATCTAATAAATATTTCAAAAGACTATATTATCTCTATACAAATTCTTTAAATTTATATTAAATTTTATTTTATAATTATCTTTTAATTAATATTAATTATAAATAAGTAGGAGATAGAGATTAAACTAAAAAATAGATGGTTCCAATGAATGACATGTGTCCTCTCATTGGTTTCTTTTATTATATAGTATAGATTTTTTTAAAGGAGTTTTCTTGTTATTTTTTTTATCAACTGGGCCTTTATTTTTAAATCTTTTTCAAACAAAACAATAATTTTTATCGAGTTTTAAAGTCTCTAATTTCTTCTAAATCTACACATTTGTCCACTACCAGACTGGATCCTCAACCTTACGGAGAGATACATGTTTTCATACACTTTGATCAGTGGCGGATCTTGCCTGTTGAACGTGCCACGGCCGAAAGATACGAACACTAAAAAAAGCCCGGGCCAAACATAGTATATATAAAAAATTTCGATCGAAATGCGAAAAATTAGCACTACGGCCGAAAAACTTGCCCTTTCTAAGATCCGCCTATGACTTTGATACCACTAGGCTACACGTACTTTGACAACATACTTATGTATTAAATAATTCATTTTGATCACACTCATATTACTAATGTGTGAGGCTATTATCTCTTTATATGCTTAATGCACCCCCGCCCCCTACCCCTCCCCCGGGCAAGTTAAATTGTAAAAAATATAGAAATTATGGAGTAAACTTCAATTTGAGTCCCTAAGGTTGACATGTGGTTGCACGTTGAACTCTTACCTTTTTAATTTAAACAATCAAGTCTCCAACATAAGGATGAGCATTTGGTACTGGTACCGAACCGTACCGGATATATTCGGTACCGGTACCTATTTTCTCTGTTTTTCGATACCAGTATTTACGGGTAAAACACCGGTAAATACTGGTACCGGTATCGGTACCGGTACCCGGTTTTCCCGTTTTTCGATACCGATACTGGTTCGGTACCGAACGGGTACCGTGCTCATCCATACTCCAACGTAATTGAGCACCGTTGAGGACTTGATTGATTAATTAGAAGGAATGATGATGGTACAATTAGTAAAGTCAATAGGAGATAGAGATATGTTTGGCGCAACCCGTAAAAAAATCCTGCATTTATGTTTTAACAACCTTTCCCCAAAACAATTACTGCAAAAACTGAAAGTTACCAGTTTCTTGGTTTCGGCAAATATTCAAATTCAAACGATTATGATTTATTTAAAAGTAGAAAAAGGTGAAAAGGAGCCATCTTTATTCTAAATCCATATGAATAACAATAAATGATCTGTAAATTGCGTCTTAAAAGTTGTACCTTATCATAGAACTACTATTTTTAGCCTTGAAAAAAGGAACCAAACGTAAGAGATGTTAGTGTCTTTTTAATAAAAAAAGGTTCGGTCTATTTCCACACCCCTTTAGTTTGTTTTCACACCTCATGTGTTACTCTTTGGCCTAAGAGCAATGCATAGGTACCAGGTCAACGACCAGCGACTAACACCCGTCAGTCTTTGTCTTTCAGCGGGACCTATATGCTGTTTTTAGGCCAAAGAGCAGCGCATAGACATGATGTTTTTGTTTATCTAATAAGCTCATCATTAATCAAACATTCATTACCTAATAACCACAAACAGGACCTTTTAAGCCCGTTAAGTATAATGGGTTTCTAATAAGATAATTACATTGCAAAAGGGTTATCTAAAAGTGAACATTAAATTTGATAACTATTTCATTTTGAAGGTAAATGCGACCGACAATTTTAGTTTTGTGTTCTATCACACAATATTTCTTTTTTATTTGTTGCTTTTATTTCGAAACATACGTCACCATCCTGATTTTTCATTGATTTAAGTCTATTTTCGTTTTAATGCTTTGAATGTGAGCTTGCCCAAATTTTGGTATACTGATTCAAATCATAAAAAAACCCATGAACGTATGATCCGAACCAGGACTATCTCAAAACCTGTCCAATTGAACATTTTTACTTTTTATTTAAATTATCATGCTTGACATATAAAGAATTAAATCTTAGCCAGGGGTGACTTAGATCAATTCCACCAGCAGAATACTTCTAAGACAGATCCAAAACTCGTTCATCAACGTAACCTACAAAACAATAACATCGTTAGGCTCGCCATAGGATGAGATTCATCTATGTAACCATCTTCGGACATGAGAATTAGTACTTATTCGTGAGTTAGGATTTCTGTAAAGTAAAAATGTGTGTGTGTGTGAGAGAGAGAGAGTCCGTACCTGTGAGTAGGGTTGTAAACGAACCGAACGAACACGAACAAGGTCATGTTCGTGTTCGTTCGTTAAGGAACAAGCTTGTTCATGAACTTTTCACGAACGCTTACCGAACGAGATTTGTTGTTCGTGTTCGTTCATTAAGGAAACGAACATGTTCGTGAACTGTTCACGAACACTTACTATATGGTAACGAACTCTAACAAATGTTCATGAACATAAATGAACACAAACGACGTATATGAACACAATATTCATTTTAGAATAAAATCTACATTTTCATCACAAACATTACGAAGAATCCACAAAAAATAAATAAACACTTAACATAATTATCCGAACAGAGTTGGCGTGATTATCAAAAACATGATAAACACAAAATTAAGAGTTTGTTAAGCCTTAAAACAAACTAAAATTGAAATAGTGAAATGAGAGATGTTGTGAAAGGCATATAAGATAACTAGGGTTTCAAAATTTGAAAAACTAGAAATAATAAAACAAACTACAACATATAAAAACCTTTAACTAACCAACACAAATAAATATTAACAAGCAAACATAAATGAACTCTTTACCGAACACTCACGAACATAAACGAACACATTACCGAACGTTCACGAACATAAACGAACGAACGCAACCTCTGTTCATGTTCGTTCGTTTAACTTAACGAACGAAATTTCTTGTTCGTGTTCGTTCATTTACTAAACGAACGAACATAAACGAACTTCCCGCCGAACGGTTCACGAACTGTTCGCTGAACGTTCGGTTCGTTTACAGCCCTACCTGGGAGGTGTAAATCTTCCTTTTATTTATAGTAGATTTGGTTAGACGTCGTTTTCCTTCAGGTGAGGTGAACGGTTTTAACGACACCTACAATGCTCTTATTGGTGGGGAGCATTCCATGCTCAAGATGTGTATGAGCGTGCTGACGACTAGGGGTGTAAACGAGCCGGGTCGAGCCCGAGCTCGACCAAGCTCGAGCTCGGCTTGGTTCGAGCCTACTTCTTTGAGCTCGAGCTCGGCTCGCGAATAAAACCCAAAGCTCGAGCTCGGCTCGAACTATTTTGAGAACAACCTTAAACGAGCTAAAAGCTAGGCTCAAGCTCACTTCAACATCTCTTAAACGAGCCAAAGCTCGGCTCGAGCTCGGCTCATCAATTTTATCATTATTATTAATATATTATATATAAAAAATTAAAAATTTGTATGGGCTCGTTTAGGCTCGCGAGCTAAACAAGCTTTGTATTTCAGGCTCGAGCTCGGGCTCGTTAAGGCTCGGCTCGTTCGAGCTTTTAACCGAGCCGATCACGAGTAGCTCTCGAGCCTCTAGGCTTGTTTACACCCATACTGACGACATCTCTGCTCTGATTGGTGGAAAAGGTAGAAAGTGTGACGTTGTGCATTGGCTGATCTTTCGCCACGTGTCTTTAGCACGAAACCAAATGGTTCAATTTGGTACATTCCTCTAGCAGGACTAGGACCAACTCAAAACCCTAGAACGTATGATCAGGACCAGGACCAACTCAAAACCCTAGAACGTATGATCAGGACCAGGACCAACTCAAAACCCTAGAACGTATGATCAGGACCAGGAACAACTCAAAACCGGTCCAATTGGACAATTTACTTTTTTATTTCAATTATAATGCTTGACATAAAACTACTCGTCATTATGACACGTTGATAACCAACGACTGATACTGACTAGTAGGACTGTTTCGCGCATTTGGGTATTCCCGTGTAGATTCAAGAGTTATTTTGTAAGTTAACACATTACAACGTGTGTGCATGATTCACCATTTTCACGTTACTTTTTGCTTGCTTGACGGTCCCGTCGCAAAGCGCAGGTCCTTCGTACTAGTTGCTATATAAGATGTAACTCTTTACCATGTCACTGTGTATGTCCACACATGTGTCCCACATAAAAACTTTAGAATCAGATTCTATAAGCTAATTATCGACAAGAAGGATCAGATAACCAGTTTTGAATAACATGGGGTTACGATTCTTTGTACATCATGCATTAAAAGTTGTAACTTAGTTCAATTCAACTTTGTGATGTAAAAATGCTTTTTACTTTATATATGTACTGATGTACATAGTTTCCCACAAAAGAACCGCTTTTTGTACTTGAATGAATTACAACATTTTTGTAGTTTTACTATGCAAACAACTAACAAAGCAGGATGTACAAGTCTTGATGCAGATTAGAGTAGACCATACCTGTGCAATAATAAGAGTGTACAGAGACTAAATTGAAAGCATGCATGCAGATGAGGTTGTACCTCCAATGGCACCTTCAAGTCTTCAACTGTTACTTTCAGCAATAATTATTGGTGTTGAAGTAAGGTCATCTCTTAGACCATTCAGTGTGTGTCGAGGACATGAAAATGAGGCGTTATACGGTATGTGTCACGTCAGCATGCGTTCTAAAAATGGCGTGGTGCAAAAAAAGGAGTAGAACAGGGCGTGACAAGTTGCGTTTTTACAAAAAAGTAATAATAAAATAAACATTAGCCAACCAAAACCAACCCAAAATCCACCCACCAATGAAACGACGCTACCTCATCCACACATCCCCCCACCCCCGGCCAGTGGAGATCCTCAAGCCCTAACCACAACGCCATGCTCCACGCCGGACAGGGGGTGGTTAGTTTGGTGTGGACTGGCTTTCACGCTGGATTTCCATGTTCACACCGTGTGGTCTAATGGAATAACGTTCATGCTATGTGGCATGGGCGACTGGTGTTATGGGCGTCGTACACCGCCACAATAGGGGCATGAATGCATGATGGGGGGGGGGGGGGTGGAGGTTTTCATACAGCACATGACCTTTTTTATCTTTTTATTTTTTAAATTTATTTAATTAATATTTATTAATGGATGGTGGATGTGCAAAACTTATTAAGCTATTACATACTAAAGGTGAAAAAAAGTGAATTTATGTCTACGTGCCAGTAATGTGATGATCGTGTTTTTTTTTTTTTTGACGTGACAGTGATGATTTAAGAAACGTTAAAGGATAACTAAAAAAGAAAGAAAAAAAAAAAACAAATGAACATTGAATTCACAATTAAATTCCTGTTCTTGATGTCAGATCCCATATGATGTGTAGGCCAAACTTGTTTGTAGCACTAGAAAGAATAATCATGCTGTAATCGCTTGTACCTTATGTATTTAAAGTGTAAAAAATACCAAAGTTTGATGTGGTATACATATGGGCTATGGTCTGTTGACATGAAATGACACATGCTCATTTAATTGCACCAACAACTATAAGAAAAATCCAATCTGATTATTTTGATTGGATATAATAAGTATACATTTTATGGTGTTTATAGTTGTGTCCTTTAAACTGTTTTGAATAAACAAATTTTTTCATATTTTAAAAAGGCCAAACAATCAACCAGAGGATTTTCAAGATTAAGGGTGTAAATAAGTTGAGTGGTTCGTGAGTTACTTGAGATCGGGTCGCCTAAAACTCGAATTGAGCCGAGTTTAAACAAGCCCGAGATTATATTGAAGCTCATTTAATTAACGAGCTCGATTCCAAGCTTTACATATCGAGTTTGACTAGTCTCGCGAGCCTGAACGAGCTTGAGGGAACCTATTATTTGTGAAATAAATAAATAACATATAAAATGTTATATGTTTATATAAAAATTACAAGTTTAAATACATATACAAATCATTATAAATGTATGTAAATAAAATACTACTCACACGAGCCGAGCTTGAGCTTAAAAATAGAGCTCCAAACAATTCATCGAGTGCAATAAATAAATGAGCTCGGCTTGTTTACACCCGTATTTAGCATTGATTAATTAAACACATGTTCTTAGAGGCTTAGTCCGCTTAGAGCATACGCTGAATGGGCCTAGCCCAACATGTTTACGTCTAACACACAATAACCCATTAAAACCGTAGCCCATCTATTCCCCATAAGGGCACTTCATCAAGATGGGGGAGCTGTCCTTCAATAATACATACATGATGATATACTCGTATTCCCCGTGATTCACTTACGAATGCATACACATATCAACGAGAAACTCAATAGTCAATACTGCATTGGATGTCGGAGAGTAGTCCAAAGGCCCGCTCTCTGACCCATTGTCACAAATTCTTCATGGTTTTACCACGAAACGGCGAAGTGTGACTGGTTCATCTCCTAAACTACTACGATGATCCTGATCTCTACCGTAACGGATCCATGTAGCAACAGGGATTGCTTAATTAAACACATGTTTTAAACGAAGATAAACACTTACTAGTGACTAAATTAAGAAAAATGTTAGGCTCGTTTTCCACTTGAGACAAATTCTTTTCAATAAGTAGTTTAGAACGGTTTATTTCAAAAACAAATTATTCTTGTTACATTTAATATTATAGGGTAACATAAATTGTATCTAATAAATATGATGGATTATATTTTCCATTTTATAAAATAAGTTGTAAACAAGCAAATCCCAAACGCCATTGAATCAACCTCAATTCATTCATATCTTCTACATCTTTAATTTGTACCATAAGACCGTCTACATCACTCAAAGATGAGCCATTAACACCTTCATTATCCTCCAAAAAAAATTCCAAGTAAAGTAATGTATTAAGGGGTGTAAACGAGCCGGGCCGAGCCTGATCCCGACTAGGCTCGAGCTCGGCATGTTTTTATGAAGCTCGAGCTCAAACTCGGCTCGGTTCAAGTCTACTTATTTGAGCTCGAGCATGCCTCGTGAGTAAAACCCAAAGCTCGAGCTCGGCTCAAGCTGCTCAGCTCGAGCTTGCTTTGATATCGCTTAAACGAGCCAAAGCTCGGCTTGAGCTCGGCTCACCAATGGTTAAATCATATGGGTCCAAGTTGAAATCGACTTGGGCCTTTTAGGATATAATCATCATAATATATATAAAAAAACTAAAATTTTGTTTGGGCTCGTCTTAAGCTCGCGAATCTGAACAAGCTTTGTATTTCATGCTTGAGCTCGGGCTGGATAACTAAACGAGCTGTATTTCAGGCTCGGGTTTGTTAAAGCTTGACTTGTTCGAGATTTTAACCCAGTCGATCCCGAGTAGCTCTCGAGTCTCTAGGCTTGTTTACACCTATACGGCAGCCCATACCCACACCCCCTCTAATCTAGTCCCACACCATTTGCACGTATGTATGTCAAATCGTAGCCCCTCAAAAAATAACTTTGTTTTCAAGTACTATCATATATCAAGAGTAAAAGGAGCCTATATATATCAGTTTATTAACATGTGGCTTTGAGTTTATACATATATGTACATAAATGTAGAATCATATCCTACATGAACATACATAGAATACTAACTTAAATTATATAATTCTATATACATGTAGGCACTTACCTCGGCCATTAGATCATATATGTAAACTTATGCCCGGGTCGAATCAATGAACATGTACAAGTTTTAATCAAGGAGATGGCCCTCCCAAATACTGAAGCCACTCTTCTGGAGTCCCCTTTCTCATTTTTAGCATCTTTATCGCAGTGTTTGTTAAGGGTATGGCAATTATATCATAGTCTTTCGGAGCCTGCAACGCCACCATTTAGTTAGGAAACACTTCATTGCATAAAAATCAGAGTAGTGTATGTTAAGTTTTTGTTCAGTGGAAGTTTGGTACTTTTATTAGTTTAAGACGTGGTGTTTGAAAGTTAGATGAGTTTAAAAACTGAGCCCTGTCGACATACAAATTCTGATTAAGGAAACTTAAGAATACCTTTGGGGCCTTATGCAGCTTCATGTTTGCTTCCTCCGGAGTTTTCTGACCTTTCTTTGAGTTGCAACTTAAACAAGCAGCAACCTGTTAAATAATCAGAGTAGCACTTGCTAAAAAAACTATTTTAAAGAAAGAAAATTAACATAAACACAATATAAATGTGTTACATCCATAGTAGTCAAAAGTGCACAAGTGTTATGACCATAGTAGACGCAAGGCAAGGACGGCGAAGCGCAGGTTTTTTTAATCTTTAAGGTAATAGAAATAATTTTTTTATTTTCCATGCTTATTATATATTGTTCATTTTTCCTATTATTGAGACTTTTTGTCTCGACGTGCGCTTTTTTTTCACCTTTGTGCCTGGCGACTTTGACTGCTATGGTTATACTTTGTACCCATGATTTCTACTTGTTTATTTGTGGAAGTATTACTCCAACCTATTATTCTATATTGCTCTCTTCATATCAAACCAAAATTGAAATACATTTGTTTCTGATGCTAATTGATAAAAGAGTAAAATGCCATTTTCATCCCTAAGGTTTGGCCACTTTTGCGACTTTCGTCCCTGAGGTGCCATGTTCATCCAAAAAGTTTGAAATCTTGCCATTTTCATCCATGAGCCATTTTTCAAGGGACAAAAGTCGCAATAAATAGCCAACCGCAAGGACTGCAATGCACAAAAAGTAGTTTTGGATGAAACAAGCAAATATGCCCAAACCTCAGGGACGATTTTGGCAATTTACTCTTGATAAAAACATTTACATAATACGATAACTTTGATTTATTATAGTAAATAGTATATAGGGTGCAAATGTGACAAATCTTTTGTCGTACCAGATTTTCCCATTCCCATTCGCCACCACGTGATATAGGTAAAACATGGTCAATAGTTAAGTTTGTGGTTGAAGAACAATACCTGTAGATATAAGAAATAACATGTCATCGCGTCAATGTGTCATACTACAAATTGAAATTGATACATTTTAAACATAGTATCTACTTTTAGCTGTAAACCTATATATAAACAATCAATGTTTAACCTTTTCACCGTTACTCATACGGCTGGAACAGCGAGTAGATATATGTAATTATGCTCGAGACTCAAGTGATAGCAGTCAAACTATATCAACAAGGATAATCCAATCTCATATTTTCACATCGCTCAGCAACAATCAGGTATTATAGCTAAATTTAATAAAGATTTCAACATCTATAACTTTGCAGAGTACTTACTGGCAAGAAAACTTGTCACGGGCCAGTATGTTCTTTCGACTAAGCGTACTGATGATTTTTCTCCTCTTTACAACTTGAAGCAAATGTGGAACCTGGCAGAACAGTCAGATAAAGCATTTAAACGGTTCAGATAGATTAATGTATCTACCAGAAGGATTCAGAAACTGATAATATGGTAGTTAGCAACAGATTACCCTTAAAACAGCAGGTATATAGAATGATCCATTAACAGAGTTCACAGTTTGATCGTAGTATTCAAGAACATCAGCCTGCATATCATACATCCAAAGACTCTAGAAAATTAAAATCCATGAACTGCAGATCAAAAGTCTCAACTGGAGTATGTACAACCACATTCTAAACTGCATTAAGGCTTAAAATCAACTGATTTCTTAATTCAAAATCGTTACAAGTATACACATGTCTAACCTTTTCCATGAACTCCAAACAAATCGCACGTTTCCAGCAGACAACATTTATAGGCCTAACACGATAATCACAGTTAGATCAATTTACAGCCATCACAATAATATCCATCACAATCCAGATCAAAAGTAATTCTAACAAATACAGCTAACAAAGTGCAACATCAACTCAAACAACACAAGAATATAAGATACATGCTAAAGTGCTAAACAGTTACAGACATCAACATCGATAGACGATAATTAAGCAACTCTAAGGCATCCAAACATATATGAACACTTAACTAATAACGAGTCCGCATAACACCGCATCATTAAGCAACAATAATGCATATAACGTATATATAAACAGTTAACTAACAACAAATCTGCAGTAACACCTCATCAATCTCAAATTAAACTACTTATCATCATATAACTTCATATAAAATCTCAAAAACACAAACCTATACGAGATGTCCAACACTAAACCTCTAAAACACGACAGATCATCACTCTCATAATCCGGATCTCCCAACAGATCATCATAAATCGCTTCCTGATCAACAACCGCATCAACCTCCTTACCTCTCATGTTCTTCGACTTACTTCCAGACATCGACGCGAAAACTTTCATACTCCGAGCCGTACGATTACGGTTATAACTGCTTAACTTCGTGATCTTCCGTTTATCTGCTGTTCTCAGTCCTCTGCAACTTCCGCCGCCGTATACGGCGGCTCCGATGACGTATTTTGGATCAAAACCTAGCGGCATTTCGTCGATAGTGAAGATCGGCATCAGGCGTTGGATTGCGGTGAATTCAGCCATTGATTGATGTGAATTTGCGTGCGTTTGATCGAGATTTTGATGAATTTGTTGAAGAATTTGATGAATTTGAGATGATTTGTTGGAATTTGTGAGTGATTGAGTTGTGGAAGTTTTGGTTAATACATTTTTGCAAGAAAAATCTGTTACCACATATTCCCTCTTCTCGCCTGCGAATATCTACGGTATAACCCTTGTGAAATTACTGTTATGTCCCTGGACGGTTAGCAAATGAAGTAATGAACCTTTGCATGATTACTTTGACTCCCGCCGTACCAACGGACCAATCCCCGGTCTAAAAAGATATTTTTTATGGTATGTTTTTTTTTTTTAGAGTAAACTGCCATTTTGGTCCCTATGGTTTGGACACTTTTGTCATTTTAGTCCAAATCTCAAACTTTTTACATCTAGGTCCCTGTGGTTTGCATTTTGTTGTCATTTTAGTCCAAAATCCAAAAACCCTATTTTTTTTACTGTTGCAACATTCTATTTTGTCTTTTAGTTCAGGGGCATTTTGGTCATTTTGCTTTTCATTTAACATTTTCTTAATTCAAAAATTAATATATATATATATATATATATATATATATATTAATATACACACATACATATACACAAATAAACAACATATACCTAAATCAATCATCATCATCATCCCCAAATAACTGAGACCTTCTCTCTCTCTTCTCTCCCCAAATAAATACTCCACAAGGTCTCTCTCTCTCATAAACTCTCCCCCCTCCACTTTCCAAAACCCTAACCCCCAAATTCATCACCACCTCCACTTTCCTACCTTCTCCGACCACCACCACGCCGCCACCTCTAGACAACCACCAACACCATGATCCTCTCAAAACCCCAACAACCACCATCCAACTGTGGTGGGTGGTGTCGGTTGGGAGATCGAAGAAGAGAGAGACGAGTAGAGAGAAAGAGATTGACGAAGAGAGAGAGTACGAGGATAGAGAGAGCGGTGAGAGAAGGGGGAGCCGATTTGATTTAGTGGCGGTGGTCAGGTGGCGGTGGTCAGGTACGAGGATAGAGAGAGCGGTGGGAGAAGGGGGAGCCGATTTGATTTAGTGGTGGTGAGAGATTGACGAAGAGAGAGAGAGCAGCGGCGGTGGTCAGGTGGCGGCGGAACGGTAGTGTAGGTGCTTAGTGCAGGTGAACTTTTCATTTTTTTTCTTTTGTTTTGAAATCGGTATTGATAGTTGATCTGATTTCGATTTGATTTAGTGGGCTTGTTTGTAATTTGGATACGGTTATTGGGTTTTGATCAAGATTTGATTTTGTTTGTGGGTTTGTTTTTTAAGTTTGTGGGTGGTGTTGGTGGCAGTGGGATGGTGGTGGTGGTGGGGATGATGCGGTGGTGGGGGTGGTGGTGGTATTTTAGAGAGAGAGAGAGAGAGCAGAGTTGTATGTTGAGAGAGTGAGAGAGAGATTTATTATAATTAAGAGAGAGAGAGAGAGAACTGATGGCGGTGGTGGTGGTGCTATAGAGAGAGAGAGAAGAGAGAGAGAGAGAGAGCTGATTATTTGATCTGGGTTTTAATATGTAGGACCGGTGTTGACTCCGAAACGATTGCGAAACGGACGTGAAACGTGCGGAATCCGTACACGAACGCGACCTAATACACACGACGTAATATAATTGTGATTCTATAGAAAAATATGAAATTGTACACCACCTGAATCACTTTCTCTCTCTAGATTCTCTCTCTAGATCTAGAAAGCTCCAAAACACAAATGAGCCAAAAGTCCCTAATCTGTGACATAATCTCCTATTTATAGTCCAAGGCACTTAATGAGATTTCTCATTATTACAATTATGCCACCTTGCCTTTTTGTCTAGCTATCACTAATATAACGACTCGTTTTCTTCTGTTTCTTGCTACGGCTCGGATTGACGAAGGCGATAAACATAAATGTACTAACAGACTCCCCCTTGGATATTGCCGCAGTCAATCTCGATCATTGAGTCAACTCGTAGCGTCTTCTCTTTCTCTCTCTCTTCGTAGTCTCTTGAACAGAATCCCGGTGGATCTGTCTTCAGCTTCAACTTCTTTTCCTTTCAATAAACTCTTTTTCTTCAGGATCCCCCTGTCGTCAAGCTTCCGTGCTATAGGGATCGACACCTTGCTTTTCGATTACAAGCTCCCCCTTGCTTTGAGCTCGTCTTCAGACTCCCCCTTAGACTCAGCTTCCGGGATCGTAGTCTGGACTTTTCCTGCAATCACTCATACAACTATAAGTAACAACATTTTAATCTTCCAGATATCGTAATCTGACAATTCAATCTTCTCAAAATTACTTCTCATGAATTTGGCAGTTTCATCGAATCGTATCGGAAACAAGCTCTATAACAATATAAGCATCCAAATCCCCCACAGTTAATCATCCAAGTCCAACTTAATGACCTTGGAGATATCACAAACTGTTTTGATTTTTGATTTTAAAACTTCAAGTTTCAAATTAATGAACTTGATTTATTTTCAGAAACATGATCAGCTTACTTAGATTTTGAAACTCAGCACTCAGACATCGGTTGTCGAAAATAAAGCAGAAATCAAAATCTTTTTGTATTTTCTGAAAATATAAAGCAGTAAAGAAATATGTACAAACATATTTACAGACAATATTTTTGTTTTGAGTATGCGTAAGAGGATCATATCAGTTTATGACAAGTCACAAGTACCATTGAGCTAAATTTCACGGTAAGAATTAAACAATTCACTTAGATTGTCGATATACTTGTCCACTTAAATTTTCATACAAATTTCAACTAGTTCAGGATACAGATTAGATGAATTAAGAACTTAAACTCATTCATGTGTCCCACCTCTTGAATATACTCACGTATCCAGATCCCAATATTCAGTCTTACAGGTAAGTATAACACAAATGATATCTGTAAGGGGTTAATAAATTATGAAGAATCATGAGAGCTCAGGTTAGAACTACCGTTCAGCAGAGAGATCATGACTCAACTTTTGGGTGTGTCCCCTTTAGAGGATCTTTTTACAACAGCATTGCTAAGCAATTTTATTGTCTTATCATATATGCTGTGGGTGATGCTATGTTTCAAGCATTTGCAGAAAGTATTATTCGAGGACTAGGTCAGAACTTCCATTCAGCAGAAGTCCTGGAATAATACCCCATATATCACTGAGTATAAAAACCTAGTATATCAGAAAAAAGAACCTTTCAAACGAGATTTCAGGGGTTACCTATATATCCAAGTAGTGTTCCCCACAAAATAAGCAAGTGTTTGAATTTAGGTTTATATCCCGAAAAGGTTTACTAAATGTATAAAAACCTATCGACATATCATCAGTGAGACTGTTTAACGCTTTTTAATCATTACAATTCTTTAGCATACTGTAACTGTCTACTGATGTACTATCATTTCCTCTTTTTACGCAAAACTCAATTTTTTTTTAATTTTATCATGTTTTTGACTTTTTCAAATTTTTCAAATGTTTTTGTATTTTCTAACAACAATATATCTCCCCCTAAAATGCAAAAACATATAAAGAAAATTTGACAACCAACACTGATAGCTTTGTTTCGCCATTCATGTTCTGCTTCAAGTGCTCTGATTTGCAGAAAATATACATACCCCCATGATTTACAACACATTGATATTTTACAGTTTGAAAACCGTTTTTCAATCTGATGAAAGTAATCATGTTTGTTCAGCCGTGAGGGTTTCGGCGTATTCAATCAACATACATTCAAAACAATATTAAAGACAATATATTTTTGGTTTTTCAAATTTTAACAAACTAAAACATATTTTTGGTTTTTAATTTTTCAAATTTTTAGGGTTTTGAAAATATTGTTTATTTATATACAGAAAACAATCAAACTAAACTCCCTGTTCAACCAAACCAGGGTCCTGCAACCTCTTCCTGTGCCAGGCTGCTCCAACTACCATTCTCACAATCTTCAGCTTCGATGAGCACCTGCACATTCAAACTTTATCAATCATTTGAACAATTTAGCCCAGGTCTGTTGGACCTTAGGCATTTCAACACAATAATGTTCATTTAATTTCGGAAACTCTTTGTCATTTAAAACGTTTTCAGCGTTGACTTCAACTTTCTCATCTTTTTCCGACGTCACTTGTTTCTTAACACTCCACATTTGACCTTCCGGAGTACCTCTTTTGTAAAAATTTGTCTCTTTTTGAACCTTTTGATTTTGAACAACATTTTTAGGTTTCCAAAACTCTTGAGGTTTTATCATATCAACAGATGTTCTCCAACTCTGTGTTGTTCTGAATCTGGGTGTGTGAGAATTCCAGGTCTGTCTTGAATCGAACCTGTTCGGGTTTGATTTCCAATTTTGATTTGAAGCAAACTTGTTTGTATTGTACCTCCAAGTTTGTTTCGAATCAAATCTGGTTGACCTCGGATTCACATCCTCAGATTTCTGTTTTTCAACATCAACAGGCTTTGGATTTGGACACTTTCGTGCAACATGTCCAATCTGATCACATTTAAAACACACTTTCTTTGAAACATCCTTGGCCTGTTGTTGTTTCTTTTTCATCGCATCAAACTCCTCATTAGACTGTCGTCCAAATTTGAGTTTTTCCTCTTCTTTCAAGATTTTCCCTTGAACAAAATTCATCTTTTGTTGCAAATTTGGTTTTTTACTTTGATTCCAATTTCGTTTCTTTTTATAACCCAAACCAGTCTTCATGTTTTTCTTCTTAAAACCAGGTTTGTTATAAAAAGATTTATGACCTTTACCAGCAAACTTTGGAATCTCAGACTTCTCAATCTCAACCATTTTGAAAACTTTATCGACCTTCTCTGAAATCACATTCTGAATCGGGAATACAACATCTAAGAATAGTTTGTCCGATCCAATCATGGTATAAACCAATCCTTTTGAATCATCATTCAAAATTTTCTCGGATTTTGTGTTTTTCAGATAACCATCATAAAGATTTCCTTCATCTTCATCCTGTGATTCAGACTTACCTTTTGTAGACTCATCTTTCAAAACACTTTCAACAACCTTACTTACCACCTCTGAATCATTAGCATCATCAGATTTGGAGTAAGTCACATCGATACTTTCAGGTAACTGGTCAGCTATGTTCAAACCCTTTGCCACCTTTTCCTCATTATAAAAAGTATAATTGTTTCTCAATGGTGGTGGTACCTGATGAAACTCTGAACCAATACCCTTTTTGCAATTATCAGTATCTTTGTCATTTGGTGTGATGTTGAAAATGCGTTCAAGAATGTACGAAGAGTTATGATAACTTTGAAGTTTTGTAACAATCTTTTCTTTTTCAGCCAAGACTTGTTTAAGATTAGCAATTTCATCAACACACTTGTTCAATTCAATTTGCTTTTCTTTAAACTTTCTTTCATACATTTCTTTAGTGACTAAAGTTTCAGACAATCTTTGATCAAAACTTTTGACTTGGCTCTTCAAAGTATCATAAGCTTCTTGTACTCTCTGACTCGACCACTTTAAAGAATCATACTGTTTTTGTAAATCTTGAAATTTAGATTCTTTTTCAACACAATCGACACATTTTGCAGAACACAGTTGTCTATAAACATCATTATCCTTTTCAAGACCTTGACATTTCTGTGTCAAATTTTCAACTTTTAGTTTCAAAATTTCTTCTTTTTCAATCATATCTTTACATTTTATTGTGAAACCATTTTCAAGTTTGCTTAATTCATTATCTTTTGTTTTTATCAATTCATTTTTTTCAATACAGGCTTTGCACATTTCTATGCAATTCCTGCATTTGTTTTCTTTTTCATCAACCAATTCAACATTTGATAGATCAGAAGATTTTCTAACCTCAGTCTTATTCAGCACCGGTTCTTCTGACTTAACTTTCTGATCTTGCTCCTTTTCTTCTTTCTGAGCTTCTTCATTCTTCTGTTCTTCTTCAGCTCTCTGTTCCTCTCCAGCAAGCTTTGCAACAATCTTCACTTCTTCAATCATCTTCTTCAATTCTTCTTCTTTTCTTTTCTTCAGTTCTACCACCTTCGGTAGACTTGCTTCACAAACTTCTCTAATCTTCTTCTCCAAATCAGGCAAATATGTTTTATCAGATAACGTTCGTGTGTTGAAAGTAGCCTGCCTTGGAACCAAATTTGTTACAGCTTCGAAATCCACTTTTGATGGGTCAACAACTGGATTTCCCCGTGGATCCATGTAACATTCCAACTCTTCATTCCATCTTTTTGCTCTCTGAGCTTCTTTGAATGGTTCGTTTAATTTTCCAATTTCCCATCTTGCAGAATCTGCTTTCCAATATCTATCAGGATCAGCATCAGCCACAAATGCATATCCAACTGCATCTTCTTCAGGACAAACCTGACTCCAGTCGTAACCTTCATCATCATATATAACTGCAAGAGCCCTTGATTTTTCTTCAGGCTGTTTCAATCTTGGTGGCTCAGACTTGTTCTGATGGTAAATCGCTTTCTTGTAATAATCTTCGTTGAACGGGTTTGCAGAATCATCATTAGCATACGCATTTCTACACTCGCGCTTAAAGTGACCTCTTTGTTTGCATTTGAAGCATGTCACCTTAGATTTATCAAATCCTAGTTTGGTAGATGGTCCACCAATTGACTTTCTCCCCGTGATCTCCATGAACCGCTGTGCCCGACGAACCGCACTGGCCATGCACCATCTTATATCCATTAGTTCCATCTCCTCGGGGTCTAATTGATCATAATCTTCTTTCGTCAAGTTGGTGTTGCCAATCTTCCCTGCAACGAGGCTTTCATACGATTCAAGTACAGATGCCAAGAAAACCATCTGTTGTTTTGCCGATTCTTCGCTGAAATTCTGCCCATTCTTTAGATCCACTGAGATATTACACTGAAACAAATTCTTGGAAGCAGATTGACTTGAAGTATTTGAAGAAGATCCACTGTGAAAACCACTGTGAAGACTTTCATTGTTCACTGAACTTGAACTTTCTGCAGAAAACGCTGTTCTTGGAGACCCAGCCTGCGGTACATTTCCTCTGTAGTAAAGCTCTACATTCTGCTGATAAGCCGGATTGTTGACTTTAGATCTCTTTATCTCCAACTCATGGCTTTCAAGTCTTTCAATCAGCAAATCCACTTTCAAATCTTCAGGCTTGATTGTGTTCTTCAACATTAAAGCGAAGTATTGCCACTCTTGATCATTTGGCAATGAATCAAACAATTTATCCACCAAATCCTCTTCAGAATATGTGATTTCATGTCTGGCTAACTCCATTTTCAGATGCCCAAATCTTTCGATCATTCTACAAACAGATTCATTTTTCATACAACTGAATAAATCAAACTCCTTACGCAACAATTTCTTTTTGTTTTTGACAATTTCATTACTTCCTACACACTTTCTCCCTAACGCTTCCCACAAACTCTTTGAAGTTTTCTCTTGTTCAAGTAACGAAATAATATCCTCTCTCACTGACTGTTTGATTAATGTGATCATTTTAGATTCAGCCACAACATTTTTTATATCTATGTCTGAGAAATCCTTCGCATCTATTAACTCTCCTCCCTCTTTTACTGGTTCAGTGTATCCATCTGTCATTTTTATCCAACTTTCAGGAGCGAAAGCTTTTACCCAACCCTCAAATCTGTTTTTCCACCAGTGATAATCTTCCACTTTCATTAGCTTTGGTGGCTTCTGTTGGCTTCCGTACATGTTCTCAAACTTCAAATTCTCCGAAATCTCTCTTGAATATTCTTTCATCTCAGATCTTCTATCTGACGATTCGGAAGTGAACGCTTTGTAGAATGTGTTGTAAAATTCTTCACCGTTGCTTGACATCTTCAATTACCTTGAATCAAACAAACAAACAATCAGTTTAAAAACTTATCAATTAACAGAATAAAACTGATACTCGAACTGGTGATAATTCTGTGCGGATTGAAGGTTAACGGACTGTGCGGACAGCTATGACCCGGATCAAATACAAACGACCTTTTCCAATGACCTGACTAAAACACACGACCTTGACCCTTTCAAATGATTTTGCAAACTGAAATCAAATCTTTGTGTATATCAAATTCAAGTCACATGAGCCGAGAACACTTTAGTCTGATTGAGCCGTAAACAATTCACTGACTTTTAAAAAACCGACAAACACTTCCTTAAAAATCACATGCAATCTTGTTTGATCACATTCACATGTACTGTATCGGAAGTTGAACCCAAATGCCGACAATGTGTCACATAAAGACTTTAATGAACCGACAATCCTGATCAATCCTAAATGCTCATTGGACCTCAAAATCACTAATCCGAATGTTCACATGCAAACCAATTCTATAAATCTCGAGACTTTGTAACTTGACTTAATAGCCGACAACTTTGATATTAATCAACTTTGATTGGACCGTTCACATATCTAGACTTATCCAAGACACATGATATCATTAACCAACTATCTGACAATCCTTATTTAATGTGTCACATATATCGATGAACTTTATAAGCGGTGTGTTGATTTCAAGCGAGACTCCTGAGCAAAAACCCACACGTATTTTCAAGCGAACTCAAATATATCAAGCGAAGGGGTGTGTCTCGCTTCAAATTGCCACGTGTTTCAAGCAATAGGATACTAGTTCAAGCGAGAGACTCTGTTTTCAAGCGATAGGGTACAGATCGGTCAAGCGAAACCCAGTTTTAAAGAACTATTCAAGCGAAACCAATCAGATATCTCAAGCGAAAGCCTTAATATTCAAGCGAAACCTCAGAATATTCAAGCGAAAGCCTTTGTTTCCAAGCGAAAGCCAGCTGTTAATCACGAAATCGGACCTAAAACTTTCGATTTCTCCTAAACGGCTTGGAATTAGGATCTGAAACTTGGTAGAATTGTAGATCAGGTGTTTTCGCACAACATATCAAAAAATCAAACGATTTGAACCGTAAAAACCTGTTCAATTTGACGAAAAACCGTTAAAAACATGAAAAATGAGTATAAGATGAAGAAATAGATGATATTCAGATCTGAAATCGATGTAATCTTGTGCGAAATCGTGTGATAGATCAGTGCAATCGAGCTCCTGCTCTAATACCACTTGTAGGACCGGTTTTGACTCCGAAACGATTGCGAAACGGACGTGAAACGTGCGGAATCCGTACACGAACGCGACCTAATACACACGACGTAATATAATTGTGATTCTATAGAAAAATATGAAATTGTACACCACCTGAATCACTTTCTCTCTCTAGATCTAGAAAGCTCCAAAACACAAATGAGCCAAAAGTCCCTAATCTATGATATAATCTCCTATTTATAGTCCAAGGCACTTAATGAGATTTCTCATTATTACAATTATGCCACCTTGCCTTTTTGTCTAGCTATCACTAATATAACGACTCGTTTTCTTCTGTTTCTTGCTACGGCTCGGATTGACGAAGGCGATAAACATAAATGTACTAACATAATAAGAGAGAGAGAGAGAGAGAGCTGATAATATGGGTTTTAATAAGAGAGAGAGAGAGCTAAAAAAAATAATCAGTTTTCAATTTAAAAAATGACCAAAATGCCCCTGAACTAAAGTACAAAATAGGCAGCTTTCAACAGTCAAAAAATGGGGTTTTTTTATTTTGGACTAAAATGGCAACAAAATGCAAACCACAGGGACCCAGATGTAAAAAGTTTGAGATTTGGACTAAAATGGCAAAAGTGCCCAAACCACAGGGACCAAAATGGCAGTTTACTCTTTTTTTTAATTAAATGTCACTTTAGTCCCTCTGGTTTGGGTCACTTTTTCCGTTTATTCTAAAAGTTTTATTTTTCGCCTGTGGGTCTAAAAATGTTTTACTGTTGCCATTTTAGTCCAATGGGTTAAGTTCATCCAGTTTTTCTGTTAACGAGAAAGATAATTCGGTCATTTTATATGTAATTCTGTTAACTAGAAGAGCAATTCGGCCGTATAAAATAATCGAATTGCCCTTCTCGTTAATAGAAAAAATGTATTAAGTTAACCTAGTGGACTAAAATGACAACGATTAAACCTTTTTAAACACACATGCGAAAAATTAAACTTTTTGACTAAACTGACAAAATGACCTAAACCACATGAACTAAAATGGTATTTAACTTCTTTTTTTTCCAGTGTCGGATCTAAACGACAAATTCAGAAACCTACCTAAAATTATATTTTTTTATCGTACTGTAAAATTTATTACTCTACAACAATATGAACGGATGTAATTATTGTTACGCTACTCTAAAATTATAGTGTAAAAGTAATTCTAATTATTTACCATTTGCACATTGATATATATATATATATATATATATAATTTGTTACTAATCCACAAAAGATAAATAAAATTATTAGTTAATAAACTTAAAACTAAAAAACAATAAAAATAAAAACCTATCTTTTAAAGCAGTTAAGACCGTGGAGTATGGTGGGGCTTGGGTTGGGGCATGAGTTGACACGTGAATTTTCAAAACTCAATTCACAAACCCACTTTGGATGGGGTATGGTGGGCGTGGCTTGGCTGCCGTGGCCAAGCCACATCAGCTTTTTTTTTTAATATATATATATATATATATATATAACCATTAAAAACTACATAAACATACAAAATAATTATTAAAATAAACATACAAAATAATTATCAAAATAAAAAACTATCATTCTTCGTCATCTTCGAACCTAGGAATCGTTAAAACATGATCCACCAAATCAGATCGAAGGTTGTGATGTATATCCCTTGACTTTATCAAAAATTCATTTGCCGATTTATCTTCGTCTGTTACGTTACCTGGTTGGGGGTCATCGTCATCATAATAGGTAACGAACGCTGTACCTTCATCCTCCAAAATCATGTTGTGAAGAATGATACATGTGTACATCATGTTTCCAATCTGATCCTTGTCTCATAGTCGACAAGGCATTGCCAATATTCGCCACCTTTTCTTCAAAATACCGAATGCTCGCTCGACGTCTTTACGTGCAGCCATCTGGACCCTGTTAAACTTTAATCTCTTTGGATCTTTGGTACCGTGTCTTGTGAACGATTTTACGAAAACCCCCCACTCTGGGTAAATCCCATCAACTAGGTAGTACCAATACACGTACTCAGCCCCGTTTACAAAGAAAGTTCCTTTGGGTCCTATACCATTTATCCGATCATTGAAAAGGGGCGAGTGATTTATGATGGTAATATCATTATGTGAACCTGGCATACCGAATAACGCATGCCATATCCAAAGATCTTGGGACGCAACCGCTTCAAGCAAGATGGCTGGCATCCCGTGAAATCCACTAGTGTGAGCGCCTTGCCATTGGGTAGGACAAAGTTTCCAAGCCCATTTCATACAATCTAAACTACCGAGCATCCCGGGTAGCCCATGATAATCTGCGTGATGTTCCAATATTTGTTGCATGTCACTGAAGGAGGGCTTTCTCAAATATCTTTTCCTATAAAGTTCTAGAATACACGAACAAAAGTTGTGAAGACTTTCTCTAGCTACATGTGCAGACATTTTTAAATAGTCATCCATAATGTCCGAACTATTGCCGTACGCTAACTGCCTAAGTGCGGTCGTGACCTTTTGCAACGTACTAAATCCTAATTGCCCGGTTACATCGGGTTTTTGTTGGAAATAAACATACATCTGCTCAAGATCTCTAGATATCCTTAAAAATAAGTTTCTACTCATACGAAAACGACGCCTAAACATTTTTTCATCATACTTAGGTTCCGCTGAGAAGTAATCGCTTACCAACAAATTGTTAGCGGTGTGCCGTTCACGAGCGATGTACCTTCTCCTCCGTTTAGGTTGTTGAGTCTCTTCCTCATTGTCTTCGTCTTCCACGATAGCTTTCACCACCGCCGCGATCGTTTGTAGAAATATTTCCGCACCATCGTCAAATGATGATGACGATTCACTATAACTTGAAGAACTCATGGCAAGATTGTGGTTTATGTGTTTGATATTGTGTGAGAAAAAATGTTTAATATGGAAAGGTATTTATAAAGGAAGAATTTTTTTTTTATAAAAACATGCCCCCAACGGCTAGTTTGAATTGGCCATTCACAGCCCACCATGTCAGCTTGCTTCCCCTGCCCCACTTGAAACCCAAGCCCCAAGGGCCACGCCCCAGCCCAAGCCCACCCGGGGTGGTGGCTTGGGCGTTTTCCCCCAACTCACGCCCTAACCCAAGCCCCATTCCACATAGTCTAAGTACAGTAAAAGGTTTTAAACATAAAACTGTTAAAGAAATACAAATAAAATATAAATTATTATTCGACACAAACCCACCATACACGTTTAAAACTTTTTAGAAAAGTGAGATAAAATATTTTTTTACTTAAAATAGGGTGTTAATATTACCATACCTCTCCCCTCTATCTCTTGCTATATATATACATAGATATAGATAGATATATAGTAAAAAAAAGGGTGTGAGAATACCTATCTATACTATCTATTAAAGGAGCTTAGAAGCTGACCTCACTTTGCTTACGTGTCAGCCTCTCAGCCATGCCACATAGGTTTTGCTGATGTCATAAATAACATTTTTGCTGATGTCATAAATAATAATACATAAATAAAATTTTCAAAATTCAAAACCTAAATCTCTACTCTCTCACCTATGTCATTTATTTCAAAATTCAAACCTAAATC
The DNA here is from genome assembly GCA_030545235.1 of Helianthus tuberosus. Taxonomy (NCBI): domain Eukaryota; kingdom Viridiplantae; phylum Streptophyta; class Magnoliopsida; order Asterales; family Asteraceae; genus Helianthus; species Helianthus tuberosus. Next base: position 40,439,495 of record CM060387.1, on the reverse strand, counting down.
TCAGATCTCTCTCCAACCTAAATCTCTGCTCTCTCTCACGCCTCTGAACACCACCTCCATCAACGTCGATTCTCTCTTCCAAGACGAGAGATGAAATATTGATTCAGCAACTTCGATTCTCTCCTCCAAGACAATGGAGCAGCAGACTTTCTGTTTTATAGCCCCATTTCGTCGATTCAGCAACTTCGATTCTCTCCTCCAAGATGATGGAATATTGATTCAGATTCAGGATTGTTCTTTCGATTCTCTCCTCCAAGATGATGGAATATTGAACGAGTAATTTCACCTTTAAAGTAGTCTCTCAAGGAAGGTTCTGATTTTAGGGTTTCTGATTTTAGGGTTTCTGATTGAAACCTTTAAATCGTACGTTTTCTTATATCAGTATGCTTTTAGCCTGTTGGGATCTCCAGTTTATCTCATTTAAACAGAGTAATTTGATATTTTGCAGGTTTAATGTTGTTGTTCTTTTGGCCAATCTGCATGAGTGTTTGTTCTTTATAAATCATGTTTACAAGTAAGTAATTTATTCGCTCAACTATTGAATGATGATTTAGGTTTTATTAATATGATTTTAGGTCTTACATATGTTTAATTTGTTAGTTTAATGTTCTGTTTTCTGCACTGCAAGTGTTGATATAGTGTCTACATCTGACTTACACAAATCAAGTTAAAGCTGTTTTGATTTTCGGGAACCACTCTCATCCTACACAAATCAAGTAAGTTCAACTCACTAATCCACTAGGGTTTTCAGTGAGAGATGGTTTGTTAAATGTCAATCAGTGAGATGTGATATGAATGATTATTTGTTGAGGGTTATGATTATGTTATGATTTTACAGGTGAACGAGAAGATTATCGAAGCCAAGGCTACGACAGCCACATGTGTGTTATGATTCATAATTTGATGCAAGTTTGTTCTATGGTTGAAGTGTGCTTTTAATTTGTAACAATTTGTTAAGTAGCAGTGGTACAGCTTTTTGTAATTGTAGGTTTTAGTCACTATTAACTTAAATGAGGAGATTGAAATAAGAATTTGTGATGAATGATTATTTACAGTTGGATAATGATCAGATAATAATGATCAAATTAACCTCAATTTTCTTCATGATTTGGTTGTTTTTACTGTAATCTCTTCAAGTTTTACCTATTTCAACGGCTTTGTTTATTTCGTTCTTCTGTATCGTTTAGCTCATTGTATTTGTTCTTTTTTGCTCTTCTGTGTTGTTTTGGCTGATGTTTAGTTCGTTGAAATTGACCTATTTAACTTAAACTAAATTTTATTTGTTGAGGGTTATGATTATGTTATCATTTTGAAGGTGAACGAGAGGATGGAAATTACAACCCGTTTCCTTATGAATAAATCTTCTGTAACTATTAACATGGAATACATTTTATATGGTCTATTTTTATGATATGTAACTTGATTTCAGGTAGATGAGTCGGTTAGTAAATTCGATAGTCAGGTGCAGCCTTTTGTGAAACATATGTCAACAAAAACTAAGAACCTGTCGGCAGAGGTTAAGACTGTTGGGCTGGCAAAAACCGTGTACTCAAAGCTTCATGCCTGGCTAGCAAAGCTTAAGTGAGATAGTGGAGTATAAACGGTGAAGCTTAAGTGACAAAAGTGCATCACCAGCTACAACTCACAAGACCTAACTGTAGCTTGTAGTTATGGCTCCATTATTTCAGTTGCGGGTAACCCAGCTGCAGCCACGACCCGCATTCTCCAGCTGTGATTAGGTTCAGCCTGTTGTGACTCGCTTCGGTAATGAAGTCAATTTTAACTATTTAAGTCATGGTTAGTTTAGTTTTTGTTTATTTTGGTATTAGTGGTCGGTCATGTCCACAACGGTGATATAGTTTATTTTCATGCTTCATCAAACAATTTTATGATAAAAATGATTTTTGAAGAATAATGTGAGGGCCATTTTAACTGTCTTGGTTCATAACGACCCAATTTAACTATTCATAAACATTAGGGCATAAACACGACGATTTCTCATGCTATCACCGTATCATAAACATTAGGATATAAACACGACGATTTCTCATGGTATCACCGTATCATGAAAGTTGAAACAAAAAAGAAACGAACATGCTTATAAATTAACTGTCATGTAAGTAGTTAATCTTGTATAATGTGCACATCATGGTCAGATACAGGACAAGGCAGAATTGTTCTTTGAATTGTGTTCATCAAGTTTTTGATGAAATGCCTAATTAAGTTTTGATTCTGCAGGAGAGCTGGGAACGACCGGAAGTTGTGGTGGCTGTGTGATCGAGGTATAATCGAATTGAAGTTTGTAGAAGTAATTTTATACATCAGCTTGAAAAGGTACTTAACTTTCGTTGAATTGAAGTTTTTCATAGATCTTAACTATTTCTATGATCACCATCAAATGTAACTAACAAAGAATCAATAAAATGCTAATAAAACATTAGAATCAATTGATCAAACAACTACACTTGAGTCTGTAAGAGTACCATATTGAGTGCTGTTGTCCCTAATGTAGCTTTCGACTTTAGCCCTAGAATATCTACAAGTACCAAATAATCTTAATTTAATTAAAATTAAGGAAAAAGTTACCCGTGTTTGTTGAAACTGTTTCGCTTCCAAAATTGTTAAAGTCAGCACATAAATGAACATTAAACAGATCATCCATGGTACCAAACAACAATGTTAAGAAAAAAAATTTAGATGAAATATTTTCTAATTTATCGAAAATGGAACACCGTCTCTTTATCTTCAAACTCATGAAAAGATGTAAAACTAATCTGTGATAAAAAAATTAATACTTATAAAATATGAAGTATTAAGAAAGTAGCAATTACATATAAAAAAGAAAACTAACCAGACACATCTAACTCTAATTGCAAGAATCAAGGAACTTTAACTTCAACTCCATGGAGCACTGAACCTCTCGGTGTATCTCATTGATTTTTCTCATGAACTCCAGATCTCTTTCTCCACATTCTATATTACTCACAACACACAGGTCACGAACGGAAGTAGTCGGCATCGCCCTCAAGTCCCTCGAAACTTGGTCTCTTGTCAGCAGACCAACTTCCAGTCCGTTAAAACACCTCTTCAACTCTTGAAGAGTAGACCTATCAGCCAAAACTTGGTCTTCGATTTGTTTAATAAAGCGTTGCTTGAAATCGTCAGATTTTGCAGAAGTATATGACTCCATTTTAATATATTTATAAGAACTAAGGCAAAACAATAATAGTTGCACTTCTGTTTCACTGAATGAATCTGTTTTGATGAAAAAAAATTTATTGGCAATGCTATTATATACTATATGTAACAGGCCAAAGGTCAGCTTTAAAGGCAAACATTAAATTAACATTTATACTTAAAAACCATGTACATTTAATGATTTAAGAGTAAAAAACGTGTATATGGGAATTGCCTATTCAGTTATCCTATTAAGCATTTTAATGCAAAACCTTTGAAACATGAGTTTTCATGGGAAAACAAGTAAAATTAAATATGTAGAAAACCAAGGAACAAAATTGAAACCTTCAAAAAAAGGTTATCATAATTAGGAGATGTCTCTTCATTTACCCTATCAAAGATTTTAAACACTATAAAGCATCATTATTATTTTACTTGAAAACATCAACACTTCAATTTTAAAAAAACGTTCATCCTAAAACAAATCGTCCAAAAACACTTACATTCTTCCTAAATGGCAAGGAAAACCTTCTACCACTGGTCCGATACTACTGATCTTAAAATCGAATTTTCAACCTGGTCACTCCAAGAACAGAGAAACGCTGAAGAACTCAACCAAAAAGTTGCTATTGTTAGTGATAAATATTATAAGCAAACCTGGAGTAGCATTGCACTGCTGGATGAAGTTGCCTCTTCTACTCCAACAGGGTTTAAAGAAAAAGCAGAAGAGTTTATTACAAATTTGCTGAAACAGGATCAGAAGACCTGTGATATGCTAGCTGATCTACAAATTAAAACAAAAAACGAAATTGCATGGAAGAAGGCGAGAGAACGAGATATTCTATTAAGTGTTAATTGTAATGTTTAATTTTTATTATTTTTCAAAATCATAATTTTGTAATACTATGGTTTAATATTGAATATTCAAAGTTTCACTGCTTCAGAATTTTGCAATTTCAGTTTTAGCAGCTTCTTTTATCCAAGATTGCTACTGGTTGGTACAATGCCCTTATTGTAAATTTCTTTTATCCAAGATTGCTACTGGTTGCTTTAATGAAGATGTCAATGGACCTAATTATAATTTTGGAACCCAAACATGCTACATGTTTATTTAATAAAGATTGACTTTTCTGATATTAATTTTGATGCAGGACAAGCAGTGGAAGTTGACCGGGAGGTGGGTACAAAGGAAAATTTTCTGTTTGTTTCGTTAAGAATATTTCTACATAGTTGTTTTGGTTTTATATAAAATTTGCTACTTTCTATGACGTGTTGTTTCGTTAAAAATTTCTGTTTGTTTTGTTAAAAATATTTCTACTTTCGATGACAGTGAAGCTGGGGCAAAGATCACATCAAGTTTGTCCCTAAAGTCTAATTTATTTCTGCCAATGGGTAAAGAAGATGACAAGGAACGGTTTAGTCACATGGTATTGGTTAGTAATCTTGAACCGCTTATAAAAAATAATGAAGTAGAGACTGGAGTTAATGTTAAAGAACAGTGAAGTGTCTTGTGAGTTTTACTTGAAGACTAAATTTTCAAATCTTTTATATGATTTGTATATGTTCTTGCATAGTGCCTTCATGGAGTTTATTAATATATGTTTTTCAAAAACCACACTTGGGATTTCTTACTTTGAGGTTTTATAATACTTTATTTACCGAACTGATTTACTTCCTTTATCTCTAATAACCGTTCCTCCTATATTAAAGAATTTGATGATTAATTGTTGATTAGGATTTATGTTCCTAGGTTTATGTTTGGAATATGTTATTGGATTTGCTTTGGCTAGAAGTGACTCAAATGAGGGACTTAACATTATTCTTCCTGATGTAGTAGCTTCTGTTCATTTATTTGGTTTAATCAATCTAAGTTTTTGTTGAGTTGTTGGATATTGGTTAACTTTAAGAACCATTTTTTGTGTTTGACAAGAATGCTCAATTACATGCTTAAAATTTTTAAGCTACTGATTGTATCATCGACATTATAAACTTGAGTTGACTTTCATAAGATAAAGTTCCTGTTGTAGGCTTACCTCAAGTGATTGTTGAAGGCGAACCGATGGTCCGAGCATTAAATACCATTGAGTATCCTCTGTTATGGTTGCTTCCATATCAACTGAGACCTACACAGTAATTGGAGTACAAGCATTCTAAGTTTGTTAATCTGATTGTTCAATGGGAACCGATGGTCCAAGCATTAGGTCGCTTTAGTTTTATTTGTGGGTGATTTTGTAAATGAATATTGAAATAAGTAACCCTATAATCTGAAAACAAGATTTGTAATGTGTACAGAATGTGCAAGGCGTTACTGCCAGTAAATGAAGAACATTTGACTGATGAAGCCATATGGGAGTCACTTCCTGTAAGTCACACTGCTTTTGCTATCACATTCAAAAATTACATTTAATGTGCTAAAGAAGAAAATAGTAAAAAATAAAATAAAACAATTGTGTAGTTTTCTTGTGTTGGAAACTTAGTTTAAAAAAGCGCGCTTTAAGCTCGCTTAAAGCGTTAACCGTTTGGCAAAACGCTTTATTTGGTCTGATGCGTCAAAACACGTGAAGCGTTTTGAGGCGACGCCTCGGCCCAATCAGGTGCAAAAAACGACGCTTCAGCATAGGGTTTTAGGTTTTAACGTTGTTTCAACATTAAAAAAATGAACAGGGCGTGCAAAAAACGAACAGGGTCTTTATTAAAGGGTATAAGTGACATTTGATCAAGTTGAAAAACCTTGAGCTTAACTTGGTGCATTTGTTCTCAGGTAAAGCATGATCACACAGTCATGACTAATGACCTTTCAGCAACGAAAAACATCAAATTAGACATGAAATTTTTCTTGGCTTTTTAAGGGGAACATAGGTGCTTCTCTCCTAGGGCATACAAAACACAGGTTATTGGCGGCAGCCCGCCATATTTAACATATAAAAAACTTTATATGTTAAATGTGGCGGGCTTCCGCCAATAATCTGTGCTTTGTATGCCATATGGAGAGAAGCACCCATCTTCCCCCTAAAAAGCAAAGAAAACATTAGGAAAAAGCATTATGAATGAGGATGGCCTGAATCTACATAAGTGGCAGGTTTATTATATTTACCGATTTCAAATTTTATTTCCAACCTTTCTGTTTTAGGTTTTTTGCAGACATTGACAATGCAAGAAAGGCTGCACCAAAGCCAGAAACACTGTTTGGGTTTTCCTACGATATTGTACGAAAGGTTGCTGCTAAGTATCCCAAACATCCCTGGATCTTGGCTGGAAAGTCATTAGGTTCAAGGTAATGGTTAGATTTTAAAACTGTTATTAATCATGAGCTAATTATAATTGTGATAAAGTTAAACCTTTTAGTTATGTTCATTCTAAAATGAAATTCATCCCAATTGGTCGCTAAGAGTTTGTAGAATATAAACTGATAAGTTATGGAGATAATGAATGTCTATCATAGGGTACATGCTGAGATTATTGAATTTTGAGTGACATACCCCATATATAGCTTTAACATAGTTTATTATTATTATAAACATAGTTTAACATTAAGAATTGATTGGAGTGTTAAGTGTATTATTTTGAACTTTTTCAACGAAATTTTATTCATTCATGTGCTAAAAACTTAGACTTTATTTGATGATGTTGATGTTGATGCAGAGGTGTTTTTACATTCAACTGGACTTAAAAATCAAGTGCATAAAAATGGTCATTGTGGAATGGATTTGATATTGCTTGGTGCTTATTTGGTAAAAAAAAATCAACGTATTTAAACAGGTAAATTTACAACCGCTTATTTATGATAGTCTCTGGTAACTTGAGTTCGTATTAACGATTAGATACTTCCTATTGAGTTTATTCTATAGGTAATGGTGTAGTAAAAGGAGATTTAATTATAATTGAAAAACTAACATAAGGACTTTGTTATAAAAGTGCAGCGAACCAGACCACATTGTCATGCGTCCTAGGGTTTCTGGAGCAAATCCTTGTGTTGGGGCAGCAACGATTTGGGTTGTTTGTGGCTGCGTGGGTGGTGCCTCGATGCTGTAAACAGTGGTCAAATAACATTGGATAGTAGGGGTAACGAGTACCATAACAAAACAACAAAAGGAATAGCAACAAAATGCAACTAGGTGCAGTTTTGGGGCTGCTAATAGTGTCTAAACAACCATTATAAGCGATGGTTGCGGCTGCCAAAACAGTTCAGAAACAGGACGCCATGCTTAAATGATTCAGGGTCGGTTTCGGGGTTGAATCATAGTTTACACATTGTGAGTTCGTAAGGTATTTTTAGGGTATGTTAAAGGTTAGTTCTATTCTATGTTTTATTCATGGGCTAATTTGATATGTAATAGAAAAAAAATATCCAACTTTATAAACATGGAAGTGAAAACACCATGATCAATATTTCTCTTTTGTATGTGTTCGACTTCTTGACTTATTATTTAAGAGTCTGTTTTGATTTGTCAAATTTTGAAATTTTATACTTTATCCCAATTTTGGTCATTTTCTTCTTATTAGTGATACTGATGTTTATGGCCACACCTTATATCCCACCTAGAAATGAAAAAAAAATAGAAACTCAGTTTAAGAAATATAATTGTTCTGCTTTACTTAGAATGACTATGTGTTTATACTTCATAAAAGATAAAAGATGACGCATGAACTAAAGCAAAGGTTCCTTAAAATCAGCTTTGCCTTTGCTGCTCGATATGCAATCATGGTATCTATACTTTGGCAGGGCATTCCAAGTGGTTTTAGGCGATCGGCGGCACAGTGGGCAATAAAATGACATTGCCTTTGCATACGTGTCTATATACGAATAATTTAAATAATATATTATAATATGTTTTTTAGTATTTTTTAGTATTTGATTCCGATCGCTATTAGAACAAACCCGTGTATTCACACGGGTGTACACCTAGTAGAGAGATAAAGTGAAAAAGAATGTAAGACTAAAACGAGCCTTAAAATATTCTTTATGCAAAAAAATGACACGACCCAACTTCTTCTCCAATTCTCTTCACTATGCTTAGTAGCCTAAGTCCTTCGTCTTCAATACAAGTTGTATTTTTTGGAATAACCGGTCCGGTTTTTAATCGAACTTTTTTTTTTCCAAAAAAACCCGGTTATTTTAATAATCGATTCGGTTAAAAAACCGGTTTTACATGGTGGAAACCCAAACTGGGCTACTCGATTCGGTTAAAAACCAGTTTTGGCCAAAAAACCGGTTTTTTTATCCGACTAACCGGTTTTTTTAAAACCGATTTTGGTTTTTAAACCGGTTAGAAAGATCAAACATACTAACCTACATACAAACCGGTGGTTCGGTTCGGTTTGGTTTGAAACTGGTTATTTAAAAAACCGGTTTAGGTTTTTTTTCCGGTTTCGGTTCTAACACCGGTTTTTTTTACACCTCTATCTCCAGTTGAAACGTTTTCATATCCACATTTTATTCAACTTTCTCTTTTCGTTTTACCTACTTTACCTGCAATTTAAGAGCTCGCGTACCAAGAAAACTATCAGACGTCGGATCTCCGGTGAAGAAAAGCTAGTTGGTCAAGAAAGTTGAGAGGTATCCTAGAATACTCCTAGATCCACCCCTGGACTTCTTCTCATGGAAGATGAGATCGGTATTGTACCGGTTTGTATTAAAAACATTGATATAAAAAATAAGTAAAATCATATTGATTATAACAGTAGGGTACAAATAGTGTAAAAATACCAAAACCGACTAGCACTGAAATCGAAACCCTAAGAACAAATATCAGTACCGGTATCGATTTTATTCGGTCGGTATCGATTCAGTTCGTAAAAAAATGCTCATCATAAATATTGGGAAATGGGTTTAATAAATTGTTTTGAGTAAACTGCAATTTTACCCCCTGGGGTTTAGGGCAATTGGCATGTCTACCCCCCTAAGAAAATAATTGCAATTTTACCCCCCAACGTTTGATGTTATGTCGCAACTTTACCCCCCGGCATCAAAGTCCAAGTTATCTTTAAACGCTCAAAGGGCATAAATGTAATTTTACACCAGGATCTTTCTATTACCCCTGTACTTCTCTTCCTACTTCATCCTTACCCTCTAAGCTTCACTCCCCCCACTCCACTCCTTCTTCTTCCTACACCGGCGATCATCACTTCCACACCATCGGCGATCATCACTTCCACACCCACCGGCGATCATCACTTCTTCTTCCTACACCGTGCTTCCACCTCCATTCCTTCTTCTTCATCATGAGCGAATCAGAGAATGTGAGTGTGCTTCCACCTCCGGTGACCACAACGGCGACCACACCTCCGGAGATGCACCTGTCTGCTGGTGATGCCCCTGTCAACCAGCGATCCTCCCTGTTCTCTCTGTTGTCAGGTATTATCGAACAACTATAGTAATGTCTGGTTGAACAAGTAAAAAACAGGGGTTATTGAACATCGATCTTTCTGTGTTTGCAGTGGACATAAGGATTCGTGTTTCACTCCGATCGATTGTGGTAATGTGCCTACTTATGACCAATGTTTACAGGTAATGTGTTCTTGATAAGCCTTTTGTTATACTCTCATGATGGTATATTGGTGTTCTTGATACAGGTTAGGATCAAAATGTGGCTAGTTATGACAGTTACGTGATCATAGTTGATGACAGTTACATGATCATACATGATCAAAATGTGCAGTTGTGAAGTTTGATGTTTGATGTTTTGATAAGTTGATGACAGTTACATGATCTTACATGATCAAAATGTGCAGTTGTGAAGTTTGATGTTTGATTAGGATTACATTTTATCCATTTGATCAAAATGTGCAGTTGATGACAGTGCTGTCAACAACCTGTTTCAACTGATTTCGTTTAAGCATTAACCTGCTGTTAACAACCTGTTTAAACTCTTTCAACTGTTTGTTGTTGTTATTAGCTGCTGCTGCTAATAGTCATCACAGATTCTAGAACACATTGTTAGTGCAGCAGTGAATGTGAGTGTGATTAATCAGATTTTGTTAATTAAATTTTTGAATGTGAGTGTGCTTAATCAGATTCTAGAACACATTGTTAGTGCAACAGTGAATGTGAGTGTGCTTAATCAGATTTTGTTAATTACAATGTCTGAATGTGAGTGTGCTTAATCAGATTCTAGAACACATTGTTAGTGCAGCAGTGGTTTGATACATTGTTAGTGCAACAGTGGTTTGATACATGGTCAGATAGTGCAGCAGGTAGTGCAGCAGGGGTATAATTGTAAACGTAGCAGGTATGCTTGATTTTTGAACAGGTTTGATTTTTTGAGTATAGAACACATTGACCAGCCAAACATTGAAGGTTTGATACATGGTCAGGTTTGAACAGGTTTGAATCATAGAACGGGTTCTGATTTTTTAGTATAGAAACATAGAACAGGTTTTTGATTTTGGCGGGAAGGGTTTTGGAAGTTGCAGGGGGTAATGTTGTGTCTTAACACAAAGTACGGGGGCTAATAACAGAGGACAAATTAGTAATTTACCAGTGGGGGTAATTGTGCGACATAATAGGAATGTTGGGGGGTAAAATGGAGGGGTAATATAGTCATTTCAAGTTATAGTTAACAGATCTGTTAACAACTTTGACGCCGGGGGGTAAAGTTACGACATAACAGCAAACGTTGGGGGTAAAATTGCAATTATTTCCTTAGGGGGGTAGACATGCCAATTGCCCTAAACCCCAGGGGGTAAAACTGCACTTTACTCAATTGATTTTTATCACGGACATCAACTCTAGATTGGTCTGATTAACTTGACACTAAAGTAAGTGTTTTGGGGCTTTTTTTAGGACCCTATAACAAGAAAAAAATTGTTGGAAGGCATACCTCAATGAAACGCCAGTTGTAACACCCCGTGTTTCGATAGTCAAAGTCAAAGTCAAGGTCAAAGTCAACGACCGATCGCGCGACTTGACTGATAGTGGATTTCTTTTATGTGTTTAACTTTAGTTGTATTATGTGGAGTAAGTGTCTATAATCGCAGTAATCGACGTATGTTATTCGCTATTTAATCAATTTACGACTGTGAACTATAGGAAGTAACAATGCGATAAAGTTAACTAAAACGATACTCGAACTATGCTAATCGAATCGACATCGAATGGTAATCGCACTCGCAACTCGAAATACGCATTTTGGTTATTGTTATACGTGTGTGTGTGCCTTATGTGTTACTTGTGCATGATTATTTATGTTATGTGTGGTAATCAATCGAAACGCAATCGAAACTCAATCGCAATCGAAACGGTATGGTAATTGGTAGAGAAGAGATAGTGCAAGATATGAGTGGTTGGGATTAAAAGTAATTTGAATAGTAAACCCTATCGCATTCGCATTGCTCGCAATCATAATCGAAACGGAAAAACTCGTCGCGCCGAGCACTCGAACCAGGTGCCAGCCGACCGAACAACCACCCGGCCGGACTGCCACCCGAGCGAGGTGCCATTCGACCGAGGAGCCACTCGGCCGGGCTGCCACCCGGGCGAGATGCCATCCGACCGACCAACCCTTTCCATTTTTGGAATCCTATAAATACACCTTGTCACTCTCATACTTTCTACCTTTGGCAACTGACGTCCGACCCGTGCTCCTGCTCGCTTTTTTCTTCGATTTCTCTCAATTCCGGTAAGATCTCGTCCTAAATCTTGTACTTCCTTAATCTACACGCACTCCTACACCTTTCTATCTTTTGAATCTTAACTTTTAACCGTGAAATCATCAAGATTCAAGGTGTTCTAGGATGACGTCATCATGTGTTCTTGAAGAACTTCAAGTTTTGGCCTCAATCCACCAAGAACAACTTAGATCTAACCAATTTTCACATAAACAAACAAAGATATTTCATAGATGTAAACATATTCACGGTGAAAAGGATTGAGAGAAGGTTTTCCAACTTTCTTTCAACTCTTTTACACTCAATGCACTTAAAACCGATAGAATCGGAGCTTGCATCGACTTACCACTCATTCTCGTGGTTGTGACTGGTTCAAGATCTGTATTCTATCAACGAGGTTAACGATTTCGGGTTAAACATGGAACATCGTTTCGAACCGTTCACTGATTGGGTTTGGGTGATTCCTGTCCGGTCAGGAGCACCAAGTATGGACGAGGTTTCTGTTGCTTAACACGTTATCAAAATATCTCGATAAAATGACAAACCATCAAAACAACCAAGTGTAAGACGAACAGGTCGACCAGGACGGAGTGCCGTCCGACCGGACTGCTGTCCGAACGGGCAGCCACTCGTACGACCGGCCACCCGTACGACTTGCACCTTGGCCCCACACTTAAATATTTTTGCCAACTGATGCGTGTGAAGTGTTATATATATTAGGTGTATATTTTAAGCCCCTTTAACACTTATTTTCTGCCAATTTTAAATTTATAAAACACGATATTTTACTAACACTAAACACACATATGGGCAAGTGCACCCATCGTGAGCGTAGTATAGTGTTGGCAAGATATCGAGGTCGTCCAAGGACACAAGAGCTTTTAGTACCGGTTTATCCTCAACGTCCAATCAAATCAAAAAAGTTTAGAAAAATGTTTTAAACTAAGGAAAATAAAAACTAACTAAAAATGCTGAAAATAAAAATAAAAGAAAAACAGATAGACAAGATGAATCACTTGGTTCCGACTCGTATCTAGTGTAACCTTTGATTATTTCCGCACTTTTGCACTATTTTAAGAGATTATCTTAGTTATTGTAGTAGGCCGTCTTTTGAAGGTGACGTTACCCTCACCCCAGTAGTTTGAGTCAGCAAGGAAACAATCCTAAAAGGGTGGATTATTGGAAGATAATTAATTAAGTTATTAATGCAAATTATGGTAGGCCCCTCTTTTGGAGGTGACGTTACCCTCGACTAAGTAGTCTGAGTCAGCAGGGATACAGTCCTAAATAGCCGGGTTATAGTATTAATAGTAGTTAACTTATGAGGGGATCAAAGAGTTTGGACCCCCGCCATCCAATACCGTTAAGTATTGAAGGAGGTCCTAATAAATTTGACCCAGGTCCATTGCAGGACCTCTAAACGCTGAACAATGGCAAGACCTTTACCAAACCGTTCCCTTAACCCCCGACCAGGTAGCCAACATACCTCCATATAGACCGTGGAGATATGAATGATGAAAATCTTTTATTTTATATAGACAATAAAATAATGCCAAGACACCACGGACAAACGATAAGGAAAGATCACCTTCAACATAAGCAACTAGTTATTAAAGTCATTAATACAAAACCAAATAAAAAGTGCAAAAGATTAGAAATAAAAAGTATTATACTAGACACTTTGTCTTCACCAAGTGATGTAAGATACTTAGGCAAACATGGCCTTGATTGTCAAGAACTATTACGATCAATCTTGGATCCCGAGACGACTCACACACTCTATGATGGACAATGGATGATGGTGGTGGATGATGGTGTTATGGTGGTGGTGGGTGGTGGGTGGTGGGTGAAGTGTGAGAGAGGTGGTGTGCCAAGGGATGGTTTGAGCTTGAGCCAAGCACTCCTATTTATAGGCTGAACAGAAGCTCGGGCACGGCCCCGTGTCCACATCCTTCTCTTTCTTCATTTATTGCAGCTTGTCTTATTAGTTGACCACGCCCCCGTGTCCGCTGAGCACGACCCCGTGTGCAGAAGAATCTTTGTACTATGAAGATTTGCCTGGATTGTGCGAATCTTATAGTTAACCACGGCCCCGTGTCCGCTGAGCACGGCCCCTTGGTGGGCAATAGAAGCTTCTACCACTTTGTCTTTTCTGCTGACACTTGGGCACGCCCCCGTGCTGGGTGAGCACGGGGCGTGTTCAGTCCTCTGTTGTCTTGTTTTGCTTGGGAAGATGCTGTCGTGGGGTCGGGCATGTCACGTCTTGTTCCTTTTCTTGTATTTATGTTAGATTTTGGTGTTTTTTTGCTTCTTTTATTAATTTGAGCTCATTTAATCCTGAAAACACAAAAGGAAGACAAAAGCACACTTTTTCCAACATTAGTACTAAAAAAGGGTTAGTTTTATGCCACAATTGATTTAATTTATATGTTGCATTTTGCACACATCAAATACCCCCACACTTGAATCTTTGCTTGTCCTCAAGCAAAACTCTTTAATATGTGGCTATTACACTCCCAAATGGAATGGGTAGAGAAGAAGGTTTTCGGGCTTGTCGTAGAGTGTCGGGATTTCCAAGATTCTTTATTTAGTTTTATTTTTATTTATTTACAATCCTATTCGTCATGATTTATTTAAAACTTTTCATAAGATAAATTACTTATTAGGGCATAACATGCCTCTTTAAAATTCTATTTATATACAAGTTCACATACCTCACGGGGATCACTCAACACTCGGCCGAAAATGTATTTTTGTGGATCACTCGAGAGCGGCATGGAACTTACTCCTACGATAGGCTTGCCAAGCAATCAATCCTCCTCCTTTTTAACTTATATACCTTTATAAATATCAAGAGGACTTTGTGGGTGAAGGGTTTGGCTTGGGTTAAAGGTAGGTGGTTGGGTTAGTGGTTAGTAGAAAAAGGCGAAAAGCGTAACAAGGGTCGGTTTTCGTAAGACTTTCTATTTTTGTAACTTTTATTTTGATGAAGCTTCATCATCAACACATTTTTTTTTGAAAAGTCATACGAAAAACCGAACTTGTTACTAAAACAAAGGGTTAAAAATAAAAAGGTTTTGGTGGGTAAAAGGGTGTTTGGTTTGGGTTATGAAATGAAAAGGTTTAGGCTCAAATGGGCTAACTAGGGGGATTTTGGGTAGGTGGTAAAAAAAAAGAAGAAAAATAATGGTGTAGAAAAAAAAAGGGTTAGTCCTAATGCCTCCATCATTTACTTACTCGGGTTTAAGTTGGTAAGGACCGGGAATGTATCGTCATGGCAAGTTCTAGAGTCGTAAGAACCAAGCGGCTATTCACACAAGAAACGAAAAATGAGCATTTAGTCTAATGATATGTAATTGTATGCTCAATAAAGGCTCAAAACTCACTTTTGTGGGAATGGGTTTTTATGTGATCAAGTATATATAATTAAATTTTAACTAAGCTTGTCATGCCTTTTCATAATTTTCTTATGTTGGTTCTTTTTATCACGACGCTATTGGTTGTAAATTCGTAAAAATATAACCTTTTTAAGAACTTGAATTTCCCGAGTTGAACCTAGACAAGTAAAAAAAATGAAAATTTTTGAAAAAATTTGGGGTGATTAGCGGTTCCAATAGAGTTTTGTGTAAGGCTTGTATTTAGGACTTGCAAGATTCAAGGTTTTAGCATCCCCCCCACACTTAAATTACACATTGTCCTCAATGTGTCCCAAAAATAAGTTTTTAGGTTGATTGAATGTGTAAAAAGGTGTAAAAAGCAAAATTTTTGTGTTACTGGTTACCTAGGCACGACCCCGTGCTCAGGTGCCAGTAACGAAAACTTACAGAAGGTGAACACGGGGGCGTGTTGGTTGGACACGACCCCGTGTCTGTCAAGGTCTGCAGAATTAAAACAATCAGCAGGTTCAGGGGAGTGAGCACGGGGGCGTGTCGGCTGGACACGACCCCGTGTGGACAGTCTGCAAGGTTGAAAAACAGGTTTCTTTCTTCGGTTTTCGTGTCCCGGCTTTAGTAGTACTAATGTTTAGCACTCTAAGCTTCGTATGTACCTGCTTAATCAATAAACACCATACCATAGCAAACATCCTACTTTTACCAAAGTTAACATCCATGTCAAAGTTAAAAGGAAAATAAATGCAGAAAATAAAAGAAGTTAGGGAAAGTAAATTGTTCAACACTTGGCACGCAGGCCATCAATTGTTCAAGATTAGAAAAGGGTTAACCTGGGGAACCATCAAACAACCGCTTTTTCCTCCGCTCCTCCCGCCTAATCCATGTCTTCATCATCATCATCCCCTCCATGGCGCGCAATGTGGTCTCGAATATATCCAATATCATCTTGGATATCGGATATGTTTCTCTCGATAGCTCCAACCCGGTGGTAGGTGTTGCTTGCCATGTTGTAGGTGTTCCTGGTGCACATAAGGTTTTCCTGCAACAAATCATGCAAACTTTGGAAATTAGGAAAACCGCCTCCGGAGGAGGATTGGCCCGGATCACCTTGGGGCTGATACTGATACTGATGATGTTGTGGAGCTTGAAGGACAAGTGCTTCTTGCGGGTTCTATGCATGACCTTGCATTCTTTGAAAGCTCACCGTTCCGTCTTCCGCCTCATAAATCAGGTTCATTGAGCGGCATATGTGTATATCCACCATACCCGACCATGGGCTCCTCTCGAATGACCTAGGTATGTGGGCGAAGTGCCTGAAGAGACGGTACACCCATCCCCCAAAGAAGATAGGAGTCGGTGCACTAGCAAGGCGGTTATGATGCATGTTTCGGAGCATGAGGAACGGAACATCGAGCGGCCTGCGGTTGTGGATGCAGTGGAGGACAACCAAATCTCTTAACCCAACGACGCCACTACTATCATGCCTTTGGCTAAGAGAGTAGCCGAGGAGCCTATGGATGTATCTGTAGAGCGGATCCCTCAGCTTCGTACTCTTAGTGCTGCTCGGATTGTAGTACCCTTCACCAATCTGAGCCCAAATGGATTGGCGTTCTTTTTCACCTATCTCTCGCATTCCTCCAGTATTTTCCTCGTTTCCCGCATCCTCTTCTGCATACAACCCGACAATCGACCCAAATTGTGCCATAGAGATCGAATACCTCATTCCGCCACATCGGAATTCTACCCCGTCATTGTCGAACGGGTCGCACCTTGAGTTGAATGTGAAGGTGCTATAGAATTCCAAAGTACATTCGTGGACGGAACAGAGTCGAGTTGTTAGAGCGACTCTGAGTGGTCCCGTGACAATGTTGTTGAAACGGTCGATTTGATTCACCACAGTTAATAGTTCCGTGCATGCTTGCCTCGGGTATTCCTCCGGCCTCGTTTGAAGTATCTCGTATCTAGCTCTAGCATCGAGCTCATTGGCGTTAAATCTTGTGAACTTCCTAGCCATCTGAAAGAATACACCAAAAGTTAGCATGAAACAGAAGTTTTTATCGGACAAAACTGCAAACAGTGGGCTGGACACGACCCCGTGTCCAGGCGTCTGTTACTCAAAAATTCCATTTTTTGACCCGGTTTCGAAAACTTGAAAATTTTTGGTCCAATAGGTGCGGTTTCCCCCGAAAATGAAACCCTAAGTGCCGTTTTTCCCAAAACAACCCGTTTTCCCTATCAATTTTATCTTTTTCGGTTCAAGAACAAGGGTTTGGGGTTTTTGTGAGAAATCGGGTGAATCTATGAACAATACAAGTGTATTTACTTCCCATAACACTAATCTAACTAAATGCAAACAGATCTAAACAAAAATTTGAGGCTCGTTCCGGATGAACTTCAAGAACCCTAGATTTTCCCCAATTTTTTGGTGTTTTAACTACATGCAAGTAACTAATCTAACTACTAAAAGTGATAGAATCATACCTTGACGTTGTTAGAGTGATAGGAGACGTCAAAAATCTGCGAAAAATCGCCTGGAACCAGAGCTTTTTCGGGGAAAACGGGGCGTGTGGAATGAAGTAACTGTTTTGAAAAAGGGGATATATCCCGTCTGCAGCGCGGACACGGCCCCGTGTCCAGCGGACATGGCCTCATGCCGAGCAAAGTTTTGAAAAAGATTTTTTTTAGTGCTCGTGTGAGTGCCCTCGCTTCCCATAAGCTTCGGTTAGAAAACTTACCGCTTTAGATGTCGTCCCAATCGCTCGTAACTTACCAGGTATGATGTTGATGTTTTCATTCTTCCACCGTTTGAAACGAGATCTCTTCTTCTTCATCCTCAATGAATCCTTGATAGAGTTTCAGCCGTTGGCCATTGACTTTGAATGGAGGCCCATTTCGAGATTTAATTTCTACTGCACCGTGTGGGATAATATGGGTGATGGAAAAAGGTCCTGACCACTTAGACTTTAATTTACCAGGAAATAATTGAAGTCGTGAATTAAACAAAAGAACTAAGTCTCCTACTCGAAATTCATTAGGTTTAATATGTTTGTCATGCAAAATTTTCATTCTTTCCTTATAAATTTCAGAGTTTGAGTATGCATAATTCCTAAGCTCGTCTAATTCATTTAATTGACAAAATCGATTTTTACCAGCAAATTCTAAATCTAAGTTTACATTTTTGATTGCCCAGTAGGCCTTGTGTGCAATTTCTACTGGCAAGTGACAACTTTTTCCATAGACTAGCTTATATGGGGTTGTGCCTATTGTTGTTTTATAAGCAGTTCGAAAGGCCCATAAAGCATCATCTAATTTATCTGCCCATTCCTTTTTATTTAACCCTACGGTTTTTTCAAGTATTCGTTTTAAACCTCTATTAGTCACTTCGGCTTGTCCGTTTGTTTGAGGGTGATATGCTGTTGAGACCCGATGATAGACCCCATATCTTGTTAAAAAAATTTCAAGTTGATGGTTGCAAAAATGGGTACCTCTATCACTTATTAATGCTTTAGGTGTGCCAAAACGAGAGAATAATTTTTTCAAAAATCTTACCACGACTCTCCCATCATTTGTTGGAAGTGCCTCGGCCTCGGCCCATTTAGACAAGTAGTCTACTGCCACAAGTATATATTTGTTTCCTTTCGATGGTGGGAAAGGTCCCATAAAGTCGAGTCCCCACACATCAAAAATTTCACAAACAAGAATGCCATTTTGTGGCATTTCGTTTTTGGAAGAAATATTACCTGTTCTTTGGCAAGCATCACATGTCTTGACAAGACTTTGGGCGTCTTTGTAAATGGTTGGCCAATAAAATCCTGAATCAAATACCTTTCGTGTGGTACTAGCGACACCATGATGTCCTCCGTATGGACCTTCATGACAATGGCGGAGAATTCTTCGGGCTTCGCTACCATGTACGCATCGTCGAACAAGTTGGTCGGCACACATTTTGAAAAGATATGGATCTTCCCAAAAATAGTGTTTCACATTGGCAAAGAATTTTTTTCTTTGATGATGTGGCCAACCTTTTGCGACTATACCGCTAGCTAAGTAGTTAGCATAGTCGGCGTACCATGGTTCTTCCTTGTATTCCACCATTTCTAGGGACTCAGTTGGAAATTTTTCGTTGATTTGTTCGTCCCTGGTCGCTTCTAAAGCTGGGTCTTCTAAGCGCGAAAGATGATCTGCTGCAGTGTTTTCTGCTCCTCTTTTGTCTTTGATTTCAATGTCAAATTCTTGGAGGAGTAGAATCCACCGAATCAAACGTGGCTTTGCGTCCTGCTTTTTGAAGAGATATCGAATGGCTGCATGATCTGTATAGACTATAGTTTTAGAAAGAACAAGATAAGAACGAAATTTATCAAAAGCAAATACCACAGCTAGTAATTCTTTTTCAGTTGTTGTGTAATTTTCTTGTGCATCATTTAATGTTTTACTAGCATAATAAATTGGGTGGAAGTGGTTTTCTTTTCTTTGTCCCAAGACAGCTCCAACTGCAAAGTCACTGGCATCACACATGATTTCGAAAGGAAATTTCCAATCAGGCGCTATCATGATAAGTGCATTGACTAACATTTCCTTTAGGGTTAGAAATGCCTGATTGCAATCCTTGTCAAAGATGAAAGGGGCATCTTTTTCAAGTAATTTTGTTAGAGGCCTTGAGATTTTTGAAAAGTCTTTGATAAACCGCCTATAAAATCCGGCATGCCCTAGGAAACTTCTGATAGCTCTAACAGAGGATGGAGGTGGTAATCTAGAAATGGTATATATTTTGGCTCGATCCACCTCCATTCCTTCGCTTGAGATCTTGTGACCGAGTACTATTCCCTCTGTTACCATGAAATGGCATTTTTCCCTATTAAGGGCGAGGTTAGTTTCCTCACATCGGGATAGCATTCGTTCAAGGTTATCGAGGCATTGGTCGTATGAATCCCCAAAGATAGAAAAGTCGTCCATGAAGACTTCCATTGTCTTTTCTATCATGTCATGGAAGATGGCTACCATGCAACGTTGGAATGTTGCGGGGGCATAGCATAGACCAAACGGCATGCGTCGATAAGCAAAAGTTCGGTAGGGACATGTGAAAGTTGTCTTTTCTTGGTCTTCGGGTGCTATCGGGATTTGAAAGTAACCTGAAAAACCATCCAAGAAACAATAAAATTTATGACCGGATAATCTTTCTAACATTTGATCAATGAAGGGTAAAGGAAAGTGATCTTTTCTTGTTGCTTCATTTAATCGTCTATAATCTATACATACTCTCCATCCTGTGACGGTTCTCGTTGGTATTAGTTCATTCTTTTCATTAGTTATCACCGTCATACCTCCTTTCTTTGGAACTACTTGGACGGGACTCACCCAAGGGCTATCGGAGATAGGATAGATAAGTCCGGCGTCAAGTAGTTTGATGACTTCGTTTTTAACCACTTCTTAAACATTTGGATTTACTCGACGTTGTGGTTGTATTACCGATTTGTAGTCGTCATTTATCAAAATTTTGTGTGTGCACATGGAAGGACTTATTCCTTTTATGTCTACAAGTTTCCAAGCTATTGCGTTTTTGTGTTTTTTCAAAAGACTAATTAATTTTTCTTTTTCTAAGCTATTTAATTTAGATGAAATAATTACAGGTAAATTGCCCTCTTTGTCTAGAAAAGCATATTCCAAACCTTTTGGAAGTTCTTTGAGCTCAAGTGGTGGGTCCTTAGGAGACTCCTTATTTGGTTGCTCATTTCGATCAAGAACTTTAAAAGTTTGTTCTATGGCGACCTCTTCTTCAACAAAGTGGTCAATCTCTTCACTTGTATCGGGTGGTTCATCTTCATCTTCAATTAGGGGGTCATTATTGCCGAAAGGATATTTCATTGACCGTTCGAGATCGACACTTCTTTTAAATGCCCCTAATTGAAGAGGTAGATTGTTGAACTTTTGGTTTTTCAAAGCTTCGTGAGTTTTTACAAATGGTCGTCCCAACATTAGAGGAGCGTCATCGAGGATGACAAAGTCGGTCGGTATTACCATTTGATTTGTTTGAACCAATACATCTTCAACTACACCGATTGATTTTATTACTTTCCGATTGGATAGAAAAATGGGTATTTGAAGTGGAGAAAAATCACTAATACTTAATTTTTCGAAAATGTAGTTAGGCATTATGTTAACACAAAGATCTTTATCGATTGTGACATTACTAATAAACGAATTTTGAAAGAAACATGGAACCGGTGTAATGTTAATTTCAAATGGGTCTTCTTTTATTAGCGAAGTTTGATCATTAGTTAACTTAACGCTTACTGTTTCGTCAATTTTAGTGTTAGTGTTTAATTCTTTTATAAACTTAGCATGAGTGGGTACTAAACAATGATTTTCAAAAGAAGGTGACAAGAGATTAATTTCTTCAAAATTAGACTCTTCTTGAATTTTAACGTTGTCAGACTCACCTTTTTCGTTGTTTAACTCATGTGTCGGTTTTTCACTTATTTGTTCTTCCATTTTTACACTTTCGGTTATCTCTTCATTTTTTAATTCTTCTCTTGCGCGGGACTCCTCTTCCCTTGCGCGAGATTCTTTTATACAACGATCGATAACTCTAATGTGTTCTAATATCCTATCAGTCACTTCGGTTATAGAAAAAGAATCGGAATTTTCAAAGCTTGAATCCGGTTGTTCGACCCTTTGTTCCTCATAATACCCATGTGAAGTAGATGGTTCGCACCATTGTCCTTCATTGTAAGTATATGATGGATAAGGTTCGTAATTTTGTTCTTCATAATACTCATATGAGGTGGGTTGTTCACGCCATGGTTCCTCATAATAAGCATATGAAGGTGGTGGCTCATATCTTGGTTCCTCAAAGTATGAGTATGAAGGCTCATACCTTGGTTCATCAAAATATGAGTATGAGGGAGGAGGTTCATACCTTTGGTCTTCATAGGATGTGTATGAAGTTGATGGCTCGTACCTGGGCTCCTCATAGTAGGTGTATGAATTGGATGGTTGATATGAGTGACTATTTTGAACCGAGTGTGTGTTACGACAATTAGTACAATAATTACTCCTATAATCATCCTCCTCATAGGTGTAGTTGTAACCTCCTGAGTATTGATCCATAAGAATCACTCAGCAGACCACAACCAAGTCTCGAGATCAGAAAACAAAAATAAAAACGGAAACAGAGGCTGGACACGGCCCCGTGTTCAGAATCTGTATCTGGGCGTTTTAATTAAATTTACTGATTTCGTTGAGCACGGGGGCGTGTTCAGTGAGCACGGCCCGTGTTCAAGCTACTGTTACTGGGTGTTTTTATGAAAATGTGCAGCACGGCCCCGTGTTCAGTGAACACGGCCCCGTGTACAGGTTACTGTAAATGCAAAACTAAACTAAAATGCAGAAAAATGTGCGCGCGTTTTAAAAAGGTTTTGAAAAACTGATTAGGCCGTCGATTTTAAGCTTTCTTAAAATCCTTGTGTCCCCGGCAGCGGCGCCAAAAACTTGATGCGTGTGAAGTGTTATATATATTAGGTGTATATTTTAAGCCCCTTTAACACTTATTTTCAGCCAAGTTTTAAATTTATAAAACACGATATTTTACTAACACTAAACACACATACGGGCAAGTGCACCCATCATGAGCGTAGTATAGTGTTGGCAAGATACCGAGGTCGTCCAAGGACACAAGAGCTTTTAGTACCAGTTTATCCTCAACGTCTAATCAAATCAAAAAGTTTAGAAAAATGTTTTAAACTAAGAAAAATAAAAACTAACTAAAAATGCTGAAAATAAAAATAAAAGAAAAACAGATAGACAAGATGAATCACTTGGTTCCGACTCGTATCTAGTGTAACCTTTGATTATTTCCGCACTTTTGCATTATTTTAAGAGATTATCTTAGTTATTGTAGTAGGCCCCTCTTTTGAAGGTGACGTTACCTTCACCCCAGTAGTTTGAGTCAGCAAGGATACAATCCTAAAAGGGTGGATTATTGGAAGATAATTAATTAAGTTATTAATGCAAATTATGGTAGGCCCCTCTTTTGGAGGTGACGTTACCCTCGACTAAGTAGTCTGAGTCAGCAGAGATACAGTCCTAAATAGCCGGGTTATAGTATTAATAGTAGTTAACTTATGAGGGGATCAAAGAGTTTGGACCCCCGCCATCCAATACCGTTAAGTATTGAAGGAGGTCCTACTAAATTTGACCCAGGTCCATTGCAGGACCTCTAAACGCTGAACAATGGCAAGACCTTTACCAAACCGTTCCCTTAACCCCCGACCAGGTAGCCAACATACCTCCATATAGACCGTGGAGATATGAATGTCGAAAATCTTTTATTTTATATAGACAGTAAAATAATGCCAAGACACCACGGACAAACGATAATGAAAGATCACCTTCAACATAAGCAACTAGTTATTAAAGTCATTAATACAAAACCAAATAAAAAGTGCAAAAGATTAGAAATAAAAAGTATTATACTAGACACTTTGTCTTCACCAAGTGATGTAAGAGACTTAGGCAAACATGGCCTTGATTGTCAAGAACTCTTACGATCAATCTTGGATCTCGAGACGACTCACACACTCTATGATGGACAATGGATGATGGTGGTGGATGATGGTGTTATGGTGGTGGTGGGTGGTGGGTGAAGTGTGAGAGAGGTGGTGTGCCAAGGGATGGTTTGAGCTTGAGCCAAGCACTCCTATTTATAGGCTGAACAGAAGCTCGGGCACGGCCCCGTGTCCAGTGGGCACGGCCCCGTGTCCACATCCTTCTCTTTCTTCATTTATTGCAGCTTGTCTTATTAGTTGACCACGCCCCCGTGTCCGCTGAGCACGACCCCGTGTGCAGAAGAATCTTTGTACTATGAAGATTTGCCTGGATTGTGCGAATCTTATAGTTGACCACGGCCCCGTGTCCGCTGAGCACGGCCCCGTGGTGGGCAATAGAAGCTTCTACCACTTTGTCTTTTCTGCTGACACTTGGGCACGCCCCCGTGCTGGGTGAGCACGGGGCGTGTTCAGTCCTCTGTTGTCTTGTTTTGCTTGGGAAGATGCTGTCGTGGGGTCGGGCATGTCACGTCTTGTTCCTTTTCTTGTATTTATGTTAGATTTTGGTGTCTTTTTGCTTCTTTTGTTAATTTGAGCTCATTTAATCCTGAAAACACAAAAGGAAGACAAAAGCACACTTTTTCCAACATTAGTACTAAAAAAGGGTTAGTTTTATGCCACAATTGATGTAATTTATATGTTGCATTTTGCACACATCACCAACATTTGAAGTCTGAACGTTGAACGAATTGCTGTCCAATCGGGCTAACATCCGATCGAATTGCCAACCGAATCATGAGACATTTAAACTTCAACACTTAAACAATTTTCAAACATGTTCAATGCACCAAGGATGCCACCCGACCGAACGACCGTCCGATCGAGTGATACCCTGCTGTGAACTTGTTCTCACTGAAGTGCCCAACCGAACGGGTTGCCGTCCGATCGAACGACCGTCCGATCGACCGACCTGAAGGGTAGAGATACTTCAATGTTTTCAAAATACTACAACGAAAACTTCAAAAGACAAGCCATCATATACAAACACATCCTTCTTAAAGGAAGAAACAATCCACTCGAACAGTCATCCGACCGGATAACCGTCCGAACGGACTACCACCCGCACGACTGGCCATCCGATCGGATTACCATCCGATCGAACTGATGTCCAACTCACTTGTACCTTGCATCGTTTTACGCGTCGCTTATCGGTATGCTATCATTCTGATCAGGTTAACCCTACTCTCTAGCGCTCCCTTCAATCCATCAATCGCTGTGAGTATACTCGATCCCTTTTTGCTTTATGCACTTTTGGGTGTTACATACGTTACAAATATTGAAATCACATCGAACACCCTACTCAACACTATTTAAACGCTAACCATTCCTGCATGTTATACGTGGCTTAATGAATGCTTGTTTGTTATGTTTTCACATGGAATGCTGTCTACCTGCCTTAGCAACGATAGTACTATAGTTTGGACTCAGCACCCGTTCATTCAGGGGTTGTTAAGGACAATTATTTGCATGGATTACAGTGGTGATCATGCATTACGAACTGCCTTGGGCAGTCAACCCGCAGTCATTGGTATCGATAGATCTATGTCGATAACTAACGTGCTTCATTTCACTATGCGTACGTGCTGGTTATGCGTAAACGATTTCGAACTCTATTATGCTATTATCAAACTTGTATGCTCACCTTTACACTATGTGTATTGACTGTTACTTTAACGTATGTGACAGGTGCTTAAGTTGTCTATATGCTTAGCTTGCTGTGAACTTGAGGCCATGAAAGGTCTAGGATGCTCTCTGTGCTGTGATGAAATCGAAGGTAGGAAAAGAGGTCCTAGAAACCAATAAATAAACTATCTATGTAAAAATCTGAGTGGTCGGAACAGAACTACTTGACTAGATTTTGTCTGTAAAAAATTGGTTGCCTTTTTAGACATGGTATTGGACATGTTACTTTAAATTAATTGGTAATGATATTTGTTATGGAAACTTCTGGACAATCTGTTTCGCTCAGTGCCATACCCCGATGTTTCCGCCATCGGTTGGGGTGTGACAGATTGGTATCAGAGCCATAACTATAGGGATTTAGGCAAGACTCGACCTAGTCTGGGTCGAAGTCTTAGAGACCTAGTCTATAGTTAGGAACCAACAGACCGACTCGGACATGTCCAGTAGGGATTATGTATGAGCTTACTGCCATTTCTCGCTATTCTCGCCTGTGCTACACTATCACTGCACTCGAATTTTCAATTATGAATAAGCGATTAAGTTAAGAATAGGTGTGAAAGCCGCAAACTCTCGACTGAATTGCTTAATCAACCCACATTTTCATCTATAAACACGAGAACTTGCGTTGAACCAGGAGTGAAATCCACACTTTTATGCACAATTCTCTTTTATTTCATAAAAAACAGGAACGAAGTTGTTAAGCCAGAGGTGAAACCCTAACCTTGACGACTTGTTCCGACTTTTACTTGGTTTTACGAAACTCTCACCAAGGTCTCGACGGACTCCAACGACCTGAAGTCACGGTATGACTAACGGGGTATGTGCCAAACGCCCAAGAATTGAGGCAAAGGCACAGTCCTGAAGGTCAAAATGTGTACAACAAGTCCTTGTGAATAGTCGAATCACCTTGGTAAGTCGATGTCTGAATAGCCGCAGACGACCTATTTCTCGATTTTTATGTGTCTCGACTCTGAGCCCGCAACTGCCGACTCTGATGATTCGTCGATTTTATGCGTTTAAATGTGTGTTTATCTGTTTATGTGTTTAAATTCTGGAGACTTATTCGACTTTTTCTTTCACTTCGATCAACACGCACGACTTGCACTGCACTCCTATCTCAAAACGCTGACAAATTGCTAAATTATGGACGACCTTATGCTATGTTATACGCTTGTACTACTATACTACTCGAAAAGTTATTCGTGATCGCTATTCTCGAATGCTCGCAGACTTTGAATGATAGGTTTTGTATCCTGAGGTAGTCGGAATACTCTATGTGTTTCGATATGCTCCTATATGCCTCTGGTGATTAAATGCGTATGTGCTTATGTGTTTCTGTGCTTTACGTGCTTATGTGTTTAAGTGCCTCTGTGCTTATGTGAATCTGTGAATCTGTGATTATGTGATACATGTTTCATTGTGTTTCTGAACTTTAGTAGTAGTAGGATTGTGAGGTGAGATTCGAATATGTCATGTTGAGTCATGTGACGATGTCTGTTGCAGACAATGTCGTCATCTGGATCTCGCGCTACCCGAGACGCTCGCCGAAAGCAGGCAGACAAACGCCTTGCTGCCATGATCACTAAGCAAATGGCAAAGGTTGTACCCCAAGTCGTCAGCGAGCTGTACGAAAACATGAGCAAATCGTCCGAGGAATCCCGAACTGAGACTCCCAAAGCTGCTTTCAGCTTCAAACAGTTCAAGGCTTGTGGACCGAAAGAGTTCACCGGAGAAGAAGGCCCAATAGCTTTGTTTCAATGGTTTGACTCGATCGAAGTCACTCTGCGACAGAGCGGATGTCCTGATAGTCTTCGCACACTTAACGCGACCGACGTCTTCCAGTCCCGCGCTCTAGACTGGTGAACGGCCAAACGAACAAGCGCGGAAATGATGCAGCTTACGGTCTGTCATGGGACGAGTTGAAGAACGTTATGCTCGAAGAGTTCTGCCCTCCCCATGAGCGCCAGAAGCTGGAGGACGAGTTCTGGCACATTGAGCAGAAGGAAGGTGACAACGCAGCCCTGACTGCTCGCTTTAAGCAGCTCAGTATTATCTGCCCTGATCAAGTCAAGACTCCTGAGATCGCAATCAAGAAGTATATCCGAGCTTTGCCCAACTGCGTTGCAGATTTCGTGCAAGCGTCCAAGACTACAACGATGGAAGAGACTTACCTACTGGCCGCTGAAATCAACGACAAACGAGTCAAGGCCGGAGTCTGGGATAAAACTTCGAAGCACCTACATCAAGTCACCGCCGCACCAACTGCTGAAACCGCCGCCGCTCAATCGTCAAAGACCTCACGCCGCAAGAAGAAGAACAACAACAGCCGCTCCAGCAACAAGAACTGTGCTGTCACTACCACTGCTGCTCCACTCCAAGCCGTACCGGCCCAGCAGCAGCACCATCACCGTCCAGCACCAGTTACTTATGCACCGCCAGCAAAGCGCGCATACACAGGCCCCCTCCCGGCTTGCCCCGACATGCTTTTATCATCACCCGGTGGGTCTCGCCTGTCGTTTCTGCGCTCACTGCAATATGTACGGCCACTTCACTGTCAATTGTCGTACTGGTCCCCGTCAAGCACCAGCTCAAGCCACTGCTCATCAAGCTCTGCTCCCAGCCCCGCAAGGCCAACAAGCGGCTCAGGCACCCGTGGTCAACGCCCGAGTCTACTTCGCATGTGGTGATCCCAGCCATTTTGCAAACATGTGCCCAAACAGGGTTGTGAAACAAGAGCCCCAGCAGCAGCAGCCTCACCAGCAGCAACAGCAGTAGCAACAACAACAAGCCGCATGCGCCAGAACCTTCAACATCAATGTGCGCCAAGCCCAGGCTGACAACAACGTGGTCAATGGTACGTTCCTTGTGAATGGTATTTATGCATCGTGTTTTTTTGATACTGGAGCTGATAATTGCTTTGTGTCGTTCGAATTCGAGAAACTCCTTAGTCGTAAGCGCTCCCAACTCTCCTCGACGTTCGATGTTGAAATCGCTACCGGAAGAACTGTCGCCGTTAATTCTGTTCTTCGTGATTGCACTCTTGAGCTCAACAATCACATTTTTCCAATCGACCTCATCCCGATGCAACTTGGAAGTTTTGACATCATAGTAGGCATGGTCTTTCTTCGCGAAAACCATGCTGAAGTTATGTGTTTCGATAAGATGATTCGATTCTCGCTCGCGAATGGTGATGTATTGTGTGTCTATGGTGAAACTGCTTCGAAGGGCCTCAAACTCATGTCTTGTGTCCAAGCTAGCAAGTATCTCCGCAAGGAATACAGAGCTTTCTTGGCTAACATTGTAGTAGCGGAGAAGGAAAAGAAAGGAAAGACAAAAGTGAAAGACGTTCCTGTGGTTCGTGAATTTCCTAATGTGTTCCCTGACGACCTTCCCGGCCTACCGCCAAGTTGTGATATCGACTTTCATATTGACCTCATTCCTGGAGCCAATCCTGTTGCCAAAGCTCCTTATCGACTCGCACCGTCAGAAATGCGTGAACTCTCAAACCAACTCCAGGAATTACTTGAGAAAGGCTTCATTCGCTCGAGCACCTCTCCTTGGGGCGCGCCAGTCCTTCTCGTCAAAAAGAAGGATGGGTTATTCCGGATGTGCATCGACTATCGGGAACTGAATAAGCTAACTATGAAGAACCGTTATCCCCTACCCCGCATTGACGATTTATTTGATCAACTACAATGTGCTACGTGCTTCTCGAAGATCGATCTACGCTCAGGCTATCACCAGTTACGCATCCAGGAGGAAGATATACCCAAAACCGCTTTTCGCACACGATACAGCCACTATGAGTTCGTTGTTATGCCTTTTGGTTTATCCAACGCACCCGCGGTGTAACACCCGTCTTTTATTTTCATTTAGTTATCATAAAAATATAGTATACATAAACACAAAATTTGAAATTTTAAAAATCTTAGTTAATAAACTAAGTTATACTTCATCATAGTGTTTGACATAGTTGATTAACAGAAATAAACCATTCATCATTCGACAGTGTTTACAACTACACAGTTTAACTAGATTATATTAATGCGGAAGCGTCCAAAATGTATGTTCGGTTCTTGAAGCTTTGACTCGATCATCATCCGCGTACTTGCAATACCTAAAAAGCTGGAAGTTTGGCAAATATTAGTACTAGGGTTCTTATAAAATTTGGCATAATCGAAACTACACTCGAAACGGATTCGATTAGCTAGGTTATTAAAAGTTTCAACAAAACTTTCTGGGCTCTACCGTAACTTACGGTATCTACCGTAAGTTACGGTAGCTCATGGATAGTCTTGGTCTGCCGTAAGGCAGTACTAAATCACCGTAGCAATTTGTTCTCCACCGTAAGTTACGGTTGAGACCCTAACTTACGGTGGACTCTGCAACTTTATGTTTGTTCCCTTATTTCATTTCACCCAAACCCAAATCCTCGGATTTCTCATTCTAACAAACCATCACACTAATTTTCTCGTATTCTAACATGTCTTTTATTTACAATAACGAAAACCGAGTAATCATATTACAATGCATTACCACGCATTATTTGGTTATTCGACCCGTTTGGCTCATCTAAGGCACTTTGTCACTTCCGTGACTAAACGAGTTTTTCTTGTTTAGCTATTTTCCAACACAACGGACTAAAATAATTAAATAACATGACATAACGAAACCATAGGTCACGTACTTACATAATTCATCAATGTTGGTTTCTCACCATAATTTCCCATTCCCGGGCTTGTCAACCTTAGCGTATCACTTCCGTTCCGTGGTTTACGCTTTATAACCCAAATTTAACGAATGATGTTTAAGTTGTTTCAAGTACTAACAATTCGACCATTATTTAACCTGTTGGGTTTTTTCGAGTGAGTTACATCACTTCATTGACATTCCAACACGGCTATTTTAAACAATGACATTAACAACATACTTATTTAATGAGTTTGACCCGTTTGGTTGTCGAGTGAGTTACACCATTTCATTGACATACCAAACGCCATCATTTTCGCCATATCAATATTGAACATATCTACGACTAGGTTTATCTATATAAATGTAACGAGACAATAAGTCACGTACCTTTAGAGCACACCCTTCAAGCGCGTATCTCCCCCGGCGTGTCCGCTTGACGTTCCGGATTCTTTGCCTAAAGAGTTCAATTCACAATAAGTTTAGAACTCTTTCATAAGCTTTAACGCATAATTCTCTACCATGATCAAATCTGCGTTTTTACCCAACTTTTAACATTTTAATCCTCACTTAGGCGTTCCATCAAACACCTAGCGGGTCAGATTTTTATATAAACAAAACCAAGTTCATGATTTGTAATTATCATCTAAACTAACTTCAATTAGTCAATTCTACACATGTCTCAACATCAATATTTCTGAAATTTATTCTTAAATTCAGATTTATGCTAGAACAAGATCATAACTCTAGGGCTTATCAAGTTTTCTTCAAGTTCATTAATCACCTACAATGGTGGTTATAAACTCTATATTTATCATGAAATCTTTTAACAAGATTTCACCTAGGGTTCATCCCTAGACACCATATTTCTTCTAATTACATACATGCAAGACACAATCAAGCTTAAATTTCGATTTTTCTTCATTAACCAAGAACTTGAGATGAATCAAAACACTAGAATTTCACATACCTTGTGATCCCTTCAGTGAGGTGATCACTAATTCGTGCTTGAAACTTGATTTAAGACTGATTAGGAGCTTCAATTTGATGGAAATCGATTGAATTAGGGTTGTGGGGAAACCCCTATGTCGCCTCTGGTAGAAATTGACCAGACACACACTTCTTGTGTGTGTTTGGTGTAATATCTTTTGTTTTAATATCCCAAGTTTCAGGTTTAACCATTCTAGTCCCTCAATTGTTGTTTTCTTTATGATTTAGGAGTTTTCCATCCATTTATTTGATATTACAAGACTCGTATCTAACTGGGTTATCTATCCCTAATTAGTTTGTTCTTGTTTATTCAACGTTTTTTAATTATATTATAAAGTTTTATATTTTCGGGATGTTACAAGTCCACCCCCCTTAAAGAGGGTTTCATCCCCGAAACCTTCTTTAAGTAGCCCTTTGGTTTTAGACCTACTATTTTTGTCTCGTCTTTCCAAGGCGTTCTTTCTTTTTCTACATAAGGTTTTTATTCGTATTGACATGTGCGTCTTTTTGGCACATGTTCTATTGGATTGTAACCTTTTATCACTTGTTTCCTATCTTTGTCGCCTTTTTGACCGGGTTGTCTTTCGACCATCGAGTCACTGAGTTCGTCAGCATAATTACTTCACGCTAGTCTTATATTGACAAGCGCTCTACATAGGTCGCAGCATCATTTTGACTACAACTTGTTTTATTGCCTAGATTAATTGGTCACCATTTTACCTCATACCTCGTCATTCGGGTATGCTATATTGCCATCATCGGCCCCTTTGCGTGTTTATCATTTCATATCTAGTAACTCCTATTACAACATTGTTGTATTCTGTATCACCTTTTATGACCATGATCGCATCGCATCACGTCATGTTTAAGTTTTCATAACCCTTTCATTAACAAAATCTTCTTTCTAATGTATCGTCTTACACCTATCAGTGTAAAGACCTATATCCTTTATTATTAACTATTTTCTAATTTGTCTCATAATATTCATAATCGTTAAACGTTGTTTCTTACTAAAACTAAATTTTAGTTTAACGTTTTCCTCTTAAACACATGCCAATCACTCATATCAAAATTTGAGGACAAGAATTTATTCTTATCCGCTATTACATTACGCGGGAAATCGTATCCGGTCCCCATACTTTACCCCGAGTGACCTGAAGGTTCTTTTGCTTAGCCTCGTAGGTTATTTCTTTAGGCTTTCACCCCTTTTTGGTTCATTTCTTTCTATTGCTGACGCTAGATTTATTTAGTCCTTTAAACCCTTACTTTGTTTATAATTCCAAAGGTTATGACGATCCCGCAGATCATCTTTGCTTGTGTAATTTTTCGTATACATAGAAATACATTCCTGGTGTCATGGCACCCCTTTCGAGCCTAAAATTCATTTATATTTGAATTTTATTGATTCGACCTGTAACACCCCGAAAATTTACGTCCTATAATGTCTTGACACGTGTCATAACCTTTGAACGTGTGAAAGAATGTTCTTGAAGGACTAAAGTTGACAAACAAAGAAACTATGTAAATACAAGGGTTCAAAGTGTCAACAATGAATAAATATACTTTACAATAACCCTACATGATGTTTATAACCTTAAACGAATGGATCATGGATCATACGATGAGAATTGTGAAAGAAAGTGAGAGATTACAAACTACAGGGGTTAAATGTGTCAACATGTTTAACTTATACCTCTGAGTGACCTTTTGACAAGCCCGAAGCTTTGTAACGATTAATTATGCTCACAAGAATGCACCATAAAAATTTCACCAAGTTTCGTTACCGTATGAGAAAGTTATGATAAAATTCGTGTGTGAGGGTTAGAATCGTCAACGTTGAAAATTAGGGCTTTTCGGGTGATCACAAAGTTACCCGAGGACTTCACAAAGATGGTATAAGTCTTGAAGCCCTTATAAATCAATTTAGAGGGTTTATAATGCAAGAAACAAGTTGAAAGCGACGTTTAGAAGGACCGGGGACTGAACCTGCAATAACAGAAAAACTTGAAACCTGAAGTCAGGTCCCAGGCGGCCCGCGTACGACTTAATAAAACCTCAGGGGGGCCGCGTCCCACCTGCAGAAGCAGAAAACACAGGCAGCTGCCTGTACAGCCGGTTTAACCGACTTAAAACATGGTATTTCGATCCTATGGGCTGATTAAAGTGGTTTATAACTTATATTGGGTACATGTACTGATCTTGGATCATTGCTTCACTCATTTGGCATCGATTAGGAGGATCAAAAGTTCTTGTAAAATTCTTATGTTGCAACATACAACCTCATATTCACTTCTGATCAATCGTGGAGCTTTCAAGCTGATACCAAGCCTTCCAAATCATCCATTAGTCGTGTGTAAGCATGCCTAACCTTCTCGAATTCATTTATACTAAGTTTATAGCCTAGAAATCAAACCGTCGTAACTACGGTTTGACTTTTCAATAAATAAAAATCGGTCCAGAGTTTAGTCGAATCAAAAGTCATTATAAGTTGGTATTTATATGGTTAACAAACCCCTAAAAGGTCACCCACTGATTTCAATCCTAACTATGTCGTTTGCCGAGTCAAAGGTTATCCGAAAAAGTCAACAGAACCATAAATCGCAAAATTAACGACACAGAAGGCGTGTAACCTGTTTTATCAGTTATATAATCTGAAAATAAGTATGAAAACTTGTCTAGGCTTGTTTGATTCGACAACTCTCAGTTTTGAACCGATTCGGAGCCGAAAGTCGCATAGTTTGACTTTCTGCTTTGACCTCGATTCTGACCCGATTTATATAGGTTTAGACATGCCTTAAAGTTCCATTAGGACCTAGTTGCATGTGTGTATAAGCCCCTGCGTTTATATCACATAAATCCTTATTGTCCGACGTTTCCGTTAATCGCCTAAATAATGACCGTAATGCCCTTATGATCATAAAACGAGATTTTTGGAGATATGAAAATAAAATAATCTTAGTTACTGATTATTAAACATGTCGGTAAATTTTCACATCAATCGGAGGTCCAGTTTAGGACTTATGCTTAAATGACGTAATTATAGCGATTCTTAGTAATTAAATGACGTCATTAGCATAACGCCTATCTAAAACCCATTTTTGACACCAAACCTTTTACCCACTGATGTAATATAATATTTTGGGATTTTTGAAGATTTTTAATTATTTTTAAACTGATCATAAGCTTGGATTAGCGCCTTAATTCGGTAAATACCGAATATGCCCTTTTCGGCCATAAAACGAGTTTTACAAGTCTAAATGGTGCCAATCCAATTGCTACTGATTTTAAATAATAAAGGGAGTATTTTGAGCCTGTTTATTCGATCAGAAAACTCAGAATCGCATTTTAACCCGTATATCGCTTAAAACGACTTTATACGCGTATTTAGCACATAGTTTGGGTTTAAAACTATTTTAGTATATAAGACTTATTACCAAAGATTATAACCTGTTAAAATAAGCTATTTTACTGATCAACTCGGACCCGGATCACAGGTGTTTAATTAAACCTTTTTATAATCTTTAAAATGACCAAAATACCCCTACGGGGCTTATTATGTGATTAAACTCGTTTTGGGTATAACGGAAGGTATCCTACGGATATCATAACATATTTAAGGCATGTTAACTTAGGAAACCTGTTTAGGACTCTTACGGTTACCCGTTACGCTTCATACGCGTTCGGTTCGGTTTATGTAACTAGTTTGCATAAATTAGCCGAAACGGGTCAAACCTTATCGTTATTATCTCAAAGTCCAGAATGCATTTAGATTACCCATATTATACAAGTCTTCAAACTTGTCGGGTCTAAATCACATTCTTTTCCGGTCTTCGCTTTATCATGCGTTTGAACCGTATCTTCTCTTTGAAAACTAATCGGTCTAAGCCAAGGCTTAATAAAAGACCCGTTAGGATTCTAACAGGTTATTTAAAAACCTTCGTTCCAGATTTAGGAGCCCAGTAAAAGCTATCTGTACTTGCTGATTTGATACGGCTGGGATTGAATTTATATTTAGCTCAGGTAAATACTTTTAACTTATTTCCCTATACGGGCTTGGGTACGGTATATAAAATACCGCTTGGTCGGGCGTTGAATATTTAATCTTATTATGGTTAAATGATTGAGATGTCTCCGTTTAATTTGTCTTGTTGCTTAAAGCCTTTGGGGGGTTAATGACCGTGTCCCGGATATCCCTGGCATCATTTTTCGAAATGGCCACGACCTTAGTGCTCAGGTGTAGGCGTACACCTGTCAGTGTCTCATAAATAAAGTGGTGTGTTTATTGATCTTTAACCCGGCTCGATCCGGGCTACTGAACGCATAAGAAACATGTAAATCCTGTACAAGTTTATATATTTAAATAAGTATCCCAAGTTATAAAATATTATTTGTGCCATGTGCATTCAAATCAATCATTTTCTTAAACCCTTTTCAAAATGAGTCGGTTGATTGTATTTACCAGTGTAAACTGACGTATTTTCCCAAAAAGGCTAAGTGCAGGTACTAATTGGAATTGGCTGGCTACTCCTAGCATCAATAAAGAGTCTCGCAAGCTTAGATGCCTAAAGTCTGTTGAACCATGTTATTTTATTTGCGATCCGTCTGTGGATCCTTTACTTCCGTTGTAATACTTTGATGTTACACTATTACGGATTGTAATATATTTATCCTTTTGCTTCCGCTGTGCATTTATATATTGTGTTGTTTGACTATGATGTTGCCAACCACGTCACGTTATTCCCCTACCGGGCCCACCGGTAACACGTGGAAATTTGGGGTGTGACAGGTTGGTATCAGAGCCAACATTGAGTGGATTAAACACTATCTTTTTGTGTTTAATCTCAATGACACATTAGCACATACCTTGACCTTCTGAGTCTAGACTTAACATAGGAATATTCTCAATCCTTATCTGGAATTTCTGCTTTCAAAATTTTTTTATATAATTTGGATACGTCGCCAAGCGAAGAAGCCGTAATAATAATTCTCCACACCAGGAGCCTTGATTTGCTGACCTTCGTACAGTGGCTAGGACGAAACATGCAACCAAGGAGAAGGCATTCAGAAATAAAATGAAGAAGAAACTCCTTTTGCTAAAAATCGTTTCCTTAATAGTCCTTATAAGGACATAATTACCTTTCAGTTCCTTCGAGGACAACACTATTCCTTTCAAGTCCCGTCTAGGGCACATCTGTATTTTTATTTTATAGTGGAATAATTAACTTTAAATTTTCATTCAGACATTCCTTTTATAAGATCTACCTTTAAATAAAATGGCAAAATCTAAAAAGGACGAGACCTAGCCACGCAATATTTTGAGGCAGAGCAAAGATGGTAGTTCCATAATTAGATTCAGATCCATAATTAACACCTCAATTTAGGATTGTTCTGCGTTAAATATTAATAAGAATCTTAAGAGTGAAACCTAGCCTTAGGGTCATTTTAAGGCCGGGCCATGATGGTAAGACCTGTTTAAAAGATTCGAATCCCTGTTAACATCTGTAAATATGTTAACACTCCTGACAGACGTGATTCGTTGAAAATCACACACGTTATTAAGGATTCTTCAAAAGATTCCTAACCCAGTATAATGATCTCTGAATCCTGGGTTTACATCTTCAATTAAGATGATCATATTCTAACCATACGTAGTAATATAGAGCCTACAGGCCCTGTTCATTTCCATATGAACCAAAAGACAGAGGTAGTGATGACTCCCTGTCAGATAAAGGTAATGAACTAGGTTCAAACCTTCATGCTTTGATTCTCTGAAATCATAGCTTATAATTTATAAATGTCCTTGTGACTAGGCCTGTTGTGCCAGCAATACCTTCATGCTTTGATTCTCTGAAATCATGGCTTATAATTTAAACTTGTCTACGCGACTAGGCCATTTGTGCTATTACTAACTTATAAATTAGGATTCATGATAAAAATCCTGAATAAAATAAATATCATTCCTTTCCTGCCAATATAGATATTAAAGGAGAATCTTAAAAGGTTTGACCTAGCTTGAATGTCATTGAAGACCTAGCTAAGATGGTAAAACCTGTTTAAAAAGAGATTCAGATCCTGGTTAACATCTAAAAATGTGTTAACACTCCCAACAACCGTGATGCGATAAAATCACCCTTGTCACCCTTATATTAGGAATTTTCCCAAAAAATTTTTTAGCGTAAATGATCAATAGGAATCACGGCTGGAAAACGTCGAAAATGAAGTACTCATCAAAACATCCATTTGGGATGTATATAAACGAGTAAAGATGAATACATGAAAAAGATAGTTTTATTTCATAACTTCTTGTCAAGACAATGAACTATGAAATTTTCCGACCCAAAGGAATCATCGATTATGTTTTAAAATTTCCCTAGTGACAAGGTCTCTGAGCCATCATAAGTCCTTTGGAACAAGCCCTTGTGCTATATATAAAAGATGTCAGTATGACATTGGCAGTCGTGACTTATGTCCCCTGTCTAATAAATATGAAGGATTATATTCCGCTTAAATGCCAAAGATGGTTATTTAAACTTAGGCAAAACATAATCAAATAAATTAAATTCTATCTATTGGCCTATATGGTTTAATTACGCCATGGCTATTTATTCAACAAATTCGACAATTCACTATATGATTAAACAAATTGTTTCTACTTGGATAGTAGCCTTCAAAGCTTCACCATGGCTGACTCCTCTGAAGCTCACCATCATCCAGTTAATCAGAATGATGATGCAAGACTGAACTTAATAAGCACCGAGTTACAGGCTGTGATAAATACAGCCGTAAGCAACGCCGTGGACCGAGTGTTGAAGGATTATAAGCGAATGTGCGATGATACCCCAAATAAAGGTTACAAAAAGAGTAAGACCGGTTCAAGCTATAACCAGCCCAAACCAAAGGAGGCAAAACCCGAATGTAAAACCTGCAAAAGAAGACACTGGGGTCAGTGTCGATCAAATCAAAAGATAAAGCAATGTGGCATTTGTAAAAGAGCTGGCCACCAGTCCCACGAATGTAGGGATATAGAGAACGCAACCTGCTATGGTTGCAATGAAAAAGGGCACATTAAGACCAACTGCCCTAAATACGCTAAAAAGCTTGAGGAAGTTAAGAAGACCAAAACCGAAAACTCCCAAATGGATACTCAAGAGGCTACCCAAGATGACAAGGTCACAACAGGTACTTTCTATATCAATAACGCTCATGTTAGAGTATTATTTAATTCAGGTTCAGATAAGTCTCTCATAGACAATAGATATTGTAAATCATTAAATCTGCCTGATAAAACTCTAAGCGTTAAGTATGAAGTAAAATTGGCCGATAGTACCTCAGAGACTAATTCAACAATATTAGATGGATGTTTTATATCCATTAAGAATTACCCTTCTCCACTGTCCTTGTTTCGTTAATAACAGGACTCGTTATAGTAATAAAAAAAAATTGATGGTTTGTCTTAAAAATCAAGCCCATGTTGTGGGTGATAAGAAGCAGTTAATTATCAAGACTGTCATTTTGAAGGTTTGCTTCGGATCAGAAGATCCATGCGGCCCGCGTAAGCCCTGGGTGATACCTTATGCGGCCCGCGTAAAAAAAAATGGTGGAACCGGCCGTCCCCGGAATCGAACCTGGGTCTAGGCCGCACCATTTCGCGCGCCTAGCCAACCGAGCTAGGTGCCTAGTTTGTGAAAATTTCCAATCCAATTAAATATAAGCACATGTACAATAACTTCCTTACTTCTTACTATAAGTCACCTACTTATCCTTCTTCTATTAACTAAGTATTAGAATCCAAGATTTTATCTCTATGTTTTAATTACTCTTGGCTTGCTTATGATGACTAAACACTAGAAAGGATGAAGTAGAAACCATTAAGTATATCGGTGGTTATGCTAGAAAGGACATGGTAAGGTATACATCACAGTCATTTGATGGCAATACTCTTAATGAGTAAGGACATTAATGAAATCCTCAAGTAGGATCCTCTTATACATTATGGAACGGTCCAATTTTAAAGACCTTGTTAGAAAAAACCTGATATCCGTTTCGCGAAAAAGGGAAAAGTCGGAATAAGAATTTTCTGACTCTCGCCATAAAAGTTCTAGACTGTCGACAGTGTGTCGCAAATTTTAATTCATTGGCTGAGATAGTACCCTATTAAAGCACATAATTATTAGTGGTTAGCATTGGCAATAAGAGGGCACATTAAGGTTTAAAAACCTACTCATTAAGAATCCATTATGGATCTACCTCAGCTACCCACGTTATTATGATTAAGAAGTAATCAGTCAAAGCTGAGACTGCCTAAAATTATTTAAGATTTTACAGCTAAGTTTAGAAGGATTAATAGTGGAGGCGTTTAGCCCTCCTGTTGAATAATTATAGACAGCTCACATTAGGAATCTCACCAGATAAACCCTTATTTGTAAATTTATTACTATAAATTACAAGTGGTTTCGGATGCTGTTAAGTCTCTCATAAGACCATAAACTTAGCAAACTTTTAGAAAATTTTCCCTGTGAGAACTCCAGCTATTAAGTGTAAGATAAAACTTACCTGCGAAATCATAAGAACCATTTCTTCTGTTCTTGTCAAAAACCTCCAGTCATAGAAAATTTTTCCTCTCTCAAAGAGGAAGTGCGTCAGCACATGTAGTTGATATCTCTTTAATCTCTATCGATTCCGAATACCAAATGGTATGATAAAAGCATCATATGAGGATTGGTGTATCTTAATAAATTCCATAGATTGCTTCCATGCCTGATCAGTATGGAGGTTTAATACATGGGACCACAAAGATATTCCGATGGTCATAGAGTACTAAAGTCAACTAATGGTATTCAAAGGAGATGTCCAGAATGGAATTGTCCAAGTAAATGTTCACGGTTAAGGAGTTCTTGGACTCGTAACCTAAATATGTCACTTAATTGACACAAACATTGGTGGATGAATTGTAACCTGACATTTGTAAAAATCTCTGTAACCTCCTTGTACCTTGATTATTTTTCTCCTAATATTACTCTGTTGCCCCTGAGAGGCAGGAAAAGTTAAGGTTTAAATCCCGTTTAAGGAAGTGTTATTATGAAATCTCCAAAACGGTTGGTACTATCATTGGAAGAATCGAAACCCTGATTAACTAAGTTTAAAAATAGAGGGTTCATATAGCTTAACTCAATATCCTGGAAATCCGGTATAGTTAATTATGAAAGACGGTTCATTTTGCTTATGCATTATCACCGCAACCCTAAATAGGCAACGATTAAGAATTTGCCATCAACTGCCCAGGATCGTCGATCTGTTCGACTAACGACAAGGATTAGCTATTCCCTAAACATTAGCTAAGCAGTGGTTGGAATAACCATCTTACCTTAAAAATAAGCTTTTCTATAATAATTGATATGTAAGTATTAAGGCTACTCCTTTGGAGACTTTGTATAGATGGAATGTTAAATATCTATTGTTGGATAGAGAATTGGTAAGTCCAATTATCAAGATCTGAAAGTTGCCTGGGAGACAACAAATAAGATCATGCAAATCCATAATTGATTGTAGGTTGCCAGTATACGGAAAGAAATCAAGGAGTTATGAAAATAGCAAACTTCCTAAGTTCTTGTTAAGGAATATGGTTTAACAAAGGATATCACCCAGGAAGGGTGTATCAAATTTGTGAAATTATCAGGCTAGTTAAGCTCTGAATAAATGTAAATCATTCGAAGGAAATCGAATGTATCAAGATCAAGTAGCTTGTAAGCTAAAACCTACTTAAGGAGTTTGACGGAGCTCGCAATACATTGCACACTAGTGATTGGAGGATGTGTTCCGCCAATAAGTCAAGAAGCACTATCACAAAATGATATGCAGAATTATGATGTGATGAGCATCCTGTATCGATTGAGGATCGACAGGTCAAGAAGCTCCAAAAGGATACATACGCCTAATATAAGGGCCACTTTGGGAGTTTGGAAAGACTCCAGATATGCTATAAAAGTTAAGTCCCTTATGCGACAAAGAGTACTTACAGCATATTAACAAATCTCGAGGTTGAGATTTCTTTTAAGGGGGTGAGGATGTAACACCCCGAAAATTTACGTCCTATAATGTCTTGACACGTGTCATAACCTTTGAACGTGTGAAAGAATGTTCTTGAAGGACTAAAGTTGACAAACAAAGAAACTATGTAAATACAAGGGTTCAAAGTGTCAACAATGAATAAATATACTTTACAATAACCCTACATGATGTTTATAACCTTAAACGAATGGATCATGGATCATACGATGAGAATTGTGAAAGAAAGTGAGAGATTACAAACTACAGGGGTTAAATGTGTCAACATGTTTAACTTATACCTCTGAGTGACCTTTTGACAAGCCCGAAGCTTTGTAACGATTAATTATGCTCACAAGAATGCAC
The DNA here is from genome assembly GCA_030545235.1 of Helianthus tuberosus. Taxonomy (NCBI): domain Eukaryota; kingdom Viridiplantae; phylum Streptophyta; class Magnoliopsida; order Asterales; family Asteraceae; genus Helianthus; species Helianthus tuberosus. Next base: position 40,397,944 of record CM060387.1, on the reverse strand, counting down.
CATAAAAATTTCACCAAGTTTCGTTACCGTATGAGAAAGTTATGATAAAATTCGTGTGTGAGGGTTAGAATCGTCAACGTTGAAAATTAGGGCTTTTCGGGTGATCACAAAGTTACCCGAGGACTTCACAAAGATGGTATAAGTCTTGAAGCCCTTATAAATCAATTTAGAGGGTTTATAATGCAAGAAACAAGTTGAAAGCGACGTTTAGAAGGACCGGGGATTGAAACTACAATAACAGAAAAACTTGAAACCTGAAGTCAGGTCCCAGGCGGCCCGCGTACGACTTAATAAAACCTCAGGCGGGCCGCGTCCCACCTGCAGAAGCAGAAAACACAGGCAGCTGCCTGTACAGCCGGTTTAACCGACTTAAAACATGGTATTTCGATCCTATGGGCTGATTAAAGTGGTTTATAACTTATATTGGGTACATGTACTGATCTTGGATCATTGCTTCACTCATTTGGCATCGATTAGGAGGATCAAAAGTTCTTGTAAAATTCTTATGTTGCAACATACAACCTCATATTCACTTCTGATCAATCGTGGAGCTTTCAAGCTGATACCAAGCCTTCCAAATCATCCATTAGTCGTGTGTAAGCATGCCTAACCTTCTCGAATTCATTTATACTAAGTTTATAGCCTAGAAATCAAACCGTCGTAACTACGGTTTGACTTTTCAATAAATAAAAATCGGTCCAGAGTTTAGTCGAATCAAAAGTCATTATAAGTTGGTATTTATATGGTTAACAAACCCCTAAAAGGTCACCCACTGATTTCAATCCTAACTATGTCGTTTGCCGAGTCAAAGGTTATCCGAAAAAGTCAACAGAACCATAAATCGCAAAATTAACGACACAGAAGGCGTGTAACCTGTTTTATCAGTTATATAATCTGAAAATAAGTATGAAAACTTGTCTAGGCTTGTTTGATTCGACAACTCTCAGTTTTGAACCGATTCGGAGCCGAAAGTCGCATAGTTTGACTTTCTGCTTTGACCTCGATTCTGACCCGATTTATATAGGTTTAGACATGCCTTAAAGTTCCATTAGGACCTAGTTGCATGTGTGTATAAGCCCCTGCGTTTATATCACATAAATCCTTATTGTCCGACGTTTCCGTTAATCGCCTAAATAATGACCGTAATGCCCTTATGATCATAAAACGAGATTTTTGGAGATATGAAAATAAAATAATCTTAGTTACTGATTATTAAACATGTCGGTAAATTTTCACATCAATCGGAGGTCCAGTTTAGGACTTATGCTTAAATGACGTAATTATAGCGATTCTTAGTAATTAAATGACGTCATTAGCATAACGCCTATCTAAAACCCATTTTTGACACCAAACCTTTTACCCACTGATGTAATATAATATTTTGGGATTTTTGAAGATTTTTAATTATTTTTAAACTGATCATAAGCTTGGATTAGCGCCTTAATTCGGTAAATACCGAATATGCCCTTTTCGGCCATAAAACGAGTTTTACAAGTCTAAATGGTGCCAATCCAATTGCTACTGATTTTAAATAATAAAGGGAGTATTTTGAGCCTGTTTATTCGATCAGAAAACTCAGAATCGCATTTTAACCCGTATATCGCTTAAAACGACTTTATACGCGTATTTAGCACATAGTTTGGGTTTAAAACTATTTTAGTATATAAGACTTATTACCAAAGATTATAACCTGTTAAAATAAGCTATTTTACTGATCAACTCGGACCCGGATCACAGGTGTTTAATTAAACCCTTTTATAATCTTTAAAATGACCAAAATACCCCTACGGGGCTTATTATGTGATTAAACTCGTTTTGGGTATAACGGAAGGTATCCTACGGATATCATAACATATTTAAGGCATGTTAACTTAGGAAACCTGTTTAGGACTCTTACGGTTACCCGTTACGCTTCATACGCGTTCGGTTCGGTTTATGTAACTAGTTTGCATAAATTAGCCGAAACGGGTCAAACCTTATCGTTATTATCTCAAAGTCCAGAATGCATTTAGATTACCCATATTATACAAGTCTTCAAACTTGTCGGGTCTAAATCACATTCTTTTCCGGTCTTCGCTTTATCATGCGTTTGAACCGTATCTTCTCTTTGAAAACTAATCGGTCTAAGCCAAGGCTTAATAAAAGACCCGTTAGGATTCTAACAGGTTATTTAAAAACCTTCGTTCCAGATTTAGGAGCCCAGTAAAAGCTATCTGTACTTGCTGATTTGATACGGCTGGGATTGAATTTATATTTAGCTCAGGTAAATACTTTTAACTTATTTCCCTATACGGGCTTGGGTACGGTATATAAAATACCGCTTGGTCGGGCGTTGAATATTTAATCTTATTATGGTTAAATGATTGAGATGTCTCCGTTTAATTTGTCTTGTTGCTTAAAGCCTTTGGGGGGTTAATGACCGTGTCCCGGATATCCCTGGCATCATTTTTCGAAATGGCCACGACCTTAGTGCTCAGGTGTAGGCGTACACCTGTCAGTGTCTCATAAATAAAGTGGTGTGTTTATTGATCTTTAACCCGGCTCGATCCGGGCTACTGAACGCATAAGAAACATGTAAATCCTGTACAAGTTTATATATTTAAATAAGTATCCCAAGTTATAAAATATTATTTGTGCCATGTGCATTCAAATCAATCATTTTCTTAAACCCTTTTCAAAATGAGTCGGTTGATTGTATTTACCAGTGTAAACTGACGTATTTTCCCAAAAAGGCTAAGTGCAGGTACTAATTGGAATTGGCTGGCTACTCCTAGCATCAATAAAGAGTCTCGCAAGCTTAGATGCCTAAAGTCTGTTGAACCATGTTATTTTATTTGCGATCCGTCTGTGGATCCTTTACTTCCGTTGTAATACTTTGATGTTACACTATTACGGATTGTAATATATTTATCCTTTTGCTTCCGCTGTGCATTTATATATTGTGTTGTTTGACTATGATGTTGCCAACCACGTCACGTTATTCCCCTACCGGGCCCACCGGTAACACGTGGAAATTTGGGGTGTGACAGACCATAGTCCAAGGCTATACCTGCTTTCTTTCGGATTATCTTTCCGACTCTATGACTTCTTATGTCACTTTCGCGTCGGTTTATTTTTACTCATGCCGTTATTTGATTTACGCCCGTATTCCTTTCAACCCGTTACCCGGGTTCTTTATCTTAATGTTTTTAACACTCCGGTTTTATTGGTTTGCATTTTCCTTTCCATACTCTTTTACGACCTATCACACAGATTCAGTAATATTTCGCACTTCCATTATTCGTTTTGCGCTTACTTGAAATATTAGGTATTATACTTCATTCAGCCCGTCCGGCATTGCAATAGTTGAACATACTATCGAAATTTCTGTTTTGCGAAATCTCATCATCTTTTAGTCATAGCTTTTAATCTGAGTCTTTTGACTTTTAATATGCGACACCATCTCTTGGTTTACGCATATATCCGTAGTCCTACCCACCTATCGGTTATTTTATCGAAGTCATTATTAGAGTCATCATTCCAACATGCATTAAGATTTCGTTTTGATTTATTCGGTGGTATTAGCGTAACCCGTCGACTTTATTTCACCAATTCCTTAATTCTTCCATTTATTTTGTTTGACTTGTTCAGATGAACTTTATTACTTATAATAGTCAACTTTATCCTTGTGCCTTAACACTCTTGTTTGTTAGTTTATAATTTTAATTACCTTGATTCTTATCCCTTCCCTTGGGCTCATTACCTTAACGTAATACGCTCCCGTTATCCGGCTTCTGTTTACCTTTATTATCACGCATTTTACTTATTTGATCTGAACACCGCCTTTCTTTTGTTAGCAACCCTTAGGTCTATTTCTTTTGCTAATGTCCCGAAGGCCCATTTCTCAAGTCTTATTTGGTAAAACTACTGCTATTGTTATTCAGCTTTTGGGGTTTACCCGTCCTTATTCTAATACTTTCATAACGTTTATTTTACTAATCTTTTATATAATCACATCCATCACTATGATCATCATCCTTCCTCATAAAGGTTTGATTAATAATGTGTTATTTGGATGGTTACCCATACCCAAGTTTCCAAATTTTCATTTATTGATACTTTATTATTCATAGTAGCGAATAACACGTATCATTCATTTGACTTCTTTCTCGAGGATATGTTTGATCCGAGTCGTAATTTCTCATCTTTAACCTTAATCCTATTATAACCATAACATAATCAATTCATTTCGTTTTATTATTCCATATCATTGTATGAAATTTATCCACATCATTTATTTATATAACGAAGTTTCTGCATATTTTATTTGGTTTGGCCAAGTCTATAACCTTGTCCTTGTCATCTATTTTTATTGCAAATTTCCGGTTTCGGGTGTTATTACACTCCTTCCCAATACGTCAGTTATTCACTTTATTAAGTTCCCGGGTTTGAGTGTTCGCGCACTCCTTCCCACGACAATATTGACCATGATTGCTTTTACCTTGGTTTCACATGCTTACCATTGTTTATTTTCTTATGCATATATATTTCTTTCACATAATTCGCCCGTTTCACTACTCATGTATGCCCCCATGCAATTATTGTTCACACTAGTATTGAATAAAATTTATAGTGAAATTAAATTTGTAATAAGCATACCTGGAACAACATCAGGTTCAGCTTTAGTGTAACACCTCGAAAATTCACGTCCTATAAAGTGTGGACACGTGTCATATGTGTGAACGTGTGAAAGAATGTTCTGAAAGGACTAAAGTTGACAAACATGAAAAGTATATGAAAATACGAGTTCTAAATGTCAACAGTGAATAAATATATTGTACATTAACTCTACATGATGCTCATACCTTCAAACGAATAAATCATGGATCATACGAAGCTAAATATGAAAGAAAGTGAGAGATTTCAAACTACAGGGGTTAAATGTGTCAATATGTTTAAGTTATACCTCTGAGTGACCTTTTGACAAACCCGAAGCTTTGTAACGCTTAATTATGCTCACTAGAATACACGATATAAATTTCATAAAGTTTCGTTATCGTATGAGAAAGTTATGATCAAATTCGTATGCGAGGGGTTAAAAGCGTCAACGATGAAGTTTAGGACTTTTCGGGTGACAATAAAGTTAACCGAGGACTAAACAAAATGGGTAAATGTCTTAAGGCCCTTGTAAGTCAATTTAGAGGGTTCATTGTGCAAAACAAGACGTGAAAGCGACCTTTAGAAGGACCAGGGACCAAAACTGCAAATAATGGAAAGTTGGTTTGGCTGAAACACACATGCTCGCGTAGCGCGAGCACCAACCCTATATGCAGTCGCGCTACGCGACTGCCTTATCTGAACAGAATTCCTATTTTCTTGGATTCTTGTCTGCCATAGCCCTTGTAAACGCCCTTTGAACGATTTTCCTCATCTTGCTTGGCCCCTAAACAACCCCTAGACATTTAGGGACACTTGTTAGTGATCAAACATCAGTTATAGAGCTTGTTGTCAACAATCCATGAGGTTCCAAGCACTATAAAAGGCCATGATGTGCAACCATTGTTCTTCACACCTTCTCTTGCATTCCTGATCATTTCTGGAGCTCAAGACTTCTCTCAAGTGATCACTAATCGTGCTTAGGACCTTGGTAAGTTTGCTTAACCTTTCTTAGTTAAGTTTTTGCTTAGTTTTAGCTTAAAAGTCAAACCGTCGTAATTAACGGTTGACTTAACGATTAATCACTAATGGTCCAGTGATTAGTCGAATTGAAAGTAGTTATAAGTTGGAAATTATGTGGGTAATAAACCCTTAAAAGGGTTCCCCCTGATTCCCAATCTAACTAGGTCAAATGTCGGGTCAAACTTGTTAATAAAAAGTCAACATGATACTTAGTTTCTAATTTATGCATGATTAGCAATGTAGAACACATACAACCTGTTTGATCATTAATATAACATGGTAATTAGTGTAAGAACATGTCTAAACATGTTCAACCCGACAATTTCCTGTTTAGACCCGGTTCGGAACCGAAAGTCGCAAAGCTTTGACTTTTGCTTTGACTTCAGTTCTGACCCGTTATGGTATGTTTTGGAAATACCTTAGAGCTTCATTTGTACCAGGTTACATGCTAGTATAATCCACTGTGATTATACACCATGGTTCATTAGTTAACCAATTAATACGCATGATTCCGTTAATTGCTCATATGTTGACCATTATGCCCTTTTCACCTTAAAACGTGATTTATGCAAATGTAAAAGAGTAGAAACTTTAATTACTGATATATAAACTTGCACCCAAAATGTGATATCAGTTTGAGGTGTAGATTGAGAGTTATGCTCATTAGCGTAATTAAGAAGCTTTATGTTAATTAAACGGCGTAATTAGCGTATAGCCTAGTTAAGCCTACTTTTTGATATCAAACTTATTACCCACTGATGTAATATATTATTTTGGAATTTTTGAAGATTTTTAATGAATTTTAGGCTGAGCATAACTTATAGTCGTAGGCTTAATCCGGGAATTGTCGGTTTTGCCCTTACGGGCTATAAAATGAGTTTTACATATCTAATCGACTCCAAACCTTTTGCTACTGATTACATATGATAAATAAATTATTTTAAGCCTTCTGGAATAATAAAAATATCAGCTTTATATATAGAACCCGGAAACGGCTTCTAATCGCCTTTTTAAGCGTTTTTAACGCATAGTATGTACTATAACTATTTTAAACATACAAGGGTTGATACCTACTGATATTTTAGGTAAATTATAATATTTTAACAGTAAGCAAAGGTTGTTAAATTCAGACTTCAGTTTTGAGCTTTTCGGCTTATGTGAAATTACCAAAATGCCCCTACGGTGCATAGTTTGGTTATATTTGATAAATTTCACATATCCACTTTACCCTACCGTTATAACTTATCAAACTAAGTATTTTTGCTGATTATATCAGACCTGTAACTCAGGTTAATACCTAAACTCTTTTATAACCTTATAAATGACCAAACTACCCCTACGAGGCATAGTTTGTGTTTAAATTCGTTTCGGGCATAATAAAAGAAATCTTACTGATGTCACAACATATTTGAAGCATATTAACTTAGGAAACCTGTATATGGCTCTTATGAATACCCGTTACGCTTATTACGCGTTCGGTTCGGTTTATGTAACTAGTTTACATAAATTAGCCGAAACGGGTCAAACCTTATCGGTTTTATCTCAAAATCCAGAATGTGTATGAAATACCCATATTAAGCAAGCCTCCGAACTTGTCGGGTCTAAATCACATTCTATTCCGGTCTTCGCCTAATCGTGCGTTTGAACCGTATAACTAACCGGTCTAAGCTTAGGTTTAATTAAAGACCCGTTAGCATTCTAATTGGTTATTTATACCATCATTCCAGACTAGAGCCTTCCAGTAAATTGTACCTACGCTTACTTAAGTGAATACGGCTGAGTTATTATAATTCTTGCTATTTAAGACAGGAGCTAGCTCAGGTAAATACTCTTAACTTATTTTCCCTATTACGGGCTTGGGATACGGTAATATAAATACCGCATGGTCAGGTATGGGATTCAAAGACCAATAAGTCGGGAAATCCAAATAACCTGTTTTTAATTCGTATTGCTTGACTGAAACATTGGGGATTAATGCGATCGTGTCCTGGATATCATTGACTCATTAAATGCAATGGCCACGACCTAAGCACGGGGTGTAGGCATACACCCGACAGATGCCACATGTTTATTAATTAATTATACCCAATAAGGGATTCTCAATAAGGGAATAGTGGTGTGTCGGTTAATCATGAACCGACATAGAACCGGGCCCCGTATGTAGAGCAAGTTATGTAAAACTGATAACATGAAATATAGTTTGTCCCAAGTATAAAAGATTAATTTTCCTTGTGCATTTTAATCAAAGTGTCAAAACATCTTCGTGCCTTGAGCACCTAAACCAATTTTCATAGACATTTTTAAATGAGTCGGTTGAGTATATTTATCAGTGAAAACTGACGTATTTTCAAAAGTCTAAGTGACAGGTACAAGTACGTAATAGGCTGGAAGCTGCTCAGGACGTTAATAAGGAATCTTGCAAGTTCTAGGCGTCTAAAGTCTGTTGAACAATATTTATGTTTTAAGATCCGCCTGTGGATCCTTTACTTTCCGTTGTAATACTTGGATATTACTTTTTATTCGGATTGTAATATAATTATCTTTTGCTTCCGCTGTGCATTTATATATTGTGTCGTTTGACTATTATGTTGCCAACCACGTCACGATACTCCCTACCGGGCCCACCGGTCAAATGTGGAAATATCGGGGTGTAACAGGTTGGTATCAGAGCCAACATTGAGTGAATTAAACACTAGCCTTTTTGTGTTTAATCTCAGTTACACAGTTGCACATTCTTGAGTCTAGACGAGAACATAGGACAAATTCTAATTCGTTTTATTTTGTCCTTATTTGGTTCTTTTGTTATTTTTCTGATTAGCCCTTGCATGGGCAAGTCATTTTGTAGAAGTCCCGTTTAGGGCAACCATATACTTGTTTAAATTTTAATGGAACGATTAAATTAAGAATATCATTCCTATATTATAAGATCTACCATTATAATAAAATGGCAATATCTAAAAAGGACAAGACCTAGCCATATGTCACTTTAAGACAGGGCCAAGATGGTAGTTCCACAACTAGATTCAGATCCTTGTTAACATTTCAATTTAGGATTGTTCTGCGTTAAATATTAAAAGAATCTTAAAGGTAAAACCTAGCCTAATTGTCAATGCAGACATGGCCAAGATGGTAAAACCTAGCTTAAATGTCAATGCAGACATGGCCAAGATGGTAAAACCTAGCCTAAATGTCATTGCAAGACATGGCCAAGACGGTAAAACCTATCCAAAAGATTCCAATCCCTGTTAACATCTGTAAGTATGTTAACATTTTTGGCAAACTGTGAATTGTTAAAGTCACACAGGCCATCTTTAAAAAAAAAAAAGAGGGTTAATCTAAATTCCCTTATTTGAAATAATCATCCTTTAGTGATGTTTTGCCTACGGGCTATAATGTATTGTCCATTTGAGACACTGACATTGTGATCTTTATGATTCCTTGTCTAAGGTGGTGAGCTATGCTCAAGCCTAATAGTCTATATGATCAATATGATCATGACTAATATCATATAACATCCTAGTGATGTTTTGCCTACGGGCTATAATGTATTGTCCATTTGAGACACTGACATTGTGATCTTTGTGATTCCTTGTCTATGGTGGTGAGCGATGCTCAAGCCTATTAGTCTATAAGATCAATGTGATCATGACTAATATCATCTAATACGGTGATCATATTATAAACATCCGTTAGTGATGAAATGCCTACGGACCATACTTATTGTCCTAAGGGACTAAAGACAGTAGTAGTCTTTGACTCTCTGTCCAGGAAAAGGGTAATGAACCTTGATTCAAACCTTAATGCCTCGATTCTCTGAAATCGTGGCTTGTAAATTTAAAACTGTCCATGTGACTAGGCCTTTGCGCCACTTTAATATTCTTAATGTTTTATAACTAGGATAAATTATAATGCCTCGATTCTCCGAAATCATGGCTTATAAATTAAACTTGTCCACGTGACTAGGCCTTTTGTGCTATTACTAAATTTGCCTCGATTCTCTGAAATCATGGCTTATAAATTAAACTTGTCCATGTGACTAGGCCTTTCGTGCCACTAGTAAAACTGTTATTGTTTTTATAATTAGGATAAGTTATAATATAAATCCTAAATAAATGTGATTAATAAATTAACCAAATATGGTCTCCGTTACCATGGTTAATGAATTATCATAAAAGACAATTCCATAAGAAACTCCCAAGTAAACTATTGTCCTTGTTTTATGTAACAGTTCAATTAAATGGCTGGCTCAGATGAAATTAATAGCCACCCAGTTGAGAACAATGATAACGCCCGAATTAATTTAACGGGTGCTGAACTAAAAGCGTTAGTAGACGACGCAGTTACAAAGGCCTTAGAGCGGCAGTACGAAGAGTATAGTGGGACTCGGAGTAGGACCCTATCTACACCGCATTCGAAGCCTCCTTCTAAGAAGGATGAACCCAAGAAGGAAGATGACGAGCGTCACTCTTCTAATCATCACAGTGATCCGTCTCAACAGATCATACTGAATCAAGGACCCCGTGATAAGGGTTGCTCCTACAAGTACTTTGTTTCATGTAAACCCCGGGATTTCACTGGGGAGGAAGGAGTTGTAGATTGTATGACGTGGTTAGATGAGATGGATACAGTTGTGGATATCAGCGGATGCGTTGAGAGGGATGTGGTCAAGTTTGTGTCACAATCATTTAAGGGTGAGGCCTTAGCCTGGTGGAGATCGTTGATTCAAGCCACCAGGAAAATCCCTTTGTACAACATGACTTGGGATCAGTTCGTTGCTCTTATCAAAGAAAATTACTGTCCTCAACATGAAGTTGAGAAAATCGAGACTGAATTCTTGGCATTAGTCATGGAGAACTTAGATTGTCAAGCATACCTTACAAGTTTCAATACCAAGTCCCGATTGGTTCCTTATTTGATCACACCGGAACCAAAGCGAATAGCTCTCTTTATTGGGGGTTTAGCCCCAGAAATAAAGGCCAGTGTGAAAGCATCGAGACCTACTACATTCAGGTCGGCGGCAGATCTGTCGCTATCTCTCACACTCGATGTGGTCAGAAACAAGGCTGCCAAAGCCTCTGAAGATGGGAAACGTAAAAGGGAGGAGGATAACTCCCAGAATCCTAAGAAGAGCAAATCCGAGCTCAACAATAACCAACAGGATTCCAACAAGAAGCCTACATGCAAAACCTGCAACAGAAGACACTGGGGACAGTGTCGATCAGACCAAAAGATAAAGCAATGTGGCATCTGCAAAAGAACAGGTCACCAGTCCCACGAATGTAGGGACATAAAGAATGCAAACTGTTACAGCTGTGGCGAAAAGGGCCACATCAGTACTAATTGTCCTGAGGCCGCCAAGGAAGGAGCAGCTAAGTCTGAGAAGGATAAGAAAGGAAACGCCTGAACTACCGATTGAATGACAGAGACAGTACATATCAATAATAGCATCAGGTACGTCCCGTACCATTTAACATTGATAGTTTCTGCTAAGTATCTTACGTTAATGCAAGGGATAATAAACCTTTAGTAAACCATAAGCCTGGTAAACTCTTGATTACATTCATAAGAACTTCAAATATTAAATGTAAGATATAATTTACCAAGGGAATCTTTAATGACCCTCTCTCCCATCCTCGGAGATAATCCTTTCATAAGAATCTGAAGTACTCTTCCCCAAAAAGAGTACGACAATATTATATTACTTTATTTTATTAATTTCTCATTATTTTATGTCGCATGCGAATGCCAAACTATGGTTGATAAGAGTACCATATGAGGATTTGCATATCCTAGTGTGTCCCATAGATTGCTTCCATGCCTGATCAGTATGGAGGTTTAATGCATGGAACCCCTGAGATATCCCAATGGTCATATTGTACTAAAGTCAACTAGTAGTATTCAAAGAAGATATCCAATATAAAATTTCCTTATAAGTATCTCTACTTAGGACATCCTTGCATTGGTAAAGAGAATGTGTCATATATCTGACACCGACATCGATAGATGAACCAAAGCCTGAGAATACAGACATCTCTAACATCTCTGTGTGTGTCATGATTTTTCTTCTTTATAAGAATTACCATGTTTACCTTCTGAGAGGCAAGTGGATGTTAGGATAAACATCCCGCTTAGGGCTGCAATTATTGTAAAAGCCTTATATCTATTTGTACCAACGGAATGGGAAGAACTAAGATCCAAATCGATAAGTTTTTAGAGAAGATTTCATAAAGCCAAAATTCGAAGTTCTAAGAACTCCGATTTATATAAATAAGAAAGACGGATCATCTTGCTTATGCATTGATTACCGCAACCCTATTTAGGCAACAATTAAGAATCGCTATTACCTGCCCAGGATCGTCGATTGGTTCGACTAGCTGTAAGGATTAGCTATTCTTTGAGATTAGTTAAGCAGTGGTTGGAATAACCATCTTACCATAAAATAAGTTTTTCTATAGCAATTATTATGTAAGTATCAAGGCTACGCCTTTGGAGACCTTGTATGGGTGGAATGTTAAACATCTATTGTTAAATAGAGAATTGGTAAGTCCAATTATCAGGATCTGAAAGTTGTATTAGAAACAATGAATAAGATCATACAAACCCCTAATTATCTATAAGTTGCCATTATTTCGGCAAAAAAGCAAGGATTAATGAAGTTAGCAAACCTCCTAAATTCTTGTTAAAGAATAAGGTTCAACAAAAGAAATCACCTAGGAAGGGTGTGCCAAATTTTTTAAATTATCAGGCTAGTTAAGCTCTGAGTATATAGAATCATTCGAAGGAAATCGAATATATCAAGATCAAATAGCTTACGTACTTAGACCTAATTAAGGGGCTTGGTGGAACGCGCAATGTGACCCACGCTAATGATTTAGCGACGTGTCACCAATAAGTCGAAAAGCGCTATCACATAATGATATGCAAAACTATGATAGTATGAGCAACCTGTGTCGATTAAGGATCGGCAAGATTAGAAGCTCCAAAAAGATACATGTGCCTATTATAAAGGTCAATTGTAGTGCCTTAGAGGCTCAAAGGTACTGGGGAAGATTAAACCCAATATAAGGTAGAAAATACTTCCTTTACTTTAACAAATCTCGAGGTCGAGATTTCTTTTAAGGGGGTGAGGATGTAACACCTCGAAAATTCACGTCCTATAAAGTGTGGACACGTGTCATATGTGTGAACGTGTGAAAGAATGTTCTGAAAGGACTAAAGTTGACAAACATGAAAAGTATATGAAAATACGAGTTCTAAATGTCAACAGTGAATAAATATATTGTACATTAACTCTACATGATGCTCATACCTTCAAACGAATAAATCATGGATCATACGAAGCTAAATATGAAAGAAAGTGAGAGATTTCAAACTACAGGGGTTAAATGTGTCAACATGTTTAAGTTATACCTCTGAGTGACCTTTTGACAAACCCGAAGCTTTGTAACGCTTAATTATGCTCACTAGAATACACGATATAAATTTCATAAAGTTTCGTTATCGTATGAGAAAGTTATGATCAAATTCGTATGCGAGGGGTTAAAAGCGTCAACGATGAAGTTTAGGACTTTTCGGGTGACAATAAAGTTAACCGAGGACTAAACAAAATGGGTAAATGTCTTAAGGCCCTTGTAAGTCAATTTAGAGGGTTCATTGTGCAAAACAAGACGTGAAAGCGACCTTTAGAAGGACCAGGGACCAAAACTGCAAATAATGGAAAGTTGGTTTGGCTGAAACACACATGCTCGCGTAGCGCGAGCACCAACCCTATATGCAGTCGCGCTACGCGACTGCCTTATCTGAACAGAATTCCTATTTTCTTGGATTCTTGTCTGCCATAGCCCTTGTAAACGCCCTTTGAACGATTTTCCTCATCTTGCTTGGCCCCTAAACAACCCCTAGACATTTAGGGACACTTGTTAGTGATCAAACATCAGTTATAGAGCTTGTTGTCAACAATCCATGAGGTTCCAAGCACTATAAAAGGCCATGATGTGCAACCATTGTTCTTCACACCTTCTCTTGCATTCCTGATCATTTCTGGAGCTCAAGACTTCTCTCAAGTGATCACTAATCATGCTTAGGACCTTGGTAAGTTTGCTTAACCTTTCTTAGTTAAGTTTTTGCTTAGTTTTAGCTTAAAAGTCAAACCGTCGTAATTAACGGTTGACTTAACGATTAATCACTAATGGTCCAGTGATTAGTCGAATTGAAAGTAGTTATAAGTTGGAAATTATGTGGGTAATAAACCCTTAAAAGGGTTCCCCCTGATTCCCACTCTAACTAGGTCAAATGTCGGGTCAAACTTGTTAATAAAAAGTCAACAGGATACTTAGTTTCTAATTTATGCATGATTAGCAATGTAGAACACATACAACCTGTTTGATCATTAATATAACATGGTAATTAGTGTAAGAACATGTCTAAACATGTTCAACCCGACAATTTCCTGTTTAGACCCGGTTCGGAACCGAAAGTCGCAAAGCTTTGACTTTTGCTTTGACTTCAGTTCTGACCCGTTATGGTATGTTTTTGGAAATACCTTAGAGCTTCATTTGTACCAGGTTACATGCTAGTATAATCCACTGTGATTATACACCATGGTTCATTAGTTAACCAATTAATACGCATGATTCCGTTAATTGCTCATATGTTGACCATTATGCCCTTTTCACCTTAAAACGTGGTTTATGCAAATGTAAAAGAGTAGAAACTTTAATTACTGACATATAAACTTGCACCCAAAATGTGATATCAGTTTGAGGTGTAGATTAAGAGTTATGCTCATTAGCGTAATTAAGAAGCTTTATGTTAATTAAACGGCGTAATTAGCGTATAGCCTAGTTAAGCCTACTTTTTGATATCAAACTTATTACTCACTGATGTAATATATTATTTTGGAATTTTTGAAGATTTTTAATGAATTTTAGGCTGAGCATAACTTATAGTCGTAGGCTTAATCCGGTAATTGTCGGTTTTGCCCTTACGGGCTATGAAATGAGTTTTACATATCTAATCGATTCCAAACCTTTTGCTACTGATTACATATGATAAATAAATTATTTTAAGCCTTCTGGAATAATAAAAATATTAGCTTTATATATAGAACCCGGAAACGGCTTCTAATCGCCTTTTTAAGCGTTTTTAACGCATAGTATGTACTATAACTATTTTAAACATACAAGGGTTGATACCTACTGATATTTTAGGTAAATTATAATATTTTAACAGTAAGCAAAGGTTGTTAAACTCATACTTCAGTTTTGAGCTTTTCGGCTTATGTGAAATTACCAAAATGCCCCTACGGTGCATAGTTTGGTTATATTTGATAAATTTCACATATCCACTTTACCCTACCATTATAACTTATCAAACTAAGTATTTTTGCTGATTATATCAGACCTGTAACTCAGGTTAATACCTAAACTCTTTTATAACCTTATAAATGACCAAACTACCCCTACGAGGCATAGTTTGTGTTTAAATTCGTTTCGGGCATAATAAAAGACATCTTACTGATGTCACAACATATTTGAAGCATATTAACTTAGGAAACCTGTATATGGCTCTTATGAATACCCGTTACGCTTATTACGCGTTCGGTTCGGTTTATGTAACTAGTTTACATAAATTAGCCGAAACGGGTCAAACCTTATCGGTTTTATCTCAAAATCCAGAATGTGTATGAAATACCCATATTAAGCAAGCCTCCGAACTTGTCGGGTCTAAATCACATTCTATTCCGGTCTTCGCCTAATCGTGCGTTTGAACCGTATAACTAACCGGTCTAAGCTTAGGCTTAATTAAAGACCCGTTAGCATTCTAATTGGTTATTTATACCATCATTCCAGACTAGAGCCTTCCGGTAAATTGTACCTATGCTTACTTAAGTGAATACGGCTGAGTTATTATAATTCTTGCTATTTAAGACAGGAGCTAGCTCAGGTAAATACTCTTAACTTATTTTCCCTATTACGGGCTTGGGATACGGTAATATAAATACCGCATGGTCAGGTATGGGATTCAAATACCAATAAGTCGGGAAATCCAAATAACCTGTTTTTAATTCGTATTGCTTGACTGAAACATTGGGGATTAATGCGACCGTGTCCTGGATATCCTTGACTCATTAAATGCAATGGCCACGACCTAAGCACGGGGTGTAGGCATACACCTGACAGATGCCACATGTTTATTAATTAATTATACCCAATAAGGGATTCTCAATAAGGGAATAGTGGTGTGTCGGTTAATCATGAACCGGCATAGAACCGGGCCCCGTATGTAGAGCAAGTTATGTAAAACTGATAACATGAAATATAGTTTGTCCCAAGTATAAAAGATTAATTTTGCCTTGTGCATTTTAATCAAAGTGTCAAAACATCTTCGTGCCTTGAGCACCTAAACCAATTTTCAGAGACATTTTTAAACGAGTCGGTTGAGTGTATTTATCAGTGAAAACTGACGTATTTTCAAAAGTCTAAGTGACAGGTACAAGTACGTAATAGGCTGGAAGCTGCTCAGGACGTTAATAAGGAATCTTGCAAGTTCTAGGCGTCTAAAGTCTGTTGAACAATATTTATGTTTTAAGATCCGCCTGTGGATCCTTTACTTTCCGTTGTAATACTTGGATATTACTTTTTATTCGGATTGTAATATAATTATCTTTTGCTTCCGCTGTGCATTTATATATTGTGTTGTTTGACTATTATGTTGCCAACCACGTCACGATACTCCCTACCGGGCCCACCGGTCAAATGTGGAAATATCGGGGTGTGACATTTAGCCTCCGCGGCTATCGTGTGGGAAGACCTTGTCTTCTCTTTCGGGGTATCTGGCTTTAGTTTCTTTACGGGTCTTGGGTCCACATCCGACTCACTCCCGTCTTATTTTTCTTGTGAGAGACTATCTTTTAATTCAGTTATCATATCCGCCACTGCTAACAAAATTGTGGTTTGTAGTCTCTCGGTGAACTGCGGTAGACTGGCTTCTATTGCCTTTCCGACTTCCTCAGAAATTTTAGCTTCCATCTCTTCAGTTAATTGAGATGCTAATTCGCCCCCGGTTACACCGGACATTTCTTTCATCTGTTCGGTGACTTTCGGCACCGTATCATCATTGCCTTTATTAGTCATCTTGAGTCTTAAATGTTTATGATAATTATTAAACATTTCCCTTTTTTTATAACATATGCATCATTCGCTTTGGTTTAGCCAAGTTCACCACTTGCTTAAACCATTCATGTTTAGTGCACCTTCCGGGTTTGAGTGTGTTAACACGCTCTTCCCGTACACATCAAATCAAATTCCTTTTCCTAATATTCTAATAAAATTTACTAAATGACCAATTCTTACCGGACGATCGATCAAGCTTGAACCGAACACTTTGTTGACAACCTTAAGCTCTGATTACCAACTTGTAACAACCGTCTTTTATTTTCATTTAGTTATCATAAAAATATAGTATACATAATCACAAAATTTGAAATTTTAAAAATCTTAGTTAATAAACTAAGTTATACTTCATCATAGTGTTTGACATAGTTGATTGACAGAAATAAACCATTCATCATTCGACAGTGTTTACAACTACACAGTTTAACTAGATTATATTAATGCGGAAGCGTCCAAAATGTATGTTCGGTTCTTGAAGCTTTGACTCGATCATCATCCGCGTACTTGCAATACCTAAAAAGCTGGAAGTTTGGCAAATATTAGTACTAAGGTTCTTATAAAATTTGGCATAATCGAAACTACACTCGAAACGGATTCGATTAGCTTGGTTATTAAAAGTTTCAACAAAACTTTCTGGGCTCTACCGTAACTTGCGGTATCTACCGTAAGTTACGGTAGCTCATGGATAGTCTTGGTCTGCCGTAAGGCAGTACTAAATCACCGTAGCAATTTGTTCTCCACCGTAAGTTATGGTGGAGACCCTAACTTACGGTGGACTCTGCAACTTTATGTTTGTTCCCTTATTTCATTTCACCCAAACCCAAATCCTCGGATTTCTCATTCTAACAAACCATCACACTAATTTTCTCGTATTCTAACACGTCTTTTATTTACAATAACGAAAACCGAGTAATCATATTACAATGCATTACCACGCATTATTTGGTTATTCGACCCGTTTGGCTCATCTAAGGCACTTTGTCACTTCCGTGACTTAACGAGTTTTTCTTGTTTAGCTATTTTCCAACACAACGGACTAAAATAATTAAATAACATGACATAACGAAACCATAGGTCACGTACTTACATAATTCATCAATGTTGGTTTCTCACCATAATTTCCCATTCCCGGGCTTGTCAACCTTAGCGTATCACTTCCGTTCCGTGGTTTACGCTTTATAACCCAAATTTAACGAATGATGTTTAAGTTGTTTCAAGTACTAACAATTCGACCATTATTTAACCTGTTGGGTTTTGTCGAGTGAGTTACATCACTTCATTGACATTCCAACACGGCTATTTTAAACAATGACATTAACAACATACTTATTTAATGAGTTTGACCCGTTTGGTTGTCGAGTGAGTTACACCACTTCATTGACATACCAAACGCCATCATTTTCACCATATCAATATTGAACATATCTACGACTAGGTTTATCTATATAAATGTAACGAGATAATAAGACACGTACCTTTAGAGCACACCCTTCAAGCGCGTATCTCCCCCGGCGTGTCCGCTTGACGTTCCGGATTCTTTGCCTAAAGAGTTCAATTCACAATAAGTTTAGAACTCTTTCATAAGCTTTAACGCATAATTCTCTACCATGATCAAATCTGCGTTTTTACCCAACTTTTAACATTTTAATCCTCACTTAGGCGTTCCATCAAACACCTAGCGGGTCAGATTTTTATATAAACAAAACCAAGTTCATGACTTGTAATTATCATCTAAACTAACTTCAATTAGTCAATTCTACACATGTCTCAACATCAATATTTCTGAAATTTATTCTTAAATTCAGATTTATGCTAGAACAAGATCATAACTCTAGGGCTTATCAAGTTTTCTTCAAGTTCATTAATCACCTACAATGGTGGTTATAAACTCTATATTTATCATGAAATCTTTTAACAAGATTTCACCTAGGGTTCATCCCTAGACACCATATTTCTTCTAATTACATACATGCAAGACACAATCAAGCTTAAATTTCGATTTTTCTTCATTAACCAAGAACTTGAGATGAATCAAAACACTAGAATTTCACATACCTTGTGATCCCTTCAGTGAGGTGATCACTAATTCGTGCTTGAAACTTGATTTAAGACTGACTAGGAGCTTCAATTTGATGGAAATCGATTGAATTAGGGTTGTGGGGAAACCCCTATGTCGCCTCTGGTAGAAATCGACCAGACACACACTTCTTGTGTGTGTTTGGTGTAATATCTTTTGTTTTAATATCCCAAGTTTCAAGTTTAACCATTCTAGTCCCTCAATTGTTGTTTTCTTTATGATTTAAGAGTTTTCCATCCATTTATTTGATATTACAAAACTCGTATCTAACTGGGTTATCTATCCCTAATTAGTTTGTTCTTGTTTATTCAATTTTTTTTTAATTATATTATAAAGTTTTATATTTTCGGGATGTTACACGCGGTTTTCATGGACCTGATGAATCGCGTGTGTAAACCATATCTCGACTGTTTCGTCATCGTGTTCATTGACGATGTCTTGATCTATTCCAAGTCGAAAGCCAAACATGCGCAACATCTACGTTTGGTTCTCGAGCTACTCCAGGGGAATCGAATCTATGCCAAGTTCTCCAAGTGCGAATTTTGGCTGGAGGAGGTTCAGTTTCTGGGTCACATTGTCAATAGCAGGGTATTCACGTCGATCCCGCGAAGATCGAAGCCGTTAAGAGTTGGATTACACCTAAGAACCCGTCTGAAGTCCGTTCTTTTCTCGGACTAGCGGGCTATTGCCGACGATTTATCGAAGGATTCTCTAAGATCGTTGTGCCACTTACCGCTCTCACGCATAAAGACAAGCCTTTTGTTTGGGAAACCGAACAAGAGTCTGCTTTCCGAACCCTCAAGCACATGCTTTGCAATGCTCCTGTTCTCACTCTACCCGCTGGAAACGATGACTTCATTGTCTATTGTGATGCTTCCAACCTTGGTCTTGGTTGTGTTCTTATGCAGCGAGACAAGGTTATAGCTTACGCATCTCGTCAGCTAAAAATCCACGAGAAGAACTATACAACCCATGATCTCGAGCTAGGCGTAGTTGTTTTTGCGTTAAAGATTTGGCGACACTACCTGTATGGTACCAAGTGTACGATCTTCACCGATCATAGGAGCCTACAACACATCTTTGATCAGAAAGAACTTAATATGCGTCAACCCTGATGGGTAGAACTTCTCAACGATTACGACTGTGAGATTCGTTATCACCCAGGCAAAGCAAATGTTGTTGCCGACGCACTCAGCAGACGGAGCTATCTGCTTAGCATTCGTGATGTCCAAGCCCAATACGACCTCGAAACCCTTATCCGCGAAGCCCAGCATGCTTGTTTTAATTTGAATTTAAGAAGGAAAGAATCTACCACGATGGAGCCCAACTTGTGAATAAGCCCAATGGGATATTCCATTATCTGGATCGAATTTGGATCCCTAAACGGACCGATTTGCGAAAGATATTGATGGACGAAGCCCATAAATCCCGATATTCCATTCATCCCGGTGTCGATAAAATGTACCAGGACCTTCGCTACAAGTACTGGTGGCCGGGTATGAAAAGGGATATTGCTCTCTACGTTGGGAAGTGCCTGACTTGTGCAAGAGTCAAGGCTGAACACCAAAGACCCTCTGGCTTACTCGAACAACCGCCTATCCCTATGTGGAAGTGGGAGAGTATAGCTATGGACTTCATAACCAAACTTTCGCACACGTCATCAGGTCACGACAGCATCTGGGTTGTTGTTGACCGTCTAACCAAATCAGCTCACTTTTTGCCAATACGGGAAGACTACAAAGTAGAACGATTAGCCCGAATCTACACCAACGAGATCATCTGTAATCATGGGACGCCTTGCGACATCATCTCTGACCGTGATGCTCGGTTTACCTCACGACTGTGGGAAACGTTTCAAGCAGCTCTCGGTACTACGCTTAATCTAAGTACCGCATTCCACCCTCAAACTGACGGTCAGACTGAAAGAACGATCCGTACTCTTGAAGACATGCTCCGTTCGTGTGTCATAGATTTCGGTGGTAATTAGGATGCATACCTTCCATTGGTCGAATTCTCGTACAACAACAACTATCATACCAGCATACAAATGGCACCATTTGAGGCGTTATACGGAAGAAAATGTCGATCGCCTATTGTATGGCACGAGATCGGTCACTCGCAATTAACCGGTCCTGAGCTATTACAAGAAACGACTGACAAAGTCCTCCAAATTCGAGACAACTTGTTGAAAGCTCGGAGTCGACAGAAAAGTTACGCCGATAGACGACGCAAGCCCCTTGAATTTGACGTTGGCGACTACGTACTCCTAAAGGTATCACCTTGGAAGGGTGTGGTCAGATTCGGCAAGAAAGGGAAACTAGCGCCTCGATATGTTGAACCTTTCTAGATTCTGGAAAGGATCGGAAAAGTCGCCTACAGACTCGAACTACCGGAGGAACTTAATAACGTCCACCCGACTTTCCATGTGTCAAACCTCCGAAAGTGCCTAGCTGAGCATGATCTAATTGTACCTCTCGATGACCTTCAAGTAAACGAAACACTACACTTCGTGGAGAAGCCTGTCGAAATCATGGATCGCCAAACCAAGCAGCTCAGACGCTCGCGCATTCCTATTGTGAAAGACCGATGGGAAGGCAAACGAGGCGTAGAGTTCAGTTGGGAACTCGAAAGCGACATGAAGGCGAAGTACCCGCAGTTGTTTGTTACGGCTTCGGCCTAATTTCGGGACGAAATTCCCTCAACTAGGGGAGGCTGTAACACCCCGTGTTTCGATAGTCAAAGTCAAAGTCAAGGTCAAAGTCAACGACCGATCGCGCGACTTGACTGATAGTGGATTTCTTTTATGTGTTTAACTTTAGTTGTATTATGTGGAGTAAGTGTCTATAATCGCAGTAATCGACGTATGTTATTTGCTATTTAATCAATTTACGACTGTGAACTATAGGAAGTAACAATGCGATAAAGTTAACTAAAACGATACTCGAACTATGCTAATCGAATCGACATCGAATGGTAATCGCACTCGCAACTCGAAATACGCATTTTGGTTATTGTTATACGTGTGTGTGCGCCTTATGTGTTACTTGTGCATGATTATTTATGTTATGTGTGGTAATCAATCGAAACGCAATCGAAACTCAATCGCAATCGAAACGGTATGGTAATTGGTAGAGAAGAGATAGTGCAAGATATGAGTGGTTGGGATTAAAAGTAATTTGAATAGGAAACCCTTTCGCATTCGCATCGCTCGTAATCATAATCGAAACGGCAAAACTCGTCGCGCCGAGCACTCGAACCAGGTGCCAGCCGACAGAACAGCCACCCGGCCGGACTGCCACCCGAGCGAGGTGCCATCCGACCGAGGAGCCACTCGACCGGGCTGCCACCTGGGCGAGATGCCATCCGACCGACCAACCCTTTCCATTTTGGGAATCCTATAAATACCCCTTGTCACTCTCATACTTTCTACCTTTGGCAACTGACGTCCAACCCGTGCTCCTGCTCGCTTTTTCCTTCGATTTCTCTCAATTCCGGTAAGATCTCGTCCTCAATCTTGTACTTTCTTAATCTACACGCACTCCTACACCTTTCTATCTTTTGATTCTTAACTTTTAACCGTGAAATAATCAAGATTCAAGGTGTTCTAGGATGACGTCATCATGTGTTCTTGAAGAACTTCATGTTTTGGCCTCAATCCACTAAGAACAACTTAGATCTAACCGATTTCCACATAAACAAACAAAGATCTTTCATAGATCTAAACATATTAACGGTGAAAAGGATTGAGAGAAGGTTTTCCAACTTTCTTTCAACTCTTTTACACTCAAAACCGATAGAATCTGAGCTTGCATCGACTTACCACTCATTCTCGTGGTTGTGACTGGTTCAAGATCCGTATTCTATCAACGAGGTTAACGATTTCGGGTTAAACATGGAACATCATCTCGAACCGTTCACTGATCGGATTTGGGTGATTCCTGTCCGGTCAGGAGCACCAAGTATGGACGAGGTTTCTGTTGCTTAACACGTTATCAAAATATCTTGATAAAACGATAAACCATCAAAACAACCAAGTGTAAGACGAACAGGTCGACCAGGACGAAGTGCCGTCCGACCAGACTGCTGTCCGAACGGATAGCCACTCGTACGACCGGCCACCCGTACGACTTGCACCTTGGCCCCACACTTAACTATTTTTGCCAACATTTGAAGTCTGAACGTTGAACGAATTGCTGTCCGATCGGGCTACCATCCGATCGAATTGCCAACCGAATCATGAGACATTTAAACTTCAACACTTAAACAATTTTCAAACATGTTCAATGCACCAAGGATGCCACCCGACCGAACGACCGTCCGATCGAGTGACACTCTGCTGTGAACTTGTTCTCACTGAAATGCCCAACCGAACGGGTTGCCGTCCGATCGACCGACCTGAAGGGTAGAGATACTTCAATGTTTTCAAAATACTACAACGAAAACTTCAAAAGACAAGCCATCATACACAAACACATCCTTCTCAAAGGAAGAAACAATCCACTCGAACAGTCATCCGACCGGATAACCGTCCGAACGGACTACCACCCGCACGACTGGCCGTCCGATCGGATTACCATCCGATCAAACTGCTGTCCGACTCACTTGTACCTTGCATCGTTTTACGCGTCGCTTATCGTTATGCTATCATTCTGATCAGGCTAACCCTACTCTCTAGCGCTCCCTTCAATCCATCAATCGCTGTGAGTATACTCGATCCCTTTTTTGCTTTATGCACTTTTGGGTGTTACATACGTTAGGAATATTGAAATCACATCGAACACCCTACTCAACATTATTTATACGCTAACCATTCCTGCATGTTATATGCGGCTTAATGAATGCTTGTTTGTTATGTTTACACATGGAATGCTGTCTACCTGCCTTAGCAACGATAGTACTATAGTTTGGACTCAGCACTCGTTCATTCGGGGGTTGTTAAGGACAATTATTTGCATGGATTACAGTGGTGATCATGCATTACGAACTGCCTTGGGCAGTCAACCCGCAGTCATTGGTATCGATAGATCTGTGTCGATAACTAACGTGCTTCATTTCATTATGCGTACGTGCTGGTTATGCGTAAACGATTTCGAACTCTATTATGCTATTATCAAACTTGTATGCTCACCTTTACACTATGTGTATTAACTGTTACTTTAACGTATGTGACAGGTGCTTAAGTTGTCTATATGCTTAGCTTGCTGTGAACTTGAGGCCAGGAAAGGTCTAGGATGCTCTCTGTGCTGTGATGAAATCGAAGCTAGGAAAAGAGGTCCTAGAAACCAATAAATAAACTATCTATGTAAAAATCTGAGTGGTCGGAACAGAACTACTTGACTAGATTTTGTCTGTAATAATTTGGTTGCCTTTTTAGACATGGTATGGGACATGTTACTTTAAATTAATTGGTAATGATAATTGTTATGGAAACTTCTGGACAATCTGTTTCGCTCAGTGCCATACCCCGATGTTTCCGCCATCGGTTGGTGTGTGACACCAGTGTAAATAGAAAATTTGGTCACAACATCAAAGGCAAGGAAAGAGTGAGCTACCAAAACTCTTTACGTTTTTAGGCAAAGAATACCAATTTGAATGCAGTCACCAAAACTATTTACGTTTTTACCGTCAAATATTTGACCCGACTCATTTCCGAGCAAAAATTACGTCAAAACATAGACGAACTGAAAACATACATACAATAATCACGAAAACATATTGTATTTCACCTCACTCATTACCAAGAAAAAATTACGTCAAAACACCGTAAGCCAACTTTTATTTATAACGAAATGTACTTAAATAAAGCACGTAAGAATATAGTATTTCTTTTAAGTTAAAAAACGGTATCTCATTTTGCGGCAGTGTTGAAACGTAAAGTAACTTGAACCGTTTAGTTGAAACGTATTATATATGACAAAATGTAGATCAACTAAAAACATACATAAAAGTATGCACGAAAACATATTGTCAAAACGTAGACCAACCGTAGAACGTAAACGTTTTATATTTGACCCTTTACATAAAAGTAAGTATATACAACTCGAGGGAGTCGAAATGATATTTTACAAAGTTTTTATAAAGCTAAAAGGTGTAAGTGACAATCCTAAAAGTTAAGGGTTGAAAAAGAAAAAAAATCAAAAAGAAAAGGGGATGAAAAAAACATAAAAGAAAAAACAAAGAAAAAAGAAAAAAAAAGAGTTAAATGCCTGGATAGTCCCTGTGGTTTGACATTTTTTCACCTTTAATCCCTAACTTTCTAGAATTACATCTGTAGTCCCCCAACTTTTCAATTTTCGTTCCCGGATAGTCCCTAAGCCTAACATCAGTTAGTGGCTGTTTGTTTTTTTCAAGAAGAGCTTCCTGACCTCTTATGTCTGCGTCGCGCAGACCACGCGCAGACCTTTGAGTCTGAAGACTGTTTGTTTTCTCGAAGACGTTTCATTAAAAAAGATCTACGCGTCCTCTTCTTAGGGCAGATGTGGACTCTAAGTCTTCAAACATCTTCTCCATTCTTTCTTTTTTGCCTAGCTAAACACAAACACCCACAAGAAAAACCCTAACTCATTCTCCATCTTCTCCCTTCTCCCCTTCACAAAGCCACCGCTCCTCCCTACTCCCTTATCCATTTCGACATCATGACTCACGTTCCAATCGACCTCTCCTATAAGTAATCACATTGTTCTGATTTCACTTGTATATAATAGTCTATTTCTTCTAAAACTTGTTCATGCACATCTTCTGCTATACTAGAGGTTTCTATTTTCTTTCTAAAACTTATATTAGGTATTTACATGGTCCTGATCAAAACTTGAACTTTGATTGTGGTGATCGATTGACCTAATAGAAAAAGAAAAAACAATAGGTAGAAATTACTTCAGTTCTTGGTTAACATTATTGAGAAAGTAATGGTAATTTTAAAAATAAACAAGTTGATGCGGGTAATTTTTAATTGGGTCAGGTAAGTGAATACTTATTTGAAATGATGAAACATGATATCATAACCTGCTTATGATGTTATTTAGGTTCTATAAAACGTTAGGTTAATTGTTTTATAATGGTGCAAAATGTGCTGTAAAATGGTAGTTAAATTGTTGTAAGTTAGTGCTTGAAGAAGTTAAAAAATAAACAGCCTTTTTCTTGCAGATTGCAGAGGTTTGGTCCACCTCTTCAGCTACAGATGTCTGCAGATGTGGTCCGCTAACTGCAGACGTTTTACCTCTTAAAAACAAATTGCACCTTAGTTTTTGGTGTTAAGTGGACGTGAAATAACCTAAATACTCTTACTTGTTAAATTAATAATTA
The DNA here is from genome assembly GCA_030545235.1 of Helianthus tuberosus. NCBI lineage: Eukaryota > Viridiplantae > Streptophyta > Magnoliopsida > Asterales > Asteraceae > Helianthus > Helianthus tuberosus. The sequence goes on along the minus strand of CM060387.1, from coordinate 40,371,733 downwards.
AAAAGTTAAAAGAAATGTAAATAATACTTAAAAATGATGTGGGACCCACCACCCACCCCTTCTTTTTCATGACCAACCCACCCACTTCCCCTTTTCTCGGATGATCATTTTCACCGGGAAAATTCCGATCACCCAACACCTTCATCTCCGTCAAAAACTCCAGCCACCACCTCCTTTGGCCTCATCCACCCTCCACCGTCGACCCCAACTTTAACTCCAACAAAAACCAAACAGGCTCTGACAACCACCCTTTGATTTTGAACCTGCAACTTTGATCACGAACCAGCCACTTTGATCTCAAACTTGCAACCACCGTTTCTGTGTTCTCCATTTCGAACCTGCCACTTTGATTTCGAATGAAATGTTGTCGGAATTCACCTCCATCGAACCTGCAACTTTGATTCCGAACAAGGTTTGTTTTTCCGGCGATGGGGGAAGGGTGTTATGGTGGTGGTCATGTGGAGGTGTTATGGTGGTGGAATGATGATTGTTTGGTGGTGTGGAGTTGTTTATGGTGGTGGAATTGTGTGAAGTTCTGCAACTGAAAAAGAAGAAAAGGGGAATGGGTGTGGGGTGGGGGTAGGGTAGGGTAGGAAAAAGGTGGACCCCGCTTTATTTAATAGTATTATTGATTTATTGTTTTTTATTTTTAATGGTAAGGATGTTTTTGTAATTTCACAGCCATTTAACACAAAAAACTAACTGATTTTTGGGTTAGGGACTATTCGGGAACGGAAATTAAAAAGTTGGGGACTATAGCTGTAATTTTAGAAAGTTAGGGACTAAAGGTGAGAAAAAACCAAACCACAGGGACTATCCGGGCATTTAACTAAGAAATGTTATATATATAGAATTTTTTAGTGGGATACTTTACTACATTATGACATTATGTTAATTGAGTTATCACTTGAACCAGAACCAATGCTTACCAAGATAGTAAGAGGTTATGTTGAGTGTCACATGTGTTCTATTGTTCTATTGTATTACGAATTTGTAGCTAAAATGAAATCTAACATAAGATACATACCCATAAGATAATTTCATTATCATAGACCGTGTTAGGACCTAACGTTCTTTTGTGAAAATGGCCCAATCTAGAAATTTCATTTTAGGCTTTCAAAAAAAGGTTGAGGAGCCATAATCATATCTAACCTTGACATATTTACTCACAACCTATTATTAGATAAATAGTTTCAAAGGGTAGTTGTAAAATTGTAACGTCCTTTCAACTTGAAAACACATAAAATTATTAATTTTGTATCCTTTTCTTCTTCTCTTTCATTTGTTAAACGCGGGAACACATTGTCCATGACAAAATTCACGCAAAGGCAAAGAGGCCTTGGCCTAATGTCATTGGTGAATTCTCCCCTCAATCAAGTAATGAGTGTTCAAATCCCGTTGCGGGAATCTAGGTGGATTTTAGGTGGTATAAAGTTAGGTAGTTTGTGTTGTGCCGCTGATGACGGGGTAGCTCAAGACCAAATAAAGTGACTTAAATACATGAATGCTCAAAAGGTTAAAGGGTTGAAAACCCGGGAGCCAAGATAAAGTAACACGTGAACAGTAATCGGTCATATCTCTGATTACCCCCAACAACTCTCCTAGCCGCAAAAGTAAGACAAGTGCACAGAATACATTCTTTTACCCGCAGATCAAAAGGCTTCAACCCCTAAAAGGGTAAGTCCTCCACTACAAGCATGTTCACTAGTCAATGGTTTCCTCTTTGAGCGATAATCTTCCCTATATATGTGACACTTCATTTAGTGCTCAGGACATTCTGGATCAGCTCTGATTCTACATGAATCTCTGGTCATTGCTCTTGAGTACTTGTTCTATGCAAGTCACTCTCCATCACATTCAATACACACATTCTTATTGCTCCCACATCCGAGACTGAACACATTTCAGTGGAGGATCCCGAGCAAACAACAAAATCAAACTAGTGAACCTCTCTCCACGTCTTGCAAACATGGGGGGACCCCACGACCTGCGTTAGGCAAAACTAAACCCTTCAACCCTTTTGCCTAACCAGCCTCGCTACTAACACTGGTCTAGTATTTGTTGCATCAATAAGTTGGCGCCCACCGTGGGGCTACGCCACTGATTTTCTTCAAAAGACCTAGTAGTGTAGCTCCATTCTCTTGAAATTACCATGTCGGAAAGTGAATCTACGAGAGAGGTAAATCAAGTCCCAAATACCTCTACCCCAAGCACCAGCCAAGCTCATATGGCTATACCAACGTCCTTCTCGACACCGGGGAGCACTCCCACTGGAGCCTCGTACCCTGAGTTTCTCACTTTCCAAACACCAACTCCGTCCAGATCAGGGGTTCCATCCCCTAATGTCGGTGTCTCTAACACCCCCTCACGTGTTGACCTTACTCCTGAAGGGGTCGCCAACAATTTCCTAGAGTTGAGGTCTCTCCTCAACCAATATGTGAGTAGGGAAATAGACAAGGGAGTGAGGATCCGTCTGGATTACGACGAACCAGAACCGTCACTATCTCTTGGACCCCCCATTCCTCATTTTGCAAACTCACAACCTTCTACATCCAGGGATGAGGCTGGTCCTAGCAATCCTCCTCCAAATCCTAACCCATATCTGTATACGAGGCCAAATCCGACAACATTTCCTCTCTTTTCTTCCCAACCAGCTACAGCCGGTGCTCCACTAGGGCACGAGCTGACTTTAGACCAGCTCCTACAATCTCCAGTGGCAAGCCTTCCACCCTCAGCAACAACTACATGGGAACAAGCTTTGTATGTGCTTCCTTTGGCACGGAGTGCTGTTATGAGCACTCCCTTGGGGGTAAACTGCCCAGCTGCACCTGGAAGCCTTCAAGGCTTCAACCTTATGCCCCAGATGATGGCCCAGATGATGGCGAGCTTCCCGTGGCAACACTTTATCAACCAAGTGTTGGCCACCCAAGGGAACAACAATAACAACAACAACACAGGTGCAAGAGTGGAATAAGATTTGGCCAAGCCTTACAAGCCAAGTAATCTCTCGTGCTTCTCACAGTAAATAGCCGATTATGATTTTCAAACGAAGATCAAGATGCCATCCCATATCATGACATATGATGGGACTGAGGATCCAGAAGATCACCTTCAAATCTTCACTGGTGCCGCTAGAATCGAGAAATGGTCAAATGCTGAATGCTGCCTCATGTTTATGCAAACTCTCGTTGGATCAGTCCGGATATGGTTCAAAGATTTACCTGCCAGAAGCGTTCGAAGCTTCGATGATCTGAGCAAAGGGTTTTTGGCCACTTTCTCACAGCAAAGGCGGTACATCAAAGATGCCACAGTAATCTTTCAGATAAAACAAAGGGATGACGAAAGCCTTCGAGAGTTCATAGAAAGGTACAAGAAGGAAGGTCTCACCTATGTAGGGGCAGATGAAAAGATGAGAGTGGCCGGTTTTATGAACGCCAATACCTCCAAATATCTTACGAGAGATTTCAACAAATCCTTGCCCAAGACCTTGAAGGAAGCTCTCGAAAGGGCAGAAGCCCACATCAGAGGAGAGGAGGCTGTAGACATAAAAGAGCAAAGAAAAATGGGATCAAGTTGGCGAGGCAACAGCCCAGCTAGAAAAAGGGGAAGCTTCCACTCCTATGACAGACGCCAAAAGGGTTCTGAGCAGCGAAGGCCTGAAGGCCGGAACCCTTCCAGCAGGGAAAAAGGCATGAGCTTCACACCCCTTACCAAGACCCCTCAAGAAATCCTTGCTACGGAAGAAATGAAGCAAAGCTTCCGACCTCCAAGGCCTATCCCCAAAAGCAAAAGAAACGAGAATTCCACCCAATTTTGTGAATTTCATGAAGAGAAGGGCCACCATACTAATGATTGCTTTCAATTAAAAAAGAGGATTGAAGAGGCCGTCAAATCTGGGAAACTTGCTCACTTAGTAAAGGGGGTAAGGGACAAGATGGCCGAAGGAAAGGGCAAGGAAGTTAACATGGTGGATTTTGATGGAAAGGTTCCTCACGAATGACAAAGGTTGGAAGCTTGGGAGCTTCAGTGTGTTTGTTTCACTCCAACAGAAAAGAACCCACTTTCAAACCCCCTTGTGGTTGAAGCAACTGTGGGTACACCACAAACAAAAAAAAGCGTACATAGACACTGGTGCAGCCACCGAAATCATGTTTGAGAAGTTCTTCAACCCCGTTTAAGCAATGAGGAACGTTCAAAGCTTCAACCCTCAGGAACCTCCATAAAAGGTATTGCAGATATAGCTCTCAAGCCTTTAGGGCAACTAACCCTTGATGTTCGTTTCAGCGAACGCAAGATGGAAAGAGTTCAACCTCTCACTTTTGTGGTCATCAATATACCTTCAAACTATGACGTGATCATAGGAAGGCCGGGGCAGTGTGCATTCTACATGGTTGTTTCTGTTGGTCATGGCACTGTTAAGTTTCCTACCGAGAGGGGGATTGCAACCCTTCAACCTACTCAAGAGGCCTACATAGTTGAAGGAGAAAGTTCCAAGAGTGAAGAAGACAAGCAAAGGCTGATCATAAACCCTAAGTATCCTGAACAAAGGATAAGGGTAAATCCAAGCCTTTCACAAGAAACTCTCTCATATCTCGAAAAGCTGCTGGTACACTATAGTGATGTCTTCGCTTGGTGCCCGGAAGATATGACGGGTATCCCTCGAAGGCTCGAAGCATTGCTGAACATGAGTTAAAGATACTACCCGATGTCAAGGCTGTTGTCCAGAAGAAGCGGAGTCTAGCACCCGAAAGAAGCTTGGTTGCATGCCAAGAGGTTGAAAAGCTTGTGTCAGCCGGCATTCTCCGGGAAGTCAAGTATCAATCCTGGGTTGCAAACCTGGTCATGGTTCGAAAGCCCGATAACTCTTGGAGAATATGCATAGACTTCAAGGACTTGAACAAGGCTTGTCCTAAAGATTGTTACCCGTTGCCAGAAATTGATCTCAAGGTTGACTCCCTCACCGGTTACCCTTTCAAGTGTTTTCTAGATGCTTACAAGGGTTACCACTAAATTCTCATGAAGAAAGAAGATGAAGAGAAAACTGCCTTTCACACGGATAAATGAATCTTTTGCTACCAAAAGATGCCCTTTGGTCTAAAAAACGCGGGTGCAACCTACCAACGCCTAGTTGACAAGGCTTTTGCTAGTCAAATTGGCAGAAACATAGAAGTATATGTTGATGATTTGGTAATCAAAAGCAAAACGGAATACCCAATGCTTGATGACATCCAAGAAACCTTCAAGAACCTAAGGAAGGTTAACATGAAGCTCAACCCCGAAAAATGTTCGTTTGGGTTCGAAGAAGGAAAGTTTCCGGGACACATTGTGGGAAAACAGAGTATAAAAGCCAATCCAAACAATGTGAAAGCTGTTCTTGAAACCAAGCCACCACGAAGCAAAAAAGAGGTAGAAAGCTTAAATGGGAAGCTTGCAGCCCTGAAGCGTTTTACCTCAAAATTGGCTGAAAGGTCTTTACCTTTCTTCAAAACGCTCAAGGGATGCTCTGACAAGAAGGACTTCAAATGGACTGATGAGGCTGAAGAAGCTTTCAACCAGATGAAGCGACACCTAGCTTCACTACCTGACATTGCAGCCCCGGAAACGATAGAATTGATCTCGGTATACCTTTCAGTTGCTGAAGAAGCAATAAGTGCGGTCCTCACCATTGAACGAGACAAAGTTCAGGTACCCGTTTATTTCTTCAGCAAAACTCTAAAATTGGCAGAAATCAAGTATCCTCCCCTGGAAGAACTTGCTCTGGCCCTAGTCCAAACAACTAGAAGGCTTCGAAAGTATTTCCAAGCACACCCCATACAAGTGGTCACCGACCAACCTATAAAAAGTGTGCTTGAAAACCCGGAGAATTCAGGGCGATTAGCCAAGTGGGCTATGGAACTCGGTGAGCACAACATCACCTATGTTCCAAGGAAAGCCATCAAAGCCCAAGTCTTGGCTGATTTCATTTTAGAAGTCCCAAAACAAACAATCACTGAAGTAAATACAACTGCCACTGAACCCTCAGACCTTGAAGCCTGGAAGCTTTTTACCGACGGGGCTTCAAGCGTTGAAGGGTCAGGGGCCGGGCTCATTTTGATCAACCCGAAAGGGTTAGAATTCACGTATGCTCTTTGATTTGATTTTCAGACCACCAACAACGAAGCTGAATACGAAGCACTGATAGTTGGCTTAAGGTTGGCTAAGGAAATGAAGGTTCAAAAGCTTGAAGTCTTCACGAACTCGTTGTTGGTGTCAAACCAAGTGAATGACAGTTATGTTTCAAAGCAACCTAACATGAAGAGGTACAGGGAAAAATCCAAAGAGCTGATGAACATATTCCAAACGTGTACCATCAAGAAAATCCCCAGGTCTCAGAACAAGAAAGTGGATGCCTTGAGTAAACTCGCTTCCCTCACTTTTGCCCACCTCACTAAAAAGGTGTTAGTAGAAGTGTTGAAAACTCCATCAATTGAAGAATTGTAAGTTCAAGACGTAATCACCGAAGAAGGTCCCAATTAGATGACTCCAATTAAGAAATTCCTTAAAAATGGTGAATTACCTTCTAATCAAACAGAGGCTGAAAGGGTTAAAATCAAGTCTAGACAGTATGTGTTGCAAGGTGAAATCCTCTACAAAAAGGGTTACCTTGCACCCTTGCTGAGATGTGTTCGTCCCGAACAAAGCCAATACTTGGTCAAAGAGGTTCATGAAGGGATATGCGGAGCCCATTTTGTAGCAAGAACGGTGGTTGCTAAACTAATGAACCTTGGGTATTTTTGGCCCTCAATGCACCGACATACCGCTGAACAACTGAGAAAATGTGATTCTTGTCAAATCCATGCACCGGTACCAAGGAGCCCCAAGCATGATCTTGTCCCAATATCCTTAGCATGGCCGTTTCATAAATGGGGAATGGACATTGTCGGCCCATTCCCACCGGCAAAAGGTGGAGTGAAGTTCTTATTAGTTGCCATAGACTACTTCACCAAGTGGCCGGAGGTCAAACCACTTGCAAAAATTACGGACAAACATGTCATTGATTTCGTTTGGGAAAACATCATTTGTCGCTATGGATTGCCGGGAGTGCTTGTCACCGATAATGGAAAACAATTCGCTGAGAAGCCTTTTAGCGTTTGGTGCAAAGAGTTCAGAATAACTCAGGTTTTCAGCTCAGTGGCTTATCCACAGTCAAACGGTCAAGTTGAAAGGATGAATCGAAGCATAGTTGAAGGAATCAAGACCAGATTGGGAAGACATGAAAGCAATTGGCTTGAAGAGTTGCCAAGTGTTCTATGGGCCATAAGAACAACCGAAAAAACAAGCCACAAAAGAACACATTACAGCTTGGTGTTTGGATCTGAAGCCATGATTCCAGCTGAAGTAGGAGTTATAACCCAAAGAACGATCAACATGGATCCCGAAGCAAACCACAAAGAGACCATGTTGAACTTACAACTCCTAGAGGAAGCACGAGACCAAGCTGCGATTCAAGAAGCCAAGTATAAACAAATGATGGAAGCCTATTACAACAAAAGAGTCAAGCACGAACGCTTCAAGCCAGGAGACCTGGTGCTTAGAAACAATGAGGCTAGTAAAAAAGAGAACCAATGAAAGCTTGGTCCAAAATGGGAAGGGCCATATACGATCCTTGAAGCACATAAGGATGGATCCTATAAGCTAGCAGACTCAGAAGGTAAAAAGCTTACAAGACATTGGAATGGAAAAACCCTGAAGAGGTTCCATGTCTGATCAAGAAAGATTGGTTTGTATTTCACAAAGTTGTATTTCAAGAGTTGTCCTATGATCACCTTTTGTAACACAATATCTCTTGAATGAATGATGATGTTTTATCAAATTTGTCTTTCTATCCTAAAATCAGGTTGAGAACCTAGCAAAAAACTCCATGGCAAGGGCCATGTAAGGGGATGAGCTCCCAGGCCATATCGCTCAATAGGTTCAAGGGTTGAATGAACCTATATAAGGGGTGAGTTCCTAAATCAATACAACTCCATGAGACTTATAATAAAAAACAAAGTTGTCTCATAGACGGGTCCCAACAGCCCACACCAAATGTTCCTTAAGCCTTAGTAAATTTATCAACAGGCTTACGAATCAAAATCAAACTAAGGAAAATAATAGGATAGGTGCTATGTCTTCTTGTTAAAAATACCAGGGCTAAGTGACTGCAGCACTGAACCCTTTAAGGTATGAAAAACATAAAGATAACACAAACCCAACAAAGACAAAACCACAAAAATAAGAAATAATTCAAGGAACAATGCAACAACACAAGTGAAAAAGTTGCACACAACACAAACTCAAAAATACAAACCAAGACATCAAGTCATAAAACTAAAGTAGTAACCGGGAGCTTTGAAGGCTTCAAGCTACATACATTCAAACAGCTAGAAGCCTTGAAGGCTTGAAGCTAACCAAGCTGCCTTATCAAAACATGCACAAGCACAAAAACATAACACAAGGAAAATAGTAGAAACTTAGTAGCATAATAAAAGAAGCCTTAAAAAGCTTCCAAACATCCAAACAAGTTAAAGCAAGCCTTAATGGCTTGCAAACCTAAGAAATTGTTCAAACGGCCACCAAGGCCAAACCACAACCACAACCACAAAGCAGGAACCTTAGGGGCTCCTGCAAAACCTAGAATTGTTTAACATAGCATACAAACCATTAAATTGTTTTTGGGTGCTAAGAAAGCTACGAATGATCTTCAAACATCAACAGGAGGCTTGGAAGCCCCCATAACCATCACCTTTAACCTTATTGGCCTTCTTTGACTTCTTAGCCTTTGACCCACCATCACCACCAATTGCTGAACCTTCTAAGCTCGCATCCTTGGAAACATCAGGACCTCCCGAAAAGGTATATTCACTATCTCCTGAATAAGATCGCTTTCTTGAAAGGGAGTCGAGCACTTCAGCACAAACTTTTTCGTTAAGACCATCCGGTTTTAGCTCCTGCAAGACAGAAAGGGGCTTACCAAAATAAGCTGTAACCTGATTAACATACGGATAGGTCAGCCTCTCCATCTGCTCAACGGAACCCTTGAAGACCTCAGAAGCTTCAGGACGGTACAAAGGAGACTTTTCCAAGGGATGACCAGATTCATGAAGCTTGTAACCGACAATGAGACCTTAATATTTCCCCAAGTTTAGCAGTTTGGTATAAACTTCACCAAGAGCAGAATTGAACTCTTTAGAGTGAAGAAGGTAGGTAACAACTTGGTGGAAATCTTGCTCAATAAGCCATTGGTTATCACCAGTGGCTTGAGCAACTGAAGCCTTCAGGCCATCTTTTTCTTCATCAAAGGCCTTCTGTTGAACAGCCAAGGCCTCCCTATCAGCTTTTAGCTTCAACCAATCACCTTCGAAGCTTTTCTTGAGATCGTTTATCTCAATTTCGTGCCTTCTCGTCAACTCACCCACCTTCTTGGCCCAAGCTAACTCCTTCTCGGAAAAACTATCAATTTCCTTCTTCATTGCGGCCATCGAAGACTTCATTTTTTCCTTCTTCTTAGAGAACTCCTCGTACTCCTACACTCCCTTCTGAAAACGGGTGACACCCTCAGCCACCAAGGCAGAAAGGTTGCAAGAACTAAGCATCAACCTTGATATAAACTGGTCACTTTTCATTTCAAATATGGCACCACGAACGGCAGGAGGAGCAAAGTGAGCCAAAACATCACCACAAACACTGGGATCTTTGAAACTATCACCAACCTTCACAGTCCACTCAGGAACATAAACTTCATTCTCATTCAACCATTCAACGTCTCTGCTTGATGAACCCTGAACAGGAGTAGTCACAACCTTCTTGGCTGAAGCCTTCTTCTTACCATGAACAACCAACTTCTTCTCCTTTCCAACATCAACATCCTGACCCTCAGAAGCCTCGATATCATCACTTAATTCCACCGGATCAGAAGAAGTAGATTGAGGTGCACTCTTTAGCAAGCGACGAGCAGAACGACGGGTTGAAGCCTTGTGAGCAGCAGGCTTAGTAAAACCCTTGAGATTAGAAACACTAACATAGCCAGCATCCTCGAACCTCTGTTCCACACCCCTAGCAACAACATCATCCCCTTTCAGCAGCTTGAGCATCCGTAAAAGCAACATCGGATGTATCGTCACTCTTGATAAAGTCCAAAGCAGACATGACTGCAAAATATTTTCAAAACAAAAAACAAATAAGCCACCAAATAAAGAAATTCCAAAAAGGCAAAACAAAGAAAAAGCATACCCTGGCCATTCCTCATAAGAACCGGATCCCGATTGGCCCTATCCCACAATTTGCTAACCCCTAACAGAACTAGCAAATGTTCGGGGAAAGGACGAACCCTTGAAGGGCACTCTTGGATGGCTTTAAGAAAAACTTCATTCAAATCAGATTCGGAAGGTTCCGGTTCATTGAGAACGGCATCCGGGTGCCTCCACACCATTTTGAAGGGGATAATAGAATCAGAAACCCAGAAAAAATGATTCTTCCAAGTACCAAGTGTGGTAACCAAGGAAGATATTAGGTAAGTATCAACCTTGGATGTTTCAAAGGTGAACAAATCACCGTTTTTTGCCAAGTGAAAAAACCGACGGAACAATAACAACGTAGGGTCATACCCACAGGCACGGCATAAAACCTCGAAGTGTAAAACCCTAGCCATGCCCTTTGGATGAATTTGACCAAAGGAAACACGATAGTACTCCAAAACGTTCAATTCAAAAAGCGAGAAAGGATGACGAAGGTTGGAAAATTCAAAGTGCCGGTAGTATAAAGCAATCGAACCGGGGGGACATTGATCAATGGATTTATCACAAGCCGGTGCAACCGGATTAAATTTAAGGCCAATGCCCCACTCCATACAAAAATCTGATAGTCCCGTAAAGATCCGATTTCAGTTTCGGTTTGGTAAATGATAGTGAGACGGGTGATTCGAGCCATGAACAATCGATAATAAACAAGAAATATAGAAACTTTAATGATTGAACAAGGAAAGTTTCATTGATAAGATTAAAGAGATACAAAGATAATAATCCACCCCGGGTGAGCTCCCCCAGGGTGGTGGCTCACAAATGCACACTCTCCAAGTGAGGTGTAGTACTCTATATATAGCCCATGAGCCTTGTTTTCCAAGCAAGCCGCCTCTTGCTAGGAAAACCTACTAAACTTGCTAAAACGCCCGACTAAAATAACTAAAAAAGTCATCCTATACAATACAATAGATATGCTAAATAACGTCGGCGTAATTAATAACATCATTCTCCATTTCGACCCAACAATATTCCCCCGAGAATGATGCTATCAATTCTTCAAATGATCTTCAAAAATAAATCTGACATTGTCTTTGAATCTTCACAAATCGGCTAAATACTCAAAATCTTCATTGTCGTTTCCCCCCCGCAAATGTAGACCCTCCTATATCTTGTCAATCAAAGCTCTGTATCTTATTAAAGATAAAATTGTAATAGGCATGTGATATGGTTCGAACTCCAATGATAAAAATTAAATAATTAGCTTCATCATGAGGATCTTCAATTCTGTCAGATTGCATTTAGCTCCCAATCCAACGCTAAAGTCGCTAATAATTTCTTTGGTGACACAAACGCAAAACCCACCAAAGTCGTTGGCCCATAAAATAATTTTGTACTCCCGGCCCACCAGTTTTATTGGCGACCCAAAAAAAATATAATAAATTCTGGCCCATGTTATAGTCTTGTACTCCCGGCCTAATCATATTCACAGCCCATCCTTTGATTCACTTGGCCCATTATCATTAACAGCCCAACCAAAATATTCTGTTGACAAACCCAAGTTGCTACATGCTCATCAGCCGACAACACTGGATAAAACGCATTTAAGGTTTAATACTTTGTAGCTGTCGGGTGGCCCAATGGAATAATCCAACAATCATCCAATCATTGGGCCATCATGTGAAGCCCATGCACTCATACGTACAGCCAACAAACCCTAGCCGCAATCAACTGACCTCAGCAGACATCACCGGAATTACATCAGGCCAAAAAAATACTCCCTCCGTCCCATTAAAAGTGTCATATTTTGAATTTTCAAAGTCTTTATTTATAAACTTTGACCTTAAATAATTTTGTTTGTGTTAGATAATACTTGATGAAAGTTATATGATTTGAGTGTGTTTTACAAGTGTTTTTATGAGGTTAATTTTCATCAAGTTTTATATAACACAAAAAATATATAATTAAAGTCAAAGTTTATAAATAAAGACTTTGAAAATTCAAAATATGACACTTTTAATGGGACGGAGGTAGTAATAATTCCGTAGCCGGAAACGATAATCTCCGACGAACTGAAAATAAATTTCGATCATCTTGCATGCCATCCGTTAACCGTTATCTCCAAACACACCAACCATTAACCATCACCGGCCAACAACCTGACCACCGTTATACTCCATCGTGCACCGTCATCCTACGCCACCGTACGGAAACCATAAATTCCGTTCTATCTCAACATCATCCTCCATAGCCACCGCTATACGTCGCCTTAAACAACCGTGTGCCGACATTCAACGCCACCTAAGACCACCTCTGATAACCACTCTGTCAATGGCGGCTTCAAAGTTGCACTGTTCAAGGCTTAGACTAGTTGTTTGATAAAATCTTTTGTTCCATTACATATCCAGTTGTCGCCAACAGAGAACTTGCCGGTGCCGGCCATGGCGACGATGCTGCTAGAAGGTCGAGCAGGAGCAGAAGCAGAAGAGAAACGAATGTGAGAATTAACGGATTGAAAAAAAGGACCTCATAAATACTTTCAAATTCAACGAAGTCTGGTTTATCAGAAACAGTTTCATCATCTAGAACTTCCGTTTTGCTTGTCGTTTCGTATCCGTTGGATGCGTATTCTGCGCCTGTTGATTTATCGCCGTTTCCGGAAGATAATACGTTGGCGTTTGGTTTATTACCGTTTCCGGAATCTGCTCCGGTGACGGTTGATTTTGTAGGTTTTGATTGGATGTCGGTGGAAGGTACCGGCTCAATCACCACTGTTTTCGACTTCTAAGCCTTGATGATCATGATAAAGAATATATATACTGGATGAAAACAAAACCCATAATAAAGTTGCTGAAACTAAAAACTATATCAAAACACAAAAATCTGCTATCTTTTAACGTCTCCGGTGGTTTTCCGGTAAAGACCCAACCAACACCGAAACGGAAACGAGCCACCGAGGCTCTGATACCAAATGATAGTCCCGTAAAGATCCGATTTCAGTTTCGGTTTGGTAAATGATAGTGAGACGGGTGATTCGAGCCATGAACAATCGATAATAAACAAGAAATATAGAAACTTTAATGATTGAACAAGGAAAGTTTCATTGATAAGATTAAAGAGATACAAAGATAATCATCCACCCCGGGTGAGCTCCCCCAGGGTGGTGGCTCACAAATGCACACTCTCCAAGTAGGGGTGCAAACGAGCCGAGCCAAGCCCGAGCTCGAGCTCGTTTAACATATGAAAGCTCGAGCTCGGCTCGAAGGTAATATTTCAAGCTCGAGCTCGGCTCGAGCTCTACTCATTTAGTATTTATTAATTATTTTATATTAACTATAATTATTATTATACATATAATTTAGTTATTTTTTTATATTTATATAAATGGTAATTATTATTATATAAATATATGTTTAATATATTAATAAAAAATATATAAACAGAAAGCTCGATTAGGCTCGCGAGCCGGCTCGAGCTCGATAAGCGAAGCTCGGGCTCGTTTACTAAACGAACTTGTTTTTAGGCTCGGGCTCGAGCTCGTTTAAGCTCGGCTCGTTCGAGCTTTTTTTCGAGCCGAGCTCGAGTAGCTCGGCTCGTTTGCACCCCTATCTCCAAGTGAGGTGTAGTACTCTATATATTAGGGCTGGCATATCGTGTATAACCGTACACGATAAGACACGACACGATAAGACACGATACACGAAATCCAATACACGAACACGACACGATAACTTATCGTGTCCTTTTTTTTTCAAACACGAACACGACACGATATACACGAAAATTACCTGTTAATACCTGTTAACATGACTATTCGACTGTTATACACGAAAATTACCTGTTAATACCTGTTAACACGAACAAAAACACGAACACGACATGCTATCTAAGAGTTATAGAGGGAGTTTAGGGTTTTATTTCTTTTTGAATTGAATGAGGAATGAAAATAGAAAGGAATTAAGGAACCCACACGCACATGGCTAATGAGTTGTATTTAATTTAATTTCTTATCGTGTACTAACGGGTATTAACAGGTAAACAGGTATTTAACCTGTTTATACACGAAAATTAACAGGTAATATCGTGTCTACCTGTTTGGTACACGATACCTGTTAAGGCCATACACGATACCTGTTAACTTCGTGTAGGTTCGTGTCGTGTATTCGTGTAAAATTGCCGGCCCTACTATATATAGCCCCTGAGCCTTATTTTCCAAGCAAGCCGCCTCTTGCTAGGAAATCCTACTAAACTCGCTAAAACGCCCGACTAAAATAACTAAAAAAGTCATCCTATACAATACAATAGATATGCTAAATAACGTCGGCGTAATTGATAACATCATTCTCCATTTCGACCCAACAAAATCCTCCACTTCCTCTTGAGTGAGGTGTGAAAAACTAACGGCAAGATCCTTCCGAGCACCCATGATCAAAATAAAGAATAAAGTAAAACACACAAAGAAATCAGAACTAACCTGGAAAACGGAAGGGAGAATATGGAAGAAACTTGAGAGAAAATGGAGAAATAGTGTCGATTGCCTTGAATAATAAACGAAAAATAGAAAATAGGGGTTATGATTACACGGCAGTTAATAACTCTGCCCTCTGAAACCACCGTCAGTCATATCAACTGTCTTGTCAAAATTCAAAAAACTCAACTGCAACGAACCCTACAAGCCTTCAAGCCTTTAATCAATACAAATACATGTGTAAAAGTCAGAAGTCTTTGAGCTCATTTCCCAAACACCTCTGACTTGTGGGGCTGATGACGGGGGTAGCTCAAGACCAAATAAAGTGACTTAATTAATACATGAATGCTCAAAAGGTTAAAGGGTTCAAGGGTTGGAAACCCGGGAGCCAAGATAAAGTAACGCGTGAACAGTAATCGGTCATATCTCTGATTACCCCAACAACTCTCCTAGCCGCAAAAGTAAGACAAATGCACAGAATGCAGTCTTTTACCCGCAGGTCAAAAGGTCAACCCCTAAAAGGGTAAGTCCTCCACTACAAGCATGTTCACTAGTCAATGGTTTCCTCTTTGAGCAATAACCTTCCCTATATATGTGACACTTCATTTAGTGCTCAGGACATTCTGGATCAGCTCTGATTCTACATGAATCTCTGGTCATTGCTCTTGAGAACTTGTTCTATGCAAGTCACTCTCCATCACATTCAACACACACATTCTTATTTCTCCCACATCCGAGACTGAACACATTTCAGTGGAGGATCCCGAGCAAACAACAAAATCAAACTAGTGAACCTCTCTCCACGTCTTGCAAACGAGGGGGGACCCCACGACATGCGTCAGGCAAAACTAAACCTTTCAACCCTTTTGCCTAACCAGCCTCGCTACTAACACTGGTCTAGTATTTGTTGCATCAACAGCCGCGGTTATAAACAAAAGAAAAAATCGCACACAACTTAGAAATCCACTTGTATTCTTAATTCTAAGCACTAATTTGAAGTTCATACGAGTGTATAATATAAAAACATAACCAAGTTCATGAATTCTATCAAAATCACGTATAGGTCAATATTTTGCCATCACCCTAGTTTTTTCTTGAAGGATTATGCTCCTCTTTTTACTTTGGTGAAAATGCATAATTTTCAAATAAACTTTCATTAAACAAGTGGAACTTTCATGCACGTCGTATTGGCACTTACTATGGCAGCCGGAAGAATAACCTAAAAACTAAAATCGTGATATACTCAAAAGATATTAACACATATTTTAAATCGATTGAAAATTATAAAAATGAATATAAGTACACGTTACAATTATACCAATCATCACGTTAATGGCAATCGCTATAGCTTACGACAAATAAAAAGCATTCGAATATTTATGGGATGGCTATTTAGAAAACCCTGGTGAGTCAAAAAACCATGAAAACCCTATGTAACATTATGCAACAACCCATAATTTTGTAAAAAAAATTTAAGGTATGTAGTATACATATTTTTTAGTAAAAGAAAAATCCAAAAAGCTTCGACTGGATATAAAAAATAACAAAATTGTAACATGGATGTAACATATGTGTTGTTTAGTAAAAATGATATTCTAGTGTTACACCCCTTTTAGTTTTAAAAACTATAGTTTTTTTAAATCCGCTTGGCGCTCTTTGGATTTTTTTTTTGTTCAAAGCGTTCGAAAATATGCACATTACATGCCATAATTTGTTTATTATAAAAAATGGTTTGTACATAGAGTTTTCACATATTTTCTCAACTCAAGTGGGTTCGAACACCGAAGTGTTGAATGAAGAGGGATGTCGGATGTGGGGTTGAAACCCGAAGGAGGGGCGCTCGGTAGATGTGGGGCAGCAATCAGTGACCGGTGGGGGTCAATTGTCGAAAGGGCCACAAGCGTTAAAAACGACTTCCTTCTAAGATCTGATTAGTTGTGTGGGAATTACAATTATATTTGATTTTTTATATAATAAAAATAAAAAAAGAACGAGATAGACTTGAACCCAGACGTCTACAACCAAATCATTGGCATTTACCGTTGAAACACAAATTTATTTTGGATTTTGTAAGATATAACAATAACCACTAAATCACACGACCAAAACCGCAATTTACTCTTATTATTATATATAAAATTCAAAACTCAATGAGTTTACTTTTGAGCTATTTACGAAAATGGCCAAAGACTAATCCCAATTACGAAAATGGCCATCTCATGCCTTGTTGGAAGAGCGAATCACAGATCCCGAGGCAGCTATTGCGTCTGCACATATATAGAGAGAGCAGCTATTGCGTTTGCACATATATATAGAGAGAGAGAGCGCATCATAGATCCCGAGGCAGCTCCGGCGAGTCCGTTCATCTTCAGACTTCAGTGTCTTTCTTCCCGGTGCCGTATATCATCTTCTCCGGTGAACATTTTTCTTTTCCGGTTGACCTGTATCTTAAATTTCGATGAAGCTGTGTCTTCTCCGACGAAACTATACTATTCCGGCAAACATTCCGATGAAGCTTGTGAAGAACATTGTTCAACCTTTTAAATCATGTCAATGTTAATATTTGTTTTAGAGAACTTATATATGACTCTGTTTTAGTCCTTTTACCTGCTCCGACAAGTAATTGTCTTCTCCGACGAGCTGCAGGTTTGTAACACTTCGTAAAATCGTGTCCAATGATCTGTTGACACGTGTAATATAGAACCTTGAATATAGAAGAACTGAAAGGGTCAACATGCCTAAACTAGGCCTCTGAGTGACCTTATACACGGTGTCCGTATTCTCAAATGAGCCACTTGTTGGACGAGAGGAGCCGTTTGCGTAATTATGTGAAAGTTTACGCATCGAAGGGTTAAAAGTGTCAACATGTTAATTCTTACCTCTGAGTGACCTTTTAACGAACCCGAAACATTATGATGTGCAATTATACTCTCGAGAATAAATGATAATAAATTCACGATGTTTCGTTATCGTTATGCGTTAATTACGTAAACTTTCAAGAAGAAGGGTTAAAAGCGTCAATAACTGCGTAAGTTTGCATTTACGCGCATATCTTACGCTCTGATCATATCCGGACATCCAAAGATTTTTGTAGTCACTAAAATATTTTATTTTAGTGATCGGAATGCAAAAATACCATTCGTCTCTTAATTTGGATCGTTTTCGCATCCGTTCGAGTTTCAACGTAAATAACCGAATAACGCGACCGTACGACCAAACAAACCGACATCCGTAATATTTCCAAGCATATTTCAAGTCCCCAATACTTTGACGTACTTGTAGAGCCTTGAAAATGGCTTAACGGAGGTTAAATACGTCAAATATGCATGAATGAGTGTGCAGGGACTGAAATGGTAATTTTCTGAAAGTAGCAGCTTAGTGCTCGCATCATGCGACGCTCAGGGGGCTTCTCTGTCGCGCCACGCGACCCCCTGGTGTCGACATATTGGTTGTTTGCTGCTACTAGCTTGGTTCTTAGGGACTTTCCATGCAATTTCCTTTGTTTTGGCACCAAGTTACCACATTTGCAAGACTTTAAACCATATCCACCCACTTGTAAGGCCAAGATGTTTCCTTGGAGGCTACACAACACACATGTCATGATCCTACAACATTTTCACAAGTATAAATAGCCTTGTTTTCTCATTCTTTCTTTACACCATTTCATTTAAATCATCTTCTTCTCTCAATTCTGGGATTCCTGACTATAAAGGAAGCTCATTCTAGTAGAAAAGATTGCTAGGACCCTTTGTAAGTGTCTTAGTCCCCTTTTAGTTCAGTTTTAAGGGTTAAATGGTCCAAAGTCAAAGTTGTCGTAAAATAACTTTGACATTCGGTTAAAACCCAAATGGTCAAGCCATTGTTCAAGGAGAATATGGCTATGTGACCATAATTAGGTAGGTGTTAATCCCTTATAAGGGCACCTCCTAATTTTCTTGTTTGCTTACTTAATTGTCGGGTCAAACTAGTTAATAAAAAGTCAACTAGTCAGATTTTTTATAAAATAATTAAAACTGATAATGTAGAGGATATGAACCATGTTTTATCACTTAAATAACTTGGTAAATATTATTAGAACATGTCTAAGCATGTTGAGCCCGACAATTCTGAGTTTAGGGTCGGTTCGCAACCTCAAAGTCGCAAAACCTTGACGTTTGCTTTGACTTTCAGTTCTGACCCGATTAAGCTTAAATCTTTTATGTTTTAAGATTCCATTAGGACCATAGTATGTTGTAGTATAACCCTCTGAGATTATATTACCTGGTCATTAGTATTCTGAATTATATGCTAGTTTCCGTTATTATGCTTATAAATGCCCATTTTGCCCTTTTGATCTAAAAATGAGACTTTTGCATATGTGAGCATACTAATAGGTTAAGTACTGATATGTAAGCATGTCTAAATTAATTTGACATGATTCTCTGGTCTCAAAACGATGTTATGCACGATATCGTAAAATTGAAATTTTTATTATTTAAATTACGCTTTTGTGCATAATATATGTTTAAGCATAGAATTTGACCCAAAACTCATTATCTACTGTTATGATATCATTTTTAGGAATTTTTGGAATGTTGGGTCAGATTAGATACTGACCATAACTTAGAGTTCTCGTATAAATTCCTTAATTGACGATAATGCCTTTTTGGCTAATAAAATGTGATTTACATGTGATTAGCATGCCAAACCTTTTTCTACTGATTTGATATGAAAAATAAAATATTTTAAACATTCAAGACTGATCAAAATCTCAGAATCACATAAACATCTTAAATATCGTCAATTATCGATTTTTACGCTAATTAGGTGCATAGTATGGTTTAAAACCATAATTAGCACCCAAGACTTGTTACCTACTGAATTTATAAATAAATTTTAATATTTTTACAGAAGGTATAAGTCACGAACTCAGACTTCCAAATATGTCCTTACAAGCATATGTGAAATGACCAAAATACCCTTTCGGGACATAGTTTGGCCATAAATGGTGAATCACACATATGTATGATGTCTTACTGTTATAACAACATAAAATAAATATTTTTACTGATTACTTAAGACCAGAATATCAGTTTACTATAAAACCTCTTTTATAAATGTTAAAATGACCAAAATGCCCCTACGGGATTAAATTGGTTTTAAATACTTTTTGGGCATATATGTTAATATCCTACTGATGTATTAACATATTATAAGCATAATAACATATGGAACTTGTATATGGTTCATTTGGTTACCCGTTATGCATTTACGCATTCGGGTCGGTTTATGTAACTAGTTTACGTAAGTTTGCCGAAACGGGTTTAACCTTATCGTTTTTATCTCAGAATCCAGAATGTACTTAGTTTATCCATATTATACAAGTCTTCATACTTGTTGGGTCTAAATAACATTCTATTCCGGTCATCGCTTAATCTAGCGTATCGTACCGCTTTAGATACTTTAAGCTAGCCGGTCTAAGTCTACGACTTAAATAAGACCGTTAGCATTCTGAATTGGTTATATATTACCATCACTCCAGACTAGAGCCACCCGGTAAAAGCTACCTGCATTTAGATAGATTGGATACGACTGAGTTATTTTGCTGTGAATCAAGTATTAGCTCAGTTAAATACTTTTAACTTATTTTCCCTTATACGGGCTTGTGATACGGTATTATAATAATACCGCTTGGTCGGGTATGAAATCATTTAATCGGATTGTGATTAATAAATTTGCATAACCCGTTTTAATCTGTTTTGTTTGATAACATAAACATTGTAGGTTAATACGACCATGTCCTGGATATCCTTGGCTCATTTCATTTGTAAATGACCACGACCTATGCACGGGGTGTAGGCATACATCTGACAGATGCAAATGCTAAAATAACCCACATGTTGGGGATAACTCCTTTGTGGGTTTTATAGTGGTGAGTCGGTTAATCATGACCGGCTTCCAAACCGGCCCCATATGTATGACAAACATGTAAAACGGCATACAAGATTATCTTAAATAATTGTCCCAAGTTATAAATGGTTTGTGCCTTGTGCACTTAAATCGATTTTTATAAACTCTTTTCAAAAGAGTCAGTTAATTGTATTTACCAGTGAAAACTGACGTATTTTCAAAAGACTAAGTGGCAGGTACTACTCGTAATAGGCTGGGAGTTGCTCGGTGTCGAAATAGAGGATCTTGCAAATCCTTAAAGATGCCTTAAAGTCTGCTAAACTTCATTTTATACATTCTGTAAAGATCCACCTGTGGATTTGATATTACAGGCTCGTCTATAATAAATACTTTGATATTTTCAAACATTTGGGTTTGTAATAATATTTTATATTCCAAGACTTCCGCTGTGCTATTTTGTGTATGTTTGACCATGATGATATCAACTACGTCACAATACTCCCCACTGGTAATACGTGAAAAATATCAGGGTGTGACACGGTTTCTTCTCCGGTGAGCTTCCAATAAATGTGGAAAAAAAAAACGAAACAACGCCTCCAATGCGTCTGCTGGTCCTTCAAACGAGCCAGCCAAACGCCTCGGGATGCAGCGGAGGCAGACGCATCCCCTAACTTTTTAGCCGGATGCGCTTGCGGCGGACTCCTCCGGTAAAATTGTACACGTGTCACGCTGCTATTGGCAGACACATGAAAGGTCGGATGCCCTGTTCCACCAACGCATAAGGTGGCCATTTTCGTAAGGCAACTTGGTCTTTGGCCAATTTCGTAATTTTCTCTTTACTTTTTGTGAACCTGCCCCTAGGTCCGACCTACAGACACCATAACATCTTCATTATATTCATGACTCAAAAACATGGATGAGCAAATGGTATCGGGTACCGGTATCGAACCGATACCGTCATCGAATTTACCGAATCGAAACATTTTCAGTACCGACTCTTGACGTTTTCGATGCAGGTTCAATACCGACATTTATTGGATTTTACCCTCAAATACCGATACCGAACCGTACCGGGTATATTCGATACCGATACCTATTTTTTAGGATTTTCAGTACCGATTCGGTATTGGTTGATACGATCTCATCCCTACTTCTATACCAGCTAAATTCAACTAGCACACAAATAATGGTTTCATAAAATTTTCAAAATTACTTTGACCAAAAAACTTTCATAGCTTATCAAATATCACACATATCAATTTAGCTCAAATAAAAAAATATCTAACAAACACGAACATGTAATCAAATATGTCAAAAGGGTCTTATTGGAACACAAAACAAAAGTGCATCAAACTAACAATGAAACAAAATACAAATAAACATGTCTAGACACATGTCAAAAAACTCTTAACCCCAAAACAATACACTCAAACGTTTAATCAAGTCTACAATCACACAAATCCACCGTTAACCCGAACAATCTGACCGTTAACCCACTCTCCCGCATCACTCGCCAAGAACCCAACCAACGGAGCGACATCCTCTGGCACCCCTAATCGCGCCAAGGGAATCTGCTCAACCAACTTATTAACCATCTCCTCACTTTTCCCATCATAAAACAACTCAGT
This sequence comes from Helianthus tuberosus, assembly GCA_030545235.1. Classification (NCBI taxonomy): domain Eukaryota; kingdom Viridiplantae; phylum Streptophyta; class Magnoliopsida; order Asterales; family Asteraceae; genus Helianthus; species Helianthus tuberosus. The sequence goes on along the minus strand of CM060387.1, from coordinate 40,349,492 downwards.
CGCGATCGGCCCAGGCGCGACACAATTCGCGGTAATCTTCGTCCCTTTCAACTCCTTTGCAAGAATCTTCACCATAGCTTCCACCGCGGCTTTAGACGCGGTATACGCCCCATACCCGGGTCTCAAAGCCGCCACCAACGACGTGGTTAGACAAATAATCCTCCCTCCACCACCTTGTTTCAGCCGGTTCGCAGCCTCCTTACAGCATAAGTACGCGCCTCTTGTGTTAACCGCGAATAGTTTATCGAATACGTCGATGCTAGAGTTGGAGATTGAGCTGTATGTGGCGTCTGCAACACCCGCGGCGTTGACAAGAATGTACACCGGTGAATCGAATGCGGATTGAGCTGTATCGAATAGGTATTTGACTTGATTTACGTCGGAAACATCCGCTTTGACTGAGATTGCTGATTGGGATTGGGATTTGGAGTTGATTTCGGATACGACTAGATCGGCTTGAGTGGAGTTAGAGTTGTAATTGATTACGAGTTTTGCGCCGAGGGATGCGAGGTGGAGAGAGATGGCTTTGCCGATGCCGCGAGAGCCGCCGGTGACGATGGCGACACGGTCTTGGAGTGGGAACTGGGTGGTTTGTGGTGGTGAGATGGTGATTGTTTCGGCAGCCATGAAGATAGGTTTGGTTGTGAGTTTACGCCGGAGTTGTGAGCATATTAATATATGATAAAACATCGTCACTGCTTAAGTCACCATGCAATCATGCATGACTCTTGGTGACTGTTGACTTTTTAATGCAGATTTTGTAAGTAGGGTAATATAATATGGAGTAAATTACGGTTTTGACCTATGTGGTTATATCACTTTTACCCTATTAGCCCAAAATAGAATTTTAACATCTATGCCCCTATGGTCTCTATAACTAACTATTTTGGCCCCTGAATCTAACTCAACCCATTTCGATTTTGGCCCATGTGGTTAGACTCAGGGTAATGGGTTGAGTTACACTCAGGGGCCAAAATAGTTAGTTATAGAGACCATGGGGGCACAAATGTTAAAAAAAAATTATTTTGGGTTAATAAGGTAAAAGTGATATAACCACAGGGGCCAAAATCATAATTTACTCTATAATATGAAAGATTGCAAGGTTTGAATACATGTTTATACAAATAACAATATATAGGCCAATGATCCTTTGGTGGAGTGGTGGAAAGGACTTAGGCCATGTGAGTGGTCTCAAGTTCGATCCCCACCTCCATCAAAAGGTGAGGCATTGTGGTTATTCCCAACCCAAGGATGGCAAAGACTCCGGTTCAAGCCTGAGGGAACCCGAGTTTTCTATTACGGCGCATTTACTCCAGCGGGTCACTCTGTCACAACAGGCGGTCGATTCGTGTGGAGGGTGCAACTCCTGTCAAGTGGCAGGGGGTCGGAAATTTTCTCGGGGAAAGCTATGTCCCATTTCTACCGAGGCGTGGACCCCGTTAAGACAACATAGTCCTTGAGACAGAAATGGGGCGGGCCTGCGACTTGCGGGTGTGTATTAATCGTCTGTTGTGAACTACACCTTTCAAAAAAAAAAAAACAATATATAGAATTTGACTTGTTATGTGTCTTTTAATCTAGGGATATTGGATTTTAATAATCTTAAGTTTCACCTATTGCCTGATAATAATTCCAACTTTAAATATTCCCTCCAATAATCCCAGCTTGTAAAAGTTTGGCCGCCATTGATCCTTTTCTAACATAGGTGCACTTAAATCAATTAAGGAGTATCTAGGTTTAATTGAATCTATTGAGGAGATCAAATTCTTATATGTTTGAAAAGAATCAATGATGGGCAAACTTTTAGAAGTTTGGATTATTTGAGGAAATTTTTAAAGTTGGGATTATTATCGGCCAACAGGTGAAACTTAAGATTATTAAAATCCAATATCCCTTTAATATAAGTATTATTTTTGTTTACCATGCCCAATTTAATTTAGTGAAAAACATGAAAACTGATAGAGAAATCAACAAAAATAATCTTTAGTTGTTTTTTTAAATTACCTATCAATCATAACACAAACATGTGTCTTTTTGTTTGACGCAGTAAATTTAAATATGGCACGGTAGGTTAAATTCTTGCACCAAAGTCACCACGAGTTAAAAAATGATTTTTTTTTTTCAAATTAAAACGTGGTGCAAAAGATTCAATAGTAGTGTAGGAGATTTCGCTTTGCCGCGTGAGATTTAATCGATGGTTTAATCCGTTAGTAACTGGTGACACATGTCGTCCTGTAAATGGTGGAAATTTATGAAAATAAAAAAATTTGAACGACTATTATTCCATATATAAGTTTGCAAGTTTTTTGTGCATAAGCACTTGTACATTGTGCTTTGTGAGTTTTTCAAAAAAAAAAGTTGATTTTTTACTTTTAATCAAAAAGTTTTTATCTTTTTTCAATTTTAACCCTACATAATTTATTTTTTTAACTTTAACCCAAAACTTTTCATTATTTGCAATTTAACTTCGCAACTTTTGTCACTTATACTTTTCATCTTTCGTAAATTTTCGTTTTACGTATAGTTCTAAATTTTTTGAGTTAATACGACGCAACGTGCATGTGTTGTTCAACGTTTTTACCTCTATTTTTCCATAATTGACAGGTTTGTCGCAACACGCATATCGTAGGTCGAGTCAGTGTTGGTGGTAGATAACGGTTGTGTGACATTAGTACTATTTGGCACACCGTTTTACGCCCCACCGCAATGCGGGGTGTGCTTTGAGGGGTTTTCAAAGAAAAAATGGTCACGCATATGGTTGTCGTAACGTTGGCTTTGGGGGTTTTCCAAAAAAAAAATGATTTTTTTTACTTTTCACCCAAAAGTAATTCATAAATTACTTTTAACCAAAAACTATTTTTTTTACTTTTAACCCAAAACTTTTTATCTTTTACAATCTATCCTCACAACTTTTTTTACTTTCAACTTTGATCATTTATAGTTTTCATTTTCCGCAAATTTTTCGTTTTATGCTTGGTTTTAAATTTTGTGACTTAACACATCGCAACGTGCGTCTTTGGTTTAACGGTTTTACATTTCGTTCTAAATTTTGCGAGTTAACACGACGCAACGTGCGTGTTTGGGTGAACGTTTTTACATCGTCTATTTTTCCCCCGTTTGACAGGTTTAACATAACGTGCGGGTCCTAGATTGACTTAGTTATAACTAAAGAATCCCCGCCGCATTGCGGCGGGTCGGAATCCTAGTTTTAGTAATTTTATAAAGTCAAGTTTATTTGGTTAATATACTAGGTCAAAATGGATATTTTTGTGATTTTTTATTTAATTTATATTACTTTATACATAAAAACTTTCTATTAAAAAAATCATATCTTTATGCTCTTTAATTATACTTTTATCACACAAGAATGTTACATGTGATGATTTACCATTCAGAGGTTACCTCTTAACCATTCAGACTTGAGGTTACCTCTTATTCATTCAGAGGTTTTAAACCATTAAGAGATAGCATCTGAATGGTCATTAAGAGGCTACCAAACAGCCCCTAAATTCACACATTCACCAAGCTTTTCACGAATTTATTTATTTATTTTTATATTTTTTTGTTACATAAGCTTATGTGATTGTCATTGTGTGTAAAAGAAAGGAAAGAAATAAGCTTATGTGATTGTGTGTAAAAGAAAGGAAAGAAATGTCAAATTTCTCTAGCAAAGTTATGCATATATTTATTGAGTTTGTTTCCATTTTTCGTTTTCTTAAAATAAATGTTACCATGTGTATTTTTTTTTAACGGCAAGGAACGACGTGTTAACCACCGTGACATCGGGCGCTGTGGCCAAGGTCGATTACTCGACCGCCGCCAACCCCTTGGCTCTCCCAGATGCGCGGAAACCCGACCTTCACCCGCCTGAAGGCACGACAGTGGAATAATCGATAAAACCTCGTCTCCCATCCAAGACGAACCGGCGCCACCTTTATTCGTCTTTCACCTGGATGCCGCAGAAAATAATGGGGAGAGTGGGAGTCGAACCTGGGTCACAAAAAACACAAAGTTTTTCCTCAACCACTCCACCACTATTTCATTGACCCATTAGTGTATCTATACATGACAAAAAAGGACCAAATATAACTTCCCGAATAAGATTAGAAATATATAAATTGTTACAAAAAAATACACCACTTCTATAAAACCATAAAGGAAAACTAAACATGATCCTAAAAACTTCCAACGGCTCTACCGGTCAGAAGTCGTAGGCTACAAACAAACATTTTAGTCATTTATGGAAATTCAAAATTAGATCCTCCGGCAGCGGAATCAGCCGGGCCGGAGCTAGGGTTGATAGCAACCCACAACAACGAGAGGGTGATGGCGATGAGCCCGGACCACACAAACACAATCGTGGGCGTCTTCCGTCTCCTCCCCATCAACCCTTTAAAAAATGGGTACAAATGAGCCAACACCCAAAAACTAAAAAACGCACCACCAACAAACTTCCCCCATTGCGGCGCTACACTATAAATCGTCCTCGAGAACGCCACCACCATCGCGAGTACATTAACCACCCCGATAACAATTGGAGGAATCATGAGCGACGTCCATTTCACCAAATACAACTCCGCGTAAACATCGTCAGCATCCTCAACCGCTTTCGCCGTCAAAGTAAACGATATCTCGATTCCCGCAATCACCTGTTGGAAAGAATATTGGAAATGATTTTTCACTAACGTTAAATACAAATAATTATAAAACTAGTATTTAAAGCTAGCGCTTTGCGCCCGACCATTAAATCGAACAAACGTAAAAGCGTTGAACAACGCACTCTCGTTGCGGCGTGTTAACTCGTAAACATTAGACCGAACCGTAAAACATAAAAAATTAACTAAGTTAGCTCAGGACCGGCAATTTGTGACGGGGTCGTTAAACCGCCAAAAAATAGACGTTGACACATGTGTGTTGCAATGTGTTTATTGGAAAAATTTAGACTGAAACGTAAAACGACAAATTTATAAAAGATGAAAAGTATAGGGAAGCAAAGTTGAAACTGAAAAAGTGTTGTGGTCAAAAATGAAAAATGAAAACCAATTGGGTTGAAATCTAAAAGATGAAAACTATAGGGTTGAAAAATGAAAATCATAGAAGTTGGAAAATAAAAGATGAAAACTAAAAGGACTGAAAGTAAAATAAAAAGAAGAATTTAATGCCATTTTAGTCCCTGTGGTTTGGGTCATTTTGTTAATTTAGTCCAAATGTTTCATTTTGATAACTAATATAGAGAAAACTGTCAACGGTATCCCTATGTCACCTTCAAAAGTCCTTGAATGACGGCCGCTAAATGGGAACTCGTACCAGAAATCAACCAAAACTGCTCGTTGCGCCACCAATCTTCCAACAACACCTCGGACCACCGGACTTCCAACACCGCGAGACCGATCAAGCACAATGTCATCAACAATAAGTATATAAGGAAAGTGGCATTGACATTTTTAACAATGAATTGACCCGAAAACAATGAGAGTGCTGGGAGAAAACAATAAACAATGAGAAAGAGTGATGTGAATGGGTAAATGCCAACATTGAGGTATGCTAAACGTTGTAGCCACTTTAGGCGTTTTGATGCTAGAAATGCGTTGTTTCTTGAGAAGAATATTTCGACCGAGCCCGTGGCCCAGCGGAGGACTTGGTGGAGTCTATCGGTTAGGTTGATGGGTGCGGACCCGCGAAAAGCGTCTCGTTTTGTTAGGCAGTAGATTGATCGCCACCCGCGGTTGTGCATTCGGTATCCGGTTACCACGTCTTCGGTTACTGATCCGTAAATCCAACCCACTCGATCGCCCCACTCCGTTTTGTCCTCGTACCTGTGTTGTTTAAACCAACAATAACATGAGTCTAGCAATTATATATATATATATTTGTCCCTAAGTTTGGTCACTTTTGCGACATTGTCTAAATGTTTGTTTTTTATCCAAAAAGTTTGAAATATTGTCATTTTCATCCCTGAGGGCCAAATTTCAAGGGACAAAAGTCGCAATAAATTGTCAACCTCAAGGATGAAAATGACAAGATTTTGAAACAACAAGGACTCGCATGCGAAAAAACAAACATTTGGATGAAAGTCACAAAAGTGGCCAAACCTTATGGAAGAAAATTGCAAATTGCTCTATTATTTTTAATATTCTTTTGGTTCTTATATATTGTAGTATATACATAGTACCCGGTTAAATCGTTTGACTCGAGCGGTTTTGATCAAAGTTATGAGCCAAACTATTAATTATGGCTTTGAGGAACGACATAATAAAACCGGCCGGGTTGGTTGAGCAGGGACAGACCTAGGTAGAGGTCTGGGTGGGCAGGCACACCCCTTGAAAAAAATATTAATGAATTTTCTAGGGAAAAATCCCGATCGCATAGCTTGAAAATTTGGTTAAACCTTAAACCCCTCGTTTGCACCAATTACAAATATTTTCTGGGTCCGTCATTGTTGCTGGGTAGGCCAACTTTAGTGGTTTTGAGGGTTGAAGTTTGCTTTGGATCGATTTTTTTATTTTTCAAAAAAGTATTAGTTTTTCTTAGAATATTTAAAGTGACAAGGATAATCAATGATTATAATACATATACAAAACTAAATATTTATGAAAATGCCAAAATCGTCCATGAGATTTTATCATTTTTGCTTGTTCCGTCCAAATGACCTTTTTGTGCATTTGAGTCCTTTAGGTTTACGTTTTATTGTCATTTTTATCCTTGAGTTTAACAATTTTTTGCGAATTTCATCCCTTGAAATTTGGCCCTTATGGATGAAAATGACAAGATTTCAAACTTTTTGGATGAAAATGACAAGATTTCAAACTTCGAAATTTGACATTACCAACAAGAAATTACGGATACAGCTTCGGCAACTGCAGTGGCATCAAGCGGTTCACGAGTGTCCCGAAGGACGCCAGGAGGTCGACCATACTGGACCGTCGGGTGGTCAGCAATCGGTCGACCTTGAAACTCGGCTACAGGTATCGAATTCGACAAAGGTATCGAGTTTCCAAACCGTCTTGGTAGCTCATTAACATTAAGGTCTGGATCAAAGTCAGTAGCCTTCAATGCTTGTGTCTCCGCGGCCGATTCGGTACCATCACCGCCCTTCTTTCCAGACGCTAACAAGCCGAGATTCGGCGGATCAAATCCATACAATGCAAAACGTCTAAACATACATCCGGTTCCCACGTAAAACGGGCCTTGTATCCCGTCAAGTGCACGCATGTTTCCATCAAAGAAGACCGTATTATGATTGGCGTAACGGTCAGAAGGATCGATTCCTTCAAACCGTTGCGGGAATTGAATGTAGCAAATGTCTTCACCACCACCATCCATCATGAAGCAAATCCCTTCGCGAACCGCCATGCAATTGTTTACATAATGATCACAATCTAAGTTCAAGATAAACGGACCGTTTGATAGGACCGCGGAAGAACGTACAAGTGCATTCATCGCCCCGGCTTTCTTGTTATGGTCATAGCCGGGACGTTTCTCTCGTGACATGTATACAAACATCGGTAATCTTATATCGACATCTGAGTAGTCGACAAGACCATCCCCTGACCCGTATAACGGGTCAGGGGACGGAGGTTTCAACATTACTTGTAAGATGCCAGCGTGGTCCCCTTTGGCGTGATCACGGATAGGGTTAGACCATGTACCAGGCCAATGACTGCCGTCGGCCATCCATGTGGCCCGTTTGATCTTTATTGGCTCGGTCGGGTCAACACCACTTTCCCGAATGGTGTGTAGCATCTTCATCTCCTCCTTCGTGTTATAAGCATCCGATCTTCTCCTTATCGTATCCGGCAAGTTGTTAATCCGCACCTTGAACTCGTCATACTCCCGTTTCACCCTCCTCCGATCTTTAACAAAATCCTTCCGTCTCTTGTTCTTCGTCGGATCACCTTTTAACGAGAAATAAGTATCGGGATTCCGTGGTTCGATGTCGTGTTTTCGGCAAAACGGGACCCATAGATCGGCTAAGCCACACGCCTCGGCCATTGCCTCGAACGTCAGAAGTGCACCACCGTCATCGGATATGTAGCAAGCAAGCTTCTCAACCGGGTATTCAGCAGCCAAGATCGAGAGAATGGTGTTGGCGGTGACCAACGGCGGCTCTTTTTCCGGGTCAGCGGTTGATACAAAGAAATCAAGACCCGGGAGGTCAGAACGACCCTCGGGGTTTTTTGTTTTATCGGGTGTTTCGAACTTATCACGAAGAAGCTCGAGGTCCGTTGACCGATTTACTGGACAAAGTTTCGGGATTTGATCAAGGATCCAAGAAAACGCGAACCATATCTCGCATACGATTGACATGAACCATAACCATACCGCATCATCATTCACGTGCGTAACTCGCCATGTCAAAAAGAAACCCAACACAACTAAACGAACCACTATTAATAATCTATACGGAGTGATGATATTTGATGGAATCGGTATTCTCTGGGTGAGCGGCCGCCATGGTTTATCAGCCGGATCTTCAAAACCACCGCCGCCGCCGCTCTTCCCAACGCCATCGTTCGTTTTATATGCTTGATTACATCCCGGACACAATCCCGTCTCATTCTGTGCATCTAAAAAACAATCTCTACAAATCTTAAACCTGTAAAAACAACAAAAAACGAGTAATTAAACCGTTTTCATTACGCGATGTACAAAACATAAACGAGTTACGAACCGGCATTCGCAAGGATAGATATCAACGCCCCACTCATCCTTCATAACCTCGCGATCACAAGCCGGCCTGGCACACGATGGGCCCTTGGGTCCCGCCATTTGCGGGTGGGTCACTTCCGAATCAGTGGCTTTATCTATGCTATTGTAACCTCCGGTAAAAGTGAATTAGAAACGTATTGTTGTTCTTCGGCTTTTGTAGCCACTGATGTCTCAGGTCGATTGTCCGCGATATGAACCGTGTAATTCGTGTAATCCTCCGATGCCTCACCGGACTTATCAACCTTGTCTTTTGATGAGCTGACATAACGCCCACTTGCAGTCCGCCGCGCAAATTTTACTTTGATCAAATTGATCCGGTTTTGTCGATTATTGTTTCGTTTAGTGATTTAATCCAAAACAATTGGTTGGTTATTGTTGCTTTCTATAAATAGTAACTTAACAGAAACCTTTTAGGAAGAAAATGAAGGGTTGAAAATCAACATTCAACAGTGTCTAAACTCTAAACCAAGTAACTGTTAGTTTTAAAAGTTTGACAGAATATTTTATACATCACATGTAATATAAAATGTATACATGCTTAAAGATTTGGGTTGTGCAAGTGCTGCACACCTCTCCATTCAGATTCCGGACCTATGGTCACTGGTTTGAGCAATGCGGCTTGACCGACGCATATATATGAGTACTTGCCATATGGTTTGTGGCTCGAGCCGGGGCTGAAAATGTACAACTCATTAAAACCTTCTCTACCCACCCCCACCGAGTTCCTTTTACCCTGCAAGGTACAATGCTTATGAGTTTTTATGCTATTTTCAGATCCGGACCAGCCGGTCGAACCAGGAACTACCTACACAATCGGTCTGGTCGAGTAATCTTGAACCGCCTCCATTTGATCCGCCAAATTATCATCACCAACTGGTTAAATTGTCGACCAGACCGGTGGCAGAACCGTATTTTCAAGTTTTTTAACCTTCCAATATCTCCTGATTTATTTATAGGGGTGCAAATGAGCTCAAGAGCTACTCGAGCTCGGCTTGTAAAAAAGCTCGAAACGAGCCGAGCTTAAACGAGCTCGAGCCTGAGCATGAGCCCGAGCCTAAAAACAAGCTCGTTTAGGAAACGAGCCTGGCCCGAGCTTCACTTATCGAGCTCGAGCCGGCTCACAAGCCCACTAATTATACAATTTTTAATTAATATATTAAACATATATCTAAACAATAATAAATAAATACTATTTATAATATTATGAAAATATAACTAAATTATATATATTAAACATATATCTAAACAATAATAAATAAATACCATTTATAATATTATGAAAAAATAACTAAATTATATATAAAATAGTAATTATATTTAATATAAATTAATTTATAAGTATTAAACGAGCCGAGCTCGAGCTTGAAAAACTATCTACGAGCCGAGCTCGAGCTTTCATAAGTTAAACGAGCTGAAGCTCGAGCTCGGCTCGTTTGCACCCCTAATTATTTACTACTTTGTGCTCCGTAATTCTTCTTTTTTTTTTAGTTTTAGGCTTCATATTTTGTTAACAATGCAAATCAACACTGAAAGATAAAGGTTCCATGTTATGTGTCTTAGGTCCAAGGCTTGATACAAAACTACAACCGAGCCTGGGGTCTCACTGGAAGCAGTCTCTCTATTCCTACGGGTAGAGGAAAGGCTACCTCCTCAGACCCTACCTTAGCTTTGCTATTGGTGGGATTTACCGAGTATGATGATATATTATTTTTTATATTATTTACGACACCATCTGGTTTTTGAAACCGGTTCGATTGGTTTTAGGGTCCAATTATAAAACATGGCTTTTATTAGTACCAATTAAGTTGTTTTTACTATTGCTTTTTGAGTTGTACTTTCTATCTTAAGTATAGAAAAGCTAGGTATGATTTTAGAGAATTACCCTGTCCATGATGGTGAAATTTCTAGGAGCACTGGTGTAGATCATGCTCATTTTCTCAGTTAAATGCTTGTAGTTATCCTCTTCTTCACCTTCAATCTCTTCATCTTCTTGCCTGTTATTATCACTCAAACTATCTTGCTGGCTTCCAAGTCCCCATCCTGATAGAAGTTGTTTAAACCAACCCGACTCATTTTTGTCGAAATCAGGAGGAACGATGCTGAAGTTTGAGAAAATTGGTGGCTTGACAAAGTAATTGGAGCTCTCAAGCCCGATTGCATAGGCTGCTTCTGGCGTGCTTATCGCTAAGTGACCAATGATCGAGCCCATTAATTTGAGTGATGATGATCTTGAGTTGGTAATCACAACCTCTGAGCTTATGGCATCTTGTTGCAGTGTTACAATGTGTTTGAATTCAATTTTGTCTTCTGAATTGCTACTGATCAACTCAACCTAGTATATAATCAAATCAATTAACAACATAATATACTTGTACACTGGGGTAGCAATTCCTAACACGACTAGAACACTACACGAAAAAAAAAAAAAAAAAAAACAGGTTTTGGGTCGTCTGACGCAACCAGTTTATTAAACATGCCAACCTGTTCACGACCCGTTTAATAAGTGAGGTGACATGTTAAACCATTTTAAGGGTTTTTACAAAAGTTAATAATTAGATTTTACATATGGAAAATGCTAAGTTATTAGGTATTATTTATATCCATAAGTAAACATATAACGGGTCAACCTGAAACACGATTTAAGTAGGCCCGACATGACACGTATATAAGTTGGGTTAAAATGAAAGAATATAGCCTGTCAACCAGCAAACCCGACACGATTAACACCCTATGTTGTACATAGTGCTTGGTAGATAACTAGATATACAAGGACGCTTTAAAACATACAAAAGTTTCAAGAGTTAACTGTCATTTTCATCCCTATAGTTTATCCAATTATGCCGGTCCAGACCAGATTTGAAACTTGTACCATTTCCGTCCCTCGTATTCTTGAAACATGTCAATTTAATCCAAAAAGTTAACGGTCGTTAACTTTGACCGTTAAATGAGGGGTAAAAAGGTAATTTCATTTTTTCTACTTTGTTTTATCCATATTACCTATATCTTAAAAACAAAGGTCGGTGGTGTTTGACACCGACCTAAACACACCCCTAAACTTTGAAAAGGAATCACTTTCACCCCCTAATACTCTGCCTTATTTGCTGCATCACATGACTTTTGTTTTGGCACTTTTTCTAAAATAATATTTTAATTTTATGGGTAGATAGATGCTCACATTTGATTCTATTCTTTTTTTTTTTTCTCAAAGATGATACTCACATTTGACTCTAGACTTACTAAACTAATTACTGAAACTATTTGATTCTATTCTTTTTTCTCAAAGACGATACTCACATTTGACTCTAGAGTTACTAAACTAATTATTTACACATAATTTTAAATTTATGTATTTAATATATTATAAAAACAAAGGTTGGTCCCTACAATTTCGAACTTGACACCCATACTTCTTATTCTTTAAGAAAGTAATATATTCACTTCTAACTTGACATCACAACGTGCGACACATTATTATATTTTTTTATCTATGTCTAACCATGTTAATGTCTAAATTATTTTTAAGACTTTACATCGCTATCTAAATTACTTTTAAGACTCTACAACGCAACGAACGAGACATAATTTTGTTTATCTATGTATAATGACGTTAATATCACAAACGTGTAATGTAATGTCATGTGCAAGTGCTACACAAGTACACATAACCTCATTTGTAGCTGCAACGCTTTTATAGGTTATACCGAGTTAGATCAGATACGTTAAAACACGCGTTTTTATACAGTTAACGTGTCGCCATATATAAATAGATGCGACGTCGCCGCCGCAACGCGCGGCTATGCAGTGGCGAAGCTTGGATTTTTCGGCCCGGGGGGTGAAAACATATATACCCAAAAATTTCTATAGAATACCCAAAAATTTCTATAGAACCGGGGGGTGAAAACGTATATACCCACAAATTTCTATACGAAAACTACATATATAACACTACTGAGCGAAAAATCCCGGGGGGCGGACCCCCCCCCCCATCCCCCGCCCCTTACATGCTGCGCCACTGCGGCTATGGCAACAATCTAGTTTATATCGTTTTAAAAACGTGTAAAAAATAGAAAAAGAAAATAAAAATAAAAATTATTTTTTACCCCTCATTTAATGTCATGAACGGAAATGATACAAATTTCAAATTTGGTCCGGACCGGCGTAAACATATAACAGATTTACCTGAATAGACTCATCAGGACTCCCACCAACACTACGAAGATTCCACACACTCGGAGACCACAAAACCCCTCCGTTACCGTTACCGTCACATTTAAAAGCTAACGAAACACCACCACGAACAACCGCACCACTACCGTCATCCGACTCAGACACGGACGTATGCAGCAACTCTAATAACCCACCATGCCACATAGGCGCCTTGTATGACGTAATCAGTCCACTTGGCAGCATGAGAGTGGCGACGCTGCCGTTGTCCAATCCCATCCTGACGACACAGGTTTCGCCCAGGCGCGTGAAGGAGGCGCCATGGCCGCTGAACTCTGTTTGGAGATAGTCGACGTTGATTGGAGGGTATGGAATGGATGCGACACGTGGCGGTCGGAAGTTGTTGCTGTTTCTTGTGTGGGGGGTGGTGAATTTGGTGATGGGGTTTGGGTTTGTTGAAGGTTTGAGATGATGGATGAAGTTTGTTGAGAAGATGGAACAAGTGTAAACCATAGCCATTCTTTTTTTTTAATTACTCCTTTACATTTATTGAGGAAAGTCATTCATGAGATATTTTAGTTTTTTATGGAATAAAAAATAACAAAATATTATGTTTGATTTGTTTTATTTATTTACTAGGTTATAACCTCGTGTATTACACGGGTCGAATAAATGAATTTTATATACTAAATAATAACACAATATATCTTTAAAAACCTATTTTATTGAACGGGTTGAATAAATATAATTTTATATATTAAATAATAAAAAGTTATATCTATAAGAACCATATTGTACGAGTTGAATAAATATAATTTTATATACCAAATAAAAAAGTTATATATTTAAAACCACTTATTTTACACGAGTTGAATAAATCTAATATTGTTTACCAAATAATAAAATAATACATCTTTAAGAAACCTCATTTATTACACGGGTTGAATAAATGTAATTTCCTTTACTAAATAATAAAAAATATATATCCTTAAAAAAACCCCGTGTATTGTACGAATTGAAAAAATCTAATTTTATATATCAAATAATAAAAAAGTTATATCTTAAAAAACCTCCACTATTACACGGGTCTAATAAATGTAATTTTGTATAGTAAATAATAAAAAAAAGGTATATCTATAAAAAAACCACGTGTATTACACGGGTTTAATAAATCTAATTTTATATACCAATAAGTCATATCTTTCAATATACTAATGGATAATACTCGATACGCGGTGGATATGGTGATTGTGAATATTGTTCTTGAAAAGAATATATGTTATTCAAGAAGCAAATCAACATCTATTTGAGTGATAAAATGTTGGTACCAATTCCGACAAATTAATTTATAAATTATGTAATAAAATTGATATAATATTTTTTTTAGTAATGAAAATAAAAATATTTCATATATTAATACAAAATTTGATTTTCGTGATAAATAATTTGTTTTATTTAAAAATATCCTAAATTAACAATTTAAATTTTAGAATCATATTTATTAGAAAAATAGAATAATGGTATTCAAAATTTAAAGTAGGATGAAATTTAATATTAGCTCATTATTCCTTTATTTATTTAATTAATATAAGATAAATTTGGAAGTGAGGCGAGAAAATCATAAAATAAATGCTTACAATGAATGATAGGTGTTACACATTAATATTTTATTATATAGTATAGTATAAATATATATTTATATTGATATAAATAGATTATTATATTGTAGTAAAATTTGTTAACAAAGTCTCAATAAATTTAACCCTTTATTTAAAACTTGTAAATGTAACGAAGTCTCAATAAATTTAACCATTTATTTAAAACTTGTAAATGTAGAAATGGTAAATAATATTAGTTAATTTTATTTTAAGTTTCATAAAATTTATTTGATACCAAACTAAACAAAACGTTCAAATATATAGTTAATATCAAGAGTAAATTACGATTTTGGCCCCTGTGGTGATATCACTTTTACCCTTTTAGCCAAAAAACGAATCTTTTAACATCTGAGCCCACAACGTCTTTTTTCTAACTCTTTGGCCCCTACCAAAAGGGTTAGAAAAAAGACGTTGGGATACAAAAGGGTTAGAAAAAAAGACGTGGAGGGCTCAGATGTTAAAAAATTTCTTTTTGGGCTAAGAGGGTAAAAATGATATAACCACAGGGACTAAAATCGTAATTTACTCTAATATCAAATTAGATAACTAAGTTTGAATTTGAAGTAAATAGATAAATATAAAAGTAATAATTAAACTAAATAATATTTAGTAGGAAGATTATATATAATTAATTAGAAGAGATTAAACTAAAATTATAATTATCCATAAGAAATGGCCTAATATGATGATAAGTGTCCTCAATGTGATTTCTTTTATTATATGTATAGATTTATTTTTTCATCCGGTCACCCACCATTTTAGAGGAAATTCATCCACTAAAGGTCTACCCTGGTAAAACCATTAAGCAAATTGCAGTAAATGGGACTACAATCCATGACCATTGAAAGGTCATGGGGTTACCTCCTCCTAAACAAATTAATCTAGAACTTATTGGCATTATTTTTATTAGTTGATTGTATTTTGTTGTTAAAAGTTTTAATTGTTGTAAGTGCTTTGGTTGGATGGATACAATCATACGAACATAAGGGTGAAGGGAGTGGTTACCTAATCCAAATATGTTGGGGTGGATCCAACCCATATTTGTGGGTTCCCAGGAACCCAGTGCGCTTGGAAAAAATGGGAAAAAAAAAAATAATGAGAACCTTATAGAATTAAAAAAATAGTGAGAATTAAAGAGAATTTACCAAAAGGAACCCATTAAAATAAAATTCTGGATCCGCCACTACAAATATGTAATTCGTGATTCACCCAATCACACATTGTCATGTCAATTCACCTAAATAAGTACCTAATGCTCAAAAACGTTGGCGGTGGTTTACCTAATGGGGTTTAGGGAAACTATTTTTTTTATTAAAAAGGAAAAACTATGTGATTGGTTGAGAAGGAATTGACCCCACCACACACCCATCTCTCCCCCTCTTCCCTTCCTCTCACCGAATCGGTGTAGGTTCGCCGAACAAGCAATGCAAAATCGGTAAACTTGTGGTTGGCAGTGGTTTACCGCGTCGGTAAAGTTGTTTATCGCCTGAGTTTGTCGACCACACTGTTCACCCTAAAACGATTAAGGTTATCAATTTGACATTTTTGTGCGGCTTACACACTTTTAATTGTTGTAAGTGCTTTGGTTGGATGGATACAATCATACGAACATAAAACGATTAGTTATGAGCACCGTTTCGAGGTAAGTTTTACATCAACAGACTCGTATCTTCGTTCTGATCCAAAGCCCTAATACGTCAATTTGTAATTCAGAAAAAAAAACTTAACTCCGTTAAGTTTTTTTAGCTGAGGGTCGGTGGACGAAAAATAGGTGAAAGGTGGGACTAGCATGGGGAATATTCAAATGTGGGACTGACAATGGCCAATGACGTCTAGTTGGGATTATTACAGACCAATTCCCCTTTACTTTATTATAAATAAAGCTAACTTTTAACTCTATACATGTTTACTTAACCATATTGATTGTTTATTTTTACCATTGTTTATATTAAAGCCTGCATGGTCTATAATAACCTATCAATGTATCATGTAACAAATACATACTCTTGTCAGCACTCTTCTACGATCCAGCCGCAAAGCGCGGGTTCCATACTAGTTTAAAGACAAAAGATTACAGCCCACAAAGCCCCACACCATCTTAAACACTTTTAAAAGATAAATAAGAGTAAACTGCCATTTTGGTCCCTGAGGTTTGGCCAGTTTTGCCATTTTGGTCCAAATCTCAAACTTTTTGCATCTGGGTCCCTGTGGTTTTACTTTTATTGCCATTTTAGTCCAAAAGTGAAATTTTGTCAGATTCACCTAAATAAACCCTCCACTTTTGTCATTATCCACAGGGGTATTTTGGTCATTTATGTTTTATTATAAACTGATTATCACTTAAAATTAATAAAATTAAAATAGAGTAAACTGACAGTATAAAAGGCATCTCCTTCCCCAAATTCACCCTAACTCAAACCCTAATTTGTGTGCAGATCGAAAATGGTGGTGTGTTCCTGTGGAGGCGATATATACTAAACAAAGTCCTCGTATAAATCAAACCAGTTAGCTTTCATCTGTTGATTCTTGATTCAATTCAAAACCCTTTTCATTTTCCCAATTTCCAATTGGACCACTTTACTTAATAATTGTTGATGGAGCCGCCGGAGACCGGTTCTGTACCCTACGAAACCGTCGAAAACATCATTCTCCGGTGGGACGCCACCGCTTCCGAAGACGCTATACTCCGTATGATCTTCGACGGCGACCGTCAAGAGATCGATCTATACTTGCAGGCCGTCGATCGAATCCAGCTTTCCATGGAATCAACCACCATATCAGACGATGAAGGAGCCGCCGCCGTACCATAAAAGAAAGTCAACAACGTTATTCAGATTGCCATGGCCAGACTTGAAGACGAGTTTCGCAACATCCTCATCTCCCACACTACTCCAATCGAGACTGAGTCCTTATCTGAGTCAACTCACCTCACTCCCCGATCCACTAACTCGTTCACCAAGTTTTTCGTACACAGGGATTACAGCACCAGGGTTTTGTGTTGTCCAGGATGTTCGCAATTGGGTATCGGCTCCACATGAACACACCACCATTTTCGATCTGCACATAAATTAGGGTTTGAGTTAGGGTGAATTTGGGGAAGGATTTGCCTTTTATACTGTCATTTTACTCTATTTTAATTTTTTTAATTTTAAGTGATAATCAGTTTATAATAAAACATAAATGACCAAAATACCCCTGTGGATAATGCAAAAGTGGAGGATTTATTTAGGTGAATCTGGCAAAATTTCACTTTCGGACTAAAATGGCAATAAAAGTGAAACCAAAGGGACCCAGATGCAAAAAGTTTGAGATTTGGACCAAAATGACAAAACTGGCCAAACCTCAGGGACCAAAATGGCAGTTTACTCGATAAATAATGATAATAAAACATAATTTCAGGTTTATTAAAGGCCCATCATCTTCATCCCTTCCCAAATCCAAATTTCCAAACCTATAGGCAAAGATTTCACATTTCCACTTAATCTTCAGCCCTTCCAATCTTCCATGTTGCTTCTAACTTTCTAACCATTGCAGCCCAGTTACAAAGCCCAACACCGGCCCATACGGTCATATGCTTGAGTTCAGTTCAGGACATCACGGGAAAGGAGTCGCTCAGGATTTTTTTGTCGGACCTTGTGTTATGGACTGAAACCATTGCAAGGTATGAGACTTGTACCATATTGGTTCTATGGGCCACTAATATGGGGTTTATATACCAAATGGACTCTCTCACCTAACAGACTAGTCTTTTGGGCTGCGTTCTCTTATTTGGTATGTAACATTGGTATCATAGCCAGAACTCGGAGTGGTGGCCTGAAAAGAACCAGCCATGACCAACGATGTGACAACTCGAGTTTCCAAGATTTCCACCTTCGCATTAATTGCGCGTTAATTGTTTGTTTACACGACTTGTTGTTTCACAACTGTACATGTTTGAAATTTGTTAAATCGTACTGTGACTGATACCTTACATATGGTGTGATTTATGTGTGAATGTGATATGTTTTGTGTTAATAAATAAAGGTGGTGAATTATTTAACTTGGATGAGGCCTAATTGATTTCACTTTTGTGCGATGAAAACCCCCACCCGAAAACACCCAATGTTCTGTCCACCTTTTGGCCAAAGAAAATCAGAGAGTGGGCCGGTGATAACAGTTTGGGCTTCGGCCCAGTAGTGATTTATTATAGGATTTGTTTTTATTCAGTGCATGTAAGCGATAACTGACAAAACCCTAATCACCTCCCTCATCTCTCTCGTTTTTCTTGCACCCGACGGCAATCTAGAGATCTCGAAGGCCCTTCCATCGATTGATTGGTTGTTTCTCCTGTTTGGGTTAGTGTTTAACTACTGTTTATTATTTGCTTGAATGAATCGTGAACTATTTGCTTATTACCATATATTAACTATTAGTGTGTAACAATGGTGATCATATGAATTCGCGAGTAAATGATTAGATCTGAATGATATTAAGGTGATCAGGAAACTGATTATGTGATATGTTGTGCTATTCGAATGGATGATACATGTTAATATGTTTAGTTGCTGAACTGAATGATGATTTTAATTGATAATGGGCGGACATTGAGAGTTTCAAAGTGTTGACTCATTAAATGTGAAATCAGTTTGCATGTGAACATATCAAAGTTTTGTCAGATTGACTGGAGATTACACGTGATTGAATATAGGTCCAATGAGCATTGTGTTGATAAACAAATTGTCGGCCACGAGATTTCAATAGGCAGCCATGTGACTTCATATGTGGTTGATGCTGTATACATGACACATAGATGATGATTCGGATTGTATTGATGGTTGGTGAATGAATAATTAAAGTGATTGTATGATTAGATTAGGTTGATCAAATGATTGTTATAACCGATGTAACTGTTAGACATACGATGATTAGGGCTGTTGTGGTATGTAACTGCTGTGATGATGATGATTTATTGTTTAGGCCGACGAAAACCCCCATCCCACTTGAAATCATCTCGATGAAATCCCAAAGGGATTTCGGCTCAAAGTGTTTTCGGTCCAAAGTAATTTCGCCAGAAAAGGGTTTTCGTCCAATGACCTTTTATTTGTTAACTCGGTTAGTTATTAATTCAGTTAGTTAATAACTCTCTTAAGTAACTAATGCTATTAGTTTGTTAATTAACACTGTTTATTTGTTAAATCTGTAAAGTGTTAACTCTGTTAAGTTATGCACGCAACTCTGTTAAATATGTAACTCAGTTAAATGTGTTAATCCTGTTAAGCTTGTTAACCTTGTTAAGTATGTTGATCTTGTTAAGCCTGATAACCCTGTTAAGTGTGTTATTGAATAACTATGTTAGAATTGACCAAGAACTCTGTCATATGATGCATGATTGGATGAACGTGAAATAACTGTTGTGTTACATGACGATGATTGCTTAAACACACTTCGTGATATTGGTTGCATGCGAATCTATACGAGCTTAACTGATTGTGTATACATGCATAACTATAGGACTTGATTGATTACTTGCGAGCACATAGTTTAGCATACCGAGCAAACCAAGGTGAGTTCACACTCTTACCAAGGCATGGGATTCCCCGGTGGGTTGGGAATAGGATTGAATGATTACTTGTACTTACATCACTACTAGACTACTTACCACGGTCCTCGGATTGGGAAGGATGCCTGTGCCAAACTCTACGTAAAGCCTACGTACTGTCCTCGGTTTGGGAAGGACACTAGTGTTTAAACCTACGTAAATCCTACGTACTACTGTCCTCGGATTGGGAAGGACACCAGCACTAAACCTACGTAAAACCTACGTACTACCGTCCTCGGATTGGGAAGGACGCCAGCGCTAAATCTACGTACTCGCTACGTACCACTGTCCTCGGATTGGGAAGGGCACTTACGTAAAACCTACGTAAACTTATACTTACTAATATCCTCGGATTGGGAAGGATACTTATGGATACATCTAGTCTAGTAACTTACAACATGGGAAGCCCCCACTAATTGAACTTACAACATGGGAACTAATTGAACTTACAACATGGGAAGCCCCCATTAGATGAACATACAAATGGCCTAGTAATACACGGCATGGTTATAAACGAACTTACGATTTGTTAAACGAACCTGTTACTGAACAACCAACTGTGAACTCGCTCAACTTTGTTGTTGACTCTCTGTTACATGCCTTGAAGGTCGTAGGTACTCATGGAGCTTGCACAGGGAGTCGCGGTCGTTGTGGGACATGGCAGTGTGTGCCATGCTAAAAACATTACGTTATTTCATACTTAATTCTTACTTTGGGTTTTACAATTATGCTTCCGCTAAACACTTAACTGCGTTTTGGTTTGAAACACCTTTCATATTGTGTGGTTGAAATTTAAGTATTACTTGTTATGTTCAATATGATTGGTGGCTTGATCCTGGTCATGTCATGCCTCCAAGCGGTGATACTCCGCGTGTGGATTTTGGGGGTGTGACAAACGAGGCTCGGAGTGGTGGTCTGGAAAGCCAGTCGTGACCAATGAGGACGTTGGCCCTTAAGGAGGGTCAATTGTTATGGACCAAAACCTTTGCAAGGTATGAGACTTGTACCACATCGGTTGTATGTGCAATTGATGTGGGGTTTACGTTGAAACATACACCAACTTGAATAAACATAGAAACATATTATATTTGACCTCATTCATTTCCCAAAAAAGTTTACGTTGAAACATACACCAACTTGAATTTATACCGAAATGTACATAGAAGTAAGCACGTAAAGAATGTTTTTTTAAACAAAAATGTATTATATTTTATCTGACTCATTTCCAGAAAAAGTTTACGTCAAATAGAGCAAAGCAGATTCATACCGAAACGTAAATAAAAATATGCAAGTAAAAATAGTTTATTTCAAGTAAAGAAAGTATAGGGGTAAAATAGAAACAAGTAATTTTTAGTCAAAAATTTAATAGGTTAAAAACGTTTGTAAAATCGTGCCAAGTAACTCCAATGCCACACCACCAACAACAGAAGAGCTCATAAAACAAAATAAATAAAAATGAAAAATAACACTGACAGAAAAACAGACGTAAATCGTTGAATCACGCACCCGTTGCGACGTGTTAATGCGAAGAAATTAAACCGAAACGTAAAACGTAGAAATAAGAAACTAAGTCGATCTAGGACCCGCGCATTGGAACGAACTTGTAAAAAGGCGACGGGCATGTCAAACGGGAAAACAGACAAAAAAAAAACTGTTGAACCACATACACACGTTGCGGCGTGTTGACTCGTAAAATTTTGAATGAAACGTAAAACTTATGAAAGATGAAAATTATAGGGGACCAAAGTTGAAAATAAAAAAAGTGTTTGGGTTAAATTGTAAAACATGAGAAACTTTGGGTTAAAAGTAAAAAAAAATTAATAAGGTTAAAATGAAAAAATAAAAACTTTTATGAAAAATAAAAAACCAAAACTTTTTTGAAAGTCTCCCTATGCATATGGTACAACAAGATAAAGCAACAAAATGTTGCTTATTTATAATATGAAAATTTCATTCTTATTAATATACCGGTTTGAATATAAGACGGGGTTATTTTGATCTTTTATGTGTTATTGATTTTAAGACGGTTAAACCTCGTTTAAAGCAAATACCTAACCCCGTCTAATGCTTCGTTTTGTGGTTGTGATTGTGTTTTGTATGAAATAAATTTGAATTTACTCTCTCAACAATCCGTCCAAAATATGAAAATTGTCAACTTAAGTACATGGGGTTTTCAACAACTCATCGGCTGTGAGAAACCTTTTATGATTTTGAAAAGAGTAAACTGCCATTTTGGTCCCTGTGGTTTGGCCAGTTTTGCCACTTTAGTCCAAGTCTCAAACTTATTACATCTGGGTCCCTGTGGTTTGCATTTTGTTGCCATTTTAGTCCAAAATCCAAAAACGCTATTTTTTTTACTGTTGCAACCTCCTATTTTGTCCTGTAGTGCAGGGGCATTTTGGTCATTTTGCTTTTCATTTAACATTTTCTTAATTCAAAGATTAATATATATATATATATATATATATATTAATATACACACATACATATACACAAATAAACAACATAATCGATCATCATCATCCCAAATAACTGAGCCTTCTCTCTCTCTTCTCTCTCTAAATCGATCAGTGAACTGAGACCTAAATCGATCATCATCCTCCTCCTAAACCTCCGATTCCACCTGATTTAGCCCCTAATCTTGATCCTCTACCCGTGTTACTTCCCCATTTGCACGATTCTGGAACAAACCCTAAAAAGGGTGTGATTGAAATCAAGGGCTTCAGAAACGGTAATCGTTCTAAACCTGTTGTTAAATATAGCCCAGCCCTCTCTGACCTTCGAATTAAAGGTTTCGTTGAAGGGGCTAATGTCTGGAACAAACATAAAAATGCTGGTATGTCTTTTGCTGACCAGATTAAATGTAATGAAGCTGAGAATATGAACGATCTCTGGGTTTTGATGATGATGTTTGAAGATGAACGATCTCTGGGTTTTGATGATGTTCTTGATTTTTCTGGGTTTTGATGATGATGTTTGAAGATGAACGAGGTCTGGGTTTTTGATGTTCTTGATTTTCTGGGTTCTTGATTTTCTGGGTTTTTGATGTTCTTGATTTTCTGGGTTTTGATGATGATGTATGATGATCAAAACTTGAACCAAGTCCTTTTATTCACCACGAGGCTGTGATGACTTCACCTAATCCGAGTCAAAATTGGGTCAACATTTGAGATTTTCTGCAGCTTGGCGTGGCAGAATCGGAGGAGGGCAAGTGCGCTTGCAACCTCTGTTTGCAGCCATGGCGGTTTTGATTTGTTGTTGGATCCCTGTTTCTTTTTACAAATCGGTTTTTGATTTTCTTGAAGATGATGTTCTTGATTTTCTGGATTTTCTGGGTTTTGATGATGATGTTCTTGAAGATACAGATCTGAGCCTCGTTTATTTTTACAAATCGGTTTTTGTTTTGATTTGTTGCTATCTGTATTTTGATTTTTGTGATGGTTTCTAGTTTTGTTCTGGGTTCTTGATTTTCTTGAAGATGATGTTCTTGATTTTCTGGGTTTTGATGATGAAGTTTGATAATGTTCTTGATTTTCTGGGTTTTGATGATGAAGTTTGATGATGTTCTTGAAGATGATGTTATTAATTATTGAAATGTTATAATAAATTAACATGGACCAAAATGCCCCTGCACTACAGGACAAAATAGGAGGTTGCAACAGTACCAAAAATAGGGTTTTTGGATTTTGGACTAAAATGGCAAGAAAATGCAAACCACAGGGACCCAGATGTAATAAGTTTGAGATTTGGACTAAAGTGGAAAAACTGGCCAAACCACAGGGACCAAAATGGCAGTTTACTCTTTTGAAAACTAACTTGTACATTGTAGCCCAACCTATTAACTCCTTATCAAACTAACGACACTTTTGGTTTCTGGTGGGTAGAGTCAGAATTTTTAAAGTAGTGAAGTCATTAAAAATACCTTCCTCTAATACAATGTGTTTAGTTTAAATTAAGATGATAGAAGGATAGATCCTAAAGATATTTCCATATTGTCTCTATATATTAATTTTCAACATTGCAATGAACAGTAGGTATTTTGTCCTTTAAATATTTTGTCTTTATGTTTTTTTCAATTAAACTTTAGTGTTTTTTATTTTAATTGTTTAATAAAATTTTGTTTTTGATAATTTGACCATAAAAGTTAAACACATTTAGTTTTTTGTTAGTTTTTATTTTACACTATCAGTGGAGGAGTAGCGTCGTGGTGCCTCTATAAAAGAATAAAGGAGACGCTCAATGTTGTGAGAACTACAGAGGAATCAAACTGCTAAGTCACACTATGAAGCTCTGGGAGAGGGTAATTGAAACTAGAATTAGAAGAGAAACTCAGGTTTCAGTAAACCAATTTGGAATCATGAAAGGGAGGTCAACTACAGAAGCGATACATATTCTAAGGAGGTTGATGGAAAAATATAGAGCGAAGAAGCAAGATTTACATATGGTGTTTATCGACCTGGAAAAGGTATATGACACTGTCCCACGACAACTGATTTGGGATAGTTTGGAGGGTCGAGGGCTACCGGGGAAATATAAAGACATAATTAAGGATACATACGATAGAACGGAAACTAGTGTCCGCGCGCCTGTAGGAGATACAAACTTCTTTCCTGTGGAGGTAGGACTCCACCAGGGGTCTGCGTTGAGCCCTTTTCTTTTTGCGGTTGTCTTGGATGAGTTGTCCAAGTTGATTCAGAAGACAGTTCCGTGGTGCATGCTCTTTGCAGACGATATTGTGTTGATTGCAGAGACTAAACAGTGCCTGAACGCGAGGGTAGAGGAGTGGCGAGTAGCCTTAGAGGGCAAGGGCCTAAGGATTAGTCGATCTAAGACTGAGTATCTACACTGTGATTTCAGTGGGGTATCCGATGACGATGACACCCAAATCATCATTGAGGATCAATTGGTCCCGCAGGTAACTAGATTTAAGTATCTGGGGTCGTTTGTACAAAGAGATGGTGACATAGATAGTGATGTAACCCATCGCATACTGGCTGGCTGGTGTAGATGGAGGGCAGCCAGTGGGGTATTATGCGATAGGAGGTTCCCAACTAAATTAAAGGGGAAATTTTACAGGGTAGCAGTCAGGCCCGCTATGCTATATGGAACAGACTGTTGGGCTATCAAGAAGACACAGGCGCGCAAGATGGAGGTAGCAGAGATGAGGATGCTGAGGTGGATGTGTGGACACACGAGGTTAGATCAGATAAGAAAAGAGGCTTTTAGGGAAAGATTAGGAGTGGCTAGTATATCGGAGAAGATTAAAGAGGGGAGATTGAGATGGTTTGGGCATGTGAAGCGGAGGGAAACGACGGCACCAGTTAGAGTAGTGGAAACTCTTACTGTCGAGGGGAGGAGAGGAAGAGGCAGACCCAAACTGACATGGGATGAGCAGATTAGGCATGATTTAGTAGAGTTGCATCTTTCTGAGGACATGGTCCAAGATAGGACTTCGTGGAGGCGTAGGATTAGGGTTAAGGACTTCTAGAAGATATTGCAGTAAGGTCTTAGGTGTATAAAAAGGAGGTAGGTTTTTCTTACTCTCTGGAAGCAGCCTCTCTACCCCTATGGATAGAGGCAAGGTCTGTCTACATCCCACCCTCCCCAGACCCTATAAGTAGCTTTGCTATTTGTGGGATTTACTGAGTATGGTTGTTGTTGTTGTTTTCATGATTTTGTTGTCATTCAGTTGCTACTTAGTATAATACGGTGTTTGGTGGTCATGATTGTTCCCTCAGGTTTTTTTACCCCCTAAGCTTTCTAATATATGTCGTTATAATTTCGACTCCGTCTACCTTTTATGTCACGTGAGTCACCTGGGGTTAAAAATTCGTTTTTTTTGTTTTACGAATTTTCATGGTTTTGATCATCGTTCGGTTGCTACTTAGCACGATTTTACGCCTCCAACCCCGTAACGCTGGTAGTGCAATTTTACGACCCCTACCCCGCAACGCGGGGACTTAAAACTAGTTGTTTTCAATTTCAAGATTGTTAGTTTATATAATTGTTTAAAAGACTGCCATAGAAGAAAAATGGCGATAAAAATGCATAAATTCGACAGCCATTTGGCATCCCATGTAATTAATAATTCAACCCCATGGCTTTTTACAAATTTTTTTTTCACTTTTTGCTCTTCTCCTCTCTCATAGTAACTACCATTACAACACCAAATTCACAAATTATCTTCTCACACAATACAACAGACCCTTGGCATAATCAATTGAAACGCCCCATCATCAATTGAAATAGGGCAACCATTGCACATTGAAGGCATTAAAGCATCCTCGCTTCATCTTCCCCTAACCCACCGTTTCCTTTCCTTCCCCTCGCCCCTCCAGGACCATACAAATCCCATAACAACTTGGAACCCTAGCAAAATTCAATTCATGCTCTCTCAATCTTACTTTTCTCTCTCGATCTGGAACCCTAGCTTCTTTCCATAGCTCTCCAATCGGACAACGAAGAACCGAAGATGAAGAACAAATCGAAGGTGAACAAACAAATGGTGAAGGTCCTTAACAACAGTATCGATTCCTAGGTTTCATATGACCGTCATCTGCCGGTCTTCCCCACCTATGCAACAAACCATCTCCCAACTTAAACACAACCCCCAAACTCAACCAAATCAACAGCCCCATCGTGGTTCCTTTACTATTTCTCTTCCGTCAAAACCTATTCACCTTACTCTCCTTCAAATTTATCTGATTGTTAACAGACCTAAGTTTAAAACACGTCGGCGATCCGCCAGTCAGTCAACCTCATTTACGACTTTTGGGAGCGCTTCTTTTAGTTTAAAACATGTCGCATTATATGATTTTTTTTGTTTTTACCTTACGATTGTTTCTGGCTTAGCATTTGGTGTTATAGGTCCGAATGTATACGTTTGTGAGTTGTGGTTGTTTGGTATCTTCTTCCTCATGTGCGTTTCGAGCGACTTCTCTTTTACCCCCAAAAGTCTTATGTCTTCTATGTCTAAGTTTGCATAATTTTTAGTGTGCTATGTGATTTTCTTTTGTATTCAAATTGTTTTGTTCTTGTTGAGATTAGCTAGCTTCTATATAAGAATGGAAGGTATGGGGGCGACCCTTCCCCGGCGAGTCCCGGCACCGCACCCCCACACCTCCCCCTCCCCTCCGTCCCGTCCTCTCCGTCGCCCACAAGACGCTCGCGACGGGCCCATTGGTTTGAAAGATAGCCGTTGACAACAGTTATATGTAAAAAACAAAGATTTTTTTTACTTTAAATAATCACCCCACCCCTTCCATTTTTTTTAAGTTAACTTTATCCAAATCTCCCAACTTCTCCCTTCTCTCATCCATTTTATAAAAAAATCTCCATCTTTTTTATAAAAAAAAATCATGAATCCGTTCAACCCAAACAATCCCAACCCGAACCCGAATCAAGCTAACTTTTTTTCGACGCCCGGTTACACTCCGATTATCGATCCTTCATGGTGTCTCCGCAATTTACCTTTCCGGGTTTCCAACAATCACCCAACGCGTTCAAACAAATGTCTCAATTCCAACAAATGCAACATTACCCAGCACTCCAACAAATGATTCTACTCAACTCGTTTGAATCTCAAGCGCAATTCGAATCGCAACCGCCAACATCCCTGGTTCGACTTGACGATGATGAAGAAGTCGTCCCCGATTCGCCACCTCAAAATCTCAAGCGCAAAAAAAACAAGGGGAAGGCGGATTAAAAGCGAGTGACATGATGCTGATGTGGGAGGGTCATGATTACCATGAAGGTCATGACCACACGCTGATGTGGAAGTCCGAAGTCTTATTAAATCCACCAAAACTGGAACAACAATGCTACACTTTAAACAAAAACATTAAACTTCCTCCTATTTTCCCAAGTCAAGGACGACTCCTTTAAACGATTGTTCACCCAAAGGTTAGCCAAGGACTTCGTTTCTTCCAAAACTTTGGACACCTCCGGCTGAGCTTGGTTAAAAATAACCTCGTTTTGCTTTCGCCAAATACACCATAGTACGATGGCATAAAGAGTTTTCTTCTTCTTTGTCAACCCGAAGTAAATCCGTGGAGCCCCCAAAGATCTTTGATGTCTAAAGCTATGATAGAGGAGATTTTGCACCAAATTGTGTTATTTTACCATATAGTCTAGGCAAAATGACAAGATAGGAAAAGATGATCACAATATTCCGTGTACTCTATAAATAAAATTTAATTAATCGTTGACAGGTCTATAACTTCTTGATCAAAGATATGTATAAAGTTTTATTATTTTTGGAATACAATTCCCAGTGTCCATGTTTAGAAAAAAATTGTTTTAAAAGGAATTCTCACGAATTTTTATGATCAATAGACCCTTTTGATTCAACCAATGAATTTAAAATCGATAATAGAAACTTTCAAATCTCAAAATCACTAGAATAATAATTGGTCCATATTAACGATCACATGTCGCATGCTTCATGTTATTTGAAATATTAGGTGTGGAAGAGGGTAGTTTTCAAAGAATACTTCGCTATGTAGACGTTCATATAAGCGGGTGTGAGGATGAACCGAAAGAAGATGGACTTAGGGTATGGGAGTTGGACCTTAATATATTATATATATGTGTGTGTGAGTGAGAAGAGGAGGCTCGACAAGGACGACGATGAAGACGGGGCCGGCCCTAGGGGAGGTGTGCTGGCCCGGCGCCGGAGCCTGCCGGCCCTAGGCCGGTCCCCATACCGATCAACCTTGCATCTCCTTTGTTTTGCAATACAGGTCTTGAATAATAATAATAATAATAAGAGTAAAGTCCTTTTTTGAGTCTCTGTGGTTTATGCATTTTAACTATTTGAATCCAAAAACTAAACATGTCTTGATTTGAGTCTTTGTGGTTTGTATTTTTAACCCTTTGAATCCAAAATGCAAACCTCGTCCAAATCATGGACTAAAAGGGTTGGATTCAAAGGGTTAAAAATACAAACCACAGGGACTCAAAGGGTTGGATGAGGTTTCATTTTGGATTTAAAGGGTTAAAAATACAATCCACAGGGACTCAAATCAAGACAAGTTTGGTTTTTGAATTCAAATAGTTAAAATGCACAAACCACATGGACTCAAAAAGGATTTTACTCTAATAATAGTAATAGTAGTAGTGGTGGTGGTGGTGGTGATGGAGTAATAGTAGTAATAGTAGTAATAATAATAATAATAAGACTTCCCTACAAATGGGTCTTAATATAAGAAGTGACGGAGATATATTTTTTTTTCATATCTTGTCAAGCACATATTTAGTCCAAAAATCTAGAAAAAAATATGTATTTATACAAGTATCTACTACAGGGGTAGGGATATGGTAAAAAGTGTCTAAAATGTGAGAAAGGTAAGAAGTGTTTTAAACCATTGGATATTTGATCTAATGGTTGAGATCAATAGGGTATAAAATATAAATTGTGTTTTAATTAGAAGGACCTTATGTAAAATTGAAGGGCAATAGTGTCTTTTCCAATGTTTCAAATATGGTAACCGCCATCAATCTCCTAAAAACTAGCTATTCAAATTTAATTGCTAAATTATCTCGATCCTAAATTCTAAAAATAGAAAAATATGTAACTGCTGCAAAGAAACGTATAACACTATACATCCATCATATAACACTATACATCCATCATAGGCATGCTACTAGAAAAATATAACACTATATAACACTATGCATCCATCATATAACACTATATAACCAAAGAACACTATATAACACCATGTAACACTATATAATACTATATAAAAAAATATATAACACTGTACAGTTCTAAATTGTGGTTGCACTACAGAATTAATAATTGATGGTGTTATATAGTGTTTTTTGATGGTTGCGCTACAGAATTATATAACACTACAGAATTATATAAAACCAAAAACCATATTATAACACCATATAACACCAAGTAACACTATACAACACTATATAAAAAATATATAACACTATGCAGTTCTGAATGGTTGTTGCACTACAGAATTATATAACATTACACACATTCGTAGATTAATTCCTAAAATCGAATTCCTATAATAAAGGGTGGAAGTTATTTTGGGTAGTTATCTTTTAATCAATTAATTGAAAGAAAATAGAAAATTACTAATTCACCCTTTTGAATTAATTTAGACATAGGACACTTGTCATCACCACATTATTTCTTACCCTTCTCACACTTTGAGCACTTTTTACAGGATCCTTTACCTCTACTACAGTAAATACACAATATTTTTTTTTAAATTTTGCTACTAAACATCATGTTTAAGGAGATGAAAAAAAATTTCTTCACTTCTCATGTTAAAACCCATTTGTAAAATAATAAAAGAAAAAATACATTTACAATAATTCAATTATACAATAATTGTCTTATAGATATGTTTCGTATTGACCAAAAACCATAAAAATAAATATTCACATCAGTACCTATGTTAGCGATTCAGTCTATTAGTCTATTAAGGTACATGTAACAGTACACACTTTAGAGACTGCACTACTCTAACACAAGAAAGTCGTCGTTAAAAAAAAAAATAAAAATAATAATCTCTTACAAAATATAAAAGTTAAAAATAACAATCTCTTACAAAATATAAAAAGGTCTCGGACACAAACACCACCAGGGCAAGACCACAAAGA
This sequence comes from Helianthus tuberosus, assembly GCA_030545235.1. NCBI lineage: Eukaryota > Viridiplantae > Streptophyta > Magnoliopsida > Asterales > Asteraceae > Helianthus > Helianthus tuberosus. The sequence continues at coordinate 40,318,754 of CM060387.1, read as the reverse complement.
AAGAGAGATAGCCGCAAGCAAGAATCACACAAACATCTCATCGCATTTTTTTCATTTCAAATTATTCATTCATTCATTCTTCCCCAATTTCACACATATTTTTATCTTCATCACAAACAAACAACTCTTTTTCTTCTTATACAAGTTTACCATAACGATCTCACACCCGATCGATTCACAAAAATTAGGTTTTCATGTTTCAAAATCACCGATTCATCAAACATTTGCCTCCGATCATCTTAATTTTGCAGCTCCTCAGGTATACTCGATCTACAGTTTCATTTTTTTAATTATTATTGTTATAATTGTTATTTTGCAGCTCCGATCATCGAGTTGTTTGATTCTGTTTGCAGATTATTATCTGATTATTAATTCATTCAAAATTGATACTGCTGTTGTGGATTTATCTGTATTTTTGTATGTGTTTTTATGCATTTATAGAGATTAAAATTGATTTGATATTAATTCATTCAAAATTGATACTACTGTTGTGGATTTATCTGTATTTTTATATGTGTTTTTATGCATTTATAGAGATTAAAATTGATTTGATATTAATTCATTCAAAATTGATACTACTGTTGTGGATTTATCTGTATTTTTATATGTGTTTATAGAGATTAAAATTGATTTGATATTAATTCATTCAAAATTGATACTACTGTTGTGGATTTATCTGTATTTTTATATGTGTTTTTATGCATTTATAGAGATTAAAATTGATTTGATATTAATTCATTCAAAATTGATACTACTGTTGTGGATTTATTTGTAACTTTATATGTGTTTTTATGCATTTATAGAGATTAAAATTGATTTGAATTTGAAATAGTGGTTTGCTTTTGGATCTATATGTTTTATGCTGTTGGATTGCTAGATTTTTGGTCCCAAAAGAATCAAATTTGAAGCAAAATGTGGAATCTTTATAAATATCTTTAAGTGCTTTTGCTGAAAATGGTAGGATTATGACACATGCTGGTTCCTGATTGAGTAACTTTTCCAGTCTCATTCTGGTAATTTGTTTTGTTTTTATTATGTGATGATTGTAGATTGAGAATTTGAGATCATCCTATTTTTACTAGCTGCATTGTTTTTAGTATTCGCTTTTGTTGTTATTAAAGTTTTCTATTATTGTCGGGTTAAAACTTTCGGACTTTTAGTTCGTTTCTTGTTTTTACATCGGTTTGTTTTGTTTTATAGATATTTCGAGGCGTTAAACTGGCCACTGGGGTCTGGGGATACGAGTTTGATATAAGTTGCATGGGTGACGATGCCACAGCTGAGAAGCGGAGCAAGGAGATCAAAACGGTTAGTTAATCTTAATCTCCAGCCTGCTACTCAACCGATTGACCAAACGGAAAAAGTTACTGCACCAACGAGAATCAGAAGGAAGACGGGTGGTGGAAGGGGACGAGGTGATGCTGCAGGTGTAGGAAAAGGGTTCGTGGCGGCAACGATAGGTAGAACGGCGGCTGGCGGTAGAGGCAGAGGTGTTAGATTGATTGATTTGGACCAGGAACCACCGTGTGAAGTTGTTCCTGAATTTGTAGCTCGTGGAGTTGGTGACCCTGCGTTTAATAGAATCGGCGCGGTTGCAGATAAAGATATAGCAATGGACGGTGGAAGTGGTGATAAAGTTATCGGAGTTGAAGAAGATGGAAACACACCTGCCGTGCCCGAAAGGGTAAATACAGATTTTTTCTTCAACTTTTGGATAATCAGAAGCAGATTTTGTACAAACATTAAAACTGATTCTTTTGATTTGAAGTCGCAATAATCAGATAATCATTTAGTATGTTTCTTATAAGATTTGTAAATTAACATGTGCTGATGGGTTGATGCAGGTACAAGTAGGTAATTCTCCTATATATGAGACCGATAGAAAGTTGGGTAAGGGTGGTTTTGGACAAGTTTATGTTGGTCGGAGGGTAAGCGGCGGAACCGAAAGAACAGGGCCTGATGCAGTTGAGGTATGTTAAAACAATAATAGAAGTTTTTCATATCAATTGCTCGTTCATACCATCAACAATTTGGATCCTCTTGAGATTCTATTTTTTAGGTAGCATTAAAGTTTGAGCATCGTAGTAGTAAGGGTTGCAACTATGGTCCTCCGTATGAGTGGCAAGTTTACAGGTATTTAATAATCTGTTTATTTTAGCATATTTAGGGGAATGTAGTAATCTCGTATATGAGGTTATGAACCTCAAGTTTCGACATTATGATCTAATTATAGATTTCCGTTACCACAGCTCGTTGAATGGTTGTTACGGGATTCCGTGGGTTCACTACAAGGGACGGCAAGGCGATTTTTACATTCTGGTGAGTTTCGACTTTTGACTTTGACATCATGAACCACTCAGTTTGCAGTTGATTAATTTGTGTTTATAATTTTTTTGGAAGGTTATGGATATACTTGGACCTAGTCTTTGGGATGTTTGGAATTCTTTAGGCCAATCGTAAGTTGATTGTTTATTTTTAAATATTTTTGGATTTCTGTTCAACATGCATAATTTTTCATTAATTGTTTATTTCTTTTTACAGGATGTCACCAAGTATAGTGGCTTGCATTGCCGTTGAGGCAATATCAATTCTTGAAAAGCTTCACTTGAAGGGGTAAGGCATTTCTAGACATTATAGCGACAAATTAAAAAACACTTGTTGCTGACGGTTGATCATTTCATTGTTTTTTCTTTTAGATTTGTACATGGAGATGTGAAGCCGGAAAATTTCTTACTGGGTCAACCAGGATCTGTAGATGAAAAGAAACTATATCTTATTGATCTTGGTTTAGGTATGCTTTTCATGATTATATCTTTGTTAAATCTATCTTTAAAATTTTGGTAGTGTCATTAACACATTATTACATTATTTGTCGATGTTTTAGCATCAAAATGGAAAGAGTCAACATCTAGTCAGCATGTTGAGTATGATCAACGGCCAGATATATTCAGGTTGGATTTCTTCGTGTGTATTTATTGTTTAACGATTAGTTCTTTTTTTATATAAATTATCATTAAAAACGTTATTTGACAGAGGTACAATAAGATACGCAAGTGTACATGCACATTTAGGTCGGACAGCAAGTAGACGGGATGACCTTGAGTCACTCGCATACACATTAATATTTCTTATTAAAGGAAGATTGCCATGGCAGGGTTATCAGGTCAGTTTCGTCTTTTCACCTGTTTCACCTTTTCACTTTATTACTTTTGTTTTAGTTTTTCATTGTCTTATTTAACTTGTGTATTTGTAATTCCATTTTTCAGGGAGATAACAAGAGTTTTCTTGTTAGTAAAAAGAAAATGGCAACGTCACCCGAGTTGATGTGTTGCTTTTGTCCTGCTCCGTTTAAACATTTTCTTGAAGCAGTTACAAATTTGAAATTTGACGAGGAGCCTAATTATTCAAAGCTTATTTCTTTATTTGAGAGTCTTATTGAACCGGTTACATCATTAAGACCAATCAGAATTGACGGGGCACTTAAGGTTTTTTGCATTTTATTAATTTTTATTATATAGTTTTGGAGACTTGAGACTAGAGTGTTCAATGTAATTCTTTTCTTTTATGTGGCCTTGTCTTGTTAGGTTGGACAGAAACGAGGTAGATTGCTTATTAATTTGGAAGAAGATGAACAGCCGAAAAAGAAAGTACGATTAGGTACTCCTGCTACACAATGGATTTCTGTTTATAATGCGCATCGGCCGATGAAGCAAAGGTGATTTCTGTGATTATACTTTGATGATATTTACAGAAATATGTTATCGTGTGTATATATTAACATTTACAAAAAAAAAGAGTAAATTACTATTCGAGTCCCTATGTTTTGGTGGGTTTAACTACTTGAGTCAAATTTCTTAAATATTTAAGTATCTGAGCACCTGGTTTTTCTAATTGCACCTATTTGAGTCCAACTGACTAACTCTGTTAGATTTTCTCAGTTAATTTTTGTGAAATGACCAAAATACCCTTACCCTTAAAAATAAAGAGTAAAATGCCATTTTTGTCCCTGAGGTTTGGCCAGTTTATTGAGTCTCGTCCAAAGGTTTGTTTTTCCGCATCTGGATCCAAAAGGTTTGTTTTTCCGCATCTGGATCCAAAAGCCAAAAGGTTTGAAATATTGCTATTTTCATCCGGCTTGTTAACTCCATTCATTTTCCCCCGTTAAGTCGGTGGTATTTCTGTCTTTTTTTGTTAGCTTAAAGGGCAATTCAGTCTTTTTCACTTTATGTACAAGCAGAGGTTTGATCGAATTTCCGACAAGATATCATACCCTAAAAACAGTTCAGAAAAAAAAGAACGACAAAAAAAATCTCTTTTCGTTCCAAGCTACAAGCTGTTCTCCGTTCTTAGCTTGCACATGAATGTTAAACTATTTATGTTCTTTTTTATCATTGTCATAGTCTAGAGGTTATGTGTACATCTAACGCTATATATAAAGGCATATGTACCTATGAACACAATCAATATACAATACAATTCTCGGTTTATCTTTGATTTTAGTTCTTACTTAATATCAACTAAACAAATATGTTAAAAGGCCTATGCAATTATGAACACATATCTAAGCTGGTTTCAAGAATACTATTGACCTTTGATATTTCTGCTTAAAACATATTTTTGTTGCAGATATCACTACAATGTCGCTGACGCACGGCTCCGTCAGCATGTAGAAAAGGGTAATGAAGATGGTTTATACATAAGCTGTGTGGCGTCAGCCTCAAATCTTTGGGCTTTAATTATGGACGCTGGAACTGGATTTAGTTCCCAAGTTTATGAGGTTTCACCGGTTTTCCTTCACAAGGTTATTCAAATCGTGTTGAATCTTCTAGCTGTTTAAATTTCATAATTTTATTTGTATTATTAACGAGAATATATTAATTGTTCTTCAGGAATGGATTATGGAACAGTGGGAGAAAAACTATTACATCAGTTCAATAGCTGGTACAACTAACGGAAGCTCGTTGGTTGTTATGTCAAGAGGTTAGATTAGATTTGCTTCTATTGTAGTGTGTTTTATTTTGCAATTTCAACCCACTTGTGTAGAAACAGGTCAATTTAGGTTATATTTGATGTAAAAAGGTAAAATAAAAATAATGGCTTAAAATGGAATGGGTTAAACAGTTTAAAAGTTACCTGAAATGTACTTTTTAAGTGTTTTAGAACCCTTTTATGTAGGGCTGCAAACGAACCGAACGAACACGAACTGTTCTTGAACACTAACTGTTCTTGTTCGTTTGTTAAGGAAATATATGTATTCACAAATTGTTCATGAACACTAACTGAACGAGATCTTCTGTTCTTGTTCGTTCGCTATGGAAATGAACGTGTTCTTTTCGTCTGTGTTTGTTTGTTAAATTTAGGCAACGAACGCAAGTGAATGTTCATGAGCACAAAAGAACACAAACTAATGGTCATGAACACAAATGAAAACAAACGAACACAAGCAAGCGTTCATGAACAAAATATATAATACATTGATACTTATTAAGTATTATATTTGTTTAAATTTTTGGTGTTTTAATAAAATATAAAAAGTAAAATAAAAAACACTAACAAAGTATTGAAAACAAACGATAACGTTAGTGAACGTTCACGAACATAAATGAACGAACGCGACCTCTGTTCATGACTTCATGTTCGTTCATTTAACTAAACGAATGAAATTTCTTGTTTGTGCTCGTTCATTTACTAAACGAACGAACACAAAAGATCTTCCCGCCGAACGGTTCACGAACTCTTCGCTGAATGTTCAGTTCGTTTGCAGCCCTACTAAACTGTATTTTAAGTGTTTTAGAACCTTTTTATGGAAAGAACTAAATGCTTACTTTTCTACTTTTTTATACGTATCTTTATATTTATGTATTTTTCAGGAACACCTTATACTCAACAATCGTATAAAGTGAGTGAATCATTTCCGTATAAATGGATCAGTAAAAAATGGAAAGAAGGGTTTCACGTCACTTCAATGACTACAGCTGGCAGTCGTTGGGGTGTCGTGATGTCAAGAAACGCAGGATTTTCCGACCAGGTAATATTACGTTCTTTCATCGAGCAGCTAAAAGTTATAGCAGAATGTTAAATCCGCAAATTTGAATGTACATCGTTAATATTTGGCAATTAACAACAGGTTGTAGAACTTGATTTTCTTTACCCAAGTGAAGGAATACATCGTAGATGGGAGAATGGGTACAGGATAACATCTATGGCTGCCACACCTGATCAAGCAGCGTTCATCTTGAGTATCCCGAGGCGTAAAATAATGGACGAGACACAAGAAACCTTGAGAACATCCGCCTTCCCGAGTACCCATGTGAAGGTAGAACCGTAATAGTAAAACCAGTAATTGCTGGGTTTTTTTTTTACTTTTTTTTATGAATATTTTTGTTTGTATGTTCATTCTGCAGGAAAAATGGTCAAAGAACCTTTATATTGCATCCATGTGTTATGGTCGAACCGTATGCTGACTGATGCTGGTAACAGAGGTTACATTTTACTGAAAACCCCCACTGGAGTTGAATACATTTGGGGGTTTTACAAACTGGTATTCCGTGTGAACGGAAAATTTTGGTGTAACGTAAAGATGGTCGTGCTCTATTACTATGTAAGATCATAATAGAGTTGGTAAAGATAAGAAAGAAACCAAAAAAAAAAAAGAAAAAAAGAAAAAGAGAGTATAAACTATAAAGAGAAATGTGTGTCAAATATGGATTTAAGTTAGGGTGCAGATGAACAGAACATTTGGTTTGTCATCAGGTCTTGTTCATAACTACTGTGTACCCTTCAAAGATTTTATCAATTGCCAAAATGAAATTTGGGTAAATTACACTTTTCGTCCTTTATGTTTACATCGGATTGCAATGGATGCCCTTTAACTTCAATAATTACAGTGGCAATCCTTTATTTGTAAATCTCATCACACCCTAGGTCCTTTAGCACTAACCCAGTTAAACTTGTCAGTTAAATCTGGTCAAATGCAAGACACATAAGGACAATTTGGTCATTTTATGCCATTAAAAATTAAAAAATACATTATAATAAATAAAATAAAAATACTTTTAAAACAATTAATTAGTTAGTATATCTGTATATGTATGTATTATTTAACCAGCCGGCACACCTAAACCATGCCCATCTCTTTCAACCCCCCCCCACCCCACCCCACCACCACCACTGTCCCACCACCACCCCAACCCTCCGGCAACCACGAGCACCGCCACCAACTTCGCAACAAACATCACCATCTTTACAACCATCACCATCAACCACGACCATCTCCACAATCATTACCACTGTCCCACCACCCTAAAGCTCCGACAACCACAAGCACGACCACCATCAGGCCCTTCGTTTCACAAATCGAAGTTTTCTTCTTAGGTTGTCGCCAAACAGATCTGATTTGGTGAGAGGGGTGGTTTAGGGTTTTGAGCAGCGAGTTGTAGGATTGGATCTTGAGTGAAATAAACCCTTAATTGAAGTGATTGAAGGTTTGATTTCTTCGATTACAGTACAGTTATCAATCATTTTGTTGTTAGGGTTTTGTAGTGGTTCTAAAACCATTGTCTTTTTCTTCTGATTGAAATACTCTAAGAAATTCAACTTCAAACAATTACCCCAAACCCTTAGGGACTCAGACTAGAAAAAAAACAAATAAATCAAAATTCAGGATTTGTCAAGCATTACCAGCGCGTCTTCACTTAACATGCTTTCGAACTTTGATGATTAACATCGTTTGCAAGACAGAGAATACCAAGAACACTGACAATAAATAGAAGAGCACCGCAGGTCTTATCATTGGTATTTAGAAAACTTTGATGTGGTAGAACTGTGGAAGCAAAAACTGTGTTTGATTCTAGATTTCTAGTTTAATCAGGTGATGGTTCATATATTTTTCCTTTAAATTTATATAATTCTTGAATGGTGGTTTCAGGGTTCAGAAACAGTGGGTGTTGGTGGGTTTATTGGTGGTGGCTGTTGTTTAGAGAGAGAGTGTGTGTGTTCAAAGTGTGTGTGAGAGAGAGGGAAAGAAAAAAGGGTTATTTATATTTAATCTTATTTTCTTTTATTTATATTGTAAATAACTAAGTAAAAAGACTAAACTGCCCTTAAGTGAATAGACTTAACTGAAAATTTTAACCTTGTTAGTGCTAAAGGACGAAAGATGTACTGAGTTTTCCAAATAAAGGATTGTGACTGTAATTATTAAAGTTAAAGGCTATCTATTGCAATTCAATACAAACATAAAGGACGAAAAATGTAATTTTTCCATGAAATTTTTATAAAACTTTGAATATTGGTTGTTTGTTAAGTTAGGGTGCAGACGAAAGAGTTGGTCTCAGTCTTCTCGGCAGGGGTGTTTCTTTAACTGAAACCCGGAAACCGACCTGAATAAAACTAACATGAACCCGATTAATAAACTATCAAAATATTAGTTTCTATAGTTGCTTGACTCAAATCAAGTTGAGTTTTTATATAGTTTGTTTTGTAATTAATTATTATTATATAGTTTGTTCTGTAATTAATTAGAAATAATGGATTTTAATAATCATAACTATTAGCCGTTGGTCGGCAACGGTTTCAACTTAAAAAATAACTAGTGGTGGTTCCACCTTCACATATTGTAAACTAATAGACCTTTACCAATAGAATCTTAATTTATTTGTCTCCTTATCCTTTTCGGTTTAGTAAAGGTTCATTGGTTTATAATATATGAAAATGTGGGGCAACCACCGGTTATTTTTCAAGTTGGGACCGTTGTCCGGCAAACGGTTAATAATTAGGATTATTAAAATCCATTATTCTAATTAATTATTATTATATAGTTTGTTTTGTAATTAATTATTATTAATATGTATACTAGTTATCTTTACAAAGAATTATTGATCTTGTTATTTGTAACCTGTTTTCTCAACGTACTTTTATTTTTTTTTTCAATTTATTTATAGTTTCAAAATAATTGTTTTTACATAATTAAAATCTATGTTGTCAAGGCTCATTTAGGCGCGCGCATAAACCCACTTTTCAGGCGCATCTCAACCTTCTTGTTTCGCTTCAAAAGCCCCACTTTAAAGCCTTCAGACGTATTTTCAGGCTAAATTCAAACAAAACACATATGAAACAACTATAAGAACCCTAAACAAGTCTGAAAGTTAAACCAGCTCTAAAGAAGTCTAAAACATGTCCAAAATCCCTACAAGTTGTATTTTTATACTAAATGACTCGCCTAAAAAAGCCCTCGCTTTTTAAGCACCTTGCATTGAGTCCTAAGTCTCACCCTTTACGGCTTGAGTGCGCCTTACGCCTTTGACAACTATGATTAAAATATAAATACATAATAATAACAATAAAAATAAAACAATTGCATCCATGGTACCTTCCAAACATAATGAAAAAAACAGAATTGTTAGTAGAGAAGAAAAAAATGCCATGGTGTATGTACATCATTTGAATACATCTCTCTTTAGAAAATAACAATACAATTACATTTTAATCTATTAAAGCTGGGTTGGTCTAGCATTATATTAATAGGGAGATGGTCATGAGAAAACTACATTGTTTTGGTAAAAAATCACACAAGGATAATGCAACCAAATCCAATTTTGTGAGGTGTGAGGCTTGAATTAATGAACAAATGTATGAACAATGTATGAATGAAATGAATACTGGACAAAAGGATTTATACGAGGAAAAAGCTCTTGATCAATGAATGATCTCCGGCATAAAAAACCTCGGGTGATGGAAACTACCGATCACCAACTATATTAAACAAACAATGTTACAAATCGGGATGATAACAAGCTTGTTACAAGGATCACTAGTGTGCAAAAAGTGTGTAATCGCCAATAAGTTGCAGAGAGTTCACGAGAGTAGTGTGTGTTGCTAATAATAATTCTATCAAGCTTGTTATCCCCATTAAAAATAGAAACTGACTAAGCTAACTAACAATCCGAAAAAGATGCTAGCTTCCCACGATCTCCACAACGGTCACGAAGGCCATGCACGTGCAGAATTAGAAGGTATATTCCCCTGGAATCTCGGCAATACCAAGTCCCACTCGAATACTCCTGCAAAACAAGTTCAAATACAAAGGAAACAATTGTTAATGTTAGGATAATAATGAGGATCCGGGATCCTTAACCCTGCAACGTCTTCTGAGGATCCTTAATTCAAACCGAACTGAGGATCCGTGATCCTGGCTGCACTTGAGGATCCGTGATCCATACATTATGAAAATCCGTCCCTAACAATTGCCCCCAAAATATGAGGAATTAGTTGTAACTAGATGACTCATATTTTCTATTTGATCCGGAACAACTTGGTTAGCGAAAAACTAGCCGTTGCCAACGGACCAGCCGTTGGGAATATGACGTCAGCGACAAGACTTCATGCAAAATCATCATTATATATACAGGGTTAGAGATAAGGATCAAGATGCATTTAAATTCGAGCGTTTCTCTCCTTTAAATCTTCATTCGGAGACTCTAACAGGTATCCCTCTAATCCTTCTCTCTAAGATTTCTTCTTCTATTCCGATCCTCTATTCTCCGAGCTTCCATGGTGAAGATGACTCTCCGATCCTCACCTGCTAAGGATCCTAAGAAAGACAGCCCCTTGAAAAGCCAGGGTGTAACTAAAAACCCTTCGCTGGAACTCTGCCGTTTCACTGATCCTGAGATTGATCGGATACGTCATTGCTTTCCGGCGGAAGCCGTCTTCAGATCATTTGACTCTTCAATGAAGAGTGACTGTGTTTCTGATACTTGGATCTCTTTTCCGGCAACCCCTTTTCTGATAGGGTTTTCTTATCCTTTCCCTGTTTTTACACAATCCTTCTTCACATTCACGGGCATGTGCTACATACAAGCCATGCCAATGATGTGGAGAGTTCTCTATACCCTTGAGAACATCATCGAGCAGGAGGGTGTTGAAATAGGGTTGTCCGAGTTGAGTCAGTTATATAATATTGTTAGCCATGGTTCTCACCGTTTCTTGTTCAAGCATAAACATGGTCAGCCTCATCCAATCCTCAAAACCACCAACAATGGTACCCACTGGAAGAGCCATTTCTTCTTTGTGAGGAGGGACTCAATCCCAGATGGGAAAGACCTTCCCAAAAGATGGATCACCCAGGGTAGGATATAGGATCCTTGGACAAGGATCATAGTAGGACTCTATTTCTTTTAAGGATAACTGACCCTTCTTTCTGTTTTTGCTGTGCAGCTATCTCGCTCTCTCACATTCAAGAAACCCCTGCAACAAAAGAAAGACTTGCTGCTTTCTGGAACCTTGATCCTACTGTAAGGACATTTCAAGTCAAAGCAAAGGATTCACAAGAAGCATCCTCCGGTTCCTTCACAATGTCAAGTAAGTATTCGAATCTATGTATGAATAAATATTTAAATGAATGTAAAATATGAATACTTATCTGTGTCTTGCATTTGTAGGCGCTGGAAAATCCTCAAGATCAGCTTCCAGGTTCAGTGTCAGTGATCTCGATGCATTTGCTTCCTCAAAGTCCATCAAGAAGGAACTAGCTGCCAGTCCCAACATCCCGAACCCTAAAGGCATGAGCACGCGAGGCAAGGGTGCCAAGAAAAGAAAGGCCTCTGAGCCCCTTGAAGGCCTCCATCTCATCCAACACCAGTTCGAGGAGTATGTCTCTGAGGTAAGGATCCTGGATCCTTAAGTCTGATCTTCTCTTTCTGAGGATAACGGATCCTGACATATACTTCTTTTATGCAGAAATTTGCTGAGATCCAAATGCTCCTTGATCACAGTCTGGCAGAGGCTGAACAGAAGAACCTGGACTTCCAGCAAATGTTCCTGGCCAAAGACAAGAAAATCTCCTCCCTCGAGAAGGACATCAACCTGGTGAAGAAGGAGTTGGTCCTGACCCAGATCACAGCTCAGCAAGAGAAGGAAGAGGTGATGGAAGGGGCAAAGCTCTCTGCTACAATCTCCATGCTCAAGATCAAGCTACAAATGGCTAAGGAGGCTGAGGATCCTGCTTTCGACAGGTCTGCCTAGAATCAGGAGGCTTGGAAGCAGAAGCTGGCGGAGGTGGATGATGAAGAGGAAACTGAGGAGGTCTTGGCAATTGAGGCTGGTAGCAGCGGGCTGAAGGATCTGGTGGAAGAAGGAGCTGGTGGTGATGATGCAGCGAAGGTTTAGGTTGCAGCAATGAGCGATGATGGATTTATCTAGACGCGGCCGGAGCCCATTTTTTTATGGTTTAATGGTTTTTGTTTGTTGGTGTTTTTAAACAATGTTGGTCTGTATTTGAACAATAGTATTTAGGTTTAAGGAACACAGATCCTTGGGACAATAGGTAGGATGATAGCTGGTGGAGGGATCCTCTGTTTGGGGGATGAAGCCACTATTATCCTGCCATCTTTATTTCCTGCATTTAGACTTTGTTAATATGGACACCCTTTACCTACCCCAGCGGACAAGCCACGTATTGCTGGTAGATGCTCGGGGTAGGTAATTTTGACAACCTTTGAAGGGTTTAACTATGGATAAATAAATAAAACCTTTAACTTTTGGCTATCCTGTGTTGTTCATTTTGTGTCTACTTACCTTTCAATTATTATTTGCATATTCCTTTGAACTTACAAGTTAATAATGAAAGTATAAAAATTAGTTTATGTTAAAAAGTTTAGGATATGATCAAGGATCAAATATCCTATAACTGAAAAGTTTAAAAAGTGAGATAATTTTAGGATCATATATCCTGTTGTCAAAGATCAAGGGTAACATAGATAAATCAAAAATAAAATTGACGTAAATAAAGATCATACCAGAGAATCCAAGTTAGGATCCTAAATCCTTGATGCTTACAATCATGATAACCAAAAAACAAACCTTGTATGAAGTTAGGATCCAGGATCCTTAACTGTTTAGCTCTAGAAACCTGAAATAAGAAATAACTTGGGACTAAGCCAACTGCAAAAGGAAGAGTTAGTGTCTGGGGACAAGCCTAAAAAACTGGGGACAAGCCCAAAGGATCTTGTGTAAACTGGAGTATGGCCCTTACTGGCGACTATCCAAACTTAGTGACATGAAAATGCCAAAACCTTAGCTAACGTGAAAACCTTAGAAACCTTAGGAACGGATGTATGGTACGTCTACCATTATACTTAGGATCCTGAATACAGCCAGTACAATGAAATTGTCAGCCCCTAAAGCGGGTACTGGTCCCATTGCCTTTAACTGCATCAGGATAATCGTGCGCTACTGGCGAAGGTAGTAGATACCTTAAACTGGGGACGAGCCCAAAAACTGGGGATATAACCATAAAACTGGGGACAAGACCATAAAACTTAGGAGACTTCTGTGGATACTTGATCCTTTGTTAAAGATGCACCCACAGAATGAGGATCATATATCCTCTAAGGATCCTTCGTGTATACCGGACATGAGGATGATTAAGGATCCTGGATCCTGCTTACATAAAGTATCTTTTTAAATGGACAGCATTCCAAGCTCTTGGTAGCAAATCACATTCCATTGTTAATAACCGATATGCCCCCTTTCCTGCCTCAGGTTCAATAAGATAGGGGCCTTCCGACTTTGGTGCTAACTTGCCATCAGCAGGATTTGTGGTATTTTGGAATGCTTTCCTCAACACCATGTCACCAACTTGAAACTTTCTGATCCTGACATTCTTGTTATAAGCTCCAGCCATCCTTTGTTGATAGCTAGCCAATCTTATCCTTGCCAAATCCCTGAGTTCTTCTATGGTATCCAAGTCTTGAACCAAGTTTTCAGTATTTCCTTCAGGATCACGGATGCTTGTTCTTGCAGTAGGGACTACCATTTCTGTAGGGATCACTGATTTTGCTCCAAACACTAAAGAAAATGGAGTCTGGCCAGTAGCATTCTTGGGAGTTGTTCTATCAGCCCATAACACATAAGGTAGCTCTTCTGCCCATTTTCCTTTCTTGGATCCAAGCTTCTTCTTCAAGTTATTGATGATGATATTGTAGGATGATTCTGCTTGACCATTAGCTTGTGGGTGGACTGGTGTTGATGTTATCATCTTAATCCCCCAACTGTCACAAAAGTTAGTAGTTCTACTCCTAATAAATTGGGATCCATTATCACAAACAATTTCAGAAGGGATACCAAATCTGGTAATGATGTTTTTGTTTTAATAAAGGATATCACTTCTTTTTCTCTGACTTGAGCAAAGGCTTCAACTTCTATCCACTTGGAAAAGTAATCAGTCATGGCAAGCATAAACACTTTTCCTCCTGGTGCTTTTGGAAGTTTACCAACTATATCCATTCCCCATCTCATGAATGGCCAAGAAGAGGATATAGGATGCAGGAGCTCTGCTGGTTGATGAAGGATATTGCTATGTCTCTGACAAGCATCACATTTCTTGGCATAATCCACAGCATCCTTCTTCATAGTAGGCCAATAATATCTTGTCCTAAGGATCCTTGAGAACAGTGCTCTGCCCCTAGTGTGGTTTCCACAATCTCCTTCATGAAAATCCTTTAGGACTTCTTGAATTTCAGGATCCTCTATACACCTTAGATATGGACCTGCAAGAGATCGTTTATATAACATGTTATTTAGTATTGTAAATTGAGATACCTTTACTTTGAAAGCTCTGGGGTTTTCTCCTGTAGGAATCTCTCCATGTTGTATATATCTCATGATTGGGAGGATCCAGGATCCTGAATGTAATTGTGCATCATCACTAGGTATGATTGCAGAATCCTCTACTATTTCCATAGCTGTGTGATCCTCAATAGCAGGAGTCAAAATATGGATTATGGGAATTTTAATATCCTCTGCAATCTTCAATGATGATCCAAGGTTGGCCAAAGCATCAGCTTTTGCATTTTCTTCTATGGGTACCTATGTCAAACTAAAAGAAACAAAAGAGTCTGCCAATTTCTTGACTATCTCTAGATATTTGATTAGTCTTTCACCTTTAACAACATAAGAACCATTAAAGTGATTAGTAATTAACAATGAATCTACATGTACCTCAAGATACCTGATCCTCATGTGCTTGGCAATTTGCAAACCAGCTATCAAGGCTTTATACTCAGCCTCATTATTAGTAGTTTGAAATTCACAAGCTATTGAGTGGGGTATTATGTCCCCCTGTGGCGATTTTAGTAGTATTCCTAGTACAGTTCCCTTGATGTTTGAAGCCCCATCTGTGAAGAGTATCCAAGGATCCTTAGTCTCTTCAAGCTGTTGAACTTCCAACTTAGCTTCCCTTTGTAGATCACTACTGAAATCTGCCACAAAGTCAGCTAAGACTTGGGATTTAATGGCAGTTCTTGGTTCATATCTTATATCATAAGCACTAAGTTTTACTGCCCATTTAGCCATCCTTCCTGACATTTCAGGTTTCTTGAGAACATTCTTAATTGGAAAGTTAGTTCTAACAATAATAACATGTGTTTCAAAATAATGGCGTAATTTACTTGATGCCATAATCAAAGCAAGGATAAGTTTTTCTAAATGCGAATACCTGGATTCAACATCAAGCAAACTTTTACTTACATAATATACAGGGTGTTGTGTACCTTCATGATCCTTAACAAGGACTGCACTTACTGCCTTAGAAGAAACTGCCAAATATAAGGATAATATATCCCCTTTTTCTGGTTTCATTAAGGCTGGAGCTGAGGATAGGTAATCCTTAAGGGCCTTGAGAGCATTCTCATGCTTTTCAGTCCATTCAAATTTCTTGTTCTTTCTTAGGATGTCATAGAATTCCTTGCATTTCTCTGATGACTTTGAGATGAACCTGTTCAAGGCTGCGATCCTCCCTGTCAATCTTTGCACATCCTTGGCATTGGCAGGAGACTTAATATTCACAATCGCCTTGATTTGCTCTGGACTTGCCTCTATGCCTCTTTTTGTGACCATGTAACCTAGGAACTTGCCTGCTTTTACACCAAAGTGACACTTGGAAGGTGTTATGGGTGAAATTCTGAGCCCATATCCTGAGAAATATCTTGGGTTATATCTTGGTTATATGATATCTGTTCACATCCGGGATGCTGATTCAGGATATTGGTAACATCCTGAATGGTATCCTCAGGATCACTAACGGATTATGTGCAGGTACGTGGGTTGGAAGCTAGCAACGTTCACAAGGACTTATTCCGCGGAAGACTCGGTCCAAGTCGTTCAAATAAAGACGTTGAAGCCGCATTACTCGGTCTACAACGTTTACAATGGAATATTCGGAGCATCCCATATTTATAGGAATTTTCGTTTGTAATTCGTTACTATAAATAGGTGGGTATATCAGATCGAATAGGACATCACATCAACACTCATTACACTCTTACACTTGTTCTTTAGCAATTTTTACTCTCGCACAAAAGCATTGTAACACTTAGCGATCTGGTCAATATCCTGCACTGTATCCTGACGTTTAAAGCAATAAGAAGAACAAGGCAGCTGCGATTGTCAGCTCCCGAGGTTTTATGGCGGCGATCTAGATTGATCAAGGGCTTTCCTCGTACATCTCGTGTCACCCCCTTTACTTTTTGCTCATTGTTTGATCGTAGGTATAGCTCAATATCCTGAGCCGTATCCTGAACACTGTTTTTCCAAACAACTTAACCAGCATATTTTCAATACACTTTTTAGCACACTACCTCACTTAACTAATTTGATCACTTAATTGCTTCGGTAATTTTTGACCAAAACAATTTGGCGCCCACCGTGGGGCAAGTGGTGCTCTCTTTACTAAAAATCTTTGTGAAATCGTTAATCGGTTTTCTGTTTTCAAAACTTTTTGCCACATTGTTTACAATGGCCTCAAGATCAAACATGAGCTCCTCCACTGTGTCTGCTACAACTTCTGCTACTACTGGTCCGGTGCTTCCACCACCTCCTCCAAGGATGCAATCTTCTTCACAACCTCAGGATATTATCCCTACTCGGAGTATTCAGGGATCTGCTCCCATTTTAGCTTCTAATGATGAAATTCTAACCTTATTTGGAAGTGTGCAGGAACAAATGAGGCAGTAACAGGAAACAAACCAAATGCTGTTGAGGGAAATACAATTCCTGAAGTCTGGCTCGAGCAGATCTGCTGAGGATATCGTCACTCCATTACAACCCAGAACTTTGAACTTCAGTTCGGCTGTGTACACTGAGGATAATAGGGGGAATATTGTGCCCAGCCTTCCTCAGAATCATACTCCTGAAATACCCTCCTCGATCAGGATGTCAACCATGAGGAGCTCATGATATGCTTCAGTATATGTGCAGAATCCTCAGACGGGTAACGTGTCAAATAATAATAATACTCATGCTGCTAACAATAGTGGATCTTTGCAGGATACAGGTGTAACATCAGCATTTACTAGGGAGCTTCAGAAGTTGAAGGACATGGTATCCAGTGTACCTGGAGTGGTCCAGCCAATCACGGAAGTGTCCCAAGACAGCCACAGGATATCTTGCTTTGCATATCCTATCTGTGATGCTGAGATTCCAAAGAGATTTCAAACCCCCAACATGAAGCTTTATGATGGAACAACGGATCCTGAAGAGCATATTGCCCAATATAGGGAAAGAATGGAGATTAACCCTATCCCTCCGGAGCTCAAGGAAGCATGCTTGTGCAAGGGTTTTGGTTCTACCTTAACAGGATCAGCCTTGAATTGGCTCCTAAATGTTCCTCCTCATTCGATTACATCATTTACTCACCTAGTGAATTTATTTGATAGTCAGTTTTCTTGTAGTAGAAGCTTTGAAAAACTAACAAGTGACCTCTACAGGATAACACAGGGGCCTCAAGAATCCCTAAGGGATTATGTGAACAAGTTCAGTTGGGAATCTTTAGACATTCCGCATCTTGATGTTGCAACAGCTGTGCAAGCTTTCAAGATGGGGCTGCAAAAAGATTCTCAATTTTACCAAGACCTTGTAATGAACCCATGCAGGAACTTGGATGAAGCTCGAAACAGGGCCCTAAGATATATTCGATTGGAGGATGACAGAAAGATGCAAGAGAGGATGAACTCATCCAACACCTATGAGTCGATTAACAGGAAGTCAGAATCCTCATTTAAGCCATATCGCCCTAAGCCATATGGTGGAAATGAAAACAAGAAAGTGAATGCTATCGAAGATGAGGATCCTGAAGAATATCCTGAATTATCTGAATATTGCTTTTCTGTTAACATTCCTGAATTGATGTATGCTATGCAGGGTTTAGGAGACAAGGCTAGGTGGCCTCGAAAGAATCAACAAAAAGCCGATTGGAAAGATAAGTCAAAATGGTGTGACTTCCATGAAGATTTCGGACATGTAACTGAGGATTGCATTGCTCTAAGAAAAGAAATAAGCTATCTTCTAAGCAAGGGATATCTGAAAGATCTCTTAGGAAGAAAGAAGAATAAGGGTCAGGATACTGAGAAGGATCCTGAGTGAGCAGCGTCACCTCCCGCGGATGCCAAGATAATCAACTTTATTTCGGGAGGATCCGACATTTATGGGACTTCGTATTCGGCGGCGAAGAGACATGCAAAAGAAGCTAAGGCCGAAAGGGGGGACAAACCTGTCAGGATGACTACCCTCACAACTGACAAAGTGATCACATTTGATGCTGATGACAGGGATACTGTCAAGGATCCTCATCATGATGCTCTAGTAATAACATTATATGTGGCTAACCATTTTGTACGCAGGATATTGGTTGATAATGGCAGCTCCGTCAACATAATCCAACTAGAGACTCTGAAGAGAATGAATGTATCTCCGATGGATATCACTTCGAAGTCCACCGTGCTTGTTGGGTTCAGTGGAGAGGCTAGGAACACAGTGGGAGAGATAAAGTTACCAGTATATGTTGAAGGAGTCAACTCGATACAACGTTTCTGTGTGATGGATTCTCTATCCTGCTATAACATCATATTGGGAAGACCATGGATTCACGATATGAAGGCTGTGCCATCAACATATCACCAATGCATCAAGATCCCTACCCCTAGGGGAGTTGTCAAGGTTGATAGTGATCAGCAGGAGGAGAAAGAATGCTACTCATCCTCAATGAAATCCTCAACCAAGCC
Organism: Helianthus tuberosus; assembly: GCA_030545235.1. Lineage (NCBI taxonomy): Eukaryota > Viridiplantae > Streptophyta > Magnoliopsida > Asterales > Asteraceae > Helianthus > Helianthus tuberosus. The sequence continues at coordinate 40,299,696 of CM060387.1, read as the reverse complement.
TAGTACAACATAGCAATTAAAGATGCGGGCCCAGGATATCGTGGAGGATTCGGAGCAGGATGTGAAGAAAATTATCCTGGATCAGGATAATCCTGATATCTCGGTGCTCGTAGGAACCAATATCCCTCAGGATATTGAAGAGTAGTTAACTAACTTTTTGAAATGCAGGATGTCAACATTTGCATGGAAGCATGAGGATATGACTGGTATATCCAAAGACATTATCACTCACAAGCTTGGAATTGACAGATCATTCAAGCCTGTTCAGCAAAAAAGAAGGAAATTTGCTCCTGAGCGGAATACGATTATCCAAGAGGAAGTTGAAAGATTGTTGAAGTCCAGGATGATCAGAGAAGTCAAGTTTCCAAGATGGCTAGCAAACGTAGTCGTGGTACAAAAGAAAAATGGGAAATGGAGAGTCTGTGTAGACTACACAGACTTGAACAAGGCTTGTCCTAAAGACCCATTTCCTCTTCCTCACATTGATGCAATGGTGGATGCTACTGCCGGGCATGAAATGTTGACATTCATGGATGCATCCTCAGGATTTCAGCAGATTCAAATGGAGCCTTCTGACCAGGAGGATACTGCCTTCATGACACCAATAGGTATTTATTGTTATACGGCTATGCCTTTTGGTTTGAAAAATGCAGGTGCGACATAAACATGATGTTCAAAGACAAGCTGGGGGACACCATGGAGGTATACATTGACGATATGGTGGCAAATCAAGGAAAGCTCAGGATCACCTCAAGGATATTAAAGGAGCATTTGATATCCTGGATCAATATAACATGAAGCTAAATCCTGCTAAGTGTCATTTCGGAGTGGGGACAGGAAAATTTCTAGGATATATGGTGACCAAAAGAGGAATAGAGGCGAGCCCGGAGCAGATTAAAGCCATCTTGGATATTAAATCACCCTCAAATATGAAGGATGTTCAACGATTAACAGGGTGAGTGGCAGCATTAAACAGATTTATTTCAAGATCCTCAGAGAAATGCAAAGAGTTTTATGATATCCTGAAGAAGAACAAGAAATTCGAATAGGGTAAGAAACATGAAGCAGCCCTGCAGGATTTGAAGCAATATCTTTCAACTGCACCTCTACTGATGAAGCCTGAGAATGGTGAACCACTATCCCTATACCTCGCAGTATCGGGGAATGCTGTAAGTGCCATCCTTATAAAGGATCATGAAGGTCAGCAATATCCTGTTTATTATGTTAGTAAAAGTTTGTTAAATGCTGAAACTAGGTATTCTCATTTAGAAAAATTGATACTAGCATTAGTTATGGCATCAACGAAGCTTAGACATTACTTTGAGACACATAGGATTCATGTTAAAACAAATTATCCTGTCAAAAATGTGCTTAGGAAACCAGAGATGTCAGGCAGGATGGCCAAGTGGTCAGTAAAGTTGAGTGCTTATGATTTAGTATATGAACCTAGAAATGCCATAAAGTCTCAGGCTTTAGCTGACTTTGTGGCTGATTTTAGTAGTGACATTCAGGATGAGGTAGACCTAGAAGTCCAACAGTTAGGAGAATCCTCAGGATCCTGGACGTTATATACTGATGGTGCATCTAATGTAAGAGGAGTAGGATTGGGAATACTACTAAAATCGCCACAGGGGGACATATTAACCCAGGCTATTAGGTGTGAATTCCCTGCTACTAATAATGAAGCAGAGTATGAGGCTTTAATTGCAGGATTAGAGTTGGCTAAGAGTATGAGTATCAAAAATTTGCAAGTATATGTTGACTCCTTGTTAATTACTAACCATTTTAATGGATCCTATGCAGTAAAGGGTGAGAAATTAATCGAATACCTCGATATTCTCAAAAAAATTAGCAGGATATTTCGATGTTTTTACACTTGAACAGGTACCAAGGGAGGATAATGCTGAAGCAGATGCCTTAGCAAATCTGGGATCATCGATCAGGATACCAGAAGGGACCCAAATACCAATATTACATATCTTGTATCCTGCGACGGATCCTCAGGATAAAGAAGTAGCGGGTATTCAGGATCCTGGAGCAGAGTATCCTGAAAAGGATCCTAAATCCTGGACGGCTCCAATCATGAGATATCTCAAGGAAGGACACATCCCCGGAGATGAAAATCCTAAGGTATTTAGGATGAAGGTATCACGATTCACTATTATAAATAATGTTTTATACAAGAAATCTCTTGCAGGACCGTATTTGAGGTGCTTGGAGGATCCTGAAGCCAAAGAAGTACTTCAGGATATACATGAAGGGGATTGTGGTAACCACACTGGGGGCAGATCATTGTTCTCGAAAGTATTAAGGACAGGATATTATTGGCCAACGATGAGGAAAGACGCTGCAGAATATGCTCGAAGGTGTGATGCATGTCAAAGGCATAGTAACATGCTACATCAACCAGCTGAACCACTATATCCTGTAGCTTCCCCTTGGCCATTCATGAAATGGGGGATGGATATAGTAGGGAAGTTACCAAAAGCTCCGGGAGGAAAAGTTTTTATGCTAGCAATGACGGATTATTTCTCTAAGTGGGTTGAAGCTGAAGCATTTGTTCAAGTTAGAGACCAAGAAGTAGTATCCTTCATAAAGAGGAATATCCTGACCAGGTTTGGGGTACCAGCTGAAATCATTTGTGATAATGGGTCCCAGTTTATAAGCAAGCGGACTGCTGACTTTTGCAAGAGTTGGGGAATCAAAATGATCACGTCTACTCCGGTACATCCTCAAGCGAATGGACAAGCTGAATCCTCAAACAAGATAATTGTCAATAACTTAAAGAAGAGACTCGGAGCCAAAAAAGGAAGATGGGCAGAAGAATTACCCTTTGTTTTGTGGGCTGATAGGACAACGGTAAAGAATGCAACCGTCCAAACCCCATTTTCCTTGGTATTTGGAGCAGAAGCAGTGATTCCAACGGAAATGGCGATACCTACTGCAAGATCTATCCTACAGGATCCTGAACAGAATCCTGAAGCCTTATGTCGAGATTTGGATACTATAGATGAAAAAAGAGATGCAGCAAGGCTAAGGATGGCAGCATATCAACAAAGAATATCCAGAGCATATAACAAGAATATAAGGACTAGGAGATTTCGAGTTGGTGATTTGGTGCTAAGAAAGGCTTTTCAAAATACCACTAATCCTGCCGATGGCAAGCTAGCTCCAAAATGGGAAGGACCATATGAAGTTGAGTCAGAAGCAAGGAAAGGAGCATATAGACTCAAGAATATGGAAGGGGATATGCTACCAAGATCCTGGAATGCAATACACTTAAAGCTTTATTTCAAGTAAGAATAGAATTTAATTTCTATCCCAGAATGGTATGTATTCTATCTCTTTTAAATGTATTTGTTTATTATCTTGAACCCAATACTGACTTAAGCATCGGAGGGGTGTTAGCCAAGCTAACACCCACCTTAGTTTACAGTTGTTTTGCAGCATATGTTTCAGGATATAGCTCCCGGATATGCACTCAGGATAACTCGAAAGATTGGAGGATTGGCCCCCTCTCTCACGTTTAAGGGATCCTGATCCCTTCAAAGGTTTAAAGGTATTCACCTTTCTTTCGAATTGGGTTTAAACACCTCGCCTAGAGCACAAGTTATCTAGGTATAGTTCAAGGTAGCGGGACCAGTTCATGTAAAAGTGGCTGACAATTTCGTTACTGTTGGCTATATCCTGGATCCTGAAGGTATATGGGGATTGATCACCCTCTCTCACGAAAGGGTATTTTCATACTCTCTAAGGTTTAAAGGTTTTCACCTTTCTAAGATTTGGAGTTTATACACTCTCGCCTGTAGCGCATGAAACTCAGGGTTTATCCCCAGGATATCAGTGTTTATCCCCAATATGCTAAGGATTCATTTTAGGATATCAAGAGTTTTGCCTCGGGGTGTTCGGAATTTATTCAAGCCAAAGTGTGAATACATTTGCATTTATGTGTCGTACACAGGGGACTGATGTGTGTAAAATGCAACATATAAATTACATCAAATAAGGCACAAAACTAACCCTTTTTAAGTACTAATATTGGAAAAAGAGTGTTTTTGTCTTCCTTTTGTATTTTCAGGATTAAATGAGCTCAAAAACACAAAAGAAGCAAAAAGACAGCTAAATCCAACTTAAATACAAGGAAAGGAACATTAGTGGACTGCCCGACCCCTCAACGGCACCTTCCAAAGCAAAATGGAGAAGGCAGAAGGCTGAACACGCCCCGTGCTCAGCCAGCACGGGGGCGTGCCCAAGAAGCAGCAGAAAAGACAAACCTATAGAAGCTTCTATTGCCCACCACGGGGCCGTGCTCAGCGGACACGGGGGCGTGTCGAAAGTACAGTAGGCGCATTTATTGTAATTGCGAATTACAATTAATGAGGAGAGAGATTGTCAGACGGACACGGGGCCGTGCCCAGCGGACACGGGGCCGTGTCCAGCTCTCTGTTCAGCCTATAAATAGGAGTGCTTGGATTCATTTCATCTCATCCCTTGGCACACCACCTCTCTCACACTTCATCCACCACCCACCACCATCACAACACCATCATCCACCACCATCATCCATTGTCCATCGTAGAGTGTGTGAGTCGTCTCGGGATCCAAGATTGATCGTAAGAGTTCTTGACAATCAAGGCCATGTTTGCCTAAGTCTCTTACATCACTTGGTGAAGACAAAGTGTCTAGTATAATACTTTTTATTTCTAATCTTTTGCACTTTTTATTTGGTTTTGTATTAATGACTTTAATAACTAGTTACTTATGTTGAAGGTGATCTTTCCTTATCGTTTGTCCGTGGTGTCTTGGCATTATTTTACTGTCTATATAAAATAAAGGATTTTCACCATTCATATCTCCACGGTCTATATGGAGGTATGTTGGCTACCTGGTAGGGGGTTAAGGGAACGGTTTGGTAAAGGTCTTGCCATTGTTCAGCGTTTAGAGGTCCTGCAATGGACCTGGGTCAAATTTAGTAGGACCTCCTTCAATACTTCACGGTATTGGATGGCGGGGGTCCAAACTCTTTGACCCCCTCATAAGTTAACTACTATTAATACTATAACCCGGCTATTTAGGACTGTATCCCTGCTGACTCAGACTACTTAGCCGAGGGTAACGTCACCGCCAAAAGCGGGGCCTACCACAATACTGCATTAATAACTTAATTCATTATCTTCCAATAATCCACCCTTTTAGGATTGTATCCCTGTTGACTCAAACTACTGGGGTGAGGGTAACGTCACCTTCAAAAGAGGGGCCTACTACAATAACTAAGATAATATCTTAATTATGTGCAAAAGTGCGGAAATAATCAAAGGTTATACTAGATACGAGTCGGAACCAAGTGATTCATCTTGTCTATCTGTTTTTATTTTATTTTTATTTTCAGCATTTTAGTTAGTTTTTATTTTTCTTAGCTTAAAACATTTTTCTAAACTTTTATTTTGGTTAGACGTTGAGGATAAACTGGTACTAAAAGCTCTTGTGTCCTTGGACGACCTCGGTATCTTACCAACGCTATACTACACTCAACGATGGGTGCACTTGCCCATATGTGTGTTTAGTGTTAGTGAAATATCGTGTTTTATAAATTTAAAACTTGGCTAAAATAAGTGTTAAAAAGGGCTTAAAATATACACCTAATATATATAACACTTCACACGCATCAGGGACATACATTATACTATTCAAAGGATGGATCCAAGTTTGTAAGTATGCACTGGGGACATTCCTAAGGTGGAAGATTGGAATTGACTCTCTAAGAGTCTTTGGTATGATCTCTCCTTTTTTCAAATGACTTAAGTTTTCTAAGTTATGTGACAATATCCTGACCAGGATATCTCTCAGGATACTTGTCAGGATATTCTCAGAATGTGTTCCCATAATATGTTCAAACAAAACAGTTTTCGTAAGTAAAATTTGTGCACTAATAACAACAATGGTAAGGCCAAAAGAAAAGTTATATTATTAACATAGCAAAAGTTTGTGCTTTTGGTTTCATCTCAAACCGAGATCCATCCACCAAAAGCACAATTAGTCTTTAAACATATTTACCCAACAGTTGAAGGTTTCATCTCAAACCGAGACCCATCCACCTCCAACTGTTGTATTGTTCAAAAAGCATGCAGGAAATGTAAATTGTTCAGGTGCAGAAAAGTAAAGTGCAGAAAAAGTAAATTGTTTTGGGGATTACAAACCAACATTCAAATTTAAAAAGGTGGGCTCCGGCGTTGGCACGTATATCCATCATTGCCCACCTGAATGCCCTCACACAGCGGCATCTTCTCCAACCTTCTCTGCCTTTTCAGCTTCAGCATCCTGAGCAGCATCCTCACCAGCATCCTCTCCAGCATCCTTCTTATCTCCAGCCTTGTCTACCACCTCTGCTGACTTAGAGGATTCTCCGGCTTCAGCAGGAAGTGGCACAGCTTTGTCCCCAAGCTCCTTCAGCTTGGCCACCCAGGATTCAACTGGCCAGGATGGGTATACAAGGCCTGTCTCCTTGGCCTCGTAGGCCATCTTGATGCGAGCCTGTAGCAGGGAGACGATAGCAGAGGCTTTGATTCCTTCCCGGAAAGAAACCATGGCCTGTTCGTGATCCATTTGGACAGTGGCAAGTTTGAGCTCAGCATCTTGGGTGACCTTCTTCAGCATGCCCTCGTAGTGCCGGGTCTTTGCTTCAGCAATGGCACCTTGGTCGGCAACGGTACTTTCGAGCTGTTTAATCCTGGCTTCATGGAGTACAGCAGTACCACAGGCATCGTTGTACAGGTGGAGCAAATGCTGGAGGCCCTGCGCATCAAGTTCAGGTATGAGTTAGAATATATTAACCAGGATATCCTGTTAGGATATCCTATCAGGATATATGTGCAGGATATGTAGCAGGATATTACCTTGTTGAGGAAGGATGTCATTGGCTCTAAGGAGTCAGAAAAGCTGAGTTGATCGTAGGAGAACCCTTCTGGACCTGGAGCACTGACTTCAGGACCTTTCCTCTTCTTTGCTGTGGAAGCACGAGTCCTTGGATTAGCCTTAGGAGCCGGGAGCGGCTTGGAGTTGGTGGCTGCATGGGTCTCTTTCTTGACCATGACTGGGGTAGGATAGCTGTCAAGTTCGTCAAGGTCTAGGTAGACTGGAACCTTGCTGGAGTCTGCATACAGGGAGTAAAATTTCTCCTAAGTATATCAAATAAAGACATGTATGTACATGATATTTTGCAGGATCCTTACCAGACATGTTTGCACTAGAAAGAGGACTTGGAGATGGTGGAGACGGGTTGAAACTTCTTTCAGCCTCTGGAAGGAGTCTGATGGCGTCAATCCTTTTCTTTGAATCAACAAGGGGATGTGCAATCTTCCTGAAATCAGCTGCGTGCACAACAGAAAAAAGAAAGTTAATCAGTTCAGGATATGGAACAGGATAAGAGGCAGGATCATCCTTAAACCCTAAATCCTACCCTTTTTCAACCATTTCACCGGATATTCCGTTCCACCAGGGATTGAGTCTCTTTTTACAAAGAAGAACTTAGATTGCCAATTATCCTCGTTCCTGGTGGCACGAAGTATCAGCGGGTCGCCGGAGGTGGAATAAAACAAAAATCTACATGATCCGTGGCATCTAAGCCGGTAAGCTAGGGGGAGATCATGAACAGAAAGATCAGGAATGTGGTTTTTCTTGATCTGGTCAAGAACGGACAGAACACGCCAAAGCATCGGCATTGTTTGGCTAAAAGGGATTTTTATAATGTTGAAGAATTCGGTGATAAAGTCTGGAAAGGGGAACTGTAACCCTAAGGTGAAGGGAAAGGCACTAAAGCACAACCACTCATTGGAGACCATATCCGACCAGATTTCCCGGTCGAACGGCCGGAATACTGTTCCTTCCGGAAAGATACCGGAGGATTTGAGAGCCGACAAATGGGCACTATCAAAAGAGCATATCTCTTTCTCCGGTTCTTGGAGAAGATTCTGCTGGATAAATGTGGGAGTTGAATCACCAGAACTGGATCTTGTATGTCTCGGCATTTGATCGCCTGAATTTTTGACCGGAAAAGGAGGATGAAGATGAAGATTAGAGAGAGAATGTTTACCTTTTTCCTTATCGGTAGTGATTAAAAAAGAGATGGGGATGAGAAGATATAGGGTGCAATGAGTAAATATAGGCTGAGTAAGTTGCAAACGGTCACATCATGGGTCTTATCTCTTAATTGCCTCGATCTCCGTGAAAAATGTAACCGTTAGTGGCAAGGATACTAAACGGTAACATTTTTGGGGACAATTGTTATGGGTGAAATTCTGAGCCCATATCCTGAGAAATATCTTGGGTTATATCTTGGTTATATGATATCTGTTCACATCCGGGATGCTGATTCAGGATATTGGTAACATCCTGAATGGTATCCTCAGGATCACTAACGGATTATGTGCAGGTACGTGGGTTGGAAGCTAGCAACGTTCACAAGGACTTATTCCGCGGAAGACTCGGTCCAAGTCGTTCAAATAAAGACGTTGAAGCCGCATTACTCGGTCTACAACGTTTACAATGGAATATTCGGAGCATCCCATATTTATAGGAATTTTCGTTTGTAATTCGTTACTATAAATAGGTGGGTATATCAGATCGAATAGGACATCACATCAACACTCATTACACTCTTACACTTGTTCTTTAGCAATTTTTACTCTCGCACAAAAGCATTGTAACACTTAGCGATCTGGTCAATATCCTGCACTGTATCCTGACGTTTAAAGCAATAAGAAGAACAAGGCAGCTGCGATTGTCAGCTCCCGAGGTTTTATGGCGGCGATCTAGATTGATCAAGGGCTTTCCTCGTATATCTCGTGTCACCCCCTTTACTTTTTGCTCATTGTTTGATCGTAGGTACAACTCAATATCCTGAGCCGTATCCTGAACACTGTTTTTCCAAACAACTTAACCAACATATTTTCAATACACTTTTTAGCACACTACCTCACTTAACTAATTTGATCACTTAATTGCTTCAGTAATTTTTGACCAAAACAGAAGGATTCAATTTCATATTGAATTTATCAAGGATATCAAATGCTTCCTCCAAATCGCTTGGGTGATCCTCAACTCTCTTGGACTTAACCACCATGTCATCTATATAGACTTCCATCGTATGTCCAATTTGTTCTTTAAACATCATATTGACTAGCCTTTGGTATGTAGCACCTTCATTTCTTAGTCCAAATGGCATAGCAATATAACAATAGATACCAGTAGGGGTCATAAAGGCTGTATCCTCTTGATCAGATGGTTCCATCTGAATTTGTTGAAATCCAGATGAAGCATCCATGAAAGTCAACAACTCATGACCCGTGGTAGCATCCACCATGGAGTCAATGTGGGGTAATGGGAAAGGATCCTTGGGATATGCCTTGTTTAAATCAGTAAAATCGACACATACCCTCCACTTTCCATTTTTCTTTTGAACAACAACCATATTGGCTAACCACCTTGGATACTTAACCTCTTTAATCATACCTGCTCTGAGCAACTTATCTACCTCCTCCTGGATGATGGCATTCCTCTCAGGTGCAAACTTCCTCCTCTTTTGATGTATGAGTTTGAATGACCTGTTAATGTCAAGTTTATGAGTGATAATATCTTTGGAAATACCTGTCATGTCTTCATGCTTCCAGGCAAAGGTAGTTTTTCTTCTCTTTAGGAAGGATACTAGATCCTCTTCAATATTGTTGAGGATCCTGGATCCTATAAAAACTTTGGATTCAGGATCCTGAGGATCCATCAGGATATCCTTGACATCTTGTTCTCTTGCCTCCAGGACATCTCTTGGAGGATACTTTAATTGCTATTGCTCCCTAGGTCTTGAGGCTGGCTTCATTGATGAAGTATAGCAATTCTTGGCTTCTTGTTGGTCACTTTCAATCTTCACCACACCCCATGGAGTAGGGAGTTTGATGCATTGATGATAGGTAGATGGAACTGCTTTCATGTCATGTATCCATGGCCTGCCAAGGATAACATTGCAACAGGATAAGCAATCTATAACACATTTTTTTTTGAAAAGAATTAACTCCCTCTATGTAAATTAGAAGTTTAATGTCCCCCAATGTGTTTTTGGTTTCTCCACTGAATCCCACAAGAACTGGTGATCTTGGGATAATTTCTGATTCAGGGATGTTCATCTTCTTGAGGACATCAAGTTGAATGATGTTCACTGAGCTTCCTCCATCTATGAGAATCCCGCGAACAAAACGGTTAGATATAAACAAAGTAATAACAAGACCATCATGGTGAGGATCCTGAATGTCCACACGATCATCCTCATCAAAGGATATAACTTTCTCCTGTGTAACGGTCGAGGTTCGAATGGGTCTGTCCCCATTATCTATCTTTGTTTCTTTGGTATGCCTCTTGGCTACTGAAAAGGAAGTGCCACATATGTCTGATCCTCCAGATATGAAGTTGATAATCTGTGCATCAGCAGGAGGAGCTGGAGCTCTTTCCGGGATCTTTTCAGGATCCTGGATCCTTGACTTTTTTCTTCCAAGCAGCTCCTTCAAATGCCCTTTGCTTAACAAATAACCAATCTCCTTCCTGAGTGCTATGCATTCTTCAGTGAGATGGCCGAAATCTTTATGATATGCACACCATTTGGATTTGTCTTTTGTGGCAGCTGGCTTATCATTCTTTCTGGGCCATCTTGTTTTTTCACCTAGATTCTGCATTGCAAGGATTAGTTCATTGTTATCAACAGAAAAGCAATATTCAGAAATGGGAGGGTAATCCTCATCATCCACTTCTTGCTCCACTCCATGCACGTTCTGGTTATCAGATTTGTTGTATAATTTCGATTTGTTGTTCCTGAAGTAGGATCCTTGCTTTTCCTGCTTTGAGGATCCTGCCAGTCTTTCTTGGATCCTTTTATCATCCTCTAGGCGGATGAATCTAAGGGCCATGGTTCTTACTTCATCAAGATTCCTGCAAGGGATCATGTCAAGATCATCATAGAACTGTGAATCCTTAAGTAAACTCATTTTGAAGGCTTCTACAGCCGTAGCTATATCCAGGTTAGGAATTTCCAAGGATTCTCTACTGAATTTAGTAATATAATCTCTAAGTGATTCATTTTGACCATGTGTTACCCTATATAGATCACTAGTTAAACGTTCAAACCTCCTACTGCATGAGAATTGGCTATTAAACAAATTAACTAGATTAGCAAATGAAGTAATAGAGTAAGGGGGAAGACTTAGCAGCCATTTAAGAGCGGATCCTGTCAGTGTGGATCCGAAACCCTTGCATAGACATGCTTCTTTTAACCTCTAAGGGATGGGATTGATCTCCATCCTTTCTCTGTACTGAGCTACATGCTCTTCAGGATCAGTTGAGCCATCATACAACTTCATGTTCGGTGTTTGAAACCTCTTTGGTATTTCTGCATCACAAATAGGTGGTGCAAATCGAGATATCCCGTGACTCCCATCTAGAATTTCTGGAATGGGTTTGACCACTCCCGGAACACTGGATATCATATCCTTGAGTTTCTGTAACTCTCTAGCCATAGCTTGGTTGATTCCTGTATCCTGCACAAAGCCATGGTTAGTATTATAAGTAGTATTTAAAGTGTTACCTCCTGATGGATTCAAGGGTGGAACTCCTGGTGTGAATCCATATTGACGTGATTCTAGCATGATCGAGGGACCCGACGAAGCAATAGTCTGCATAGGGATGAAGTCTCCCAAATGAATATCTGAACTTCCGGGTTGTACACTCCTTAAGGATCCTTGATCCTGAAAGATGTGGGATCCTTGATACACTGAGACTAGGGGTCTTGGAGGATAATCCATGGATCCGTAAACCTAAGATGAGGATCCCTGAAACTGAGAGGAGGATCCTTGAACCTGAGAGGATCCCTGAACCTGAGAAGAGGATCCTTGACCCTGGAATGAGGATCCTTGAACCGTCTGCGCTCCCATATATCCTCCAGAACTGAAAAAGGATCCTTGATGTTGGGAGGAGGATCCTTGAGGCTGAAGAGAGGATCCCGAAGGCTGAAAGTAGGATCCTTGAGCCTGAGTCATTACCAACGATCCATAGCGTATACTCGACAATCCACCCTGGTATTGAGTGCCTGATGCTGTGGAGTGCTGGGCTGTTATGGCTGGAGAATCAAAATTCAGTGATCTGGGCACCAATGGAGAGTGATCCTCTGCTTATCTCTTCAATTTCTTGATGTCATCAATCTCTCGAAGGATCCTGTCATTAGTTCTGTCCTGCTGCTGCATGTGATCCTTTATCTGCAAAATCAAAGAATAAAGATCATTATTAGTAGGACCAGAAGAAGCAGTAGAAGTTGGTTTTGGGAAAATGGGGGTTTGTTTCTTCGCAATATTCTCAGCATTCTTCTAGGATCCAGAAGGTGCAGGAGGCAAAGGTGGAATGCCCTGTGAAGAGGTGATCACCGACATGGAGCTTGAAGTGTTTTTTCCCTGGGAAGCCATGTGGTTGAAGGTAATGAACCGAAATGAACAAAATTTCTCAGAAATGAAGCACCAATTGCCCCACGGTGGGCGCCAAACTTTTTTGGTCAAAAATCACACAAGGATAATGCAACCAAATCCGATTTTGTGAGGTGTGATGCTTGAATTAATGAACAAATGTATGAACAATGTATGAATGAAATGAATACTGGACAAAAGGATTTATACGAGGAAAAAGCCCTTGATCAATGAATGATCTCCGGCATAAAAAACCTCGGGTGATGGAAACTACCGATCACCAACTATATTAAACAGACAATGTTACAAATCGGGATGATAACAAGCTTGTTACAAGGATCACTAGTGTGCAAAAAGTGTGTAATCGCCAATAAGTTGCAGAGAGTTCACGAGAGTAGTGTGTGTTGCTAATAATAATTATATCAAGCTTGTTATCCCCATTAAAAATAGAAACTAACTAAGCTAACTAACAATCCGAAAAAGATGCTAGCTTCACGCACGATCTCCACAACGGTCACGAAGGCCATGCACGTGCAGAATTAGAAGGTATATTCCCCTGGAATCTCGGCAAGACCAAGTCCCACTCGAATACTCCTGCAAAACAAGTTCAAATACAAAGGAAACAATTGTTAATGTTAGGATAATAATGAGGATCCAGGATCCTTAACCCTGCAACGTCTTCTGAGGATCCTTAATTCAAATCGAACTGAGGATCCGTGATCCTGGCTGCACTTGAGGATCCGTGATCCATACATTATGAAAATCCATCCCTAACATACATATAAATCAGAAAACTAGAAAACTAACTAAAAAAACCTAAAAAACATACCATTTTTTTTATAAAAATCGCTGTTATATATATATATTTATAAAATTTTCACAAAAAAAAAAACTTGTAGTACACATGTGCATTCCAGTTTTAGGTTTTCGGGAGGGGGGGGGGGGGTTTAAGTTTTTTTTTGGGTGGGGGGTGGTTTAAGTTTTTTTTGGAGGGTGTCGGTGGGGGGGGGGGGGTGGGTTAAGTGGTTTAGGCTTTCCGTATTAGTGACATGTGCAGTACAATTTTTTTTTTGAATTTTTTTTTATATATAAAAACCTGCGAATAAAATAATAAAATTGTAAAAAAAAAAATTTGTATGTTTTTTTAGACTTTTTTAGTTAGTTTTTTTGTTTTCTCATGATTCATCTCTTATTTTAACATATATAACAATTTTGGCTAGAGTCTCTCGTGTACTTTAGTGTTTTTCTAGACATTTTAGCAAGGGTGTTGTTCCTTTTAAACTTTAAAATGAAGCTACATCTGCAACATCAAAAAAAAAAAAAAAAAAACTTATCGAAAACAAAAGAGGCAAAAAGAAGTTAACCTGTGTGAACTGTGAAAAAAGTTGACCAAATTCTGCCTACATAAGAGTTGTAGAGATCATACAATACAGGTGTAAAAAAAGTTGATGCATAACCTGTAGATAGATCAAAGGATTAAAGAGACTGAAAAATTATGTGAATATTGTTATTTATTTACCAGCAAAATGGCACCAAGATAACTACCAAGTATGAAACCAAAGCCTTGAAGAACAATCATTGCCACAGCGACATGTTTGGTAATTGGTATGTTCAAAAGAAGGCTCGGGTTTAGTTGATAAAATTATACAAATTTTATTTTATAATGTTAAAGTAAATTAAGATGAACCCATGCATAGAAGTATAGAATGACGATGAGGACCAAAAAATAAATTGAACATATCTCTCTATACAATCTATAAGGCTATGTGGCATGGTGATGGTTCTCCTTTGGAGGATGGTCCGTCACGTAGGCGCCACGTAGATCGGGTGTAAGGATGGGGCAAAAAGGATAGAGGTATGGAAATGGGGGGATGGATCTAAAATATATGTATATGTTATATGTATATATGTGTGTGTTAGGAGTTTTTGTCCTCTAGTGGGACGGCTTGAACGGCCTGGAGAAGCCATAGAGGACGCCGCCGGTGGGGAGGAAATGGGGGGAGGAGCGGCGCCGCACCAGGACGGACCTCATGCCGGAGAGCCTAATATAATAAAGGAATGTTGATAAATCCTAGGTGTCAAAATTCTATCCCTCCCAAGTTATACTAATTCCATGTGTAATTTTTATAGCTTTTTAATTTTTATGTTTTATTATACATATTGCATCTCAATCTCTTTCCATACATTAAAACATAATGTACAGGGCTGGTGATGAGGGTGTGCGAGGAGGACCACCGCATAGATCCCGTGATTTCGAGGGGCAAGTGTTTTTTTTTAGGGTTATTGGATTTTATCACACTTAACTATTGACCATTGGCCGCTGCCACCCCCAACTATCACTTTGACTCCTGTCACCCCCAACTTAACACTTAGTGTGTTCTGTCACCATATCACTAACTATTTATCCTGTTATTATACTTTTGGTGGTGTTCTAAGATCCTTAAAACCTTCCCAAGATCATTGACACCCCAAAAAGTGTAGTAACATGTTCAAAAGTTAGGGATCGGTTAACGACGTGGTGACTGAACACACTAAGTGTTAAGTTGGGGGTGACGGGCGTCAAAGTGATAGTTGGGGGTGGCAGCGGCCAATAGACAATAGTTGAGGGTGATAAAATCTAATAACCCTTTTTTTTATAAAAAAATCCGATATATATATAGGGGACCGCTAGAATGAGAACCAACTCGAGTTATGAGAACCGCGAGAACTACTTGATCCGGGGCGAGGTGGACCAATTTTTTTTTTCAAAAACGTAGATGCATGTATTATAAACACATTCGTAAAAAAAAATTTTAAAAAAAATTGCCGTGTGTGTAGTTTTTTTACACCACAAGTTTGTGGTTTACGAGTTCCGTAAATTGTGTGTGTAGTTTTTTACACCACAAGTTTGTGGTTTACGAGTTCCGTAAATTTACGGAACTCGTAAACCACAAACTTGTGGTGTAAAAAACTACACACACGGCATTTTTAAATTTTTTTTTACGAATGTGTTTATAATACATGCATCTACGTTTTTGAAATTTTTTTTGGTCCACCTCGCCCCGTACGGTGTGGTTCTCGCGGTTCTCATAACTCGAGGTGGTTCTCATTCTAGCGGTCCCATATATATATATA
The DNA here is from genome assembly GCA_030545235.1 of Helianthus tuberosus. Lineage (NCBI taxonomy): Eukaryota > Viridiplantae > Streptophyta > Magnoliopsida > Asterales > Asteraceae > Helianthus > Helianthus tuberosus. Next base: position 40,284,094 of record CM060387.1, on the reverse strand, counting down.
TGTTAATTTTTTCTCAAATAGTATATTCATACCAACTCTAAGTAGGCTCATTTACAAAACAATTTTTATGGTTTAAAGTTAATCCATTGACATTAGGTTTAGTATGTCCAATACCCAATTGATTTAAAAAATTGATAATAATAAAACAGTTTAAAAATCATGGGCGGCAATTTCCTGGATATTGAAACGACGCAGGCACAGAGCAACCCATCGACGCAGGCATTGAACAAAAGCAAAGAACAAGTAACCAATGTACAGAACAAGGCATCGAACATAAGCGGTGAAGCACGAACAGAACAACCCATCGGCAGTTGCTCCGTGATTTCGAGGGGCCCTAAACATCGAGTAAGAACAAGATCAGAACATCGAAGGGAAGAGGTTTAGCGTTGTTATTTTGTTAGTTTCTGAAATTTTGAGTATTGATTATTGTTGGGATTGAACCCTACCAGAGGAACAGTTGATTAAAGCCAAAACTGGATCAGAGCAGTGGATCCAGAATAAGCAAATGTTTGTACACAAGCTTTCCCCTTGATAATGGCTCTAACATCTGATGGATTCAATCTACTGCCTTTCCTAACTGCTGTTGACTCCAAAGAACTGATAAAGACCAAAGTGCTGATGTCTCAAACAACTGACTTGCCTCAAGTACTGCTGAAGACTAGAAGCACTGCTGAAGACTAAGCAGTGGAATGAAGAATCAGTAGTTCAGTTCATTTCTATGTAATATATTGTAATAAGTTGTTTGCTATCAATAGTTGTATTGAGGGCAGTAGTTAGAGTTTGTTAGGAGGTTAGATGTCACTATCATGGTGACGTCAGCAAAGATGCCACAGTGGTTTGGACGTGCCTATAAATAGAACAATACCCTGTACTGTTCTATTAGCTCTTCATCACTTTTCTTCCTGTACGAACAAACACTGTGAGCTCAGGCTGAGGGGGAGTTTGTTACATGCATGCAAAATTGTAATCGGTGTTTGGAATAAATTTAAGCATTCGGTTCAATGTTCAAACATGTGTGTTGAAAGCATTTCTCCTATTTGATTGTGTGCAAAGTTTATTTTCATTTTAATTCCGCTGCATTACTTGTTCATCTTCATCATTTCTTAAACAAAAACACAATAAAAAAGAAACTCAGATCCTAACAATTGGTATCAGAGCTCGGACAGTCAAATTTGATTTAACAATCATTTTGACATAAATAGTTCAGCTCACAATCGTTGATACTGATAGTTGTTCGTTTTGTTGAAAAACAGAGTAAGGTTTAATCACGTTCAAAGTTGATTAATCAGTGCCTGTAAAACAACCAGGATGACGTCACAATCACAAGATGATAAGAATAACATTGGTTCACTTTTCAAACCACCCATGTTGAAACAAAATGAATACAACATCTGGGAGAGAAGGATGGGTCACATCCTTGCTCAACAGAATACCGGATGTTGGAGATCTGTTGTTTTTGGACCACATGTTCCCATGGTGCCAAGTGCTGAGGATACAAAGAAGTTCGAACCTAAGAAACCTGAAAACTATAATGAAACTGATTTTCAAAAATTCGAACTCGATGCCAAAGCATTTAGCATCATTGCATATGCACTACCCAATGAAATTTATGCTGGGTTGTTACATTGTAACAGTGCCAAGGAATTATGGGATGCACTTAAGGAACAATTTGGGGGAACTGAAGAAGTAATTGAAAATAACAGGGAAATTCTGAATCAGCAGTATGAAACCTTTTGTCACATTAAGGGTGAATCATTAACTCAACAGTTTGAGCGATTCAGTTGTCTCATTAGTGAGCTAAGACATGTTAAGGTTGTATTTCCAAATTCTACACAAAATAGCAGGTTTCTTAGATCACTACCTGAAAAATGGGATACAATTGCCTTTGTTACTAGAAACTCTGTTGAGTTCAAAGATCTGACACTGACCCAACTTCATGGTAGACTCCTGACCTATGAAAGGGAGTTAAACCAGAAAAAGTGGTTGCAGGAGTTTGGCAAAGTTGCAGATGATTATTCATTTGGCAGCACAGCTCTTCTGGGTCAAGATGAGTCTAGCAGTAGTAAGGATCAGAATTATGATCATTTTATTGACATAACTGCTGGTGGTATTTTCAACTCTGATCCTCACTCATCCAACTTTGCTTTCACAGCAAATGGAGAAAGCCAGATCTCTGATAATCTGTCTTTTGAACTCAATGATTTACAACACTTTGATCCCACTAACTTAGAAGAAATGGACATCTTGCATCAATTGGCATTGCTTAGTGTAAGAACAAGCAAATTCTATAAAAGAACAGGGAGAAAATTCCCAGGGTTACATGGGAATTTAAAAGTGGGGCTGGATAAGTCAAAAATCAAGTGCTATAAGTGCAATAGGCTAGGTCATTTTGCTAGGGAATGCAGGAGTCAAACCACTGGTCCAATTATTACTCATCCCAGCTCAAACCCTAGACCACAACATCAAAGCACTGTGCACTATACCCAATATACCCCTGCAGCCCATGTTAACACTGCTCACTATGCTGCAACCCCTGTACCAGTGCATTATGTTCAAACCACTGTTCCACAAATTCAGTATGTTCAAGCCCCTGTCCCGCAGGCTCAAGTGCAACACGTTGCACCTCAACAAACTGCTCCAACAGTGGTTCAACCAGATCAACAAAGCTTTTTCACCCAAGGTTTTGTTGACTGGAGCAGTATGCCTGATGAGCTTGGTGATGAAAATTTTGCACTCTATGCTTCTAATGATACTTTTAATGATGAATTTTGTCTTATAGCATTAGAGTCAATACCAGAAGGGGTAGAAGCTGAAGGAGAACACCTAAGTGCTGAAACAGTGGATGAAGTAGCTGAAGCAGTGGTTACTGCAGTTGCTGGTGAAATACTGCTGGGAGAAAATTCAGAAACACTGATTGAACCACTGTTTAACCCCAGGTCCAAAGAAGAAAACGAAGAAAAGAAGGAAGGTGAGAAAGAAGAGAGAGCTGATGAAGAAAGTGATCATCAATGTGATTGTGCCATGATGGCTGCTGCCAAGGTATCACCTCAGGTTCTTGAAAATCTGTGTTCAGACAAATGCATTATTGCATTTGCTATCATTAAAGAGGTGAATGAAAACCTTAGGGATAAAGTCGTAACTGATGAAGTCAAATTTGAAAGGTCTTTAAAAGAACTTAAAAACAAATTGGCTGAAAAAGATAAAGAAATCTACAGTCTCAAAGAAGAGCAAAGCATAACCAAGAATTAACTCCAAACTATGATAGAAAAATATCAAGTTTGCAAAAATGAGTTGGAATCCACCCAAATCACTTGTGAAAGATGGGTGGAATCTTGTAAAGGTTATGAGGTCATGCTTGAAAAACAGCTTGAAAGCAATGTAAAATTTGGCATAGGATTTAGAAAATATGATGAAATTGAAAACACTGCTGCAAAACAAGCTGGTTCAGTTGAAATAACTCCAACCAACAAGAATGGCCAAGAGGTTAAGATAACTGACAAACTTGGTAACAAAATCACTCTGGAAAGATCTGTGGGATCCTCAACCTTTGGAAATTGAGAAATACCAATTTAAACCCACATGGTCTGATGAGTGTGACATTCTTGAAAATTTTAAACCAATGGACTTCTCAATCACTGATGGTGTAAAAGCTCCTAAAGCAAAGGTCATTCGTCTCAAAGACATCCCAATAGTGGTTCAAAACTCTGTTGCTAAGGAGTCTGAGAAGAAGAAAAGAAGAGAAAAAGTAAAGAACCTGTTTTGTGATTTCTGTGAAAAGAAGAACCATCTAACAAAAGAATGTTTTCATCTAAAAGCAAATGATATCAACAAAACAAGTGTTATTGTACCTGCTAAGAGCTGTACCATCTGTGGTAAATCAAACCACAAAACTCAAGAATGTGTGTATCTCAAAAACTTTGATGTAAAAAAGAATGAGTACACTGCAAAAACATCCTTAAGTTCATCAACATCATCTGTTAAGTTCACCAAGAACCAACCACTGTTTGTGCCAGTCCAAACAGCTGTTACAAAACAGTTGAACCAAACATCTGTCAAAAGAGATGTTCAGGTGACTGATGCACCCCCTGCCAATCAATACAAAAGAGGTAAGGGACAACCACCATACCAAAGGATCCCACATGTTTATGAGGTTTACAAAAAGGCTTCTAAACCAAGAGTGAACATGTATCCTTTTGGTTATCAGCAGATCATTGGGCAAGACACCCAACAGTGGTTAGAGAAAAACAGTTCCAAAACTGTCCAAACCCCTAACCTAACCACTGCCCATCCACCTGAACTTAACCTAGACACTGCTGAGACCCCATCCAAAGCCTTATTGGCTTTGGATAACCTAATGAACTAATCTTTTACTACATGTGCAGGGAGCTTCTGCATGCTTAGATAGTCTTTGGTATGTAGATAGTGGAGGCTCCAGGCACATGACAGGATGTAGAGCCCTTCTTAAAGATTTCAAAACTCATGGAGGGGGTGATATATCCTTTGGAAATAATAGTAAAGGGAAGGTTCTAGGGTCTGGTACTGTTCAGTCTGGTAAAGTTAAGTTTGAAAATGTCAATCTATTAGACAATCTAAAATTCAACCTCTTAAGTGTCTCTCAAATGAGTGATAAGGGCTATGGCTCATTCTTTACAAAAGAGTGTTGTAGGATTGTTGGACCATAAATGGTTGAAAAGATTGAAGCAATAATAAAAAATGGAAAAACCCAACTTGTTGCTCAAAGAAGTGGCAATGTTTATGTGGTGGATATGTCAAAAGAGAGCCCAAGGACTGATGCCTGTCTGTTCTCAGCTGCCTCTAATAAAGAGACAAAATTATGGCACATGAGATTAGGGCACACAAATATCAAGACAATCACTGCTATTTCAAAACAGGGGTTAGTAAGAGGTTTACCTCAAAATCTGTTCTCCTGTCCTGAGCATTGTGTTTCCTGCCTAAAAGGAAAACAACTTAAAAGCTCACACAAATCAATTGAAGAGTCCAAAACAACCAAGTGTTTGCAAATGCTTCATATGGATTTGTTTGGCCCAGTTAAAGTCATGAGTCTTACTAAGAAAAGATATTGTTTGGTTATTGTTGATGACTTTTCTAGGTTTACTTGGACTTACTTTTTACACTCAAAAGATGAGACTGCAGGCATTCTGCAAGACTTTGTGAAATAGGTTGAAAAGCAGTTTGACTTGCCAGTAAAAATCTTCAGAAGTGATAATTGCACAGAGTTCAGAAACAAGGAGTTAGATGATTTCTGTGTGTCAAAAGGAATTGTGAGGCAGTACAGCATTCTAAGAACACCAGAACAAAATGGGGTTGTTGAGAGAAAGAACAGGATTTTGATTGAGGCTGCCAGAACCATGCTTGCTGATTCTGGTTTGCCATTAACGTTTTGGGCAGAGGCAGTAAACATTACTTGCTATGTCCAAAACAGAGTTTTAATCAACCCCAGGCATCAAAAGACTGCCTATGAACTGCTGTATAAAATAAATCCATTGATTTCATATTTCAAAGTTTTTGGCTGCCCATGCTTCATTTTAAACTTAAAAGATTCTATTTCAAAGTTTGCAGCCAAAATTGATTGTGGTTATCATCTGGGATACTCAACCACTGCTAAGGCCTACAAAGCGTTTAACACAAGGACTAAGACAGTGGAAGAGACTTTGAATGTAAAGTTCAATGAACTTTCATCAATGAAAATCCCAGCAAATCCTGCAGAATTGTTTGATCTTGATAAATTTACTTTTGAAAATACTGCTGTCAAGACTAACAGTGCAGGTCCATCAGAAAGTTCATCATCAGACTATGGATATGAAGTCATCATTCCACAACAAAAGTATGCTTCAAATGGTAGAGCAGCAGTTGTTCAAAACAGCTGTCAAAGTTTAACCACTGCTACCTCAACAGTTGTTGACCAAAGTAGCCCATCAACCCCAGCTTCCACATCATCAAACACTGTTGATAAAAGTCCTCAAACAGTGGAACAAAGTCAACATGTGTCCACACCATTACCTCCTATTCCACCCCCATTTGAAGCCACTGCTGGATCATCAAAGTCACCAGCAGTGGTTAGCTCAGATGATTCACATCTGCAACCTTCACCATTAAATGCCATTGTTCCATACCAAGGAGATCTAATCTTCTTGAAATCTCATCCACCTGACCAAATCATTGGCAACATCAATGAAGGGGTGCTCACAAGAAGTCAATCCCAAAACATTTGTCTTTTTGCTGGTTTCCTATCTCTCCATCAGCCAGTCAAGTACCAAGAGGCACTGAAAGACAACAGCTGGGTAGAAGCCATGCATGACGAGCTCCAACAGTTCAAAAGACAACAAGTTTGGGAGCTTGTACCACTTCCAGAGGGTGTAAGTCCTATTGGCACAAAGTGGGTCTTCAAAAATAAAACTGATGAAAGGGACATTGTTGTCAAGAATAAAGCCAGGCTTATGGTTCAAGGGTTCAGATAGGAAGAGGGCATTGACTATGATGAAACATTTGCCCCTGTAGCAAGACTTGAAGCTATCAGACTATTCTTGGCCTTTGCTGTCAACCACAACATTAAGGTGTATCAAATGGATATCAAATGTGCATTCCTCTATGGTAAGATTCAAGAAGAGGTTTATGTTTGTCAACCTCCAGGCTTTAAGGATCCATTTAATCCAAATCATGTCTACAAGCTAAATAAAGGTTTGTATGGCCTGAAACAAGCACCAAGGGCCTGGTATGAAACTCTTTCCACCTTTCTACTTTCCATTGGTTTCACAAGAGGTAAAATAGACAAAACAATGTTTCTAAAATGGAGAGGAAAGGATTTAATGAGTGTCCAGATTTATGTGGATGACATTATTTTTGGAAGCACATATAACAAAATGTGTGAAGAGTTTAGGAAACTCATGACAGCTGAGTTTGAAATGAGTGCAATGGGTGAACTCCAGTGCTTTCTTGGTCTCCAAGTAAGGCAACGGCAAAATGGCACTTTTATCCATCAAGGCAAATATGCAAAAGAACTTTTAAAGAAATTTGAGATGGATGATTGTAAGCCATGCAGTACACCCATTGCAACCAGTAAAATAGTCATGTCTGATGAAAAGGATGATTTGGTTGATCAAACTCTATATAGAAGCATGATTGGGTCTTTATTGTACCTAACTGCATCTAGGCCAGACATCATGTTTGCAACATGTGTTTGTGCAAGATCCTAATCAGCCCCTAGAAAGTCAAACCGTATTGCTGTAAAAAGGATATTCAGATACCTAAAAGGTGCTCCCACACTTGGTATCTGGTATCCAGCTAATGGAAATATCAAGCTTTTAGGTTTCTCAGATAGTGACTTTGCTGGATGTGACAAGACAAGGAAGTCCACTTCAGGAGGGTGCCAATTCCTAGGCAGTTGCTTAGTGTCTTGGCAAAGCAAAAAGCAAGCAGCTGTTTCAACATCCACTGCTGAGGCAGAATACATAGCTGCTGCAAGCTGTACAGCCCAACTGCTTTGGCTTCAAAATCAATTGCTGGATTTTGGTATCACTGCCCTAAAGACACCTCTTATGTTTGACAGCCAGGCAACATAAAATATCATCAAAAATCCAGTTTCCCACTCAACCACCAAGCACATTGACATCAGACATCACTTTGTGAGGGATTGATATGAAAAATGTTTGATTTCTCTGCACCATGTTCCAACTAAAGATCAGCTGGCAGATGTGCTAACAAAAGCATTAGAGACATCCACCTTTGAAAGCTTGATCTCTAGGATTGGCATGCTAAACATGGAATAACAAGCAAAATCTTGTTTTTCTATGAATAAAAGCATTAAAATGTTTTCAGAAAATAAAAAATCCATCCTTAAAAATAGCTAAAAATGATTTTTTCATTAAAATCCTTAAAATTCTGCCATAACCACTTATTTGTTCAAACATTTGCTCCACTAAAAGCTGTCCACTACTGAAAGTCAACCCTTGTTCTCTCATTTCTTTGGTAATAACTGTTGTTCAAAATCAGTGTTTTCATCCACTGATAAGCTATCCACTGATAGTTAAAATCACCCACTGTTTTCATTGTACCGTTACAACCACTGATATTGCTCCATCAGTGGTTTCATAAAACAACTGTCTTCCATTACTCATCAGGGGTTGGCACGTGGACAGTACATAGCGGTCAGATCTTTTGTAACCGCTGCCACGTCAGCATTCACTTTTTTCCTTATAAAACCCTGATCAAAACCCCCAAACAGCGTTTTACACTGTCGAATTGAATTCTAAAATTCCTTTCTCAAAAGCAGTTTCCATCTTTCTCTCTCAAATCATTCATCGTTCTTCTTCTTCAAAATGACAAAATCAAAGTCTTCTTCATCTGAGAAACCCACTTCAAAATCATATTCTAAAAAGGCCACTCAAATGGCTACCACACCCATTGAAATTCCATACAAAGCTCCTCACAACTATCTGGGTCTCCTCACAAAACCCGGTACCATCGATACCTATGATTCCATCATTGATAATATGTCATCTTCAAAGTACAAAACTTTGTTGATTACTGATGCTCCAATTTACCTAAAAACCCAGAGAGCATTTTGAAAAAATGCCACACTTGAAACCCAAGGTGAGACGGCCATAGCCATTAATTCCTCAATAATGGGTAAAAAGGTTCAAATCACCCCACAATCCATTTCAGACGTATTTGAACTCGATGATCAGCAAGGTAAAACTTCTTTTCCCAAAAACGAGTATCAAACTGATTTTCTTGAGAGGGGGTATGCTGAAGAAATGAGAAAAGACACCTTACAAAAGGGTAACTTTCCTCCTGCAACAAGATTTTTATTCCATACCTTCTTGATGTGTGTTTCAAATAAAACAACTGCTTTAATGAGATACCATTAAAGATCCAATACCTGGGATATGCTATTTTGCAAAATGAAAATTTTAACTACTCCCAGGACATCTTTGATGACTTGGTCAAAAATGTTACTGCAAAATCATTCTTATTATTTCCAAGGTTCTTAAGTTTTTACTTTCAAAAGAAGTTTGGAAAGGATGATGCTCATGTGCTCATCCAAGGTGACTCTTTTCAAATAAATGGCTTACAAACTGAAACATTTACAAGATTATCAAAGCCTTCTAAAACAAAAGCAGAGGCTCCTAAGCACATTTTAGCAGCTACCACTGCTCCTCAGGCACCTGCTGCTAAGCCCACTGCTCTAGGTGATCACAGCAGCAAAACCACTGCTGTGAACCCACACTTAAAATCACCAAAAAGCCAAGACAAAAGAAAACACAAAAGCCCCCCAAACCAAAAACAAAGGCAACTCTGGAAGATGAGATCCCAGAGAAACTGCCAGTGACAACACCAAAGTCACTAGAAACCACTACTGCTACTTCCTCACATCAGATGGTAAAAAGATCTCAACCCATGCCTCATACTCCTCCTGCTTCTTCTAAAAAAGAACAAGTTGTACACATAGGGACTCCACAATATGATGTTTTGGAATCAATTGCTTCCATCATCCACAACCTACTGCCCGGGGCAAATTCGCTTTCTACACCCATACTCACAACCATAATTCCCCCACAAACAAAACTCCTGTTGGATGCTCTTGATTTGAACCAGACACAAACCAGTCCTTCTCAATCACCTGTCAATGAGAATATACCTCAACAAGTGACTGGGTCTGATGTTTCAATCATTGCTAACCCACCAACAGCACCTGAGGAGGTTACACCCCTTGAGTTACAAGTAACTCTTGGTGGTAGTTCAAGTGAAGCAGCCACTACAAGTGCTGAACCCACTGGTTTGCATTTGGGTAGTGGTTTCATTAATAAGACTTCCTTGAAGGAAATTTCTTCTCTGGGAACTCTTGTGTATCCAGTGTTCACTGGTTCACTAAAAAGTGTTTCTCATTTTGAAGGAAGAGGTCCCCAGTACCAAGACAAAGGGGCATCAGTGGATGACTTTTGGGATACATTTCCTGAGTCAACCACTGTTACAACCACTACTAGTGGGAAATCAGATGATCCCATTAAGTTGAGTGATGGTTTAATGTACCGAGAATTGACGGGTAGAATTGATAAACTGGATACTTCTATGGCAGAAATCAAAGAAATACTGCAACAGTTGTTGAAAGTTCAAAAGGTACTACTCACTGCTGCACCAACTCCAACAGCTGCTCCATCATCTGCTCCTACTAAAGATTAGCTGTGGAGTTTATTTCAACCACTGCTCCAACATCAAAGAGAATTAGCTGATCAACAACATGAAATTCAAGTTCAAAAGATCAGAAATCTCATGGAGTCAAGGTTTAAACACACCCAGGCTGATATCAAGGCTATTAAGGCCCATTTGCTGAACACCACTGGCACTGCTCCTCCCTCTATCATCTTTGTGGATGAACCACCACCATCTGATGCCAAAAAGGGGGAAAAAATAAAGCAGTGGAAGAAAAAGGGTTATGAGGATGGTTTATATATTGCTCCAGACAATTCTAGCATGCTTGCCGACATACCTTTACCAGATGGTTCTAAAAAGATTGATGTTACCACAAATGCCATAGTTGATGCAAAAGCTGATACTAAAAAGGATAAAGAGGCTAAGGATAAAGCAAGGTGGGAACATGAGAAAAGAGCTTTTATGGAGCTGAATGAGCAGGGTACTTCTGAGCCAAAGGATGATAAAAATCCTGAGCCAAAAAGAAAGAATCCCACTAGAAAAGTGAGGGAACCCAAACACACACCATCCAGACCCACAAAGCAAACTTCTAAACCCACCAAAGGCTCCAAACATCAATCTCCTAAACCAGCAGCTGTTAAAACTCCTGCTGTATCAACAGCTGTTGATACTCCAGTGGTTTCAACAACTGCTAGCCAAAAAACTGCCACCACTTCAACACACACCACATCCACTGCCTTACCACCACCACCACCAAAAATACCATCACCACCACAAACAACTACAAAACCACCATCACCTCCTGCCAAAAAGCAGAAGACAGCTGATGACACATCATCAGTTGTAATGACAACAGTGGTTGAAACACCAGTTGTTTCAACAACTGTTAATCAGCCAACTTCCACTTCAATCACTTCCACTACAATAGCCACCACTCAAATCACCACCACTGAACCAACCAACACACCACAAGCCTCTCCTAAACCAAAAAGGAGAAGGATAATTTTGAAAGATGATGATTCTCCATCACCACTAACATCTTCACAACCTTTGTCACTTGTTACTATTCCAAACCCTGTTCCTCTCTCTTCAGCTCAAGTTCAAAAACCAATCACTGCCATTACTCCTGCAGGTGTCCAATATCCTTTAGAGCTTATAGTAGTCAGAGAAGAAATCAAATCTTTCTACTTTGAAGATGACCCTGCTAAAAGGGTTTTGCCATCTGTTGAAGGATATCCTAAGCCTAATAACATTGAAGAATATTTGAAAGTTAAGGCTCAACAAGCAGAGGATATCTCTAAAAGAAACTCACAAGGAAAATCTGACAAAGAAATTCAAAGATATTATCAATTCCTGCTCACACAAGTCAGATCTTTGGAGCAGTTTGCAAAGAACCTATGTCAGCAACTATCAGAAAGAGCAGATGAATCCTTGAGAAAAGACTATCTTGATAACATCATGGCTTACAAGAAATACAAAGGAGAAAAATACATGTAAAAAGAATGGACCATTCCAGAGCTTGAAAGTGAAGCAGACAGGATTCAAGATATGATTAAAAACAAGGTTAAACATACTACTCCTGATTGGGCAAAATATAAGAAGAATGTACCTGATAAGGTGCTAGAGCTGAAGAGGATGAAAGAGGAACTAATCACTGCTGATTTTGGGTCAAGAAACCAAGTGTTAAGGTGGAAAGAAGACAAAGTTAGGGCCAGCTACAAAAAAGTTGGAGGAACTAAGGAAGAAAAATCCAAAGATTCCACAAAAACCTGGCTATCCTGAAGCAGAGGTTTCAACAAGACCACCAAAGCTGCAAGTCAGGAAATCCACTGCTCCACATGCTGTCATTCTTTATCAAAGAAGAAGACAAAAGCAGATGGATGCAGAAACACCAGAGGATCAAGCAACAGGTGATGAAGTGTTAAAAATGGTTCTCAAACAAATGATGGCTAATATTCCTGAACTTGCTAAAGCTCAAAGCACTGCTCAGTCAGTCATCACTAGGCCACCATCTCCCAATTCCTCATCTAATAAAAATCTCCCAAGAAACCCACATGACTCAAAGGTACTAAAGTGGAAAACTGACAAACAGACCCATGTACTGACTGTGATCAAGTCCAGTGGAGAAGTGAAGAAAATATCAAGGGAACAAGCACTAGGCCTGAGTGTTGAAGATCTGCAGGATCTCCTTGATCTTCCACTGTGCAGGGATGAAGATGACACAGATGCCTTAGACTTTGAGTTACAACTCAAAGGGCAAATAAGGGAACTGTTGATGAGGCAATAAAGTTCCACAATAATGAAGGGTTTTGGCATCATCTGTTCCAGGGGGAGATTGTTGGGATTGAACCCTACCAGAGGAACAGTTGATTAAAGCCAAAACTGGATCAGAGCAGTAGATCCAGAATAAGCAAATGTTTGTACACAAGCTTTCCCCTTGATAATGGCTCTAACATCTGATGGATTCAATCTACTGCCTTTCCTATCTGCTGTTGACTCCAAAGAACTGATAAAGACCAAAGTGCTGATGTCTCAAACAACTGACTTGCCTCAAGTACTGCTGAAGACTAGAAGCACTGCTGAAGACTAAGCAGTGGAATGAAGAATCAGTAGTTTAGTTCATTTCTATGTAATATATTGTAATCAGTTATTTGCTATCAGTAGTTGTAATGAGGGTAGTAGTTAGAGTTTGTTAGGAGGTTAGATGTCACTATCATGGTGATGTCAGCAAAGATGCCACAGTGGTTTGGACGTGCCTATAAATAGAACAGTACCCTGTACTGTTCTATTAGCTCTTCATCACTTTTCTTCCTGTACGAACAAACACTGTGAGCTCAGGCTGAGGGGGAGTTTGTTACATGCATGCAAAATTGTAATCGGTGTTTGGAATAAATTTAAGCATTCAGTTCAATGTTCAAACATGTGTGTTGAAAGCATTTCTCCTATTTGATTGTGTGCAAAGTTTATTTTCATTTTAATTCCGCTGCATTAATTGTTCATCTTCATCATTTCTTAAACAAAAACAAAATAAAAAAGAAACTCAGATCCTAACAGTTATTAATTTATAATTTTATATCACTCAGTTTTAACTTATGAGTCAACTTTATCATCTATCACAAAAAAATGTTGATGACAATATATTACGAATATAGGCCACATACTGTTTTATTGGTTTGAGACATGGAGTTAAATTGTGAAAAGCTGTTTTTAGTTTGCAATTAAATTAAAGTATTAATATAGTAATTAGCAAGGGAAAGCAGGTTAATTTCTGAAAATTTACGATTGATAATTTATTGAAAATTTAGTGTTGTTAATTGTCGTTAAGTGTGAAAACTTTGTTAGAAACTTTGTGGAAATTTCTGAAAATTACATAAAATTAAGTGTTGTTAATTGTCGGTTATTTAGGCCTTAATGGCTCCTAAACAAGCATCCAGATGACAAAAACGTCAAAAGAGGAAACGAGTTGAAGAATTGGTGAAGTCTCAAACCGGTATTATACAAAAGTTTTTTGGCGCCTAATCCGCCTATTAGTTATTACAGTATGTAACTCATTCGAATACTATGATTTTGTCATTTTTGTAGTTGCATTGTCTATCGAATACTATGATTTTGTCAATTTTGTAGTTGCATTGTCTATCGAATACTATGATTTTGTCATTTTCGTAATTGCATTGTCTATCCTTAAGTCATGGAGCTCGAACATGGTACATGAATTCTCAGAGACGCCTATGATAATGTACAACTGTTTAAAGCATAAACATCAAACCCTCCTCAAACCAGCTTATCTGGTTCAAACATCCGAAGCCTCTGCCCTTTCCAACTTTCCTCAAAGAGCTTATCTCATTCAAAATTCAAATCATTGTTTTCCAAAACATATCTGCAAAACGAATTACAAAACCCTAGAGTATTGAAATTCAAATCACGCTTCAATCTAATAGCTATTTCCAAAATTTTGATTCCCTTTCCTTCCAAACTCTTTTTCACGTCACAAACCCTAAATCTTGCACTTTTGAGATTACTCTTAACCATAATCCTCTGCCGTATCTCGCTGATTCAAAAAATTCTTAAATCGGTAAGTTTTTAGCCACAATCCATCATTCCATCTTATTGTCTAATTCATCCGGTCTTTATATATGTTATATTTAGATTGATATCAGGCTAACATACATGCATAACGTATATAGAAGCTTATATTATTATGAAAAAAAGTTAGCAAGTGATTTATAAAAACTATTAGTATAAAGAGTAAATTGTGATTTTAGTCCCTGAGGTTTGACCAAAATTACCACTTTAGTCCAAATAGTTTTTTCTTGCCATTTTAGTCCAAATAGTTTTGTTTTCTGCCATTTTAGTCCCTGACTTTTGTTATTTTTTTCCATTTTCATCAAACCCACTAACTCCATTCAAAAAATTTAGTTAACTTAGGTGAATTTTGGTCAAACCACATTTTTTTTCTTTTTTTGCAGGTGCGATGGTATGGGGATGGTGTTGTGCTAGTTTACATTGAAGATGATAACAGTGGTTGTTGGTTTTTACAATGATGGCGGTGGTGTTCGTTGATGACGTGGGTGGTGGAAAAGTGGCCGACGCTGGTGGAAATGGTGGGTGGTGATGGTGGTGGGGTGGGTGGTGACGGTGCAGGCAGGTGGTGGCAATGATAGAAGGTTGTGATGGGGTGGGTGGTGGGAGGTGGTGGTGGTCGATGAAAATGGCAAAAAATGATAAAAGCCAAGCACTAAAATGGCAGAAAACAAAACTATTTGGACTAAAATGACAAGAAAAAACTATTTGGATTAAAGTAACAATTTTGGTCAAACCAAAGGGACTAAAATGACAATTTACTCTAGTATAAACTATGTATACCAATACTGCCACAACCATGAATCTCCCATTGCTTAGAAACAACTATGAGTAATCTAACAGTTTTTATATGATATCACCGGCTATGGTGTAACATCCGTAAAAAAACGGATCTCCAAAATCCAACTCGGATTGTAAAACTGGACCTTTACTTAAAACTAAATAAAAATAAGAGTTTTAATAAGTTTTACTATTTTCAATATTTTATTAAATAATTATCATCACGAATTGAGTTCGGTTAAAAACATATAAAAAACGTTGAGTTTATAAAGTTTTTTCGATTAGTTCGGTTAGGTTTTTATAAGGGAAGCCTTAACTAGGCTGAATTTGTTAGTTATGTGAAGTTATAAGTGTGGGGGGGGGGGGGGTAATTTTTGTAAACAACAAAAACTATAACAAACTAACTATGTTGGTTAGTTAAGTAAAAACCAGTTAAGTATGGTTAATAAAGTAGAGGGGCTGAATTGTCAAAGTCTAAAAGTTGGATAAAAAAAAAACAAATAAAAGGAAGTGTGGGACGTGTCTTGAACCCGAGTACCCACTGTCCCAACGATTTATCTTCAACACGCAAACCAATTGAGGCTTTTAGGGTTAGACATGCGTTTTGATGAAATTGAAAGTAGGATTGTTATATATCATATTAGTATATTTTGTGTATATTTTGGGAATTTTTAGATATCAATTGAAATTTTGGTGAATTATTTATGCTTTAATCACTATATTAATCAATTAAAAATATAAAATAATCATAAATAAATTTCATAAATATTTCTACTGAATATTTCAGAATATATAAACATTGTGGAATTTTTTTTATAGAATTCCTCCATAATTTTTGGGAATTTATGAGTTTAATTTGGACTTATGAGCATTTATACATGTTTTAATTATTTAAAAATACAAAATTATCACAAATAAATTCTATAAATATTTCTACTGATTTTTATAGGTTATATAATTGTTTTAGGATTTTTCTATAACTTTTTATAACTATTATGTAAATTAAAGAATTGGTAAAATTGTTAAACAAATAAATACTGTTATAAATTTATTATTTTAAAATAAAATATGTAATAATCATTAGAACTAATATATATGATTATTAGATGAGTTTGATGAATTAATCTAATTTTTGGCAATTCAAAATATTAAAACCTATTAAATTGGTATTTCTTTGATTTTACCATGTTTAATAATTCTAGAAATAAATATATATTGTTAAACGATTATTCTATATAATCTAAGCTTCAAATAGGAGAACCTAATTTTCTAAAATCAATAGGCTATCCTTTCATTTAATATTTCGATTTTACATTGTTGTTATTGTTTAGATATAAAGCGTTCCTTTTCGTGCGGTGCATTCTTGTGGATCGTTTCTCCGCAACCAGTCAGTAGATCTATTTCTTTCCGCTTTTTGGTCATTAAATATTCTTGGGGCGTGTCATGTGTCATTGTTACTTTTGTTTTATAATTGAATAAATAGCATGCAAAATCTATGTGTCGCTTTGTGTATCATGATCATGTTTCTATTGTTTCTATGGTATCTCGTATCTATTGTTACCTATACGTGTATCTATGTGTTTACTTGTCACACACTCAAATTCCAAATAGCTGAACCGCCACTGTTACCTTTATTCCCAAACCAATAAATGTTAGAACCCAACTAGGAAAACCAATTCCCGATACAAGCATTTGACCCCAATGAGTTACCTAGAATCCCAACCCCAATCCCTTTAGAACGTGATCCATGACGGGATGATGATAGAACATTTTTTGAAATGAATAATGCAGACCCTTACGAGGAATAAGTTTTGGATGGTTAGGTGTGTCGAAATCAAGTTTATTCGCTTAGAGGGACAAATTTCGACAAACTGCGAAAGTATGCCGATTCGTACTGTAACGAACATTCCAGAATATGATCATAAGTTAAACATGCCCTAAATATCCTTTACATAGCTTAGAAATAGGCTTTGAGGTGTTTGGTGCGCAAAAATAAACGTATTTGATCAACAGGGACTAAAAGCGTCAGAAAGTGCATAAGTTTGCATTTTCGCGCATATCTTACGTTCTGAATATATCCGGACATCCAAAAATTTATGTAATCATTAAAATACTTTATTTTAGTGATTGGCATGATAAAATTCCATTCGTCGCTTAATTTGGATCGTTTCTGCGTTCGTTACGACTTCCGTCGTAATTAACCGAACAACGCAATCGTACGGCCAAACGAACCGACATACGAGATGTTTTTGAGCATGTTTCATGTTCCCTATAGTTTAACTTCATTTTAAAGCCTTGAAATGAGGTTAACGGGGCTTAAACGTGTCAAAAATGCATCAAATACCAAGTTTTAGGCCTGCAGAGACTAAAATTGTAATTCTGCCAAACTTCTTAGGCCTGGGGCGTAAGCCCAGTGCTATTCTTACGCGGCCCGCGAGAGCTGCCCAGATCAGAAACATTGAATTTGGACTTCCAGCCTGTTTTTGTTGGTTTTAACCCAAGGTTTTGCACTCTATGGGCTAGATTTGATGGTTTTTAGTGTGCCCCGTGTATTACAATACCATGTGCCCACATGGAGGGTCAAGATCGAAGCACGTTTTGCGAGGAACGATCCTAACGGTTGTGGGTTTTCTATAAATATCCATCACCTTCATCCTCATTTCTCACAAATCTGATTGAATTACTCTAAGTTGGAGTTCAAGAACTTCATACCTGAGTAATTTGATCAAGATCTTCCTAGTTTGGACCCTTTGTAAGTATTCTTTCGTGCTTTTATGCATTTTTAAGCACGAAAGTCAAACTGTGTTTGACTTTCAGCTTTGACCAGTTTATGGTCAACACGAAGTTCGTTTGAACTTCGCAACGTGAGCGTAATCACGATGGTCATAGTCCCTAGTGACTATACCTACTGATTACCACGTTATTTAGGCATAGTGATGAGTCATAGTTTCGGTCAAAACACGCGTTTATGCATATTTTGCAACTAAACTATTTTTGGGTATCAAAACCCTTTGTTTTGATATCAAACTTGTTTTCAAACTTTGTTAAACATGTTCTAAAATGTTTAACTCGTCAATTTTACACTACTAGAAAACTACTAGTATTCCTACAAAAATTTCCTACACATTTCCTACGAACGAAAATGCCGACGCTTTTCCCACGAAATTCCTACGAACAAGAAAGGGTCTTAGTTTTGTGACAAAAAAAGCGACAAAAAAGCCACAAATTGTTATGCGTAGGAAAAGTGTCAGAAATTTCCCACGGATTTTCTACGGAATTCGTTTTCATTTTAACTATTAGTCGGAAATTTGTAAGAATCGGTATGCTTAAGAAATGTGTCGGAAATTTTCAACGGAATTCCGACGGAATTCGTTTTTATTTTAACGATTAGTAGGAAATGCGTAGGAATCCAATTTATGATAAAAAAAATATTCATAATAAACAAAATTAATGATATTAAAATATAAATTTTATTATTTAATAAAAATATATGTTATTTCTAAATTGATTCCGTAGGATGATTGTTGGAAATTCCGACAGATTACTCACGGAATGGATAATTTTTTTTTGTAATACACATATATGTTATTTTTAAAAAACATTTCTATATATCCGTAGGAAATGTGTAGGAAAATACTGGCACAATTCGTACGAAATTCGTTTTCATTTTAATCATTAGTAGGAAATGCGTCGGAATCCAATTTATCATAAAAAGTATTTATAATAAATAAAATTAACGATATTAAAATATAAAGTTTTATTATTTAATAAAAATATATGTCATTTCTAAATTAATTCCGTAGCAAGTGTGTTAGAAATTCCGACAGATTACTCACGGAATGTTATTTTTAAATCAAATTTGTATATATCTGTAGGAAATGTGTAGGAAAATACTAACACAATTCCTACGGAATATGTTTCATTTTAACAATTCGTCAAAAATCCGTAGGAAAAATAATGAATGTAATAGTTTCGTAGAAAAATCGTAGGAATCCATGCAGGCCTTAATACGGTCTATTAGAGCATGTATGACTCGTATTCTTGGGAACCATATAATAGCACTCAATACAATGTGATGTAACCCTTCAATATCGAATGTTACATAATAAACGTCTCAGCGGACCTTTAAGATATATTAAAGTCCAACACGGTCTATTAGGGCATGTATGACTTGTAAATCTTCATTACGATATAATAGCACTCAATACAATGTGCTGTAACCCTTCAACATCGAATGTTTCATAATAAAGGTCTGAACGGTCCATTAAGATATATTGAGGCTTAACATAGTCTATTAGGGCATGTATGACTTGTAATTGTTCGTGACGATATAATATCACTCAATACAACGTGGTATAACCTTTCAACGTCAGATGTTACATTATAAAGGCCTTAATTGGGCCATTAAGATATATCAAGGCCCACATGGTCTATTAGGGATTGTATGACTTGTTAGTGTCCATTACGATACACGATCATTCAACATTACATGATATCACCCTCCAACATCGAATGTTACATAATAAAGACCTTAACGGACCATTAAGATTTATCAAGGCCCAACACGCTCTATTAGGGCATATATGACTTGTAATATTTTGTTACGATATGATAGCACTCAATACAGCTTGATGTAATCCTTCAACATTGAATGTTACATAATGAAGGTCTTAATGGGCTTTTAAGATATATCAAGGCCCAACATGGTTTATTGGGGCATGTATGACTTGTAAATCTTTGTTACGATATAATAGCACTCAATACAACATGCTGTAACCCTCCAACATCGAATGTTACAAAATAAAGGCCTGAACGAGCCATTAAGATATATCGAGGCTTAACACAGTCTATTAGGGCATGCATGACTTGTAGTTGTTCGTTATCACTCAATACAACGTGGTGTAACCCTTCAATGTCGAATTTTATATAATAAAGGCCTTAATTGGGCCATTAAGATATATCAAGGCCCACACGGTCTATTAGGGCTTGTATGACCTGTTCGTGTCCATTACGATACAAGATTACTCAACATGACATGATATAACCCTTCAACATCGAATATTACATAATAAAGGCCTTAATGGGCCATACATACACGAACATATTACAATTAACCCACCCCAACCACTAATACCGAACGTCTCACAAGGCTTCTCACCGATAGTATTCGAGGAGGATCCAACAATGCAAGATGAATTGTTTGATGAAAGCATGATGATCCAAGATCAATCAGGATCGGAATCATTTTTGCAATCACCGTTACTACCACAGTCCTTCCTGTCACTTTTGTTTGGATATATTTCGATCGTAAGTATTATTCGGCCTCGATTCAGGTCCGACGACTGACGGCTCGGGTCAGGTTCCAGTACGGGTCAGCCTTCGCGGGATGACAGACTCGGGTTTTGGGTTGATCTATATAGGGATCTGTGAAATCAGCTACTTGGCGAGTTGGGTAACAAATCAGAATGCACATTATGCAGTTTTTGTACCTGTAGTTATTAATTAACAACTAGAAAACTAATTGTAGTTATAAATATAACAACATCATACATATTTGTTATTTCATCAGCTCTAAAATATGAAAAATGAAGCTTTACTTAATGCTTAGTTTGTTTTTAACTAAAAACTCGGTGCAGGTACGATTAGTTGGCAAAAAAACACATTCGAGCTGGATATTTCTTGTGGGCAATGTTCGCTTACGGGTTAGGTAACAAACATCTATAACAAAACCTTTTTTTATTGAATTTTCATATCGGTTCCTTATAGACCATGTTTGTGAAAACATTGATCGGATTAGATGTCTAGAATGTTCTAATGAGAATCCTATGTTATACGGCAGGTCTCCTTATAACTTACATAGCTTTAAATCTGATGGATGGTCATGGTAAACTGGCATTGCTATACATCGTTCCCTTTACTTTAGGTAAGTTTGAGTTTAACTTAACTTGATTTTTGAATAATGCTTAACTTACAAGATATTAAAAATATTGTTACATAATGGGTCGGATCCGAATGATGTAGGAACCTTTTTGTCACTGGGAAAGAAGATAGGGGATCTCGGAATTCTATGGTCGAGTGGTCAACCCGAAAGAGAGTGATGTGAGTGAAGTGGCTGGTGGTTTGTGATGTGAGTGAAGTGGCTGGGAGAAACGTGATGTCCACAACCTCAACTATCACAACGGACTTTGTTTCACAAAGGTACACCTTTCTAATTTTATTAGAAGATTTATTATGTTGAATGTGGTTTTTATATATAAAAAAAAGAACCAAGCAAAAGTAATCTATTTTGATGTTTGTTCCTTTTCTTTATTGAAATTAATGAATAATGTTTTATCATATGATATCACTTATGGGTATTCCTTAACACTGTCTTGGGGATTTTGTGGTGTGGGGATAAAAACTTTATAGGAAACTTTATTGAAATACTTAAACAAATCTATAAGGTATGAGGTTTTCAATTCTTGAGAAACAAATTAGGCATGTAATTGGAAACAACTCTGTCAAAATGTCCTTTTATTTTCTCATTTCTAAAATATAATGATCCATGGTAGAAGTAGGTTTGACCTGTATGTTTGTGTATTTAAATAGATCAAATTCGAGGTGTATTTAATACATTTAGAGACTTCTTCAAGGAAGCGTTTTTAATATGTTTGTACTTATGTTGCTCTACATGTCATGGTAAGTTATGTATAAGATCATGCATCCTTTATTAAAGTTGTATGTTTGGGTTTAATGTCTTGGAAATAAACTGTAGTTGAAATACAATGATATACATTTTTGGCTTTTTTTATTTTTTATATCTAAGAATCTTGTGACAAAAAAAATCATGTTAAATCCAACCATTAATCAATCACATGATTCCTATACGTATATACGTAAATCATAATGAAGTTATATACTTTAGACCATTAAACTTAAGACATCTAGAAATGTTGACAAGCAAACTCATGCCTCATGGCCTTAGAATGGTTTTAGAATGGTTCTTACATAGTTATTTTTAACAGGTAGCTACAGTCCTGGATTAAGTCGAGGAAACACTCTCTCACGACAATAGTTCAGATCATGGGCCGAAGACCCCAGCTCTAAAAACCAGTACAATCTTGTCATCTTCTCCATTGCCAGCTGGCAGTCATGCAGCCACCCCTGTTGTTGCTGCTGCTGCTGCTTCATCAATCCTTACAGGTAATGCGCTTTAAAGATAGTAAACAATTTGATACTGATATGTTATCTTGGATGCTAATTTTAAGTTGTTAAAACTCTACATGCTATATTAAAGAATTGCACCGAAGCTGTAAAGGATTCGCGCGTGCTGGATTTTGGAGGAGCATCGATTAGCATTCATTAGTGAATAGTGATGATTTTGTAATTTAAACGTGCTTCGAATTTATGTTATTTGTTTTTGTTAAATTTATGTACCGAATCATATTTATCATTATGCATTTTTCAGCAAGAAAAAGCAAAAAAAAAAAATTGTTTTTTTTTATTTTGTTTTTAAATGTATCCGTAGGAAACATGTAGGAAAAAGAATAAACAGGTTTCGTCACATTCCGTTAGAATTGTAGGAAACAAAGATAAATTCGTAGGAAATGTGTAGGAAAAAATAATACATTTTGTTGGAATTGTGTAGGAAAAAAAACTAATTTTGTAGAAATTGTGTAGGAATCAAGAACACATTTCGTTGGAACTGTGTAGGAAAAAAATATTTCCGTAGGAACTATGTAGGTAAAACGAATACATTCCGTTGGAATTGTGTAGGAAGAAAAAAAAATTTCCGTAGGAATTGTGTAAGAAAATTAAAATATATATAATAAATATAAATATAATTGATTTAAACACAAATTTTAAAAAAATAAATATTCCGTGGGAAATGCGTCGGAAAGTTAATAAAATTAATTCCGTGAGAAATAAGTGGGAGAATTCTAACGAAACATTTGTGTGGGAAATGAGTAGGAGAATCCGTAGGAAATGCGTCAGAAAAAAATTACCCACGAGCATAATTCCCACAGCCCATTTTCATGGGAAATCCGTGGGTAAACGCCGTTACCTACGGATTTCTCACGGAAATTGACGTGGGAATAACAACAGTTTTCTAGTAGTGTTAGGTTTAGTTGTTGGATCGATGTGTGACCCTAACGAGTCAATCAGAAGAGTTTACGACCTATTTCAAAGGCGGAATCGGAGAAATAGACTTGAAACAGCTTGATTCCTCTTAATTATCTCTTTATTATCGATTTCAAAGCTTTTACAGATCGATTGACAAACTGGCAGCACCTCGGCTCTGAATCGGAAAAGTTACAAATGAACTAGCACACCTAGTATTTATAGGCTGAGTAATTTCGCACGGAATAGTCCAAGCGAAATTAGATTTCATACGAAATCTAATTTCGTACGAAATTACCTCCAAACCTATTTTTAACATATTTCTCGTGCTACGTGCCCTGATCTAATTTCATGCGAAATTACCTCCAAACCTATTTTTAACATATTTCTCGTGCTACGTGTCCTGATCTATTAATTCTAATACAAGACTCTATAAAGACGAAGTTAACAAATATTAATGCACCAACATTAGTGCTTATATAGGGTCGTAAGATAAGCGGTCTAAACAACCGCTTAGACTTTCGAACCCGACCCGTATGGTCGATCATTAGGATCCGACCAAACACATTAGGTGACCATAGCTGTATAGGGAATAACTTTCCGAGGTTATACCTTATGGTCACTTCGTTTAGTTAGTTGTATGATAGGTAGTTTATATGCCTTAGGAAAATGACCAAAATGCCCTTTTTGCGCATAAATTCATTTTAAGCATATGTAACCTAAATTTTGACATCTAAACTGATTAGGAAACATTATTAGACTTGTTAAGGCATATAATACTTGTCACAGGACTAGTTAGGCGGTCCGAATGCGTTTTACGCGAACGACGCGTTAAAGTAGCGTAAGCTACCTAAACGGGTCGTAATGGGTCATAGGAACTTAGGTTAGGTTTCGTTTTAGTATGTAGGCTTTGTTAAACTATATCATATGAGTTCCAATACTCATTTGGTTTATGAAACCTCATTCTATCCGATCTTCTGGTTTAGGTCCGGTTATTAACATAGTTATCTATATTAGGTGTCGTTTGATTTCCGTGATCCCTCTAGCTTTGCTTGGTTGTTATTCAAGACTTCTAAGCACCCTCAAGTGAGTACATAGTCCCCTCTTTTACTATTTTCACATGTTTTTGGGGTGATACACATGTGCCTACTTGTTACTTTCATGTTTTTCGTACTTTTATAATATATACTTGCTATGTTCATTAGTACACATATAGTACATGATTTCATTATGTTTTGCTATGCATGTTCACTTAGCATGCTAGCACATTGATTTTCATATATTACATTTTGTTGAATATGTTCACTCAGCATATGGACACATTGATTTACATTGCATTTTTGTTGAATATGTTTACTCAGCATATGGACACATTGTTTTACACTTCTACTTTGTATGTTCATTTAGCATATTTAAGTACATTATTTTCATAAAACATGCTTACACTTGGTAGGACATTTGGTTTGTTTAACGGGTCATAAATACATTCATTAACACCGATCATGCCGCTCGGTAGTAGGTAGTGGTACCATAGGACTTGACAACTCCCATTTTTGAAATCCTAGGTTTGTTTGGGTGGAAGGAATGACCGAATCCGAAAACATTTTTGGTAGACCTTGACATTGTTTAGGGTTTATCTTACAGTCTCAAGGCTTGAATGTAGGCGTTTAACAATACCGCATAGATGTTTGTATCAGTAAAGCATGCATTATTTTACAAAGCATAACTTTTGATTTATTTCACTTTTTACTTGTCATACATGACATTTGTTTACACATTACATGATTTATAATTGACAATAGACATGGTTTACACATAAACATTTTACAATTGGTTTAAACAAGACAATTTTGGTGGTTTGTTTGGGTAAGTGATTTAAGTAACGAGGCGTGTGTAATATGATAAAAGCATGGTGGATACGCCGCTGGTACTTCCTATATATAAGTGCTTTTATGATATTACATATCGTAGCGTTATTTAAACCATTTCAATTTTGACATATTACATTTTACTCAATTAACATATCTTTACAAAACGTTGTTTTATAAACAACATATTTTGTACAAACTCATTTTTACTTGGTTATTTATTTAACCATGTATTATTCTTTTGTATCATCTGCTTTCTTATCGATTTTTGTATGATTTATAAAAGAAAACATTTTACAAGGATCATGACTAACTTTTGTTTAACATATTCTTTAAACTTATAAGTCATGAATCCTAAATCAATAAAATCTATGTATCTCACAGGCATTTTTATGCTGACGTACCTATTTTCACATGTGTTTCAGGTGCTGTTATTAAATGATCGTGATGCAAACATAGGATTGGACGAGGGCCTTAGTGACACTAAAAAATGCAAGACTAGTTAATTAAGTTGTGTTTCTTTGTTTATAAGACATTGTAACCTCTTTCAATTTAATAAAACAAAACTCCAATTTCCATGTGTTATGAGACAATGATTCTGTTACGACACACCCCGACGATTCCGCCGCGGTTTGTTGTTTTACGCGGTCGGGGTGTGACAAGAATGAAATGCAGTACTGGATGAATGATACTTAGAAAATGCCTAGATATATGTGTCATTTTGTATTTTGAAAAAAAAAACTAGACTAGATAGACTAAAATAAATATGGATGCATAACTACTAGTATATTTTATTTCTAGTTGCAGTATGTAACCGATGCCTATATATAGAAAGAGTAAAAGTCGCAATGATCGACGTTTTTGATCAATTTATTTGTGTGATTGTGTATAAATATTTGTACTAAATTTATTCTGTGATAATTAATACCTGATAAATGTTCACAATTCATATGGACAACGAAGTAATTTAGGAAAACCAGAATAATGAGAATAACAGAAACCGAATAGATAATAGTGCCATCCAACATATAGTAGCACAAGGAATTATAGATGCTATGCCCTATATTATCAAGACTGTTAAAGAAGCAGAAAATAATAAATCTGCAAATGGAAGTAAACGCCAACACACTGAGCCAAGTCACAGTGTGAACAATAATAACGGACCTATAATCCAAGCTCCAGTTCCTAAAAGAAGAAGAACCGCTTCTGTCACGACCCCCGACCCCACCCTGGACGGAATCGGGACCCGCGAGCAGCCAAGTGGTACCGGTGGTTATTTTTGAAAAGTAGTGCAGCGGAAATTTCATCAGAACCGTGAGTTAGGAAAAATATCAGAGTTTAGAAAACACCAGATTTTTATTTATTAAATAGATGGGATAAAACCATGTTTTAAAAAGGTAGCTTTAATATAGGATACATTCGAATACATAAAACAACTTTTCTTAATTTAATTTAATTGATAAAATAAGCCACTTCAAAAAGCCTTGTTGGTGCCGCATCCAACTCTAATTCCGATCTACTGTAATTACCTGAAACGTGTTTTAAAAAGATTTGGTCAGCAGAAAATACTGGTGAGTTCATTCATTTTTATAAAATGACCCTTAGTTATGAATTACAGCATAAGAGCGATTACAATGGCTTTTATCTTATTTTTATCTGGCGCCGTGTCACCTGGTGACGATGGTCATACCACTATTGGGTCTTTCCCCAAGTAGTGACGTTTATCACTGTTAGGATTTATTAGCCTAACCCGTGAGAAATTAGTAATGTGCACAATACCCCACTAGCCAGTGATTAAGATAACCACGACTTACTCCCTGTAATTATAACATTTGAAAATGGAGTATTGTAAAATACTTTTGATAAAAGAGAATGACTCACATTGCAGATTTATACGGGCAGAGTTTAGCCTACTGATTAGCCTTGTAACCTAATTTAAATAACAATGCACACGAACTAGGTTAGTAACTAATACAACATTTACGATAACTTACGAGATTAAACCCTCACGATGAATGACAAAGTGCAATACTTAAACATCCATCGAATTCACGACGAATGACAAAGTATAACCCAAGTTTGAGCAGCACTTAAACATCCATCGGATAGTTTCAATCGATCGAACATTAAATCGTAGCAGCGATCGAGTTAATACCCGGTATCGTAGTAGCGCATCGCTATAATAAAAGTAAATTTTGAATTTGTGCAGTGTGCTCTCGTTTCTGTGAAATGATTTCGACAACAGTGGACTGCTTATGGCCATTCATATTTATAGCTGGAAATTGGGTCTCACGCGGCTCGCGTGAGCCTTGGCTCGACCCTTACGCGGCCCGTGTGGCCACCTAGTCTACGCATAGGGTTGCTGGGTCATCAGTAGGTGTGCCACGTGGATGACACGTAGCCCCGGATGCTTATCCAGTCAACTCTCAAGTTGACGCTGCCCGCGTGACCTCCTGCCTATTCTTTACGCGACCCGTGAGAAGACCACAAATCTTGATTTCTTGATTTTTTGATATAGATTGGGGTTTCAGGGGTCCGGGTTTTCACTTACGGATCATTTTGGAGCATTTTTTAATATAATTATATCACAAAAAGGGAATAAAATGGTGAGAAAAGAGAATGAACTAGCCTTGTAACTTTAGGGTTCAACTAGAAAGTCTCCTGGTAGAATATTGGGTATAACTTCTGAGCTATTTAAAAAAAAATATATATATATATTTGTACTCTTGTTAAGTATAGTACCCCTAATTCAACCTTGTCCCTATGTCACGAGACAGAACCCTAACGAACTTAGTCAGGCAGAGCCTTGACATGCGTTATGGGGCTCAGATCAATCGGAAAGGGTAACGGTGATCGGGAGTTAAAATACTTAAAACGGGGTAGGGCTTTATAGCTTTATTGGGTATAATATGAAAGGAAGAAAAAAAAATAATAATAGAACATATATAGAGAGAGGGCGACATATGTGCCTGAAAAGAAAAGAGGCAATTGAATTGATGAAGTGATGTTCTATATATATAGTGGAGGAATGAGATATGAAGGACAC
Organism: Helianthus tuberosus; assembly: GCA_030545235.1. NCBI lineage: Eukaryota > Viridiplantae > Streptophyta > Magnoliopsida > Asterales > Asteraceae > Helianthus > Helianthus tuberosus. Next base: position 40,256,050 of record CM060387.1, on the reverse strand, counting down.
GAAATGGAAATGGCCTGAACACGTGTACATGCATTCTCATATCTAAGTTTTAAATTTTTATTTTTTATTTTTAATGTACACGTATACTTTTATAAATTTCTTACACGTATACATGCCTGTACACATGTTGAATTTCATGCATATTGAATTTTCATGCATATTGTTTTTCATGCATATATTAATTTTATTAATGTTCATGCATTTACTTTAGGTAAGTAGTTTATAATTCATAAATTTATTTTATTATTTCATACGTAATTTTTTTTGATTATTATTATATTATTTTATTAATTTATATATTATAATTAATTCAACTGCTTTACTTATTTGGCGCTTATAACTTCTAAAATATGACGTTTTATAAGACACTAAATATGTCTTTAGAACGGGAATAATCTTATCTACATTTTGAACCAAGTTTTATTAAAAACGGAGTAAGTTCAAATATCATACATTTTTATAATTTAATTATTAACGGTTCATCGGCCCGTCTAGGTACTTCATATTTCTAACAGTCAGCTTACCCGTAATCTACCCGTTTAATAATATAAGCTCTATATGCTTTTATTTTAATAGAAATGTCACCCATATACAGGCCAATTAATTAGTATTATATCCCAATAATATATATATATATATATATATATATATATATATATATATATATATATATATATATATAATAGTTTTTAAAACTATTTGGGTCGAATAATTATGTTAAAATAAAACTAGTTACTAGTGGTTAATAAATTTAAACAACCCTATAATTCTTATATGATAAAAAATGGGAATGTTACATCCTCCACACCTTGTTTTAAATCTCGTCCTTGAGATTTGGGCTACGATATCTCTTTTAGAGTTATGTTATGTCTTAGTCAATAAAACAGTATTAAGGTAAATGATATAGAATCAAAACATCAAATTTTGTGAATATGAGTTGTATAATAAATAGGACTCAATGGTTCAACTGAATTATTTAAAAAAATCAATGTCAAATGAATGAGATGAAATGATAAAATTTTTAAGGTGACTAGGTTCAAGTTAAAAGAGATATATGATCAATAGATGTCCTGATTGAATGTTTACAAAATTTTAATAAACAAAATTTATTGTCAAAGGAAAAATTACTTTGATTGTTAACTGAGGAAAACTCAGAATTAACAAGTTCAAATGAAATAGAAGCACAGAAATGATTTGTTAATTATCGAACTATGACATGAGGAAAATCAATGTGTTGACATTTATTGAATTACAAGGATACACCGATATACAACAGAGTTTAGTGTATCATTGTCTTAACATATAGTTGTATTAAGACCACTTTCAAGGATGAGTCAAGCGAAAGACATACGTGGTTTTGAATGATTCGTATGATTATGATTAGCCCAAGCTACAAGTTTATATCGACGCCACAAGGTGTCGAAATGATTGAAATAGCTCAATAATTACGGTGACCAAATAATTTCATCGTTTTTGTAATCAACTGAAAGTTTTAGCGAAGTAAATTTAGATATTCATTTCGAATAGGATTTTCAATTGATGATGAAAAGACCAAATGAATATCATAGATTTTTCGATTAATGATGAAAGAAACATTAAGAGGTACACCGAAATATGATATGAATTTGTGTATTCTTATCTTAACACATAATTGTATTAAGTCTGTTTTAAGATAATGAACCAACAGAAACTAAATAAATAAATAAATCCGTATATCAGGTATGAAAATGAGATTAGCGCAAGTTTCAGATTTATGAAAACGTCACCACAAGGTGATCGTGATTAAAGAAATGATTCAATGAAGTCGAAGACCAAACAAGCATGTTATGGTTCAAGAAAATTGAAGTGCTTGTTGGGATTATTTCAAAGATGATGGTTTCAATTCATCATATGGGACTTTGAATTGAATACGTAATGCGAGCAAGTTCAAACAGTTGAGCTTGGTTTAAACAAAACGAGTTCATGTATCAATAAGAAAGTTCTAACATGGTTACAACAAAAACCATGTATACCATTCAAAATAAAATCGAGTTTTTTCAAGAAATTCGTCGATTCGATATCAAAGAGTCATCGTTTTGCAAGAAACGCGGTTTACAATGCAAAGATCAAGTATAGCGAAATGATATTTGAGTTTGGATAAAACGAAAAATTAGAATGAAGTCCTCTAGTGGTCTTCATAAATCAAACGAACCACATGCGCAACAAACAGTGCATGTGTAACGTGTGAATTTATCAAGAAATGAAATAAATCAATATTCGCTATTATGAAAGAAATCCTCATGGTATGATGACCATTAGAGGAAGTAGAAACACGAAAGTCAACTCATTATATGCAGAAGTCAGAATTTCAATGAAAGAAATATAAGAACTTTATCTGGAATTTCGTGTGATAACCGTTGTTAAGTGACATTACCAAGGAATGTCGAATAAAATGAAATAGGGGATTTGCAAAGGTATGTGACTCCTTTTGTAATGCTAATAATTATGACTCTGATTAGACTGTGCACCGATGGTTGTGAAATCTTGTACCTCAGCGAGATTCATGTCGTTTGTAGGATCATGTGGCAAAGTGCCGCTTTTTGATCAGTAGTTCTCCCACTGCTGGGATGAGCATTGTTGTTGTCGTACCCAATCATATTTTCCAAAGGTCTTGCCTCGAAAGTCGTGTGTGATATACTTCGACGTCTGTGGACGTATAATTTAAGTTTCATGTGTTTTCTTGCGCACTAGCACAACTTTACATGCTTCTTACTTGCATTAATAGTTTATGGTAACGCATTGGAAATTCTTATACTTTTGATGGTGTCCCAACTTAAAGGGTTTCCATTGTTTATATTGTCGCACGAGTTACGAGGTAGATGATCAAATGAAATAATGTTTGATATCGGAATTAAAGAGATTCCTGATAAAGAAATCTAGACACATATGCTTGTGCTTTATTCCAAATTGTCAATACTTATGGTTTTTGGATTTCCTTATAGATATACATATCTATATAATCATATATTTCACATGTTGTAATATACATACCCTTCATAAGGTCCATGTATTTAACAGATTCTTATTTCCAAAAACAAGTCAGATATCAGGTCATGATACTATTTAGGGAATTCTTGTCACTTGTTTGACATATTATATACCTTCTTACCCGGTTCTGGCCGGAGAGGTAACTCCGTTATATCCGGACAAGCTGGAGAGTCTGCTACACCATACCCAGTCTTGCCGGAGAAGAAATTTAGATTTTCCCATAAATAGTATTTTTCTTAAATCATGATTTGGAAAGTGCATTATGACTTTCAACAAAGACTAAGCAAATTTGTCTTCATATGACAGATCATATTCTAGAACAAAGTAGTACTAATAAATAAGAAATAACAGTGGTCAAGTGTTATTGCTTATTTATTATACTTGCAACGTTCTAGTTATCATTCTTACAGCATAAAAAAAATCCGTCACACTTTAATTGCACAAGTATTTAGCTTATCTCGAAGCTTATACTAAGGCATCTTTTCTTAAGTTCAAGTCTAAATGCTATCATGTGTGCTACCAGTTAATAGCAATTTCCTAACTCTTTTATATAAGCTTAGGTATTATTATCACAACACCTATTGGCTTAAATCAGTGGCTCTGATACCACCTTTTGTCACGACCCCCGACCCCACCCTGGACGGAATCGGGAGCCGCGAGCAGCCAAGTGGTACCGGTGGTTATTTTTGAAAAATAGTGCAGCGAAAATTTCATCAGGACCGTGAGTTAGGAAAAATATCAGAGTTTAGAAAACACCAGATTTTTATTTATTAAATAGATGGGATAAAACCATGTTTTAAAAAGGTAGCTTTAATATAGGATAAATTCGAATACATAAAACAACTTTTCTTAATTAAATTTAATTGATAAAATAAGCCACTTCTGTAAGCCTTGTTGGTGCCGCATCCAACTCTAATTCTGATCTACTGTAATTACCTGAAACGCGTTTTAAAAAGATTTGGTCAGCAGAAAATACTGGTGAGTTCATCCATTTTTATAAAATGACCATTAATTATGAATTACAGCATAAGAGCGATTACAATGGCTTTTATCTTATTTTTATCTGGCGCCGTGTCACCTGGTGACGATGGTCATACCACTATTGGGTCTTTCCCCAAGTAGTGACGTTTATCACTATTAGGATTTATTAGCCTAACCCGTGAGAAATTAGTAATGTGCACAATACCCCACTAGCTAGTGATTAAGATAACCACGACTTACTCCCTATAATTATAACATTTGAAAATGGAGTATTTTAAAATACTTTTGATAAAAGAGAATGACTCATATTGCAGATTTATACGGGCAGAGTTTAGCCTACTGATTAGCCTTGTAACCTAATTTAAATAATAATGCACACGAACTAGGTCAGTAACTAATACAGCATTTATGATAACTCACGAGATTAAATCCTCACGATGAATGACAAAGTGCAATACTTAAACATCCATCGAATTCACGACGAATGACAAAGTATAACCCAAGTTTGAGCAGCACTTAAACATCCATCGGATAGTTTCAATCGATCGGACATTAAATCGTAGCAGCGATCGAGTTAATACCCGGTATCGTAGCAGCGCCTCGCTATAATAAAAGTAAATTTTGAATTTGTGCAGTGTGCTCTCGTTTTTGTGAAATGATTTCGACAACAGTGGACTGGTCATGGCCATTCATATTTATAGCTGGAAATTGGGTCTCATGCGGCCCGCGTGAGCCTTGGCTCGACCCTTACGCGGCCCGCGTGGCCACCTAGTCTACGCGTAGGGTTGCTGGGTCATCAGTAGGTGTGCCACATGGATGACACGTAGCCCCGGATGCTTATCCAGTCAACTCTCAAGTTGACGCAGCCCGCGTGACCTCCTGCTTATTCTTTACGCGGCCCGTGAGAAGACCACAAATCTTGATTTCTTGATTTTTTGATATGGATTGGGGTTTCAGGGGTCCGGGTTTTCACTTAATGATCGTTTTGGAGCATTTTTGAATATAATTATATCACAAAAAGGGAATAAAATGGTGAGAAAAGAGAATGGACTCGCCTTGTAACTTTAGGGTTCAACTAGAAAGTCTCCTGGTAGAATATTGGGTATAACTTCTGAGCTATTTAAAAATATATATATATATATATATATATATTTGTACTCTTGTTAAGTGTAGTACCCCTAATTCAACCTTGTCCCTATGTCACGAGACAGAACCCCAACGAACTTAGTCAGGCAGAGCCTTGACATGCGTTATGGGGCTCAGATCAATCGGAAAGGGTAGCGGTGATCGGGAGTTAAAATACTTAAAACGGGGCAGGGCTTTATAGCTTTATTGGGTATAATATGAAAGGAAGAAAAAAATAATAATAATAGAACATATATAGAGAGAGGGCGACATATGTGTCTGAAAAGAAAAGAGGCAATTGAATTGATGAAGTGATGTTCTATATATATAGTGGAGGAATGAGATATGAAGGACACGACATGGAAATGGCCTGAACACGTGTACATGCATTCTCATATCTAAGTTTTAAATTTTTATTTTTTATTTTTAATGTACACGTATACTTTTATAAATTTCTTACACGTATACATGCCTGTACACATGTTGAATTTCATGCATATTGAATTTTAATGCATATTGTTTTTCATGCATATATTAATTTTATTAATGTTCATGCAATTACTTTAGGTAAGTAGTTTATAATTCATAAATTTATTTTATTATTTCATACGTAATTTTTTATTATTATTATTATATTATTTTATTAATTTATATATTATAATTAATTCAACTGCTTTATTATTTGGCGCCTATAACTTCTAAAATATGACGTTTTATAAGACACTAAATATGTCTTTAGAACGAGAATAATCTTATCTACATTTTGAACCAAGTTTTATTAAAAACGGAGTAAGTTCAAATATCATACATTTTTATAATTTAATTATTAACGGTTCCTCGGCCCGTCTAGGTACTTCATATTTCTAACAGTCAGCTTATCCGTAATCTACCCGTTTAATAATATAAGCTCTATATGCTTTTATTTTAATAGAAAGGTCACCCATATACAGGCCAATTAATTAGTATTATATCCCAATAATATATATATAAAATAGTTTTTAAAACTATTTGGGTCGAATAATTATATTAAAAAAACTAGTTACTAGTGGTTAATAAATTTAAACAACCCTATAATTCTTATATGATAAAAAATGGGAATGTTACAGCTTCTTACGGTTGTTCTTATAAAGAATTCTTGGCCTGAAAACTAATAGAATTCTCAGGTAATGAAGGAGCCATTGCAGCCTTACGTTGGATAGAAAAGACAGAAGCAGTCATAAAGATAAGTAAATGTGCAGACGAAGATAAGATTATGTTTGCTTCTATTTTTTCAAAAATGCAGCCTTAGAATGGTGGAATACTATTCTCCAGTCTATGGGAAGTGACAGAGTTTATAATATGAAATAGATCAACTTTAAGGAAATGGTTGAAAGAAAATTCTGTCCTCCTAATGAAAATGAACAAATCGCCAATAAATTTCCAAATCTTAGAATGCTGGGATAGACTGCAAAGGTTACACTACCATATTCTTCGAATATGCTAGGATAGTGCCAAACTTAGCCTCACCTGAACCAGTGTTAATCTCCCGTTATATTTGGGGATTAATTAGTGAGATTAGACATGTAGTCAAGGTAGCTAGACCACAAACCATAGAAGAAGTAGTAGAACTAGTCAATACTCTGACTGACGAATTGGTACGCCCCCAAGAGGAAAACCAGAGAAAGAACCTAGCTCAAAAGCTTACCCAGGAATTTCGCTATGGTAATTCCAACCGTGGGAAAGGAATAGGTTCTTCTGCACCCTACTGCAAGTTTTGTAAAAAGAAGCACTTAGGAAAGTGTGCCGTGTCTTGCAACTTTTGCAAGTACCCATGACATAAGGAAGAAGATTGTAAGAGAAAGGCTAGTGCCAGAAGATGCTTCAATTGTGGAGAGGATGGTCACATCAAACCGAACTGTCCGAAACTAACTCTAGCAACAACCAACAAGGCTAAGACAACTGAAGGACCTAAGAAGAATACCAGAGCGTTTGTTCTAACAACTGAGGAAGCCAAGCTGATTCCGGATGTGATTGCCGGTACGTTCTTAGTTAATAATATATTTGCCAAAGTATTATTTGACTCTGGTGCAAACCAAAGTTTTATCAATACTTCTTTCTACAAACTTCTCGACCAAACCTTAACCAAACTTCAACAAGATTGTCTGGTAGAGACAGCAAACGGAGAATCCATTAAGATAAGTGAAATCTTGCAAGGAGCAAGAATAGAACTCTTGAACCATCATTTCTTTTCTAACCTTTATCCAATGAATCTAGCCGGATTCGATGTTTTATTAGGAATGGATTGATTGGTAGCCAATCGTGCCAGTATTTTATGTGATCAAAAGTCAGTACAAGTAAGTACACCAACAGGTGAGAAAATCACAATTAAAGGAGATAAGCCAACCAGATCAACAAAGTTCATCTCTGTGATGAAAGTCACAAGTTATGAAAGGAAATGAGCTTAACGAACGAACACGAACAAAAAATTTCGTTCGATAAGCTTAACAAACGAACACGAACAAAGGTCTCGTTCGTTCGACTGCGTTCGTGAATGTTCGGTAATATGTTCGTTCGTGTTCGTTTGTTTATGTCCGTTCGTGTTCGGTTTTTTATGTTTATTTTTCTAAAAGTTTTTAATGTTTTATTAATTTTTTTACTTTCCCTCATATGTATTTCCCTCTCTCTGGCCCTCTCCCTCTTTGATACCACGCTCCTTCATTCAGCCTATCTCCAATCGATTGAACTAAATATCATCCACCCTTCAATCTTTTAAATGGTTATATTTAACTAATTTCTTTGTGTACAATGTTTAAGATTAACTGTGCTTTTTTTAATTTTCAAAATTAACGTTCATTTGTGTTCGTTTGCGTTCGTGGTTAGTGTTCACGAACTGTCCGCGAACAACCAAAATTCCTTAACGAACGAACATGAACACAAACTTCTGTTCGTCATGTGTTCGCGAACAGTTCACGAACATCCAAATTTCCTTAACGAACGAACACGAACATAGCCTTGTTCGTGTTCGTTTAGTTCGTTTACAGCCCTAATTAAAAGATATCCCTGTGTTATCCAAATTTTCAGACGTCTTTCCAGAAGAGTTACCTGGATTACCGCCTGATAGAGAGGTTGAATTTAGGATTCACATAATACAAGGAATGACACTAATTGCCAAAGCACCATATCGATTAGCACCAACGGAGATGCAGGAACTAAAGAAAAAATTGGACGAACTTCTTGACAAAGGTTTTATACAACCAAGTTCATCACCGTGGGGAGCACCGATGTTGTTTGTTAAGAAGAAAGACGGATCGATGCGTATGTGCATTGATTACCGAGAATTGAACAAGGTTACGATTAAGAATCGGTACCCACTACCCACTACCGAGAATCGATGATCTGTTCGATCAACTTCAAGGAGCTCGATTCTTTTCTAAGATCGATTTACGCTCAGGATATCATCAACTGAAAGTACAAGAAGAGGACATTCCTAAAACTGCTTTCAGAACGAGGTACGGTCATTATGAATTTACGGTCATGCCATTTGGTTTAACCAATGCCCCAGCCGCATTTATGGACATGATGAACATGATATGTAAACCATACCTGGATAAATTCATAATTGTCTTTATAGATGATATTCTAATTTACTCTAATAGTAAAGAGGAACATGCAGCGCATCTGCATACACTTCTGACCTTATTGAGAAAAGAGAAGCTTTATGCTAAATTCTCAAAATGTGAATTTTGGCTACAAGAAGTACAACTCCTTGGACATCTGGTTAATCATGAAGGAATTCATGTGGATCCCACAAAGATCGAGATGATTACCAAGTGGAAAGTCCCTGAATCACCAACAGAAGTAAGAAGTTTTCTTGGATTTGCAGGATATTATAGACGTTTTATCCAAGATTTCTCTAGGATAGCCATTCCATTAACCAAACTGACTTGCAAATCAATTAAGTTTGAATGGGGACCAAAACAGGAAGAAGCCTTTAGAATTCTTAAGCAAAGGTTAACCAACACACCCATACTCGCATTACCAGAAGGAACTGAAGACTTTATAGTCTATTGTGATGCGTCTAAGTTAGGATATGGATGTGTGTTGATGCAACGTCAAAATGTTATAGCTTATGCCTCTAGACAACTTAAGAAACATGAAGAGAACTACACAATCTATGATCTAGAGTTTGGAGCCATAGTTTTTGCCCTTAAGATTTGGAGACACTATTTATATGTATATAAATTTGTTGTCTTCACATATCATAAGAGTTTAAGATACATTTTTGGGCAAAAAGAATTAAATAGGAGACAGAGACCCTGGATGGAAGTTCTTAGTGATTATGATTGTGATTGTGGTATTCAGTATCATGCAGGAAAAGCAAATGTAGTAGCTGATGCTTTAAGTCGAAAGTATCATGAAAAGCCAAAACAAGACGTTCCCTTAGATTAAATCTACAAGTAGATTTAAATGATCAAATTAGAGAGGTACATGAAATAGCATTCAAGGACGATGTTGAAGGTTTAAAAGGAATGATTAAAGAATTAGAACAAGGAACATATGGAATTTGGAAGTTCCATAAGAAAAGGATGTGGATACCTAAACAAGGGAACTTACGCCACAGAATTCTAGAAGAAGCTCATAAGTCTAAATATACGATACACCCTGGAAGTGTTAAGATGTATCAAGATCTAAGAAAGAATTTCTGGTGGATAGGAATGAAAAAGGATATAGCAAACTACGTTGCTAAATGTTTAACCTGTTCACAAGTTAAAGCCGAGCATAAGAAACCCTCAGGATTATTACAACAGTTAGAGATGCCAATATGGAAATGGGAATTGATAACAATGGACTTTGTTACCAAATTACCCAAGACAAGAAAATGTAATGATACAATCTGGGTGATTGTTGACAAATTAACCAAATGTGCTCATTTCTTATCAAAGAAGGAAACTTTCAGTATAGAACAGTTAGCCAAACTATATGTAAATGAAATAGTTTTATTACATGGAATTCCTTTATCTATTGTATATGATAGAGATAGCCATTTTACTTCTCATTTTTGGACAAGTTTCCAAAAATCAAATGGGAACCAGGTTAAATCTAAGCACAGCTTATCATCCTCAAACGGACGGACAAAGCGAAAGAACAATACAAACAATGGAAGATATGCTTAGAGCCCGTGTAATTGATTTTGGAGGAAATTGGGCCGACCAATTACCATTAATAAGAATTTTCCTACAATAACAGCTATCATAATTATGGAATTTAGTGCATAGAAACCACAGCAAGTTTTGTCATGTATCTAAAGTTAACTCTATTCATTTCCATTTCTGACGAAGAACCCATTGAGGTAAATTAATCGTCCATTCATTTTCGCTTCTGAAGAAATATCCTTCGGGGGAAATGAATATCCTTTCGATTATTCCTTCATTTCCATTTCTGACGAAGAACCCATTGATGAAAATGAATCATCCATTCATTTTCGCTTCTGAAGAAATATCTATCGGGGGAAATGAATATCCTTTCGATTATTCCTTCATTTCCACTTCGGACGAAGAATCCATTGAGGAAAATGAATCATCCATTCATTCATTTTCGCTTCTGAAGAAATATCCATCAGGGGAAATGAATATCCTTTCGATTATTCCTTCATTTCCACTTCTGACGAAGAATCCATTGAGGAAAATGAATCATCCATTCATTTTCGCTTCTGAAGAAATATCCATCGGGGGAAATGAATATCCTTTCGATTATTCCTTCATTTCCACTTCTGACGAAGAATACATTGAGGAAAATGAATCATCCATTCATTTTCGCTTCTAAAGAAATATCCATCGGGGGAAATGAATATCCTTTCGATTATTCCTTCATTTCCACTTCTGACGAAGAATCCATTGAGGAAAATGAATCATCCATTCATTTTCGCTTCTGAAGAAATATGCATCGGGGGAAATGAATATCCTTTCGATTATTCCTTCATTTTCACTTCTGAAGAAGAATCCATTGAGGAAAATGAATCATCCATTCATTTTCGCTTCTGAAGAAATATCCATCGGGGGAAATGAATATCCTTTCGATTATTCCTTCATTTCCACTTCTGACGAAGAATCCATTGAGGAAAATGAATCATCCATTCATTTTCGCTTCTGAAGAAATATCCATCGGGGGAAATGAATATCCTTTCGATTGTTCCTTCATTTCCACTTCTGACGAAGAATCCATTAAGGAAAATGAATCATCCATTCATTTTTTCGCTTCTGAAGAAATATCCATCGGGGAAATGAATGTCTTATTCAAATAATCCTTCATTTCCAGTTCCAACGAAGTACCCGTTGAGGAAAATGAATCATTGATTCATTTTCTCTTCTGAAGAAATATCCATTGGAAACGAATAACCTATTAATCTTTCATTTCCACATCTAACGAAGAACCCATTGGAAAAAAAATGAATCATCCAATCATTTTTCGCTTCAAAGTATATTCAGTGGGAAATGACAAGATTATGCTTTGCTTATCTTTGACGGGTTACTCTACGCAAATAGATGATACCCTAGATTCCATGAAAGACAATTATTTAACACAACGTCACAGACAGACTCCTACGAATAAATTTCGGGACGAAATTTCCTAAAGTAGGGGAGACTGTGACATCTGTCCCTCTTTGACCATCATACAAATACCAAACCAATAAAATATTGTGTTTCATACTTTGGATTTTTATAAATATGTGTATCATTTGCACATATCAATTCTTGTTCAATTTCGAGCTTTAAATCGCTTTCTGGAAAGTTATACGCGAACTGATGCATAAACGTAATCAGTTTAACACAACAAACACTCCGGAATAGTGACATAGGCTTAACATACCTTAAATAACCTTTACATAACTTAGAAATAAGTTTTGGATGGTTTGGTTTGTCGAAAACAAGTTTATTCGATCGCAAGGACTATTTATGTCAAACTGCGAAACTATGCCGATTTGTATAGTAACGAACATTCCGGAACTTGATCATAAGCTAAACATACCTTAAATATCCTTTACATAGCTTAGAAATAGGCTTTGAGGGGTTCGGTATGCAAAAATAAACTTATTTGATCAATAGGGACTAAAAGCTTCAAAAAGTGCATAAGTTTGCATTTTCGCGCATATCTTACGTTCTGAACATATCCGGACATCCAAAAATTTTTGTAATCATTAAAATATTTTATTTTAGTTATTGGAATGCAAAAATACCATTCGTCGCGCAATTTGGATCGTTTTCGCGTCCGTTCGAGTTTTCGTCGTAATTAACCGAATAACGCAACCGTACGACCAAACGAACCAACATTTGAGATGTTTTTGAGCATATTTTAAGTTCCCTATACTTTAACTTCATTGTAGAGCCTTGAAATGGGGTTAATGGGGCTTAAACATGTCAAAAATGCATCAAAAACCAAGTTTTACACCTGCAGGGAGTAAACTTGACAATCTGTCAGAGTTTCCTACGAGGGGCGCGTAAGACTTGGTGTATGTCTACGTGGCCCGCGACAGACCATCAGGTCTGCAGAAATCAGTTTCTGCAATCCGCAGCTAGTTTCTGGGTTTTTATACATGGTTTCTTCATTCTATGGACTTATTTAGGCTCCCATTGTATACAAAACAATGTGCCACACATGGATGGTCCAGATTGAAGCTCAAAGTTCGAGAAACGATCTTAACGGCTCTTGAATTCCTAAAAATACCCACCTTGATTCATTTTCTTTCCTCACAATTGAACTCACTTCTGCTCTAAGTTGAAGCTCTCCCTTGTGAGGCTTCATACCTGAGTGTTTTGAGTTCAAATCTTCCTAGCTTGGACCTTTTGTAAGTTTCTTTAATGCTTTTATGCGTTTTTAAGCGTGAAAGTCAAACAATGTTTGACTTTCTGCTTTGACCAGTCTTTGGTCAACATGAAGTTCGTTTGAACTTCGCAACGTGAGCGTAATCACGATGGTCATAGTCCTTTGTGACTATACCTACTGATTACCACGTTATTTAGGCATAGTGACGAGTCATAGTTTCGGTCAAAATACGCGTTTATGCGTATTTTGCAACCAAACTATTCTTGGGTATCCAAACCCTTTGTTTTGATATCAAACTTGTTTTCTAACTTAGTTAAACATGTTTTAACATGTTTAACTCGTCACTTTTAGGTTAGTGCTTATATAGGTTCGTAAGATAAGCAGTCTAAACAACCGTTTAGACTTTCGAACCCGACCCATTTGGTCGATCGTTAGGATCCGACCAAACATGTTTTGTGACCATAGTTGTATAGGGAATAACCTTTCGAGGTTATACCTTATGGTCACTTCGTTTAGTTAGTTGTATGATAGGTAATTTATATGCCTTAGGAAAATGACCAAAATGCCCTTTTTTTACGCATAATTTCATTTTAAGCATATGTAACCTAAATTTTGATATCTAAACTGGTTAGGCAACATTATTAGACATTTTAAGGCATTGAAGGGGTAAGGTCCCTAAAACCTCATATCAAGTACTTGGGACCATACCACAACCTCTTTTTCTAACCATCCTTAAAACCTTGCGCGGCAGCGCACTGGTTTTACAAAAGGAAATTAAGAAGAAAAGTAAGTAAACACTAGCGCTCCAAAGGAAATTAACAAATCCCTGCGCCGATTCTCCATAAGAGGATAAAAATCCTAACAAGCACTTCCGCTTAGTAATACTCAGACTTGGATATTATTTACTAAGCTGATACCACACGATAAGGAGTCACACCGGATTATGGCAATAATCTTCTAGAAGACTCATTCGTGCACCACCAGACGGTTATAACCGTCTGGGACACGTGTCATCATCCCAGGCAACCCTGAAATCACGATGATGGCATGTGTTTGGAGAGAAATCTCCATTTGCCCACTTTCCACGTGGCAACACCCCAACCATTGATCTGAATAGCGACCCGTGTGCACCCACGTCGGATTAAGAGGATTAACGGGATGGGAAATAACCGCTTACGGAGTTAGCATCTTTCGTCAACTTTTCAATAACAGGTTTTCCCGCCCATACTCCCGGGTATAAATACGAGAGTAATTCAGATATGAACTTCAAGTTACACTCACTTCATCAATACTTCTTCTTCTTTATAAACACATACTTATTCTCACACCGGAGTCGGGTTACGGAGAGAACCTCCCTTCTCCCCGTAATGAGGTTAACGGTGTTCTATTTTGCAGTATTCACTGGAGAAGAAGACTTGTCCCTTCGAACCAAATGAGAGAGAACCACCCTTTTTATGCAGAACGTAACCCTCTGGATAATTTGATTCCGGTCATTTATCCAGTGTTTCTTCATTGGCGCCCACCGATTTCTATGTTTCATCCGTTTTCTCTTGTTTTTTTCGATTCACTTTGTTGATTCCATTTAAAAATGGAGGAAACCTCAACTCATCGGCAAGACGGCCCTCGGCCAAATTTCGCTAACAATACCCAGGTTGAGGGAGTTGCAGAAGAAGCCTCGGACGACAATGAGGTGCAATTCAATCATCTAAACACCCCAGGGGTACAGCCAGAGATCCCTGTAAACTCAATTCTGCCCCCAGGAGAAGCCTCAATCTCCTGGTACGTCAGGTCCTAGGGGGCACTAAATGCAGTATACACACAGCTGTGTGCACAAACTGCTCCCCAAACTCAATCACGAAGGCCAGGATCCCGTGCTCATGCTTCTCAACGTGATGGCCCATCCCAAGTCCAGATCGAAGACATAGAGGTTTACTCTAGATCTCCATAGAGATACGAGTATACTCAATCAGAAAATCATCGAAGAGAGCATCGAGATGAGTCACACTCTCACAGAAGACCGTCAGTTCACACCAGGTTGGGTTCTCAGCGGCACACCCACACCAGTGAATATGATCCAACTTACCGTGTAGGAGAAAGTGCCAACGTGTTTAGTCGGTTACAACCAAATTACAACAAGTGTAGACCTCGCGCGGTTTACAATCCCGAGGCTGAGCACAATTATGATCTGATTTATCGTCCTGCTGAGGCGGCGGAGAATTCAAAATTTATTAGCGAAATCGCTCTGGCTCCGCTAGAGAAAGCAAAGCTACCGTCTAACATGGGCAAGTTCAACGGAATGACAGACCCTGATGATCATCTGCGAGTTTTCACAAGCGCAGGGCTGGTAGGAGGCTGGACCCTACCAATGTGGTGCCACCTTTTCGTACAAACCCTTACAGGCGCTGCAAGAATCTGGTTTGATAACCTACCCATTGGAAAAATCACGTCATGGATAGATTTGCGCGAGAAGTTTCTGGTTCATTTCAACCAGCAAAGGCGATCCATCCGCGACACAGCGGATGTGATGAACATCTGGCGTCATGATGATGAAAGTCTGGAAGACTTCATCACTCGTTATAACAAAGAGGTACTCGAGATCGGGGATGTCCATAAGCAGCTGATTCGCGCCCAATTCAAATATGCAGTCAGGTGAGACGATATGATAAAGGTCCTGTCTGGGACGGAAGGACTCCCGAAGAGCTGGGAAAAAGTGATGGCGGCGGCTAAGGTCTACGCCCAAACAGAAAAGAATCTCACCACCAACAGGCCGCCACCACCGCACAATCGACCCTCAGATTTAGGCTCAAGTGGCGGGAGGAAATTTAAGAAAGGTTGGCCCGATTCTAGCTCAGGGAACTATTCATCCGAGGATGCTCGAGCCACAATCAAAAAGCTCGCCGCGCAGAGAGAAGCCAAAAAAGAGAACAGGGAGAGACAATGGACTCCCTTAACCAAAACTCCTGCGGAAGTTTTAAGCACGGAGGATTATCAGTTTAAGCCTCCACCACCCATGAAGAACAAACGTGGACAGGACCCAGCTCAGTATTGTGATTACCACAAGGACAGTGGTCATACCACCAATAATTGCATCTCCTTGCGCACCGAGATAGAAAAGGCGCTTAAAAGTGTAGGATCTGTTTACGACCCGAATGAGTCGTTCAGAAGAGATTTTATCAGTTTCAGATGCAGAAAATAATAAACTGACGTCGAAACAGCTTGCTTATCACTTTAAACACTGATTTGATTGATATAATAGCGTTTACAATCAGTCTTCACACCGGCAGCACCTCGGTATGGAATTCACGAACTCTTACAAATGAAATGACATGAACCATATATATAGTGGTCAGGCTTTCGCTTGAAATGAACATATCCTGTTCAAGCGAAACCTACCTAATGAAACTCAAACGAAACCTACAAATTTGACTTTCAAGCTAAACCTATACAAAACTAACATTCTGTTTCACGCATGTGATTTTGAATATGTGGAGTGATGATGTCACTTGTGATGTCACTAGTGTGATGTCATCATCAAGAATGATGACATCATGCTGGTTTAGATCCGCAACGAACCCGAGACTCGATACAAGACGAAGTCGACAGATGAATGCACCAATAGACTCCCACTCAGATGTTGACGAGTCTTAAGTGTCGAGTCTTCTCAATCTTCAGTCTTTATTAGTGTGAACGCTTTCTGGAATATCTCACATTGTAAGCATCCTCAAACTTTATCTCTTTCTCTTCAGCATCAACAAACTCCCCACGAACAATCTCTACTCGGATATCTTCAGACTCCCCCTTTCGATATACTGGGATCGCAGTCCGGAATTAGTTATCACCTTGAGATCAAATCCTGGCTTTAAATCTGTTTAAGCTCATCACCTACACAATTCTCATCAAAACATAAGTTTTTACTTAAAACAATAAGAAAAACTTCTTAGAAATAGTTCCATCAAGTTCAAATTAATGACCCTGATTAACTAATCTCAACTTCTTTCTCAAATCAAATTTTTTCAATTCAATACACACACTCCCAAACCAGTTCATCATGTTCAGCACTCGGAATTTTGAAAATTAGCTCTCCAACACCAGTTGTCGAAAATCTTTTTGAATTTTTCAAAATTTATGCTAAAACACACTGAAAATCTTTTTGGAATTTTCAAAGTAACGAAATGCAGAGAAGAGATATTTACAAACAATATTTTTGAGAGTTTGTGTAAGAGGATCATATCAGTGTATGTGACCAATCACTAGCACCGTTAAGCTTTAAACATTTTAAGTTCTAAACGATTCACATGGATTGACGATATTGTTGTCCACTTAAACTCAATCTAAAAACTTTCGAAATGCTTACCGATACGTTAAGATATATTCATTTGCACTAAATTCTTATGGACCCCACGATCTCAGCATATCCCCTCATCATGCAATACACTGACTCAAGTAATGCCTTTAAACTTTTATTGTGACAATTCGAGTTTCTGACTTTCACTTTCGCATTAAATACACGTTGACTTTGACTGTTTAGTTGTTTAATTTGTTGACTTGTAATATATACATGGTGTTATAATAAACGATTGTGTTTACATGATTATGTGTTTGATGGTATAGCATGTATACTGTTTGAGAAACTTAATTTGTCCCGATGAAACACAAGAGTGTTCTGCCACAACCAGTTCCGACGAAACAGAACCTGTTTCGCCATATACATCTCGACGAAACAGTGTGTTTCGCCAAGCCCAGATCCGCCGAAGCCCAGTTCGGGCCCAACATGTTATTTCGAGTTCTAATACGTAAAACAACATCAGTTTCACACTTTCATCATAACAACCGAAACCCTAGAGCTCCTTCGCTGTGACGGCAACCTTGTGTTACTCCGAAACCCGCTAGATTGATCATACTTTGTCATTGCGGTTAGTGTTAACTCTTGTTTGATTTGTTTGAGTTATATCGGATGTTGATCGATTGTTTATGTTCTGATTGTTATGCGTTAAATGTGTATTCCGTTCTATCGATTGATCCGCATGATAATCATAGTTAGGGTTTGCAGAATTGGAGGTCACGTATCGATGTTGTTTGTGAAACTGATTAATATGTTCATTATCAGGGTTTGTTATTCTGTAGATATCATATGTTTTACTCGTCGTTAAACTGATAATACACATATATACATGGGAAAGGATTTTGCATGAACGTATTACGTAAAATTGATATGATACGATGTGTTGGAGGTAATACATGAGACTAAGATACATGAATATGAATGATTACTGTATTGTATCAATGATTGGATAATGATGATACGTTAAATGATTTCTGCATGATTGCTATGTAGATGATGACGGCAACTAGGGTTTTCTGTATGATTTCGTAACTGATGTTTGACGTAACTGAAACTAGCTTACGAATCAGAACTATTGACGAAACAGATAGGGTGTTTCGCCAAGGGTAGTTGACGAAACAGAATTATGTTTCGTCAACAAATGGAACGACGAAACATAATGTGTTTCGCCAATAAAGTGTTTCGCCAAACTTGTGTTTCGCCGACTTGAATACATTGCACAGTAACTTAGTTGAATTCTGTTAAAAGTTAACCTGGTTAGTTAACTGCTGTTAGGTGTTAACTGGAATATTTAACTGCTGTTTAGCGTAATCATCTTGTGTATGATCTCGAATACGTGCTACTTGCTTATCAACTGTGTGTCTATACGTGAACACAAACTGATCTCACATACGTGCATACTATAGGACGTGATTGATTATTTGCGAGCACATACTTAGCATTCCGAGCAAACCAAGGTGAGTTCATTGCACTTCTTTAAGCATGCGTCCCGATGGTTTTGGAATATCATTACCAATGCTTGGTTAGGGGCATTGGGGTTGGGCACACTCCCAGGATTATATTGGGCACACTCCCAGGTTATATTGGGCACACTCCCATGGTATATATTGGACACACTTCCAATATATAAGACTCTCTTACGATAATAACAATCTTAAAGCGAAACAACAAATTGACCTAACAGTTATCTGGTAACTACACATGGTAACATAACCTTGAACTCACCAGCGTCGTCTGACACACTTGTCTGCATGCTTGCAGGTCATTAGGATTCGTGACGTGGACTTGCTATCTGGGAGTGCTGGAGTGGTCATGGATCGAGGCTCGTGGATTAATTCATAAGTGAAACATTGGTTTTGAACATTTCTTATGAAACAGTTGTTAAACGACTTACTATATGCTTCCGCTACTCAACTCTTTGTGATTAACTTTATGTTTGACATTTTCTATTGGTAGTTCATAACGTGTTTTATTAAAGTATTTATCATTTGTTCAATATGATTGGTGGCTCGAACTCTGATGAGTAACACGCCTCGCGGAGTTTCCGCAGGTGGTATTTTGGGGGTGTTACAGTTGGTATCAGAGCCACTGGTTATAGCGAACTAGGTTTTAAAACGTTTTATAAAACCAGACTATAACCGAATACCTTCGAAGAATCGATCATGACACTCAGCTCCAGATCGCAAGGTTCGTCTTCTGTTTAGTTTACTCATTACTTCCTTAGTAGTCACACACTCATAACTTGCATGAAACGATATCTTTGATACTATGGTGACTTGATAGTGTGACACTACTCTTCGACTTATGTAAATCGTAAACTTGTGATATCAATCGTTGTGTTGTGTGAACGGGGGAAACTTCGAGCGCAAGCTAAGAGGCACTGAGATAAGCATGCAAATTGCCTTATTATTATGGGTGCACACTTAATAATAATGTGGGGTGCATGCAAGTCCCAGTGAGGCTTATCAAGCGTGAGAAGGGTTCTGCCTTATTATGTGTGAACTTGGTAGTGCATAGATATCAACATGATCCTTGATTTCTATCTCGTTTCAATTTCCTAAATCGGTTCATCTCTATCTATAGAATCATGAGTGGACGAGGACACGGACGTGGCAACATTAACATGACTCAGGCTGAGTTGACTGACCTAATCAACACCCGTGTGGCTGAGGCTTTAGCAGCCTATCAAGCTGGTACGGAATGTACCAAGTATTCTTTACTCTTATATCACGTACACGTCTTTTCACTCCTATAATGTGTTTCCTTTCATCCTTTAGGTCAGCAAGCGCAACCCCAGAACAATCAGCCTGTCTGTACGTTTAAAACGTTCATGGACTGTAAGCCACAGACCTTCACCGGCACTGAAGGGGCTGTGGGACTCTTGAGATGGTTCGAGAAAGCAGAGTCTGTGTTTGCTATATGTAACTGTCCCGCTGGGGACATAGTGAAATATGCTGCGGGTACCTTGGCGGATGGTGCCCTAACGTGGTGGAATGCCCAAGTGCAGTTGCTGGGCATCGAGGCAGCGAATGCCACAACTTGGGATGATTTTAAAGAACTGATCAGGGAGGAGTATTGTCCTCGGGATGAGATCCAGAAGTTGGAAAACGAGTATTATGACTTGAAGATGGTAGGATCTGAAGTCGAAGCGTATGTGAAGCGATCGTATGAATTGGCCGACATGTGCCCGAACTTGTCCCGGCCTATGTCTCGGAGGATTGAGTTATTCATCAAGGGGTTGCCTCCGCGTGTGAAGAATTTGGTCACTGCAGCCCATCTCAATGATTTGACACAGATTGTCCGGTTGACCCACAAGATTGTGGATCAAGAGGTAGAGAGTAACTCGTTACCACCGCGTGTTTCAACCACTACTGCTGCTGCACCCACTGCCACTGCATCCGCTAATGATAACAAGCGGAAGTGGAACGATTACGACAAAGCATCCAGTGCGGGTCAGACTCAGAAAAGGCCAGACAACAATAGCAATCGCAGCATCAGCCAGTCGTCTTCTGTCAATCAAGGCCAGGGAGGTAGCCAAGGTCAGGGTTCATATGGGGGGAGGAAGCCACGGTGTAACAAGTGTGGATATCATCATTTCGGGCAGTGTGGACGGGTATGTAACAGGTGTGGTAAAGCGGGCCACGAGGCCAAAGATTGTAGGGCCCCACAGCCCAAACACCAGCAGCAACAGAACCAGCAGAATCAGAGACAGCAGGGACAACCACCCCAGCAGAACCAGGGCTTCAGAAAGGGGTGCTATCAGTGTGGGGACGAGGGTCACTTTAAGCGGGATTGCCCTCAGTTAAATCAAAACGCTAACGACAACAACCGCCCGAATAACAATAACGCTGGGAATAACAACAACAATGGCAACAATGGGGGCAACGTGGCGCGTGGTCGCGGATTTACTATTGGAGCTGGTGAAGCTCGAAACGACGGCAATGTGGTTACTGGTACGTTTTCAGTAAATGGTGTTTATGCTTCTATTTTATTCGATTCAGGTGCCGACTGGAGTTATGTGTCTTTGGAATTCAGTAGACGTCTAGGATTGAGTCCTACGCCCCTTGTTGTTAAGCATATAGTAGAAATAGCAAATGGTAAAACTATCGAAGCGTCACATGTTCTCATGGGTTGCAAATTAGATCTCTTAGGTCAAGTATTTGACATTGACCTACTTCCTGTCACACTCGGGAGCTTCGATGTAGTTGTTGGAATGGATTGGTTATCCAAATATCAGGCGGAAATTCTTTGCAAGGAGAAGGTCGTTCGTATTCCCCTTGCCAGTGGTGAATCTCTATCGGTCCAGGGTCATCGTAGCGGCGCTACAGTAGGTATTATCTCAGCCATGAAGACTCTAAGTTTTCTACGAAAGGGCTATCCTTCCATTCTCGCCCTAGTTACTAATTCTCAGACTAACGAAAGGAAACTCGAAGACCTTCCTATTGTTCGAGAGTTTCCTGATGTCTTTCCTAGAAGAACTCCCCGGTTTACCTCCACATCGTCAGGTGGAATTTCAGATTGATCTTCAGCCAGGAGCAGCGCCGATTGCTCGTGCTCCGTATCGTCTTGCACCAGGAGAGTTGCAAGAACTGTCGAACCAACTTCAGGAGTTATTGGACCGAGGTTTCATTCGTCCTAGTTCCTCTCCTTGGGGAGCCCCTGTGTTATTTGTAAAGAAGAAGGACGGGTCTTTTCGTATGTGTATAGACTACCGTGAGCTCAACAAGGTGACGATCAAGAATCGTTATCCTCTGCCTCGCATCGACGACTTGTTTGACCAGCTACAGGGATCCAGTTTTTATTCCAAGATTGATTTGAGGTCGGGGTATCATCAGGTACGGGTTAGAGAGGAGGATGTGCCTCGAACGGCTTTTCGAACGCGGTATGGTCACTATGAGTTCTTGGTTATGCCATTTGGGATGACCAACGCACCAGCGGTCTTCATGGATCTCATGAACCGCGTGTGCAAACCATACCTTGACGACTTCGTTATCGTTTTTATTGATGACATTTTGATATACTCCAAGAACAAGGAAGACCACGAGCGCCATCTTCGTCTCATTTGGAGCTTCTGAGGAAGGAGCAGTTGTACGCAAAGTTTTCTAAGTGTGACTTCTGGATTCGGGAAGTGCATTTCCTTGGGCACATCGTTAACGAAATGGGTATTCATGTGGATCCTGCCAAGATCGATGCTATTCGAAATTGGGCGGCACCAAAGAATCCTTCGGAGGTGCGTCAATTTCTTGGTCTTGCGGGGTATTATCGACGTTTTATTCGGGATTTTTCAAAGATTGCACAGCCTCTCACCGCCTTGACTCAAAAGAAAGTTGTTTATTCTTGGGGATCGAATCAGGAAGAAGCTTTTCAGCTCTTAAAGCAGAAGTTGTGCAGCGCACCGATTTTATCTCTACCAGAGGGTACTGAAGATTTTGTAGTTTATTGCGACGCGTCTATTCAAGGTCTCGGCTGTGTGTTGATGCAGCGAGACAAGGTGATAGCTTATGCATCCCGACAGTTGAAGGTACACGAAAAGAACTACACGACACACGACCTGGAATTAGGAGCCGTAGTCTTCGCGTTGAAAATTTGGAAGCATTACCTGTACGGTACCAAGTGTACCATCTATACCGATCACAGGAGTCTTCAACATATTTTCGACCAGAAGGAATTGAATATGCGTCAACGGCATTGGGTTGAGCTTTTTAATGATTATGAGTGTGCCATCAAGTATCATCTGGGTAAAGCTAACATGGTAGCAGATGCTCTTAGTCGCAAGGAACCGAAACAGAAGCGTGTTCGTGCCCTACAGCTTACTATTCACTCTAATTTACCTGCCCGGATTCGTTCAGCTCAGATTAAAGCGTTAAAGGAAGAAAATATCGAAGCCGAAGGATTACGAGGTCTACACAAGAAGAAGTTCGAGCAACGGCCTGACGATATCTACTACTTCATGGAACGGATATAGGTTCCTTCATTTGGTAATCTTCGAGAACTTGTGATGGACGAAGCACACAAGTCACGATATTCTATTCATCCAGGGTCTGATAAGATGTACCAGGACCTCAAGGTTTTGTATTGGTGGCCGAACATGAAAGCTATTATTGCCACCTACGTGGGTAAGTGTTTGACCTGTGCTAGGGTCAAGGCCGAGTACCAGAAGCCTTCGGGTCTACTTCAGCAGCCAGAGATACCCATGTGGAAATGGGAACAGATCGCTATGGATTTTGTTACAGGGTTACCTAGAACACAGGCTGGGAACGATACTATATGGGTGATTGTCGACCGTCTCACAAAGTCAGCGCATTTCCTAGCAATCAAGGAGACAGATAAGTATTCGCAGCTCGCAGCAGTGTACCTTAAGGAGGTGGTTTCTAGACACGGGGTGCCGACTTCTATTATTTCTGATCGAGATTCTCGTTTTACTTCGGAGTTATGGCAGGCTATGCATAAGATGTTCGGCTCACGTCTCGATATGAGCACGGCTTATCATCCACATACAGATGGTCAGAGTGAGCGTACTATTCAGACATTAGAGGACATGCTGCGGGCATGTGTTATTGATTTTGGGAAAGGATGGGAGAAGCACTTGCCATTGGTAGAGTTTTCCTACAACAACAGCTACCACACCAGTATCAAAGCGGCACCATTTGAGGCACTGTACGGGAGGAAGTGCCGTTCACCTCTCTGCTGGGCTGAAGTGGGTGATAGTCAGATCACAGGTCCTGAGATGGTACTCGAAACTTCGGATATGATTGTGAAAATCAGGGAACGTATGGCAGCTGCTCGTGACCGCCATAAGGCCTATGCTGACGAGCGTGCCAAGGAAGTGGTGTTTGAAGTGAATGACCGCGTCATGCTGAAAGTCTCACCGTGGAAAGGGGTTGTACGCTTTGGGAAGCGTGGCAAGTTGAATCCACGTTATGTTGGGCCGTTTAAAGTTCTTGAGTGTATCGGTAAGGTGGCTTATAGGTTGGAGTTACCCACTGAGCTGGGCAATGATCACGACGTATTTCATGTATCACAGTTAAAGAAGTGCTATGCTGACGACCCATTAGTGGTACCATATCAAGAGCTGAAAATAGACGACAAGTTGCAGTTTGTCGAAGAACCAATTGAGATTATGGATCGAGAAGTCAAAGTTCGTAAGCACAGCCGTATACCTATTGTGAGAGTTCGTTGGAACTCAAGACGTGGTCCGGAGTTCACGTGGGAACGCGAGGACCAAATGGAACTTAAGTATCCACATTTGTTCCCCAAGGACAAGACCAAGCCTAGAAATTCTAGATCTCGTGTGACTGGTGAATTTCGGGACGAAATTCCCATTCAAGTTGGGGATGATGTGACACCCACGGAAAATGCGCAGTCGTCCTGATTAGCATCGCATTGTGTGGCGGATGGCTTATCAAATTTCGGGACGAAATTTCTTTCAAGTTGGGGATAATGTGACAATTCGAGTTTCCGACTTTCACTTTCGCATTAAATACACGTTGACTTTGACTGTTTAGTTGTTTAATTTGTTGACTTGTAATATATACATGGTGTTATAATAAACGATTGTGTTTACATGATTATGTGTTTGATGGTATAGCATGTATACTGTTTGAGAAACTTAAATTGTTAAACTATAAAAGAACCCGATGAAACACAAGAGTGTTCTGCCACAACCAGTTCCGACGAAACAGAACCTGTTTCGCCATATACATCTCGACGAAACAGTGTGTTTCGCCAAGCCCAGATCCGCCGAAGCCCAGTTCGGGCCCAACATGTTATTTCGAGTTCTAATACGTAAAACAACATCAGTTTCACACTTTCATCATAACAACCGAAACCCTAGAGCTCCCTCACTGTGACGGCAACCTTGTGTTACTCCGAAACCCGCTAGATTGATCATACTTTGTCATTGCGGTTAGTGTTAACTCTTGTTTGATTTGTTTGAGTTATATCGGATGTTGATCGATTGTTTATGTTCTGATTGTTATGCGTTAAATGTGTATTCCGTTCTATCGATTGATCCGCATGATAATCATAGTTAGGGTTTGCAGAATTGGAGGTCACGTATCGATGTTGTTTGTGAAACTGATTAATATGTTCATTATCAGGGTTTGTTATTCTGTAGATATCATATGTTTTGCTCGTCGTTAAACTGATAATACACATATATACATGGGAAAGGATTTTGCATGAACGTATTACGTAAAATTGATATGATACGATGTGTTGGAGGTAATACATGAGACTAAGATACATGAATATGAATGATTACTGTATTGTATCAATGATTGGATAATGATGATACGTTAAATGATTTCTGCATGATTGCTATGTAGATGATGACGGCAACTAGGGTTTTCTGTATGATTTCGTAACTGATGTTTGACGTAACTGAAACTAGCTTACGAATCGGAACTATTGACGAAACAGATAGGGTGTTTCGCCAAGGGTAGTTGACGAAACAGAATTATGTTTCGTCAACAAATGGAACAACGAAACAGAATGTGTTTCGTCAATAAAGTGTTTCGCCAAACTTGTGTTTCGCCGACTTGAATACATTGCACAGTAACTTAGTTGAATTCTGTTAAAAGTTAACCTGGTTAGTTAACTGCTGTTAGGTGTTAACTGGAATATTTAACTGCTGTTTAGCGTAATCATCTTGTGTATGATCTCGAATACGTGCTACTTGCTTATCAACTGTGTGTCTATACGTGAACACAAACTGATCTCACATACGTGCATACTATAGGACGTGATTGATTATTTGCGAGCACATACTTAGCATTCCGAGCAAACCAAGGTGAGTTCATTGCACTTCTTTAAGCATGCGTCCCGGTGGTTTTGGAATATCATTACCAATGCTTGGTTAGGGGCATTGGGGTTGGGCACACTCCCAGGATTATATTGGGCACACTCCCAGGTTATATTGGGCACACTCCCATGGTATATATTGGACACACTTCCAATATATAAGACTCTCTTACGATAATAACAATCTTAAAGCGAAACAACAAATTGACCTAACAGTTATCTGGTAACTACACATGGTAACATAACCTTGAACTCACCAGCGTCGTCTGACACACTTGTCTGCATGCTTGCAGGTCATTAGGATTCGTGACGTGGACTTGCTATCTGGGAGTGCTGGAGTGGTCATGGATCGAGGCTCGTGGATTAATTCATAAGTGAAACATTGGTTTTGAACATTTCTTATGAAACAGTTGTTAAACGACTTACTATATGCTTCCGCTACTCAACTCTTTGTGATTAACTTTATGTTTGACATTTTCTATTGGTAGTTCATAACGTGTTTTATTAAAGTATTTATCATTTGTTCAATATGATTGGTGGCTCGAACTCTGATGAGTAACACGCCTCGCGGAGTTTCCGCAGGTGGTATTTTGGGGGTGTTACATTTATCAACTGTGATTTATGCAAAAACAAAGCAGAATGTTTAAACATTAACAATCAGGTCGATACTTCCGTATACGCATAGAAAGTCCAATGTTTAAACAAAATAAGAAAATACAAATAAGTTGAAGTTGTTTAGGCTTTAACCACCAGGTCGATACTTCCGTATACGCAAAGGTGATTCAAAGCTTAAACGAAACACCAAAGAAAATAAAGCAGAACGTTTAGGCAATAACATCCAGGTCGATACTCACGTATACGCAGAGGATGTCCAATGCTTAATCAAAATAAAGAAATAAGACAAGTTTAAATCTTTGCAAAATGAAATGCACAATCACAGCGACTTTATAGCAAAGTTGTGAAAGTACACAAACTTAACCAGTTTTATGTTTTTCAACATTCAGCGATTACTGAGTAGGCACACAATCAAGAAGGACAAAACTAAGTACTATGCTTTCAATCATGTTTCCCACTAGAACTAGGCTTTTTCATTTAGGTTTGTATCGTTCTTTCAAATCTACTAGTCTAGCTGAGCCTACCGTCACATCTTTAGTAAAATCGTTTATCACATTATATCTTTCCATTTCTTTAGCATGCTGTGACAGTCCAACTGATCTACTATCATTTCCTCTTTTTACAACAAAACTCATTTTTGCATTTTTCAAAGTTTTTGACTTTTTCAAATTTTCAATTTTTTTAAAAATTTTTACTCCCCCTAAAATCAAAATATGTCTCAATTTTGATTTTCTGGGAAAATTTGAAAACGATCTGTACAAAGAAACGTGACAACATGATGAGAATTACTTCAATTCTCCATTCACTTGGCATAAACAATCAGAACTCCCCCTGACAACAAAACATTTTCCCATAGTGATTTCAAAACACTTAAGTTTATTTTAATCAAAATGGTTTTTCCGGAAAATAAGTTTTGTGAGTCATTTCTCAAACATGGGAATCATTCATCACCTTGTTTTCTTTAACTACTTGTAAAAACTAACATTTTTAAGATCAATCCACAAACATCACTTGTAGAAAATCAAGTACCATTTAATGTCCCTGATTTACCACTTTTTAAATCAAAATCACTTTCGTGAATTTCTCAAGAAATATGCCGATTCATGTTCCACGCTTACCAACCTGGGAACTCCGGCAAGTCAGGTTTTTCATTTAAACAGATTCACCCAAGCCTGACTGTCCTTGGGTGATTTTGAATTCTTGTTCAACAATGGTGGAAAATTTGCATCATCCATTGTTAGACCAGAATTCTCATTTTTTACCTCAACACATGGCTCTTCTGGCTTTACCACACCAGATTCATCGCCTGATCGTGGCTTGTCTGACTTTGAAGAGTCAGATTCATCGCCGACATGTGGCTCCTTTGTTTCCGAAGAAACAAATTCATCACCATCAACTTTCTTTTTCTTCTTTACTCTCTTCTCTGTCCTCAGATTTGTATCTGATGAATTCGTTTTTCTTGATTTGTCATTCTTTGGCGAGCAAGACGATTTATCAGAACTTTTATCTGTTTTACCAGTTGTATCCGAGGACAAAATCTTCTCCAGATACTCTCTGGCCTTCTTCCTCTTCTTCCTCAGTCTGTCTTTTTCTCCCTGAGAAAATTTCACTTTCTTTTCTTGAACTTTAGGTTCTTGAACCTTCTGTTCTTTGGGCTTGACATTGACTGGTTTCTTCACTTGCCTCTGAGATTCAGCCCTCGATCTTCTCATTGATCTCATTGAACAATCTCTAGCAATATGACCAATGATGTTGCAGTTAAAGCATCTCCTTGATTCAAACCTCCAACTCTGGCAGTTAACAACAATGTGTCCTTGATAACCGCTTCTGTAACACACTCTGTTATCGTACCAATCACCATTTTCAGTCCAAACATTTAGATCAAAGCACTGTTTGGCTTGGTGATAATCTTTCCTCCTCTTGTTTGCTGGATTTGGCTTTTGAGCACTGTGATCCGACCTGCACCACTCATTACCAACAAATTTTGAATTTTCATTTTTTACTTTTTGTAATTTTTGATTGCGATTGGATGATTGATCTGATGAACTTTTATTTTCTTTTTGAACATTTTTCAAAATTTTTTCTTTTTGTTTTTGTTCCACTTTCTTCTTCAAAGGTTTTTACTTAGAGCATTCTCCCTTTTCAGTTGATTGTGGAACAGTTTCTTGAAACTTTTCTTTTAACTTCAAAAATAAATTCTTTTTCTTCATTTTTTCATTTTCATCATCAGATTTCTCATCGCAATCTTCAACTACGACTTTGTCATAGTTTGTGACATCGTCACTTATTGGAACTGAATTAACTGGTTTTGGGCAGGGAATAACTGAAGTATTCACAAAAACCTTCAACTTTTCTTCCCATTCCCTGATTTTACCTTCTAATTCTTTGATTTTCTTTTGAGCACATTCAGCTTCTTTTTCAAGTCGAATAATCGTCTGAAGATGAGAATTTATCATTTTTTGCTTTTCAATGTTATTCTTGCTAAAAACAGATCTCCCATCTTCAAGAATTTTTATTTGACTTTGAAAATCTTTCTTAATTTTTACTTTTTCATTTTCTAAATGTTGTATTTGATTTTTCAAAACATTTTCTGATTTTTTAAGATTTTTGTTTTCTAATGACAAACTCTCTACATTCTTCAAGAGTTTGGCATTGTCTGTCTCAGATTTTTCACAGTTTAAGCATTTCCCAGGAATCCGTTTCTCATCAGCTTTCGTCTCAACCTTCAAAGCTGAAATATTTTCAACCTGTTTCTTCTCCTCATGAACACTTTCATCCTTACTCTCTTTTTCTGATGAATGATCAAAGATAGGTGCATCTTCTTCAACCTTTTTCTTTAATACTGGTTCAGGATTCACAGATACAAGTTTTTCAGATTCTACTTTCTCAATCTTGACCGCTGAAACTTGTTCAACCTGCCTTTACACACTAGGTTTGATTTGCTTTTCTGTTTTTGCTGCTTTTACTTCTTTCTCAGCTCTGATCTGTTCTTTAACAATAACTGCCTTTTGATTCTTTCTTTTTGCATCTTGTTTTTCTTTCAATTTTTCAATTTTATCGGCATAAAATAACTTTCCACTACGTTGATCAGATGGAAGTTGTTGTTTAAGA
The DNA here is from genome assembly GCA_030545235.1 of Helianthus tuberosus. Taxonomy (NCBI): domain Eukaryota; kingdom Viridiplantae; phylum Streptophyta; class Magnoliopsida; order Asterales; family Asteraceae; genus Helianthus; species Helianthus tuberosus. The sequence goes on along the minus strand of CM060387.1, from coordinate 40,226,247 downwards.
TATTCAAGTTCTCGAATTTCTTCTTCATAATTGTCACCTCTTCATCAGACGAATGATAAAAAATCAGAACTTTTTCAACAACTTCTTTTGCTGAGACTGTTTTTCCTTCTTGCTTTATCGGAATATACTGCTGAGATTCACAATTCATATACGCCAATAATTCTTCAAAATCCATGTTTCGATGTCAAATGTTCACTTTAAATGTTGATTGGGTCGAGAATGTGAATTGGGCTGAGAACTTGTTCAACACATGAATTGATACTTGTCAAATGAATTGATACTTTCTAAATAATGGTCAACAATCAATATCACTCTTGGGTCGACACTACTCAAGTATCCAAAGAATATGATTGGGCCGATGATCAAATAGCGGATTGATAACTTCTGAATTTTGTTTGCACTAAAGATGGGTGGCCGACAATTTTAAAACCTCAATACAAACTATTTGACCGATATCTTTGATCAGTTCACTTAATGCATATCACATGCATATCACTTCTTGAAAATGGCTGATAACTTTCAAAAGTTCACATGCAAACTGACACAACCATGTGATATCTTTTCCCAACTACTGACAACTTCGAACAGAATGTTTTACAATACACGATACGTGTTTTCAAGCGAATGCCAGATTCAAGCGGAAACCGACACGTATTTCAAGCGAAAGCCAGATGACATCAGCAAATACGAACCAATTTTAAGCGAAACACTGATTTTAACCAGTTTTAAGTCGATTTAAGTTCTGAAACTTTCCAGGATTTGTTAATACATGATTGCGCATAATATGTGTGAATTTGAGCCGATTTTAACCATGAAATTTTTTTTAATTTTGAAAAAGAATGGTGTAGAAATCAGAAAAATGACGAAAACAGGCTGTTTTGGCAAGATCTCTTCCTCCTGAGCTCTGATACCACTTGTAGGATCAGTTTACGACCCGAATGAGTCGTTCAGAAGAGATTTTATCAGTTTCAGATGCGGAAAATAAGAAACAGACGTCGAAACAGCTTGCTTATCACTTTAAACACTGATTTGATTGATATAATAGCGTTTACAATTAGTCTTCACACCGGCAGCACCTCGGTATGGAATTCACGAACTCTTACAAATGAAATGACATGAACCATATATATAGTGGTCAGGCATTCGCTTGAAATGAACATATCCTGTTCAAGCGAAACCTACCTAATGAAACTCAAACGAAACCTACAAATTTGACTTTCAAGCTAAACCTATACAAAACTAGCATTCTGTTTCACGCATGTGATTTTGAATATGTGGAGTGATGATGTCACTTGTGATGTCACTAGTGTGATGTCATCATCAAGAATGATGACATCATGCTGGTTTAGATCCGCAACGAACCCGAGACTCGATACAAGACGAAGTCGACAGATGAATGCACCAACAAAAAGTGGTGAGCTCAATCACCTACTACAAAACGTGCGCAAGGACATTAAACAAATCACCAGGGGCGAAGAAGGCCCGAACAAGAAAGCAAAAAATTAAGAAGTAACTCTATGATCTCCTCACAGAATGGAACAGACTCTACAGTTTATCAAGATTAAGCAGGAAATAGAGTGTAAGTTAAGTCCCGTGTATTTATCTTAATAGACTTTGTAACGGCCTCTTCGCCTTATCCCGAAATAAACAACAAAGTTTCTATTATTTTTGTGTTTTTTTACAAAGTGCATGCAATTTCTTTTGGTAAGCGCAAAAACATTATGGTTAATATAATGCAAGTCTCATGAACGGTCAAGTGATTACATCACACAAGACCACACGTTCACACATGAGCTTTATACCACCTTCATTCGCCTTACCTGATCAAAGTAATTGTACCCATGCAAAATATTGTAAACTAAAACACACATCATACTATTCTTGGCGCACCAGTACGCCTTAGAAAACAATCAAACATGGCAGTGTTTCAGTGTACGTTACTTGCGCGGCAGCGCATTAATAGAAAAGGGGATACACATCCCAAAGGACTACAAAACATTGTTTAATACAATTACAAAAGGAAACCTACGCTAGATCTTCGTCTTCATCTGGGAAGATTTCCTTTAGTTGCGCCACATGATCTTCGGATTGCAATGCAACATTTATAAGATCCATGACAGGAAGCTGCAAATTGTTGAATTCTGTTTTTAAAGCTGCAAGAGCGGCACCAGTGTTAACACCATGAGTAGCAGATTTACTAGTATCCCAATCAACTTTCAAGGCGTTAGTCACATGGTGTGAACATTCCGCATATCCCTGAGCATACCCGTCACTCCGCGCAGCAACAACTAAACGCGCAATAGTTTTATCTAGCTCTTCAGAATTCAACACTGATTCAGCAACCTACAAAAACGAGAAAGGTAAATAAGAAAAAAACGCAAAACGTTTCCACGAGGACAACAAGCAAAGACAACTTACACAGGCAATCCCACGCTCTTTCAACCATAACATATCGCTTTTCAAAAGATCAAGCTCGCTCTCTGCTGTGGCCCGCGCCGTTTCAGAATTTTCTAGTTTTTCTTCAGTTTCAGTTAAGAGGCGGGAGGCTTCAGTTTTCTCAGAAAGCGCAAGCTCCAGATCTTTCTTGAGTTGTTACTGGTCAGAAAGCAAAACAGTAAGTTCTTCTATTTCTTTATCTCTAAGAGCAAGAGTGGCGCACGCTTGTACTTCTCGTTGTTCGCTTCGCTCCTTGTGTGAACGCGCCTCATCACGCGCAGCTTCAGCATCAGCTTTTTCTTTTTTCAACCTTTCGATCTCCGCATCCTGTTTCTTCAATTTCTCAACTTCAGCCTTGAGATTATTGATAACATTACGAAGACCTATTTTCTCATTATTGTCTTTCTCGCAAATTCTTTTAAAATTCTTGCGCTCCTCGACAAGAAGGGCAGCTTCAGCCTCCACTTTCCTTTTCCAACTCGTAACGGACCATTCCTCTGTTTTTCGATCAGCCTCAAATTTGGCCTGATCAGCTTCCAACTTAGCCTTCAGCTGGGCAACACGGATCTCGTCATCCGCAACTTTCTTTTTGGACACCTTGAAGTCAGCCCACTCCTTGTGCATACTATGCCACTCACGCACTATGCGATGCGTAGTGGATGTATAAGAGGCAGCCTCTTCAAGGTAGGCATGGTAAGTTTGCTCATGGAGATGACTTTCTTGGAACTTAATCTCCCCAGGCGGAAATATCCCCTGTAACCAGTCCCGGCACACGCTCCAATCTGAAAAAGTGTCACCCTTCTTCAGATTCCAAACAGGGACATGAATGTCGGAAGCATCCTTTTCCGAATAAGTTCTATAATAATAATCCCCAGACTCTCATCTGGGCGGATTGGAGAACTCTTTCCAGCAGCAGAGAATATGCCTTGGTCTTCAGCAGAAACTTTCTCGACGTTTTCAGGCATAAAACCAGAAGCTTTAGAAGGAGAAGTTGTAACAGGGATTTCTTCAGCAACTTTCTTTTTCTCCGAATCATAAGCGGCAAGTTCAGGGGCTTGTGGGTTACCAGCATCATTCGCAACCTCGGGGCTAATAACTTTTTCTGCATTCACAACAACTTCAACAGGCTTATCAGCCCCAAGATCCTCAACCCCAGCAGCCTTCTCAGTCCCACCCTCAGGAACCTCAGAGTTCTTCAACTTATCAGCAACAGAAGCGCGTGGAGGAGAGGGTGGGAGTTCTTCATTAACCACAGGCAATGATTCTGTGGGAACAGAAGAAATTGGGTTTTCTGAAAAACAAAGTCTATGAGTCACAAAATATTCAATGAGCATATGAAGAAGAGAGCAAAAGAGGACACTTACCAGGAACAGACTCTGAAATAAAGGCATCCAGATTGCCTCTCTTGGTAATTTTCTTCCTCTGAATCTTCTTTGCAGGCTGACCTTCAGCCTCAGCGCCAGACTGCTTTCTTTTTCCTCCCTTATTCCTCACTAAGCGCTCAGGGCTTGATTCCAAGTCAATGGGATCATCAGGGTTGGACGCAGGGATATCAGCAGTCTCTTTTGGTTCTGGCTTCGGTTTTCTAATAATAACTGCAGGCGCAAGACCCTCCAATGAATCAGAAACCAACACATAATCACACCAGGAGTCAGAAGAGCGGCGCATACGTTTCTTCTCTCCCCCAACATTTTTGGCCTTAGAAGACTGAGCTTTTTCAGCATCATTCTTCTTTGGCGCAGTAGTAGCGGTTGGCACGCGCCTTTTCCTTTCAGGGCCTATGCCCAAATTAGACAATTCACCTACTGCAAAAACACAGCGTTAACACACGCGTAAAATAACAAGCAAAAAATGCTACTATACAAGATTACCAGCACCAGCAGCAGGTTGCGCGGAAAGATCACTATCCCGCGGAAGAACAAAATTCTTCACAATACGGTGATACCACAATTCCTCATCTGGTTTTTTTGCAATAGTAGATATATTTCCACCTTCTCTCTCAAACGCAACAACGTATAACGAGACAACTGCAAACAAGAAGAAGTGAAGATAAATTTCAAAAAAAAAAAAAAGAGAAGCAGAAGTAAGGAAACAGGGCAAAAAATCTTACTCTTGCCATCCTCCATATACACCGGCTTCTCTTCTCGTTCCATCCTCCAGTTCAGACTCATACTGGCACCAACAAGGGCTTTCTCCGGTAAAGCAATAGACGGAACGTCTTTCAGATCCTGGTACCAATTTTCATCAACAGGAGTCCGAATGGTTTCAGTGGGGACGTCCTCTTTTCCCCTGAAAATCATCTTCATCGGAAAAACCCCTGCTTTAATGAAAAAGAATTTTTGTTTCCAGTCGTGGAACGATTTTGGAGGATGAAGCAAAATCTTCTTCACCGATGCCCTTTGAATAAACGAATAGAACCCTTGAGTACAGTGCATTTGATGAAAAACTCGAAATCGAGGAACCGTCGGTTCAATACGCATCGTACGACACACAAATTCAAAATGCCGAACCCTAACCATACCAACTGGGTACATCTGGGAGATGTGGAACTTGTAATACTCAAGAATTTTGAGAAACAATTTCGTTACAGGCAAACGAAAGTTGCCTACACTAAAGAAATCCCAAAACAAGGTCACATACCCGGCCGGAGCATCCGCCGCCGTTTGACCTACTTCAGGGTAAAGGGCACCCCAGTTTTCCGGGAACTTGAGATTCCGAATCAGACCATCAAAGGTTGCCCTAGACCACTTTAATGGTGGAAGTTCGACATACATTTCTTCTGTTGAGTCTTCATGATGATCGCCAGTTGACATAGGAAGGAGAAATTGCAATTCTTTCTAACGAACGGATAAAGAAGAGAAAGGGGGAAAGGATTTCCAACAAGGTAATGATTACTGGAAACAGGAAATCCAAAACACTTATATACCCACCGCCATAAATAGCTTCGGTAACTGCAACAACACCTTTTTCGGGATAGCACAGTTACCCAAGCGACAGGGGCCAGTGGGAAGCAACACAAATGCGAGTTCACGCGCGCGTGTAAAGCACGGTCAGTAATGTGCACCTGACAGTGACAGCCTGTCACACAGTCCTTACTGTACCTCTCACCCAAAGTCAAAGATTTTCAAAATCATCATAATAAGCAAAGTGTATCTTCTCATAGAAGATTCTCCACTTTCGCGCCCAAAACCTACAAACAATAAAAACCCCTCTCTTGAAGTCTAGTGCTCCACTTATTTGCATAATAGCAACACTAGACTGGGGGGACTTGAAGGGGTAAGGTCCCAAAAACCTCATATCAAGTACTTGGGACCATACCACACCCTCATTTTTTAACCATCCTTAAAACCTTGCGCGGCAGCGTACTGGTTTTACAAAAGGAAATTAAGAAGAAAACTAAGTAAACACTAGCGTGCCAAAGGAAATTAACAAATCCCTGCGCCGATTCTCCATAAAAGGATAAAAATCCTAACAAGCACTTCCGCTTAGTAATACCCAGACTTGGATATTATTTACTAAGCTGATACCACACGATAAGGAGTCACACCGGATTATGGCAATAATTTTCTAGAAGACTCATTCGTGCACCACCAGACGGTTATAACCGTCTGGGACACGTGTCATCATCCCAGGCAACCCTGAAATCACGATGATGGCATGTGTTTGGAGAGAAATCTCCATTTGCCCACTTTCCACGTGGCAACACCCCAACCATTGATCTGAATAGCGATCCGTGTGCACCCACGTCGGATTAAGAGGATTAACGGGATGGGAAATAACCGCTTACGGAGTTAGCATCTTCCGTCAACTTTTCAATAACAGGTTTTCCCGCCTATACTCCCGGCTATAAATACGAGAGTAATTCAGGTATGAACTTCAAGTTACACTCACTTCATCAATACTTCTTCTTCTTCATAAACACATACTTATTCTCACGCCGGAGTCGGGTTACGGAGAGAACCTCCCTTCTCCCCGTAACGAGGCTAACGGATGGGAAATAACCGCTTACGGAGTTAGCATCTTCCGTCAACTTTTCAATAACAGGTTTTCCCGCCTATACTCCCGGCTATAAATACGAGAGTAATTCAGGTATGAACTTCAAGTTACACTCACTTCATCAATACTTCTTCTTCTTCTTCTTCTTCATAAACACATACTTATTCTCATGCCGGAGTTGGGTTACGGAGAGAACCTCCCTTCTCCCCGTAACGAGGCTAACGGTGTTCTGTTTTGCAGTATTCACTGGAGAAGAAGACTTGTCCCTTAGAACCAAACGGGAGAGAACCACCCTTTTTATGCAGAACGTAAACCTCTGGATAATTTGATTCTGGTCATTTATCCAGTGTTTCTTCAGGCATATAATACTTGTCATAGGACTAGTTACGCGGTCCAAACGCGTTTTACACGAACGACGCATTAAAGTAGCGTAAGCTACCTAAACAGGTCATAACGGGTCGTAAGCACTTAGGATAGGTTCCGTTTTAGAATGTAGGCTTTGTTAAACCATATTATATAAGTTCCAACACTCATTTGGTTTACAAGACCTCATTCTATCCGATCTTCCGATTTAGGTCCGGTTTATTAACATAGTTACCTATATTAGGTGCCGATTGATTCCGTGATCCATCTAGCATTGCTTGGTTGTTATTCAAGACTTCTAAGCATTCTCATGTGAGTACATAGTTCCCCTCTTTTACCGTTTTAAACTGTTTTGGGGTGATTCATATGTGCTAAACGATTTCGAGTCTTCTAAACAAATGCTATGGTTTATATTAAACTATCTGAACTATCTGAACTATTTGAACCATTGGAACTATTTGATCTATGTGAACTATTTGAACCATTGGAACTATTTGATCAATGTGAACTATTTGAACCATTGGAACTATTTGATCTATGTGAACTATTTGAACCATTGGAACTATTTGACCTATGTGAACTAATTGAACTATTAAACGATTGGGTTAGGGAAGTGATTAGGTAACGGGGTGGGTGTAATGTGATAAAAGCATGGTGGATACGCCGCTGGTACTTCCTATATACAAGTGCTTTTAACACATTATATATCGTTGCGTTATCTAGATCAGTTGGGCAAATGTTTTCAAAACGAAGTTACATTACAAGTTTTTTCTAACAATATAAACCATTCGAGTTTTATTACAAAAATGATTTACGATCTGGGTTTACATAAACAAATGTTTTGAGTCAAGATTCATTGCATCGAGGTTTTATAAACTATAACTAATGTGTTTTGACTTGGTTATTACAATTTACAATACAAACATTTTACAAAACTAGGTTTTCTAATATCGATTAACGAAGTTATTCGAGTTATTTCAACATGTAAACGAGCCATGAATCTGACACTCACACAAAACCTATGTACTCGTCGGCATTTTTATGCTGACGTATTTTCACATATGTTTCAGGTACCATAGTTGATGATGTTTGATGATGATATTGATGCATGCTCACATAGGAATGGACGAGGCCTTAGTGACTTAATAACAATGAAAGACAATTGTTCATGTTTTGTTTCTGATTTCAAGACAATGTAATAAACTTAATTGAATAAAACAGAACTTCAATCCATGTGTTGTGAAACAATGATTCTGTTACGACATTCCCCGACGTTTCCGCCGTGGTTTGTTGTTTTAACGCGGTCGGGGTGTGACAGAAAAGTTGGTATCAGAGCTCATGGTTATAGGGAATTAGGTTATTAGTAATGCTTTGACCTAGGACCCTAACACAAGTTATCTTGTGTTTAGTCTTAAAACAATAACGTCGCCTATCTTTAGGTGACAACCACAACAAGAACACAAATTACGAATTCGACTTGAAAACTAATCATCTCTTCTTAGAAGATTTGTTATAAGGTTTCGAACCTTCAAAGTTTTCAAAAATCTCGTCAAAGTTTGGGTCTTATTAAGGTGAACACGTGCAATCTAGAAGGGTGGGTGCCTGTATCCCGAGTTTTCTGTCTAAGGCTAGAGTGTTCGTACAAATCCACATAATCGGACCAGTCACTCTTACCTGGAAACTTTTGGGGTGAGTATCTACTAATAGGCTAAAGCAGGTCTTGGCAATACATTATGAGGACCTATTTACTTTGCTAAACTTTTGTGCATCGTTTGTTTGCTTCGTGGTACGAACCAATGACCACCATCCATGCTTTTTGGTCGGTAATTGTAACATTCTATTCTTACCCAATGTCATTTCACTCGTTTTCTCTCTTGTTTCCTCTTTTAGAATGCCTCCTCGACGTGACAATCAAATACCTAATGCCGAGCTGACAGCTATCATTACGCAGCAAATGGCTACTACACTCCCAAACATCATTGCTCAAGTTAACCAAGCCTACAATAACAACAATAATGCTCCATGTAACTTCAAAACGTTCAACTCAGCTAAGCCATCAAAATTTTCTGGGTCTCAAGGAGCAACTGCACACTTGCAATGGTTCGAGAGTCTAGAAAGCACCTTCAGACATGTTCAGTGTCCAAACGAGCGAAAGGTTGAATTCGCATCTAGTGTCTTTGAGAAACGAGCTTTAACATGGTGGAATGGTGTGATGAGAGATAGGGGTGCCGATGTAACACTGGCTCAAACCTGGGAAGAGCTTCGAGCTCTAATGATGAAGGAATTTTGTCCTCGTCATGAAATCAGGGCATTGGAAAGGGAATTCGACGATCTTAAGCAAGATAGTGGTGAGCATCGAGCCTACACGGATCGATATGAAGAATTAAGTCTGTTATGCCCAACCATGGTTACACCTTTGGATAAGGTGTCACACCCCGATTTCCACGTGTCACCGGTGGGCCCGGTGGGGGAGTATCGTGACGTGGTTGGCAACATAATAGTCAAACAACACAATATCAATATGCACAGCGGAAGCAAATTTAAAAATATGATACAACCGAATTTATTATTGTAATATCAAAGTCACAATATCCGGAAGTTTATCCACAGATGGATCGAAATAAAAATAATATTTATGGTTCAACAGACTTCAGGCATCTTAAGCTTGCGAGACTTCTAATGATGCTAAGGAGAAATCCCAGCCAATTTCGCTTAGTACCTGCATTTAATCTTTTTGGGAAAATACATCAGTTTACACTGGTAAATACATTCAACTGACTCATTTTGGAAAAATGATTGAAAATTGGTTTGGATGCACATGGCATAAACATTTTATTTAACTTGGGAGAATTATTTAATATTATAATCTTGTGAACGAATTACATGTTCCTTGTGCGTTCAGTAGCCCGGATCTTGTCCGGGTTAAAGATCAATAGACACACCACAATATTCTTTTGTGCACTGACGGGTGTACGCCTACACCCCGCGCTTAAGTCGTGGCCATTTCGTAAAATGATGCCGAGGATATCCGGGACATGGTCATTAACCCCCCAAAGGCTTTAAGTAACAAGACTGTTTAAACGAGCCGATCAAATTATTCAACTACCCACTTAACGATGGAGATTTGATGCCCGATCAAGCGGTATGCTATATACCGTAACCCAAGCCCGTATAGGGAAAATAAGTTAAAAGTATTTACCTGAGCAAGTATTAATCACAATAAGCAAATTTGCAAGTAGCTTTTACTGGTTCTCCTAATCTGGAACGAAGGTTTAATATAACCTATTAGAATCCTAACGGGTCTTTAATTAAGCTTATGCTTAGACCGGCTAGTTTCAAAGATACGGTACGTACGCACGATTAAGCGAAGACCGGATAGAATGTGATTTAGACCCGACAAGTTTGAAGACTTGTTTAATATGGGTTTATTATTCACATTCTGGATTTTGAGATAAAACCGTTAAGGTTTGACCCGTTTCGGCTAATTTATGTAAACTTGTTACATAGACCGAACCGTACGCGTAATAAGCGTGACGGGTATTTATGAGAGCTATATACAGGTTTCCTAAGTTAACATGCTTCAAATATGTTGTGACATCAGTAAGATGTCTTTCATTATGCCCGAAACGTGTTTAAACACAAACTAGGCCTCATAGGGGTAGTTTGGTCATTTAAAAGTTTATAAAAGAGTTTAAGTAACAGTATGAGTTACAGGTCTGATGTAATCAGCAAATATACTCAATTTTCTAAGTCATATCAGTAGGTTAAAGTATTTATGTGAAATCTATCATTTATACCCAACTATGCACCGTAGGGGCATTTTGGTAATTTCACATAAGCCGAAAAGCTCAAAACCGCAGTCTGAGTTAATCAGCCTTTGCTTACTGTTAAATTATTATAATTTTCCTCATATATCAGTAGGTATCAACCCGGGTATGTCCAATATACTTTTAATATATACTTTGCGCCAAAAACGCTTAATAAGGCGATTAAAGGCCATTTCCGGGTTCGATACTTAAATCTGATATTTTTATATTTCCAGAAGGCTTAAAATAATTTATTTATCATATGTGATCAGTAGCAAAAGGTTTGGAGTCGTTTAGATATGTAAAACTCATTTTATGGCCCGTAAGGGCAAAACCGACAATTACCGGATTAAGCCTACGACTACTAGTTATGCTCAGCCTAAAATTAATTAAAAATCTTTAAAAATCCCAAAATAATATATTACATCAGTGGGTAAAATATTTGGTATCAAAAAGTAGGCTTAACTAGGCTATACGCTAATTACGCCGTTTTATTAACATAAAACATTAATTTTGCGATAATGAGCATAACTCTCAATCTACAATTCAAACTGATGTCAAACTTTGCATACAAGTTTATATATCAGTATTTAAAGTTTCTACTCTTTTACATTTTCAAAAATCAAGTTTTAAAGTAATAAGGGCATAACGGTCAACATATGAGCAATTAACGGAAACATGCATATTAATTGGATAACTAGTGAACCAAGGTGTAACATCACAGAGGGTTATTCTAACATGTAACCTAGTCCAATTAATGCTCTGAGGCATTTCTAAAACATGCCTAAACGGGTCAGAACTGAAAGTCAAAGTGAAAGTCAAACTATGTGACTTTCGGTTCCGAACCGGGTATTTACAGGAAACTGTCGGGTTGAACATGTTTGGACATGTTCTTACACTTATTACTAAGTTATAACAATGATCAAACAGGTTGTATATGATCTACATTGCTAATTATGCATAAATTGTATTTTAAGTATCCTGTTGACTTTTTATTAGTAAGTTTGACCCGACTTTTGACCTGTTTAGAGTGGTAATCAGGGGGAACCCTTTTGAGGTTTTATTACCCACATAAATACCAACTTATAACTACTTTTAATTCGAGATATGACTGAGTCATTATTGACTAATCTCGAAGTCAAACCGTAATTACGATGGTTTGACTTTTAGCTAAATAACTAAGCTAAACTTAATTAGAAAGGATTAGTAAACTTACTGAAGTCCTAAGCTTGATTAGTGAACCCTTGAGAGAAGGTTTGAGCTCCAGAAGTGATCCAAAAATGCAGGAGAAGTGAGTGAGAAAGATGGTTGCACTTCTTGACCTTTTATAGTGAACTAAGGCACCACAAGGTGTTGACAAACAAGTCTAGCACTAACCATAACATTCCTACAGGTGTCCTAGATGTTTAGGGGTTGTTTAGGGACCAAGAGGTATGTGGAAAATCGTTTAAGGGTCGAAATATGCGTTTAAACAAGCAACATCACAATTTCTGGTCGCTGGCAACCCCTTGCGCACCGCAAGGGGTATGCTTACGGTGCGCAAGCACTTTGCAGAACCCAAAAACTTTTGATCTTTCAGCATTTCGAAAGGGCAACCACTTTTCCGACTTTGGGACATTATTTTGTCAATTTGGGGCCTCTATTATGGTTCTTAACAGTTGCATACCCTACCATTATGTATTGTTTCATTTGAATTCATTTTGAAAGTGCCTTAAACGACGGTTTACCGTAGGAATTCTATCGGAACCCAATCTAGCCCTATGAATTTAATTATTGTCAACAACTTCTGGATTTAAATATATATTAGATGTTTAATATATATATATACTTGGGTCTTGGGATTTATAATTAAGGTCGTTCAGAGGTAAAAATTAACATGACGCCACTTTTAAATCCTGCCAAAACATCTTTATTAAATCCGGGTTTACAACGTTTGTTGTCTTACATGACACGTGTCATTATTTTATTTAACACGAATTTTCGAGGTGTTACATAAGGCAATTGAAAAGTATATTGTTGGCCTCCCTGACTCAGTACAAGACATTGTTACTGGTAGCAACCCTACTACAGTTAGACAGGCCATTGAGCTATCTGCTACCTTGACTGAATCTCAGATCAGGAAAGGTAAACTTTTCCGAAAAGGAGACAAGAAACCAGTCGATGAATCGAAACCAAAGGATAAGCAGATTGAGTCATCTAAGAATTCAAAGAAGCATAAGGCTTCCCAGAACTTCACCATGGTTGCTCAAAATGAGCAAGTTGTCCCTAACCAACTGGCTCAACCCTCTGCTAAGAAACCATACAACGGGACTGCACCCTTGTGCAACCAATGTAACCTTCATCATCATGCTAGTGTGAAATGCCGCAAATGCCTAAATTGTGGACTTATAGGTCATACAGCTAGGGTTTGCCGAGCTGCAACTCCACCAAATCAAGCTAACAATAATACTGCTCAAGCTCGTTTTCCACCAGGTTCTTGCTACAACTGTGGCGAGATGGGCCATTTTCGAAATAATTGCCCAAAACTTGCTAATGCAAATCCAGCACAAGGATGAGCATTTGACTGACTGGAAGACGATGCTGTTTAGAAACAATCGAACTATCTGTATTAATTTCTTCTTCTATGAAACAGTTATTTTGGTTTTTTTATAAATATATTATTTACATTATGATGTACAAATGTGGTTACATGTATAAACGACATATCCCCTACGATACCGACGAGCAAGGAATCGTGTTCCTTGTAAAACAACCTACTCTCAAAATTCTCCCATTTTATGATCACTTGCGGTCTCCATGAAAATCCTAAGTACCCATTTCTTCCAAGGAAACGAAGTACAAGGCGCAAGTTACAACTCTGGATGAATACCCAAAGTACCACTATAAATCCTTAATAGGATACCTAAGGGTACTTCCGTAAGCCCTTTACTGGTCTTACATATCATATCTTCTCGACTTCATGATATTTTACACAACATATGATTTCAAAAGATTGTGCATGTTTTAAAAAATCTCATACATATTTTCAAAATCATCTCTCGTGGTTTTAAAAACATTTCATAAAAATGTTTACCTAATATACTTAGTACGTAATTTCAAAAGCATTACAAAAAGGTTTTCCAAAATCATATTTTTTTAACAATTCCTAGCATAGCTTTCAAAAACAATCTTACTCGTATGTTGCCTTAACATACGTAGCACACGATTTCCAAGAACACCCTGCTTCACACGCCTATTTAGCATGCTTAGCACAATGATTTCAAGGATCCGTTTGCTTCATATGTTGTCTAAGCATATCTAGCACCATGATCTCATAAAAACTATGCTTCGTATGTTATCATAGCATACCTAGTACAAGATTCCTAAACTCTTCCCGCTATACGAATTCCAAATCCTTATAGGATCTTCTTCATAGTTAGATCCTTGTAGATGTTTAAAGCGCAAAATCAAAGTCCTTAATTGGATTCTTGGTATGCTTTAATACGAATGTTACGATTCCTTGTAAACAAAATCAAATTCTTATAAGATCATCCTATCTTTACAGATAGATTCTTGAGGATGTTGAAGTCCATTGACTGGGTTTCTGGTGTACCTTGAATACCCATGTACAAATCGACAACAAATTAATAACAATTAATAACAAACTGATAACGAATTAATAACCAAGTGAACAATTATGTGCTTATGTATTTATGTGTTGACCTAATCAAAGTTATCTCAAGCTTGTTCAACAAATTCTCTCCCCTACACATTATAAAACAAACTGTGCAAACTGTGCAAGGAATTACGTAATTATGGATGCATACATGTAACACTCGTATGAAATTCTTATTATTTTAATCATGAAATACGGGCCGCTTTTTTTTTAACAAAATGCATTTGTAGCAAAATTAATTAAGTTACACATCGTTTAGTGAGTTAACATAAGTGACCATCTAGTTCAAAGTAATTACAACTACTAGAGTTTACGAAACATCATTGTTTAGACAAGTTTAGTTAAGTGCGGAAGCTTCAAAAATGGTGTTCGGTTCTTGATTACACGCTTGATCGGCATCCGAAGCTAATGAGCATCACCTATGGTCAAAACCACATAAATAATTAGTTTTGACAATGTTAGTAGAGCTTAGACAAGTCCTAAATACATAAACATAACAAAAATAAAAAATTCCGGTTGTTAGTCTGTCGCGCCACGCGCCAGACTTGGTCCGATCCTTCGCGTGTCGCGGGAGGCCCCGCATGTCGTGCCAGTCCCCTATGCCCCCGTCGCGTGGCGCGGGGGAGTACGTTTTCCAGCAGGTCCAGTTTCTGGACCTGCATTTTGCCCAGCTCCGAAAATTCACAAAAATTTAACTTTAAACAATCATAACTTTTTATTCGGTTGCCCGTTTTAGCCCATTCTTTTTCCTATGAGTCCGTAATAAAATTACGGAGCCAACCATGTAAATTTCACATTACGAAAACCGAGTTACGAGCAAATGATTCATGAAATCCCTGTCTCAATTATCCAACCCATTAGCAATAAGTGCAAAATACCATTTTTATGTTCTAAAACTTTTTAAACACAATTACCCGGGCTTATAAACCTTGGCGTATTCGCGCCATTCATGGATTTACGCTCACATTTGAACTTGATGCTTGTTTTCAAAAATTCAAGCACTCCGCTTCTAGCGACACTTACAATTTATTTCTATTAATCGACCCGATATCTTAGGTTCGTAACTCAAATTAATATGATCAATGCATTGGCGTAATGCTATCCAACACTTAACACAATATGAGACCTTCAAGTCTCGACGCATATGATTCTTTTTGAAAGCATCACTTTGACCCGTTTGGTTGTCGCGTGAAAACCATCACTTGATGACAAGTCAAACCTTTTCCAAAACCAATTCCAACCATTATTTTGACCTGTTAAATATGTCGAGTGAGCTTCATCACTTCAAGGACACATCAAACGTGTAAATTACACTACTACACCATTCATACGCTAAAACCAAACGTTGTTGCACAATGTAACGAGACTAAGGTCACGTACCTTTAGAGCACACCCTTCAAACGCGTATCCCCTCTGGCGTGTCCGCTTGACGATCCAGATTCTTTGCCTAAAGAGTTCAATTCACAATAAGTTTAGAACTCTTTCATAATCCTTAACGCATAATTCTCTATAATAATCAAATCTGCGTTTTCATTCAACTTTTAACATTTTAATCCTCACTTAGGCGTTCTATCAAACACCTAGCGGGACAGATTTTTACATAATAAAATCCAAGTTCATGACTTGTAATTTTCATCTAAACCAACTTCAATTAGGCACATTTACGCATGTTTTAACTTCTATATTTCAGAATTTACCTCTTAGAACTCAGATTACACTAGAACAAGAATCACAATCCTAGTGTTTATCAAGTTTCTACAAACTTATTAGTCACCTACATTGGTGATTATAAACCCTACAAGCCTCATGCAAGATTTTGACTAGAAATCATCTAGGGTTTATCCCTAGACACCATATCACTTCTAATTTCATCCATGCAAGATATAATCAAGCTCAAATTTCAGTTTCTCAGAATTAACCTAGAATTTAAGATGAATCAAAACATCAAGATTTTGCATACCTTATGACCCCTTCAACTAGGTGATCACTAATTTGTGCTTGAAAATCGATTTGGACTTGATTATGACCTTCAATTGATCAATTTTGTGGAAGCTAGGGTTTGGTGAGGAGCTTTTGTCGCCCCCTTCATTTCCTGATCGACTAGACACCCCTCTTGGGTGTGTTTGGTATGTTTTAATTTGTTTTAATTAAATTAAGTTTCAAGTTCTTCAACATAAGTCCCTCCACTTTTATTGTTTTAATTAAATTAAGTTTCAAGTTCTACACCATATATATGTGGTATCCGAGCCTTTCCTGTGCTCCCATTTGACTTTTACTTGGTTAATCTCTTTGTTTCTTAAACTCTTCACTTTACGATCTAAAATCGCAATCGGCTTTACTGCATAGTTGAGACTGTTATCCACCTCGATGTCATCATAGTGGATATAAGCAGTTTCGTCGGCTAGACATTTTCGGAGATGTGACACGTGGAATGTGCTTTGTATCCCACTCAACTCCTCGGACAATTCGAGACGGTATGCTACCTTTCCGACCCGTTCTATAATCCTGAATGGCCCAATAAACCTCGGGCTTAACTTTCCTCTTTTTCCGAACCCGATAATGCCCTTCCATGGCGACACCTTCAGCATCACCTTATCACCTACTTGAAACTCAATCGGTCTTCTTCGTTTATCCGCATACGACTTCTGTCGATCCTGAGCCGCTTTCAAGTGAGCTCGAACCCTGTCAATTTTCTCATTCGTGATTCAGATTACGTCCCCATGAGCAAGTTCTCGCGAACCAACCTCACCCCAACACACCGGGGTCTGACATTTTCTACCATAAAGCATCTCGTACGGTGCCATACCGATGCTCGCGTGGTAACTGTTATTATATGAAAATTCGACCAATGGTAGATAGACATCCCAACTACCTCCCTAATCGATAATGCATGCTCATAGCATATCTTCCAATGTCTGTATTGTTCTTTCACTTTGTCCATCCGTTTGTGGATGGTAAGCGGTGCTAATGAACAATTTAGTTCCCATTTGTTCTTGGAATTCGCACCAAAAGTTCGAAGTAAATCGGGTATCTCTGTCGGACACAATAGACATCGGTACCCCATGGCGTGCCACTATTTCATTAGTGTATACCTCTGACATCTTTTCGAACGTATAAGTCTCGCGGATCGGAATGAAGTGAGCACTTTTTGTCAAGCAATCCACAACTACCCATATAGCATCGAAACCGCGGTTGGTTTTGGGCAGTTTGGTCAACAAATCCATCGTGATTTGTTCCCATTTCCATACTGGGATATCCAACGGTTGTAGTTTACCATACGGCTTTTGATGCTCTGCTTTGACTTGCAAACATGTCATGCACTTCTCCACATATTTTACAACATCCCTCTTCATTCTGGGCCACCAATAATTTTGCTTTAAATCATTATACATCTTGGTTGCCCCTGGATGGATCAAATAACAGGATTTATGGGCTTCATCAAGTAGAAGTGCCTTAGCTCCACACGAATTTGGAACCCATATCCTCCCAAAGCGCGTCTTTAACCCTAGATTATTATCCGCCAATTCTTTCGATTGGCCGACTATCCTTTCCTTCTTCACATTTTCCTCCTTCAATGCTTCGATTTGAGATTTCCGGATTTGTTCAAGTAATCCTAATGTTACAATTAGTTTCATTGATTGCACTCGAATGGGCGTATAATCCACCTTTCGACTCAACGCATCTACCACTACATTAGCCTTCCCCGGGTGGTAATGTATATCACAATCGAAGTCTTTGACAGTTTCTAACCACCGCCGCTGCCTCATATTTAATTCCTTCTGATCGAAGAAATATTTCAAACTTTTATGGTCAGTAAAGATAGTGCATTTTACCCCATACAAATAATGCCTCCATATCTTTAAGGCAAACACCACCGCTGCCAACTCGAGGTCGTGTGTAGGATAATTCTTTTCATGAGTCTTTAGCTGTCTCGAGGCATAGGCTATAACCTTGCCCTGTTGCATCAAAATGCACCCAAGCCCCAAATGCGACGTATCCGAGTAAACCACCATATCATCAACTCCATTCGGCAATGCCAATACCGGTGCATGGGTCAATTTTTCCTTAAGTGTTTGGAACGCTTTTTCATGATCTTCGCCCCAAATAAACTTTTTGTCCTTACGGGTTAGTTTGGTCAACGGCGTAGCAATTTTGGAGAAGTCTCACATGAATCTCCTATAATACCCCGCCAAACCCAAAAAGCTTCTGATTTCCGAAGGATTCTTCGGTGGTTTCCATCTTGCCACTGCTTCTATTTTTGATGGGTCTACTAACACCCCGTTTGCACTAATGATGTGCCCAAGAAACTGTACCTCTCGTAACCAGAAAGCACATTTTGAGAACTTCGCATACAATTTTTCTTTTCCGAGCGTCTCCAACACTTCGCGTAAATGATCCACCTGTTCTGCTTCATTCTTTGAATATACCAAAATGTCATCGATGAATACTATCACCGACTTATCCAACATTGGCTTGCAAACCTGGTTCATAAGATCCATGAAAGTCGCGGGTGCATTAGTTAATCCGAAGGACATCACGAGGAATTCGTAATGTCCATACCATGTACGGAAGGCCGTCTTCGGTATATCCTCCTCCTTGACTTTCAACTGATGATACCCCGATCTAAGGTCGATCTTGGAGAACCAACTTGCACCTTGCAATTGGTCAAATAGGTCATCAATTCTTGGAAGCGGATATCGATTCTTCACCGTGAGTTTGTTCAACTCCCGGTAATCGATGCACATGCACATGCTTCCATCCTTCTTCTTCACAAATAACACCGGTGCGCCCCACGGGGACACACTCGGCCGAATAAACCCCTTGTCGAGCAGGTCTTGAATTTGGGACATCAATTCTTGTAATTCTGATGGATCGAGCCGATACGGCGCCTTGGCCACAGGTTTCGCTCCCGGAATCAAGTCGATTCCGAACTCTACCTCCCGTTCTGGCGGTATTTCCGGTAAATCTTCCGGAAATACATCGGCGTATTCACGTACCACTGGTACGTCTTCAATCTTTGGCGTTTCTTTATCTGGTTCGTTTGCGTATATCATGAATGCTCTACACCCACTCCTCATCAGTTTGTGAGCCTTTAGCATTGTGCACATAACGGGATTACCCCTTTTTCGCCATAGATGGTAACATGTTTTCCACTTGGAGATGTTAACTTAATCTCCTTGCGAAAACACACGACCTTCGTATGATGTCGGGATAGCCAATCCATCCCGACCACGACTTGGAATTCTCCCATCGACATTGGAATCAAGTCTATCGAGTATTCTTCACCATCGATATTCATCTTACAATTTTGGCATACATCACATACGATAAAGCTTTTGTTATCACCTATTTCTACTTCTAAAGGCATAGGTAATTTTGTCAGTTCGAATGAAGGATGTCGAATAAACCCATGTGAAATAAAGGATTTATTCGCACCCGTATCAAATAACACATGTGTGGGAATTGAATTTATGGCGAATATACCTGAGACCACATCGGGTTCCACCTTCGCCTCGGCTGCCGTTAACTGGAAGGATCTGGCTTTTGCTTTCGGAGTTTCCGTATGTGAATCCTTGCCATCCTTTTTCCCAACTAGCTCCGGGCACTCTGATTTCTTGTGACCCGGTTGATAGCATTTGTAGCACACCGATACCTTCCCGGGGCATAATGCAACCGTGTGCCTTGTCTTCCCACATATGGGACATGGTTTATCTTTGAACCGACACTAACCTTTGTGCCATTTCCCGCATACCTTGCAGCTTGGCGACCCTCTTTTTCCTTCTTGTTTCCTTGACGACTCTGTCGTACGTGCCTTTTTTGTAGAGCTGGGATTAACCACTTGTGCCCATCTTTCACCCCTTTCAATCTGCTTCTTCAATTCAATCTCCCGTTCTCGGCAACATTTATGATCTCGGTGAGGGTCTCATACTTTGAAGGAGTCATAAACTCCCTATACTCAGCGCTCAACATATTATAGTAATAATATATTTTCAGTTCTTCATTTGTTATCAGTTCATCACAAAACTTCATTTTATCCATGAACGTTCTCGTGATTTTGTTAATGGACTCACCTTTGTGTCTAAGCTGCATGAATTCTTCTTTGATTTTGTTAATGATTGCCTTGGGACTATGATGTTTAAGAAACGGCGTCTTAAACTCATCCCATATCATAGCCTTAGCCGCTTCACTTCCAATTTCTTTCTTCTTGTTATCCCACGAGTCTTTCGCTTGACCCCTTAACTGACCCGTACCATAAGCTACGTAGTCATCTGTATCACAATGGGTCCTTTCAAACACTCCCTCGATATCACTTAGCCATCGTTGGCATACTATCGGGTCAACCTCCCCATTATAGATTGGCGGTTTACACGCCATGAACTCTTTGTATGAACAAGGCTTTCCTCCTCCGGGTTTTTCCTTTGCTAAATTGGTATTATCTTCCAATTTCTTGATTCTGTCATCCACCACTGATAGTACAGTGTTTTGGATTTTATCGATTAAACCCGACAAACTATTTTCGATTGCCTTTCCAACCACCTCGGCAATCACTTCTCTCATTTGCTCGGTGACTCTCGGCACCACATCATCGTTATCTCTATCCGTCATCTTTAAAACTGAAATGTTTACATCGAGCGTTAAACATTTCATCTATAGCATATGTTTTATTTACTTTGGTTTGGCCAAGTTCATAACTTGCTCTAACCCTTCTAATTTAATGCACTTTCCGGGTTTGAGTGTGTTAACACTCTTCCCATGCACGTCGATTCATGTTTCCCTTCTATATTCAATAAATCTACTTAAAACAATTCGCTCTTACCGGATGCTTGATCAAGCTTGAACCGAACACTTTGTTGACAACCTTGAGCTCTGATTACCAACTTGTAACACTCGTATGAAATTCTTATTATTTTAATCATGAAATACGGGCTGCTTTTTTTTTTTTTTAACAAAATGCATTTATAGCAAACTTAATTAAGTTACACATCGTTTAGTGAGTTAACATAAGTGACCATCTAGTTCAAAGTAATTACAACTACTAGAGTTTACAAAACATCATTGTTTAGACAAGTTTAGTTAAGTGCGGAAGCTTCAAAAATGGTGTTCGGTTCTTGATTACACGCTTGATCGGAATCCGAAGCTAACGAGCATCACCTTAGGTCAAAACCACATAAATAATTAGTTTTGACAATGTTAGTAGAGCTTAGACAAGTCCCAAATACACAAACATAACAAAAATCAAAAAAATTCTGGTTGTTAGTCTGTCGCGCCACGCGCCAGACTTGGTCCGATCCTTCGCGTGCCGCGGGAGGCCACGCATGTCGCGCAAGTCCCTTATGCCCCCGTCGCGTGGCGCGGGGGATTACGTTTTCCAGCAGGTCCAGTTTCTGAACCTGCATTTTGCCCAGCTCCGAAAATTCACAAAAATCTAACTTTAAACCATCATAACTTTTTACTCGGTTGTTCGTTTTAGTCCATTCTTTTTCCTATGAGTCCGTAATAAATTTACGGAGCCAACCATGTAAATTTCACATTACGAAAACTGAGTTACGAGAAAACGATTCATGAAATCCCTGTGTCAATTATCCAACCCATTAGCAATAAGTGCAAAATACCATTTTTCTGTTTTAAAACTTTTTAGACACAATTACCCAATTACCCGGGCTTATAAACCTTGGCTTATTCACGCCATTCATGGCTTTATGCTCACATTTGAACTTGATGCTTGTTTTCAAAAATTCAAGCACTCCGCTTCTAGCGACACTTACAATTTATTTCTATTAATCGACCCGATATCTCAGGTTCGTAACTCAAATTAATATGATCAATGCATTGGCGTAGTGCTATCCAACACTTAACGCAATATGAGACCTTCAAGTCTCGACGCATATGATTCTTTTTGAAAGCATCACTTTGACCCGTTTGGTTGTCACGTGAAAACCATCACTTGATGACAAGTCAAACCTTTTCCAAAACCAATTCCAACCATTATTTTGACCTGTTAAATATGTCGAGTGAGCTTCGTCACTTCAAGGACACATCAAACGTGTAAATTACACTACTACACCATTCATACGCTAAAACCAAACGTACCCCCTCCGGCGTGTCCGCTTGAAGATCCGGATTCTTTGCCTAAAGTGTTCAATTCACAATAAGTTTAGAACTCTTTCATAAGCCTTAACGCATAATTCTCTATAATAATCAAATCTGCGTTTTCACTCAACTTTTAACATTTTAATCCTCACTTAGGCGTTTTATCAAACACCTAGCGGGTCAGATTTTTACATAATAAAAACCAAGTTCATGACTTCTAATTTTCATCTAAACCAACTTCAATTAGGCACATTTACGCATGTTTTAACTTCTATATTTCAGAATTTACCTCTTAGAACTCAGATTACACTTGAACAAGAATCACAATCCTAGTGTTTATCAAGTTTCTACAAACTTATTAGTCACCTACATTGGTGATTATAAACCCTACAAGCCTCATGCAAGATTTTGACCAGAAATCATCTAGGGTTTATCCCTAGACACCATATCACTTCTAATTTCATCCATGCAAGACATAATCAAGCTCAAATTTCAGTTTCTCAGAATTAACCTAGAATTTAAGATGAATCAAAACATCAAGATTTTGCATACCTTATGACCCCTTCAACTAGGTGATCACTAATTTGTGCTTGAAAATTGATTTGGACTTGATTATGACCTTCAATTGATCAATTTTGTGGAAGCTAGGGTTTGGTGAGGAGCTTTTATCGCCCCCCTGTGTTTCCTGATCGACCAGACACAACTCTTGTGTGTGTTTGGTATGTTTTAATTTTTTTTAATTAAATTAAGTTTCAAGTTCTACAGTATAAGTCCCTCCACTTTTATTTAGTTTATATTTTTGGCATTTTAATTTCATTCATGCTTTAAAACAAGACAACTAACTAACTGGGTTATTTATTTCCTAGTTAGCTCATTCTCGATTATTTTGTACTTTATATAATTCTAATATAAAGTTTTATAAATTTCGGGGTGTTACAATACATAATTATGGAATTTAGTGCACATAAACCACAGCAAGTTTTGTCATGTATCTAAAGTTAACTCTATTCATTTCCACTTCTGACGAAGAACCCATTGTGGAAAATGAATCATCCAATCATTTTCGCTTCTGAAGAAATATCCATCGGGGGAAATGAATATCCTTTCGATTAATCCTTCATTTCCATTTCTGACAAAGAACCCATTGAGGAAAATGAATCATCCATTCATTTTCACTTCTGAAGAAATATCCATTGGGGGAAATGAATATCCTTTCGATTATTCCTTCATTTCCACTTCTGATGAAGAATCCATTGAGGAAAATGAATCATCCATTCATTTTCGATTCTGAAGAAATATCCATTGGGGGAATGAATATCCTTTCGATTATTCCTTCATTTCAACTTAGGACGAAGAATCCATTGAGGAAAATGAATCATCCATTCATTTTCGCTTCTGAAGAAATATCCATCGAGGGAAATGAATATCATTTCGATTATTCCTTCATTCCACTTCTGACGAAGAATCCATTGAGGAAAATGAATCATCCATTCATTTTCGCTTCTGAAGAAATATACATCGGGGGAAATGAATATCCTTTCGATTATTCCTTCATTTCAACTTCGGACGAAGAATCCATTGAGGAAAATGAATCATCCATTCATTTTCGCTTCTGAAGAAATATCCATCGGGGGAAATGAATATCCTTTTGATTATTCCTTCATTTCCACTTCTGACGAAGAATCCATTGAGGAAAATGAATCATCCATTCATTTTCGCTTCTGAAGAAATATCCATCGGGGGAAATGAATATCCTTTCGATTATTCCTTCATTTCCACTTCTGACAAAGAATCCATTGAGGAAAATGAATCATCCATTCATTTTCTCTTCTGAAGAAATATCCATCAGGGGAAATGAATATCCTTTCGATTATTCCTTCATTTCCACTTCTGACGAAGAATCCATTGAGGGAAATGAATCATCCATTCATTTTCGTTTCTGAAGAAATATCCATCGGGGGAAATGAATATCCTTTCGATTATTCCTTCATTTCCACTTCTGATGAAGAATCCATTGAGGAAAATGAAACATCCATTCATTTTCGCTTCTGAAGAAATATCCATCGGGGGAAATGAATATCCTTTCGATTATTCCTTCATTTCCACTACTGATGAAGAATCCATTGAGGAAAATGAACCATCCATTCATTTTCGCTTCTGAAGAAATATCCATCGGGGGAAATAAATATACTTTCGATTATTCCTTCATTTCCACTTCTGACGAAGAATCCATTGAGGAAAATGAATCATCCATTCATTTTCGCTTCTGAAGAAATATCCATCGGGGGAAATGAATATCCTTTCGATTGTTCCTTCATTTCCACTTCTAACGAAGAATCCATTGAGGAAAATGAATCATCCATTCATTTTTTCGCTTCTGAAGAAATATCCATCGGGGAAATGAATGTCTTATTCAAATAATCCTTCATTTCCACTTCCGACGAAGTACCCGTTGAGGAAAATGTATCATTCATTCATTTTCGCTTCTGAAGAAATATCCATTGGAAACGAATAACCAATTCATCTTTCATTTCCACATCTAATGAAGAACCCATTGGAGAAAATGAATCATCCAATCATTTTTCGCTTCAAAGTATATCCACTGGGAAATGACAAGATTATGCTTTGCATATCTTTGATGGGTTACTCTGATGACACCCTAGATTCCATGCAAGACAATTATTTAACACAACGTCACAGACAGACTCCTACGAATAAATTTCGGGACAAAATTTCCTAAAGTAGGGGAGACTGTGACATCTGTGCCTCTTTGATCATCATACAAATATCAAACCAACGAAATATTGTGTTTCATACTTTGGATTTGTATAAATATGTGTATCATTTGCACATATCAATTCTTGTTCAATTTCGAGCTTTAAATCGCTTTCTGGAAATTTATACGCGAACTGATGCATAAACGTGATCAGTTTAACGCAACAAACACTCCGGAATAGTGACATAGGCTTAACATACCTTAAATAACCTTTACATAACTTAGAAATAAGTTTTGGATAGTAACGCAGGGACTATTTATGTCAAACTGCGAAACTATGCTGATTTGTATAGTAACGAACATTCCGGAACTTGATCATAAGCTAAGCATACCTTAAATATCCTTCACATAGCTTAGAAATAGGCTTTGAGGGGTTCGGTATGCGAAAATAAACTTATTTGATCAATAGGGACTAAAAGCGTCAAAAAGTTCATAATTTTGCATTTCCGCGCATATCTTACGTTCTGAACATATCCGGACATCCGAAAATTTTTGTAATCATTAAAATATTTTATTTTAGTGATTGGAATGCAAAAATACCATTCTTCGTGCAATTTGGATCGTTTTCGCGTCCGTTCGAGTTTCTGTCGTAATTAACCGAATAACGCAACCGTACGACCAAACAACCGACATCCGAGATGTTTTTGAGCATATTTTAAGTTCCCTGTACTTTAACTTCATTGTAGAGCCTTGAAATGGGGTTAACGGGGCTTAAACGTGTCAAAAATGCATCAAAAACCAAGTTTTACACCTGCAGGGACTAAACTTGACAATCTTTCAAAGTTTCCTACGAGGGGCGCGTAAGACTTGGTGTATGTCTACATGGCCCGCGACAGACCATCAGGTCTGCAAATATCAGTTTCTGCAATCAGCAACTGGTTTCTGGGTTTTTATACATGGTTTCTTCATTCTATGGACTGGTATTTAGTCTCCCATTGTATACAAAACAATGTGCCACACATGGATGATCCAGATTGAAGCTCAAGGTTCGAGAAACGATCTTAACGGCTCTTGAATTCCTATAAATACCCACCTTGATTCATTTGCTTTCCTCACAATTGAACTCACTTCTGCTCTAAGTTGAAGCTCTCCCTTGTGAGGCTTCATACCTGAGTGTTTTGAGTTCAAATCTTCCTAGCTTGGACCTTTTGTAAGTTTCTTTCATCCTTTTATGCGTTTTTAAGCGTGAAAGTCAAACAGTGTTTGACTTTCTTCTTTGACCAGTCTTTGGTCAACATGAAGTTCATTTGAACTTCGCAACGTGAGCGTAATCACGATGGTCATAGTCCTTTGTGACTATACCTACTGATTACCACGTTATTTAGGCATAGTGACGAGTCATAGTTTCGGTCAAAATACGCGTTTATGCGTATTTTGCAACCAAACTATTATTGGGTATCAAAACCCTTTGTTTTGATATCAAACTTGTTTTCTAACTTAGTTAAACATGTTTTAACATGTTTAACTCGTCACTTTTAGTTTAGTGGTTATATAGGGTCGTAAGATAAGCGGTCTAAACAACCGCTTAGACTTTCGAACCCGACCCGTTTGGTCGATTGTTAGGATCCGACCAAACATGTTTTGTGACCATAGTTGTATAGGGAATAACCTTCCGAGGTTATACCTTATGGTCACTTCGTTTAGTTAGTTGTATGATAGGTAATTTATATGCCTTAGGAAAATGACCAAAATGCCCTTTTTTTACGCATAATTTCATTTTAAGCATATGTAACCTAAATTTTGATATCTAAACTGGTTAGGCAACATTATTAGACATGTTAAGGCATATAATACTTGTCATAGGACTAGTTAGGCGGTCTAAACGCGTTTTACGCGAACGACGCGTTAAAGTAGCGTAAGCTACCTAAACAGGTCGTAACGGGTCGTAAGCACTTAGGATAGGTTCCGTTTTAGAATGTAGGCTTTGTTAAACCATATTATATGAGTTCCAACACTCATTTGGTTTACAAGACCTCATTCTATCCGATCTTCTGATTTAGGTCCGGTTTTTTAACGTAGTTACCTATATTAGGTGCCGATTGATTCCGTGATCCCTCTAGCATTGCTTGGTTGTTATTCAAGACTTCTAAGCATTCTCATGTGAGTAACTGTTCCCCTCTTTTACCGTTATAAACTGTTTTGGGGTGATTCATATGTGCTAAACGATTTCGAGTCTTCTAAACAAATGCTATGGTTTATATTAAACTATCTGAACTATTTGAACCATTGGAACTATTTGATCTATGTGAACTATTTGAACCATTGGAACTATTTGATCTATGTGAACTATTTGAACCATTAGAACTATTTGATCTATGTGAACTATTTGAACCATTGGAACTATTTGACCTATGTGAACTAATTGAACTATTAAACGATTGGGTTAGGGAAGTGATTAGGTAACGGGGCGGGTGTAATGTGATAAAAGCATGGTGGATACGCCGCTGGTACTTCCTATATATAAGTGATTTTAACACATTATATATCGTTGCGTTATCTAGATCACTTGGGCAAATGTTTTCAAAACGAAGTTACATTACAAGGTTTTTCTAACAATATAAACCATTCGAGTTTTATTACAAAAACGATTTACGATCTGGGTTTACATAAACAAATGTTTTGAGTTAAGATTCATGGCATCGAGGTTTTATAAACTATAACTAAACTGTTTTGACTTGGTTATTTCAATTTTCAATACAAACATTTAACAAAACTAGGTTTTCTAATATCGATTAACGAAGTTGTTCGAGTTATTTCAACATGTAAACGAGCCATGAATCTGACACTCACACAAAACCTATGTACTCGCCGGCATTTTTATGCTGACGTATTTTCACATATGTTTCAGGTACCATAGTTGATGATGTTTGATGATGATATTGATGCATGCTCACATAAACAACTTCCGGATTTATAATAGCACTTATCATTATAAATATTTTATCGAAAACCCTTATTATTTTGCAATACTATTTACTTAACATCATTCCAACAATCAACCAGATTCAAATCAGTTTTTAATCAAAACCCTAAATCATATTAATCTCATACATACCAATGCCACTCAACAAGTATACACGTAGCTAAGAACAACAAAGAATACAAGTCCAAAAGAGTGATGAACATACTAACCGAGAGATTGTGAAATGAAGGAATGTATGTTAGAACAAGAGGGATGAAGCTTCGAAGAGAGTAACTACCGTCGACACCAAGAAGAGGAAAAAGAGCAGGGTTCGTTATTTTCGTTGGAATGGCAACTACCATATACGCATACCTACATGCATGCACAAATACATGAGGTTGGGCTCGGTAGTTTGGGCTTGCGAGAAAACTGGGCTGAGCACACAAGAGCACAAGAGTGTGCGACCCGGCAATGTGTGCAGCTGGATTTTATTAATAAATAATTCATATAATAACAAATAAACTCACAAACATACACTTATAACCCATCAGATATAATCAATCACATAATACACACACAAGACAACGTATAACGGAACGTGAAGAGTAACGATACGAGCTAAAGGTCACGGGATTAGGCGATGCTAACCTTGAAAGTACAGGTTGTCACATCATCCCCCAAGTTGAAAGAAATTTTGTCCCTAAATTTAGCATGCAGTCACTGAAGAAGCTTGTGTTGTTGAACATTTTCGCAGGGTGTCACATTACCCCATGTTGATTTGGAATTTCGTCCCAAAATTCGGTAGTAGCTTCAGCACTGGATGCATTGTTCTTAAACAACTGAGGATACTTCCGCATCATCTGATCTTCCCGTTCCCAAGTAAACTCTGGTCCACGACGTGAGTTCCAACGAACTTGAACTATAGGTATCTTGCTGCGCTTGAGGGATTTTATTTCCTGATCCATGATCTCAACTGGTTCCTCAACGAAACAGAGTTGCTCATCAATCGTGAGTTCTTTGAAGGGAACAATGAGAGTCTCGTCGGATAAACACTTCTTCAGATTTGACACGTGGAAGACGTTGTGTACACCACTGAGCTCCTCAGGTAAGTTCAGTCGATATTCCACGGTGCCAATCTTCTCGGTGATTTCAAGAGGTCCGAGATAACGCGGATTAAGCTTGCCCCTTTTACCAAAACGAACCACACCTTTCCAAGGCGAGACTTTTAGCAAAACTCTATCGCCTACCTGAAAGGCCAATGGTTTCCTACGCTTATTGGCGTAACTTTTCTTACGGTCACGAGCAGCCGCCATTCGGTTTCTGATTTGATCAATCTTTTCCGTTGTGTCGAGTATGAGTTCAGGGCCAGTGATTTGGCTATCACCTACCACAGCTTAACACAGAGGTGATCGGCATTTCCATTCGTATAACGCCTCGAACGGAGCAGCCTGAATGCTGGTGTGGTAACTGTTGTTATAAGAGAATTCCACCAGAGGTAGGTGTCTTTCCTAGCCGTTACCAAAGTTGATGACACATGCTCGCAGCATGTCTTCAAGGGTTTGGATGGTACGTTCAGTTTGACCATCCGTTTGTGGGTGATAAGCTATGCTCATGTCTACACGTGAGCCGAAGGATTTGTGGGTGATAGCCGTTACCAAACGGAGCAGCCTGAATGCTGGTGTGGTAACTGTTGTTATAAAAGAATTCCACTAGAGGTAGGTGTCTTTCCTAACCGTTACCAAAGTTGATGACACATGCTCGCAACATGTCTTCAAGGGTTTGGATGGTACGTTCAGTTTGACCATCCGTTTGTGGGTGATAAGCTGTGCTCATGTCTACACGTGAGCCAAAGGATTTATGCATTGCTTGCCACAAATCAGACGCGGATCGTGGGTCACGATCGGAGATAATGGAAAGTGGCACTATGTGCCTAGCAACTACTTCCTTCAGATAAATGCTTGCAAGTCGAGAAAACTTGTCGGTTTCTTTGACTGCGAGGAAGTGCACAGATTTAGTTAAGCGATCTACGATCACCTAAATGGTGTCGTTTCCACTCTGAGTTTTAGGCAAACCGGTAACGAAATCTATGGAAATTTGCTCCCATTCCCACATAGGTAGATCCGATTGTTGCAGTAACCCTGATGGCCTTTGGTATTCGATCTTAACCCTAGCACAGGTCAAGCATTTGCTAACATACTTTGCGATGAGTGCTTTCATGTTAGGCCACCAGTACAATGGTTTGAGGTCATGATACATCTTGTCAGAACCATGATGTATTGAGTAGCGAGACTTGTGTGCTTTGTCCATCACAAGCTTTCGTAGATTTTGTAGGTCCCGTTTTTCTGAGGATCGATAACGAACACCTATCCTTGTTTATCACAAACACGATAACGGGTGCGGAATCCCCGTGACGGTGCAAACCAAACACAGTGTAAAACACACGCGTAACCAAAGATTCAATATCTATTGATTAGGGATGAGTACAACCACAAACATATACAAACAATGTTTACAGACTCTCACTAAGTCTCACAGCTCTCTCATACTCATCAGTTTCACACAGAAACTATGAGGGGTATTTATAGGCATACAAGACACAGACCATGACGAAACACAAAGAGGCCCCGGCGAAACCCCACAAGTGACGAAACTGGGGGAGGCCTTGACAAAGTCGACGAAACACACAAGGTTTCGTCGACATGCATTGTAATCTACATAGGTTTCGGCCCAAAGGTTTGGCCCAAATGAAGAGTTACGGCCCAGTATGCATGTTTCGGTCAATTGTTTTCACAAATTCAACAACTATGACATCATCATGACATCACAATGATGATGTCATGGTGATGTGTCATCGGGACTTGGTTTGCGGCTCTCCGTGCTTTGCGTGTCGAACTCTGGGGCGCACGACGGAGGAATGTCGTGACGTCGGGCTTGAGCCGGACCTAACCGTGTCGAAACCAAGTTGAACCGAACCGAGTCGAACCGAGCCGAGTCGCGGCCACAAAAAGTGTATCAACAGATTTCCATAGAATGGAACCCATATACGTTCCATGAAGTAATGAATGCAATCATCCTTGAGTTCGAGTTGCTTCTCCATGCCCCGCATGGATTCATTTAGAAGATTTTCATCCTTTAGTACTTCAACTTGCGCTTTGCTATTCTGTCCAGGGAGGTTCGAATGAATGGTGAGCTGTAACGCACGGACACGCTTAGGTTTAGTTTCCTTTCGGCTGAGGGCGTTGGCCACAATGTTTGCCTTGTCCGGATGGTATTTGATTGCGCACTGATAATCGTTTAGAAGTTCGAGTGTTCGACCCATTGTCGTTGTCGCATGTTCAACTCATTATGATCGAAATATTATTTATAGTATAAAACATGAAATAGAAATTAAAAAAAGTTGCACGTTATCACTGGTAGAGTTACTATATATAGAAAAGTATATATAATGTGGCGGGTGAAGAAGAAATGAAAGAATTTATTGCGCATTGTAAGTCCTATTTTGCAATTATTATAGACTAATTAATTAAGGGCATTTTGCTGGAGGTGTGTCTTCCATCATTTTAATTTTTATAAGTAGTTTATGTTGACAATTTCAATAAAACTAGACACAAAGTATAACTAATACAATCATTTGAATGCAAGTGTTTGTCTGATCAATGGTTTCTTTGTTTGTACATTAATAGAAAAAAAAAAAACCCTAGAAGTACATGATTTCTTATGCAAAGCCATGTAAAACCTACCTATAATATACCTACTCACACACATTTAACACAAAATAAACGATTAGTTTCTAGACCTTAAATGAGTGTTCTAGCTAGTTCATTTTTATACAGGATATATTGGTCTATAATTGAAACAGGTTAGATATATGATCAGAACTCAAAGGTGTGGTCCACAAGTATATAATGCGTAATTTATATAAGGTGGGTCGACTGATGGTGTACACAGACAGAGAGAGTACACCAAGGAGGGACACCATATGAGAGATGATCACGAGTACACATTAATGTCATCTGAACCACAAGTATATAATGCGTAATTTATATAAGGTGGGTCGACTGATGGTGCACTCCGATTAAATTCGTTATTTAAAGAATGTCGGCCTACTTATTTCCATACTTGCTTTCCTCGTTTAACATCTTTTAATTTGGAAGCAAAATCCTTCAAACAGATAAAAGTACGTAAATATGTAATAACGAGGTTTGGATAAGGCTTTCATAAACAAAAGTATGTTCTACATGCATGGGCGTTGAATGACGTATGATTTACCTGGGCAGCTTTGAATGACAAGTCTATTTCTAATAATAACGATAACAATAGCAATTACAATTTTTTTAATGGCGACTCTCTAGTGTTTAGGCCACCCCACTCTTCAAAATTGGAGAGCCCCGTTGCTCCATTTCGGGGAGACTATGTTGTCTTACAGAATCCCCACTGGCTTCAGAGTTTGGCTTGGGCGTACCCTTGGGAAACCATACAACCGGCTGTCACTTGAAGTTCTTATGCCACCACAAGAGCAGAACTTCCTGGTGCAACACACGGTGGAACGAAAACCTTGGTGGGCTCGGGATTCGAACAAACAACCTCACACAAGTCCTAGCTCAAATCCTTCATTGCCTTAATCTAACAAAAGTGACACAAGTGAGGATCGATAAAGTCTCCATTGAAAAGCTTAAGCCCTGTACCATAAGACCACAAGTGGTGGATGAATAGCAATTACAATTACAACTATTATTATCATTATTATTATTATTATTATCGATATAAATAGAGTAAAAATATGAAAATAGTTCCTTGTGTATTCCAAATCTTCTTTCATATATATATATATATATATATATGACAAAGATCCGTTAGGAACCACCTCTTATTGCGAGAACCGCGAGAACCAATGTGAACGCAACCAAAAATGCCTAAAAATAGCTAAAAATCACACAAAAGTTTTTTTTTTTTTTTAATATTTTTTATAACAAAATCGCTACTTTTCGTATCAAAAAAAAAAAAAAAATTTAAAAAATTGTTTTTTAAAAAAAAAAAAAATTTTTTTTTTGGCTTCTAAAAGTAGCGATTTTAACATAAAAAATATTAAAAAATTTTTAGATTTTTTTTCGATTTTTTTCGATTTTGTTTAGATTTTTTTAGGGTTTAGTTTTTAGCTTTTTAGCTGGGGGGGGGGGGGGGGGGTTTAGGTTTTTGGGGTTGGGGGGGGGGGGGGTTAGTTTTTTTTAGGTTTTTTGGGGGGTTTAGTTTTTAGCATTTAGCTTGGGGTGGGGGGGGGGGGGGGTTAGGTTTTTTTTTTTGGGGGGGGGGGGGGGTGGGGGGTTTAGGTTTTTTGGGGGGGTGGGGGTTAGGTTTTTTTAGCTATTTTAGGTTGTGTTCACATTGGTTCTCGCAATAAAGGTGGTTCTCGCATGAACCTTACCCTATATATATATATATATGGGACCGCTAGAATGAGAACCACCTCGAGTTGTAAGAACCGCGAGAACCACACCATCCGGGGCTTTTTACACCACAATTTTTTTTTACAACTAGATGTGTGTATTGTAAACACATTCGTAAAAAAAAAATTAAAAAAAAATGCCGTGTGGGTAGTTTTTTACACCACAAGTTTGGTTTAAAAAAAAAAAACACCAAACTTGTGGAGTAAAAAACTACCCACACGGCATTTTTTAATTTTTTTTTTACGAATGTGTTTACAATACAAACATCTAGTTTTAAAAAAAATTGTGGTGTAAAAAGCCCCGGATGGTGTGGTTCTCGCGGTTCTTACAACTCGAGGTGGTTCTCATTTTAGCGGTCCCCTATGTATATATATATATATATGGCCAAGATCATTTCAGAACCATAAATATTTACAGAACTCGCAGAACTCCTAATAAACAATCTTTTTATTTATATATTTTTATGTTTAGGATAATTTTATCATTTATTATGTGTATTTTTACCATTACATACATGTTAAGAGTATTTTTATCATTTTTTATATGTAATTTTATAATTACACATATGTAAACTAGTTTTTTTACATATATGTAATTAGTTATGACACATATATATAATTTTGGCAATTAAACATATGTAAGCTACTTTTAACATGTATATAATCAAATAAATATATATAATAGATGATAAAAAGATCTTAAATACAAAAACTTATATATAAAATGATTGATTATTAGGAGTTCTGAAAGTTCTGTAGTTATTTAGAGTTCTGAAATGAACTCAACCATATATATATATATATATATATATAGGGAGCCACTAGAATGAGAATCACCTCCAGTTGTAAGAACCGCGAGAACCACTCTCAGCCAATCAGATTCAGCCACTAAAAAGGGTATTTTGGTCTTTTACTACAAATGCCATTTCCTTTTATCTCTCCTCATTTATTATATGTCAGATCATCTCTCTCTCTCTCATCTATTTAATGAATTCAAAAAACCATTTTCTCATTTCATTGTCTCTCTCTCTCTTGAAGTTGCAGAACCTCTCTCTTCTCTCATACCCACCCAAATCAAGAACAGGTGCGGTGGAAGTCGGTAGGGTTAACGGTGGTGGAGAAGGCGGTGGAAGTAGGTGGTGTGGAGGCGGTGGTGTGGAGGCGGTGGTGTGGCGAAGGCGGTGGAAGTCGGTGGTGTGGGGTGACACAGAAACAACCACCATCTTCATTAATGAAATCACCGTCTCCGCCACCACAAGTGCTCCTCCCCCGCCGCAACCGCCACAACACTCCATCCCGACAAATCTGTTGAATCGGAGGTGGTGGGTGCTCGATGACGGTGGTGCAGCGTCGCCGTGAGCGGTGGTGGCTGGGTGGTGGGCCGGCGGCGGCGCCGCCGTGAGCGGCGGAGGTCCCTGTCTCCTCCTGTGTTGTTGATTTCACTGGTATTTTTTTTTTGCCATGTGTTCTTGATTTTTTTGGGTTTAGCATGTGTGGGGAATTTGATCTTGATATTTGTTTTGATTTGGTATGTTGGGGATTTTCATATTTTGGCCTGTGTTCTTGATGTTTGTTTTGATTTTTGGTATGTTCTTTATATTTTTTTGATTTGGTTTGAATGATGCTACTGTTCCTTCTGGTTGAAACATGTTCCTGTTCATTCTGGTTTGAAACATGTTCATGTTCCTTCTGGTTTGAATGATCTGGTTGAAATTTTTATGTTTTACGAATCTGATGGTTTTTTGATATGTTTGGGGGGTTTTGATTTGTGTTCTATGAATCTATGGGTTTTGATTCGATGGATGGGCGGCGATGATGAAAAAAAAAAACGTAGATTTTGCTGACGATGGCGCGACAAGGACGGCGGAGGGTAGGTTTTTTGAACCTGCAACCCCACTTTTTGCAGCCTCTTGTTTTATCGGATAATCTGAGCCAAACCCCGTTTATTTTTTTCGAGATACACTTTGTTTTGATGTTGTTGGTTTTTTTATTTCCCCCCTTAGTCGATGATGATAACAATATATCTGAGACACCTCCCGAGTTTGCGATTTCGGCGTGCGTTCGTTTTTGCGTAAAAATGTTTTTCTAAAAAAAAAAGTTAAACCGTCAACTTTTTTAACGTAAAACGTAAAAAGTTTTACGTAAAACGTAAAAGTTTTTACGTAAAACGTAAATTTTTTTAAGTAAAACGTAAATTTTTTTAACGTAAAACGTAAAAACTTTTTTACGTAAACCGTAAACTTTTTCACGTAAAACATAAAAAGTTTTAGGTAAAACGTAAAAACGTAATTTTTTTTTACTAAAACGAAAAAAACGTTAACGTAAAAACGTTAACGTAAAAAACCGTTAACGTAAAAAAACCGTTAACGTAAAAAACCTGAATTTAAAAATGTTAACGTAAAAACGTTAACGTAAAAACCCGGCGCGTAAAATGTAAAAACGTAAAAAACGTTAACGTAAAAAACCGACGCGTAAAACGTAAAGGGTTTTACGTAAAAAATAAAAGGTTTTACGTAAAACGTAAAAGGTTTTTCATAAAACGTAAAAAGTTTTAGGTAAAACGTAAATCGTTAATTTTTTTTTTAGTAAAACGTAAAAAGTTTTAGGTAAAACGTAAAAAGTTTTAGGTAAAACGTAAAAAACCGGCCCGTAAAACGTAAATACGTAAAAAATGTTAACGTAAAAAACCGTCGCGTAAAACGTAAAAAACCGGCGCGTAAAACGTAAAAAAACGTTAACGTAAAAAACCGACGCGTAAAACGTAAAAAAATGGCGTTAAAAAACGACGCGTAAAAAACGGCGTTAAAAAATAGGCGCGTAAAAAACGGCGTTAAAAAACGGCGAGTAAAAAACGGCGCGTTAAAAAAAGGCATGTTAAAAAAACGTCGCTTGAAAAAACCCGGCGTAAAAACGGCGCGTCAAAAATACGTAAAACGTAAAAATTTTAACGTAAAACTGAAATTGTAAAAAGTGTAAAAAATCTTTAAAAAAATCTGAATTTAAAAATGTTTTTAATAAAAAAATTATGTTTAAAAAATAAAAAGTAATATAATAATACAATAAAGTAATAAAAAAACAATAAAGTGAAAAATACAAAATAGAGTGGTTTTACCTAAATACCGTTTTGGATTATAATATTAGAGACATAATAAGACAAAAAATACTTAATATTATTTTTAAATATTTTCAATCTCATCCATCCATCTCCTTGATCTAAAGGCCAGAAAGTGGTTCTCGCGGTTCTTACAACTAGAGATGGTTCTCATTCTAGCGGTCCCCTATATATATATATATATATATATAGGAAT
Source organism: Helianthus tuberosus (assembly GCA_030545235.1). Lineage (NCBI taxonomy): Eukaryota > Viridiplantae > Streptophyta > Magnoliopsida > Asterales > Asteraceae > Helianthus > Helianthus tuberosus. The sequence goes on along the minus strand of CM060387.1, from coordinate 40,189,471 downwards.
AAGTTAAAATGAGAACCACCTCGAGTTGTAAGAACCAGCGAGAACCACCCCCGCGGGTTATATATATAGGCAAAAAAAAAATCGAAAAAGAGCCGAAGGATTATTTAAAAAAAAAAAACAAATTTCAGCAACTTTGTTGTGTAACACGTGTTAGGCAAAAAATGCTGAAACTTGTTTATTTTTTTTTTTAAAATTCCTTCAGCGTTTTTTTGTTTTTTTTTGGCCCAAAACTCTTAAAAACATGTATATTACATGTGTTATTTAAAAAAAAAAAATGTCGGGAGCTTTGAGTTTCCCGAGTTTTCTCAATAAAAGTGGTTTTCTATATATCCTTACCCTATATATACACAAAAAAAAATTTCAATTTTTTTAATAAAAATCGCTAGATTTTATATATAAAAAAAATTTCAAAAAAAAAAAATTTTTTTTTTTGTGTAGTGCACATGTGTAATAATACACATGTGTAGTACAGATACACATGTGTAGTATTACACATGTGCACTACACAAAAATTTTTTTATTTTTTTTTAATTTTTTTTATATAAAAAAACCTGCGAAATTTTGTTTGCAAAAAAAAAAAAAAAATTGTGTGTTTTTTAGGCTTTTTTTAGTTAGTTTTCGAGTTTTCGCGTTAACTAGTGGTTTTCATTTGAACCTTCCCCTATATATATATAGGGTTGGGCTAGACAAAAAAACCTTATCTTTCTTAGAAAACTCTGGAAACTCAAAGCTCCCGACATTTTTTTTTTTGAAAAAAATAACACATGTAATATACATGTTTTTAAGAGTTTTGGGCCAAAAAAATCAAAAAAGCGCTGAGTACTTTTTTTTAAAAAAAATAAACAAGTTCCAAAAACTTCGTTGACTAACATGTGTTAGACAAAAAATGCTGAAAGTTGCTGAAATTTGTTTTTTTTTTTAAAAAAAACCTTTGGCGCTTTTTTGATTTTTTTTTGGCCCAAAACTCTTAAAAACATGTATATTACATGTGTTATTTTTTTCAAAAAAAAAATGTCGGGAGCTTTGAGTTTCCCGGGTTTTCTACCTAAAGAGGGTTTTCTACCTAGCCTTATCCTATATATATATATATATGGGACCGCTAAAATGAGAACCATATCGAGTTGTAAGAACCGTGAGAACTACACCGTACGGGGCGATGTGGACCAAAATTTTGTTTCATAAACGTAGATGTGTGTATTATAAACACATTTGTAAAAAACAATGTCGTGTGTGTAGTTTTGAGCACCACAAGTTTGTGTTTACGGGTACCGTAAATTTAACCGGATCTCTTAACCCTAAACCCTAAATCATAACCCCTAAACCCTAAATATATTAGGGTTTGACCTTTAGGGTTTACCTTTAGGGTTTAACCTTAGGGTTTAGCTTTAGGGTTTAGGGTTTAGCTTTATGGTTTAGGGCTTAGCTTTAGGGTTTAGCTTTAGGTTTAGCCTTTAGGGTTTAGCTTTTAGGTTTATAGTTTAGATTTTACGGTTTAGCTTAGGTTTTAGCCTTATTTTTTAGCTTTAGGGTTTAGAGTTTAGGAGTTAGGATTTAGGGTTTAGGGTTAAGAGATCTTAGTTAGGGTTTGACGAGCCGGTTCCAACATGAGTCCAATTAGAGTCCGTTTGAGTCGGTTCCCCGCTGTTCCCCACTTTTTTAGTGTTCCCCAATAAACCTTCCCCTATATCTAATATCCAGATGAGACCCAAATAAATAAAAGGTTTGGATTGACGAAACCAAATAGACCTTCATGATGTAATTAATGACTAGAATTCAACTCATCATGAATAATATAAGTAAATTTAACACTAGTATTATTCATTTCTTGGTCAATGAAATGACAATAGTAAATTGTCTTGTTTTCTTGGTAGCTAAATGTTCTTCCACATGCTTCTCGTACTTCTTATATAGCACATCAATTATGGAACTCCCAAAATGAGAAGTCAACATTGGTTCTGTAATAGCTCTAATCACCTTTGAGGTGTTTTTCGTTGTTGTGTTTATCCCTTGGTTGTGGTTATGCTCTAAGTTTAAATAATCCATATTTGTGTAATCGGTATCATCTGGATCCCAGTTTACTTCATAAACATTCATGTTATCAACAGAAAATGATCCATTATCTTGAATGATGTTCCTAACTTCATCCTCACATGGAAGATAAAATGGAAAATTGAATGAGTTAATATCTGATTCTCGAATCAGCTCCTGTAGTATGTGATAAAACATATAAGTTAGTATTATAAGCAAACTAGAAGCTTTAAAGAGCATATTCTTCGTTAACTTGAGTTAGAATTAGACTACAAGTCTACAAAAACACAAAATATACCTCCTTGAGCAATTCAAGAAGTGATTTGGTGAGTAAATCCCATAGGCTCCAACAATCATCACTAGCTGGATCAACTTTACTTCGACCAGGTAACGTTATAAACATGTGTCCACCGCATACTATTTCTTCGTAGCGCAATTCTAAAAACTTTGCAAAGTCGGTATGAAATTGCTTTCCATAAGCTTGGAGTACATTAAGCGAACTTGTTTTCGAAATGTATAAATTTAATTTATTACTTTCAAGACCTTCAGGTACCTATCATGTTCAAATATTGCACCAACTAAGTGTATCATCCAAAACAATTATTCATTATATTTCTAGTGTCTCAGTGTCTCAGTGGAAAGAATATGAGAATGTGTTGTGTAAGTCTAGGGATAAAACCCTGGCATCACCTGATTTACTCTGGGACATGTGATTTACCTTCCTCATGTATGTTAACTGTGAGACTGATTGGCGAGGGACCCCCACTTTGGGCGTACACCATTTTTTAGAGGACCACAAAAATAAAATAACTTGAAACATTATATATATTGATTGGTTGTTTAAGTTGGAGTCCAGGGTATAACACATGCTTGCAAATCTATATCCCATAAAAGTTATTTTTAAAGTATAAATAAATGATACTCCATCTTGTAAATATATACACGTAGTACACATGTTTTTAAAACTAGCATATCTCATAAATATCTCTTGTTTAATTTTCTTGCTAATAAAACCAAATTGTATATAGGATGATAGAGGGTTGGATGGTATGGCACCTGAGAAAGCCATTGAATGCTATAAGAGGAGTGAACGAAGTGCAAACTTTTGTCGGGAAAGAGCCTACGATAGAAGGAACCTGGAACAGCTGAAACAAAGCAACCGCCAATATTTTCTCCTTGGTCCTTCTTAATATTTTCATAAAAGTTGGGTAATAACTTAAAAAGAGTATTAAAATCATTTCCAAATAAGTCGTTTAAGCACACTTGAAACTGCGGTGTTTTACGATTATTTTCGTGACACACCTCATGGACTATATTAATAATGCTAGATGCAACCAATAGAGTATTCATGCCAGAGGAACATCCTAAATCTGCTATCATGAAACAACCGTTTTTGAAGAAGACATCATGATTAGCCATATCCTTTATTGCATGTTTTAAAAATGGTAACGCTCTTCGTATCGCGCGTTCCTGAAAAGAAATTAAGTTACGATACGTTTACATATTCTTAGGGGATCATGGATAGCGATATCGAGATTAAAAGAGACCTGAAGAAAGGAATTGCTAGCATAACTTGAATCTCCATTGCCATCATTCATGTGTTGAACGTTTATTGTTTCCATCTTTATTGTTCTTTGCCCTAGTTGCTCGGGCATGACCTCATGAGGTAGTGCTATATATAAGACATCGGCAATTTGCAAATAAGGCAAAAATCAACATTGCTGCCGTCATCCAACCCTACATCGATCTTATCTTAATATCTTTCTATTTATTGCCATCTTCTATATAATGCTAAGCCTCACAAAGATTTTACTTTAGTATACCGATGTGGTTACTTAGTAGTTTGCTTTGTACCAATATAAAAGTTACTAAGAACAAATTTTTATAAACAACTAAATTATAAGATACAAGTAAATATTAATAATTTTTGTTAAATTTACTTCTCCAACAAAACAATATTGCAACGTGTTTCTAGTCGTACAGTGACAACGAAAATGAATGATATATGTCAGTAGAGAAATAACAGCCTTTTTTTTCCATCTACTAAAGTCTAAACTGAATCACAATTGTATATAACTACTTGAAACCTCAATAAAATCACTTTTTAAACAGAAAAGTTATTTTTATTTTTTATATGTTATTCTTCGGAAAAAAAATTAAAAGATCGATGGGCTACATATATTTAACTCATAAACTATATATATATATATATATATATATATATAGGGTAAGGTTCATGCGAGAACCACCTTTATTGCGAGAACCGCGAGAACCAATGTGAACACAACCTAAAATAGCTAAAAAAACCTAAAAAAAACCTAAAAAAACCTAACCCCCACCCCCCCCCCCCCCCCCCCCAAAACCTAAACCCCCCCCCCCCAAGCTAAATGCTAAAAACTAAACCCCCCAAAAAACCTAACCCCCCCCCCCACCACCCCCCCCCCCCCCAACCCCAAAAACCTAAACCCCCCTCCCCCACCCCCACCAGCTAAAAAGCTAAAAACTAAACCCCAAAAAAACCTAAAAAAATCTAAAAAAAATCTAAAAATTTTTTTTTGATTTTTTTAATATTTTTTATGTTAAAATCGCTACTTTTAAAAGCCAAAAAAAAAAAATTTTTTTTTTTTTAAAAAAAAAAAATTTTTACTTTTTTTTTTTTTTTTTTTTTGCTAAGAAAAGTAGCGATTTTGTTATAAAAAATATTAAAAAAAAAAAAAATTTGTGTGATTTTTAGCTATTTTTAGACATTTTTGGTTGCGTTCACATTGGTTCTCGCGGTTCTCGCAAATAAGAGGTGGTTCCTAACGGATCTTTGTCCTATATATATATATATATAGGGAGCCGCTAGAATGAGAACCACCACGAGTTATGAGAACCACGAGAACCGCGCCCCGCGGGTGGCCGTTGACCACGAAATTTTTTTTACACCTAGATCCGTATATTTTAAGACCGGGTGTAAATTTGGGTTCAAACGGCGCGCCCGAGGGGATAGTTTTTTACGCCCAAAGTTTGGTTAAAAAAAAAGAAAAATTAAAAAAATTAAAAAAACCCAAACTTTGGGCGAAAAAACTACCCCCTCGGGCGCGCCGTTTGAACCCAAAATTTACACCCGGTCTTAAAATATACGGATTTAGGTGTAAAAAAAATTTCGTGGTCAACGGCCACTCGCGGGGCGCGGTTCTCGTGGTTCTCATAACTCGTGGTGGTTCTCATTCTAGCGGCTCCCTATATATATATATATATATATATATATACTAGGTTTTTACCCGGGATTGCTTCCCGGGCTCGGGAAAGTTATTTAGATTAATTAATTACCATTGGTTATTAATACGACCGCATTACATCAACCATCTTATACTGTTATTAATACGACCAAAAGTCAATCAGATGTAGACCAAAAGTAAAACGGAGTATATTGTTTTTAGTTCACAACTCCACATTGTTTCCGTTAGACATGGAGCTAATAATTTACATGTACATATATAATTTTAGAATCACAACTTCAAAACTAAACAAACAAGTCTAGTATTAGTTTCGAAAAGCAAACAACTACAACCCGAAAATTTAGTTCAATGTATGCTTCTGCATTTGCCTTCTTCAAACCACAAACATTCATCCGAACATAAAAAACTTTTTACCTTTCACAAAGTTAAGTGTAAATGCTTGACCTGAAACCATGCCTTTATCTCTCACAAACTTTCTCATTCCTTGCAGATAATATCTTGGTTGACCTCGAGATGAACCTATAGCAGCTTGAATATTCCAAACATCACCTGCCACGTCCACAATCTTCAAACCCATCTTACGATTCAGTCCAAGATCTTCAGCCTGTTTTTTAAAAAGGTGTTGTAACAAACAACGAACAATTCAATAAACAAAGAATTAACACATCTTTAAAATCTGACTAAAGTATTATATATTAGTAAACTTATCATCACAAACTTACAAAATGACCGTCCACACGGAAAGAAAGAGGTACGATCTGATCATCTTCATTCCCAACAACCATACCACTATTATTGACATCAACGACGTCCTGTACAGCTTCACTATCTGAACTCAACACAATCTCTTCTATCACCTTTTGTTTAATAACAGCACAAGCCTCAGGTGGAAGCACTAAATCACAGGTAGTACAATTGAAAACCGTGATATGAAAAGTCTGAAGATCTATCATCTCAAAGACAATGAGATGATCAGCAGTTAATGACAAGTCATTCTTTATCTCCTTCCATCTGGTAATTATGTAAAGTTCATTGTTGATATCTTCCACCCCTACAGAACAGTTCTGGTTTTCAGATCCTTTAATAACAACCGGATATAAAGGAATAGTGTTTAACATCTTGTGATGAACAAAGGAACGATTAATACTCTACAATCAGAATAAAACACATTATATAGTACATTAGTAAAAATATATCAGAAAATTAAGTAAAAAAATAAAACACAACAAATAAACAATTGTATCTCCAATAAAATTACATGATGAATAATATTCGAAGTTACATACCACATAATCTTCGTTACCAGATGGTTTGTAGTAAAACTCTTCACAAGGAGAAAGAGCAATGTCTTGATAAAAATACAATATTCTGAAACTTTGTAAAGCTTCTTCATAATGAAATATCAACCATGAATCTGAAGGTATTTTCAAACTGTCTACCAATTGACACCAACCATTATAAAAATAATATCTGCCATTGCTTAGGGGATAGATCTTGACTTTAAAAACATTTCCAGCTGTGGTTCGGATATTTGTATTTCCAATTGGATAATTAAACTGTTGAATCCAATTTTGATACTGTTTTGGCAAAATCTAAGCATAAATAAAAGAAACACTTTTACTGCTAATTATCATACCAAAAAATTAAAATTAAGTGTTAAACTAAGATCGGATAAAACTACTAACAAAACATTTCCTTTTACTGCTTTGAAGGTAACACGGAAATCCATAAATCATTCTCACATAAAACTGTAACAGTATCAATAATATATAATCAACATCAATAACATTAAGAAACAAATGAATACAATGCATTAAGGTATGCAATATATCTAAATAAAAGATGATACAACTAATATATATCAAAATAACAATAGACAACATCAAAAAGGTGAGAATACATGTAATTTCTTATCATATCGAAATATATATATATATATTTACATCAAATCATATAATTAAAACTTAAAACCTACTTTTCCGATTAAGTATCACAAATATACAAGAACGATCAACAGCTGTATAAATTGTATAGAAAAACAGGATAGTGACTTGTGTCTATTCAAAAGAAAAACTTAAAAACAGTATACCAAGTAGTAATCAAAATAAATTCAACTTTTTTAAATACACATGAGAATACATCAGATGGTATATCATAAATCAGAATAAGATAAATACATGAGCAAAGTGAAATCCAATAAAATCAACAATAGATAACACAAATGGTAGATACAGGAAATGCAGATCACTTTTTTTAGAAACATATATGTCTATCATAACATGCATAATAACTACATATTAATCGGATATTCAAAAAAATTAGGACTATAAAAAATTGTTCAAGTATAAGCCGCAACAATAAACGCAATCATAACCAACAATGGATTGAAAAAAAAAACAGGGACATACATGAATACACTACCGTCGACTACAACTTCTTCATTTAAATAGCAAGAACCATAATCGCCCAAAGAATTCATAACTAAAAGAATAAACATAAAAAATACAAAACAAATCAGATTATTTAACAATACCTTTATTATTATACAAGATGATATTGATGAAGATCGGAAGAAATCGAAGAAGATGACAGATTTTGTTGGAGAAAGTGTAGAAAGAAACGTGGAGAGAGAAATGAACCGAGATTTTCTGAGGATCTTTAAAATGTTAGAAGTTTAAAAATATCCCATACCGGGTCGGATAATCCCATTTTTTCGTCAACATCTGTTTGACTTTTGGTCAACCGCTGTTTGAGTTTTGGTCAACATCTCATTTAGTATTCAACAGAAATTTGGATAAGTCAATCAGTGGTTTGAAAATCTGTTTGACTTTTAGTCAACAGATGCATGGAAACCCATGTTAGATTGAACAGTGTTTTGAACAGATATTTAAACATCTGTTTAGACCTAAACAGATGTTGGGGCTTAAACAAATGTTTGGCGTTCTATATCAGTTGTTTGGACTTAAACAGATGTTTGGATTTAAACAGATGTTTGGCCATAAACAAAATTTGCCAATAAAGATATGTTTGGCCTTAAACAAATGTTTGAAGTTAAACAGATGTTTGCTTATAAAGAGATATTTGGCCACAAACCAAACATCTGCTTGAGGTCAACATCTGTTTCACTATTCGCCAACATCTGTTCGACTTTTGGTCAACATCTGTCAAAATATAAACACTGTTAACATAAATTACAAATAATTAGCTAATAGACAGCACACAATTAGCAACTTAAATCATCAAGACCCTTAACAATTTGACCATATGATTTAATCATGTGTTTTATATTAGATGGGTCAACTGTAAAAGAAAATTCACTAAAAGGATAACAAATTAAACAGCTCAAAAAAAAAGCTCAAAGAGTATTTTTACTACAAAACAGGATTAACAAACAATGCCAATAGTGAAGTTAACCATGTTTCTTTCACCTTTGACTTTCAAAGTCAATTCAGTTACTTACGAAATTCACAAATACATAAAATTTCTTATATAACCGCAAACATTACCACACCTAGTAATCTTAACTCTGCTATAAACTGTAAAACACAAACCCAAATATCACATTTCCATTGTGAATCTTTATTTCCTCATCAATAATTCTCTGACTTGCCCTTTGAATTGTAATTCAAAGTCCAACAAATCTGTATTAGGATCTCCTGATTTGTAGCTTTTTTGGCTTAGCTGGAACCATTGCTTCAGAGTAAACAGGCTTTTGGGGAACATTAGGATCTTTCTTTCTTAATTCTTCCAGCTTTTTGTAAGAGAAAAACACTTTATCCTCTTTCCACCTTGACACTTGGTTCTTTGACCCAAAATTAGCTGTTATTAACTCTTCTTTCATTCTCTTCAGCTGCAGAGACCTATCTGGTACATTTTTCTTAAACTTTGCCCAGATAGGAGGAGTCTGCTTCACCTTCTTTTTTATCATATCTTGAATTCTGACTGTTTCACTTTCTAGCTCACTGATGGTCCATTCTTTGTACTTGTACTTTTCTCCCTTGTATGTTTTGTAAGCCATGATATAGTCAATATAATCTTTCCTCAAAGTTTCATCAGCTCTTTCTGATAAATTTTGACAGAGATCTTTTGAAAACTGCTCCAAAATTTTCACTTGGGTTAGCAAATGTTGGTAAAATGTTTGAATCTCTCTGTCAGATTTTCCTTGTGTATTTCTTTTGGAGATATCCTCTGCTTGTTGAGCCTTTAACTTCAAGTATTCATTAATGTTATTAGGCTTTGGATATCCTTGAACATATGGCAAGTTCCTTTTAGCAGGGTCATCTTCAGAGTAGAAGGATATGATCTCCTCTCTAACTGCTTCCAGTTCTAATGGATACAGGACTCCTGCAGGAAGAATGGCAGTGTTTGAATTTGAAACTTGTGCTGAAGAGAATGGGACAGCATTGGGAATGGTAACAAGGGACAATGGTTGGGTGGATGTTTGCGGTGTTGAAGGATCAACATTCAGAATTATCCTTCTCCTTTTATGTTTTGGAGAGGTTGGTGGTGTTTTGGTGCGTTGAGTGGTAGTGATTTGAGTGGTAGATGGTTGACTAACAGTTGTTGAAACAACTGGTGTTTCAACCACTGTTACCATTACAACAGATGATGTGTCACCTGAAGTATTTTCCTTTTTGGCAGGTGGTGTTGGTAGTAATGAGGATGTTTTTTATGGTAATGGGATTTGTGGTAAGGCAGTGGATTGAATTTGTGTTGAAGTGGTGCAAATTGTTGGTGTAACATATGTTGAAACAACTGAAGTACCTACAGCTGTCGATACAACAGATGTTTTAACATCTGCTCGTTTTGAGGTTTGATGTGTGGAGCTTTTGGGAGGTGTGGATTTGGGTTCCTTCACTTTTCTAGTGGGCTGTTTTCTTTTAGGCTCAGGATTTTCTTTATTCTTGGCCTCAGAAACACCCTGCTCATCCTTCTCCATACAAACTCTTTTCTCCTGTTCCCACCTTGCTTTATCCTTTGCCTCCATATCCCTTTTTACCGTTCCTTTTGCATCAGAAATGGCATTTGTGGTTACATCAACCTTTTTAGTACCATCTGGCTTAGGTATCTCTGCAAGCATAGTGGATTTGTCTGGTGCAATGTACAAACCATCTTCATATCCCTTTTTCTTTAGCTGCTTCATTTTCTCCCACTTTTTAGCATCAGCTGGTGGTGGGTTGTCCACAAAGATGATAGTAGGAGGAGCAGAACCGGTGGTTTTCAGCAAGTGGGCCTTCAATGCCTTTATGTCTGCTTGTGTATCCATAAACCTAGCTTCCATCATATTTCTGATCTTTTGAATCTGTATTTCATGTTGATGACCAGAATATGCCCTTTGTTGGTGAAGCACAGGTTGAAATAAACTCCAAAGCTCAATGGGAGTAGCAGCAGATGATGGAGCAGATGTTGTATCTGGTGCTGTAGTGGGTGTTGCCTTTTGGGCTTGTAACAACTGTTGGAGCATTGACTTAATATCTGCAACAGAAGTTTCCAATTTCTTAACCCTCTCCCTCAATTCCTTGTACATTAAACCATCACCCAATTTAATGGGATCATCTGATTTCCCACTGGCAGTGGTTGTATCAGCAGTTGACTTAGGGAAAGTTTCCCAAAAGTCATCCACAGATGCCCCTTTTTCTTGGTACTGGGGACTTCTTTCCTCAGCAATTGGGATCCTTTTAATAGAACCAGGGGTTGGAACAAAGACAGCAGCGGATATCACAGTTGCTGGAGAGGAAATTGCCTTCAGAGGAGTCTTATTGATGAAACAACTGGCCAGGTGTAGATCAGTGGATCCAACACCTGTAGTTGCTGCTCCAATTGAACTACTGACAGGAAGTACTTGTATTTCCTGCAGTGTAACCTCCTCAGTTGTTGGTGGGTTAGCAATGATTGAGACACCAGACCCAATCACTTGTTGAGGTATATTCTCATTAACAGGTGTTTGAGAAGAACTGGTTTGTGTCCGGGCTAAATCAACTACATCCAACAAAAGTTTTGTTTCTGGGGGGATTTGAGAAGTGAGGATAGGTGTAGAAAGCGAATTTGCCCCGGGCAGTGGGCCGTGGATGATGGAATCAAGTGATTCCAGAGCATCATAATTTGGTGTCCCTATTATTACAACCTGCTCTTTTTTAGAAGAAGCAGGAGGAGTTTGAGGCTCAGGTTGAGATCTTTCTTCTAACTGCTGTGAGGTAGTAGCAGCAGTGGTTATTGGTGACTTTTGTGTTGTCACTGGTAGTTGCTCTGGGATCTCATCTTCCAGAGTTACCTTTGTTTTGGGTTTGGGGGGCTTTTGTGATTTTTTCTGTTTTGGTCTTTTGGTGGTTTTAGGTGGGGGTTTAACAGCAGTTGTTTTATTGCTATCATCACCTTGAGCAGTGGGCTCAACAGCAGGTGCCTGAGGAGCAGTGGTAGCTGCTGAAGTCTGCTCAGGAACCTCTGCTTGTGTTTTGGAAAGTTTTGACATCCTTGTAAAGGTTTCAGTAGTGAGGCTCTTAATTGAAAAAGGATTACCCTGGATAAGCACATGGGCATTATCTTCCGAAAATTTCTTTTTAAAATAGTAACTTAAAAACCTTGGAAAGAGCAAAAACGCCTTTTTATTAACATTTCTAACAAGATAATTGAAGATTACCTGGGAATAGTTAAAATTTTCACCATGTAATATAGCATAACCTAGATATTGAATCTTCAATGTGTTAGACCCTAATTCATATATGACTAAAGTCGCAGCGGAAATTCGTACCATAAAATTTTCTTTGCATTACAGCACATTGACGCGCTTGAAATCAATTCTAAGGTTAAACCTTTTTATTTAAATACGTTTATTTACACTCATCTACAATAAGAAAACATATTTTATACTTATTAACAACACCCTCATAAACTTCCGTACAATCCGTTAAGTGACTCGATCTTCGATCTCCGCTCTACAATGATTCCCCATGTCTTGTACAACCTGCACTCATCATAAAGGTCATAACATTAGTACATATCAGAAATAAAGACAAGATTTATCCTTATACATTCTTCGTTCCGTTATCTCTTTACTTTCAAACATTCCACCTGATCATCAATTCCTGGTAATACTTCGACCTATGCCTGCATTATATTTTATACTCAAGGTACATCATTAATAACATTAATAGTCAATCATATTAACAAACTGCATACACCCCTACAATTATACCATTGTACTTACATACCTACATGCATACCTACACACATACATACATACATACATACATACATACATACATACATACATACATACATACATACATACATACATACATACATACATACATACATACATACATACATACATACATACATACATACATACATACATACATACATACATACATACATACATACATACATACTTGACTACCCACTTACATGCCTACCCACATATCGAATCCATTCGTATTTACCCTAGTACATACTTACTTACACGCGTACGTCCGCATATACTTACTTACACCCATATAATCATACATACGCATTTAAATGCATACATACATACCATCGTGCATACCTGCCATACCTAAAACATAACATAGGAGGGTTATAATTAGCTTACAAATGTTTAAATCCCTATTTAGACGAATACATACATGTATAGAGGCATACAAACATACATACATACCTACCTACAAGTGTGCTTACCCTATCGCTCATAAAACGTAAGTTAAATTAGTCATTCGTAACTTGAAACGCGTTTAAACGAGTCCCCAAGACAAAACGAGGCACGAAACAAATTTTTGGAGAAACAAGACCCGTCGCGCGACGCGACGGGTCGTCGCGCTACGCGACGCCCCCAAAAAGACAGAAGGTGGTTGCTGCTATGCTGCAGATTTTCAACGCAACCGAATTTCACGGAAACTGTCATAACTTCTTCGTTATAGGTCCGTTTTACCCGATTCTTTTTCCTACGCGTCCGTAATTTAATTCTCCATCTTATGGTGTTAAGATCCGACATCCGGATTAACAAAATTTCAGATAGTACGTATGAACGATCATCTCAAATTCATATCTCATGTATGACTTTCATTAGTCAATTCAAACAAGCATGAAGCATACTCAACATCGACCTAACATAACCTTCTCATGAACTATATCTAAAATGCATTCCTCATGTTAGTTTACTATCAATTTCATTATTACCACACTCTATACATGTTTACCCATTAATTGCATACAATTTCACATATTACTGTCATTTAGACATTTCATCAAACACTTGGTGTGCGTACTGCTTTCTAAGCATGATGTACAAGTATTTCATGTGTTTCTTCCTAATTATCACTTTCATTTATCATCTCAAGTAAACATCATACAAATTACATACCATAATCACTCTATATACAAATACACATCACATATACATATATTCCTAATCAAGTTCATACCATTTCATGGATTAAACATAAACCCACTTAACTAATTGTGGTAATTGATCCAAACACCTGAATTCTAGCAATTTACTCAGAGTCTTCGCTTAGGGTTTGTTCCTAAACATGCATACATCACTAATTTGGCCATAACCTTCATGATTCATACCTAAATCACCACTAGTGATGATTATCAAGATTTCTCAACTTCATTAAACATCAAAATTTAACATACCTTATGATCCCCTCGTGAAGGTGATCATTTATTCGTGTTCGGTTGTGAATTTGAGCTTCGATTCACCCTTCAATTTGATGCTTTGGTTGAGTTTAGGGTTTGGCTCCTTTGGGGAGCTCTTGATCGATCCAGAACATTCACACACGAAGTGTGTGTAATGTGTGTGGATATATTCTTTTAAGTTCATAATTAAACTTTCATTTTATCCCTCTTTAGTCCCTCGGGTTTGCCTTTAAAACATAACGTGCACTACTTTTCTCTTTCAATAGTCTACACCGGGCATTTAACTAGGTTAAATGGCCTAGTTATTTATTTCATAAGATAACGCATAAGGGCATATTTCGAGTATATAACATTTGGATTTTGGGGCGTTACAAGTCTACCCACCTTAAATGAGGTTTCGTCCCCGAAACCTTTCTTACCTTTATTTAACACTAATTATTCCTTCTCTACGTCCCCTCGACACGACCACGTGCCCATCACAATGACTATCCTCCCATTTCAAGAACTCATCCCAGAGTTCTTATTAATGTTTCTTTCATTAAATAATGATTGCTGATAACTTACTTCTTATTTAGCGGTTCATTCATCATTTTGTTTGCTTGAAACAATTGCAACTTCCCTTTACCAACATTCCTTTATGTTTATTTCATCATTCATAACGTTTTCATTCCCTATACTATCTTACTTCGTAATTTGTACATACTCATATATGCTTAACTCGAACTAGTACATCATAGTAATAGATAACTATACATTCTCGATTCATAGACTATTCATATAATTGACTTTTCTTGACAAGTCCATACTTTTCATACCATACCTTCTCATAACATTCTCATTTCTTTGACCGGTTAATAACGGGTCAATATACACCCTTCCTCAATCCGTAATCATACATGCATTTGTATAACATTTAACTTTTGTTTTGTTACCATAACAAAACTACTATTTCATAGTCACACCTATGCGCTTAACTCTAACGTTAACCTTATCCTACGCTTTCTACAGTTACTTGTACCTTGCATACCTTAACGTTACCTTTAACCCATCTTTTTCATTTCACCTTACAATTACTCTCACTTCATGCATTATTTAATTTACATAAGTAAGTGTATCATGCCAGTTCATTATACGAGAGTTTAATCATTACCCGAATTTTTCACTCAAACTTTTGGGATTTACCATTTTCTTCCTATGTTAACTGTTAAAAGTCAAACGTCACATACCATACCATACCTATCCTATCCTTCACTTCATAGGTCGCTTTCCAATCTTCTACTTCGTACACATTCATCATAAGTTGAACATCTTACTGACCTCGGTTTTATTTCATAACCCAACGATCCGTAAACCAGATCGATCCGCCTCTTCACGAGTACTAACCTTACCCGGCCATGTTTCATTCATACTTGTAATGAGCTTCCGCTCGTGCAAATTTCATTCAAACATTTATTTTACTAGGTGAATACGCACCCATAATTCTTCTACAACTTCCTACGTACATGCTATAACACATTCCATACTTCATTCCTTACCTACAATTCTTTTACTCTAGTTACTTATTTTGTCAACCCTTGCGGTTTGACTTTTCAAGTCCAACTGACAATTCTTACTTATCATAGATGCATCGAGGTACACGTTCGTGCTTCTTTCCATTCATGCTTACTTGCAAAGACATTCATTACATTATTTCAGTACTCATGACCAAGCTTACCCTTCTTATTCATACGTCCGGGTCATAGCCCGCCCTAAATTATAACTCATACGAGTCGATTACTAACACATCTAACACATCACGGGTTCAAAACTTCTTTCTTTCATTTTAACACTTAGGTTTGCGTGTCCATTACGATCATTCTTTTGTTCATTTATTTTACATTTACTTATAGGACTCGTTTGACATAACTACCGTCAACTATTGACACAATTCTGATGTGGATAAATTTTATCCTTTATATGATTTAAATCCGTCCCACGGATTCGACTGTAACATCCATACCTTTTATTGCCTCTATATTTTAAATCCGTCTAGCGGTTTCTAACCTACCATTCATACATTTTCTTCCTTCTATGATTTGAATCCATCTCACAGATTCAACATATAATTCTTGCATTTCATTCCTTGAATCCGTCTTGCGGATTCAAACATTCCATTCATGCTTCTCATTCCCTGAATCCGTCTCGCGGATTCAAACACATCATCCCTGCCTTTCATCCCTGAATCCGTCTTACGGATTTAAACATATCATTCATGCCTTTCATCCTTGAATCCGTCTCACGGATTCAAACATTGCATTCATACCTTTCATTCCCTGAATCCGTCTCCCGGATTCAAACATATTATTCATATCTTGTTGATCCGTACTTAATCACGGATTCAACATTCTTCCTTCTTATCAGGCAGGTTTTTCATTCTCACTTAGTATTCTTAATTTCCCGAGAGTCTTACTTCCTATTTTACCCACACGCCCGCCCGCTACCCAACTCTACCGGGCATACCTGTAACAATTATCATGATCTCACGAACGTCATACGTTTCTCGTGTACTGGCCAGGTACACAATCCACATAGTAGTTTCGTGCCTTCATGTAATTGTCACCTTATGTCCGTAGACGTAGGTTTCGGCGCGTATATCACTTTCCATACTTCATTACTATACTATCATTATCCTTCATTTAACATTTTTCCTTCTATTAATGAGTTTTACTATTACATATAACCACATATCGAATTTACGTACCTGGATTCAAATTTTGCTTATTACCTCTTTGCCTGCCTCAGTATTTATCCTGGACTGCATTCACAGATCATCCTCTTCAAACACTTATGCTTACCTTGCACATACCAAACCGTCAGTTTCTTTATACGTATACATAAGTACATACTTACATTAGCTTTTACATCTGGATCTTGATCGAGTCTTAGATTGTACGGGTTTCTTATCTCAAGAGCACACAAGTTTGAGTTCAAGTACTTACCTTTTCGTACTTGATTCCCTCAAACCAGGGCTCTGATACCAACTTGTTAGACCCTAATTCATATATGACTAAAGTCGCAGCGGAAATTCGTACCATAAAATTTTCTTTGCATTACAGCACCTTGACGCACTTGAAATCAATTCTAAGGTTAAACCTTTTTATTTAAATACGTTTATTTACACTCATCTACAATAAGAAAACATAATTTATACTTATTAACAACACCCTCATAAACTTCCGTACAATCCGTTAAGTGACTCGATCTTCGATCTCCGCTCTACAATGATTCCCCATGTCTTGTACAACCTGCACTCATCATAAAGGTCGTAACATTAGTACATATCAGAAATAAAGACAAGATTTATCCTTATACATTCTTCGTTCCGTTATCTCTTTACTTTCAAACATTCCACCTGACCATCAATTCCTGGTAATACTTCGACCTATGCCTGCATTATATTTTATACTCAAGGTACATCATTAATAACATTAATAGTCAATCATATTAACAAACTGCATACACCCCTACAATTATACCATTGTACTTACATACCTACATGCATACCTACACACATACATACATACATACATACATACTTGACTACCCACTTACATGCCTACCCACATATCGAATCCATTCGTATTTACCCTAGTACATACTTACTTACACGCGTACGTCCGCATATACTTACTTACACCCATATAATCATACATACGCATTTAAATGCAAACATACATACCATCGTACATACCTGCCATACCTAAAACATAACATATGAGGGTTATAATTAGCTTACAAATGTTTAAATCCGTATTTAGACGAATACATACATGTATAGAGGCATACAAACATACATACATACCTACCTACAAGTGTGCTTACCCTATCGCTCATAAAACGTAAGTTAAATTAGTCATTCGTAACTTGAAACGCATTTAAACGAGTCCCCAAGACAAAACGAGGCACGAAACAAATTTTTGGAGAAACAAGACCCGTCGCGCGACGCGACGGGCCGTCGCGCTACGCGACGCCCCCAAAAAGACAGAAGGTGGTTGCTGCTGTGCTGCAGATTTTCAGCGCAACCGAATTTCACGGAAACTGTCATAACTTCTTCGTTATAGGTCCGTTTTACCTGATTCTTTTTCCTACGCGTCCGTAATTTAATTCTCCATCTTATGGTGTTAAGATCCGACATCCGGATTAACAAAATTTCAGACTTTTAAGTCTTCGGCTTACTACCCTTTTTACCAAGAATTCACCCGTTCATAATCTTATCACACCAACGTGTTTATTTAAGCTTTTAACTCGTGAAACTCCTTATTTCATACCTCCTATCATAATATTCTCAAATCACGGGTTCCTTACATGATAAACTCCGTTTACGCTTAATTGCTTATTTTGACCCGTTAAGGGTATTTGTGCATTTTAGTGTCTTTGACCCTAAAAATCATACCTTACGCTCTCATACTTGTCCTAAAACATTCCCTTAACCAAATGACTTGCTTCTAACATCGCTTAAAGGTCGTTTGACCGATATACCCATCAAGGGCGTTCTAGTCAACTTTAACCTCATCATTTACAACGAAGAGCTTCAACATATAACTAACCTCAAACGTCATGTTTATTTTGTTAAAAACACTATATTACTTAAACAAACTAAAAAGTGATTACGGAAATCACTTACCTTGTGCGTCCGAGTTCAAGCATAGCTTCCGTGTTTATCCTTGATCCGTTGCCCTTCCATGCTTATGTCCGCGTTGACATGACTCCTATCCGTACATGTCATTACATTCACATTCTTGTTAGCATACATGATAGTACGTATGAACGATCATCTCAAATTCATATCTCATGTATGACTTTCATTAGTCAATTCAAACAAGCATGAAGCATACTCAACATCGACCTAACATAACCTTCTCATGAACTATATCTAAAATGCATTCCTCATGTTAGTTTACTATCAATTTCATTATTACCACACTCTATACATGTTTACCCATTAATTGCATACAATTTCACATATTACTGTCATTTAGACATTTCATCAAACACTTGGTGTGCGTACTGCTTTCTAAGCATGATGTACAAGTATTTCATGTGTTTCTTCCTAATTATCACTTTCATTTATCATCTCAAGTAAACATCATACAAATTACATACCATAATCACTCTATATACAAATACACATCACATATACACATATTCCTAATCAAGTTCATACCATTTCATGGATTAAACATAAACCCACTTAACTAATTGTGGTAATTGATCCAAACACCTGAATTCTAGCAATTTACTCAGAGTCTTCGCTTAGGGTTTGTTCCTAAACATGCATACATCACTAATTTGGTCATAACCTTCATGATTCATACCTAAATCACCACTAGTGATGATTATCAAGATTTCTCAACTTCATTAAACATCAAAATTTAACATACCTTATGATCCCCTCGTGAAGGTGATCATTTATTCGTGTTCGGTTGTGAATCTGAGCTTCGATTCACCCTTCAATTTGATGCTTTGGTTGAGTTTAGGGTTTGGCTCCTTTGGGGAGCTCTTGATCGATCCAGAACATTCACACACGAAGTGTGTGTAATGTGTGTGGATATATTCTTTTAAGTTCATAATTAAACTTTCATTTTATCCCTCTTTAGTCCCTCGGGTTTGCCTTTAAAACATAACGTGCACTACTTTTCTCTTTCAATAGTCTACACCGGGCATTTAACTAGGTTAAATGGCCTAGTTATTTATTTCAGGGCCGGCCCTGAGGGTGTGCGGGGAGGACCACCGGCCAGGGTCCGTAATTCCGAGGGGCACGTTAAGTATTCGTCAGAGGGCCATGAAACTGAAGTATACAAACAATATCTAAAAAAACTAATGAATTTTTCACCCTTGCATTGTTAAAAATGGAAAGACATGACCAGAATCCTTTTTTCCGGCGAGAAACTACGACGCGGAATTTGTCGGTCGTGTTAACTATTCTTCTGAGTGTTGGGGGCTGCGCAATTTAACTTGAGATGGAATGCAGAGATAATATTAGGTTTTATTTTAGTTGTGTTGGGCCTTCCGGAGATAAAGAAATAAGGCCCAACTCATTAGAAAATTACAATACATAATAATTTATTTAATTCCTTTCTATATTGGGTGGAACTGGAACATACAGGCTATTTAGTATATGCAGTCAAAGTAGTTAGTAAGTTGTAGGCAAATTAATCCATAGATTAAATATTCATGCTTCTATTTAGCATATGATTGTCGATTATTTTCGTGTTATTTGTCGTTAATAGTCGATTAGTTAGGACTTAGGTGTTATTTGGCGTTAATTGTCGATTATCTGAGTGTTAATTGTCGATTATTTAGGCGATAATTTGGTTGAGACTTTGTTAGAAATGGGGGGGGGGGGGGTTGCACTTTTGCCAATAGTCTTGTTAATTTGGTATTTTTTTTGGGGGGGGGGGGTTGCATTTTATGTGTTATTTCGT
This sequence comes from Helianthus tuberosus, assembly GCA_030545235.1. Taxonomy (NCBI): domain Eukaryota; kingdom Viridiplantae; phylum Streptophyta; class Magnoliopsida; order Asterales; family Asteraceae; genus Helianthus; species Helianthus tuberosus. Next base: position 40,169,118 of record CM060387.1, on the reverse strand, counting down.
TAAGGCTTAAGGGCACATTTTTTCGAGCTTGGACAGGGCACCTGAATTCTCAGGGCCGGCTCTGATTTATTTCATAAGATAACGCATAAGGGCATATTTCGAGTATATAACATTTGGATTTTGGGGCGTTACACAATGGGATTTCATTGAAAGCAGTGGTCTTGTTTGAGACACACATCGGTAGGGTATGAAACAAAAACCTTGTGGCAGGAGGAAAACTGCCTTTTTCTAAAGTGTCTTTTTTGATTTCCTCTTCATAACCCATTTGAATGAAAAATGTTTGATACTCTTCTTTAGGGAAAGATGTTTTACCTTTAAGATCATCGAGTTCAAAAACTTCCGAAATGGTTTGAGGTGTTATTGTGACTGGAACGTCCTTTATAGAAGAATTGATGGCTAAGGGCTTTTTATCCTTAGTTTCCAATTTAGCATTTTTCCAGAATTCTTGCTGGGTATCCATGTAGATCGGAGCATCACAAGTCAACAAAGTTTTGTACTTTGAAGAAGACAGAACATCAATGATGGAATTGAAGGTTTTGGTGTGACTGGGTTTTTCAAGTAGACCTAAGTAGTTATGTGTGGATTTGCGTGGGAGAGACATCGTGATTTGATTATGATTGCGAGAGGAAGAAAACGATGAAGACGATGAGTGATTTTGAGAGAAATGGATGATAACTGCTTTGAGAAAAGAATTTAGAATTCGATTCGACAGTCAAAACACTGTTTGGGGGTTTTGATCAGGGTTTTTTTTTTTGGTGAAATAGTGAATGCTGACGTGGCATCGGTTACTAATATATCTTACCGTTATGTACTGTCCACGTGCCAACCTCTGATGATAATGGAGGACAGTTGGTAGGAAACCACTGATGGAACAATAACAGTGGTTTGCAACAGTCACAAATGAGAGCAGTGAGTAAGTTTTTGCTAGCAGTGGATAGCCATCAGTGTGTTAAAACACTGATTTTATACAACAGTTTTTTTTTTATTTTTTATTTTTTATTTTAACTTTAATTTATATCACCAAAACAATATTCGAGGAACTCTTATCTCTTTGGAATGTAACGATTAGATAATATAGTTAACCTATCATTGTAATTCTAGTATTCAGTTAATAATATCATTCTATAATTAATTAACCACATCAACAATAAAAATGTGAGCAGTGGATGATTTTTAAAAAAACCAATGATTGTAAATTTCAGTGCATGTCAACAATAAAAGGGGAGCAGTGACTATTTTTTAACTATCAGTGGATACCCAACAAAATGTAACACAGATGTTTGGTCAGTCAGTGGTCAACAGTTGTTTATGAAGAAACAGAGGATGGCCTTCAGCAGTGGATAACATTTAACAATCACATGTTTGCGCTTAAACAAATGTTTGACATTAAAAACTGTTTGCAAGAAAAGACCAATTTGAAGAATATTATACCCAAACAATCAAAATGAGGAGCTTAATAATCATCCAAGTGTACTTCACTTTTATTCAGTGGATGTCAACCTCCAAAATGTGAGCAGTAGTTGTTTTTTATCTAACAGTGGATAGATATTGATTTATTTTGCAACAAATAAATCAAGAATATTTTTTATTTTGTAATTTAACTTGCCATTTTATCATTAAAACAATGTTTTAAATTAAATACTGTTAAACATCTAATCTGGACATAAACAAAATTTTGAAATTAAATAAATATTCGACCTGAAACATCTGTTTGAACATAAACAGATGTTTGAAATTAAATAAATACTGTTAACATAAACAGAGATATAATATTAACAGTTTGGACATATAAATACTGTTAACAAAAACAAAGATAGAATATCTACTGTTGATTATGAACCACTTTTGTTGTTGGGCAATGGTTAATCTTTGAGTTTGTATAGGTTTGTCTCGAGAGATAAAGTATAGAGAACCAATGTTTGTCCTAAACACTGTTACATAAGAAAAACTGATACATAAATACTAAAGTTGAATCCGCTGTAGAAGCTGTTATAACTACCCCATAAGTGCTAGTCTTTAACAGGACTTTGCCTTCAACAGTGCATAGCCCTCATGAGAGAATAAGCCCATCAGTCTTTATATGGAGCAGGAATTAATTATAACAGTCCTTAGCATGATCAGCTGTTATAACCACACCACCCTTTCAGAGTTGGACCATTAAACAAATCCTTGACACTATTAATACTCTGTTGACTTACCAAACAGATCTTCAGACACAATTCAACATCAACATAATCTAAATATACTGAAACAATAAATAATAAGTAAAAATAAAACACAACAAAGATTCTTAAAATTATATTTAATCATTTATTCAGGACCTTAAAACTAAAAGTCCAATAATTACATGACATACTGAACAATATTCAAGTTTAAATCTAAGAATAACAACAAGAACTAATAAACTTTAGTTTCCACTACATCTATTGCTGAACCTCTTGATGTATGTCCTTCAGCATCGCCATTAACTGCACGTCTCTATCACCACACTCCATATTACTGACAACACAAATAAGAATAAGAAACTAATCTAAAATTCAAACGTGTCTTTTTCATTTTTATTGCACATCTGAGTTTTCACGAGCTTTGGACGAATGTATACTTTCTTTAAAAGAAGAAAATCTTCCTGGAGCAAGAAAACGTGACTTTGGATTTAACGGAAATAAAAAAAAATGGCACATGTAACTTTAAAGTTGCATATCTGCCATCAAAAAAGGTAACACATGCAACCTTTCATGATGTTGCAACAATTATACTGCAGCATCGATGTTGAAAGGTTGATGTGGGATGCGAATTTACATTGAAACAACGATGTTGGAACAATGATACAGGAACGATAACATGTAAACATTATCAACAAACATTCAAACAAAGAAGTGTAATGGGAAATTAGCTGCTAAATCACAAGAAAGATGCAATTGAGAGAGAAAGATACAGTCACATATATGAGCGAGCGAGATTTGAATGTGAACCAGATAATTGTATCTTATTTATAGAATAATAAAAATATATATGGTTTGAAATTTGAATTTCAAAATTACTAATAATAATTAGTAATTACTGATTTGATTTGAAAGCAATTGTTATGATGTTTTTTGGGAACTGAAATATGCAAAGTAGGAAAAAAAAAGAGAACGTCAATTTTAAATTACCTTTTACATATTTTTTATTTCAAAATTTCAAAATTACTGAGAGATAATAACCGTCAGTTTGAAATTCTAGTTTTGCATATTTTAAAAGTCCAAAGCTCAAGAAATTACAATTAATTATTATTGATTAGATTTGCAACAAATAGTCAAAAAGTATTTTTTTTTATTTTTTAATTTAACATTAAGGATAAAAATATATATGGTTTGAATTTTGAATTTCAAAATTACTGATATTATTAGTAATTACTGATTTGATTTGACCGCAATTGTGATGATGTTTATTGGGAACTGATGTTTATTGGGAACTGAAAGGTAAGTAGTGTATATCTTTATACCCCTCCTTATTAAAGTAAATTAAAGTAAATAAATATTAGTAATCATATGCAAAGTAGGGAAAAAAACAGAGAACGTCAATTCTAAATTACCATCTTGCATAAATTTAATTTCAAAATTTCAAAATTACTGATATTATCAGTGATCTGATTTGAAAGCAATTGTGATTTTGACCTTTCTAATATTTATTTTAACTTTAATTAAGAGATAATAACCGTCAGTTTGAAATTCATATTTTGCATATTTTAAAAGTCCAAAGCTAAAGAAATTACCATTAATTAGTGATTTGATTTGCAACAAATACCCATCAAGTATTTTTTTTTATTTTTTAATTTAACATTAAATTTCATAAGGAAAACAATATTGGAGGAACTCTTATCTCATTGCAATGTAACGATTAGGTAAAATGGTAATTTCATTTTAATTCTAGTTTTTATTTCATAATTTCAATATATCACTAATTAACACCATGGATGGTAAATATCAATGGATGTCAAGAATAAAAAAGTGACCAGTGGCTATTTTTTCCTATCAGTAGATACCGAACGTCAATTGTCATTATGACTTTTCTGTAATTACTGATATTATCAGTAATTACTGATGATGATTTGAAAGCAACTGTCATTGTCATTATGAGTTTTCTAATTTTTAAACCGTGAATTTGAAATTCACATTTTGCATGTTTTAAATGTCCAAAGCTCAAGAAATTAGCATTAATTACTGATTTGATTTCCAACAAATAGTTATAAAGAATTTTTTAAATTGTATGATCAAAACAATGTTGGAGGAAATCTTACCTCATTGGTATGTAAAGATGAGGTAAAATGGTAATTTCATTGTAATTCTAGTTTTTATTTGATAATTTAAATCTATCACTAATTAACACCATTAATAACAAAAAAGTGAGCAGTGGCTGTTTTTTAGGAAAACAACTGATGGTCAATATCAATAGATGCCAACAATAAAAAAAGTGAGCAGTGGCTATTTTTCCTATCAGTGGATACACAACAGTTTTTTAAACACTGATGTTTGGTCAGTCAATGGTCAACAGATTTTGAAGAAACATATGTTTCGCCTTAAACAGAAGTTTGCCCATAAACAGAAGTTTGACCATAAACAGGTGTTTGCACATAAAGAGATGTTTATCTGGTGGTTTAAAACCACTGTTGGTTCAAACAAATTTCACAACAGGACCAATACTCAAATAGATGTTGACCTTAAACAGATGTTTGGTTTAGAGCCAAACATCTGTTAAACCCCAAACATCTGTTTAACACTGAACAGATGTTTAAGCTAATAACATCTACTGTTCAACCTAACAGGGGTTTCCATTAACTATTGACCAAATTGCAAACAGATGTTAAAACCACTGTTTGTTATTGTACTTCTTTACAAAATTACATAGAATTCAAGAAAACGAAACAAACACTTAAAGAACTATAATTTAACACATAATCTAATCGGGCAAAGCAATCTATTATCTAAGAATTCACTGATTCTTTCAACATGAAACAAACTCATAATGAAATACTAAAGTTACATAAGAACCACTGATAATTTAATACTAAATTTGAATCCGTTGTAGATGCTGAACCACTGCTGATACTAAACAGTCGTTTTCCTTTGATTAATCAAACTCTAGGTACATAAAGTGCAAACAGTCGTTTTCCTGAACAGATGTTTAAGTTAATAACATCTACTGTTCAACCTAACAGGGGTTTCCATTAACTATTGACCAAATTGCAAACAGATGTTAAAACAACTGTTTGTTATTGTACTTCTTTACAAAATTACATAGAATTCAAGAAAACGAAACAATCACTTAAAGAACTATTACTTAACACGTAATCTAATCCGGCAAAGCAATCTATTATCTGAGAATTCACTGATTCTTACAACATGAAACAAACTCATAATGAAATACTAAAGTTACATAAGAACCACTGATAATTAAATACTAAATTTGAATCCGTTGTAGATGCTGAACCACTGCTGATACTAAACAGTTGTTTTCCTTTGATTAATCAAACTCTAGGTACATAAAGTGCTTGTCTTTAACAGGACCTTGTCTTCAACAGTGGATAGGCCTCATCAGTCTTTGTTCATAAAGAGCTCCTTTAAAACAAAATTTATGCTTCTTTTAATACAAAAAAGGTGGGAAACACCATTACTCTAGACTCGCTAGTAACATAAAATCTTATCTTCCAACAATAGCAGATCCTTTCTTGCGTTTAGTAGGAACTACTGTGGGTTCTCCATCATCATCTTCTGCACAAGTCAATTATAATCATCATCATCATTTAGACATAAGCAAAAATTATTTTAACTATAAATTTAATAATCTTTCTTTGTGTTTAATTAAACTTTATGCTTCTTTGAATACAAACCTATAATAATCCACAGCATATTGTATGAATTTCAAACAACTGTGATTAGACTGAAATATAAACCGAGAATTAGAGTATATCACTTCAAAATAAAAAAACTCAAAATTGAAAATCAGAGTAGCAAAAAACACATACTTTAAACGATGTTGGAACAATAATACTGGAAACAACCGTGGAAAAATCATCATCATTATATGAGAATACCCTTAATTTATGGAACCTGTAGAATGAAATGCTCCACTGTTGGGTTATTAACTTCCAACCTCACTTTCCCTAAATTTATGAATTCTAATTTTCAACAGGATGTAATCTTCAACGGCAAACAACAATAGCAAACAACATCAAACAACAATAGCAAACAACATCAGACAATAATAGCAAACTGTCACACCCTGGCTTTGCGGAAGCGTGGTTAATTTGGTGTGACTTCTTAATACCATAGCTTAATCATAACAAAGCTATATGAATTAAAAACATGCAAGATCATCCATTAAGTTTTGAAAACCAAATACAGTACCATTGTTTTAACGGGAACATACCCTAACAACCATACCCTTGTTCAACATACATTACAAACTTAAAACATAACATAAACATGGTTCAAGGATTGTGTCTTGTCCAGGAAAGAGACACATCCCCTGAACCCCGGATGACCTCGAAAACTAGTGCAGCGGAAAACATGCCATACCGTGCCAGATCTCGTAAATTTCCTGAAATACACGTAAGTTGAAAAATCAACAATAATGTTGAGCGAGTTCATGTGCAAGTGAGTAAGTAAAACACTTGTAAGTATAAAAGTTCCCTGGTATGTAGCAGTGTAAGGAAAAGAGATCACCAATGGTTTGCAAGGCCATTAGCATGTGTGAAATGCAAGTAGGAAGACTCAACCCTAGCCGATTTATGCGTTGGGCAACCAAGTCACTCAAGGTCCGTTCTGTTGGTCCTCTCAGAGGTCCGTTCTGTTGGGCCTATAGTTGGGCTCGCTACACCCAGATAGATCTACCGCTTAAGTCCCTCGTTGTTCTGCCTACCCATTCACATGATCTAAGTAGTAAACCTCCTTACGTTAACATACCGTGTATAATAGTACTTGTAAACAAAGTAACATGTATTTCACCCCCGCAGTTAAGAAAACTGAAAACAGTTAGAGAAAAGGGGGACATGAACTCACAGTGAAGCGTCTCTACCAAGTATCTCCTGTTCACGCAGCTGTGCGACGACCTACAGGTGCTAATTCTATTAGACGGACGGCCGTGCCTTAGCTTTATAGTTTAAGTCTTTGGGAAATAGTTAGGCAACTATTTCGTGTTTACATTCTGTATATACTTGGTAGTTAAACTCCTTCCCAAGGATGGGGGATACAATACATGTGCGTAAGTTACGTTTTACAATCGAGTGGTAATATAATTACCGGCGTAACTTATATATTCATGGTGAAAGCGTTCGTATTATTTTGGAATCGTTAACGTTTGTAAATATTATTTTTACTCTAAAAATAATATTTATGTATTTTCACAAAATAATCATAAACAGTGTGTGACCATATATATTTATCACGTTAAATCTTGTGAAAATCCCACCTCCGAATATTTAGTAAATAAAGTCATGGCGAAATTTATATTTCGAAAATATGTCAAAAATAATTCTAACACTTGTTATGTAAATAATTCTAAGTGTTAGGTTTTTAGAAAAATTTCGCCAGAGTTTCCTCTGTAACTGGAGATGGCCACGCTTTCAAGCGTATCATTTTCTTTTAACAAATCAAATCAACCAATGTTCTCAACATTAACAAACAACTTTTCAACATTTTAACTAGTCGAAGATAGACATAATCGCAAAAATATACGAACTTGTGGTTTGTCTAAAAATATGTAGTAAATCTCTTTACTTTTACTGGATCTTTTGTGTAAATAATCCGATTTCGTAAAAACCTTATTTTTAGAGAAAATCCATCTTTACAACTTCTAGTAACACTTGACAAGACTAGTCCTTTGTCGGATCTTTTTATTTCACAAGTGTTTACACACTTGTGGTTTATAAAATCATGTTTGTTAGTGTAAGATCCACCCTTTAAAATACATGACTTCTTTGATATGTGGTTCTTTGAAAATACCACTTGCAGATGCGTAGATCCGCTTGTTTTAAACACCGTTGTACAAGTTAAAACACTTTTACACAAGTAAAACATTTTTACACAAGTTCACGTTTCATGTGTGGTAGAGTTTCACCTTTTAACCCTTGTATTATCCAAAACAAGCTTATGTTAAGATCCATGATCTTACCAAACCGGGTTAAATGGTGATCCGAGCTACCACAACATAGATCGGGTCTAAATAACCACATATTTCAAGTACTACAACATTTACACAACATAAATGCTATTAACCACCATTACTAGCGTTTTTACTAGACTTTTGTTCATCATTTTGCATTTTAACGAGATTTAACCGATACAATTCCTTTTAACCACTTTAGATTAGTTCAAATACGAGTTTTAAGTATTTTACCTCTAGCTCAAGGCTAGGGAAGATTCTTGACGAACAACGGGTGGATAAAAGCCAAAGAAAGTGGTCCTTCGCGCTCCGAGTGCACCAAGACTCCTAATACGTGACCTTTGTTGTTTGTAGATGCTTGGAATGTCAAGAACCAAAACCGAAAGTGATGGATAGGGGAGGTGGGTGTTCGGCCGTAAGCCTTGAGAGAGGGAGAGAGTGGTGAGAAAGTTGTGTTAAGTGATGAATGAACTTTGGTGTATTAACAAGTTACTTATAGGCAATTAGAAAGATTATTATCCAAAGGAAATTGTGCTTTCTAGATATGAGACAAAGAGGATTAAAATAATCAAAGTGTACCATGTGTGTCTCCCATGGTTTGGGGCCGGTTAGAGAAAGGGGGGGGGTCTAGTTCGGTTTCAACCATTAGTTGGTTACTTAGTTAGGTTAACTAAGTTAAGTTAAGTGTTTAACCCAGTTACTTGTATGTTATGTGTTATGGCGGGTGTTAGGGTAATCAGGGACCCTAACTGGCTCAGAAAAAAATATAAATAAGGAAAATAATAATATTTTCATGTTCCGGGTAAAGTCTGGTTGTTCGGTTGGATAGTAATCCGTTAAAGTGTTAACAAAGTCTTACAGTGTCGTTATTACTCTCTTTAGTGACACAGCTTATTCCTAACACTTTGGAAAGTGTCTAGTATTATATTCTCATGTTTTGGCACTTTACTGGTCAGCTAGAAGCTGGATTATTTATTAAAGTGCTGTGTTTTGTACTTAAAGTACGTTTTAGGCACATCCAGTCACTGTGACTTATCCCTAGAGACGCAGTTCTATAACCCTTGTATCCCTACACTCACTACTAGTGTAGCAAAATATCTCAGGCTCTTATAGGCCTTAGAGGCAGTGTCTGCCTGATGCTGGCTTTATCAGCATGTTCAATAGGTTATCCGTTTATAGTGCTACTGTGCTTTTGTGCATCATGTTTATCACTAAGGTTCAGTATGTAAGTATTATAGTGACGACAAGTAAAGTATGATGCAAGTACGTACATGTATCAGATATCAAGTAGCAGTTCATCAGCTAGTTCAAACAAGCACAGTAGTTAAGCAGTAATTAATCATTAATTAAGTCGTACGGATACCTGGTTTAGTGCGGGTTGTCACATTCTCCCCCCGTTAAATAAATTTCGTCCCGAAATTTAAGTTCTGCTTGTAGAAGCAGGGTTCTTAGGAAAAAGGTGGGGGTATTTCTCTTTCATCCGGTCCTCACGTTCCCAGGTGAATTCAGGACCATGTCTGGCATTCCAACGAACTTTGACGAGTTTGACACTGCTCCGGCGGGTCTTGTTCACTTTCCAATCCGTGACCTCAATAGGTTCTTCAACGAAGTGGAGCGTGTCGTCAACATGAATCTCGTCGATGGGAATGGCAACGTCAACTTGAGTTGGACTTTTCTTTAGATTGGATACATGAAATGTATCGTGAACACCATTTAGTTCAGCAGGTAGGTCCAACTTGTATGCTACTAGTCCTATTCTTTCCAGAATTCTGAAGGGACCAATGTAGCGCGGATTTAACTTCCCACGCTTCCCAAAGCGTGCCACCCCCTTCCAGGGTGAAACTTTCAATAACACCATTTCTCCAACTTGGAAATCCACATGTTTCCGGTTTGGATCCGCGTAGGCCTTTTGTCTGTGGCGAGCTGCTTCGATGCGTTTAAGAATCTGTGCAATCTTGTCTGTCGTCTCTTGGACGATTTCGGGACCAGCAAGCTGCCTATCACCTGCGTCAGACCAACATAGGGGTGATTGACACTTGCGTCCGTAAAGGGCTTCAAATGGCGCGACACCAATACTGGTGTGGTAGCTGTTGTTGTATGAAAATTCGACCAAAGGCAAATGCCTGTCCCAGCTACCGCCCAAAACCATAACACATGCCCTCAGCATGTCTTCCAAAGTCTGTATCGTTCGCTCGCTCTGGCCGTCAGTTTGCGGATGAAACGCAGTGCTCAGATTCAATTGTGAGCCAAAGGCTTCTTGGAAGGATTGCCATATCCTTGACACAAACCTTCCGTCTCTATCAGAGATGATCGAGAGAGGTACTCCATGGCGTGCGACAATCTCTCTCATGTATATTTCCGCAAGTTTACTAGTACTGTCTTTCTCTTTGATCGGCAGAAAGTGTGCGGACTTTGTTAGGCGGTCAACTATCACCCAAATCATATCATGGCCTCTTGGCGTTCTTGGCAATTTCGTAATAAAATCCATGGAGATTTGTTCCCATTTCCACTTGGGAATTTCAGGCTGTTGCAGAAGTCCTGAAGGCTTCTTGTATTCCGCTTTAACCTTAGCGCACGTTAAACATTTGCTCACGTAAACAGCAACATCGCCCTTCATCCTAGGCCACCAATAGTAATCTTTGAGATCCTGGTACATTTTATCCGATCCAGGGTGGATAGAGTACCGTGACTTGTGCGCTTCGTCGAAAATAACTTTCCTTAGTCCACCAAACAGAGGAACCCAAATCCTTTTCTCAAAACATAACGTTCCTTCCTCGTTTGGTACCAATAGCTTCTCCATCCTACGGAGACATTCTTCTTCAAGGTTTCCTTCCTTGAGAGCTTCCTTTTGCGCGGCACGAATGCGCAAGGAAAGATCGGTTCGTATAATCATTTCCAAAGCCCTAACCCTTATGGGTTTGATTCTTTCTTTACGACTTAGGGCGTCGGTGACCACATTCGCCTTCCCTGGATGATACTTTATCTCGCCGTCGTAGTCGTTCAGCAATTCAACCCATCGTCTTTGCCTCATATTCAACTCCTTCTGGTTGAATATATGTTGTAGGCTCTTGTGATCTGTAAAGATTGTGCACTTCGTACCATAAAGGTAGTGTCTCCAGATCTTTAGTGCAAAAACCACTGCACCAAGTTCTAAATCGTGTGTGGTATAGTTCTTTTCGTGCACTTTCAACTGACGCGATGCGTAAGCAATAACCTTCTGGCGTTGCATCAATACACAACCCAGTCCTTGACGCGATGCGTCGCAGTATACCACAAAATCATCAGTACCTTCCGGTAGGGCTAAGATTGGCGCATTGCAGAGCTTATCCTTCAATATCTGGAAGGCTTCCTCCTGTTTGATTCCCCAATCAAACGTCTTATCCTTTTGGGTGAGGAGCGTCAATGGTTGAGCGATTTTTGAGAAATCCTCAATGAACCTTCGATAGTAGCCAGCCAAACCCAAGAATTGTCGAATCTCGGTTGGCGTCTTTGGCGTTTCCCAATCCTTGATTGCTTCGATCTTTGTTGGATCCACGTGGATTCCATCTCCATTTACCACGTGCCCAAGGAATTGGACTTCACGTAGCCAAAATTCGCACTTGGAGAATTTGGCATACAGCTGTTCCTTCTTCAGCAGCTCTAGAATGGCTCTAAGATGTTGCTCGTGTTCAGCCTTCGTCTTTGAATAAATTAAAATGTCATCGATGAATACAATTACGAACTTATCCAAGTACGGCTTGCAAACTCTATTCATCAAATCCATAAAGACTGCAGGTGCGTTTGTCAAACCAAACGGCATAACAAGGAACTCGTAGTGTCCATAGCGAGTTCTGAAGGCTGTCCTTGGGATACTTTCCTCTTGTATCCTTAACTGATGGTATCCAGATCGAAGATCGATCTTAGAGTAAAAGCTTGAGCCTTGCAGTTGGTCGAACAGATCATCAATTCTTGGCAAAGGGTACCTATTCTTGATCGTCAGCTTGTTCAATTCCCGGTAGTCAATGCACATACGGAAACTACCGTCCTTCTTCTTGACAAACGGGACCGGAGCTCCCCAAGGCGAGAAGCTTGGTCGGATAAAACCCTTGTCTAACAACTCTTGAAGTTGTGTCGACAGTTCCTGCATCTCAGATGGAGCAAGTCTGTAAGGTGCCTTAGCCACAGGCGCGGCGCCTGGAACTAAGTCGATGTGAAACTCTACTTGTCTCTGAGGCGGCAGTCCAGGTAAGTCTTCTGGGAAGACTTCTGGATACTCCCTTACGACAGGGATGTCTTCGATTCTTGGCTCAGCAGCCTTCTTATCCACAATGTGTGCCAGAAAAGCAACACATCCCTTCTGCAAACACTTCCTTGCTTTCAGGCAGCTGATAAATCTTAATGGCGTATCCCGCTTCTCTCCGTGAACCACAATTGTCTCACCATCATCGGTTGGGATACGAACAACTTTCTCGTGACATACTATCTCAGCCTTGTTGCCTGATAACCAATCCATTCCTACTACCACGTCGAAGCTTCCCAGCTGGACTGGTAGTAGATCCAAAGTAAACTCACGTTCTCCTAATTCAATCACACAACCTCTGATAACTTCATCGGCTTCTACTAACTTTCCATTGGCCAATTCGATTGAATACGGTATATCTAACTTATTAGCGGCTAACCCAAGCATATTCTTAAATTCTAACAACACGAAGCTATAATCGGCACCAGTATCAAATAAAACGGATGCATAGCGTTGATTGACAGGGAACGTACCAGTAACAACATTTGGGTCCTGGCGCGCTTCCCTAGCTTCGAGTTGGAACACTCTTCCACGGGCTTGGTTTAGGTCTGGGCAGTTCTTCTTAAAATGCCCGATATCACCGCAGTTATAGCATCCAAGTCTTTGCTCGTTTCCACCTCCATTCCTGGCTGGGTTGTTGTTTTGGTTTGCATTGCCAGCCTGATTTGCAAAGTTGCCTCGATTCCCGTTTCCTCCATAGTTTCCTTGTGGGCGATCCCCAATACCACCACGATTCTTGTTTATGTTTCCATATCCTCCCTGGCCTCCCCGACCGGCAGGGGCCCAACAAGTGTCCTTCAAGTGACCACGTTTCCCACATACTTCGCATACTTTTAGCCCACATTGACCAGAATGGTGGCGTTGGCAGGTATTGCATTTGGGCTGGGTGCCCATGTATCCTCTTCCTTTCTCTCCTCTACCAGCCGCAACCTGAGCTGGCGTGTCTGATCCTCCTTTCTTAACCACTACACTAGCGCCCTGCTTGAAGTTTGAGAACAACGTCACACTACTAGCTTCCTCAGTAACTGCATGCTAAATTTCGGGACGAAATTTCTTTCAAGTTGGGGATAATGTGACAACTCGAATTTCTGACATTCTCTATTCGCATTTAATGCACGTTGTCGTTGACTGTTTAGTTGTTTGACTTGCCTGATTTCGTAACTGTACACTTTGTGATATGATGAGACGTATTATGTTGCATGATTATGTGTTTGATTGTATAACGTGGAACTTGTTAAGAAACATAAGCTGTTTAAGAATTGAACAACCCGACGAAACACAAGAGTGTTTCGCCATAACCCATCCCGACGAAACAGGCTGTTTCGCCATATACATCTCGACGAAACAGAAGTCTGTTTCGCCGGCCCAGTAATTCACGAAGCCCAGTTCGGGCCCAACATGTTATTTCGAGTTGTAATACGTAAAACAACGTCAGTTTCACACTTTTATCATAACCACCGAAACCCTAGAGTCTCTCCTTCTCTGTTGACGGCAATCTAGCGTTCCCTAGCTCTCGAATCCTTGTTTGTTCATCTCGAATCGGTTAGTGTATGTTTGTTATTCGGTTTCATGTTTCTGTGGTGTCTCGATTCATGCTTGTGTATATGATTGATGTGTATTACTGCTGTGATTATAAGAGTATGATGATGATATAGGTTTTGATATGCATGATGTAATCGGATATAATAGTGCTATGTAAAGATTAATACGATCAAGTACTCGGTTCTGAATGTTGTTATTATGATCTGGTACTGAGTACACACTAACATCTTGATAGGGATCGGTGATGCGACGTTGTATGTTAATCGATATATTGTATATGTAAACTAGGGTTCATGCTAGACGATGATTCTTTAAGGATTGTGTTATGTGATTCGGTGAACAAATGATTACTGCATGATTGTTAATGTTGATGTCGGCTGTTAGTGATGATTAGGGTTTTCTGTATGATTCGTAACTGTTAGACGTAACTGACTGTTCGACGAAACAGGTCTCTTGACGAAACAGAAGTGTTTCGCCAAGAGCAAATCGACGAATCAGAATCCTGTTTCGCCAAACAAGGACACGACGAAACTGAATGAGTTTCGTCAATAATGTGTTTCGTCAATATTGTGTTTCGCCAACTATTGTGTTTCGCCAACTATTGTGTTTCGCCAACATGTGTGTTTCGCCAATGTGTATCAGCACAGCAACTTGGGTCAATTCTGTTAAGTGTAAACTGGAGTATTTAACTGCTGTTAAGTGTAACCATCTGGTATATGATTGTGATTACGTGCTACATGTTTATACGTGAACAACTTGAACACAAACTGATCTCACATACATGCATACTTTAGGACGTGATTGATTACCTGCGAGCATACACTTAGCATACCGAGCAAACCAAGGTGAGTTCACACAAGCCAAGGCATGGGGTTCCCAGGGGGGAATGGGGATTTGATGATTTACTATACATACGTAAATGATGGAACCTACTGCTAGACTAGTAACACTTATTGAACGATCTTCGCACACCTGCCAAGGATTGGCCGCGATATTATGACTGTCTTTGCACACCTGCCATATGATGGCCGCGAACTAAACTTACAAATCTTCGCACACCTGCCTGGAGAGGCCGCGATACAAATAAACCTAGTCTAGAATACTTGGGGAATAACATTCCCCAACATCTTCGCACACCTGCCTGGAGGGCCGCGATGGGAAATAATACGATACTTTGTAACGAACGAACATACTACTACTCACGCTATACTAATACTGAACTATTAACTGTGAACTCGCTCAACTAGTTGTTGACTCTCTCTTGCATGCCTTGCAGGACCTTAGGTACATATGGAGCTTGCACAGGGAGGAGCAGGTCGTTGTGGGACATGGATTGATGATGCCATGTTATCTATCTAAACATTTGAATTTACTATTTACTTTGGGTTTACATACTTATGCTTCCGCTACATACTTGTTGACGTTTGGTTTTTGAAAACACCTTTCGTATTGATGAATGATTTTACTACTTACTTATATGTTCAATATGATTGGTGGCTTGATCCTGGTCAGTCACGCCTCCAAGCGGTGATACTCCGCGTGTGGATTTTGGGGGTGTGACAGATTGGTATCAGAGCCATTGGTTATAGAGAACTTGGTTTTAATAAAGGGAAAACGATTTTGTTAAAACTAGACTATAACCAGAACAGTGCTCTCAACGATCCACAACGACGCTTCGCTCCACGTGCAAGGCTCAACACCATAGGTATTACTATTCATGTTACATTACCTACATGCTAGAACTACATAGAACTTTGCTCGTAGTATGCTTAGATTACATTGCCTACTATTCGTTACTGCTTGAAAACGCTTATGTGCTCACTCTCTTCGCACTATTCGCGAACCTCTCACCCACATGTACTCCTTGATGTCAAGATCATGGGTGGACGCGTTAACCTAACTCAAGCCTAGTTGGCGGCTTCGATCACTGAACAAGTTACTGCAGCACTCGCAGCTGCCCAGGCAGGAGGTGTAACCTGCCATCACCACTTACTCTAGGATCTTTAGATCCTACTCTCGTAAACCAACACTCATGCTCAAGTATGCTTACTCTTACGCACACGACAAGTCAACACGCTCAGCCACCTGTATGCACATACAAGACTTTTATGGACTGTCGTCCTACTACTTTCAGCGACACTGAAGGAGCTGTTGGACTCCTCCATTAGTTCGAGGAACTCGAATCGGCCTTCAAATGTGCGAATGACCTGAGGCTCGTAAGGTGAAATATGCCATTGATATTCTCGAAGGCACTGCGCAAACTTGGTGGAACGCGCAAGTTACGATGTTGGAGCTGGCGGCTGCTAATGCCACCCCATGGAATGATTTTAAGGAACCTATCAAACGTGAATACAGTAGTTATGATGCCATCCACAAGTTGGAAGTGGAGTCCTTTAACATGAAGATGACGGGGTCAGAAATAGAGGCGTACACGATAACGATCCAACAAACTGGCAATTTTGTGTTCAACTATGGTGGATCCTCCCATAAAGAGCTTTGAGCTGTACCTCAAAGGCTTAGTACTAGGAATTCAAAACCATGTGATGACGGCTAAACTTGCTACTATTCAAGATGTCACTCATCTTGCTCATCGTCTCACAGACCAGGCAGTGGAACAGAACAAGCTGCCTTAACGTATCAGCGCTACTACTGCAACTACTTATGCTACCCTCAGTGACAACGACTAAAAGTGGGATGGAACCTCTAGCAAGGGTTCGACTACGATTCCATCCCAGGCACAGCAGTGAAAGGTCGATGACAACTAAAGTTCTAATCAGCAACATTTAGTATTCAAGGGCAGGGTGGATACAGGGGAAACCACCCTAAGTGCAAACGATGTAACTTGCACCACAGCGGGCAGTGCAACCGAAATCATTGTCAATGATGCAACAAGCTTGGTCATGGAGCCAAAGATGGTAGAAACTCACGTCCTGCAAACCAGAGCCAACAACAACAGCCACAAGATCTATAGAATCAGCAGCAACAGCAAGGTATCAAGGGATGTTATCAGTGTGGTGCTGAAGGTCACTTCAAAAGACACTGCCCACAGCTGAACCAGAACCAGAATTAGAACCACAACCAAGGAAACAGGAACAATAATGGAGGCAACAATGGGGGTAATAACGACGGCAATGGAGCCAGGGGTCGAGTGTTCGTGATTGGTCAGGGTGATACTAGGAATGACCCCAACGTTGTGATGGTTTCGACATCGATATTGGTATGGACTGGCTACCTCAACATCGAGCAGAGACTCTTTGCAAAGAAAAGATCATCCGCATTCCTCGTGTTGGCTAAGAACCTTTGGTAACTCATAGTAACAAGCTCCAGGAGCAGCACCCATAGCTCGAGCACCTTATCGCTTAGCTCCAACCGAACTGGAAGAACTATCTAAGCAACTGCAAGAACTCTTGGAAAAGGGTTTCATACGTCCTAGCTCTTCGCCTGGGGAGCTCCAGTACTATTTGTAAAGAAGAAGGACGGTACATTCCGCATGTGTATAGACTATCGCGAATTGAACAAGGTGACTGTGAAGAATCGCTATCCTCTTTCACGCATCGACGATTTATTCGACCAGTTGCAAGGGTCGAGCTATTACTCGAAGATTGATCTAAGGTCAGGGTATCATCAACTGAGAGTCCGGGATGAGGACGTCTCCAAAACAGCGTTCAGAACACGCTACGGCCACTACGAGTTTCTGGTCATGCCTTTCGGATTGACGAACGCACCTGCGGTTTTCATGGACCTTATGAACAGGGTGTGCAAACCTTACCTTGACAAGTTCGTCATTGTTTTCATCGACGACATCCTGATCTATTCAAAGAGTCAGGGGGAACACGAGCAGCACTTACGACTTATGCTGGAACTTCTACGAACGGAACAGCTATACGCTAAGTTTTCCAAATGTGACTTCTGGCTTCGTGAAGTCCACTTCTTAGGCCACGTGGTAAACAAAGATGGGATCCATGTCGATCCATCCAAGGTAGATTCGATCAAGAATTGGCCTGCGCCTCGTACACCAACGGAAATACGTCAATTCTTAGGTTTGGCAGGTTACTACAGAAGGTTCATCAAAGACTTCTCAAAAATTGCTCAGCCACTTACACTACTGACGCAGAAGGGTGTTGTTTATCGTTGGAGTAATGCACAGGAAACAGCATTCCAACACTTAAAGGATAGACTTTGTAGCGCACCTATCCTCTCACTGCCTGAAGGCACGGACGATTTTGTAGTCTACTGTGACGCATCTATCCAAGGTCTTGGATGTGTATTGATGCAAAGGGATAAAGTTATTGCTTATGCTTCGCGCCAACTTAAGATTCACGAACGGAATTATACGACACACGACCTAGAGCTGGGAGCGGTTGTTTTTGCACTTAAGATATGGCGACACTATTTGTATGGTACCAAATGTGCTATCTACACTGACCACAGAAGCCTTGAACATATCTTCAAACAGAAGGAACTGAATATGCGACAACGACGATGGGTCGAACTGCTAAACGACTACGATTGCTCAATCAGGTACCATCCAGGCAAAGCCAATGTTGTGGCTGACGCCCTCAGTCGAAAAGACACTGCGCCTAAGCGCGTGCGAGCTTTACAACTCACTATACAGTCTAGTCTTCCTTCTCAGATACGAAATGCTCAGGTAGAAGCATTGAAACCAGAAAATGTCAGGGCTGAAGCCCTACGTGGCTCAAGACAACGTTTAGAACAGAAGGAAGATGGTGCTTACTACGTTACAGGACGCATTTGGGTTCCACTTTATGGCAACTTACGTGAGCTAGTGATGGATGAAGCTCATAAGTCTCGCTACTCGGTACAACCAGGTGCGGATAAAATGTACCACGATATCAAAACTACATACTGGTGGCCTAGCATGAAGGCCCGCATAGCCACATACGTTAGCAAATGCTTGACTTGTGCGAGAGTCAAGGCAGAATATCAGAAACCGTCAGGACCACTCCAACAACCTGAGATACCACAATGGAAATGGGAGCAAATTTCCATGGATTTTGTTACGGGCTTACCTAGATCTCAGCGCGAAAATGATACTATTTGGGTGATCGTGGATCGACTCACAAAGTCTGCTCACTTCCTGGCCATTAAAGAAACAGACAAGTTCTCTACACTGGCAGACATCTACTTGAAAGAAGTGGACTCCAGGTACGGGGTGCCAACCTCCATCATCTCTGATCGTGACGCACGTTTTACTTCAGAACTGTGGCAAGCAATGCATAAATCTTTTGGCTCTCGTTTAGACATGAGCACGGCGTATCATCCTCAGACCGATGGGCAGTCTGAGCGCACTATTCAAACTCTAGAAGACATGCTTCGGGCGTGCGTAATAGACTTTGGCAATGGTTGGGAAAAACATCTGCCACTTGTGGAATTTTCGTATAACAACAGCTACCACACCAGCATTAAAGCTGCACCATTCGAGGCATTGTACGGGCGTAAGTGCCGGTCACCTCTCTGTTGGGCAGAGGTGGGGGAAAGTCAAATCACAGGTCCAGAAATGGTAGTTGATACTACTGAAAAGATTGCACAAATACGACAACGCATGGCGGCAGCACGCGACCGTCAGCAAGCATACGCTGATTTAGACAGGAAACCACTCGAGTTCCAGGTTGGGGATCGGGTGCTACTCAAAGTTTCACCCTGGAAGGGTGTGGTTCGTTTTGGAAAACGCGGCAAACTAAATCCACGATACGTCGGACCTTTCGAAGTTACAGAGAAAATAGGTAAAGTGGCCTACAGATTGAACTTACCACCTGAACTCAGTGCAGTTCACAACGTCTTTCACGTGTCGAATTTGAAAAAGTGTACGTCAGATGAGACCCACATAGTTCCTTTAAAGGAACTCACTATCGACGAGCGGTTGCACTTCGTCGAGGAACCTGTTGAAATCACGGACCGGGACGTTAAGGTCCTCAAGAACACGAGAATCCCTCTTATACGAGTTCGTTGGAACTCCCGCCGCGGCCCAGAGTTCACCTGGGAGCGTGAAGATCAAATGGAACTCAAATATCCCCAGTTATTCGGAAACCAAGCAACTACTACTGAGGCTGAAGCTACCAATGCAGAATTTCGGGACGAAATTCCAAATCAACGGGGGGATAATGTGACACCCCAAGAAAACCAGTAATCTTCGCAAACCTGCTCGGGGAGCCGCGATACGATACAGGTAAACAACGTCACACTACTAGCTTCCTCAGTAACTGCATGCTAAATTTCGGGACGAAATTTCTTTCAAGTTGGGGATAATGTGACAACTCGAATTTCTGACATTCTCTATTCGCATTTAATGCACGTTGTCGTTGACTGTTTAGTTGTTTGACTTGCCTGATTTCGTAACTGTACACTTTGTGATATGATGAGACGTATTATGTTGCATGATTATGTGTTTGATTGTATAACGTGGAACTTGTTAAGAAACATAAGCTGTTTAAGAATTGAACAACCCGACGAAACACAAGAGTGTTTCGCCATAACCCATCCCGACGAAATAGGCTGTTTCGCCATATACATCTCGACGAAACAGAAGTCTGTTTCGCCGGCCCAGTAATTCACGAAGCCCAGTTCGGGCCCAACATGTTATTTCGAGTTGTAATATGTAAAACAACGTCAGTTTCACACTTTTATCATAACCACCGAAACCCTAGAGTCTCTCCTTCTCTGTTGACGGCAATCTAGCGTTCCCTAGCTCTCGAATCCTTGTTTGTTCATCTCGAATCGGTTAGTGTATGTTTGTTATTCGGTTTCATGTTTCTGTGGTGTCTCGATTCATGCTTGTGTATATGATTGATGTGTATTACTGCTGTGATTATAAGAGTATGATGATGATATAGGTTTTGATATGCATGATGTAATCGGATATAATAGTGCTATGTAAAGATTAATACGATCAAGTACTCGGTTCTGAATGTTGTTATTATGATCTGGTACTGAGTACACACTAACATCTTGATAGGGATCGGTGATGCGACGTTGTATGTTAATCGATATATTGTATATGTAAACTAGGGTTCATGCTAGACGATGATTCTTTAAGGATTGTGTTATGTGATTCGGTGAACAAATGATTACTGCATGATTGTTAATGTTGATGTCGGCTGTTAGTGATGATTAGGGTTTTCTGTATGATTCGTAACTGTTAGACGTAACTGACTGTTCGACGAAACAGGTCTCTTGACGAAACAGAAGTGTTTCGCCAAGAGCAAATCGACGAATCAGAATCCTGTTTCGCCAAACAAGGACACGACGAAACTGAATGAGTTTCGTCAATAATGTGTTTCGTCAATATTGTGTTTCGCCAACTATTGTGTTTCGCCAACTATTGTGTTTCGCCAACATGTGTGTTTCGCCAATGTGTATCAGCACAGCAACTTGGGTCAATTCTGTTAAGTGTAAACTGGAGTATTTAACTGCTGTTAAGTGTAACCATCTGGTATATGATTGTGATTACGTGCTACATGTTTATACGTGAACAACTTGAACACAAACTGATCTCACATACATGCATACTTTAGGACGTGATTGATTACCTGCGAGCATACACTTAGCATACCGAGCAAACCAAGGTGAGTTCACACAAGCCAAGGCATGGGGTTCCCAGGGGGGAATGGGGATTTGATGATTTACTATACATACGTAAATGATGGAACCTACTGCTAGACTAGTAACACTTATTGAACGATCTTCGCACACCTGCCAAGGATTGGCCGCGATATTATGACTGTCTTCGCACACCTGCCATATGATGGCCGCGAACTAAACTTACAAATCTTCGCACACCTGCCTGGAGAGGCCGCGATACAAATAAACCTAGTCTAGAATACTTGGGGAATAACATTCCCCAACATCTTCGCACACCTGCCTGGAGGGCCGCGATGGGAAATAATACGATACTTTGTAACGAACGAACATACTACTACTCACGCTATACTAATACTGAACTATTAACTGTGAACTCGCTCAACTAGTTGTTGACTCTCTCTTGCATGCCTTGCAGGACCTTAGGTACATATGGAGCTTGCACAGGGAGGAGCAGGTCGTTGTGGGACATGGATTGATGATGCCATGTTATCTATCTAAACATTTGAATTTACTATTTACTTTGGGTTTACATACTTATGCTTCCGCTACATACTTGTTGACGTTTGGTTTTTGAAAACACCTTTCGTATTGATGAATGATTTTACTACTTACTTATATGTTCAATATGATTGGTGGCTTGATCCTGGTCAGTCACGCCTCCAAGCGGTGATACTCCGCGTGTGGATTTTGGGGGTGTGACAGGCGACAGCACCTCCAGTGCCATCAAAGTTGACCGGTTTGCAGTCTAGAAACTGCTTGAAGGTGCATCCTGCACGTATGTTAACATATGAATGACATCAGCATCCTTGCCAAAGATATCCAATTAGGTCACGGTATGTCTTAATAGCTTAGTGTTACCGTGAGGTGGATTGTTATTGCCTTGGTTAATACCTCCGCTCGTTCCGGGCTGAGATGCTGCATACTGTGCTATGGCAGCAGCAATAATCTGCTGGAGTTCTGCCTCATTGGTAGGCATGTGTGTCTCACGTCTCGGCGGCATCTTCTAAAAGATGGTTTACGTTGGTCAGGCCATAGCGAAATGTACGTATATAGTAATAGTAATAGCACATAACATCTCAGTACATCACAAATATCAATCACACACATCCCATGTCATAAAAATGCAAATAAGCAATCAAGCGAATCAGATATGATGAGAATACTGCGATTGCCATATATCGAGACTACATAGTAAGTGTATCAGTACAGCATAGTGTCATACAATCATCAATCACTAGGGGCTACATCACCCCTGTACAAAAACCGTAACAAATCAGTGTCAAATACATGTCAACAAAAGTCAGGATCATAAAGTAGTCTCCAAAAATGTTGTGCAATCCAACAATCGCCGTCTTCTCATCCTCGTCTACCCAAACAGCACTGATGAGCTCTATACAGATGGTGGTGGAGGAGGGGGAAAGTGGGTGTAAAACAAACGACGTAACTGGAGCCAGTCCTCCTCCTGGGCTCGCTGAGTACGAATGATAGAGGCAATCTGCTGCTCTAGTGTAAGGAGACGGGCAGCAAAATCTGGAGGTAAAGGTCGAAATGGCTGCAGAGGAGAGTGTGTCTGACCATGGCACGGGCACGGTGGCAGCTGAGCTCTCTCAAGCTCCTGGATGCGCTGCGTGTGTGACTCGTGCTGAGCTACAAAAGACATCAAAACGTCCTCGATAGTGTACCCCCTGTGAAAAGAATGGTAGGGGTCAGTAGGTGGCATACCAGAGTCTGGTGCCCAAAGAAACGGCTCACTAGTGGGGTCAAAAGGTGCCACGTGAAATGGAGCAACAGCGGGTGGAACAGATGACATCTGGGGCATGAAAGGGATAGGCATCGGTACATGCCCAACAGGATGGGCGGAAGAACCCTCTCTAGGCCTCGCTGGAGGTACAAACTGGGGAACCTGAAAAGAAAAATCAACATGTCGTGTAACAGGGATCTGAGGGGGAAAAGGTGGAACATCCTCATCAGCAGGTATCCAACCATGCTGTGCATGCTCATCTGGTGGATCCATGCGTGCCGCGAACAGTGCATGCTCGGGCTCTAGTGGGATGGGATCAGGTGGGGGAGCAACAACAGGGTGAACAGGTGCAATGTGCTCAACGGGAGGGTCAACAGGTATAGCGACAACGGGTAAAGGATCAACTGGATCAACAATGACATGATCGCCCTCCATCAAAGGAACATCCACGGGGAAATCATCAGCAACAGGCTCAAAAGGGATGTCAGCATGTACTGGGTCATGCTCAGGTATGGGGTCTAGAGCGGTTGCCTGCTCAGGAGCAATGGCAGGCTCGAGGTCATCAAAAGCCATCTCTAAATCAAAATCTGGGTCAATAGGATCAAATGGGTCAACAGGATCTACTGGATCCTCCATAAACTGATCCATCGGAATAAACTCTAAGTCACGATCTGGGTCGAATCCTGGGGGAAACATAGGATCGGAATCCCCCTCATCATCGTGGTCGAAAACATAACTGGGGATAGGGGCAACAGAAGATGCCTGATCAGGATCTGATCCATGAGAGAAGTGCTGCGCACTCTGGATGTGTGAGGGTACAGAGGCCACAGACTCAAAGGAGTCTGGGACTGGGGAGTGAGCAGGTGACTCCGCGGCGGGAGCATCCGCGATCAACAAGGGATCATCAGCAGCAGGAAGGGCCTCGCCCTGAGCATCCTCCTCGAAAGGCTCCTCGTCAAACATATCGACATCATCCTCCTCGTCGTCGATAGGCAAATCGTAAACAGGGTACGAAGCAAGCGGTATAGGAGCAGGGATCACTGCCAGTGGCAGATCCCCGGCCAAAGGACCATCTGCGAGCTCGCCAGCACCGTCAGGTAATGCGAAGGGCTGGAAATCATCCTCATCTGTGCTAGTAACGTCGGACGTGTGAACCTCGTGCTCCGATGACTCTAGGTCGTCCGATACGATAGGCCTAGGGCCTGTGGTGTCTGAACCACCAGTGTCTGTAGAATCCATGTGTCTGTAATATATACACAAACATGCACAAACAGTCAATCATATAATCAAGTAATCACATAAGTCACCAAGTAAGATATCACATAATTTTCCTAGTCTTACTAGCCAATTTCTCCCAGTCTTTAAGACTGCTCTATCCTCCACCTCGACCACTCAGATCGAGCCTCGGTCCCCTTGACCGAGCCTCAGTCGTCATGACTGAGCCTACTCTTCCTAGCCATCTACCTTGGTCACCTAGACCAAGCCTCGATCCTCCAGACCGAGCCTCAGCCCTCCAGGCTGAGCCTAAAATAAATCAACGTGTTCAACTACCTCGGTCACCTAAACCGAGCCTCGATCCTCCAGACCGAGCCTCAGCCCTCCAAGCTGAGCCTATAAATAATAAAATGTGCTCAACATTTGTTTGTAAAAAGTTTTGGATCTGGACTTAAGTGGTATGCAGAAAAAATGTTTTCGTGAGAGCCCTAGTGATCATAGTCTAGACTCGAGAAAGAATCCTAGTTCGCTATGATCAGAGCTCTGATACCAAGCTGTCACACCCTGGCTTTGCGGAAGCGTGGTTAATTTGGTGTGACTTCTTAATACCATAGCTTAATCATAACAAAGCTATATGAATTAAAAACATGCAAGATCATCCATTAAGTTTTGAAAACCAAATACAGTACCATTGTTTTAACGGGAACATACCCTAACAACCATACCCTTGTTCAACATACATTACAAACTTAAAACATAACATAAACATGGTTCAAGGATTGTGTCTTGTCCAGGAAAGAGACACATCCCCTGAACCCCGGATGACCTCGGAAACTAGTGCAGCGGAAAACATGCCATACCGTGCCAGATCTCGTTAATTTCCTGAAATACATGTAAGTTGAAAAATCAACAATAATGTTGAGCGAGTTCATGTGCAAGTGAGTAAGTAAAACACTTGTAAGTATAAAAGTTCCCTGGTATGTAGCAGTGTAAGGAAAAGAGATCACCAATGGTTTGCAAGGCCATTAGCATGTGTGAAATGCAAGTAGGAAGACTCAACCCTAGCCGATTTATGCGTTGGGCAACCAAGTCACTCAAGGTCCGTTCTGTTGGTCCTCTCAGAGGTCCGTTCTGTTGGGCCTAGAGTTGGGCTCGCTACACCCAGATAGATCTACCGCTTAAGTCCCTCGGTGTTCTGCCTACCCATTCACATGATCTAAGTAGTAAACCTCCTTACGTTAACATACCGTGTATAATAGTACTTGTAAACAAAGTAACATGTATTTCACCCCCGCAGTTAAGAAAACTGAAAACAGTTAGAGAAAAGGGGGACATGAACTCACAGTGAAGCGTCTCTACCAAGTATCTCCTGTTCACGCAGCTGTGCGACGACCTACAGGTGCTAATTCTATTAGACGGACGGCCGTGCCTTAGCTTTATAGTTTAAGTCTTTGGGAAATAGTTAGGCAACTATTTCGTGTTTACATTCTGTATATACTTGGTAGTTAAACTCCTTCCCAAGGATGGGGGATACAATACATGTGCGTAAGTTACGTTTTACAATCGAGTGGTAATATAATTACCGGCGTAACTTATATATTCATGGTGAAAGCGTTCGTATTATTTTGGAATCGTTAACGTTTGTAAATATTATTTTTACTCTAAAAATAATATTTATGTATTTTCACAAAATAATCATAAACAGTGTGTGACCATATATATTTATCACGTTAAATCTTGTGAAAATCCCACCTCCGAATATTTAGTAAATAAAGTCATGGCGAAATTTATATTTCGAAAATATGTCAAAAATAATTCTAACACTTGTTGTGTAAATAATTCTAAGTGTTAGGTTTTTAGAAAAATTTCGCCAGAGTTTCCTCTGTAACTGGAGATGGCCACGCTTTCAAGCGTATCATTTTCTTTTAACAAATCAAATCAACCAATGTTCTCAACATTAACAAACAACTTTTCAACATTTTAACTAGTCGAAGATAGACATAATCGCAAAAATATACGAACTTGTGGTTTATCTAAAAATATGTAGTAAATCTCTTTACTTTTACTGGATCTTTTGTGTAAATAATCCGATTTCGTAAAAACCTTATTTTTAGAGAAAATCCATCTTTACAACTTCTAGTAACACTTGACAAGACTAGTCCTTTGTCGGATCTTTTTATTTCACAAGTGTTTACACACTTGTGGTTTATAAAATCATGTTTGTTAGTGTAAGATCCACCCTTTAAAATACATGACTTCTTTGATATGTGGTTCTTTGAAAATACCACTTGCAGATGCGTAGATCCGCTTGTTTTAAACACCGTTGTACAAGTTAAAACACTTTTACACAAGTAAAACATTTTTACACAAGTTCACGTTTCATGTGTGGTAGAGTTTCACCTTTTAACCCTTGTATTATCCAAAACAAGCTTATGTTAAGATCCATGATCTTACCAAACTGGGTTAAATGGTGATCCGAGCTACCACAACATAGATCGGGTCTAAATAACCACATATTTCAAGTACTACAACATTTACACAGCATAAATGCTATTAACCACCATTACTAGCGTTTTTAGTAGACTTTTGTTCATCATTTTGCATTTTAACGAGATTTAACCGATACAATTCCTTTTAACCACTTTAGATTAGTTCAAATACGAGTTTTAAGTATTATACCTCTAGCTCAAGGCTAGGGAAGATTCTTGACGAACAACGGGTAGATAAAAGCCAAAGAAAGTGGTCCTTCGCGCTCCGAGTGCACCAAGACTCCTAATACGTGACCTTTGTTGTTTGTAGATGCTTGGAATGTCAAGAACCAAAACCGAAAGTGATGGATAGGGGAGGGGGTGTTCGGCCGTAAGCCTTGAGAGAGGGAGAGAGTGGTGAGAAAGTTGTGTTAAGTGATGAATGAACTTTGGTGTATTAACAAGTTACTTATAGGCAATTAGAAAGATTATTATCCAAAGGAAATTCTGCTTTCTAGATATGAGACAAAGAGGATTAAAATAATCAAAGTGTACCATGTGTGTCTCCCATGGTTTGGGGCCGGTTAGAGAAAGGGGGGGGGGGGTCTAGTTCGGTTTCAACCATTAGTTGGTTACTTAGTTAGGTTAACTAAGTTAAGTTAAGTGTTTAACCCAGTTACTTGTATGTTATGTGTTATGGCGGGTGTTAGGGTAATCAGGGACCCTAACTGGCTCAGAAAAAAATATAAATAAGGAAAATAATAATATTTTCATGTTCCGGGTAAAGTCCGGTTGTTCGGTTGGATAGTAATCCGTTAAAGTGTTAACAAAGTCTTACAGTGTCGTTATTACTCTCTTTAGTGACACAGCTTATTCCTAACACTTTGGAAAGTGTCTAGTATTATATTCTCATGTTTTGGCACTTTACTGGTCAGCTAGAAGCTGGATTATTTATTAAAGTGCTGTGTTTTGTACTTAAAGTACGTTTTAGGCACATCCAGTCACTGTGACTTATCCCTAGAGACGCAGTTCTATAACCCTTGTATCCCTACACTCACTACTAGTGTAGCAAAATATCTCAGGCTCTTATAGGCCTTAGAGGCAGTGTCTGCCTGATGCTGGCTTTATCAGCATGTTCAATAGGTTATCCGTTTATAGTGCTACTGTGCTTTTGTGCATCATGTTTGTCACTAAGGTTCAGTATGTAAGTATTATTGTGACGACAAGTAAAGTATGATGCAAGTACGTACATGTATCAGATATCAAGTAGCAGTTCATCAGCTAGTTCAAACAAGCACAGTAGTTAAGCAGTAATTAATCATTAATTAAGTCGTACGGATACCTGGTTTAGTGCGGGTTGTCACACAAACAACATCAAACAATAATAGGAAACACCTGATGTTGAATCCACTGTAGATGCTGAACCACTGCTGTTACAAACAGATAATACCAATGAAACTCTAATTTCAGAAAGAATAATGGCTGAACATACTCAAACATCAATAATCAACAGATGTTATACTCATATCATCACCATCTAGAAAAAAACGCTAATTTCAAAACATATTCAAACATACCAGCTTATGGCAGAAATCTATCCGCAGCTAAGCGGATTTCAACTTTGATGACAACAACCCTGGAACCATATGATTAGATTACGAGTAGAAATTAGGATTAGTGTAAATAAGAGGAAATCATGAAAGTATTTCAACTAAAAAAAAAGAACAAACCTTTTGATGAAGTAATCGATGAACAAAAGAAGATTTTATGGTGGCGTCTGAAGAAGATTAAGGTTTGGATGGAAAGAATTATCTCAATAATTTGTAGGGTTTGTGAAATTTGAATCGCCTGAATATAGAGAGAGAAAGAACCCTAGGCGTTTGTAAACAAAGATCAGAAGTGAGAAGAGAGATTATATAAGGAAAAGGGGATGGCACTGTTGGGCGGGAAAAGAGAACTGAGGATGCCCTAATCAAGTGACACGTGACCCAAATAACTTTCATTTATTATATATAATAGATAGGGGATGGTTCATTGGGGAACACCAAAAAAGTTGGGAACAAGGGAACAGGGGTATTTTTGTCCAAACTTATTTCAAATTAAAAGAGCAGAGAAACCATCTTCTCAACTTTGTGGGTGTTTGGGGTTCCTTATTTTGAAGAAAAAGGTACTTTTGAAGGGGCAAAAGTCCTTTTGAGAAGTGTTTGGCTTTCCGTTTTAAGGGCAAAAGTCCTTTTTTGAAGGCAAAAGTCAGGATTACCTGACTTATTTTTGCCAAAAGGACTTTTGGAAAAGTCAGCAATAAGTTAAGCCAAACATGCCCTTTCTGGCCCTAAATCCTCCACCGCCGCTTCTCCGCCGCACTTTTCCGATCGCCACCACTCCTCTGTTTCACTCTCCGACACTCCATCCTTCTTTCAATCCGTCAACTCTCACACTCTCTGTTCTTCGCTAATGGAACTTGCAGAGGCATCGTCGTCATGGCTAGCTACCGGAAGGTATAACTATTTTTATAATTCGGTTATGTTGTTTTGATGATAGCTCCGGTGGATGTCGATTCGCAGTTTCTTCCGCCCTCTACGGTGGTAATTTCTCAATTTTTGATTCACAATCTCCATCAGTTACATTATTACCGAAAATTCACATGTATTTTCCCTAATTTTCAATTCTAGACCGAAACAGAAATCAACGTTGATTGGTCGATCGATCGATCAATCTGTTAATCGGTTAATAAATCCAGTTTATTTATCTTATTTAATGATCTTTTTATTCGGTTTTTTAGTGTTTAAATCAGTTGCGGTTGTTACCACTTAGGGTTTGTTAATTGAACTTGATTTAGGTTAATAAAAATGTTAAGTTATTGTTGTTTAATTTTGTGTTTGGTTTGATGTTTTTATTTGTGGATCTGAATGTGTTTATTTTTTATTGGTTGCTAGAGGGTTAGAGTATGTGTTACTTGGTAATTTTAAGTTCGTATTAATGATTGGGTATATGTAGTGGATTTATAAGCTTGATATAGATGTTGATGTGTACAGTAATTGTTGGTTTTCTACATTCCAACTCTTTATCTTCCCCCAACAAATAACAAGATGCTACTGTCCGGCAACCAACTCAAAGTCGCCGACGTACTACCACCATCCATGGCGACATACTCTAAGCAATATTTGTGAAGGTATAGCTCTTCATCATGCACACTACATGTTAGATGAAATGCTTTCCGTAATTACTGGCTCAACTATACCTAACTTAAAACAATTGACCCAATATTTGTGAAAGATTGATATAGTTACATTGTTTAGCATTGTTCCTGCAATGATATGAAACACTAATTTGTGAGAGCCTTATTTTTACAGATCATAAGATGTGGTTGATCTTATGCGGGCTTATGGAAAGGGAGCATGTGATTAACATGTGGAAGGTATTGGAGGTATTGATAGAATATATTCGTTATGAAAATGAGTTTGTAAAAATAAGTTCTTTACATGTAAAATTA
Organism: Helianthus tuberosus; assembly: GCA_030545235.1. Taxonomy (NCBI): domain Eukaryota; kingdom Viridiplantae; phylum Streptophyta; class Magnoliopsida; order Asterales; family Asteraceae; genus Helianthus; species Helianthus tuberosus. The sequence goes on along the minus strand of CM060387.1, from coordinate 40,138,639 downwards.
TGTATATATTAGTAAATAATTTCAATGCATTCATCAATATTCAATACGAACTGACATATTGATGGAGTGATTTTTTTTGTTCTTTGGGCCACGGCCAGTCAGTCTCCTTTTGGAAAGACTACTGGTTGTCGACTGTTCCACTGTGTAGCAGGTACCCAGATCTGTTTGACCTTTTGAACAGTCCACCGTGGCTAGTCGGTTAATGTGGGCTTGTGTCCATCCGTTTTTTTTTTTGCTGGAGACGGGTACTGGGGCCTGATAACTAATTAGAGCAGCGAGAAGATTTGATTGAAGGGCTGATGCATGTAAATATTGGATGGAGTGAAGACGGGTGTGGGTGGTCGCTTCACCCGTCTGGGGAATATATAGTTCGTAGCCTAAAGTCACAACTAGAAATGGTTTGGTTCTATGACAAGGGGATAAACTTCTCTTGGAATAACTGGATCCCGGCTAAGGTAAATGATGCAAGATTATCTCATAATTTGAATTTTAATCTTTTTATTTAGTTGCCTATTTTGTGGGGATTTATATTTCCTAGTTTATCTCTTTTTTATTCATTATAAATTAGGTTCTAGGGTTTATGTTTTAGTTAGTTTTTGTTTGATTATAATAGAAAAGAACATTGTTCTTGAACCTATCGGTTCGTTATGAGAGTTTGATTAACGAAATGATCTTGACCCATTTGATTGCACTAGAAATTGCATCAGTAAACTTCCTAGATTAGCGCTTGATCGGGCTACCACCAAGGCAGCTCTAGCTAGGCGCAATGTGCAGTTAGACTCCTTGTGTTGTGGTATGTGCGATTAAACAGTAGAGACGTCAGAACACTTGTTTTTTTCTTGTGAGGTGGCTCAAGAAACCTAGGATTCTTTAACTCAGTGGTGTAGGGTCCCAATGTTCATGGTTTTTCAGGTCAAAGACCTCATAAAAGGGTGGAAACTGGAAAGTGCTCAGGGATTTGAGAAAGTCAAAAAAGGCGGTCTATTGTGTGGTATAAATGGCAATCTGGATTATTTGGAAGACTCGAAACGTGAAGGTGTTTAATCACAAGGATCCATGATTCGTGCATAACAGAGGAGATTGGGCACTTTAGGTTTTTATGGATTAAGAGTAGAGCTAAGGCGAGGGTATTGACATGGGAATAATGGTGTCGTTTTGATCTATCTAATATGATTACTTAATCTCGTTGTAATGTACATTTGGTGTGGGCTAACTAGTTTTTAGTCCTTGTTATCAATAAAAGTTTGTTGGCTATTAAAACAAAAGAATGCTTAAAAACGATTAGAAAAAATGTTAAAAAATTTACAAAATTAGTTTTTTTTTAAATTAATTTAACATGTTAAAAAATATTGTTTTCAATTTTGTGTGAGCTTTTGAAAATACAAATGCATGTAGAAGCCATGAAAGAGCATGTGTAACACGGATTCCGATTTCCTTTTTGATTTCTCATATTTTTGAACCATCACTATTCAATATTAATGCCTAAGGGTTGGGTTCAATGAGGAACAACAACAACAAAAAAGCGGGGAACGAGGAACCATACATTAAACATGTTAAATATATTATAAAATTTTCAATTTAACATGTTAAGAATTAATGTTTTCAATTGTTATTGAGCTTTTGTATATAAATACATGTAGAAGGCCTTTTTATAAAAAAAAATTTAAAACTAAAAAATTAAAAAAATGCGTAAAAACAATTAGAAAAAAGGTAAAAAAAATGTACAAAATTGTTTTTTTAATTCAATTTAACATGTTAAAATTTATTTTTTTCAATTTTGTTTGAGCTTTTGAAAATATAAATACATGTAGAAGCCATGAAATAGCTTGTGTAGCTTCGATTCCAATTTCTCTTTTGATTTCTCATTTTTTGAACCATCACTATTCAATACTAATGCATAAGGTTGGATTCAATGGTGAATACCAAAAGAGTGAGAAACCACGGAACCATGCATTTAACATGTTAAATAATTTATAAAAAAATTCAACATGTTAAAAGTTAACCTATTCAATTTTTGTTGAGATTTTGCATTTAAATACAAGTAGAATGCTTTTTATATAAAATTTTAAAAAACTAAAAAATATGCTTTAACAATTATAAAAAAGGTGACATTTTCTTTTACAATTCAATTTAAGATGCAAAAATTATTTTTTTTCAATCTTTTTGAGCTTTTGAAAATAACAAAAACATGTAGAAGCTAGGAAAACCATGTGTAGCTTCGATTCCAATTTCCCTTTTAATTTCTCATTTTTTTAACGATCATTATTCAATATTAATGTCTAAGGGTTGCATTCAATAGGAAACACCAAAAAGTGGAGAACCAACCAACTAACATTTAACATGTTAAATATATTATAAAGAATTAAATTTAACATTTTAAAAATTAATGTTTTCAATTATTTTTGAGCTTTTACATATAAAAACATGTAGAATGCATTTTTTTTTTAAAAAATAAAAACTAAAAAAGTTTAAAAAAATGCTTAAAAACAATTATAAAAACGTTAAAAAAATTTACAAAATTGTTTTTTTATTTAATTTAACATGTTAAAATTATATTTTTTTTATTTTGTTTGAGCTTTTCAAAATATAAACGCATGTAGAAGCCAGGAAAGAGCATTTGTAACATCGATTCCGATTTCCTTTTTAATTTCTCATATTTTTGAACCATCACTATTCAATATTATTGCCTAAGGGTTTGGTTCAATGAGGAACAACAACAACAAACAAGCGGGGAATGAGGAACCATACATTAAACATATTAAATATATTATAAAAAAGTCAATTTAACATCATTATTCAATATTAACGTCTAAGGGTTGGATTCAATAGGAAATACCAAAAAGTGGAGAACCAACCAACCAACATTTAACATGTTAAATATATTATAAAGAATTAAATTTACATGTTAAAAATTAATGTTTTCAATTGTTTTTGAGCTTTTGCATCTAAAAACATGTAGAAGACATTTTTATAAAAAAAATAAAAAACTAAAAAATTTAAAAAAAGGCTTAAAAACTATTATACAAAAACGTTAAAAAATTTCCAAGATTGTTTTTTTTATTTAATTTAACATGTTAAAAATTATTTTTTTTCAACTTTGTTTGAGCTTTTCAAAATTTTAATGCATGTAGAAGCCAGGAAAGAGCATTTGTAACATCGATTCCGATTTCCTTTTTGATTTCTCATTTTTTTGTACCATCACTATTCAATATTATTGCCTAAGGGTTTGGTTCAATGAGGAACAACAACAACAAACAAGCGAGGAACGAGGAACCTTACATTAAACATGTTAAATATATTATAAAAATTTAAATTTAACATGTTAAAAAATTAATGTTTTTAATTGTTATTGTGCTTTGTATATAAATACAACTAGAAGGCTTTTTTATAAAAAAAAAAAAGTCTAAAACTAAAAAAATTAAAAAAAATGCTTAAAAACAATTAGAAAAAAGGTAAAAAAATTTACAAATTTTTTTTTTAAATTCAATTTAACATGTTAAAAATTATTATTTTTTTCAAATTTGTTTGAGCTTTTGAAAATATAAATACTTGTAGTAGCCATGAAATAGCATGTGTAGCTTCTATTCTGATTTCCCTTTTGCTTTTCATTTTTGAATCATCACTATTCAATATTAATGCCTAAGTGTTGAATTCAATGGGGAACACTAAAAAAGTGAGGAACCGCGGAACCATTCATTTAATATGTTAAATAATTTATAAAAAACTTCAATTTAACATGTTAAAAGTTGACCTTTTCATTTTTTGTTGAGATTTTGCATTTAAATACAAGTAGAATGCTTTTTTATATAAAATTTCAAAAACTAAATAAAAATGATTAAACAATTAGAAAAAATTGTAAAATTTTCTTTTACAATTCAATTTAAGATGTACAAATTTATTTTTTTTTCAATCTTTTTGAGCTTTTGAAAATACAAAAACATGTAGAAGCTAGGAAAGACCATGTGTAGCTTTGATTCCGATTTTCTTTTTTAATTTCTTATTTTTTAACCATCATTATTCAATGTTAATGCCTAAGGGTTGGATTCAATAGGAAATACCAAAAAGTGGAGAACCAACCAACCAACAGTTAACATGTTAAATATATTAGGGTTATTAGATTTTATCACCCCCAACTATTGGTTATTGGCTGCTGCCACCCCAAACTATCATTTTAACGCTCATCACCCCCAACTTAACACTTAGTGTGTTCTGTCACCACGTCGTTAACTAATCACTAACTTTTGATCCTGTTACTACACTTTTTAGGGTGTCACAGGGATCTTGGAAAAGTTTTAGGGATCTTAGGGCACCCCCAAAAGTATATAAACAGGATCAAAAGTTAGTGGTCCGGTGATAGAACACACTAAGTGTTAAGTTGGGGGTGGCGGGCATCAAAGTGATAGTTGGGGGTGGCAGCGGCCAATGACCAATGGTTAAGGGTGATAAAATCCAATAACCCAATATATTATATAGAATTAAATTTAACATGTTAAAAATTTATGTTTTCAATTATTTTTGAGCGTTTGCAAATAAAAACATGTAGAAGGCATTTTTATAAAAAAATAAAAAACTAAAAAAGTTTAAAAAAATGCTTAAAAACAATTATAAAAAAACGTTAAAAATTTTTACAAAATTGTTTTTTTTAAATTTAATTTAACATGTTAAAAATTATTTTTTTTTAATTTTATTTGAGCTTTTCAAAATATAAACGCATGTAGAAGCCAGGAAAGAGCATTTGTAACATCGATTCCTATTTCCTTTTTATTTCTCATATTTTTGAACCATCACTATTCAATAATATTGCCTAAGAGTTTGGTTCAATGAGGAGGAACAACAACAAACAAGCGGGGAATGGGGAATCATACATTAAACAAGTTAAATATATTATAAAAAATCAATTTAACATGTTAAAAATTAATGTTTTCAATTGTTATTGTGCTTGTGTATATAAATACATGTAGAAGGTTTTTTTATAAAAAAATTCTAAAGTTAAAAAATTAAAAAAAATCTTAAAAACAATTAGTAAAAAGGTAAAAAAAATTTACAAAATTGTTTTTTTTAATTTAATTTAACATGTAAAAACTTTTTTTTTTAATTTTGATTGAGCTTTTGAAGAACAACAACAACAAACAAGCGGGGAACGAGGAACGTTACATTAAACATGTTAAATATATTATAAAAATTTAAATTTAACATGCTAAAAATTAATGTTTTCAATTATTATTATGCTTTGTATATAAATACATGTAGAAGGCTTTTTTATAAAAAAATCTAAAAGTAAAAAAATTAAAAAAATGCTTAAAAACAATTAGAACAAACGTAAAAAAATTACAAAATTGTTTTTTAAATTCTATTTAACATGTTAAAAATTATTATTTTTTTCAATTTTCTTTGAGCTTTTGAAAATATAAATACCTGTAGTAGCCATGAAATAGCATGTGTAGCTTCTATTCTGATTTCCCTTTTGCTTTCTCATTTTTTGAACCATCACTATTCAATATTAATGCTTAAGGGTTGAATTCAATGAGGAACACCAAAAAAGTGAGGAACTGCAGAACCATTCATTTAACATGTTAAATAATTAAAAAAAAAAACAATTTAACATGTTAAAAGTTAACCGTTTCATTTTTTGTTGAGATTTTGCATTTAAATACAAGTAGAATGCTTTTTTATATAAAATCTCAAAAATTTTAAAAAAATGGTTAAACAATTAGAAAAAAGGTAAAATTTTCTTTTACAATTCAATTTAAGATGTAAAAATTTATTTTTTTTCAATCTTTTTGAGCTTTTGAAAATACAAAGACATATAGAAGGTAGGAAAGACCATGTGTAGCTTCGATACCGATTTCCCTGTTAATTTCTTATTTTTTAACCATCGTTATTCAATATTAACGTCTAAGTGTTGGATTCAATTGGAAATACCAAAAAGTGGAGAACCAACCAACCAACATTTAACATGTTAAATATATTATATAGAATTAAATTTAACATGTTAAAAATTAATGTTTTCAATTGTTTTTGAGTTTTTGCATCTAAAAACATGTAGAAGACATTTTTATTAAAAAAAATCAAAAACTAAAAAAGTAAAAAAAAAATGCTTAAAAACAATTATAAAAAACGTTAAAAAATTTACAAAATTGTTTTTTATTTAAATTAACATGTTAAAAATTATTTTTTTTTTCAATTTTGATTTGAGCTTTTCAAAATATAATTGCATGTGGAAGCCAGGAAAGAGCATTTGTAACATCGATTTTGATTTCCTTTTTGATTTCTCATATTTTTGTACCATCACTATTCAATATTATTGCCTAAGGGTTTGGTTCAATGAGGAACAACAACAACAAACAAGCCGGGAACGAGGAACCTTACATTAAACATGTTAAATATACTATAAAAATTTCAATTTAACATGTTAAAAATTAATGTTTTCAATTGTTATTGTGCTTTGAATATAAATACATGTAGAAGGCTTTTTTATAAAAAAAAAATCTAAAACTAAAAAAATTAAAAAATGCTTAAAAACAATTAGAAAAAAGGTAAAAAAAAATTACAAAATTGTTTGTTACATTCAAATTAACATGTTAATTTTTTTTCAATTTTGTTTAAGCTTTTGAAAATATAAATACGTGTAAAAGCCAGGAAAGAGCATTTGTAACATCGATTCCGATTTCCTTTTTGATTTCTCATATTTTTGAACCATCACTATTCAATATTATTGCCTAAGAGTTTGGTTTAATGAGGAGGAACAACAACAACAAACAAGCGAGGAACGAGGAACCATACATTAAACATGTCAAATATATTATAAAAATTCAATTTAATATGTTAAAAATTAACGTTTTCAATTGTTATTGGGCTTGTGTATATAAATACATGTAGAAGGCTTTTTTTATAAAAAAAAAAATCTAAAATTAAAAAATTCTTAAAAACAATTAGAAAAAAGGTAAAAAAAAATTTACAAAATTGTTTTTTTTTTAATTTAATTTAACATGTTAAAACTTTTTTTTTTCATTTTTGTTTGAGCTTTTGAAAATATAAATACATGTAGTAGCCATGAAATAGCATGTGTAGCTTCTATTCTGATTTCTGTTTTGCTTTCTTATTTTTGAACCATCACTAGTCAATATTAATGCCTAAGGGTTGAATTCAATGGGGAACACCAAAAAAGCGAGACACCACGGAACCATGCATTTAACATGTTAAATAATTTATAAAAAAATTAAAAGTTAACCTTTTCATTTTTTGTTGAGATTTTGCATTTAAATACAAGTAGAATACTTTTTTATATAAAATTTCAAAAATTTAAAAAAATGCTTAAACAATTAGAAAAAAGGTAAAATTTTCTTTTACAATTCAATTTAAGATGTAAAAATTTATTTTTTTTTCAATCTTTTTGAGCTTTTGAAAATACAAATACGTGTAGAAGCTAGGAAAGACCATGTGCAGCTTCGATACCGATTTCCCTGTTAATTTCTTATTTTTTTTAACCATCGTTATTCAATATAACGTTTAAGGGTTGGATTCAATAGGAAATACCAAAAAGTGGAGAACCAAGCAACCAACATTTAACATGTTAAATATATTATATAGAATGAAATTTTTTTAAGCATGATTTTATTTTTTAGTTTTTGAACTTTTTTATTTAAAACGCTTCTACATGTATTTATATATACAAGATCCGAAAATTAATAAATTAAACTTTTTTTGTGATATATTTAACATGCTAAAGGAATGGTTTTTCGGTTCCTCATTTTTTTTGGGTGTTCCCCATTGATCCCAACCCTCGTTCACCATTTTAAAAATTATTTATTTTCTCAATTTTTTTTGAAGTTTTGTGTAGAAGCCACTCTAATAAAAAAACCTTTTTTTTTTGTAAAAAAAAAAGATTGTTACCTTTTTTAAGTATTTTTGAGCTTTTTTTTTTGATTTTTTATTAAAAGATTTCTACATGTATTTATATGCAAAAGATCTGAAAATTAAAAAATATATATATAATAATAATTTTTAACATGTTAAATTAAATTTTTATGATATATTTAACATGTTAAATGTATGGTTTCTCGGTTATCCTTCTAGATCGGATTCTGGCCGAGATTGACCGCGTTTGATCGATTCCGAGTAATTACGCGGAGTTAAAGATAATCGCCTCGGCTACCTACCTTGTAGCGACTATTCGGGGAGTACTCGGCCTTGGAGACCTTGTTTTACAACCATGCCAGCAGGTGTTCGACAATTTCGTCGTCGATGCCACACGCACCATGCCTCGTGTCTCCATTTAGAACCTTTCTAGCCTCCAACGCAACAGCCGCAACAGCCGTAGGCATACTTCCATTAAAACCCCGCCAAACGAAAGTATTAACCTTCGGAATCGCTAAGCCACTGCATCTAAACTGCTGCACCAGGTTATTAGGCTGCCCACATGCTTCCAAATCGTTCCTGATCTGTTTAACCGTATAGTCGACAACCTGCCCGTTACTTGTCTAACAAATCAATACTAATTTAGCTGAAGCTTTATAAATAACATCAGTCCATAAGTAGTGCTACATGTTATCAAATTTAATTTAGTTTAAAGCAAAGTGTGGAGTACGAAATACGAATATGAATGAACATGTAGATTTCATTCAGATCCGTGAACTCACTCTATTTACAAATTAAATTTTTCAAAGCTCAATATAAACATTAACATACGGAATTACCATTTCCTTATCTATTGCGGTCGACATATTGTTGTCTGCAGTCATTACAGATTGCGCATAAACGAAGAATCAAACATTAACCTGCAAAAAATTGAAACACAAGTTAACAACATTAGGGGGGTAGGGGTGGGATAACTCACACCCAATTCCATCATTGACAACATCCAATCAGGTTCTGCCATGTGATCAACCATTATTTCCATCACTCACACCCTTTTTTGCTGGAAATGGTCATCACTTGTACAAATTCCATCACTCACTAATTTTTTAATTTTTTGTTTTTTAATTATAAATTCTGTTTTTTTAAATTCAGTTTTTTTAAATTCTGTTTTTTTTTTAAACTGAAAACTGTTTTTTTTAACTGAAAACTGTTTTTTTTAACTGAAAACTGTTTTTTTAAATTCTGTTTTTTTAAAAACTGAAAACTGTTTTTTTTAACTGAAAACTGTTTTTTTTAAATTCTGTTTTTTATAAAACTGTAAACTGTTTTTTATAAAACTGAAAACTGTTTTTTTTTTAAATCTGTTTTTTTATAAAAAGGTAAACTGACAAAGTGGGTATAATGTGGAATGAGTTGGAAGATTGGTAACCAGTCAAAGTTCATGCAAAAAGTCATAAAAAACGGTAACTTTTCCATTTCTTCAACGCGTGTTCCATTCAACGCGTGAACTATTGAACGCGTGAACTTTACAACCGGCGGCGGTGTTTACATTTGTTCCACGCGTGGAAAAGGCCCACCACGCTTCCACCCCGGGTCCTCTTATAAATGAAAAACTTAACTTTGTAAAACCAATTTGTTTTACATGTAAACTTATATAAAACTAATTAATTTGTTTCAAAATAATTCAACCACGTAAAATTATGTAAAACAAATTCGTTTAACATGTAAAATATCATATAAATTTAAGTAAAATCGCACCAAATTTTGTTTTCTTTCAATGAACACAACAACTACATTCAGGCCTATCTTAAATCCATTATTTATCATCATTTCATTAAATAATACAAATTTGAAAAGCTAACAAACCACACACATCAGAAGGTAATGCAAAAAAGTTGAGTTTTATACAACATTATGGAACTGAAATTACCTGTCATGATTTGAACAATTAATCGAACAAATTACAAGTACAACTGTTGAGATCTCTACCATTACCAATATATTGCATTTGAATTTTGTTTCTCTTTCTTCGTTGCGATTACTCACGTGTTCTGCCTACGTTATTCGTTATCGGATTCGGAACCGTCATTGATGACGTCATCAACAGAAAACTGTTTTGCAATCGTTATTTCATATCAGCTCAACTAATGACGAATGGAGGTGAGGCAAATAGCGACTACCGCTGCCGCTTCCGCCGTAAGCGACTGTGGTTGAAAGCAGGTCCGTCACAAGACGTGGAAGGACACACCAACTGAATAAGGCCGCCATCAAGTATCATTTTTCCAATCGGTGTTGAGATACTCGAATACAACTACTAGGTAAAGTAAAGGTTTGCCGTTGTGGCGAATCTGTTGAACGGAGATGAGAATGAATATGTAGATTAATATGGAGAGCATATTGAGGATGGAGATCTCACGCATGGAGGTTGTCATCCATGGCGGATTGTCGCCGGAGACGGAATTAGGGGGTGACGGTTAAGAACAGAGGAGGATCAAATGTAACTTTTTAAATTCCAATTTTAACCCTCCGTGTATTTCATGATGGTTTAAAATAAATCTCAGCTGTTTATTAATTAGATCTAACGGTGATTAAAGGGGTTCCCCGGTTCCCCACTTTTTTGGTGTTCCCCAATGAACCTCACACTATATATATATATATATATAGAGGCTAAGGCTAGAAAAGAAACCCTTATGTTTTTAAAAAACCCTAGAAAACCCAACCTCCCGACATTTTTTTTTTGAAAAAATAACACATGTAATATACATGTTTTTAAGAGTTTTGGGCCAAAAAAAACAAAAAAGCGCCGAAGGGATGTTTAAAAAAAAAAACAAATTTCAGCAACTTTCGTGACTAACATGTGTTAGGCAAAAAATGCTCAAACTTGTTTATTTTTTTTTAAAACATCCCTTCGGTGCTTTTTTGTTTTTTTTTACCCAAAACTCTTAAAAACATGTATATTACATGTGTTTTTTTTTTCAAAAAAAAAAAGTCGTGAGGTTGGGTTTTCTAGGGTTTTTTAAAAACATAAGGGTTTTCTATATAGCCCAACCCTGTATATATATATATATATATATATAGGGAGGATTTCATGCGAGAACCACCCTTATTGCGAGAACCAATGTGAACACAACCTAAAATAGCTAAAAAAACTACCCCCCCCCCCAAAAAAAAAACCTACCCCCCCCCCCCCCCAAAACCTAAACCCCTCATCCCCCCCCCCCCCCCCCCCAAGCTAAAATGCTAAAAACTAAACCCCCAAAAACCTAAAAAAATCTAAAAAAAATAAAAAAAAATCTAATTTTTTTTTTAATATTTTTGTGCTCAAATCGCTACTTTTAGTGGCAAAAAAAAAAAATTTAATTTTTTTTTGCTTCGAAAAGTAGCGATTTTTATATAAAAATATTTAAAAAAAATTGGGTGATTTTTAGCTATTTTTAGGCATTTTTGGTTGTGTTCACATTGGTTCTCGCGGTTCTCGCAATAAGAGGTGGTTTTCGCATGGTCTTCTCCCTATATATATATATATATATAGGTAGAGATTCCTGTAAAAAATGGTTTTTTTTTGTGAGAAAGTAAGAAAGAATCTACACCATTAGATATTTGATTTAATGGTTGAAATCATAATGGAAAAATTGTAAATAATGTTTATTATTAAACATATTAATTTTCTAGATTAAGGGTATATAGGTAAATTTAACAATTTTAAATTAAGAAACTAACATTAATGCACATGTAACTTCCCCCCGTCTTTTATAAACGTCATTAACTTTTTATACGTAACTTTAAAAAAAAATTCACCATAATAACGAGCGTTTTTTTATCTTTAATATAAGTACCATATTGCTATACTTATATAGAGAAAAAAATATGTTTCGATCAGATGTTTAGTCCATGAATGGTGTTATATACTTACTGAATGGTGTTAATCTGTTATATACTTGCTGAATGGTGTTAATCTGTTATATACTTACTGAACCGGGTCCGTTGACTGCTTTCGACCCAAACCAAAACCTGAAACTGACCCCGAGTTGCACCGCGTCGAGCTGAAACCCGAGCCGCTACTGAACTGTGTCACCGCCCTGTTTTTCTTGTCGAACCGAACTTGAATCGAGTGAACCGTAACTGAACTATGTCGAACCGAAAATGAACCAAGATCCGAGCCAAAACTGAACTGGGCAAATCCAAACCCAAAAATAATCCCCAAAGCCAAATCTGAATCTGGACTGAATGAACCCAGACTTGTACCGAATCTCAATCCTGAAACATGAACCGATTCCAACCTGAAATCGGAGCTCCGCTGCAAAAATTCCCACAGCCGCCGTCAGAGGGTCATCGACCACTGGCATCACGCGCCGCCACCATGTTAACTCTTTTATCAAACCCATGTTCTTTTTCACTTTTTAAAATAGCATAACCAAAGAAATGAAAAAAAAAAACTACTAACACATCTCAACAAATTTTTCAAGCTGAAAAGATGCAAAAAGCTAAAGATCTAAATATGAAGGTTTATATAGATTAAAACTAAAATATATAAAATAAATCAAGAGCTTTTACCTGTTCAAACTTTGAGGAGACGAAGGAGAGGATGGTAATATGAATCTTGTTCATTTACAACCATTTAATCAACATGTTGAGATGTAATTAGTTTGTGCACAATACTTCCACTTCCATTCGATTCTTTTACTTTAACACATCTCAGCCTCTTTCTATTTCCCCACTGTAACTTATACATAAATAGAATAAACCAAAACTCCAGTCTTTGTCTGTGAAAACCAAGTAAAACCCCTAATTATGTTAAGAACCCTAAAAGAATATAAAGACCCCAAACTAAAGAAAATGCACAAGAATTTAAATAAAGATTACACACATGAATACCAATCTCAAAAAGAAATTAACAAAACCATTAACAAATCAACAACAAACAACAAATCAAAATCATAAAAAGTCACTGACCCTCTGTATAGACTGAGGGTCGCCGGAGATGGGTTGCAGATCTGAGGGTCGCCGGAAAAACGAGGGGGCCGCCGGAGTGGGTGCGGTGTTTGGGGGTCGCCGGTGTTGGAGTGTGGCGACAACTTGAACTCTGGTGAGTGGAGAGTGTGGCTCACTGAAGAAGAAGGGGGTGTGGGTGTGGGTGTGTCTTGTCTGCACCGGAAACAAACATCGTCGCTGGAGTCACCATCTCCGGTCACCGGATTAGCATACAGAAGAGAGGGGTTCGGGGGAGGTGATGAATATGGTGGTGGGTTATGGGTTGGGAAGAAGACGAAGTACTAGCTTTTTTGAAATAATGAGGACAGAGAAGATGAAAGAAACAAATGAGGAGAGAGACAAAGTCTGATGGGTTTAAAAGAAGAGAGAGAGGGGAAAATTTGATATTTGGGGTAAATGACCAAACTACCCTTTTGATTGGCATAATCTGATTGGTGGAGAGTGGTTCTCACGGTTCTTACAACTGTGGGTGGTTTTTATTTTAGCGGCTCCCTATATATATATGTACTTTTCCAAACTACATTTATGTAACTTATGGAGCGTGCTCTCTCTATATATATAGAGAGAAAGTATTAAATACAATATGCCTAATCGTAAGATATAAGATACGTACGCGACGGCCAGATCATGACTCGTGTCATTCTTTGATTTTACCTCCCTGAGGGAAAATTAGACAGTTCCTTTAAACACCGGATTACGAGCTTGTTACACCACGATCCCGGTATTTATGATTTGGATTAGTTTCAAAAATTTCAGAAATTTTAAAACTATATAATGCTGTTAAATCTCGGCGATTAGGGTTTCAGTTAAATTTGATTACAATGGATTCACAGAGTAGTGCCGGAAAAAATACATAAGATGTTGAAATGGAAGACAATCATGATTCAATTGAAGAAGTTCGAAATCCGTATTCAAACAATGTCGAAATATGGATCCGTCCAGCATGCGTATTTACATGTTTTGTGTGATTAGCAAAACACATTATTCCTAGATTTATATAACATGCTTCGTTACATAATTATAACATGCCTGATTAGCAAAAACACATTATTATTAGATTTATATAACATTCTTCGGTGCATAATTATAACATTCGTGATTAACAAAACACGTTATTGTAAGATTTATACAACATGCGTGATTATTTTTTTATAACATGCGTGATTAGCAAACAGTCAAAAATAATGCTGGTAGGTAAGTTGAAGTGGAGTGTTAAAAAAGTCTATGAGTTTCTGTGGTTTATAGCTTAATTGTGTGTAGAATTGGAAGCGAGAAGAATGTGTGTTAAAACGAAAGCAATAAATGAGAGATTTTAGGGCTAGAATTTCGCTCCAATTTTGTATTCAGTTTCCGAATCTCGTAAGATAAATGAGAGAGTGAAATTGACAAATATGTTCTTTTCCCATCAGAATTTTTGCTTATTACGATCATGCCACCATGTCTAATCAAGAGCAGATTATATCTAATCGTGTGGCTGTGGTTATCGCGTACGCAACACAACCTATATACATATATATATATATATATATACATATATATATATATGTGTGTGTGTGTGTGTGTGTACAAATATATAGGGGAAGGATAAAAAGGAAACCTACTTGAGTTAAAAAACCTTAGAAAACCCGATGTAACAGTTTTTTTTCTACAAAAAAGGGAATGTAATATACATATTTTTGAACATTTAAAAAAAAACAAAAAAATCCTGGTTTTTTTTTAAAAAGGTTTAAAATTTTTATGTTACAGTTTTTTAACATATATATTATGTAACATGAAATTTTTAACATTTAAAAAAAAACCACTCGGTGCTTTTTTAAATGTTCGAAAATATGTATATTACATCCCCTATTTTTTTAGAAAAAAAAACTGTTAAATATAGTTTTTGCAAATGTTTCTTATGTTTTTTCAACTCAAGTGAGTTTTCTCCATATATATATATAACACTCACATGCCAAAGACCATGCATATGCAAGTCACATGCATATTTCACCATCTTTTTTAAACTCTCGTAACTTTTCTATACGTGATTTTTTTTAAATTACACCATAAAATCGAGTGTTTTATTATCTTTCCAACAAGTATACTATTGCTATAATTCTAAATTAAAAAAATGACATGAACTTGGTGTTCAATAAAAACGCCATAAAAATACCAAGTTCAGGAAAACGCCATGAAAAATAACCAGTTGAAAACGCCATAAAACACTAAGTTCAGAATATATATATATATAACACTCACATGCCAAAGACCATGCATATGCAAGTCACATGCATATTTCACCATTTTTTTTAAACTCTCGTAACTTTTCTATACGTGATTATTTTTTTTAAATTACACCATAAAATCGAGTGTTTTATTATCTTTCCAACAAGTATACTATTGCTATACTTCTAAATTAAAAAAATGACATGAACTTGGTGTTCAATAAAAACGCCATAAAAATACCAAGTTCAGGAAAATGCCATGAAATATAACCAGTTGAAAACGCCATAAAACACTAAGTTCAGAAAAACGTCATGAAAAATACACAGTTGAAAATGCCATAAAACACCCGGTTTAGAAAAACACCATGAAAAATTCAGTTGAAAACGCCATAAAAACACCCGGTTCAGAAAAACACCATGAAAAACTTAGTTGAAAACACCATAAAAACATAGTTCAAAACACCATAAAACACCTTGTTCTGAAAAACGCCATAAAACACCTAGTTCAGAAAAACACCATAAAACTAGGTGAAAACGCCATAAAAAACACCATAAAAAATTCAGTTCATGTTTTTCGAAAAGTATATCAAAAGTATACTCATTAGAAAGATAAAAACAGCTGAGTTTTATGGTGTATTTTTTTAAGAAAAATAATCAAGTATAAAAAAGTTATTGGCATTTAAATATGATGGGGGAAAATGACATGTGATTAGCATGTACACTCTTGTTTATTTTACCCCTCCTGGTAGTTCTAAGGTTCCATTATTTACAAAAATGTCACTGCATCATCTTAGCAATAAATCACAAAGATCTTGTGGCTGAAAATCTTTCTCACCGTTTTCACGCTTTAAATCGTTTTCTCCTGATCCCACACCTATATATATATATATATATATATATATATAGGGTAAGGTTCATGCGAGAACCACCCTTATTGCGAGAACCGCGAGAACCAATGTGAACACAAAATAAAATCTAAAAAAAATCAAAAAAGCACTCAAAAAAATTTTTTTTTTTAATATTTTTTAATAAAAAATCACTATATTTCGTTACCATAAAAAAAAAAATTCGAGTAACAGTTATCCATGCACATGTGCATATGTATCATTACTTCAACAAATTCGGTAATACGTTATCAGGAATAGACAATTGCACTTTAATTTACAATACCATTAGTAATACACTACTTTTTACATTACCAATATTCAAAATGCACATGTGCATAATTAGGTATAACCATGATATAACGTATTTTGGTACAAAAAGTTTGTGATTTTGAATGGAGAAGTAGACCCATATACATGTTTTTTGGTTAGTTATATCTAGTGGTTGATGGTTTGGTTATAGTTGTCGATTTTTTATGTAATATGTTGATTGGATGGTATAAATGGTGTTTACATACATGTAATAAAGTGAAAATATTGTTAATGGTATTGTATTATGGATGGTAGGAGGTAATGGTATTGTATTATGGATGGTAGGAGGTAATGGTAGTGTATTATGGATGGTATGATAGATGAAAAAGGAAAGTGTATTCAAAGTGGTGTACCAAAACACCTTATTTAATGTTGATACATATAAATGCACATGTGCATTTCTAATATTGGTAATGTAAAAAATAGTGTATTACATATGGTAGTGTAAATAAAGTGCAATTGTCTAATATGTGTAATGAATTACGGAATTTGTCAAAGAAATGACAAAAATGCACATGTGCATGCTTGTGTATTATGGATGGAATGATAGATGAAAGAGAAAGTAGTGTACCAAAACACCTTATTTCCTGTTAATACATATAAATGCACATGTGCATTTCTAACATTGTTAACGTAAAAAGTAGTGTATTACACGTGGTAGTGTAAATGAAAGTGCAATTGACTATTATTTGTAATGAATTACGGAATTTGACAAAGAAACGATACATATGCACATGTGCATGGATAACTGTTACTCGATTTTTTTTTTTTTTTTAATTTTTTTTATTAACAAAATATTGCGATTTTTTCAAAAAAAATAGTAAAAAAATAAAAAAAAAATTTTGGGTGTTTTTTAGATTTTTTTAGGAATTACTGTTTGTGTTCACACTGGTTCTCGCGGTTCTCGCAATAAGGGGTGGTTCCTAACGGATCTTTGTCCTATATATATATATATATATTATATGGCAAGGATAAATCGAAAACCCACTTGAGTTGAAGAAACCTTGAAAACTGCATCATAACCCTTGATTGTGTTTGATCTACGGCTATGAGCATTTGAACAATTATAAAATTGATTAGTTGTACTTTAAGACCGAATAAAGTTACTACAAGGGTAGTTTGGGAAAGTGAGTACAAAATAGTCTCTTGGGAATGCATGTAAAGAGTACACACGGTCAACTACATCAATAAAAAACTCTAAAAGATGTCTACCTTTCAAGCCTACTTTTCAATATTCATCATTCCATTTCTTTTTTGATGATATGATATACCAACTACACTTATCCCCATATTAAAACTCAAAAGCTTCCATATACCAAGTTTTGAGAAAATTATGAAACAAAAAGTCTCTCCTTTTTTCATTTTTTATATAAATCAGATGTTTTGTTTCTTTTTTATATTTAGATGTAACTGATACAAAAATTATTACCTATATCATTTGTAGAGTGGGGATCCTACGGAAAGTGTGTTTTTCCTAGAAAGTCTAGGAAGCGATCTGGGCCATCCAATAGGTGTGTTTAATGGTTGAGATCATCTTGGTGGCATTTTGGTAATATGTTTTTCTTAAAAATAGGATTATTTAATTAATCAGGGGTAGATATGTCATTTAGCACCCATGGCATTATAGCCTAGTGGTATCTTGGGGGTGGGATAAGGCTTATGACCATTAGGTCTTGAGTTCGATTCCCACAAGGGGGGTTTTTCCAGATTTATTGGGTTTCCTCCTGAATTGGTGTATAGGCATTATTGCCTAGTGGAGATGGATATGATCGGGTGGTTCCGCTGGTGGCACGATGATACTCCAGTGGTCCGTCAGTGATCCAAATTTGCCGTTCAAAAAAAAAAAAAAAAAAAAAAAGATATGTCATTTAGCTTGTTTTAAATATGGAAGTAATTGTCATTCCATAACCACCCCACATTTATTGCGATTTTCTCTCCCTCTCTTTCCCTTTCTCCCTCTCTCTCTTCCTTCTATCCTTCATTAAGAAACACATCAAGAAAACACACCGTATTAATCTGCTTGCTGTTAAAACACAGCATCAAGAAATCCTCCAGCATTACCAGCATGGATGGTAAAACACAGCGTATGAATCTGCTTGCAGTTAAAACACAACTGTATGAATCTGAATGCTAAAACACAACTGTATGAATCTGTTTGCTGTTAAAACACAACTGTATGAATCTGAATGCTAAAACACAACTGTATGAACTGCTTGCTGTTAAAACACAACTGTGTGAATCTGCTTGCTGTTAAAACACAACTGTATGAATCTGAATGCTAAAACATAACTGTATGTATCTGCTTGCTGTTAAAACACAACTGTATGAATCTGAATGCTAAAACACAACTATATGAATCTTCTTGCTGTTAAAACACAAATGTATGAATCTGAATGCTAAAACACAACTGTATGAATCTGCTTGCTGTTAAAACACAACGTCAAGAACATTCTGGTGGTTTCCAGACATAATTAAAAATCGATACAGACCAGATAATAGTAAACAGAAAAAGAATTGTATTTGCCGTATCCGCAATCAAGAATTGTGTTTGAAGCCATAACTATCTCTCACGTAAAAAATGATTTACGAATAAAGTTGATCAAGATTGTGAAAGGAACGAATGAGAATTTGATTGATATTTACATCTGGTAGTAATTCGCAAATCATGGAGAATCAGTTACCATAAAATCGTGCATAGTTAGTTAATGAGATATAAATTCCAAAATTAAAATAAAATGTCAAATTACACAATTGCCCTTTTAGTTAAAATCCTTCAATGCCACATGTCACGTTCTGATTGCTTCCTAGACTTTCTAGGAAAATAAGGCTTTCTACCCAACTCCTACTCATCATTTGTATTTGTGTTACATAAAAATGTAACATACATTTTTTAATTATCAATTTACGCCACATTTGTAATAACGCACTTTATTTCTGTAACATAAAATGTTACATATAAACGTACCATATAATTTTATATTATCAAATATTACCTAGAAACGTAACATATATTTTTTACATGATCCATTTTACGTCACATATGTAACAACCACTTTTTTTGTAACAAAAAAATGTAACAGACATTTTTGCTTTGATTATTACATTTCTAACACAAAAAAAATGTAACAACACACTTTATTTCTGTAACAATCACTTTATTTTTACAATAACCTAGAGAAAATGTAACAACACACTTTATTTTTACAATAATCTAGAAAAGTGTAACAATTAGGGCTGTCCAAACTGCTCGACGATCGTTCAAAAAATGCTCGTTCGATTCCCGCTCAGTTTGTAATTGAGCCGCTCGGATCGGATCGATTCAAATTCAATCCGAGCATGAGCAAAGCTCCGCTCGCTCGACGATCGCTCGGTTTCGCTCGAATTATTTTTATTAATAATTAATGTGTGTGTGTGTATATATATATATATATATATATATTATAGATTTTATAGATTAAAAACCCAAAAAAAATATATAATAGCCCAAAAAATATTCAACCCAACTTAATATTTAATATCAAAATCTAACCCAAAATCTTATTCCTAAAACAATATTCAGTCGTATCATAATTCATATCGCCGCTCTAGTCTCCGACTCTCACTCTCCAGTCCACAGTCACACTCACACACACAAAATCTAACCCTAAAATGTATGCATCCAAAAGTTGATGTGTTGAAGTGGTGGAGTTAACATTGTAGCAAGTTTCCGTTTTTGACTAAGATGGTGAAAGACAGTTTTGGCATCCCGATCACTACCGTGGCTTCCGAATCAGCATTTAGTGCTGGGGGCGTATATTGGATGACTACCGGAGCTCTCTTTCAAAGGATATGGTGGAATTTCTTGTTTGTGGAAGTGATTGGTTAAAGGCGAGCTCAAAAACAACCTTAAAACATTGAAAGTAAGCTTTTATTACATTTATAATCTACTTATACTTTTGTAGTTTATGCATTAACATTTGTATTTTGTTTTTTTAATGTGTAGCAAGCTGCAAAAGATGAAGAAAAATTGGAGATTGATGTGTTGACTCCAGATGGGTCTGATAATAAATGAAAGGTATTTTTATAATTAGCAAAACATAAAAGTTGTTATGTAATGTGTGTAGAACTTAATGGTTTTGTTTAATCCTTGTGTTTATAGGTTATATGTTGATTTGAAGTTGAATTTTATGGTGAAGATGATCAAGCTTAAAGAAGAAGTTTATGGCTTTTGAACTAAATGACAATTTGTATTCGCACTTTATTTTGTGCTTCTTGATATTGTAAAGAACATTTTTAGAATCATGATGTGAGTTATGTATTGCTTTTGTTAGTAAAGTGTTGGACATGTTTTAATTAAGTTAGAATTTGTTTTTGTTGAACGAAGTCTTATAATTCAATTGAGCGAAACCGAGGGAAAACGATCCGCTCGATTTTTTTAGGATTTGATAAAAACCGAGCGAAACCGAGCCGATCGATTAAAATTCAATCCGAGCATGAGCATCACTTTTGCGCTCGGTTTTGCAATTTCGATCCGCTCAGATCGGATCGGTTGTAATTCAATCTGAGCATGAGCAGACCCTCGATCGGATCGGATCGGCTCATGAACACCCCTAGTAACAATGCACTTTATTTTCTGTGACGGGCATTATTTCTGTAACACAAAAAAAATGTAACAAGCATTTTTGCTTTGATTGTTACATTTCTAACACAAAAAATGTAACAACACACTTTATTTTTATAATAATCTAAAAATGTGTAACAATGCACTTTATTTTCTGTAACGTGCATTATTTATGTAACACGAAAAAATGTAACATGCATTTTTTCTTCGATTGTTACATTTCTAACACACGATTACATAGTGTTACATAAAAAATGCCTAGATCTTGGAGGTTCGTAACTAAGACTCAAAGAAATGTTATGAGAATTGTTACATAAAAAATAAACGTCCTTAACAATAATCCAACATATAGATGAAGTTACACCATGTGTAAACATACATTTTCTGTATAATTTCAAAAAATTTAAACACCCAGTAAACAAGAAAAATGCTTTTTTTTACCATTTAAAGGATATCCATATACATAAAAGTGTAACGCGTTTTATGTATAATTTGTTTTGTAACACTTTTTATTTATTATATACCGGGTAAACGGATGTATGATATTTAAAAAGCCTTTGTGTACTTTAACAAGAAAGAAAAGATACACATTTTCTATTAAAAATGAGATTGAAAAATATAAACTCATATATACTGATATGACCATATGAAAGTACACTATACCAGTCAACTTTTCTTAATTTCTCTCTCTTACTCATTTTCCCATACACTCTCTCTCTCGTTTTAATCTTTTTTTTTCAAAGATAATAATTTTAAATGCAACTGCAAAAAAAATTGTTACACTTTACAAATAAAAACTGTTACACTTTACTAATAAAAAAAATGTAACTACAAAAAATGTAATGTATTACTGTTAAAAAAATACATGTAATTGCAGAAAAAATGTTCCATTTGTAACTATCACTTCTACAAATCCAGATCCATTACATCTTCGTCGCACAATTATTATTGAACCATAATGTATCCAGATCAGTTGCATAACCTAAAGATATAAAAAACAAAAAAAGGAAATTTAGCCTTTGAAGTAAATTTATATTTTTAGAAATAACAAAAGCCCATGATAAATGTACATGTTAAATAATAATGGATGGCTTGTAAAATGAACAATACTTCCAGATTAATTCAAAATATTGTCTTCAAAACACGACCCCAAATGTAATTTCATATCAAATCGATACAAAAGATAAAATTTTAATTTTAAACAAGTATACATAAGAAAAATAGACTCTTAAAACGTACTTGATCTTCATTTTTTTTATAACAAAGCCATAGACCATAGTGATGACGGTGGTTGTTAAACTTCAAAACTGGGTGGTTGAACCAAAATCACCACGGCTACAAAATTTAACTAACTTAGACTATCAATTAATTTAACAAAAAATACAAGGGAAGGATATTTTTACAAACTTAAAACATTAATTAACTTTTCCATAATATATTTTGTATGATTTAATAAGTTTAAGTAGTTACACAAGACATACATTCTTATTCAAAAAAAAAAAAAACCCTTAAATCAAGGAATAACTTTAAACGGACACCAATTTCCAGTTTGTTTTTAAAAAACAGAGTAATGGCCACAGTTGGATACTTACAGAAAGCAATGTGTTTAATGAGCTTCTCAATGAACATGTGTCTCTCAGGAGGAAGGAGTTTAGTGACGTCAACCACCTTCTTTCCATCTTCTTCATCGAACAAAGATGATCTCAACCATTCAAATGTTGACAATCTATCGATTGCAGCCCATTGAATCTGGGTGGTTGTTCAACTTCAAAACTAGGTGGTTAAAAAAAATGCATACTCTTTTTCCATGGATGAGCACGTAGACCATAGTGATGACGGTGGTGGTTCGATTCAGATCCGATGGTGGTTGTTCAACTTTAGATCAATGAGATTTGGATATGAAAAATATTTTCTTAAAGAAGTGAGAGAAAGAAAGAGGGAGAGAGAGAGAAATAAAGAGTGTGTTGTGTGATGGACTATAAAGAATAAGTCAATGTATAATAAACAACCTGACAACATATAATAAAACAAGAGTCTGATACACTTCACTCACTCTGCCCAGAAAATGTAAAAAGAATCATATACCCTTTTAAACTTTTGGTGTGCATATAACGTGGTTCAATACTAACCATACATATAGGTTTCCTCGGTTTTCTTAACTGGGGTGGGTTTTCTCATTATAATTAGCATATATATATATAGGATAATGCTAGGGAGAAAACCCTCCATTTTAAGAAAACCCTAGAAAACCCAACCTCTCGACTTTTTTTTTGAAAAAAATAACACATGTAATATACATGTTTTTAAGAGTTTTGAGCCAAAACAATCAAAAAAGCGCCGAGTGTTTTTTTTTTAAAAATAAACAAGTTTCAACAACTTTTTCACTAACATGTGTTAGACAAAAAATTGCTGAAACTTGTTTATTTTTTTTAAAAAAAAACCACTCGACGCATTTTTGATTTTTTGGGTCAAAACTCTTAAAAACATGTATATTACATGTGTTATTTTTTTCAAAAAAAAAAAAAAAGTCGGGAGGTTGGATTTTCTAGGGTTTTCTCAAATTTTTAGGGGTTTCTATCTAACCCTACCCCATATATATATATATATATATATATATATAGGTCAGTTAACGTACATTACGGCTTAATCACGCACGTTCATTTCAAAATCACGCACGTTATAAACTAAAAAACCCAAATCAGGCATGTTGGAAAACATTAATCACGCACATTGTCGTACGTGATGTATGTTAAGCCGTAATGTATTTTACACTTTTTCTATATATATATATATATATATATATATATAGGGAATGTGTAAAATGAAAATCATGAGAGAATCAAAGAAACAAATCTCATCCTTTGATCAAGATGAGGTGATGGCTAAAATTTGATTTAGGTTATGATATGTGGGGACCATTTATTTTTAATAAAAAACAATTACAAGTACATAAGGCAAATATGACATTTTAACACACCATACTTTTTGTAAGAATTCTTTTTGTTAGGGTCTCCCATAAAATTAATGAAACCCACAAAATAGTTTTAGGCATAAACTTCTATCATTCAAATCTACAAATTTACATACACTATAAAAAAGTATACATGTGAATATATTTTTTAATGCAAATTTGTATTTTCTACAACAAAAAAATCCCTAAATTTTCACTCGCCAACAAAATAAATACACCCAACTCTCCTTCATTTCTTGTTCGTTATCCTCGTGTTTTGAACATAAAGCCCCAACACCTGCGAAAATCAAAGAAAAAAACATAGTGTTTACATGCGGTGTCAAGTGTCAAACATTTTTTATTATGTTATTCGGACGCTGTCGATTACTTAATTATGTTACACCGACTAGGCTCGAGCTCGGTTCGTCATGTGTTTATGAAGCTCGAGCTCGACACCCGTACGCTAAAAAACATTTTACATGAGAGTTAAATTGGACATAAAAACATAGTTACACTTGACACCGTTCAAATCGTTCAAATCATTTACGTGTGAGTTTACATTCGACATATTAAAAAAACAAGCGATTAGATTCGTCCACTTGCAAAAAAACAAAAAAAACCTTTCATTGACGTGAATAAAAGGAATCAAATATAATAATCAATATTGTAATGTTTTGAGTTTTGACAATTGGTTAGACCCGGTTGGCTATTTTATTCATAAAAGCATACTTTATTTAAAAGTTTTATTATTTGTATATTTTTTCATTCCATCTTCACTACAAAATTATTAGAGACAAGTTTTCACTGCCGCCCGATTTAGGAGTTACATTTTACTATAAGTGTTATGAACTAAGTTATTATGAGCGATGAAAGGTTAAACTGAAGTTTATAATAACGTTATTTAAAATTACACTAGTAAATTCTATTGTACTGTGCATTCAAGAATCCACTTTTCTAGATAGAGAAATTTAATAGCAAAATGTTTCATTTTATCTTTTCACTCAATCTATTCTCAGTTACTCATCCAAAAGAGCAGTACCTACCCAGTCAAAAAATAGTGCTCACCGACAACAATGGCAAATAAAAACATAAAAATAGTTAAAGAACCTGTTAAATCAGCATCATAGAATCCCTATTCGCCGTCCCGAAGCAGCACCTTCAACGATATCTGGTCTTCAAAACATGAAAACAGACTACAACTGCAGCCTCCGTCAAAGAACTGGTATTTAGAAACATAAAAACAGACTACAACCAGAAACTCTAGCCCCCGTCGGAACTCCTTTAAGCCTGAAACCGTGTTGCCTTCGGATCTCTAGCCACCAACCACCATGGACGGAACTCTAGCTACCAACCATTGGGAATGGAACCCTACCGGCCGTCGGAACTCCTTAAAATCTGAAACCTCAGAAAAGCGAAACCCCCCTCAAAGCGTCATGACCCCAGAGCTGAAAAAAGCTGGAAAACCCCTAAAACGGAAAACAATGTGGAACGTCAGAACCCCGTGGACTACCTAAGTACCCACCGGAAAAACCCTAAAACGGAGCCGATTGTCTCCGGTCATCAAAAAGTCCTGCAACCATCGCTCTGGCGTTTCTCTCTGCTTTGTGGATTTCAAAGGGGTAGTGTGTGTTTCGTGTGTGGGTTTAATTTTAAATGAAAGAGAGAGAGGGGGGTTGTGCTTGAGAGAAGTATGTCGGAGACGTGTTTGACATATGTACAGACAAGGGGTAGTGGGGGATTGTGCATTTACAAAAATGACCTTATGGTAAAAAGAGTGTAGTGTTAATTAGCTATTGGATTAGTGTAGTTCCTTTGGTTGTCACAACTGAATTGGTTCTTTCTTGAACCGGATCCTACATTATGTACGCGATGCTCACAGCCGTATGATCTTCAATCGATCAAACGCGAGTGAAACTAATTTATTTGATTAAATTAATCATATTAATATATTCAAATCATACCAAAAAGGTTAAAATCGTCATTGGGATATCATAAATCCCAGTAACTGATCGAAGATAGTTCAAAATCAAACCCAAAATCAAATTCAAAAACTGGAAATTCTTCCCCAACCTCCCTTCTTTTGGTGTGATTTCATCATACGATAATAAGAACCACTAATTTGGGAGTTGTAAGGGACAAATGGAACAAGACTAACAACGATCGACCAGCAATCGAAGAAGATGAATCCAGGTTATTGATTATTATAATATGCGAATTCTGTGTTTTGAAAACAGAGTTTTCACAACATGCGAAATACATTTGAAATAGTTGGTTAAGTCTTGGTTATGATTTTTATAATATGCGAAATAGATGAAAACATGCGAAAAACATCTGAACTACTAGGTTATGTTTGGATTATTGTAATATGCGAATTCTAATTGTACATTGCATATAGGTGTGGTTTATTATAACTTGCGAAATAGATGAAACGATGGTTTGAAAATATGCGAAATAAATGTAAAGCTATTGTGTGTGGTTTATTATAACATGTGAAACAAATGTGAAAAAATAGTCTGGTTTTCATAATGTGTGAAGTCTGTTTTTGAGTCACATGCGATTTTGTAGAAACTGATGTTGATGATGAGTTTCATATACATGTATCCACATTGATGAAAGTGCACAACAAAAAATTGTGAATTGAACATTATAATTATTAAATATTAAAAACCTCTATATAAAGAGAAAAATGAATTAATATCGATGTGACTTTAATGTGACTTCTAACGATCACTTTTAACATAAATACTATAACTTACCACCCCGTCTAAATAATAAATTTACTATTTTAATATATAATACTCAGGAATAAAAACCTTCCAGATTAAGACACCAAAACAACACACACAAAATACACACAAAAAATAGCTGATAAATACAAAAAAAAAATCTTCTGATTCTGAGGAATTGAAGAACATTGCAATCAAAGAACTATTGTCAACTCACACGTTGACAGAAATGAGCACTGCTGTCAGCTATTCTCACCTGATTCTTGATGTGTAGGTAAAGGTTCTTTCCGGAATAAAGAAAAATCAAGACACGTGGGAAAGACTCCTTGAACAACCACCGTCGAGCTTCAGAGACACCGCATTGGAGCACATTAAGGAACAGTCTCGAGCTGATGAGTTGGTCTTCTCTTTTCTGATGGATGCTCTGTCTATAGTGAAAGAAAAGATGGAGTTCAGCTCGTGAGAACGTGACAAGATCTTTGCTTCAAGAAACTAGGTTTTCTTCATCTTTTTATGTCTTTTGTTGTGTTAAACAATACTATTATGCTTATTTTGTATGCTTATTTTAACTTCTGATGGTTGTAATTTTAAACACTTTTAACTGTCATTAAATTTAACAATTATGCTTGTTTAGTATGCTTGTGATCTTGAAAATGTGTTATATAAAGGGTTATTAGATTTTCTCACCCTCAACTATTGGCTATTGGCCACTGCCACCCTCAACTATCACTTTGACGTCCGTCACCCCTAACTTAACACTTAGTGTGTTCTGTCACCATGTCGTTAGCTAATCACTAACTTTTGATCATGATACTACACTTTTTGGGGTCTCATAAGGATCTTGGGAAGGTTTTAGGGATCTTAGGACACCTTCGAAAGTATAGTAACATGATCAAAAGTTAGTGATCTGGTGACAGAACAAACTAAGTGTTAAGTTGGGGGTGGCAGACGTCAAAGTGATAGTTGGGGGTGGTAGCGGCCAATGGGCGATAGTTAAGGGTGATAAAATCCAATAACCCTTATATAAATCGCATCACTTAAATTTATATATATCGCATGTTGGTAACACATACAAATTAACAAAAATCGCATGTCATAGCATAGAAATACATGAAATCGCATGTTACAGTAATAAAAAACTCATGTATATAAAATCACATGTCTACCACGTAAAATCGCATGTTCCTATAATAAAACCCCATGTATATAAAATTGCATGTACAAATTAAAAAATCGCACGTTTTTTTAATCTTCGTCTTCAAAAACCTCTTCCCAAACATCTTCTTCATTGCCATCATCACTCTCTCCACTATCATCTTCGAACTCATCTTCCTCTTCATCAACTTCATATTCGACTTCATGGACTTCATGCCTGGGATCTTTGTTAGTCTGGACTCCCTTCATTTTCTTTTGTTTTTTTAGCTTTCAATACCTCGCAAGTCCGAATTTCATAACCTTTTCCATTGCATACACTACATGTCATTGTCCTCTTCCCTTTGAGACTAATCATTTGTTCCTTCTTGGATTTATTCCTTTTATGTGAGCCATGACCTTTGTTTCTTATATCAGTTGGAACACGTACAGTAGGTGGTGCATCAGTTGCTGGTTGTTGATAACCAATTAACTTTGAGAACCGGTCAAACTTTGGATCAATCGGCTTGGTTATGCGACTCTAGTCCACTTTTTCTTTAATCTCCTTTATTTGATCCCTAACTAGAACGAGTTGATCAAGTTCAGTAATCAAATTGCTAACCAGATACTCCCATGTATACAAGATTTCACGAGCAATCTGTTTAGCCTTGTATTGCTCATCCTTTGCATCAACCTTTATATCAAATGTGGAGTTTAATTAATTCAGAACCACATCTTTCGTCCATCTCTTCATAACGTATTTGTTTGGTATTTCTTTAACTCCAAACATCTTGAAAAGAAAAAAAAGATGTGTTTACATAGTAGGCCGTACTGTTCGAAATGCAGAAAACTACATTGTGCAGTTACATCTTCTTCAAGTTTCTTAAAACACACCTACAGAAACAAAAAACGAAATCAAAACATAAAATCGCATGGGTGGGTGAACAAAATTGCATGTGTAAAAAATGATTTCTTGAAAAATAATTTAAAATCGCATGGGAGTTCATTAAAACCGCATGTTGTAAAAACAAATATTTTTTTCGTAAGTATTAAATATATTCTGTATTACCTCTAAAAACCCTTCTCCATGAGCTTTAAAGTCTTTTAACGATATCCTTAACTGATAACCCTCGATTTTGGTGTCCATCCGCAGACATTCACTAATAGTTCCGTATATCTCTGTCTGCTGATTGAAGAATATAATCCTGGTGTGTATCTTAGCAGCATCTGCTTCCAGAGTAGTTTTGCCCCAATCGTCAGACTTAGTATATCTTGACATTGGCTCCTGCCGATAAAAAGCCGGAATCCACATGGATCTCATCACAAACATATCATCAATCCATTTATTTTCGGTAAGACCGAACTCAGTCATTACCAACATCCACTCCCTCTCAAATACTTCTGGCTCAATCGAATCCGTCCATACAATAACACACATCTTCCTTTTAAAATCCTCATTATTGCACAACTCGTGTCCCACCTACACAAATAAATGCTTTTCTTATCAACATGTAACAAATATATAATGTAAAAAATGGTAATTACACACAATATAGCACAGTCAACCTTGTCTGCCACTTTTTTCTTTATGTGCCACATGCACAATCTATGTTTGCTGATAGTAAAACCCCTCTCGATAGCCTGTTTCATCGCAGGGTCCTAGTCTGTCACTACTATCTGTGGCTGACGTCCAAATGAATTTACAAAGGAATTGAGAAGCCATTAATAAGACTCAATGCTCTCCGATGCCAACAACCCAACTCCAATGGTTACATTTCCACAATGGTTGTCTATACGAGTAAATGGTACAAACACCATCTTATACCTACTCACAAAATAAATTAAAATTTATTGCAACTAGGAACATGTTTTAGTAATATGCGATTTTGCTAGTTTAATGTGCGATATATTGAACTTCTAACTTCCATGATTTACTAACATGGGATTTTGTCCAGTTTAATTTGCGACGTATGGAACTCATAACTTCCATAATTTACTAACATGCGATTTTGCCAGATTATGAATTCATACAACATGCGAAAAACATTAAAAAATAAATTCATGAAACACTTATTTGTTTATTTTGAAAGTAGCATCAAACGATATTACATCCTCGAACTCCATGAAGTTACGCTTGCATAACCCATCCACCGAGAACAAACCAGTCAACAGCTTGTGCTCATCAACTGAATTTTCAAACGAAATATCGACTAAATATTCTTTTTTATCAGTCAAACTATTGATCACCATGTCCGCATCATATTCTTCTATGTAGCTATTAATTCGAGCTCTGATGTTTTTGCAATCATCGACAGTGGCGCTAACTTTCTCAAAACCACCATATCATTTCTCATTATATGAAAGGATTTGACCTAGCCAAGGTTTAGAGTCCCCAATTCCCATATCGTTTCCTCTTGGACTTCTGACAATTGCCTGTAAGCTAAGCTGGTAGCATATGAAGATCTTTAGGACATACAAACTTATGATTATGGCCAAAAACAACTTTCTTGACTGTAAATGATGTCCCATCCACCAAACCAAGCATAATTTGCGCTTTGCATCCAGTTCTAATGGTTCCTCTTTTCCTTGTTTTGTAAGGCTTTTTAGCCTTTGAATGAGCATCGTCAATAAACAATGCCTTGTGTACCTCTTTCAAGCACACAAAATATTTAGTTTTGTTTATACCACTACTGTGTGTTTCACCATCTTTCCGGGCAGAAAAACCAGCTAACTTCGCATATGTTTGGTAAAACACGTATGCTTGTTCAATGGAATTAAAATGCATGCCAACCACATGTGTAGCTGATGCTTCAACCTCCGGAATATAAACTCTTTCTTCTACAAAATTAAATAAAAGGATAAAAAATACAATTTATCAAGAACTCGTAATCCAACATGTTTTACATATAATGAAAACTATATGTGAATTGTGGTATCATTCTATGCGAAATCATCATGTCATGACTTTTATAACATTCGGATTTTTGAGCTCATCACATGCGAAATTAAAATTTTGATTCCATGTTTTATACATGCGAATTATGATATCATAACATGCGAAAGCAGCGTGTTATACCTTTGATCACATGTGAATTGTTAGACTCATGACATGCGAAGTTAAAAATAATTTGCTTACATATCAGTTACCTCTCTAATAACATTTAAAAACATTAGAATCAATTACAGTCATAAAATCATTACATCGATTATAAAAAAACAACTGAAATCGAACATTTAAACATCTGAATTAACAGCTTACTATTGGAACACTCATTTACAACATTTGCATTTACAGAATTATGATTTCTGACTTCCTCGTTTGTAACTCTCTGATCACCAGCCAACTACCCAAGTACCCACAGGAAAAACCCTAAAATGGAGCCAGTAGTCTCCGGTCATCGGAAAGTCCTGCAACCATCGCTTTGGCATTTCTCTCTACTTTGTGGATTTCAAAGGGGCAATGTGTGTTTTGTGTGTGGATTTAATCTTAAATGAATGATAGAGAGTGGGGTTGTGCGTGAGAGAAGTGTGTGGGAGATAGGTCTGACATATGTACAAACAAGGGGTGGTGGGGGATTGTGCATTTACAAGAATGACCTTATGGTAAAAAAAAGTGTATACACTGACGTGTCAATTAGCTATTGGATTAGTGTAGTTTCTTTGGTTGTCACAACTCGAATTGGTTCTTTCTTGAACTGGTTCCTATATATATATATATATATATATATAGGTCGGTTAGCGTACAATTGGGCTTAACGTACATTGCATACGTTAGGCATTATCAACATGCGATTTTGGTATTATTGAACGTCATGCGATTTGGGTCATCTTTTATAACATGCGATAATGATTTTTTTACACACATGCGATTTATATATTTACACATGCGAAAATGGTATGTTTTTTTTAACATGCGAAGTTTGATTCCTCACATGCGATTTCATGTTATGAACGTGCGATTTCTAATTGGATTTCTAATTGCGTACGTAATATACGCTAAGGCCAATTGTACGACATACTTTCTCTCTCTCTCTCTCTATATATATATATATATAGGGAGGAGTTCATGCGAGAACCACCCTTATTGCGAACCAATGTGAACACAACCTAAAATAGCTAAAAAAAACCTAAAAAAACCCAACCCCCACCCCCCCCCCCCCCCAAAAAAAAAAAAAAAAACCTAAACCCACCAAGCTAAATGCTAAAAACTAAAACCCCAAAAAAACCTAAAAATAACCTAACCCCCCCCCCCCCCCCCAAAAAAAAAAAAACCTAAACCCCTCTCCCCCACCCTTCGAAAACCTAAACCCCCCGCCCCCCAAGCTAAAATGCTAAAACCTAAACCCCCAAAAAACCTAAAAAAATCTAAAAAATTTTTTTTAATATTTTTTATGCTCAAATCGCTACTTTTAGTGGCAAATTTTTTTTTGTTTCGAAAAGTAGCGATTTTTATATAAAAGAATATTAAAAAAAAATTTGTGTGATTTTTAGCTATTTTTAGGCATTTTTTGTTGTGTTCACATTGGTTCTCGCGGTTCTCGCAATAAGAGGTGGTTCTCGCATGATCTTCTCCCTATATATATATATATATATATATATATATATATATATATATATATATATATAGGGGATGGTTCAAATGAAAACCACTTTTATTGTGAAAACTCGAAAACTAACTAAAAAAAGCCTAAAAAACACACAAATTTTTTTTTTCAATTTTTTTTTATAAAAATCGCTGGTTTTTATATATAAAAAAAACTTAATTTTTTTTTCTAGTACACATGTGTAATAATACACATGTGTAGTACACATACACATTTGTAGTATTACACATATGTAGTATTACACATATGTAGTATTACACATGTGCACTACACAAAATTTTTTTTTTTCAAATTTATTTTTTATATAGAAAAAGCTGCGAAAATTGGGTTGCAAAAAAAAAAAAAAAAATTTGGTATGTTTTTTTGGCTTTTTTGAATTAGTTTTCGAGTTTTCACAATAACTAGTGGTTTTCATTTGAACCTTCCACTATATATATATATATATATATATAGGATTAGGTTCAAGAGTGAACACTAGTGTAGCTTGCGAACTGAGTGAACTAATCCTGGCCATACACGTGTGTAGATCAATGGCCAAAATTTGGTGTTGAAATACACTAGTGTATTTTACGATTTGATGATGAGATCCTGGCCATACACATGTGTAGATCAATGGCCAGGAACTGTTCACTCAGTTCGCAAATACACAGGTGTTCACTCTAGAACCCCACCATATATATATATATATATATATATATATATATATATATATATATATATATATATAGGGAGAAGATCATGCGAGAACCACCTCTTATTGTGAGAACCGCGAGAACCAATGTGAATACACAAGAAATGTCTAAAAATAGCTAAAAATCACACAAATTTTTTTTTTGATTTTTTTAATATTTTTAGGTTAAAATCGCTACTTTTCGAACCCAAAAAAAAAAAATTTTTTTTTTGCTTCGAAAAGTAGCGATTTTAACCTAAAAAATATTAAAAAAATCAAAAAAAAATTTTTGGATTTTTTTTTTATTTTTTTAGATTTTTTTAGGTTTTTTGGGGGTTTAGTTTTTAGCATTTTAGCTTGGGGGGGGGGGGGTTTAGGTTTTTGGGGGGTGGGGGAGGGGGGTTTAGGTTTTTTTTTTTGGGGGGGGGGGGTTAGGTTTTTTTTGGGGGGGGGGGGGGGTGGGGGGTTTAGGTTTTTGGGGGAGGGGGTGGGGGTTAGGTTTTTTTAGGTTTTTTTTAGCTATTTTAGGTTGTGTTCATATTGGTTCTCGCGGTTCTCACAATAAGGGTGGTTCTCGCATGAGCCCCTCCCTATATATATATATATATATATATAGGGGAGGGTTATCTTGAGAACGCTAAATATTGTGAGAACCATGAGAAAGAATGAGAAAACCAATCAAAACCAATTGTTTTAATACAAACCTCTTTGTATTTAAGATACAACATTAAAAAACGAATTTACAACATCAAATAATTCATTTCTCCTTTCAAAATCACTCTTTTTAGATTTTTTTCACACGTGTAAATATAACAGATTTACACATGTGTAAATGGCAAACTTATACATGTGTAAATTTTTTTATATTTACGAATTCACGTAAATTTAAAAGTGTAAATTAAATTGCTAACATTGTATTCGAATAATAATGACAAGTGT
This sequence comes from Helianthus tuberosus, assembly GCA_030545235.1. Lineage (NCBI taxonomy): Eukaryota > Viridiplantae > Streptophyta > Magnoliopsida > Asterales > Asteraceae > Helianthus > Helianthus tuberosus. Next base: position 40,104,770 of record CM060387.1, on the reverse strand, counting down.
AGAAAAAAAATTTGAATTTGAATTGTTTTTTACCAAGTTCTCGTGGTTTTTTCATTCGTTCTCACGGTTCTCACAATATTTAGCGTTCTCATTTAAACTCTCCCATATATATATATATATATATATATATATGTAAAGAGTACGGTACAAATTACCTTATCATACATTATATACGCGAGCATAATAGCCATACACGTGTCCTGATTGGTTTTTTCATATATAAGGTTAAATGAGACAATCAATTTAATCACCTGAGGGTAAATTTGTCTCTTCATTCAATCAGCGAGCGAGGAGTTCGTTACACTAATATCCCGGTATTTATCATTCGAATCAATTTCAAATTTTTCATAATTCTCAATTTGCAGTTATCGTTCTTCTGTGTTAGGGTTTTATTCAGTTGTTTTTTTTTCGATGGATCCACAGAGCAGCACTGGACGTGCAAATGTTGTTGATGTTGAAGAAAGTCGACCTATCGGTGATCATGCTCAATTATCTGCATATCACAGAGTTTCTATTGAGGATGTTTTAAATCCGCCATCTGCAAATTCAAATCCAATTGCAAGTTCAAGTGCTCTAAACGAATGTTTTAGTGGTAATTATGTTAATTCAGATCTCTAAAATGTTCGTATACCTGTTTTTTGTTTAATCGCTCCTCTGATTTTACATTTTTGTAACTGTTTTTGAAGTTTGAATGTTGAGTATATTTTTTGACATGAAAGCAACATGTACAAATTCGCATGTTTATTAGTCTTTCAATTCGCATTTGATGTTTTTTCCTTAAGTATTTCGCAATCTATGGTATATTAAATCGCATAGATAAATCAGATTAATCAAAATCATCAATTTCGCATGTTTTCTTTATAGATTTCGCATGTTTTTTATTTTTCTGATTTGATTCATTTAGATGAAAGGGTTTACACTCCGGAGGTTCAAGCATCAGCTACACCTGTGGTTGGAATGCAATTTATATCTATTGAACATGCATATGCGTTTTACCAATCATATGCTAAGTTAGCTGGTTTTTCTATTCGGAAAGGTGGTGAAGTACACAGTGGTGGTATAATCAAAACTAAGTATTTTGTTTGTTCTAAAGAGGGACATAAGCCACTGTGTATTGACGATCGTTCGAAGTCAAAAAAGCAATTCAAAACAAGGAACAGGGGGACTATTAGAACTGGATGCAAAGCTCAACTTATGATTTGCACTGTGGATGGTAGATTATATACACTAAAGAGATTTGTTGATGGACATAACCATAAGTTTGTATGCCAAGATGATATTCACATGTTTCCAGCTTACAGACAATTGTCAGATGTCCAGGAGGAGATGGTATGGGAACTAGGCACTTTAAACCTTGGTCCTGTCAAAGCTTTCCATATAATGAGGAAACGTTATGGTGGTTTCGAGAACGTTGGTGCCACGGTTGATGATTGCAAAAATTTTAGGAAGCGGATTAACAGCTATATAGGAGAATATGATGCTGACATGGTGATTATTAGGATGACTGACAAAAAACAGCATTTAGCTTATTATTCGTTTGAATGTTCTGTTGATGATGGCAAACGTTTAACTGGTTTGTTCTGGGCTGATGGTTTAGGCAAGCTTAACTATATGGAATTTGGGGATGTGATATCCTTTGATGCAACTTTCAAGACAAACAGGTTAGTGTTTGAAGACAAACATGTTTTTTTTTCCGCATGTTATATGTCTTCATGAGCTGTGTGTTTCGCATGTGTAAAATTGGTGTTAACTATATCGCATGTTTTACTTTTGTTTTCGCATGTGGTTTTTTGTAATTCGCATGTTTTCAACGTATTTTCGCATGTGTTGTGCAGGTACAAGATGGTGTTTGTCCCGTTCACTGGCATTGACAACCACTGTCGAAATGTAACATTTGGAGCTGGGTTGTTGGCATCGGAGAGCATTGAATCATATAAATGGCTTCTGAATTCATTTTTAAAGTCGTTTGGTCAGCAGCCAAAGGTTGTAGTCACTGATCAAGACCCTGCTATGAAACAGGCTATTGAGGAGGTTTTCCATGTCAGCAGACACAGATTGTGCATGTGGCACATAATGAAAAAAGTGGCAGATAAGGTATAGTATGCTATATTGTCTTCTGTTAGTGTTATTTTTTTGTATATTATATATTTTTGTTATAGGTTGATATAAAGAGCATTTATTTGTCATAGGTTGGACACGAGTTATGCAATAACGATGAGTTTAAAATGAGGATGTGCGACATTGTATGGACTGATTCGATTGAGCCCCAAGAATTCGAGAGACAGTGGAAGTTGGTGATGATTGAGTTTGGTCTCACAGAAAACAAATGGATCGATGATATGTTTGTGATGAGATCCATGTGGATTCCGGCTTTTTACCGACACGAGCCAATGTCGGGACTTATGAGAACAACCTCAAGATCAGAGAGTGAGAACCATTTTTTCTGCCAGGTGTCTAATTCACAACTCACTCTCGTAGAGTTTATGAATCATTTCGACGGTGCAATGGATGTCCAACGTTTTAATCATAGAAAGAATGATCATATTTCAAGATATACTGAGCCTGCTGATTTGACCGGAACTTCTTTGGAAGAAGATGCTGCTAAGAGATTTACCAGGTCTATATTCTTTGATCAGCAAATAGAGATTTGTGGTACAATTTCTGAATGTCTGCCGATGGACACCAAAGTAGAGGGTCCACAGATCAGGATAATGTTGAAGGACTTTAAAGCACATGGAAATGGTTTATTGGAGGTATTATAGCATTTTTATTTCACACATGCGATTTGTAGATAACATATATGCGAATTTCTTTTTTTTTTTCAGAATTATCATCTTACAATATGCGATTTTGTTTTTTATCATGCGATTTTCAAAATTTATTCATTTACATATTTTTAAGACATGCGAAATTGTCTTGTTACACATGCGATTTTAATTTTTAATATATATATTTTTTTTGTTGGTTTTTCCTAGGTGTGGTTCAAGAACCTTGAAAATGATGTAACTGCATAATGTAGCTGTTTGCGTTTTGAGCAGTATGGGCTGCTTTGCAAACACATCTATTTCCTTTTCAAGATGTTTGGTGTTAAAGAAATACCAATCAAGTATGTTATGAAGAGATGGACGAAGGATGTGGTGCCAAATGAGTTAAATGTGAAGTACAATTTAAATGTGGGTGGCAAGGATGTGCAACACAAGGCTAAACGGATTGCTCGTGAAATCATCCACACAGGGGAGTATTTGGTTAGCAATTTGATTTCGGACCTCAATCAACTTGTTTTAGTCAGGGATCAAATGATGCAGCTTAAAGAGAGAGTTGATCAGAGTCGAATAACCAAGCAACTTGGTCCAAAATTTGACCGATTTTCAAAGTTGATTGGTTATCAACAACCAGTAACTAATGCTCCTCCTACTGTCCGTGTGCCGGCTGGTATAAGAAACAAAGGTCGCGGCTCGCACAAAAGGATTAAATCTAAGAAAGAACAAATGATCAGCCGCAAGGGGAAAAGGTCAAGGACATGTAGCGTATGTAATGTAAAAGGTCATGACATTCGGACTTGCGAGGAGCTGAAAGCCAAACTACAAGGTAAACAGCAAAAAAAGAAGAAGAAGGGCATCCAGATCGAAAATGTTGCTAGAGACAAAGACAATGAGGTTGAAGATGATGAAGAGGAAGATGAGTTTGAAGATTACAGTAGTGATGATGGATCTGAAGAAAAAGATCAGTGGGAGGAGGTTTCGGAAGATGATGAGGATGAGTAGCTTTTTGTAAATGGACATGCGAATTTATACGAAACACTTGCGATTTTTTATATTCATCTATTTATATCTTTTTTCACATGCGATTTATAATGTATAACATGCGATTTTATATGATTCAGTTTATAATAACTCTAAATGCGATTTCACTTTTATTACATGCGATTTTTTGAGTTATATTTTTTTATGTGACAAAATATCATTCATGCGATTTAATATTTTTATAAGCAAGCATAATATGTGTTCTAAATATATAATATGTGTTCTAAATACATACCCAAAAATATAAAATAATTGTTATTGTCTAACAGAGCCACAACCACAAAAGGATTAAAAAGATAATTTAGTTACTTGAAGAAAAGATTTTATCACGTTCAGAAGAGCTGAACTCCATCTTCTCCTTCACAGTGTTCAGACCATCTGTCAGGAAAGAGAAGGCCAAGTCATCAGCTCCAGATTGCTCTTTTATGTGATCCAAAGCTCTGTCCTTGAAGCTTGATGGTGGTTCTTGAAGTAGGCGTTCCCATATATCTTGATTTTTCTTGATTTGTTCAAGAATTTTACCCTGCACATCAAGAACCAGATGAGAAGAATTGACATCAGTGCTTAGTTCTGTCAACGTGCGAGTTGAAAATAGTTCTTTGATTGCAATGTTTTTGATTTGTTCCGAATCATCAGATGCCATTTTTGTTTGTATGTTTTGTGTGTGTTTTTTGATAATCTTCTATGTATGACTTAATATGGAAGGTAGTTTAATATCTAGGTTTTTTATATTAATATAGTAAATTTATTATGTAGGTAGGGTGGTAAGTTCAATAGTAATTATTGTAAAATTGATCATTACATGACAATTTACAGTCACATCGGTCATAAATCAAGTATTTTTTATATATAATACTACTATTTTTAGTTTTTTAGATTCGTATTTTGTTTTTTTTAGTTATTTATTTATTATTTTTTTTTTTTCATTTTTAAGAGAATTCAATTTTTAATTGTTTTGCACTGTTTTTATTCGAAATCGCATTTGAATGGATACAAATTCGCACACTATATAAAAACTCAAAGAATACTTAACATTTTACTGAAATCGCAATGCTTTATCATGAATTCGCACACTATATGAAATTTTACGGAATACTTAACTTTTTATCGAAATCGCATGTACATTGTTATGAATTCGCACACTATATGAAATATGAAAGAACTTTTTTTTAATTTAAATCGCATGTGCATTGTCCATGAATTCGCACATGATCTCACAACCTGCATCATCTTCTTGATTAATTGTTATAATTTCGATTTATAAATTCATCAGAAGTTCACAAACGTGTCCATCGATTTGTAAATTCATCAGAAATTCATAATTTCTAAATTCATCAGAATTTCATTTTTCACATAAGGATTTGGTGAATAGGAATTGATCGATTTTTTATTAATTGTTATAATTTCAATTTCGGTTTTGATTTTAGAATCTTACGTTATGATTTTTGAGGTTTTTGTTTGCTGATTATCAAGGGTTTTGATATCGCATTAGACGATTTTAACCTTGGCGGTTTCTTTTGTATTAATTTTAATTTGATAAATTTAATAGTAAAACACGCTGTTTAAATCAGATGATCTGACGGTTGTGGATGAAGCGTACATAATGTACGATTAGGTTATTTGTATGATAACCGGCCTCTATATATATATATATATATATATATATATTAGGGTGGGGTTCTAGAGTGAATATTAGTGTATTTGCGAACTGAGTGAACAAATCCAAGCCATTGATTTACACACGTGCATGGCTAGGATTTCATTATTAAATCGTAAATACACTAGTGTATTTCATAATCAAATCCTGACCATTGATTTACACATGTGTGTGACCAAGATTAGTTCGCTTAGTTCGCAAATACACTAGTGTTCACTCTTGAACCGAATCATATATATATATATATATATATGGGATCTGGAGAAGAAAACGCTCAAAAGTGTGCGAACGGTGAGAACGCATCCTGGCCCAACACGTGTCACGCGATATAGAGAAGGGCGGAGGGGCTTTTTTTGTCCTTTCATATTTCTTTTTTTTAACGCGTGTCTCACCACCTTTCCATTTTTTGGCGTTTAATAAATACGCGGCGTTTTTATTGTTTTTATATCAGGATCATAGTAAATATTTTGGCGTTTTAAGTATGTTTGGTGTTTTTATTGTTTTTTGATCAAGATGCAGGCCTGTAATGTATAAAACATCAGTAATTTTCTTGATGTTTATTTATTTATTTATTTTTCTATCAAGTGTTGTGCCATGTAGGCAATTATGGCGTTTTGAAAAGATAAAAAAATTCAATTTTCCATGTAGTGGCTTTTAATATAATAAGTGTTTGTCAATAATGTCACCGTCTCTTCATTTTACTGTTTAGCAATTACTGTTTCGTTTAATTTCATATGTGAATTAGTGTTGATTTTTCCAATAATACTTTGTTTGGCGTTTTTGGCATTTTATATAGCAACATCGTGCTTTGCTAGCATCTGTTCTCTTAGTTTTCACACTATCAGGCGTTTTGATGTTTGTAGTTTTTGACGTTTTATACTCAATTTTTTTATTAGTAGAGAATTAGATAATAAACAACAAAGAATTAGATAACAAACAACAGAAAATGAAAAAAGTAAAATGAAAATTATAATCTAATTTCTCATCCAAATCTTCACTGCCATCAGCCTCTTCTACTTTAACCTTTTTGGCGTTTTGAACCTGTTTTTGAATACCTTATGCATATCCTTATTTTCCTATATACCGCCCGTCTTTAGAAGATGCTTATTTTTTGTGGCATCCTTTATTGTGGTTTGATATATACTTGTTTGATGACATGTTGAAGACCAACGCCTGCTCTAATGTATTGATCCCTTCATGCCATCAATATATCCATCAAGAACAAAGTGATATAATGACATATCAGTGTCATCAGTCTCTTTTTCTTGAATATTTGTCCATCTCATTTAGCAAAAACTTATAGAGATACCCACCTCAGAGAAGAATCCATTCAGTGAAACTTCATTCAGAACAATACTCAATATTGAAGAAACGAAGTTCCGTATCTGTGGCCTTTTTAACTATTATTTTGGCGTTTTTAAAGTGAATGGTTTTTAGGAAATATGGCGTTGTTTTTGGTTTGTGATCAGTTGATTGTGCAGAGACGTCTCTCTTATAGGATATTTTTGGCGCGTAGTTTAGGCGGGATTTTATTTATAATAAATGATATTAATTAAGTAGCCGTCTTTTCAGTTACTGTGTATTTTTACTGTTTTTGTTCAGCTTTTTATGAATTTTTAGGGTCATAGACTTTCCATTTCCCAAGCTTGGCGTTTTTTATTGGCTTTAAGTAGTTTTTGGCTTTTTTTCATTTTTAGATTTTAATAATACTTCTACAAATTACTTTTATTATAGTTTGGGAGTTTTTGGCGTTTTACTGCATTATGACGTTTTCACAAGCATTATGACTGTTTGGCATTTTATTAATATAATGTATTTTTTGTTCTAAGTTGAAAGATACATAACAAACAACAGAAAAAGAAAATTAAAAAAATAAAAATAGAAACAATTCATCTTCCAAATCTTCACTGTCATCAGTCTCTTTCTTCTTTGAAACATGTTCACTGGTGGTTTGGCTTTGTCATGCTTGTGTTTTTGTGGCCGTTTGGAAAGACAAAATGACATGAGTTTTTTGTATGAATATGTATCTTCAAACTACTCATCAGTGTCATTCGTCTCTTAATGCCATTATAATATTCATCAATAAAAAACACAAAAAATGACATAAGTCTGACACCAGCATCTTTTTGTTTATGATTTGTCCATCTCATGCAGCAAAATGTTATTTGAGTCACAGCACCTCAGGGAAGAATGCATTCTCCGAAACTTTGGCGTAGAACCCAATTGAATATACAAGAAAAGATATTTGCCATTTTTGGCGTTTTACTGAATAAATAGTGTATCTGAAAGAAACGTCGATTTTTTGGAATCTTTGATGTTTGAGTATTTTGGCGTTTTCTAAGATGATTGGTATATAGTAAATTGTGGCGTTTTTTGAGTAGGTGTGTTTGATGTTTTGGGGATTTTGGCATTTGTAAGATGAATGGTATATAGTAGAAAATATGGTGTTTCAAGTTCTGGGGGGGGGGGGGTTGATTTTATTTCTGGGATGTTTTTTTTATATAGGCATGTGTTTTGGTCCGTAATGACGTTTTATTCATTAGTTTGGCGTTTTGGTATAGAAGTGTAAAGACCTTTTTACCCTTAATGAAACGCGTCCACTTAATAGAATTCGTGTTAATTACGAAAACACCACCGCGCCAATCTAGTCCATAGATTGTTTTGATCAGACGATCCATAAGCGTTCTCACCGTTCTCACACTTTCCACCGTTTTCTCTAAATCCCGCCCCTATATATATATATAATATGGTGGGATTCGGCTACAAAGTACAAATTTCCTAAAATGTATAAAAGTCATAAAACACTATAATTTCAGCCATAAAACACTCCTAAAACCCCCAAATAATAGAGTGAGGACTACTAAAACACCATATTCAAACTATAATAGTCCATTAAAACTTCAAACACACAATCGTAGAATCATGAATATAAAACACAACATGCTAATTATGTTTGTTATTCGATAATCAGAGCCTTATCATCCAAAACACAACCTACGTGTATGATGCTTTGGTGATCTTCATTTTGTTATTTGTGGGCTTTGGGTATGTTTTATAGTTGACATTTTGGTGGTTTATGACTTTTACACTTTTTAGAAATTTAGATTTTGTAGCCAACTCCTAGCATATATATATATATATATATATATGAATATGAATATATCTTATAATAAAAAGCAATAATGAAAAAGAAAAAAAATATTACTTGGTAATAGTTTTCTCGATTTTCATGTTTCTAATCGCTTTCTAATATACCTAACCATGTAATTAAAAGCAATAACGAAAAAGAAAAAGAAATGATTAGATGGTAATAGTTTTCTCGATTTTCATGTCTTTAATGTCTTTCTCATATGCCTAACTTTATATATATGTACTACAATTTTTAATCCATCTGTATTACATATTTCACGCAATGATGTTACCTACTTTTAAGAAAAAAATATCTTTTTAATTACTAACAGGGACAGAGCTTTATTGGGGCCGGGTGTATATTTGTCTCCATCGATTTTTAGCTCGTAGTGTTAATTCTACCAAAAGTTTCTGATTTTTTTGTAGTGTAATCATGGTTGTAAAACAAGGTATCTAAGGCGAGTACTCCCCGAGTAATCGCTACAAACTAGGCTGTCGAGGCGATTTTCTTCAACTCCACCTAATTACACAGAATCGATCAAACGCGGTCAACATCGGCAGAATCAGATCTAGTTGGTCAACTCGAGCCGAGTTTGACTTAAAGAAAATAAAACATAATGTCTATTCCTAGCATATATTAAAGAATGAATATCATTTTCACGTATTTTGTTATAAATATTAGAAAATTTATGTTATTTGACCTAGATTTAATTTCTGAAACAATTTTCTTTATAATTTAATATGTCCGAGTACTCCCCGAGTACTCTCTATCTAGGCCGAGTACTCTCAACTCCTCGGTCGACCGACTAGGGAGCGTCTAACGAGTTTTGCAACTATGAGTGCAATATATTGGACTTTTAACATTTAGAAAAAAAACTACTCTGGCACTTTTTTAAATGTTCGAAAATATGTATATTACATCCCCTGTTTTTTTAGAAAAAAATTGTTACATATTGTTTTTGCAAATGTTTCTTATGTTTTTTCAACTCAAGTGAGTTTTCTCCATACATACATACATACATACATACATACATACATACATACATACATACATACATACATACATACATACATACATACATACATACATACATACATACATACATACATACATACATACATACATACATACATACATACATACATACATACATACATACATACATACATACATACATACATACATACATACATACATACATACATACATACATACATACATACATACATACATACATACATACATACATACATACATACATACATACATACATACATACATACATACATACATACATACATACATACATACATACAAATATATATATATATATATATATGGAGAGGATCATGAGAAAACTAAATATAAATGAGAAAACTAGAAAACTAACTAAAAACCACTAAAAAGGAGGGGGAGACTTTTAATGAAGGAGGGGGAGACTTTTAATGAAGGAGGGGTAAAATTGGAAAAAAAAAATATATAACTTTTCAAACATTTCCCATTTCTCCATACGTTATCATTTTAAAACAAAAATGCCACCATAAGATCACAAATTTTTGTATCTTTCATTCAAGTATATTCGAGCATATTTTTTATGACATAAAAAAAGATTTATGGTGTCGTCTTGTTTTCAATACTATTATTATAGTAGTGCACATGTGCAATATAACATGTACTACAATTGCATTACATGCTTAAAATTAGCTTTTTGAGTCTAGTTTAGCTTTTGGGGTTAGTGTTTTTGGAGGTTTAGGATTAGGATTAGGTTTTTAGGTGTGGGGGGAGGGGCGTTTAGGTTTTTGGGGGGTGGGGGGGGGGTTTAGGTTTTTTTCGGGTTTATGTTTAGGGTTTAGTTTTAGGTTTTCGGGAGGGTGGGGGTGGGGGGTTTAGGTTTTTGGGGGGTGGGGGGGGGGGGTTAGGCTTTTGGTGGGAGGGTGAATTTAGGTTTTTTTTTTTTGGGGTGGGGGGTGGGTTAAGTGGTTTAAGCTTTATGTATTAGTGCACATGTGCAGTACAACAAAAAAAAATAATTTTTAAAATTTTTTTCCATACATAAAAAGTAGCGATTTTTCTAAAAAAAATTGTAAAAAAAAATTGGTATGTTTTTAAGTTTTTTTTAGGCTTTTTAGGTTAGTTTTTTGGTTTTCTCATTTCAACTCGTTTTCTCATGATCCATCCCCTATATATATATATATGTATATATATATATATGTATATATATATATATGTATATATATATATATATATATGTATAGGGTAGGGTTCCAGCGTGAACAACCTCCCAAGAGTGAACTGCGTGAACATATATGGACCCTTGATTTCCTTTTTAGTTGTTAAGGGTAGGATTGTAATTATATAAAAAAATAGATTTAAATCATTATTTTAATAATTGAATTAAGTTACATCTTTCCTAATTTAAATGCATTATCCACATTATATTTATTTATTAATAAGATAATTATCAAAACAAACAACAAATCACCGGATTTCAATTTTAATTTTTATTTCAGATTTCATCACCAGAATTCAAATTTTTATTTTTAAGATCCACGTAACCTTCATATTTCAACGGTATACACATGTGTACTTGGATATAAATAGAACAGTACACATGTGTACTCAGGATCGTACATATGTGTACAGTAATTCACAGGTGTACATCAACATTCAATACAAAAAAAATTATGAGATATCACAAAAACAGACGATATACACATGTGTACATCGCATTAAAAAGAGGGCAAAATCAGAATACACATGTGTACATCGCATTTAAACAAATAATTATTTTTATAATTGAATTAAGTTACATCTTTCCTAATCCTTGATTTGATTTGTGAGAGATTTATGCAATCAATTTAAGAGGATAATTGATTACTTGATTTGTGAGAGATTTATGCAATCAATTTAAGATTGAAATTACACATATACCCTTTTTGTATTTAATTAAATGGAAAAAATTAACCAAATAATTACCATCATGCCACCCACTTTAATCTCAAGATCATAAAAATCAAGGGCCCAGATCAGTTCACGCAGTTCACTCTTAGAATTTTGTTCACGTTTGAACCTAATCCTATATGTATATATATATATATATATATGTCACACCCCCAAAATCCACCCTGCGGAGTACCACCGCTTGAAGGCGTGACGTGACCAGGATCGAGCCACCAATCATATTGAACAACACTTAAGTAAATAAAACCAAACAAAATACGATTGGTGACCAAAAGGAAGTAAACCGATTTTAGGTTAACAGCGGAAGCATAAAACGAAAGTTCAAAACATAAGTCCCATAGTTCATAAGTTTAAAGTCCAAAACGTAGGTTTAATAAATTCATAAGGATTAAATGTTTAACACGGGACTTAACATCCATATTCCACAACAACCTCCTCCTCGTGCAAGCTCCGTAAGCATCTAGCGACCTGTAAGGCATGTAACAACGAGTCAACAAAAAAGTTGAGTGAGTTCACGTTTGGTTGTTTAGTTTTAAGTTGTTTCTGAAAAACATGGTTTGACTTTCGTTGGCATATTTGCCGTGGGGGTTACCCCATAGTTGAAAGTATGTTTAATCAGTTCCATTTATTACCCAAACCATATCCATAATCAGTGGGGGCTTCCCCATGTGAACTTCTAGACGGTATGATATCGACTACTAACGAAAGTAAGTTGTGCCCTAAGTCAATGTCTATTAGCATTGACCCTTTGCCATAGTCCATTAGTACACGCCCGTTCGAACGACACGGTGTGAGGTTTGTTAAACCTAATAGCGCTATTAACTAATGACCCGCTCGCCATCGGCCTCGGTGATTAAGTCGATATAAAATGAGGGACTTATGATAGAGTTTTGTCTAGTAAGTTTTAAGGTTGTTGTCCAACCCAAGGAAGACGAACGTATGTAGTTCTCCCAAAGAGAATACGCAGGATTAACATTGGCATCCAACCCAAGGAGGATGTCCGCACATATCCTACCTAAGTAAGATATGTAGATTCCGTTTTAATTCTTTAACCCATTCCCAAACCACCGGGAATCCCATGCCTTAGAAAGTGTGTGAACTCACCACGGTTAGATTCTCAAATATAGCTAACAGTCAAGGTCGGTCAATCACGTCCTAATATGATTACCAGTTAGTCATTTAGTGATTTTCAAATAGAGCACAAAGTTCCTACACGTATCTATCACATAACACGCATTACTTTAGCTGTTTATGCCCATATAAACTTCCCATCTATTCCCGTTCATAAAAAAACATACGATATTGCACATAACACTTTTATTGACACATAATCATGTTAGATCATTCACAGATAGCATACTCGACATTTAGACACGCAAATTACAACTTATGTCGTTTCAGCATAAATATTCAAAACCGGGCTGTTTTCGGACATTTTAATAAAATAGTTAACTTATTCCAAAAATTCCCAAATTTTTACAGAATGTCTTAAACGATCTAAATATTATTGTATAAAAATATCAGGGTCCAGTTCATTACCAGTATTTTATAAAAATTCATTTTCCGGACTGAAATCAGATTTATCTTTTTCTGATTGCAGTCCACGGAATAATTTATTAAAAATTCATCGTAAGTCCGATTTACGAAATTCCAGTGAGAGAATTAAAAATACATCTGTGGTCATCTACAGTACAATTTTCATGATTTTACTCTACACAGAATTCAAGTAATGACTGAAAACAAAACACATATTTTCAGCAGCAAAAATGCAGCTCTAGCTGCTGCTACAAAACGACACTTTAAAAATAGTAAACGAAGTCCAAAAATTATGATTCCGGTGCCATTAGATCCGTATTTCATAATAACACGTTATAGACTCAAAATATCAGTTTTTCGTTGAGTTATGACCTGTTTACAGCCAACTGAAGTTGGCTGTAAAAGCTTAGACAGATTCTGTTTTTCAGTCTTTAGCTTTCTAATTCGTGTTCGATTGATTCCGTTAACATGTTTAGTGATCACAACAACATCAAACATCAATATTAACCAGAAAATCATCTGGAAATCAATCAAGAATCATAACAACACAAGATCTACATGATTTACACACATAACTTCTCTTTATCCATCTTTTATTCCTTATGTTCAAGACTTTAAGTTATGTTCATTGGTGTTCTTTAACATTTCACCATTTAATCATCTATTAACCACTAAAATCAAGAACAAGATGGTGATTAGAAGCACTTACTACTAGCACATGGCTAGGGAAGAAACAAGGTGTAAATGTGGTGGATAAAAGGAAATGAGAGTGGTTCTTGAACTTCCGAAAGCACCAGGCTTGTTTGTAGGACTCCTTGCTCCTTTGGATGTATGAAAAATGGTTGAACAATGGTGGATGATGGTGGTAGTATGGTGAGGGGGTGACGGCCGTAGGTGGTTATGGAGGGAAGGAGAAGAGCTTGGTGTTGGAGTGTTGAGAATGAGAGAGAATGAAAGACTAGCATGTATATTTATAAACCAAATTCCTTATTGTCCAACATACATAATGTTCCATATCTTCCAACATATGTGATTATAATAATAAAGGTAGGACAAGGGGTGGGTAACCCCCTTGTGACCGTCAACATGGAGGGGGGGGGGGGTAGGGGTTGGGGTGTAATGGGATGGTAATTATCTAGTTAGTTTTAGTTAGGATTTTAGTTAGGTTATTAGTGTGTTAACTAATATAAAGGGTGTTAGGGTGTTCGGGGATCCTAACTAGCTCAGAAAAGTAAGAACAATGTGTCTGGCAATATTTTTATGTTCCGGGTAAAGTCCGGTTGTTCGGTTTGACACTGTTCCGTTAAAGTGCTCAATTAATCCGTAAATTGTCCTGCATATATATTTTTGCAACGTTTTTAATTTTAACACTCAGGAAGGCATACCGGACTATTTAGTAACTTTTCTGTATACTATTAGTATGTTAACAAATACATGTAAGCATAACACAGTAATCAGAGAGCAGTTAAATGATTCAGCACAGTCATCAAGTACTTTAATTAACATTAATAGATTGTACGGTTACATGTAAATTTGAGGGTTGTCACATTCTCCCCCTATTAAGAGAATTTCGTCCCGAAATTTAACGCGTGGTTACTGAGGAAGCTAGTTAAGTTGCGTTGTTTTCCTGATTTTCCTGGGGTGTCACATCATCCCCCTGTTGGTTTGGAATTTCGTCCCGAAATTCTACAGTAGCTTCAATCTCAGTAGTGGTTGCACTTTTCTCGAATAGCTGGGATACTTGAGTTTGATTTGGTCTTCTCGTTCCTAGGTATACTATGGGCCACGACGGGAATCCCAACGAACTCGGACGAGGGGTATTCTGGTACGCTTGAGAATCTTAATATCTCGATCAGTAATCTCTACTGGTTCCTCGACGAATCGCAGCTGGTCGTCGATAGTGAGCTCCTTGAGAGGAACTATGAGGTTCTCATCAGACAGACACTTATTCAGATTTGACACGTGCAATATGTTGTGAACTCCGCTGAGTTCTGTAGGTAGATTCAGCCTGTAGGCGACTTTGCCAATTTTCTCGATGATTTCGAACGGTCCGACATAACGTGGATTGAGTTTGCCTCGTTTTCCAAAACGGACTACACCTTTCCAAGGTGAGACTTTGAGTAGCACTCGATCCCCAACCTGGAACTCGAGCGGTTTTCTTCCCTTATCAGCATAGCTTTTCTGACGGTCATGAGCTGCCGCCATTCGTTGTCGTATCTGAGCAATTCTCTCGGTGGTATCTACCACAAGTTCTGGGCCAGTGATTTGGCTATCACCAACTTCTGCCCAACAGAGAGGTGATCAGCATTTGCGTCCGTACAATGCCTCAAACGGAGCGGCTTGGATGCTGGTGTGGTAGCTGTTGTTGTACGAAAACTCCACTAGTGGGAGGTGCTTTTCCCAGCCATTACCAAAATCGATTACACATGCCCTAAGCATGTCTTCAAGGGTTTGGATGGTGCGTTCAGATTGCCCATCCGTCTGTGGGTGATAAGCGGTGCTCATATCTAAACGTGAGCCAACAGACTTGTGCATTGCTTGTCACAGTTCAGAAGTAAAACGCGCGTCACGATCAGAAATGATGGAGGTTGGCACTCCATGCCTTGACACCACTTCTTTTAGGTAGATGTCCACTAAAGTAGAAAAGTTATCCGTTTCCTTGATTGCCAGAAAATGTGCAGACTTAGTCAGTCGATCCACGATTACCCAAATGGTATCATTTCCGCGTTGAGATCTAGGTAGGCCGGTAACGAAATCCATGGAAATTTGCTCCCATTTCCATTTCGGGATCTCTGGTTGTTGAAGTAGGCCCGATGGTTTCTGATATTCAGTCTTGACTCTAGCACAAGTCAAGCATTTACTGACATAGGTTGCGATGTGGGCTTTCATGCCAGGCCACCAATACGTAGTCTTGAGGTCGTGGTACATTTTATCCAAACCAGGATGTACTGAATAGCGAGAATTATGTGCTTCATCCATCACAAGCTCGCGTAGGTCTCCATACAGTGGAACCCAGATGCGTCCATTAACATAGTAGGCGCCGTCTTCCTTTAGTTCTAGCCGCTACCTCAATCCTCGTAAGGATTCAGCCCTGATGTATTCTGCATTCAATGCTTCAACCTGAGCATCTCGTATCTGAGCGGGAAGGTTAGATTGGATGGTAAGCTGTAACGCACGTACACGCTTAGGTATAGTATCCTTTCGACTGAGGGCGTCAGCCACAACATTGGCCTTGCCCGGATGGTATTTGATAACGCATTCATAATCGTTCAAGAGCTCAACCCATCGGCGTTGACGCATGTTTAACTCCTTTTGCTTGAAGATATGCTCGAGACTCCTGTGATCGGTGTAAATGGTGCACTTGGTACCGTACAGGTAATGTCTCCATATCTTAAGCGCGAAAACAACTGCTCCCAATTCCAAGTCGTGCGTAGTGTAATTTCTTTCGTGAACTTTGAGTTGGTGTGATGCGTAGGCAATGACCTTGTCACGTTGCATCAACACGCAACCAAGTCCTTGGATGGAAGCGTCGCAATAAACCACAAAATCATCTGTGCCTTCAGGCAATGAGAGGATAGGCGCGCTACAAAGTCTATCTTCCAAGTGCTGAAATGCGGACTCCTGTGCATCACCCCAACGATAGGGGACACCCTTCTGAGTCAGTGAAGTGAGGGGTTGCGCAATCTTGGAGAAATCTTTGATAAACCTTCTGTAATATCCTGCCAAACCCAAGAATTGGCGGATTTCTGTTGGTGTACGGGGTGCAGGCCAGTTCTTGATCGAGTTAACCTTAGATAGATCCACATGGATTCCATCCTTGTTTATCACATGGCCTAGAAAGTGGACTTCCCGAAGCCAGAAGTCACATTTCGAAAATTTAGCATACAGTTGCTCTGCTCGTAGAAGTTCCAGCATAAGTCGTAGATGCTGCTTGTGTTCTTCTTGATTCTTAGAATAGATCAGGATATCGTCGATGAATACAATACCGAACTTATCCAGGTAAGGCTTGTATACTCGGTTCATGAGATCCATGAAGACCGCTGGTGCATTCATCAACCCGAAAGGCATGACCAGAAACTCGTAATGGCCGTAGCGAGTTCTGAATGCTGTTTTGGAGACGTCTTCCTCTTGGACTCTCAGCTGATGGTATCCCGATCTCAAATCAATCTTGGAGTAATAGTTCGACCCTTGCAACTGGTCGAACAAGTCGTCAATACGTGGAAGAGGATAACGATTCTTCACAGTCACCTTTTTGAGTTCGCGGTAGTCAATACACATTCTGAAAGTACCGTCTTTCTTCTTCACAAACAAGACTGGAGCTCCCCAGGGCGAAGAGCTAGGACGTATAAAACCCTTTTCCAAGAGTTCTTGTAGTTGCGTGGACAGTTCTTCAAGTTCTGATGGAGCTAGACGATAAGGTGCTCGAGCTATGGGCGCTGCTCCAGGAGCTAGCTCAATTTGAAACTCAACTTGGCGATGAGGCGGAAGACCAGGTAATTCCTCAGGGAATACCTCAGGAAAATCGCGCACAATAGGAATATCTTCAATTCTCTTCTCTCCCGTTGATGTGTCAGTAACGAGCGCCAGAATGGCAGTGTGGCCCTTTTGCAAACACTTCTGGGCCTTAAGGAAAGAGATAATGCCTACGACAGCACCACTCTTGTCGCCATGAATCACGAGGGGTTCTTCACCAGGACGAGGAATGCGGACGATTTTCTTCTTGCAAACAATCTCCGCTTGATGATGAGATAGCCAATCCATCCCAATAACAACATCAAAACTACCAAGTACGATAGGAATGAGATCGATAGAGAAGGTCTAACCAGCTAAGACGAGGTTACAACCTTTAACTACGTGTGTGGCTTCAAGACTTTTACCGTTAGCTAGTTCTACCGTGTGTTTGGTGTTCAGGAGTGTTGGAGTGCGCTTAAGCATTTGGCTAACTTTTAAGGACACATAACTAGTATCAACACCCGAATCGAATAAAACAGTAACAAAGAATTCGTCCAGAAGAAACTTACCCATCACAACGTTGCATGCATCACCCGGACCTAGCACGAAAACACGTCCTCTGGCACCATTGCCATTATTGTTACCCCCGTTGTTGCCTCCATTGTTGTTCCCATTGTGGTTCCCGTTTCCTTGGTTGTTGTGGTTCTGGTTCTGGTTCAGCTGAGGACAGTTCTTCTTAAGGTGGCCTTCAGCGCCACACTGAAAGCATCCTTTATTGCCCTGCTGTTGTTGCTGCTGGTTCTATGGAGCATGTTGTTGTTGGCGATTCTGATTCGCAGGACGCGGGCTCCTGCAATCTTTAGCTTCATGACCCAGCTTGTGTCATCTCTGACAACGATCTTTGTTGCACTGTCCGCTGTGATGCTTGTTGCACCGGTTGCACTTGGGGTGGTTCCCTCGGTATCCACCCTGTCCTTGACTACCGGAAGATTGCTGACCAGGACTCTGGTAGTCATCAGTCTTTCGCTGCTGAGACTGAACTGAAGTTGAACCCTTACTGGAATTCCCATCCCATTTTCGCTTGTTTTCATTGGGAGCGTCAGTAGTAACAGCACCAATACGCTTGGGTAGTCTGTTTTGTTCCACAGCCTGGTCGGTGAGACGGTGAGCCAACTTGATGATTTGCTGAATGGTACCCAAGTTAGCCGAAGTCCTGTGACTTTGAATCTCTGGTACAAGCTCAATACGTTTGATGGGAGGGTCCACCATAGTGGGACACAAGATGGCTAGCTCGTTTAACCTCTTAGTATATGCCTCAATCTCAGACCCCGTCATCTTCAGATTGAAAAATTCCACCTCTCGCTTGTGGATGTCATCCCGACTACAATACTCCTCTTTGATCAGTTCTTTGAAACCATTCCAGGGCGTGGCATTAGCAACTGCCAGTCCTAGTAGTTGAACCTGTGTTTTCCACCAGGTTAACGCAGCACCTTCAAGCGTTCCAGTAGCATATTTCACCCTACGGTCTTCAGGGCATTCGCACATCTCGAAAACAGACTCAAGCTTTTCAAACTAGTGAAGAAGGCCTAGAGCTCCTTCTGTGCCACTAAAAGTAGTAGGTCGGCAGTCCATGAACGTTTTGAATGTGCACACAGGAGACTGAGCATGTTAACCTGTTGCGCGAGAACAAAAGACAAGGTTAAGCACGAGGGTTGGTCTGCGAAGGTAGGATCTAAACGTCCTAAGGTGGGTTGATATAACAGGTTATACCTCCTGCTGGATTTGCTGCGAGTGCCTCAGCAACTCGTTTATTGATCAAAGCCATCAACTGGGCTTGGGTGAGGTTGATACGTCCTCCGCGTCCACTCATGATCTTCACAATGAAGTAACGTAAGTGAGAAAAGTGTCGTGAAAGTGCGTAAGTGTTGGACGACAGTAGAGAGTAAGCACACAAGGTCCAAGTAGCAATTATCACGTTAACCAATGCATAGTGTGAACTATCTAACCGACAATATAACATAAATCATACCACCTATTGTGTCGAGTCTTGCACGTGGAGCGAAGCGTCGTTGTGGATCGTCGAGCACTGTACAGGTTATAGTCTAGTTTTATCAAAAAGCTTTTCCCCTTTTAAAACCAAGTTCACTATAACCAATGGCTCTGATACCAATCTGTCACACCCCCAAAATCCACCCTCCGGAGTACCACCGCTTGGAGGCGTGACGTGACTAGGATCGAGCCACCAATCATATTGAACAACACTTAAGTAAATAAAACCAAACACAATACGATTGGTGACCAAAAGGAAGTAAACCGATTTTAGGTTAACAGCGGAAGCATAAAACGAAAGTTCAAAACATAAGTCCCATAGTTCATAAGTTTAAAGTCCAAAACGTAGGTTTAATAAATTCATAAGGATTAAATGTTTAACACGGGACTTAACATCCATATTCCACAACAACCTCCACCTCGTGCAAGCTCCGTAAGCATCTAGCGACCTGTAAGGCATGTAACAACGAGTCAACAACAAAGTTGAGTGAGTTCACGTTTGGTTGTTTAGTTTTAAGTTGTTTCTGAAAAACGTGGTTTGACTTTCGTTGGCATATTTGCAGTGGGGGTTAACCCGTAGTTGAAAGTACGTTTAACCAGTTCCTTTTATTACCCAAACCATATCCATAATCAGTGGGGGCATCCCCATGTGAACTTCTAGACGGTATGATATCGACTACTAACGAAAGTAAGTTGTGCCCTAAGTCAATGTCTATCAGCATTGACCCTTTGCCATAGTCCATTAGTACACGCCCGTTCGAACAACACGGTGTGAGGTTTGTTAAACCTAATAGCGCTATTAACTAATGACCCGCTCGCCATCGGCCTCGGCGATTAAGTTGATATAAAATGAGGGACTTATGATAGAGTTTTGTCTAGTAAGTTTTAAGGTTGTTGTCCAACCCAAGGAGGACGAACGTACGTAGTTCTCCCAAAGAGAATACGCAGGATTAACATTGGCATCCAACCCAAGGAGGATGGCCATACATATCCTACCTAAGTAAGATATGTTGATTCCGTTTTAATTCTTCAACCCATTCCCAAACCACCGGGAATCCCATGCCTTAGAAAGTGTGTGAACTCACCTCGGTTTGCTCGGTTAGATTCTCAAATATAGCTAACAGTCAAGGTCAGTCAATCACGTCCTAATATGATTACCAGTTAGTCATTTAGTGATTTTCAAACATAGCACAAAGTTCCTACACGTATCTATCACATAACATGCATTACTTTAGCTGTTTATGCCCATATAAACTTTCCATCTATTCCCGTTCATAAATAAACATACGATATTGCACATAACACTTTTATTGACACATAATCATGTTAGATCATTCACAGATAGCATACTCGACATTTAGACACGCAAATTACAACTTATGTCGTTTCAGCATAAATATTCAAAACCGGGCTGTTTTCGGACATTTTAATCAAATAGTTAACTTATTCCAAAAATTTCCAAATTTTTATAGAATGTCTTAAACGATCCAAATATTATTGTATAAAAATATCGGGGTCCAGTTCAATACCATTATTTTACAAAAATTCATTTTCCAGACTGAAATCAGATTTATCTTTTTCTGATTGCAGTCCACGGAATAATTTATTAAAAATTCATCATAAGTCCGATTTACGAAATTCTAGTGAGAGAATTACAAATACATCGGTAGTCATCTACTGTACAATTTTCATGATTTAACTCTACACAGAATTCAAGTTATGACTGAAAAAGAACGCATATTTTCAGCAGCAAAAATGCAGCTCTAGCTGCTGTTACAAAACGACACTTTAAAAATAGTAAACGAAGTCCAAAAATTATGATTCCGGTTCCATTAGAACCGTATTTCATAATAACACGTTATAGACTCAAAATATCAGTTTTTCGCTGAGTTATGACCTGTTTACAGCCAACTGAAGTTGGCTGTAAAAGCTTGGACAGATTCTGTTTTTTAGTCTTTAGCTTTCTAATTCGTGTTCGATTGATTCCGTTAACATGTTTAGTGATCACAACAACATCAAACATCAATATTAACTAGCAAATCATCAGGAAATCAATCAAGAATCATAACAACACAAGATCTACATGATTTACACACATAACTTCTCTTTATCCATCTTTTATTCCTTATGTTCAAGACTTTAAGTTATGTTCATTGGTGTTCTTTAACATTTCACCATTTAATCATCTATTAGCCACTAAAATCAAGAACAAGATGGTGATTAGAAGCACTTACTACTAGCACAAGGCTAGGGAAGAAACAAGGTGTAAATGTGGTGGATAAAAGGTAATGAGAGTGGTTCTTGAACTTCCGAAAGCACCGGGCTTGTTTGTAGGACTCCTTGCTCCTTTGGATGTATGAAAAATGGTTGAACAATAGTGGATGATGGTGGTAGTATGGTGAGGGGGTGGCGACCGTAGGTGGTTATGGAGGGAAGAGAAGAGCTTGGTGTTGGAGTGTTGAGAATGAGAGAGAATGAAAGACTAGCATGTATATTTATAAACCAAATTCCTTATTGTCCAACATACATAGTGTTCCATATCTTCCAACATATGTTAACAAATACATGTAAGCATAACACAGTAATCAGAGAGCAGTTAAATGATTCAGCACAGTCATCAAGTAATTTAATTAACATAAATAGATTGTACGGTTACATGTAAATTTGAGGGTTGTCATAATATATATATATATATAGGGTTCTAGAGTGAACACTAATGTATTTGCGAACTGAATGAACAAATCTTGGCCATTGATTTACACACGTGGATGGCTAGGATTTCATCATCAAATCGTAAAATACACTAGTGTATTTCATCATCAAATTCTGGCCATTGATCCAAACACATGTATGACCAGGATTAGTTCGCTCAGTTTGCAAACTACACTAGTGTTCTCTCTTGAACCTAATCATATGTATATATATATAGGGGATGGTTCAAATGAAAACCACTTTTATTGTGAAAACTCGAAAACTAACTAAAAAAAGCCTAAAAAACTCACAAATTTTTTTTTTCAATTTTTTTATAAAAATCGCTGGTTTTTATATATATAAAAAAAAATTTAAAAATAATTTTTTTTTTGTAGTACACATACACATATGTAGTATTACACATGTGCACTACACAATTTTTTTTTGTTTTTTTAAAATTCTTTTATATAGAAAAAGCTGCGAAAATTGGGTTTCAAAAAATAAAAAAATTGGTATGTTTTTTTGGCTTTTTTTAATTAATTTTCGAGTTTTCACAATAACTAGTGGTTTTCATTTGAAACTTCCCTTATATATATATATATATATATATATATATATATATATATATATATATATATATATATATATATATATATATATATATATATATATATATAGGGGGCCACTAGAATGAGAACCACCACGAGTTATGAGAACCGCGAGAACCAAGTGCCACGGAGGGCCGTTGACCACGAAATTTTTTTTACACCTAGATCCGTATATTTTAAGACCCGATGTAAATTTTGGGTTCAAACGGCGCGCCCGAGGGGGTAGTTTTTTACGCCCAAAGTTTGGGTTTTTTTAATTTTTCTGTTTTTTTTTAACCAAACTTTGGGCGTAAAAAACTACCCCCTCGGGCGCGCCGTTTTAACCCAAAATTTAAACCCGGTCTTAAAATATACGGATCTAGGTGTAAAAAAAATTTCGTGGTCAACGGCCCTCCGTGGCACATGGTTCTCGCGGTTCTCAAAACTCGTGGTGGTTCTCATTCTAGCGGCTCCCTATATATATATATATATATAGAGGCCGGTTAACGTACAAATGCGCTTATCGTACATTACGTACGCTACAATCTCAGCCGTCAGATCATCTTCCCGCATTGAAAATCGCATGTGATATTGAATTACCACATGCGAAATTGTTACCAACATTATCACATGCGAAATTGAATTACCACATGCGAAATTGTTACAAAAAAAACAACCTGTTATTTCATCAAAATTATCACATGCGAAATTGAATTACCACATGCGAAATTGTTACAAAAAAAACAACCTTCTATTTCATCAAAATTATCACATGCGAAATTGAATTACCACATGCGAAATTGTTACAAAAAAACACCTGCTATTTCATCAAAATTATCACATGCGACATTATTACAAAAAAAAAAACAACATGCGATTTTCATTGCGGGAAGATGATCTGACGGCTGAGATTGGCGCGTACGTAATGTACGATAAGGGCATTTGTACAGTACTCTTTACCTATATATATATATATATATATAGGGTAAGGTTCATGCGAGAACCACCCTTATTGCGAGAACCGCGAGAACCAATGTGAACACAAAATAAAATCTAAAAAAAATCAAAAAAGCACTCAAAAATTTTTTTTATATTTTTTTAATATTTTTTTAATAAAAATCGCTATATTTCGTTACCATAAAAAAAAAAAAAAAACTTTTTTTTTCGAGTAACAGTTATCCATGCACATGTGCATATGTATCATTACTTCAACAAATTCAGTAATACGTTATTAGGAATAGACAATTGAACTTTAATTTACAATACCATTAGTAATACACTACTTTTTACATTACCAATATTCAAAATGCACATGTGCATAATTAGGTATAACCATGATATAACGTGTTTTGTTACAAAAAGTTTGTGATTTTGAATGGAGAAGTAGGCTCATATACATGTTTTTTGGTTAGTTATATCTAGTGGTTGATGGTTTGGTTATAGTTGTCAATTTTTTATGTAATATGTTGATTGGATGGTATAAATGGTGTTTACATACATGTATTAAAGTGAAAATATTGTTAATGGTATTGTATTATGGATGGTAGGAGGTAATGGTATTGTATTATGGATGGTAGAAGGTAATGGTAGTGTATTATGGATGGTATGATAGATGAAAAAGGAAAGTGTATTCAAAGTGGTGTACCAAAACACCTTATTTAATGTTGATACATATAAAATGCACATGTGCATTTCTAATATTGGTAATGTAAAAAGTAGTGTATTACATATGGTAGTGTAAATAAAGTGCAATTGTCTAATATGTGTAATGAATTACGGAATTTGTCAAAGAAATGACAAAAATGCACATGTGCATGCTTGTGTATTATGGATGGAATGATAGATGAAAGAGAAAGTAGTGTACCAAAACACCTTATTTCCTGTTAATACATATAAATGCACATGTGCATTTCTAACATTGTTAACGTAAAAAGTAGTGTATTACACGTGGTAGTGTAAATGAAAGTGCAATTGACTATTATTTGTAATGAATTACGGAATTTGACAAAGAAACGATACATATGCACATGTGCATGGATAACTGTTACTCGAAATTTTTTATTTATTTTTTTTTTTTGAAATTTTTTTTTTATTTTTTTTATTAACAAAATATTGCGATTTTTTCAAAAAAAATAGTAAAAAAATAAATTTTTTTTTTGGGTGTTTTTTAGATTTTTTTAGGAATTACTGTTTGTGTTCACACTGGTTCTCGCGGTTCTCGCAATAAGGGGTGGTTCCTAACTGATCTTTGTCATATATATATATATATATATATGCGGTAAAAGTTGGCTACAAAGTCTACTTTTCCTACAAATTGTGGAAGTGTTCTCATTGTGACATGTTGCATCAGGAATTTTATACTAAAGGGCATAAAGGTAATTGAATAATTAACAATATTTATGAAAGCTTTATCATTTAAACAAAAAGGGAGATTTTTAAGAAAACAATATATCTTTTAAGAATTCAAAATCATAAGTTATTTATTATATGAAGAACGCATACTGAATCATTAAAAGGTTTAATGAAGGACATGTACTTGTACTTATTGTTGTGTGTGTTAGTTATTTCGGTACATCAATATGTGTTATACTAGTCATTGATGTGTATTTTTTGACGTAAGGTTCACAATGACGTAAAATTAAAATGGGATATACCGGGCTATGATTCGAGTTACAGGAACAAGGGCCAAACCAACCACCCAAGAATGGAATCATCGAGGGAAAACACTTGACAACCTCTTAGAAGCAGCTTTTCTTGCCACCAGACCTTTCTCCATCAATTAAGAATCTGATGCCGTCACTAAACACATTCCTTAAATTGTAGCCATTTGTTGAGTGTTTTTTTGTGTCTAATCCGCATCACCATTTCCCTTGATTTTCTTGAATGTATATCTTTTAAATATCAACATATACACGTGTGATTTAGTTTACGATGATTTTTCAAAGCCGAGAACCTCGATCAGAGAGTAAAAAAGGCGTAAGGTTAACAATGGTGTAAAATTAAAATGGGAAATACCGGGCTAGGATTCGAGTTACAGGAACAAGGGCCAAACCAACCACCCAAGAATGGAATCGTCGAGCGAAGAAACTTGACAACCTCCAAGAAGCACCTTTTCTTGCCACCAGACCTTTCTCCATCAATTAGGAATTTGATGCCGTCACTAAACACATTCCTTGAATTGTAGCCATTTGTTGAGTGTTTTTTTTGTGTCAAATCCGCATACATATCACCATTGCCCTTGATTTTCTTGACTGTAAATCTCTTAAATGTCAACATATACATGTGTGATTTAGTTTACGAAGATTTTTCAATGCCGAGAACCTCGATCAGAGAGTAAAAAAGGCGTAAGGTTCACAATGGTGTAATATTAAAATGGGATATACCGGGCTAGGATTCCAGTTACAGGAACAAGGGCCAAACCAACCACCCAAGAATGGAATCGTCGAGCGAAAACACTTGACAACCTCCTAGAAGCAGCTTTTCTTGCCACCAGACCTTTCTGCATCAATTAGGAATCTGATGCCGTCAATAAACACATTCCTTAAACTGTAGCCATTTGTTGAGTGTTTTTTTTTGGTGTATGATCCGCATATATATCACCATTGCCCTTGATTTTCTTGACTGTATATCTCTTAAATGTCAACATATACAAGTGTGATTTAGTTTACGAAGATTTTTCAATGTCGAGAACCTCGATCAGAGAGTAAAAAAGAAGTAAGGTTCACAATGGTGTAAAATTAAAATGGGATATACCGCGCTAGGATTCGAGTTACAGGAACAAGGGCCAAACCAACCACCCAAGAATGGAATCGTCGAGCGAAAACACTTGACAACATCCTAGAAGCAGCTTTTCTTGCCACCAGACCTTTCTCCATCAATTAGGAATCTAATGCCGTCCCTAAACACATTCCTTAAATTGTAGCCAATTGTTGAGTGTTTGTTTTTTTGGTGTCTAATCCGCATATATATCACCATTGCCCTTGATTTTCTTGACTGTATATCTCTTAAATGTCAACATATACACGTGTGATTTAGTTTACGAAGATTTTTCAATGCCGAGAACCTCGATCAGAGAGTAAAAAAGGAGTAAGGTTCACTATGGTGTAAAATTAAAATGGGATATACCGGGCTAGGATTCGAGTTTCAGGAACAAGGGCCAAACCAACCACCCAAGAATGGAATCGTCGAGCGAAAAGACTTGACAACCTAAGAAGCAGCTTTTCTTGCCACCAGACCTTTCTCCATCAATTAGGAATCTGATGCCGTCACTAAACACATTCCTTAAATTGTAGCCATTTGTTGAGTATTTTTTTGGTGTCTAATCCGCATATATATCACCATTTCCCTTGATTTCTTGACTGAATATCTCTTAAATGTCACAATATACACGTGAGATTTAGTTTACGAAGATTTTTCAATGCCGAGAAACACGATCAGAGAGTAAAAAAGGCGTAAGGTTCACAATGGTGTAAAATTAAAATGGGATATACCGGGTTAGGATTCGAGTTACAGGAACAAGGGCCAAACCAACCACCCAAGAATGGAATCATCGAGCGAAAACACTTGACAACCTCCCAGAAGCAGCTTCTCTTGCCACCAGACCTTTCTCCATCAATTAGGAATCTGATGCCCTCACTAAACACATTCCTTAAATTGTAGCCATTTTTTGAGTTTTTTTGGTGTCTAATCCGCATATATATCACCAATGCCCTTGATTTTATTGACTGTATATCTCTTAAATGTCAACTTATACACGTCTGATTTAGTTTACGAAGATTTTTCAATGCCGAGAACCTCGATCAGAGAGTAAAAGAGGCGTAAGGTTCACAATGGTTTAAAATTAAAATGGGATATACCGGGCTAGGATTCGAGTTACAGGAACAAGAGCCAAACCAACCACCCAAGAATGGAATCGTCGAACGAAAACACTTGACAACTTCCTAGAATCAGCTTTTTTTGCCACCAGACCTTTCTCCATCAATTAGGAATCTAATGCCGTCACTAAACACATTCCTTAAATTGTAGCCATTTGTTGAGTGTTTTTTTTTTGTGTCTAATCCGCATATATATCACCATTGCCCTTGATTTTCTTGACTGTATATCTCTTAAATGTCAACATATGCACGTGTGATTTAGTTTACGAAGATTTTTCAATGCCGAGAAACTTGATCAGTTAGTAAAAAATGCGTGAGGTTCACAATGGTGTAAAATTAAAATGGGATATACCGGGCTAGGATTCGAGTTACAGGAACAAGGGCCAAACCAACCACCCAAGAATGGAATCGTCGAGCGAAAACACTTGTCAACCTCCTAGAAAAAGCTTTTCTTGCCACCAGACCTTTCTCCATCAATTAGGAATCTGATGCCATCACTAAACACATTTCTTAAATTGTAGCTATTTGTTGAGTGTTCTTTTTTGGTGTCTAATCCGCGTATATATCACCATTGCCATTGATATTCTTGACTGTATATCTCTTAAATGTCAACATATACACGTGTGGGTTAGTTTACGAAGATTTTTCATTGCCGAGAACCTGGATCAGAGAGTAAAAAAGGCGTAAGGTTCACAATGGTGTAAGATTAAAATGGAATATACCAGGCTAGGATTCGAGTTACAGGAATAAGGGCCAAACCAACCACCCAAGAATGGAATCGTCGAGCGAAAACACTTGACAACCTTTTAGAAGCAGCTTTTCTTGCCACCAGACCTTTCTGCATCAATTAGGAATCTGATGCCGTCACTAAACACATTCCTTAAATTATAGCCATTTGTTGAGTGTTTTTTTTTGTGTCTAATCTGCATATATATCACCATTGCCCTTGATTTTCTTGACTGTATATCTCTCAAATGTCAACATATACACGTGTGATTTAGTTTACGAATATTCTTCAATGCCGAGAACCTCGATCAGAGAGTAAAAAAGGAGTAAGGTTCACTATGGTGTAAAATTAAAATGGGATATACCGGGCTAGGATTCGAGTTACAGGAACAAGGGCCAAACCAACCACCCAAGAATGGAATCGTCTAGCGAAAACACTTGACAACCTCCTAGAAGCAGCTTTTCTTGCCACCAGACCTTTCTCCATCAATTAGGAATCTGATGCCGTCACTAAACACATTCCTTAAATTGTAGCCATTTGTTGAGTGTTTTTTTTTGTGTCTAATCTGCATATATATCACCATTGCCCTTGATTTTTCTTGACGGTATATCTCTTAAATGTCAACATATACACGTGTGATTTAGTTTACGAAGATTTTTCAATGCCGAGAAACTTGATTAGATAGTAAAAAATGCGTGAGGTTCACAATGGTGTAAAATTAAAATGGAATATACCGGGCTAGGATTCGAGTTACAGGAACAAGGGCCAAACCAACCACCTAAGAATGGAATCGTCAAGCGAAAACACTTGACAACCTCCTTGAAGCAGCTTTTCTTGCCAGCAGACCTTTCTCCATCAATTAGGAATCTGATGCCATCACTAAACACATTTCTTAAATTGTAGCTATTTGTTGAGTGTTTTTTTTTGGTGTCTAATCCGCGTATATATCACCATTGCCCTTGATTTTCTTGATTGTATATCTCTTAAATGTCAACATATACACGTGTGAGTTAGTTTACGAAGATTTTTCAATGCCGAAAACCTCGATCAGAGAGTAAAAAGGCGCAAGGTTCACAATAGTGTAAAATTAAAATGGGATATACCGGGCTAGTATTCGAGTTACAGGAATAAGGGCCAAACCAACCACCCAAGAATGGAATCGCCGAGCGAAAACACTTGACAACCTTTTAAAAGCAGCTTTTCTTGCCACCAAACCTTTCTCCATCAATAAGGAATTTGATGCCATCACTAAACACATTCCCTAAATTGTCGCCATTTGTTGAGTGTTTTTTTTGGTGTCTAATCTGCATATATATCACAATTTCCCTTGATTTTCTTGACTGTATATCTCTTAAATGTCAACATATATACGTGTGATTTAGTTTACGGAGATTTCTGAATGTCGAGAACCTCGATCAGAGAGTAAAAAAGGCGTAAGGATCACAATGGTGTAAAATTAAAACGGGATATACCGGGCTAGGATTCGAGTTACATGAACAAGGGCCAAACCAACCACCTAAGAATTGAATCGTCGAGTGAAAACACTTGACAACCTCCTAGAAGCAGTTTTTCTTGCCACCAGACCTTTCTCCATCAATTAGGAATCTGATGCCGTCACTAAACACATTCCTTAAATTGTAGCCATTTGTTGAGTGTTTTTTTTGGTGTCTAATCCACATATATATCACCATTGCCCTTGATTTCTTGACTGAATATCTCTTAAATGTCAACATATACACGTGTGATTTAGTTTACGAAGATTTTTAAATGCCGAGAAACTCGATCAGAGAGTAAAAAAGGCGTAAGGTTCACAATGGTGTAAAATTAAAATGGGATATACCGGGCTAGGATTCGAGTTAAAAGAAGAAGGGCCAAACCAACCACCCAAGAATGGAATCATCGAGCGAAAACATTTGACAACCTCCTAGAAGCAGCTTTTCTTTTCACCAGACCTTTCTCCATCAATTAGGAATCTGATGCCGTGACTAAACACATTCCTTAAATTGTAGCCATTTGTTGAGTTTTTTTTGGTGTCTAATCCGCATAAATATCACTAATGCCTATGATTTTCTTGACTGTATATCTCTTAAATGTCAACTTATACACGTGTGATTTAGTTTACGAAGATTTTTCATTGCCGAGAACCTCGATCAGAGAGTAAAAAAGGCGTAAGGTTCACAATGGTGTAAAATTAAAATGGGATATACCGGGCTAGGATTCGAGTTACAGGAACAAGACCCAAACCAACCACCCAAGAATGGAATCGTCGAGCGAAAACACTTGACAACTTCCTAGAAGCAGCTTTTTTTGCCACCAGACCTTTCTCCATCAAGTAGGAATCTGATGCCGTCACTAAACACATTCCTTAAATTGTAGCCATTTGTTGAGTGTTTTTTTTTGTGTCTAATCTGCATATATATCACCATTGCCCTTGATTTTCTTGACTGTATATCTCTTAAATGTCAACATATACACGTGTGATTTAGTTTACGAAGATTTTTCAATGCCGAGAAACTTGATCAGATAGTAAAAAACACGTGAGGTTCACAATGGTTTAAAATTAAAATGGGATATACCGGGCTAGGATTCGAGTTACAGGAACAAGGGCCAAACCAACCACCCAAGAATGGAATCGTCGAGCGAAAACACTTGACAACCTCCTAGAAGCAGCTTTTCTTGCCAGCAGACCTTTCTCCATCAATTAGGAACCTGATGCCATCACTAAACACATTTCTTAAATTGTAGCTATTTGTTGAGTGTTTTTTTTGGTGTCTAATCCGTGTATATATCACCATTGCCCTTGATTTTCTTGATTGTATATCTCTTAAATGTCAACATATACACGTGTGAGTTAGTTTACGAAGATTTTTCAATGCCGAAAACCTTGATCAGAGAGTAAAAAGGCGTAAGGTTAACAATGGTGTAAAATTAAAATGGGATATACCGGGGCTAGTATTCGAGTTACAGGAAGAAGGGCCAAACCAACCACCCAAGAATGGAATCATCGAGCGAAAACACTTGACAACCTCCTAGAAGCAACTTTTCTTGCCAACAGACCTTTCTCCATCAATTAGGAATCTGATGTCGTCACTAAACACATTCCTTAAATTGTAGCCATTTGTTGAGTTTTTTTTTGGTGTCTAATCCGCATATATATCACCAATGCCCTTGATTTCTTGACGGAATATTTCTTAAATGTCAACATATACACGTGTGATTTAGTTTACGAAGATTTTTAAATGCCGAGAAACTCGATCAGAGAGTAAAAAAGGCGTAAGGTTCACAATGGTGTAAAATTAAAATGGGATATACCGGACTAGGATTCGAGTTACAAGAAGAAGGGCCAAACCAACCACCCAAGAATGGAATCATCGAGCGAAAACACTTGACAACCTCCTAGAAGCAGCTTTTCTTGCCACAAGACCTTTCTCCATCAATTAGGAATCTGATGCCGTGACTAAACACATTCCTTAAATTGTAGCCATTTGTTGAGTTTTTTTTGGTGTCTAATCCGCATAAATATAACTAATGACTATGATTTTCTTGACTGTATATCTCTTAAATGTCAACTTATACACGTGTGATTTAGTTTACGAAGATTTTTCAATGCCGAGAACCTCGATCAGAGAGTAAAAAAGGCGTAAGGTTCATAATGGTGTAAAATTAAAATGGGATATACCGGGCTAGGATTCGAGTTACAGGAACAAGAGCCAAACCAACCACCCAAGAATGGAATCGTCGAACGAAAACATTTGACAACTTCCTAGAAGCAGCTTTTTTTGCCACCAGACCTTTCTCCATCAATTAGGAATCTGATGCCGTCACTAAACACATTCCTTAAATTGTAGCCATTTGTTGAGTGTTTTTTTTGTGTCTAATCTGCATATATATCACCATTGCCCTTGATTTTCTTGACTGTATATCTCTTAAATGTCAACATATACACGTGTGATTTAGTTTACGAAGATTTTTCAATGCCGAGAAACTTGATCAGATAGTAAAAAACGCGTGAGGTTCACAATGGTGTAAAATTAAAATTGGATATACCGGGCTAGGATTCGAGTTACAGGAACAAGGGCCAAACCAACCACCCAAGAATGGAATCGTCGAGCGAAAACACTTGACAACCTCCTAGAAGCAGCTTTTCTTGCCAGCAGACCTTTCTCCATCAATTAGGAATCTGATGCCATCACTAAACACATTTCTTAAATTGTAGCTATTTGTTGAGTGTTTTTTTTTTGTGTCTAATCCGCGTATATATCACCATTGCCCTTGAGTTTCTTGATTGTATATCTCTTAAATGTCAACATATACACGTGTGATTTAGTTTACGAAGATTTTTCAAAGCCGAGAAACTTGATCAGATAGTAAAAAACGCGTGAGGTTCACAATGGTGTAAAATTAAAATGGGATATACCGGGCTAGGATTCGAGTTACAGGAACAAGGGCCAAACCAACCACCCAAGAATGGAATCGTCGAGCGAAAACACTTGACAACCTCCTAGAAGCAGCTTTTCTTGCCAGCAGACCTTTCTCCATCAATTAGGAATCTGATGCCATCACTAAACACATTTCTTAAATTGTAGCTATTTGTTGAGTGTTTTTTTTTGGTGTCTAATCCGTGTATATATCACCATTGCCCTTGATTTTCTTGATTGTATATCTCTTAAATGTCAACATATACACGTGTGAGTTAGTTTACGAAGATTTTTCAATGCCGAAAACCTTGATCAGAGAGTAAAAAGGCGTAAGGTTAACAATGGTGTAAAATTAAAATGGGATATACCGGGGCTAGTATTCGAGTTACAGGAAGAAGGGCCAAACCAACCACCCAAGAATGGAATCATCGAGCGAAAACACTTGACAACCTCCTAGAAGCAACTTTTCTTGCCAACAGACCTTTCTCCATCAATTAGGAATCTGATGTCGTCACTAAACACATTCCTTAAATTGTAGCCATTTGTTGAG
The DNA here is from genome assembly GCA_030545235.1 of Helianthus tuberosus. Lineage (NCBI taxonomy): Eukaryota > Viridiplantae > Streptophyta > Magnoliopsida > Asterales > Asteraceae > Helianthus > Helianthus tuberosus. The sequence goes on along the minus strand of CM060387.1, from coordinate 40,071,335 downwards.
TTTTTTTTTGGTGTCTAATCCGCATATATATCACCAATGCCCTTGATTTCTTGACGGAATATTTCTTAAATGTCAACATATACACGTTTGATTTAGTTTACGAAGATTTTTAAATGCCGAGAAACTCGATCAGAGAGTAAAAAAGGCGTAAGGTTCACAATGGTGTAAAATTAAAATGGGATATACCGGACTAGGATTCGAGTTACAAGAAGAAGGGCCAAACCAACCACCCAAGAATGGAATCATCGAGCGAAAACACTTGACAACCTCCTAGAAGCAGCTTTTCTTGCCACAAGACCTTTCTCCATCAATTAGGAATCTGATGCCGTGACTAAACACATTCCTTAAATTGTAGCCATTTGTTGAGTTTTTTTTTGGTGTCTAATCCGCATAAATATAACTAATGACTATGATTTTCTTGACTGTATATCTCTTAAATGTCAACTTATACACGTGTGATTTAGTTTACGAAGATTTTTCAATGCCGAGAACCTCGATCAGAGAGTAAAAAAGGCGTAAGGTTCATAATGGTGTAAAATTAAAATGGGATATACCGGGCTAGGATTCGAGTTACAGGAACAAGAGCCAAACCAACCACCCAAGAATGGAATCGTCGAACGAAAACATTTGACAACTTCCTAGAAGCAGCTTTTTTTGCCACCAGACCTTTCTCCATCAATTAGGAATCTGATGCCGTCACTAAACACATTTCTTAAATTGTAGCCATTTGTTGAGTGTTTTTTTTGTGTCTAATCTGCATATATATCACCATTGCCCTTGATTTTCTTGACTGTATATCTCTTAAATGTCAACATATACACGTGTGATTTAGTTTACGAAGATTTTTCAATGCCGAGAAACTTGATCAGATAGTAAAAAACGCGTGAGGTTCACAATGGTGTAAAATTAAAATTGGATATACCGGGCTAGGATTCGAGTTACAGGAACAAGGGCCAAACCAACCACCCAAGAATGGAATCGTCGAGCGAAAACACTTGACAACCTCCTAGAAACAGCTTTTCTTGCCAGCAGACCTTTCTCCATCAATTAGGAATCTGATGCCATCACTAAACACATTTCTTAAATTGTAGCTATTTGTTGAGTGTTTTTTTTTTGTGTCTAATCCGCGTATATATCACCATTGCCCTTGATTTTCTTGATTGTATATCTCTTAAATGTCAACATATACACGTGTGATTTAGTTTACGAAGATTTTTCAATGCCGAGAAACTTGATCAGATAGTAAAAAACGCGTGAGGTTCACAATGGTGTAAAATTAAAATGGGATATACCGGGCTAGGATTCGAGTTACAGGAACAAGGGCCAAACCAACCACCCAAGAATGGAATCGTCGAGCGAAAACACTTGACAACCTCCTAGAAGCAGCTTTTCTTGCCAGCAGACCTTTCTCCATCAATTAGGAATCTGATGCCATCACTAAACACATTTCTTAAATTGTAGCTATTTGTTGAGTGTTTTTTTTTGGTGTCTAATCCGCGTATATATCACCATTGCCCTTGATTTCTTGACTGAATATCTCTTAAATGTCTACATATACACGTGTGATTTAGTTTACGAAGATTTTTCAATGCCGAGAAACTCGGTCAGAGAGTAAAAAAGGCGTTAGGTTCACAATGGTGTAAAATTAAAATGGGATATACCGGGCTAGGATTCGAGTTACAGGAAGAAGGGCCAAACCAACCACCCAAGAATGGAATCATCGAGCGAAAACACTTGACAACCTCCTAGAAGCAGCTTTTCTTGCCAGCAGACCTTTCTCCATCAATTAGGAATCTGATGCCGTCACTAAACACATTCCTTAAATTGTAGCCATTTGTTGAGTTTTTTTTGGTGTCTAATCCGCATATATATCACCAATGCCCTTGATTTCTTGACTGAATATCTCTTAAATGTCAACTTATACACGTGTGATTTAGTTTACGAAGATTTTTCAATGCCGAGAACCTCGATCAGAGAGTAAAAAAGGTGTAAGGTTCACAATGGTGTAAAATTAAAATGGGATATACCGGGCTAGGATTCGAGTTACGGGAACAAGAGCCAAACCAACCACCCAAGAATGGAATCGTCGAGCGAAAACACTTGACAACTTCCTAGAAGCAACTTTTTTTTGCCTCCAGACCTTTCTCCATCAATTAGGAATCTGATGCCGTCACTAAACACATTCCTTAAATTGTAGCCATTTGTTGAGTGTTTTTTTTTGTGTGTAATCTGCATATATATCACCATTGCCCTTGATTTTCTTGACTGCATATCTCTTAAATGTCAACATATACACATGTGATTTAATTTACGAAGATTTTTCAATGCCGAGAAACTTGATCAGATATTAAAAAATGCGTGAGGTTCACAATGGTGTAAAATTAAAATGGAATATACCGGGCTAGGATTCGAGTTACATGAACAAGGGCCAAACCAACCACCTAAGAATGGAATCGTCGAGCGAAAACACTTGACAACCTCCTTGAAGCACCTTTTCTTGCCAGCAGACCTTTCTCCATCAATTAGGAATCCGATGCCATCACTAAACACATTTCATAAATTGTAGCTATTTGTTGAGTGTTTTTTTTGGTGTCTAATCCACATATATATCACCATTGCCCTTGATTTCTTAACTGAATATCTCTTAAATATCAACATATACACGTGTGATTTAGTTTACGAAGATTTTTCAATGCCGAGAAACTCGATCAGAGAGTAAAAAAGGCGTAAGGTTCACAATGGTGTAAAATTAAAATGGGATATACCGGGCTAGGATTCGAGTTACAGGAAGTAGGGCCAAACCAACCACCCAAGAATGGAATCATCGAGCGAAAACACTTGACAACCTCCTAGAAGAAGCTTTTCTTGCCACCAGACCTTTCTCCATCAATTAGGAATCTGATGCCGTCACTAAACACATTCCTTAAATTGTAGCCATTTGTTGAGTTTTTTTTGGTGTCTAATCCGCATATGTATCACCAATGCCCTTGATTTTCTTGATCGTATATCTCTTAAATGTCAACTTATACACGTGTGATTTAGTTTACGAAGATTTTTCAATTCCGAGAACCTCGATCAGAGAGTAAAAAAGGCGTATGGTTCACAATGGTGTAAAATGAAAATGGGATATACCGGGCTAGGATTCGAGTTACAGGAAGAAGAGCCAAACCAACCACCCAAGAATGGAATCGTCGAGCGAAAACACTTGAAAACTTCCTAGAAGCACCTTTTTTTGCCACCAGACCTTTCTCCATCAATTAGGAATCTGATGCCGTCACTAAACACATTCCTTAAATTGTAGCCATTTGTTCAGTGTTTTTTTTGTGTCTAATCTGCATATATATCACCATTGCCTTTGATTTTTCTTGATGGTATATCTCTTAAATGTCAACATATACACGTGTGATTTAGTTTACGAAGATTTTTCAATGCCGAGAAACTTGATCAGATAGTAAAAAATGCGTGAGGTTCACAATGGTGTAAAATTAAAATGGAATATACCGGACTAGGATTCGAGTTACAGGAACAAGGGCCAAACCAACCACCTAAGAATGGAATCGTCAAGCGAAAACACTTGACAACCTCCTTGAAGCAGCTTTTCTTGCCAGCAGACCTTTCTCCATCAATTAGGAATCTGATGCCATCACTAAACACATTTCTTAAATTGTAGCTATTTGTTGAGTGTTTTTTTTTGGTGTCTAATCCGCGTATATATCACCATTGCCCTTGATTTTCTTGATTGTATATCTCTTAAATGTCAACATATACACGTGTGAGTTAGTTTACGAAGATTTTTCAATGCCGAAAACCTCGATCAGAGTGTAAAAAGGCGTAAGGTTCACAATGGTGTAAAATTAAAATGGGATATACCGGGCTAGTATTCGAGTTACAGGAATAAGGGCCAAACCAACCACCCAAGAATGGAATCGCCGAGCGAAAACACTTGACAACCTTTTAAAAGCAGCTTTTCTTGCCACCAAACCTTTCTCCATCAATAAGGAATTTGATGCCGTCACTAAACACATTCCCTAAATTGTCGCCATTTGTTGAGTGTTTTTTTTGGTGTCTAATCTGCATATATATCACAATTTCCCTTGATTTTCTTGACTGTATATCTCTTAAATGTCAACATATATACGTGTGATTTAGTTTACGGAGATTTCTCAATGTCGAGAACCTCGATCAGAGAGTAAAAAAGGCGTAAGGTTCACAATGGTGTAAAATTAAAATGGAATATACCGGGCTAGGATTCGAGTTACAGGAACAAGGGCCAATCCAACCACCTAAGAATGGAATCGTCAAGCGAAAACACTTGACAACCTCCTTGAAGCAGTTTTTCTTGCCAGCAGACCTTTCTCCATCAATTAGGAATCTGATGCCATCACTAAACACATTTCTTAAATTGTAGCTATTTGTTGAGTGTTTTTTTTGGTGTCTAATCCGCGTATATATCACCATTGCCCTTGATTTTCTTAATTGTATATCTCTTAAATGTCAACATATACACGTGTGAGTTAGTTTACGAAGATTTTTCAATGCCGAAAACCTCGATCAGAGAGTAAAAAGGCGTAAGGTTCACAATGGTTTAAAATTAAAATGGGATATACCGGGCTAGTATTCGAGTTACAGGAATAAGGGCCAAACCAACCACCCAAGAATGGAATCGCCGAGCGAAAACACTTGACAACCTTTTAAAAGCAGCTTTTCTTGCCACCAAACCTTTCTCCATCAATAAGGAATTTGATGCCGTCACTAAACACATTCACTAAATTGTCGCCATTTGTTGAGTGTTTTTTTTGGTGTCTAATCTGCATATATATCACAATTTCCCTTGATTTTCTTGATTGTATATCTCTTAAACGTCAACAAATATACGTGTGATTTAGTTTACGGAGATTTCCCAATGTCGAGAACCTCGATCAGAGAGTAAAAAAGGCGTAAGGTTCACAATGGTGTAAAATTAAAATGGGATATACCGGGCTAGGATTCGAGTTACAGGAACAAGGGCCAAACCAACCACCTAAGAATGGAATCGTCGAGCGAAAACACTTGACAACCTCCTAGAAGCAGTTTTTCTTGCCACCAGACCTTTCTCCATTAATTAGGAATCTGATGCCGTCACTAAACACATTCCTTAAATTGTAGCCATTTGTTGAGTTTTTTTTTGGTGTCTAATCCGCATATATATCACCATTGCCCTTGATTTCTTGACTGAATATCTCTTAAATGTCAACATATACACGTGTGATTTAGTTTACGAAGATTTTTAAATGCCGATAAACTCGATCAGAGAGTAAAAAAGGTGTAAGGTTCACAATGGTGTAAAATTAAAATGGGATATAACGGGCTAGGATTCGAGTTACAAGAAGAAGGGCCAAACCAACCACCCAAGAGTGGAATCATCGAGCGAAAACACTTGACAACCTCCTAGAAGCAGCTTTTCTTGCCACCAGACCTTTCTCCATCAATTAGGAATCTGATGCCGTGACTAAACACATTCCTTAAATTGTAGCCATTTGTTGAGTTTTTTTTAGTGTCTAATCCGCATAAATATCACTAATGCCTATGATTTTCTTGACTGTATATCTCTTAAATGTCAACTTGTACACGTGTGATTTAGTTTACGAAGATTTTTCAATGCCGAGAACCTCGATCAGAGAGTAAAAAAGGCGTAAGGTTCACAATGGTGTAAAATTAAAATGGGATATACCGGGCTAGTATTCGAGTTACAGGAATAAGGGCCAAACCAACCACCCAAGAATGGAATCGCCGAGCGAAAACACTTGACAACCTTTTAAAAGCAGCTTTTCTTGCCACCAAACCTTTCTCCATCAATAAGGAATTTGATGCCGTTACTAAACACATTCCCTAAATTGTCGCTATTTGTTGAGTGTTTTTTTTGGTGTCTAATCTGCATATATATCACAATTTCCCTTGATTTTCATTGACTGTATATCTCTTAAATGTCAACATCTATACGTGTGATTTAGTTTATGGAGATTTCTCAATGTCGAGAACCTCGATCAGAGAGTAAAAAAGGCGTAAGGTTCACAATGGTGTAAAATTAAAATGGAATATACCGGGCTAGGATTTGAGTTACAGGAACAAGGGCCAATCCAACCACCTAAGAATGGAATCGTCAAGCGAAAACACTTGACAACCTCCTTGAAGCAGCTTTTCTTGCCAGCAGACCTTTCTCCATCAATTAGGAATCTGATGCCATCACTAAACACATTTCTTAAATTGTAGCTATTTGTTGAGTGTTTTTTTTGGTGTCTAATCCGCGTATATATCACCATTGCCCTTGATTTTCTTGATTGTATATCTCTTAAATGTCAACATATACACGTGTGAGTTAGTTTACGAAGATTTTTCAATGCCGAAAACCTCGATCAGAGTGTAAAAAGGCGTAAGGTTCACAATGGTGTAAAATTAAAATGGGATATACCGGGCTAGTATTCGAGTTACAGGAATAAGGGCCAAACCAACCACCCAAGAATGGAATCGTCGAGCGAAAACACTTGACAACCTTTTAAAAGCAGCTTTTCTTGCCACCAAACCTTTCTCCATCAATAAGGAATTTGATGCCGTCACTAAACACATTCCCTAAATTGTCGCCATTTGTTGAGTGTTTTTTTTGGTGTCTAATCTGCATATATATCACAATTTCCCTTGATTTTCTTGACTGTATATCTCTTAAATGTCAACATATATACGTGTGATTTAGTTTACGGAGATTTCTCAATGTCGAGAACCTCGATCTGAGAGTAAAAAAGGCGTAAGGTTCACAATGGTGTAAAATTAAAATGGAATATACCGAGCTAGGATTCGAGTTACAGGAACAAGGGCCAATCCAACCACCTAAGAATGGAATCGTCAAGCGAAAACACTTGACAACCTCCTTGAAGCAGCTTTTCTTGCCAGCAGACCTTTCTCCATCAATTAGGAATCTGATGCCATCACTAAACACATTTCTTAAATTGTAGCTATTTGTTGAGTGTTTTTTTTGGTGTCTAATCCGCGTATATATCACCATTGCCCTTGATTTTCTTGATTGTATATCTCTTAAATGTCAACATATACACGTGTGAGTTAGTTTACGAAGATTTTTCAATGCCGAAAACCTCGATCAGAGAGTAAAAAGGCGTAAGGTTCACAATGGTTTAAAATTAAAATGGGATATACCGGGCTAGTATTCGAGTTTCAGGAATAAGGGCCAAACCAACCACCCAAGAATGGAATCGCCGAGCGAAAACACTTGACAACCTTTTAAAAGCAGCTTTTCTTGCCACCAAACCTTTCTCCATCAATAAGGAATTTGATGCCGTCACTAAACACATTCCCTAAATTGTCGCCATTTGTTGAGTGTTTTTTTTGGTGTCTAATCTGCATATATATCACAATTTCCCTTGATTTTCTTGATTGTATATCTCTTAAATGTCAACAAATATACGTGTGATTTAGTTTACGGAGATTTCTCAATGTCGAGAACCTCGATCAGAGAGTAAAAAAGGCGTAAGGTTCACAATGGTGTAAAATTAAAATGGGATATACCGGGCTAGGATTCGAGTTACAGGAACAAGGGCCAAACCAACCACCTAAGAATGGAATCGTCGAGCGAAAACACTTGACAACCTCCTAGAAGCAGTTTTTCTTGCCACCAGACCTTTCTCCATCAATTAGGAATCTGATGCCGTCACTAAACACATTCCTTAAATTGTAGCCATTTGTTGAGTGTTTTTTTTGGTGTCTAATCCGCATATATATCACCATTGCCCTTGATTTCTTGACTGAATATCTCTTAAATGTCATCATATACACGTGTGATTTAGTTTACGAAGATTTTTAAATGCCGATAAACTCGATCAGAGAGTAAAAAAGGTGTAAGGTTCACAATGGTGTAAAATTAAAATGGGATATAACGGGCTAGGATTCGAGTTACAAGAAGAAGGGCCAAACCAACCACCCAAGAGTGGAATCATCGAGCGAAACACTTGACAACCTCCTAGAAGCAGCTTTTCTTGCCACCAGACCTTTCTCCATCAATTAGGAATCTGATGCCGTGACTAAACACATTCCTTAAATTGTAGTCATTTGTTGAGTTTTTTTTAGTGTCTAATCCGCATAAATATCACTAATGCCTATGATTTTCTTGACTGTATATCTCTTAAATGTCAACTTATACACGTGTGATTTAGTTTACGAAGATTTTTCAATGCCGAGAACCTCGATCAGAGAGTAAAAAAGGCGTAAGGTTCACAATGGTGTAAAATTAAAATGGGATATACCGGGCTAGTATTCGAGTTACAGGAATAAGGGCCAAACCAACCACCCAAGAATGGAATCGCCGAGCGAAAACACTTGACAACCTTTTAAAAGCAGCTTTTCTTGACACCAAACCTTTCTCCATCAATAAGGAATTTGATGCCGTTACTAAACACATTCCCTAAATTGTCGCTATTTGTTGAGTGTTTTTTTTGGTGTCTAATCTGCATATATATCACAATTTCCCATGATTTTCATTGACTGTATATCTCTTAAATGTCAACATATATACGTGTGATTTAGTTTATGGAGATTTCTCAATGTCGAGAACCTCGATCAGAGAGTAAAAAAGGCGTAAGGTTCACAATGGTGTAAAATTAAAATGGAATATACCGGGCTAGGATTAGAGTTACAGGAACAAGGGCCAAACCAACCACCTAAGAATGGAATCGTCAAGCGAAAACACTTGACAACCTCCTTGAAGCAGCTTTTCTTGCCAGCAGACCTTTCTCCATCAATTAGGAATCTGATGCCATCACTAAACACATTTCTTAAATTGTAGCAATTTGTTGAGTGTTTTTTTTTGGTGTCTAATCCGCGTATATATCACCATTGCCCTTGATTTTCTTGATTGTATATCTCTTAAATGTCAACATATACACGTGTGAGTTAGTTTACGAAGATTTTTCAATGCCGAAAACCTCGATCAGAGAGTAAAAAGGCGTAAGGTTCACAATGGTGTAAAATTAAAATAGGATATACCGGGCTAGTATTCGAGTTACAGGAATAAGGTCCAAACCAACCACCCAAGAATGGAATCGCCGAGCGAAAACACTTGACAACCTTTTAAAAGCAGCTTTTCTTGCCACCAAACCTTTCTCCATCAATATGGAATTTGATGCCGTCACTAAACACATTCCCTAAATTGTCGCCATTTGTTGAGTGTTTTTTTTGGTGTCTAATCTGCATATATATCACAATTTCCCTTGATTTTCTTGACTGTATATCTCTTAAATGTCAACATATATACGTGTGATTTAGTTTACGAAGATTTTTCAATTCCGAGAACCTCGATCAGAGAGTAAAAAAGGCGTATGGTTCACAATGGTGTAAAATGAAAATGGGATATACCGGGCTAGGATTCGAGTTACAGGAAGAAGAGCCAAACCAACCACCCAAGAATGGAATCGTCGAGCGAAAACACTTGAAAACTTCCTAGAAGCACCTTTTTTTGCCACCAGACCTTTCTCCATCAATTAGGAATCTGATGCCGTCACTAAACACATTCCTTAAATTGTAGCCATTTGTTCAGTGTTTTTTTTGTGTCTAATCTGCATATATATCACCATTGCCTTTGATTTTTCTTGACGGTATATCTCTTAAATGTCAACATATACACGTGTGATTTAGTTTACGAAGATTTTTCAATGCCGAGAAACTTGATCAGATAGTAAAAAATGCGTGAGGTTCACAATGGTGTAAAATTAAAATGGAATATACCGGACTAGGATTCGAGTTACAGGAACAAGGGCCAAACCAACCACCTAAGAATGGAATCGTCAAGCGAAAACACTTGACAACCTCCTTGAAGCAGCTTTTCTTGCCAGCAGACCTTTCTCCATCAATTAGGAATCTGATGCCATCACTAAACACATTTCTTAAATTGTAGCTATTTGTTGAGTGTTTTTTTTTTGGTGTCTAATCCGCGTATATATCACCATTGCCCTTGATTTTCTTGATTGTATATCTCTTAAATGTCAACATATACACGTGTGAGTTAGTTTACGGAGATTTTTCAATGCCGAAAACCTCGATCAGAGTGTAAAAAGGCGTAAGGTTCACAATGGTGTAAAATTAAAATGGGATATACCGGGCTAGTATTCGAGTTACAGGAATAAGGGCCAAACCAACCACCCAAGAATGGAATCGCCGAGCGAAAACACTTGACAACCTTTTAAAAGCAGCTTTTCTTGCCACCAAACCTTTCTCCATCAATAAGGAATTTGATGCCGTCACTAAACACATTCCCTAAATTGTCGCCATTTGTTGAGTGTTTTTTTTGGTGTCTAATCTGCATATATATCACAATTTCCCTTGATTTTCTTGACTGTATATCTCTTAAATGTCAACATATATACGTGTGATTTAGTTTATGGAGATTTCTCAATGTCGAGAACCTCGATCAGAGAGTAAAAAAGGCGTAAGGTTCACAATGGTGTAAAATTAAAATGGAATATACCGGGCTAGGATTCGAGTTACAGGAACAAGGGCCAATCCAACCACCTAAGAATGGAATCGTCAAGCGAAAACACTTGACAACCTCCTTGAAGCAGTTTTTCTTGCCAGCAGACCTTTCCCCATCAATTAGGAATATGATGCCATCACTAAACACATTTCTTAAATTGTAGCTATTTGTTGAGTGTTTTTTTTGGTGTCTAATCCGCGTATATATCACCATTGCCCTTGATTTTCTTGATTGTATATCTCTTAAATGTCAACATATACACGTGTGAGTTAGTTTACGAAGATTTTTCAATGCCGAAAACCTCGATCAGAGAGTAAAAAGGCGTAAGGTTCACAATGGTTTAAAATTAAAATGGGATATACCGGGCTAGTATTCGAGTTACAGGAATAAGGGCCAAACCAACCACCCAAGAATGGAATCGCCGAGCGAAAACACTTGACAACCTTTTAAAAGCAGCTTTTCTTGCCACCAAACCTTTCTCCATCAATAAGGAATTTGATGCCGTCACTAAACACATTCCCTAAATTGTCGCCATTTGTTGAGTGTTTTTTTTGGTGTCTAATCTGCATATATATCACAATTTCCCTTGATTTTCTTGATTGTATATCTCTTAAACGTCAACAAATATACGTGTGATTTAGTTTACGGAGATTTCCCAATGTCGAGAACCTCGATCAGAGAGTAAAAAAGGCGTAAGGTTCACAATGGTGTAAAATTAAAATGGGATATACCGGGCTAGGATTCGAGTTACAGGAACAAGGGCCAAACCAACCACCTAAGAATGGAATCGTCGAGCGAAAACACTTGACAACCTCCTAGAAGCAGTTTTTCTTGCCACCAGACCTTTCTCCATCAATTAGGAATCTGATGCCGTCACTAAACACATTCCTTAAATTGTAGCCATTTGTTGAGTTTTTTTTTGGTGTCTAATCCGCATATATATCACCATTGCCCTTGATTTCTTGACTGAATATCTCTTAAATGTCAACATATACACGTGTGATTTAGTTTACGAAGATTTTTAAATGCCGATAAACTCGATCAGAGAGTAAAAAAGGTGTAAGGTTCACAATGGTGTAAAATTAAAATGGGATATAACGGGCTAGGATTCGAGTTACAAGAAGAAGGGCCAAACCAACCACCCAAGAGTGGAATCATCGAGCGAAAACACTTGACAACCTCCTAGAAGCAGCTTTTCTTGCCACCAGACCTTTCTCCATCAATTAGGAATCTGATGCCGTGACTAAACACATTCCTTAAATTGTAGCCATTTGTTGAGTTTTTTTTAGTGTCTAATCCGCATAAATATCACTAATGCCTATGATTTTCTTGACTGTATATCTCTTAAATGTCAACTTGTACACGTGTGATTTAGTTTACGAAGATTTTTCAATGCCGAGAACCTCGATCAGAGAGTAAAAAAGGCGTAAGGTTCACAATGGTGTAAAATTAAAATGGGATATACCGGGCTAGTATTCGAGTTACAGGAATAAGGGCCAAACCAACCACCCAAGAATGGAATCGCCGAGCGAAAACACTTGACAACCTTTTAAAAGCAGCTTTTCTTGCCACCAAACCTTTCTCCATCAATAAGGAATTTGATGCCGTTACTAAACACATTCCCTAAATTGTCGCTATTTGTTGAGTGTTTTTTTTGGTGTCTAATCTGCATATATATCACAATTTCCCTTGATTTTCATTGACTGTATATCTCTTAAATGTCAACATCTATACGTGTGATTTAGTTTATGGAGATTTCTCAATGTCGAGAACCTCGATCAGAGAGTAAAAAAGGCGTAAGGTTCACAATGGTGTAAAATTAAAATGGAATATACCGGGCTAGGATTTGAGTTACAGGAACAAGGGCCAATCCAACCACCTAAGAATGGAATCGTCAAGCGAAAACACTTGACAACCTCCTTGAAGCAGCTTTTCTTGCCAGCAGACCTTTCTCCATCAATTAGGAATCTGATGCCATCACTAAACACATTTCTTAAATTGTAGCTATTTGTTGAGTGTTTTTTTTGGTGTCTAATCCGCGTATATATCACCATTGCCCTTGATTTTCTTGATTGTATATCTCTTAAATGTCAACATATACACGTGTGAGTTAGTTTACGAAGATTTTTCAATGCCGAAAACCTCGATCAGAGTGTAAAAAGGCGTAAGGTTCACAATGGTGTAAAATTAAAATGGGATATACCGGGCTAGTATTCGAGTTACAGGAATAAGGGCCAAACCAACCACCCAAGAATGGAATCGCCGAGCGAAAACACTTGACAACCTTTTAAAAGCAGCTTTTCTTGCCACCAAACCTTTCTCCATCAATAAGGAATTTGATGCCGTCACTAAACACATTCCCTAAATTGTCGCCATTTGTTGAGTGTTTTTTTTGGTGTCTAATCTGCATATATATCACAATTTCCCTTGATTTTCTTGACTGTATATCTCTTAAATGTCAACATATATACGTGTGATTTAGTTTACGGAGATTTCTCAATGTCGAGAACCTCGATCAGAGAGTAAAAAAGGCGTAAGGTTCACAATGGTGTAAAATTAAAATGGAATATACCGAGCTAGGATTCGAGTTACAGGAACAAGGGCCAATCCAACCACCTAAGAATGGAATCGTCAAGCGAAAACACTTGACAACCTCCTTGAAGCAGCTTTTCTTGCCAGCAGACCTTTCTCCATCAATTAGGAATCTGATGCCATCACTAAACACATTTCTTAAATTGTAGCTATTTGTTGAGTGTTTTTTTTGGTGTCTAATCCGCGTATATATCACCATTGCCCTTGATTTTCTTGATTGTATATCTCTTAAATGTCAACATATACACGTGTGAGTTAGTTTACGAAGATTTTTCAATGCCGAAAACCTCGATCAGAGAGTAAAAAGGCGTAAGGTTCACAATGGTTTAAAATTAAAATGGGATATACCGGGCTAGTATTCGAGTTTCAGGAATAAGGGCCAAACCAACCACCCAAGAATGGAATCGCCGAGCGAAAACACTTGACAACCTTTTAAAAGCAGCTTTTCTTGCCACCAAACCTTTCTCCATCAATAAGGAATTTGATGCCGTCACTAAACACATTCCCTAAATTGTCGCCATTTGTTGAGTGTTTTTTTTGGTGTCTAATCTGCATATATATCACAATTTCCCTTGATTTTCTTGATTGTATATCTCTTAAATGTCAACAAATATACGTGTGATTTAGTTTACGGAGATTTCTCAATGTCGAGAACCTCGATCAGAGAGTAAAAAAGGCGTAAGGTTCACAATGGTGTAAAATTAAAATGGGATATACCGGGCTAGGATTCGAGTTACAGGAACAAGGGCCAAACCAACCACCTAAGAATGGAATCGTCGAGCGAAAACACTTGACAACCTCCTAGAAGCAGTTTTTCTTGCCACCAGACCTTTCTCCATCAATTAGGAATCTGATGCCGTCACTAAACACATTCCTTAAATTGTAGCCATTTGTTGAGTGTTTTTTTTTTGGTGTCTAATCCGCATATATATCACCATTGCCCTTGCTTTCTTGACTGAATATCTCTTAAATGTCAACATATACACGTGTGATTTAGTTTACGAAGATTTTTAAATGCCGATAAACTCGATCAGAGAGTAAAAAAGGCGTAAGGTTCACAATGGTGTAAAATTAAAATGGGATATAACGGGCTAGGATTCGAGTTACAAGAAGAAGGGCCAAACCAACCACCCAAGAATGGAATCATCGAGCGAAAACACTTGACAACCTCCTAGAAGCAGCTTTTCTTGCCACCAGACCTTTCTCCATCAATTAGAATCTGATGCCGTGACTAAACACATTCCTTAAATTGTAGCCATTTGTTGAGTTTTTTTTAGTGTCTAATCCGCATAAATATCACTAATGCCTATGATTTTCTTGACTGTATATCTCTTAAATGTCAACTTATACACGTGTGATTTAGTTTACGAAGATTTTTCAATGCCGAGAACCTCGATCAGAGAGTAAAAAAGGCGTAAGGTTCACAATGGTGTAAAATTAAAATGGGATATACCGGGCTAGTATTCGAGTTACAGGAATAAGGGCCAAACCAACCACCCAAGAATGGAATCGCCGAGCGAAAACACTTGACAACCTTTTAAAAGCAGCTTTTCTTGCCACCAAACCTTTCTCCATCAATAAGGAATTTGATGCCGTTACTAAACACATTCCCTAAATTGTCGCTATTTGTTGAGTGTTTTTTTTGGTGTCTAATCTGCATATATATCACAATTTCCCTTGATTTTCATTGACTGTATATCTCTTAAATGTCAACATATATACGTGTGATTTAGTTTACGGAGATTTCTCAATGTCGAGAACCTCGATCAGAGAGTAAAAAAGGCGTATGGTTCACAATGGTGTAAAATTAAAATGGAATATACCGGGCTAGGATTTGAGTTACAGGAACAAGGGCCAAACCAACCACCTAAGAATGGAATCGTCAAGCGAAAACACTTGACAACCTCCTTGAAGCAGCTTTTCTTGCCAGCAGACCTTTCTCCATCAATTAGGAATCTGATGCCATCACTAAACACATTTCTTAAATTGTAGCTATTTGTTGAGTGTTTTTTTTTGGTGTCTAATCCGCGTATATATCACCATTGCCCTTGATTTTCTTGATTGTATATCTCTTAAATGTCAACATATACACGTGTGAGTTAGTTTACGAAGATTTTTCAATACCGAAAACCTCGATCAGAGAGTAAAAAGGCGTAAGGTTCACAATGGTGTAAAATTAAAATGGGATATACCGGGCTAGTATTCGAGTTACAGGAATAAGGGCCAAACCAACCACCCAAGAATGGAATCGCCGAGCGAAAACACTTGACAACCTTTTAAAAGCAGCTTTTCTTGCCACCAAACCTTTCTCCATCAATAAGGAATTTGATGCCGTCACTAAACACATTCCCTAAATTGTCGCCATTTGTTGAGTGTTTTTTTTGGTGTCTAATCTGCATATATATCACAATTTCCCTTGATTTTCTTGACTGTATATTTCTTAAATGTCAACATATATACGTTTGATTTAGTTTACGGAGATTTCTCAATGTCGAGAACCTCGATCAGAGAGTAAAAAAGGCGTAAGGTTCACAATGGTGTAAAATTAAAATGGGATATACCGGGCTAGGATTCGAGTTACAGGAACAAGGGCCAAACCAACCACCTAAGAATGGAATCGTCGAGCGAAAACACTTGACAACCTCCTAGAAGCAGTTTTTCTTGCCACCAGACCTTTCTCCATCAATTAGGAATCTGATGCCGTCACTAAATACATTCCTTAAATTGTAGCCATTTGTTGAGTGTTTTTTTTGGTGTCTAATCCGCATATATATCACCATTGCCCTTGATTTCTTGACTGAATATCTCTTAAATGTCAACATATACACGTGTGATTTTGTTTACGAAGATTTTTAAATGCCGATAAACTCGATCAGAGAGTAAAAAAGGCGTAAGGTTCACAATGGTGTAAAATTAAAATGGGATATAACGGGCTAGGATTCGAGTTACAAGAAGAAGGGCCAAACCAACCACCCAAGAATGGAATCATCGAGCGAAAACACTTGACAACCTCCTAGAAGCAGCTTTTCTTGCCACCAGACCTTTCTCCATCAATTGGAATCTGATGCCGTGACTAAACACATTCCTTAAATTGTAGCCATTTGTTGAGTTTTTTTTTGGTGTCTAATCCGCATAAATATCACTAATGCCTATGATTTTCTTGACTGTATATCTCTTAAATGTCAACTTATACACGTGTGATTTAGTTTACGAAGATTTTTCAATGCCGAGAACCTCGATCAGAGAGTAAAAAAGGCGTAAGGTTCACAATGGTGTAAAATTAAAATGGGATATACCGGGCTAGTATTCGAGTTACAGGAATAAGGGCCAAACCAACCACCCAAGAATGGAATCGCCGAGCGAAAACACTTGACAACCTTTTAAAAGCAGCTTTTCTTGCCACCAAACCTTTCTCCATCAATAAGGAATTTGATGCCGTTACTAAACACATTCCCTAAATTGTCGCCATTTGTTGAGTGTTTTTTTTGGTGTCTAGTCTGCATATATATCACAATTTCCCTTGATTTTCATTGACTGTATATCTCTTAAATGTCAACATATATACGTGTGATTTAGTTTACGGAGATTTCTCAATGTCGAGAACCTCGATCAGAGAGTAAAAAAGGCGTAAGGTTCACAATGGTGTAAAATTAAAATGGAATATACCGGGCTAGGATTTGAGTTACAGGAACAAGGGCCAAACCAACCACCTAAGAATGGAAACGTCAAGCGAAAACACTTGACAACCTCCTTGAAGCAGCTTTTCTTGCCAGCAGACCTTTCTCCATCAATTAGGAATCTGATGCCATCACTAAACACATTTCTTAAATTTTAGCTATTTGTTGAGTGTTTTTTTTTGGTGTCTAATCCGCGTATATATCACCATTGTCCTTGATTTTCTTGATTGTATATCTCTTAAATGTCAACATATACACGTGTGAGTTAGTTTACGAAGATTTTTCAATGCCGAAAACCTCGATCAGAGAGTAAAAAGGCGTAAGGTTCACAATGGTGTAAAATTAAAATGGGATATACCGGGCTAGTATTCGAGTTACAGGAATAAGGGACAAACCAACCACCCAAGAATGGAATCGCCGAGCGAAAACACTTGACAACCTTTTAAAAGCAGCTTTTCTTGCCACCAAAGCTTTCTCCATCAATAAGGAATTTGATGCCGTCACTATACACATTCCCTAAATTGTCGCCATTTGTTGAGTGTTTTTTTGGTGTCTAATCTGCATATATATCACAATTTCCCTTGATTTTCTTGACTGTATATCTCTTAAATGTCAACATATATACGTGTGATATAGTTTACGGAGATTTCTCAATGTTGAGAACCTGGATCAGAGAGTAAAAAAGGCGTAAGGTTCACAATGGTGTAAAATTAAAATGGGATATACCGGGCTAGGATTCGAGTTACAGGAACAAGGGCCAAACCAACCACCTAAGAATGGAATCGTCGAGCGAAAACACTTGACAACCTCCTAGAAGCAGTTTTTCTTGCCACCAGACCTTTCTCCATCAATTAGGAATCTGATGCCGTCACTAAACACATTCCTTAAATCGTAGCCATTTGTTGAGTGTTTTTTTTGGTGTCTAATCCGCATATATATCACCATTGCCCTTGATTTCTTGACTGAATATCTCTTAAATGTCAACATATACACGTGTGATTTAGTTTACGAAGATTTTTAAATCCCGATAAACTCAATCAGAGAGTCAAAAAGGCGTAAGGTTCACAATGGTGTAAAATTAAAATGGGATATACCGGGCTAGGATTCGAGTTACAAGAAGAAGGGCCAAACCAACCACCCAAGAATGGAATCATCGAGCGAAAACACTTGACAACCTCCTAGAAGCAGCTTTTCTTGCCACCAGACCTTTCTCCATCAATTAGGAATCTGATGCCGTGACTAAACACATTCCTTAAATTGTAGCCATTTGTTGAGTTTTTTTTTGGTGTCTAATCCGCATAAATATCACTAATGCCTATGATTTTCTTGACTGTATATCTCTTAAATGTCAACTTATACACGTGTGATTTAGTTTACGAAGATTTTTCAATGCCGAGAACCTCGATCAGAGAGTAAAAAAGGCGTAAGGTTCACAATGGTGTAAAATTAAAATGGGATATACCGGGCTAGGATTCGAGTTACAGGAACAAGAGCCAAACCAACCACCCAAGAATGGAATCGTCGAGCGAAAACACTTGACAACTTCCTAGAAGCAGCTTTTTTTGCCACCAGACCTTTCTCCATCAATTAGGAATCTGATGCCGTCACTAAACACATTCCTTAAATTGTAGCCATTTGTTGAGTGTTTTTTTTGTGTCTAATCTGCATATATATCACCATTGCCCTTGATTTTCTTGACTCTATATCTCTTAAATGTCAACATATACACGTGTGATTTAGCTTACGAAGATTTTTCAATGCCGAGAAACTTGATTAGATAGTAAAAAACGCGTGAGGTTCACAATGGTGTAAAATTAAAATGGGATATACCGGGCTAGGATTCGAGTTACAGGAACAAGGGCCAAACCAACCACCCAAGAATGGAATCGTCGAGCGAAAACACTTGACAACCTCCTAGAAGCAGCTTTTCTTGCCAGCAGACCTTTCTCCATCAATTAGGAATCTGATGCCATCACTAAACACATTTCTTAAATTGTAGCTATTTGTTGAGTGTTTTTTTTGGTGTCTAATCCGCGTATATATCACCATTGCCCTTGATTTTCTTGACTGTATATCTCTTAAATGTCAACATATACACGTGTGAGTTAGTTTACGAAGATTTTTCAATGCCGAGAACCTCGATCAGAGATTAAAAAATGCATAAGGTTCACAATGGTGTAAAATTAAAATGGGATATACCGGGCTAGTATTCGAGTTACAGGAATAAGGGCGAAACCAACCACCCAAGAATGGAATCGTCGTGCGAAAACACTAGACAACCTTTTAGAAGCAGCTTTTCTTGCCACCAGACCTTTCTCCATCAATAAGGAATCTGATGCCGTCACTAAACACATTCCTTAAATTGTAGCCATTTGTTGAGTGTTTTTTTTTGGTGTCTAATCCGCATATATATCACCATTGCCCATGATTTTCTTGACTGTATATCTCTTAAATGTGAACATATATACGTGTGATTTAGTTTACGAAGATTTTTCAATGTCGAGAACCTCGATCAGAGAGTAAAAAAGGCGTAAGGTTTACAATGGTGTAAAATTAAAATGGGATATACCGGGCTAGGATTCGAGTTACAGGAACAAGAGCCAAACCAACCACCCAAGAATGGAATCGTCGAGCGTAAACACTTGACAACTTCCTAGAAGCAGCTTTTTTTGCCACCAGACCTTTCTCCATCAATTAGGAATCTGATGCCGTCACTAAACACATTCCTTAAATTGTAGCCATTTGTTGAGTGTTTTTTTTTTGTGTCTAATCTGCATATATATCACCATTGCCCTTGATTTTATTGACTGTATATCTCTTAAATGTCAACATATACACGTGTGATTTAGTTTACGAAGATTTTTCAATGCCGAGAAACTTGATCAGATAGTAAAAAACGCGTGAGGTTCACAATGGTGTAAAATTAAAATGGGATATACGGGGCTAGGATTCGAGTTACAGGAACAAGGGCCAAACCAACCACCCAAGAATGGAATCGTCGAGCGAAAACACTTGACAACCTCCTAGAAGCAGCTTTTCTTGCCAGCAGACCTTTCTCCATCAATTAGGAATCTGATGCCATCACTAAACACATTTCTTAAATTGTAGCTATTTGTTGAGTGTTTTTTTTGGTGTCTAATCCGCGTATATATCACCATTGCCTTTGATTTTCTTGATTGTATATCTCTTAAATGTCAACATATACACGTGTGAGTTAGTTTACGAAGATTTTTCAATGCCGAAAACCTCGATCAGAGAGTAAAAAGGCGTAAGGTTCACAATGGTGTAAAATTAAAATGGGATATACCGGGCTAGTATTCGAGTTACAGGAATAAGGGCCAAACCAACCACCCAAGAATGGAATTGCCGAGCGAAAACATTTGACAACCTTTTAAAAGCAGCTTTTCTTGCCACCAAACCTTTCTCCATCAATAAGGAATTTGATGCCGTCACTAAACACATTCCCTAAATTGTCGCCATTTGTTGAGTGTTTTTTTTGCTGTCTAATCTGCACATATATCATAATTTCCCTTGATTTTCTTGACTGTATATCTCTTAAATGTCAACATATATACGTGTGATTTAGTTTACGGAGATTTCTCAATGTCGAGAACCTCGATCAGAGAGTAAAAAAGGCGTAAGGTTCACAATGGTGTAAAATTAAAATGGGATATACCGGGCTAGGATTCGAGTTACAGGAACAAGGGCCAAACCAACCACCTAAGAATGGAATCGTCGAGCGAAAACACTTGACAACCTCCTAGAAGCAGTTTTTCTTGCCACCAGACCTTTCTCCATCAATTAGGAATCTGATGCCGTCACTAAACACATTCCTTAAATTGTAGCCATTTGTTGAGTGTTTTATTTTGGTGTCTAATCCGCATATATACCACCATTGCCCTTGATTTCTTGACTTAATATCTCTTAAATGTCAACATATACACGTGTGATTTAGTTTACGAAGATTTTTAAATGCCGAGAAACTCGATCAGAGAGTAAAAAAGGCGTAAGGTTCACAATGGTGTAAAATTAAAATGGGATATACCGGGCTAGGATTCGAGTTACAAGAAGAAGGGCCAAACCAACCACCCAAGAATGGAATCATCGAGCGAAAACACTTGACAACCTCCTAGAAGCAGCTTTTCTTGCCACCAGACCTTTCTCCATCAATTAGGAATCTGATGCCGTGAATAAACACATTCCTTAAACTGTAGCCATTTGTTGAGTGTTTTTTTTTGGTGTCTAATCCGCATATATACCACCATTGCCCTTGATTTCTTGACTTAATATCTCTTAAATGTCAACATATACACGTGTGATTTAGTTTACGAAGATTTTTAAATGCCGAGAAACTCGATCAGAGAGTAAAAAAGGCGTAAGGTTCACAATGGTGTAAAATTAAAATGGGATATACCGGGCTTGGATTCGAGTTACAAGAAGAAGGGCCAAACCAACCACCCAAGAATGGAATCATCGAGCGAAAACACTTGACAACCTCCTAGAAGCAGCTTTTCTTGCCACCAGACCTTTCTCCATCAATTAGGAATCTGATGCCGTGAATAAACACATTCCTTAAATTGTTGCCATTTGTTGAGTTTTTTTTGGTGTCTATTCCGCATAAATATCACTAATGCCTATGATTTTCTTGACTGTATATCTCTTAAATGTCAACTTATACACGTGTGATTTAGTTTACGAAGATTTTTCAATGCCGAGAACCTCGATCAGAGAGTAAAAAAGGCGTAAGGTTCACAATGGTGTAAAATTAAAATGGGATATACCGGGCTAGGATTCGAGTTAGAGGAACAAGAGCCAAACCAACCACCCAAGAATGGAATCGTCGAGCGAAAACACTTGACAACTTCCTAGAAGCAGCTTTTTTTGCCACCAGACCTTTCTCCATCAATTAGGAATCTGATGCCGTCACTAAACACATTCCTTAAACTGTAGCCATTTGTTGAGTGTTTTTTTTTGTGTCTAATCTGCATATATATCACCATTGCCCTTGATTTTCTTGACTCTATATCTCTTAAATGTCAACATATACACGTGTGATTTAGCTTACGAAGATTTTTCAATGCCAAGAAACTTGATCCGATAGTAAAAAACGCGTGAGGTTCACAATGGTGTAAAATTAAAATGGGATATACCGGGCTAGAATTCGAGTTACAGGAACAAGGGCCAAACCAACCACCCAAGAATGGAATCGTCGAGCGAAAACACTTGACAACCTCCTAGAAGCAGCTTTTCTTGCCAGCAGACCTTTCTCCATCAATTAGGAATCTGATGCCATCACTAAACACATTTCTTAAATTGTAGCTATTTGTTGAGTGTTTTTTTTGGTGTCTAATCCGCGTATATATCACCATTGCCCTTGATTTTCTTGACTGTATATCTCTTAAATGTCAACATATACACGTGTGAGTTAGTTTACGAAGATTTTTCAATGTCGAGAACCTCGATCAGAGATTAAAAAATGCATAAGGTTCACAATGGTGTAAAATTAAAATGGGATATACCGGGCTAGTATTCGAGTAACAGGAATAAGGGCGAAACCAACCACCCAAGAATGGAATCGTCGAGCGAAAATACTTGACAACCTTTTAGAAGCAGCTTTTCTTGCCACCAGACCTTTCTCCATCAATAAGGAATCTGATGCCGTCACTAAACACATTCCTTAAATTGTAGCCATTTGTTGAGTGTTTTTTTTGGTGTCTAATCCGCATATATATCACCATTGCCCTTGATTTTCTTGACTGTATATCTCTTAAATGTGAACATATATACGTGTGATTTAGTTTACGGAGATTTTTCAATGTCGAGAACCTCGATCAGAGAGTAAAAAAGGCGTAAGGTTCACAATGGTGTAAAATAAAAATGGGATATACCGGGCTAGGATTCGAGTTACAGGAACAAGAGCCAAACCAACCACCCAAGAATGGAATCGTCTAGCGAAAACACTTGACAACTTCCTAGAAGCAGCTTTTTTTGCCACCAGACCTTTCTCCATCAATTAGGAATCTGATGCCGTCACTAAACACATTCCTTAAATTGTAGCCATTTGTTGAGTGTTTTTTTGTGTCTAATCTGCGTATATATTACCATTGCCCTTGATTTTCTTGACTGTATATCTTTTAAATGTCAACATATACACGTGTGATTTAGTTTACGAAGATTTTTCAATGCCGAGAAACTTGATCAGATAGTAAAAAACGCGTGAGGTTCACAATGGTGTAAAATTAAAATGGGATATACCGGGCTAGGATTCGAGTTACAGGAACAAGGGCCAAACCAACCACCCAAGAATGGAATCGTCGAGCGAAAACACTTGACAACCTCCTAGAAGCAGCTTTTCTTGCCAGCAGACCTTTCTCCATCAATTAGGAATCTGATGCCATCACTAAACACATTCCTTAAATTGTAGCCATTTGTTAAGTTTTTTTTTTGGTGTCTAATCCGCATAAATATCACTAATGCCTATGATTTTCGTGACTGTATATCTCTTAAATGTCAACTTATACACGTGTGATTTAGTTTACGAAGATTTTTCAATGCCAAGAACCTCGATCAGAGAGTAAAAAAGGCGTAAGGTTCACAATGGTGTAAAATTAAAATGGGATATACCGGGCTAGGATTCGAGTTACAGGAACAAGAGCCAAACCAACCACCCAAGAATGGAATCGTCGAGCGAAAACACTTGACAACTTCGTAGAAGCTGCTTTTTTTGCCACCAGACCTTTCTCCATCAATTAGGAATCTGATGCCGTCACTAAACACATTCCTTAAATTGTAGCCATTTGTTGAGTGTTTTTTTTGTGTCTAATCTGCATATATATCACCATTGCCCTTGATTTTCTTGACTGTATATCTCTTAAATGTCAACATATACACGTGTGATTTAGTTTACGAAGATTTTTCAATGCCGAGAAACTTGATCAGATAGTAAAAAACGCGTGAGGTTCACAATGGTGTAAAATTAAAATGGGATATACCGGGCTAGGATTCGAGTTACAGGAACAAGGGCCAAACCAACCACCCAAGAATGGAATCGTCGAGCGAAAACACTTGACAACCTCCTAGAAGCAGTTTTTCTTGCCACCAGACCTTTCTCCATCAATTAGGAATCTGATGCCGTCACTAAACACATTCCTTAAATTGTAGCCATTTGTTGAGTGTTTTATTTTGGTGTCTAATCCGCATATATACCACCATTGCCCTTGATTTCTTGACTTAATATCTCTTAAATGTCAACATATACACGTGTGATTTAGTTTACGAAGATTTTTAAATGCCGAGAAACTCGATCAGAGAGTAAAAAAGGCGTAAGGTTCACAATGGTGTAAAATTAAAATGGGATATACCGGGCTAGGATTCGAGTTACAAGAAGAAGGGCCAAACCAACCACCCAAGAATGGAATCATCGAGCGAAAACACTTGACAACCTCCTAGAAGCAGCTTTTCTTGCCACCAGACCTTTCTCCATCAATAAGGAATCTGATGCCGTCACTAAACACATTCCTTAAATTGTAGCCATTTGTTGAGTGTTTTTTTTGGTGTCTAATCCGCATATATATCACCATTGCCCTTGATTTTCTTGACTGTATATCTCTTAAATGTGAACATATATACGTGTGATTTAGTTTACGGAGATTTTTCAATGTCGAGAACCTCGATCAGAGAGTAAAAAAGGCGTAAGGTTCACAATGGTGTAAAATTAAAATGGGATATACTGGGCTAGGATTCGAGTTACAGGAACAAGGGCCAAACCAACCACCTAAGAATGGAATCGTCGAGCGAAAACACTTGACAACCTCCTAGAAGCAGCTTTTCTTGCCACCAGAACTTTCTCCATCAATTAGGAATCTGACGCCGTCACTAAACATATTCCTTAAATTGTAGCCATTTTTGAGTGTTTTTTTTGTGTCTAATCCGCATATATATCACCATTGCCCTTGATTTTCTTGACTGTATATCTCTTAAATATCAACATATACACGTGTAATTTAGTTTACAAATATTTTCAATGCCGAGAACGTCGATCAGAGAGTAAAAAAGGCATAAGGTTCATAATGGTGTAAAATTAAAATGGGATATACCGGGCTAGGATTTGAGTTACAGGAACAAGGGCCAAACCAATCACCCAAGAATGGAATCGTCGAGCGAAAACACTTGACAACCTCCTAGAAGCAGCTTTTCTTGCCATCAGACCTTTCTCCATCAATTAGGAATCTGATGCCATTACTAAATAAATTCCTTAAATTGTAGCCATTTGTTGAGTGTTTTTTTTGGTGTCTAGTCTGCATATATATCACCGTTGCCTTTGATTTTCTTGACTGTATATCTCTTGAATGTCGACATATTCACGTGTGATTTAGTTTACGAAGATTTTTCATTGCCGAGAACCTCGACCAGAGAGTAAAAAAGGCATAAGGTTCATAATGGTGTAAAATTAAAATGGGATATACCAGGCTAGGATTCGAGTTACAGGAACAAGGGCCAAACCAATCACCCAAGAATGGAATCGTCGAGCGAAAACACTTGACAACCTCCTAGAAGCAGCTTTTCTTGCCATCAGACCTTTCTCCATCAATTAGGAATCTGATGCCATTACTAAATACATTCCTTAAATTGTAGCCATTTGTTGAGTGTTTTTTTTGGTGTCTAGTCTGCATATATATCACCGTTGCCTTTGATTTTCTTGACTGTATATCTCTTGAATGTCAACATATATACGTGTGATTTAGTTTACAAAGATTTTTCAATGCCGAGAACTTCGATCAGAGAGTAAAAAAGGCATAAGGTTCACAATGGTGTAAAATTAAAATGAGATATACCGGGCTAGGATTTGAGTTACAGGAACAAGGGCCAAACGAACCACCCAAGAATGGAATCGTCGAGCGAAAACACTTGACAACCTCCTAGAAGCAGCTTTTCTTGCCACCAGACCTTTCTCAATCAATTAGGAATCTGATGCCGTCACTAAACACATTCCTTAAATTGTAGCCATTTGTTGAGTGTTTTTTTTGGTGTCTAATCCCCATATATATCACCATTGCCCTTGATTTTCTTGACTGTATATCTCTTAAATGTCAACATATACACGTGTGATTTAGTTTACGAAGACATTTCAATGCCGAGAACCTCGATCAGATAGTAAAAAAGGCGTGAGGTTCACAATGGTGTAAAATTAAAATTGGATATACCGGGCTAGGATTCGAGTTACAGGAACAAGGGCCAAACCAACCACCCAAGAATGGAATCGTCGAGCGAAAACACTTGACAACCTCCTAGAAGCAGCTTTTCTTGCCATCAGACCTTTCTCCATCAATTAGGAATCTGATGCCATCACTAAATACATTCCTTAAATTGTAGCCATTTGTTAAGTGTTTTTTTTTGGTGTCTAGTCTGCGTATATATCACCATTGCCTTTGATTTTCTTGACTGTATATCTCTTGAATGTCAACATATACACGTGTGATTTAGTTTACGAAGATTTTTCAATGCCGAGAACTTCGATCAGAGAGTAAAAAAGGCATAAGGTTCACAATGGTGTAAAATTAAAATGGGATATACCGGGCTAGGATTCGAGTTAAAGGAACAAGGGCCAAACCAACCACCCAAGAATGGAATCGTCGATCGAAAACACTTGATAACCTCCTAGAAGCAGCTTTACTTGCCACCAGACCTTTCTCAATCAATTAGGAATCTGATGCCGTCACTAAACACATTCCATAAATTGTAGCCATTTGTTGAGTGTTTTTTTTGTGTCTAATCCCCATATATATCACCATTGCCCTTGATTTTCTTGACTCTATATCTCTTAAATGTCAACATATACACGTGTGATTTAGTTTACGAAGACATTTCAATGCCGAGAACCTCGATCAGATAGTAAAAAAGGTGTGAGGTTCACAATGGTGTAAAATTAAAATGGGATATACCGAGCTAGGATTCGAGTTACAGGAACAAGGGCCAAACCAACCACCCAAGAATGGAATCGTCGAGCGAAAACACTTGACAACCTCCTAGAAGCAGCTTTACTTGCCACCAGACCTTTCTCTATCAATTAGGAATCTGATGCCGTCACTAAACACATTCCTTAAATTGTAGCCATTTGTTGAGTGTTTTTTTTTGGGGTCTAGTCCGCATATATATCACCATTGCCCTTGATTTTCTTGACTGTATATCTCTTGAATGTCAACATATACACGTGTGTTTTAGTTTACGAAGATTTTTCAATGCCGAGAACCTCGATTAGAGAGTAAAAAAGGCGTAAGGTTCACAATGGTGTAAAATTAAAATGGGATATACCGGGCTAGGATTCGAGTTACAGGAACAAGGGCGAAACCAACCACCGAATAATGGAATCGTCGAGCGAAAACACTTGACACCCTCCTTGAAGCAGCTTTTCTTGCCACCAGACCTTTCTCCATCAATTAGGAAACTGATGCCTTCACTAAAAATGTCACACCCCCAAAATCCACACGCGGAGTATCACCGCTTGGAGGCGTGACTGACCAGGATCAAACCACTAATCATATTGAACAGGTAAATGTTTAATGTAAAAGTCCAACCAACACGATTAATGTCCAAAACAAACATAGTTAAGTTATGAGCGGAAGCAAAATGTTTAAAACCAAATCCAAAGTTTAATTATCCAAATGTTTAACATGGCACATAGCTGTCCATGTCCCACAACGACTCTTCCTTGTGCAAGCTCCAGCTAAGTACCTATAGACCTGCAAAGCATGTAGTAACGAGTCAACAACTAGTTGAGTGAGTTCACGTTTGGTTGTCCAGTTTATAGTTATTCTGAAAACACAGTTTGTTCTTTACCAGCTATCCAGCCGTGGGGGTTACCCCATAGTTCGAAAAACGTTTATTAGTTACCCGTTCGTACGTTGGCTATACCAGCCCGGCTCTATGGCCGTGGGGGCTACCCCATGTTTAATTCACCAGACTCGTTACATATCAACTACTAACGTTCGTCATGTTTAAGTGCCCTAACGTCTGTGTCTATCATCACTGACGTGCCATAGTCCATTAGTCCACGCCCGTCCTCTGCGGCACGGTGTGAGGTTTGTTAAACCTAATAGCGCTATTTAACTAATGACCCGTTCGCCATTGGCCTCGGCGATTAAGTCGATGTAAAATGGAGGGACTTCGTTGATAGAGTTCTAGTCTAGTATAGTTTAATACGTCTCAACCGGACGAGGAATCTATGTTCCTGGTTACGTCTCAACAGGACGAGGAATCCCTATTCCTTAACCCATTCCCAACCCCTGGGAACCCCATGCTTTGTAACGGAGTGTGAACTCACCTTAGTTTGCTCGTCAGATTACACAGAAAGGTCACGTCTAAATGCTAGTGGTCAACCACGTCCTAACATGGTTATCACACATGTCAGGTTTAGGTTCAATTAAAGCACGTAGGATTACACATAGTTTAACATATTGCTAACACGTATCGTTCATGGCAACATAGTACACACATAGAATGTTTTAAATGTTATCAGTTTAACATACAGATGAAGCCCACATAAGTCTCGGCCCAACACGTTGTGCGATCAGCACATCCTTGTGCGATTCACAGCGTGTTGTGCGATCAGATCGAGCCCGGCCCAAACATAACTACTGTAGGATCGTTTGTGGACCCGAACGAGTCGTTCAGAAGAGTTTATCTCAGTTTGAGCGGCGGAAACGAACAAACCGAGTTCAATTCAGCTAGATTTCACTTTAAACTGTTGTTGTATTGATAACGAGTGCAATTACAGATCTAACAACACTTCGGCAGCACTTCGTGGCTCACCGGAAGAATATCAGAAAAGTTCGAACTCACTGAACTGATTACGCTTCAGGGTATTTATAGACATTGAGATTTCGCTTGAGCACTGTTCAAGCGAAATCAAGTCATGTGGATTTCGCTTGAACTTGCTTGAAGCGAAATCATCTATTAATAACCCTTGAAGCGAAAACATCACTTAAACACACTAAAACATAATATTTTCTCATATTACAAGCCCTAATCTTTCATTTCTAATCTGAGACTCGATATAAGACGAAGACGACAGATGTATGCACCAACAGACTCCCCCTCAGATGTTGATGAGTCTTAAATGTCGAGTCTTCTCAATCTTCAGTCTTTATCAGTCTTTGAGCTTTCTCTGAAGTATTTGTCATTGCAAGAATCCTCAATCTCTATCTTCATCATCAACAACCTTCTCTCTCTCAAATATTTAATATCATAGTGTCTTCAGACTCCCCCTCTCAATCTGCTGGAATCGTAGTCTGAAATTCACTTTCCACAGGTTCTAGATCGTAACCTGGCACTTCATCACTTTCAGGTTTCAGAACCTGGCTAACCTGCATAAACTCTACCCAAAAATAAATTTTCTGATAACCTTTTTGTGGATAAGATTTTCAAGTCTAATTTACCACTTGCAGGAATAACATTTATATTTCAAAACATTTTTCATTTCATTTCAACATTCTTCAAACACTTTCACCCAAACCATTTGTTCATCATGTTTAGCACTTGGAATTTTGAAAATCAGCTCTTCAACACCAGTTGTCGAAAATCTTTTTGTATTTTTCAAAATTTATGCTAAAACACACTAAAATCTTTTTGGATTTTCTGAAAGAAAATAAATGCAAAAATGAAATATTTACAAACAATATTTTTGTGAGTTCGTGCAAGAGGATCATATCAGTTTCTGAGACAAATCACCAACATCGTTAAGCTTCATTTCATTTTAAGTTCTAAACGATTCACTTAGATTGTCAGTATACTTGTCCACTTAAATTTTCACACAAAGTTCAACTGCTTCGAGATACGAGATTAATGTTTTAGGACTTAAACATCTACATGTGTCCCACCTCAGTATATACTCCCGTATCCAGACCCCAATATTCAGTCTTACAGGTGAGTATACCACAGATGATATCTGTAAGGGGAATAAATTATGCAACCGTGATAGCTCAGGTCAGAACTTCCGTTCAGCAGAGAGCCTAGTTGACTTTTAGGTGTGTCCCCTTTAGAGGATCTTTTGTATTACAACAGCCATGATTAGCATTTTTCAATGTTTCATCATTTTTTAGCTGAGGCTGGTGCTATATTTCAAGCAAGCAGAAAGTATTCTCCGGGGACTAGGCCATTGCTTCCGCAAAATCAGAAGTCCCGGGATAATACCCCAGATATCACTGAGTATAAAGACCTAGTATCTCAGAATACGGGACCTTTCAAACAAGATTTCAGGGGTTACCTATATATCCTGGAGGTGTTCCCCACGTAGACGCAAGAAAAATTTATGTTTATATCTCGTCACAATTTACTAAATGTACAAAAACCTACTGACACATCATCAGTGAGACCGTTTATCACTTTTTTATCTTACCAAATCTTTAGCATGTTGTGATCGTCCACTGATGTACTATCATTTCCTCTTTTATGCAACAAAACCGAGTTCAATTCAGCTAGATTTCACTTTAAACTGTTGTTGTATTGATAACGAGTGCAATTACAGATCTAACAACACTTCGGCAGCACTTCGTGGCTCACCGGAAGAATATCAGAAAAGTTCGAACTCTCTGAACTGATTACGCTTCAGGGTATTTATAGACATTGAGATTTCGCTTGAGCACTGTTCAAGCGAAATCAAGTCATGTGGATTTCGCTTGAACTTGCTTGAAGCGAAATCATCTATTAATAACCCTTGAAGCGAAATCATCACTTAAACACACTAAAACATGATATTTTCTCATATTACAAGCCCTAATCTTTCAGTTCTAATCTGAGACTCGATATAAGACGAAGACGACAGATGTATGCACCAACAACTACCCGGCCCAACCATTAAACCAAACAACACTTGTGCGATCGGTCCTGTTTCCCAGCCCAAAGCATATAATATACGGCCCAATAACAATAAACAACAACTATCTTGTGCGACCCAATGAGTTGTACGATCAGACCTGGCCCAACACATACACCCGGCCCAACCAATTTACTAAACCAACATCTTGTGCGACTTTAATAGCCTTGTGCGACTGTGTATGTCTTGTGCGAAGGGACTCTTTGTGCGACCAGAAGGTCTTGTGCGACTGAAATCCCTTGTGCGAGTGGACCTCTTATGTGATTAAGAGGTCTTGTGCGGCTTGTTTAAAAATCCACAATCTATGGAAATCAGTTACATAATACTATCTTGCAAATCAATTTACCAAGTTTCCATCTATGAAAAATATCAATTAACAATTCCCACAGTTTCAACTCAAACAATCATCGATCAAACTAAGGCTTTTTATCTCAACTTCTTATGAACCCTAACTAGTACATGATCATGGCATGAACAACAACTTAACATATCATCTCCTTAAATCCGATTTGCATGAACATACATTAAGTTATAAACACTATCCTAATCACATGTCACAGCCGATTAATAGAAATTCATTAACAATCATCACATGGTTAACAAATTCTAAACATACACATAACAGTCGATTCCACAAGCATCATCAACTACCATTCGATTAATATGACAAATCCAGTTAGTGTGAATTATTATCAATTACTTGCATGGGAGCCGACTACAAGAACACTTATATCTTTCATCATAAACAATTGTTTATCATAACATAGATTAATCATGTCTTATATCCTATTCATAACTCATTCTGAAAGAATATCTAATTCACCACATCATCAAACATATTATCAAATAACAAATATAATACTAACCGATTAAGAAGAGAGTGATCCGATTCAAGGGGTGATCCTCGATTGAGAGAGAGAGTGCCGTCGAGTTCGTGAGGGAGAGAGAGGATGAGAGGAGCTAGGGTTTGTGTGGTTGGTAAAATGTGAGATGGTTACCAACACCCCATGTGTTAATCGATTAATGGGAGTGGGCCGAACCCAAATCTTGGGCTGTCATAGATCCGAATACAAGTTGTGGCCCAAATGGCCTTGTGCGGTCGAATGTGTGTTGTGCGCTTGAGTCGTTCATATACATACATACATACAACACAACCTATATTCACATAGCATTTAACACAAGTCACATAAGATCTCATTAATTCAACATAATAACTAGTTACACTAAGTTTACATACGTCACATCAAGTACGTTGATAAGTTCGGAAAAATACGAGTTGTCACATTATCCCCAAGTTGAAAGAAATTTCGTCCCGAAATTTAGCACGTACTCACTGAGGGAGCTAGTTAAGTTGCATGGTTTTCCTGGTTTTCCTGGGGTGTCACAAAAAACATTCCTTAAATTGTTGCCATTTGTTGAGTGTTTTTTTGGTGTCTAATCCGCATATATATTACCATTGCCCTTGATTTTCTTGACTGTATATCTCTTAAATGTCAACATATACACGTGTGATTTAGTTTACGAAGATTTTTCAATGCCGAGAACCTCGATCAGATAGTAAAAAAGGCATGAGGTTCACAGTGGTGTAAAATTAAAATGGGATATACCGGGCTAGGATTCGAGTTACAGGAACAAGGGCCAAATCAACCACCCAAGAATGGAATCGTCTAGCGAAGACACTTGACAACCTCCTTGAAGCTGCTTTTCTTGCCACCAGACCTTTCTCCATCAATTAGGAATTTGATGTCGTCACTAAACTCATTCCCAAAATTGTAGCCATTTGTTGAGTGTTTTCTTTGGTGTCTAATCCGCATATATATCACCATTGCCGTTGATTTTCTTGACTGTATATCTCTTGAATGTCAACATATACACGTGTGATTTAGTTTACGAAGATTTTTCAATGCCGAGAACCTCAATCAGAGAGTAAAAAAGGCGGAAAGTTCACAATGGTGTAAAATTAAAATGGGATATACCGGGCTAGGATTCGAGGTACAGGAACAAGGGCGAAACCAACCACCCAAGAATGGAATCGTCGAGCGAAAACACTTGACAACCTCCTAGAAGCAGCTTTTCTTGCCACCAGACCTTTCTCCATCAATTAGGAATCTGATGCCGTCACTAAGCACATTCCTTAAATTGTAGCCATTTGTTGAGTGTTTTTTTTGGTGTCTAATCCGCATATATATCACCATTGCCCTTGATTTTCTTATCTGTGTATCTCTTAAATGTCAACATATACACGTGTGATTCAGTTTACGAAGATTTTTCAATGCCGAGAACCTCGATCAGAGAGTAAAAAAGGCCTAAGGTTCACAATGGTGTAAAATTAAAATGGGTTATACTGGGCTAGGATTCGAGTTACAGGAACAAGGGCCAAACCAACCACTCAAGAATGGAATCGTCGTGCGAAAACACTTGACAACCTCCTAGAAGCAGCTTTTCTTTCCACTAGACCTTTCACCATCAATTAGGAATCTGATGCCGTCACTAAACACATTCCTTAAATTGTAGCCATTTGTTGAGTGTTTTTTTTGGTGTCTAATCCGCATATATATCACCATTGCCCTTGATTTTCTTGACTGTATATCTCTTAAATGTGAACATATATACGTGTGATTTAGTTTACGGAGATTTTTCAATGTCGAGAACCTCGATCAGAGAGTAAAAAAGGCGTAAGGTTCACAATGGTGTAAAATTAAAATGGGATATACCGGGCTAGGATTCGAGTTACAGGAACAAGAGCCAAACCAACCACCCAAGAATGGAATCGTCGAGCGAAAACACTTGACAACTTCCTAGAAGCAGCTTTTTTTGCCACCACACCTTTCTCCATCAATTAGGAATTTGATGCCGTCACTAAACACATTCCTTAAATTGTAGCCATTTGTTGAGTGTTTTTTTGTGTCTAATCTGCGTATATATTACCATTGCCCTTGATTTTCTTGACTGTATATCTTTTAAATGTCAACATATACACGTGTGATTTAGTTTACGAAGATTTTTCAATGCCGAGAAACTTGATCAGATAGTAAAAAACGCGTGAGGTTCACAATGGTGTAAAATTAAAATGGGATATACCGGGCTAGGATTCGAGTTACAGGAACAAGGGCCAAACCAACCACCCAAGAATGGAATCGTAGAGCGAAAACACTTGACAACCTCCTAGAAGCAGCTTTTCTTGCCAGCAGACCTTTCTCCATCAATTAGGAATCTGATGCCATCACTAAACACATTCCTTAAATTGTAGCCATTTGTTGAGTTTTTTTTGGTGTCTAATCCGCATAAATATCACTAATGCCTATGATTTTCTTGACTGTATATCTCTTAAATGTTAACTTATACACGTGTGATTTAGTTTACGAAGATTTTTCAATGCCGAGAACCTCGATCAGAGAGTAAAAAAGGCGTAAGGTTCACAATGGTGTAAAATTAAAATGGGATATACCGGGCTAGGATTCGAGTTACAGGAACAAGAGCCAAACTAACCACCCAAGAATGGAATCGTCGAGCGAAAATACTTGACAACTTCCTAGAAGCAGCTTTTTTTGCCACCAGACCTTTCTCCATCAATTAGGAATCTGATGCCGTCACTAAACACATTCCTTAAATTGTAGCCATTTGTTGAGTGTTTTTTTTGTGTCTAATCTGCATATATATCACCATTGCCCTTGATTTTCTTGACTGTATATCTCTTAAATGTCAACATATACACGTGTGATTTAGTTTACGAAGATTTTTCAATGCCGAGAAACTTGATCAGATTGTAAAAAACGCGTGAGGTTCACAATGGTGTAAAATTAAAATGGGATATACCGGGCTAGGATTCGAGTTACAGGAACAAGGGCCAAACCAACCACCCAAGAATGGAATCGTCGAGCGAAAACACTTGACAACCTCCTAGAAGCAGCTTTTCTTGGCACCAGACCTTTCTCCATCAATTAGGAATCTGATGCCATCACTAAACACATTTCTTAAATTGTAGCTATTTGTTGATTGTTTTTTTGGTGGGTAATCCACGTATATATCACCATTGCCCTTGATTTTCTTGACTGTATATCTCTTAAATGTCAACATATACACGTGTGAGTTAGTTTACGAAGATTTTTCAATGCCGAGAACCTCGATCAGAGATTAAAAAATGCATAAGGTTCACAATGGTGTAAAATTAAAATGGGATATACCGGGCTAGTATTCGAGTTACAGGAATAAGGGCGAAACCAACCACCCAAGAATGGAATCGTCGAGCGAAAACACTTGACAACCTTTTAGAAGCAGCTTTTCTTGCCACCAGACCTTTCTCCATCAATAAGGAATCTGATGCCGTCACTAAACACATTCCTTAAATTGTAGCCATTTGTTGAGTGTTTTTTTGGGTGTCTAATCCGCATATATATCACCATTGCCCTTGATTTTCTTGACTGTATATCTCTTAAATGTGAACATATATACGTGTGATTTAGTTTACGGAGATTTTTCAATGTCGAGAACCTCGATCAGAGAGTAAAAAAGGCGTAAGGTTCACAATGGTGTAAAATTAAAATGGGATATACTGGGCTAGGATTCGAGTTACAGGAACAAGGGCCAAACCAACCACCTAAGAATGTAATCGTCGAGCGAAAACACTTGACAACCTCCTAGAAGCAGCTTTTCTTGCCACCAGACCTTTCTCCATCAATTAGGAATCTGACGCCGTCACTAAACATATTCCTTAAATTGTAGCCATTTTTGAGTGTTTTTTTTGTGTCTAATCCGCATATATATCACCATTGCCCTAGATTTTCTTGACTGTATATCTCTTAAATATCAACATATACACGTGTAATTTAGTTTACAAATATTTTCAATGCCGAGAACGTCGATCAGAGAGTAAAAAAGGCATAAGGTTCATAATGGTGTAAAATTAAAATGGGATATACCAGGCTAGGATTCGAGTTACAGGAACAAGGGCCAAACCAATCACCCAAGAATGGAATCGTCGAGCGAAAACACTTGACAACCTCCTAGAAGCAGCTTTTCTTGCCATCAGACCTTTCTCCATCAATTAGGAATCTGATGCCATTACTAAATACATTCCTTAAATTGTAGCCATTTGTTGAGTGTTTTTTTTGGTGTCTAGTCTGCATATATATCACCGTTGCCTTTGATTTTCTTGACTGTATATCTCTTGAATGTCGACATATTCACGTGTGATTTAGTTTACGAAGATTTTTCATTGCCGAGAACCTCGACCAGAGAGTAAAAAAGGCATAAGGTTCATAATGGTGTAAAATTAAAATGGGATATACCAGGCTAGGATTCGAGTTACAGGAACAAGGGCCAAACCAATCACCCAAGAATGGAATCGTCGAGCGAAAACACTTGACAACCTCCTAGAAGCAGCTTTTCTTGCCATCAGACCTTTCTCCATCAATTAGGAATCTGATGCCATTACTAAATACATTCCTTAAATTGTAGCCATTTGTTGAGTGTTTTTTTTGGTGTCTAGTCTGCATATATATCACCGTTGCCTTTGATTTTCTTGACTGTATATCTCTTGAATGTCAACATATATTCGTGTGATTTAGTTTACAAAGATTTTTCAATGCCGAGAACTTCGATCAGAGAGTAAAAAAGGCATAAGGTTCACAATGGTGTAAAATTAAAATGAGATATACCGGGCTAGGATTCGAGTTACAGGAAAAAGGGCCAAACCAACCACCCAAGAATGGAATCGTCGAGCGAAAACACTTGACAACCTCCTAGAAGCAGCTTTTCTTGCCACCAGACCTTTCTCAATCAATTAGGAATCTGATGCCGTCACTAAACACATTCCTTAAAATGTAGCCATTTGTTGAGTGTTTTTTTTGGTGTCTAATCCCCATATATATCACCATTGCCCTTGATTTTCTTGACTGTATATCTCTTAAATGTCAACATATACACGTGTGATTTAGTTTACGAAGACATTTCAATGCCGAGAACCTCGATCAGATAGTAAAAAAGGCGTGAGGTTCACAATGGTGTAAAATTAAAATGGGATATACCGGGCTAGGATTCGAGTTACAGGAACAAGGGCCAAACCAACCACCCAAGAATGGAATCGTCGAGCGAAAACACTTGAAAACCTCCTAGAAGCAGCTTTTCTTGCCATCAGACCTTTCTCCATCAATTAGGAATCTGATGCCATCACTAAATACATTCCTTAAATTGTAGCCATTTGTTAAGTGTTTTTTTTGGTGTCTAGTCTGCGTATATATCACCATTGCCTTTGATTTTCTTGAATGTATATCTCTTGAATGTCAACATATACACGTGTGATTTAGTTTACGAAGACATTTCAATGCCGAGAACCTCGATCAGATAGTAAAAAAGGCGTGAGGTTCACAATGGTGTAAAATTAAAATGGGATATACCGGGCTAGGATTCGAGTTAAAGGAACAAGGGCCAAACCAACCACCCAAGAATGGAATCGTCGATCGAAAACACTTGATAACCTCCTAGAAGCAGCTTTACTTGCCACCAGACCTTTCTCAATCAATTAGGAATCTGATGCCGTCACTAAACACATTCCTTAAATTGTAGCCATTTGTTGAGTGTTTTTTTTGTGTCTAATCCCCATATATATCACCATTGCCCTTGATTTTCTTGACTCTATATCTCTTAAATGTCAACATATACACGTGTGATTTAGTTTACGAAGACATTTCAATGCCGAGAACCTCGATCAGATAGTAAAAAAGGCGTGAGGTTCACAATGGTGTAAAATTAAAATGGGATATACCGAGCTAGGATTCGAGTTACAGGAACAAGGGCCAAACCAACCACCCAAGAATGGAATCGTCGAGCGAAAACACTTGACAACCTCCTAGAAGCAGCTTTACTTGCCACCAGACCTTTCTCTATCAATTAGGAATCTGATGCCGTCACTAAACACATTCCTTAAATTGTAGCCATTTGTTGAGTGTTTTTTTTGGGGTCTAGTCCGCATATATATCACCATTGCCCTTGATTTTCTTGACTGTATATCTCTTGAATGTCAACATATACACGTGTGTTTTAGTTTACGAAGATTTTTCAATGCCGAGAACCTCGATTAGAGAGTAAAAAAGGCGTAAGGTTTACAATGGTGTAAAATTAAAATGGGATATACCGGGCTAGGATTCGAGTTACAGGAACAAGGGCGAAACCAACCACCCAAGAATGGAATCGTCGAGCGAAAACACTTGACACCCTCCTTGAAGCAGCGTTTCTTGCCACCAGACCTTTCTCCATCAATTAGGAAACTGATGACTTCACTAAAAACATTCCTTAAATTGTTGCCATTTGTTGAGTGTTTTTTTGGTGTCTAATCCGCATATATATTACCATTGCCCTTGATTTTCTTGACTGTATATCTCTTAAATGACAACATATACACGTGTGATTTAGTTTACGAAGATTTTTCAATGCCGAGAACCTCGATCAGATAATAAAAAAGGCATGAGGTTCACAGTGGTGTAAAATTAAAATGGGATATACCGGGCTAGGATTCGAGTTACAGGAACAATGGCCAAATTAACCACCCAAGAATGGAATCGTCTAGCGAAGACACTTGACAACCTCCTTGAAGCTGCTTTTCTTGCCACTAGACCTTTCCCCATCAATTAGGAATTTGATGTCGTCACTAAACTCATTCCCAAAATTGTAGCCATTTTTTGAGTGTTTTCTTTGGTGTCTAATCCGCATATATATCACCATTGCCGTTGATTTTCTTGACTGTATAATTCTTGAATGTCAACATATACACGTGTGATTTAGTTTACGAAGATTTTTCAATGCCGAGAACCTCAATCAGAGAGTAAAAAAGGCGGAAAGTTCACAATGGTGTAAAATTAAAATGGGATATACCGGGCTAGGATTCGAGGTACAGGAACAAGGGCGAAACCAACCACCCAAGAATGGAATCGTCGAGCGAAAACACTTGACAACCTCCTAGAAGCAGCTTTTCTTGCCACCAGACCTTTCTCCATCAATTAGGAATCTGATGCCGTCACTAAGCACATTCCTTAAATTGTAGCCATTTGTTGAGTGTTTTTTTTGGTGTCTAATCCGCATATATATCACCATTGCCCTTGATTTTCTTATCTGTGTATCTCTTAAATGTCAACATATACACGTGTGATTCAGTTTACGAAGATTTTTCAATGCCGAGAACCTCGATCAGAGAGTAAAAAAGGCCTAAGGTTCACAATGGTGTAAAATTAAAATGGGTTATACTGGGCTAGGATTCGAGTTACAGGAACAAGGGCGAAACCAACCACCCAAGAATGGAATCGTCGAGCGAAAACACTTGACAACCTCCTAGAAGCAGCTTTTCTCGCCACTAGACCTTTCTCCATCAATTAAGAATCTGATGCCGTCACTAAACTCATTCCTTAAATTGTAGCTATTTGTTTAGTGTTTTTTTTTGTGTCTAATCAACATATATATCACCATTGCCCTTGATTTTCTTGACTGTATATCTCTTAAATGTCAACATATACACTTGTGATTTAGTTTACGAAGATTTTTCAATGCCGAGAACCTCGATCAGAGAGTAAAAAAGGCGTAAGGTTCACAATGGTGTAAAATTAAAATGGGATATACCGGGCTAGGATTCGAGGTACAGGAACAAGGGCCAAACCAACCACCCAAGAATGGAATCGTCGAGCGAAAACACTTGACAACCTCCTAGAAGCAGCTTTTCTCGCCACTAGACCTTTCTCCATCAATTAAGAATCTGATGCCGTCACTAAACACATTCCTTAAATTGTAGCCATTTGTTTAGTGTTTTTTTTTTTGTGTCTAATCAACATATATATCACCATTGCCCTTGATTTTCTTGACTGTATATCTCTTAAATGTCAACATATACACTTGTGATTTAGTTTACGAAGATTTTTCAATGCCGAGAACCTCGATCAGAGAGTAAAAAAGGCGTAAGGTTCACAATGGTGTAAAATTAAAATGGGATATACCGGGCTAGGATTCGAGTTACAGGAACAAGGGCCAAACCAACCACCCAAGAATGGAATCGTCGAGCGAAAACACTTGACAACCTCCTAGAAGCAGCTTTTCTTGCCACTAGACCTTTCTCCATCAATTAGGAATCTGATGCCATCACTAAACACATTCCTTAAATTGTAGCTATTTGTTGAGTGTTTTTTTGGTGTCTAATCCGCATATATATCACCATTGCCCTTGATTTTCTTGAGTGTATATCTTTTAAATGTCAACATATACATGTGTGATTTAGTTTACGAAGATTTTTCAATGCTGAGAACCTCGATCAGAGAGTAAAAAAGGCGTAAGGTTCACAATGGTGTAAAATTAAAATGGGATATACCGGGCTAGGATTCGAGTTACAGGAACAAGGGCTAAACCAACCACCCAAGAATGGAATCGTCGGGCGAAAACACTTAACAACCTCCTAGAAGCAGCTTTTCTTTCCACCAGACCTTTCTCTATCAATTAGGAATCTGATGCCGTCACTAAACACATTCCTTAAATTGTAGCCATGTGTTGAGTGTTTTTTTTTGTGTCTAGTCGGCATATATATCACCATTGCCCTTGATTTTCTTGACTGTATATCTCTTAAATGTCAACATATACACGTGTGATTTAGTTTACGAAGATTTTTCAATGCCGAGAACCTCGATCAGAGAGTAAAAAAGGCGTAAGGTTCACAATGGTGTAAAATTAAAATGAGATATACCGGGCTAGGATTCGAGTTACAGGAACAGGGGCCAAACCAACCACCCAAGAATGGAATCGTCAAGCAAAAACACTTGATAACCTTCTAGAAGCAGCTTTTCTTGCCACAAGATCTTTCTCCATGAATTAGGAATCTG
Source organism: Helianthus tuberosus (assembly GCA_030545235.1). Lineage (NCBI taxonomy): Eukaryota > Viridiplantae > Streptophyta > Magnoliopsida > Asterales > Asteraceae > Helianthus > Helianthus tuberosus. The sequence goes on along the minus strand of CM060387.1, from coordinate 40,030,835 downwards.
ATGTCGTCAATAAACACATTCCTTAATTTGTAGCCATTTGTTGAGTGTTTTTTTGTGTCTAATCCGCATATATATCACCATTTCCCTTGATTTTCGTGACTGTATATCTCTTAAATGTCAACGTATACACGTGTGATTTAGTTTACAAAGATTTTTCAATGCCAAGAACCTTGATCAGAGAGTAAAAAAGGCGTAAGGTTCACAATGGGGTAAATTAAAATGGGTTATACCGGGCTAGGATTCGAGTTACAGGAACAAGGGCCAAACCAACCACCCAAGAATGGAGTCGTCGAGCGAAAACACTTGACAAGCTCCTAGAAGTTGCTTTTCTTTCCACCAGACCTTTCTCCATCAATTAGGAATCTGATGCCTTCGATAAACACATTTCTTAAATTGTAGCCATTTGTTGAGTGTTTTTTTTGGTGTCTAATCCGTATATATATCACCATTGCCCTGGATTTTCTTGATTGTATATCTCTTAAATGTCAACATATAGACGTGTGATTTAGTTTACAAAGATTTTTCAATGTCGAGAACCTCGATCAGAGAGTAAAAAAGGCGTAAGGTTCACAATGGTGTAAAATTAAAATGGGTTATACCGGGCTAGGATTCGAGTTACGGGAACAAGGGCTAGACCAACCACCCAAGAATAGAATCTTCGAGCGAAAACACTTGACAAACTCCTAGAAGCAGCTTTTCTTGCCACCAGACCTTTCTCCATCAATTAGGAATCTGATGCCGTCACTAAACACATTCCTTAAATTGTAGCCATTTGTTGAGTGTCTTTTTTGGTGTCTAATCCGCATATATATCACCATTGCCCATGATTTTCTTGACTGTATATCACTTAAATGTCAATATATACACGTGTGATTTAGTTTACGAAGATTTTTCAATGCCGAGAACCTCGATCAGAGAGTAAAAAAGGCGTAAGGTTTACAATGGTGTAAAATTAAAATGGGATATACCGGGCTAGGATTCGAGTTACAGGAACAAGGGCTAAACCAACCACCCAAGAATGGAATCCTCGAGCGAAAACACTTGACAACCTCTTAGAAGCAGCTTCTCTTGCCACCAGAACTTTCTCCATCAATTAGGAATCTGATGCTGTCACTAAACACATTCCTTAAATTGTAGCCATTTGTTGAGTGTTTTTTTTAGTGACTAATCCATATATATATCACCATTGCCCTTGATTTTATTGACTGTATATCTCTTAATTGTCAACATATACATGTGTGATTTAGTTTACGATGATTTTACAATGCCGAGAACCTCGATCAGAGAGTAAAAAAGGCGTAAGGTTCACAATGGTGTAAAATTAAAATGGGATGTATCGGGCTAGGATTCGAGTTACAGGAACAAGGGCCAAAACCAACCACCCAAGAATGGAATCGTCGAGCGAAACACTTGACAACCTCCTAGAAGCAGCTTTTCTTGCCACTAGACCTTTCTCCATCAATTAGGAATCTGATGTCGTCACTAAACACATTCCTTAAAATGTAGCCATTTGTTGAGTGTTTTTTTTTTTGTGTCTAATCCACAAATATATCACCATTGCCCTTGATTTTCTTGACTGTATATCTCTTAAATGTCAACATATACACGTGTGATTTAGTGTACGAAGATTTTTCATTGCCGAGAACCTCGACCAGAGATTAAAAAAGGCGTAAGATTCACAATGGTGTAAATTTAAAATGGGATATACCGGACTAGGATTCGAGTTACAGGAACAAGGGCCAAAACCAACCAACCAAGAATGGAATCGTTGAGCGAAAACACTTGACAACCTCCTAGAAGCAGCTTTTCTCGCCCCTAGACCTTTCTCCATCAATTAGGAATCTGATGCCGTCACTAAACACATTCCTTAAATTGTAGCCATTTGTTTAGTGTTTTTTTTTGTGTCTAATCAACATATATATCACCATTGCCCTTGATTTTCCTGACTGTATATCTCTTAAATGTCAACATATACACTTGTGATTTAGTTTACGAAGATTTTTCAATGCCGAGAACCTCGATCAGAGAGTAAAAAAGGCGTATGGTTCACAATGGTGTAAAATTAAAATGGGATATACCGGGCTAGGATTCGAGTTACAGGAACAAGGGCCAAACCAACCACCCAAGAATGGAATCGTCGAGCAAAAACACTTGACAACCTCCTAGAGGCAGCTTTTCTTGCCACTAGACCTTTCTCCATCAATTAGGAAACTGATGCCGTCACTAAACACATTCCTTAAATTGTAGCCATTTGTTGAGTGTTTTCTTTTTTGGTGTCTAATCCGCATATATATCACCATTGCCCTTGATTTTCTTGACTGTATATCTCTTAAATGTCAACATATACACGTGTGATTTAGTGTACGAAGATTTTTCATTGCCGAGAACCTCGACCAGAGAGTAAAAAAGGCGTAAGATACACAATGGTGTAAAATTAAAATGAGATATACCGGGCTAGGATTCGAGTTACAGGAACAAGGGCCAAAACCAACCTCCCAAGAATGGAATCGTCGAGCGAAAACACTTGACAACCTCCTAGAAGCAGCTTTTCTTGCCACTAGACCTTTCTCCATCAATTAGGAATCTGATGCCATCGCTAAACACATTCCTTAAATTGTAGCTATTTGTTGAGTGTTTTTTTGGTGTCTAATCCGCATATATATCACCATTGCCCTTGATTTTCTTGAGTGTATATCTTTTAAATGTCAACATATACATATGTGATTTAGTTTACGAAGATTTTTCAATGCTGAGAACCTCGATCAGAGAGTAAAAAAGGCGTAAGGTTCACAATGGTGTAAAATTAAAATGGGATATACCGGGCTAGTATTCGAGTTACAGGAACAAGGGCTAAACCAACCACCCAAGAATGGAATCGTCGGGCGAAAACACTTAACAACCTCCTAGAAGCAGCTTTTCTTTCCACCAGACCTTTCTCCATCAATTAGGAATCTGATGCCGTCACTAAACACATTCCTTAAATTGTAGCCATGTGTTGAGTGTTTTTTTTTTGTGTCTAATCCGCATATATATCACCATTGCCCTTGATTTTCTTGACTGTATATGTTGGGATTGAACCCTATCAGAGGAACAGATAATTAAAGCCAAAACTAGATCAGAGCAGTGGATCCAGAATAAGCAGACGATTACAATTAGTTCATGCAAATCTCTCCCCTTGAAAGTGGCTTTGTATCTGCTGACCTCCTATCTGCTGATCTTATCAAGTGCTGATTCACAACTGCTGCCTTGCATCTACTGCCAAATGTTAAAGACTGATGGAAGACCAAAGCTCTGCTGACTCAATCTACTGCCTTGAGTCAAGTACTGCTGATCCGGACAAGCACTGCTGGGTTCACAGCAGTGGAAGGATGCAGCAGCTGTTTAAGTGTCTTTTATGTAATATAATGTAATAGCAGTAGTTTAGTACATCAGTGTTTATAGATCAGAGGTTAGAGTTTGTTAGGAGGTTAGATGTCACTTTCATGGTGACGTCAGCTAAGATGCTCAGTGGTTTGCAAGTGCCTATAAATAGTTCAGTACTTTGTACTGTTCTATTAGCTCTTTCACCACATCGTCTTCTTTGCACGAACAAACTACTGAGCTCTGGCTGAGGGGGAGTTTGCATTCATTCATCAATCATTGTAATCGGTGTTGAAACAAATTCAATCTTTCCATTCATTGTGTAAAGATGTTTGATAAAAGTATTACTCTCGTTTGATTGTATGCAAAGTTTGTTTTCATTATAATTCCGCTGAACAACTCTTTCATTTCCATCTTAATTTCAAACGAAAATACAATAAAAAAGAAACTCAGATCCAACAGTATATCTCTTAAATGTCAACATATACACGTGTGATTTAGTTTACGAAGATTTTTCAATGCCGAGAACCTCGATCAGAGAGTAAAAAAGGCGTAAGGTTCACAATGGTGTAAAATTAAAATGGGATATACTGGGCTAGGATTCGAGTTACAGGAACAAGGGCCAAACCAACCACCCAAGAATGGAATCGTCAAGCAAAAACACTTGACAACCTTCTAGAAGCAGCTTTTCTTGCCACAAGATCTTTCTCCATCAATTAGGAATCTGATGTCGTCAATAAACACATTCCTTAATTTGTAGCCATTTGTTGAGTGTTTTTTTGTGTCTAATCCGCATATATATCACCATTGCCCTTGATTTTCTTGACTGTATATCTCTTAAATGTCAACATATACACGTGTGATTTAGTTTACAAAGATTTTTCAATGCCGAGAACCTTGATCAGAGAGTAAAAAAGGCGTAAGGTTCACAATGGGGTAAATTAAAATGGGTTATACCGGGCTAGGATTCGAGTTACAGGAACAAGGGCCAAACCAACCACCCAAGAATGGAGTCGTCGAGCGAAAACACTTGACAAGCTCCTAGAAGTTGCTTTTCTTGCCACCAGACCTTTCTCCATCAATTCGGAATCTGATGCCTTCGATAAACACATTTCTTAAATTGTAGCCATTTGTTGAGTGTTTTTTTGGTGTCTAATCCTCATATATATCACCATTGCCCTGGATTTTCTTGATTGTATATCTCTTAAATGTCAACATATAGACGTGTGATTTAGTTTACAAAGATTTTTCAATGCCGAGAACCTCGATCAGAGAGTAAAAAAGGCGTAAGGTTCACAATGGTGTAAATTTAAAATGGGATATACCGGGCTAGGATTCGAGTTACAGGAACAAGGGCCAAAACCAACCACCCAAGAATAGAATCGTCGAGCGAAAACACTTGACAACCTCCTAGAAGCAGCTTTTCTTTCCGCCAGACCTTTCTCCATCAATTAGGAATCTGATGCCGTCACTAAACACATTCCTTAAATTGTAGCCATTTGTTGGGTGTTCTTTTTGGTGTCTAATCCGCAGATATATCACCATTTCCCATGATTTTCTTGACTGTATATCTCTTAGATGTCAACATATACACGTGTGATTTAGTTTACGAAGATTTTTCAATGCCGAGAACCTCGATCATAGAGTAAAAAAGGCGTAAGGTTCACAATGGTGTAAAATTAAAATGGGATATACCGGGCTAGGATTCGAGTTACAGGAACAATGCCAAAACCAACCACCCAAGAATGGAATCGTCGAGCGAAAACACTTGACAACCTCCTAGAAGTAGCTTTTCTTGCCACCAGACCTTTCTCCATCAATTAGGAATCTGATGCCCTCACAAAACACATTTCTTAAATTGTAGCCATTTGTTGAGTGTTTTTTTTGGTGTCTAATCCGCATATATATCACCATTGCCCTTGATTTTCTTAACTGTATATCTCTTAAATGTCAACATATACACGTGTGATTTAGTTTACGAAGAATTTTCAATGCCGAGAACCTCGATCAGAGAGTAAAAAAGGCGTAAGGTTCACAATGGTGTAAAATTAAAATGGGATATACCGGGCTAGGATTCGAGTTACAGGAACAAGGGCCAAAACCAACCACCCTAGAATGGAATCGTCGTGCGAAACACTTGACAACCTCCTAGAAGCAGCTTTTCTTGCCACTAGACCTTTCTCCATCAATTAGGAATCTGATGCCGTCACTAAACACATTCCTTAAGTTGTAGCCATTTGTTGAGTGTTTTTTTTGGTGTCTAATCCGCATATATATCACCTTTGCCCTTGATTTTCTTGACTGTATATCTCTTAAATGTCAACATATACACGTGTGATTTAGTGTACGAAGATTTTTCCATGCCGAGAACCTTGACCAGAGAGTAAAAAAGGCGTAAGATTCACAATGGTGTAAAATTAAAATGGGATATACCAGGCTAGCATTCGAGTTACAGGAACAAGGGCCAAAACCAACCACCCAAGAATGGAATCGTCTGTCACACCCCGACCACGTAAAATAACTAGACGTGGCGGAAACGTCGGGGAGTGTTGTAACAGAATTATTGTTTCATAACCATGGCATAAATAATTTCGTTTTATTGAATAAATGAACTCATTTTTTTAATATTATCAAATAAGTACAACTATGATCTTCCAAGTTTTAAAGTTGCTAAGGCACGAGTCCATCCTAAATGTAGCATGTATCAACAATCATTGCAAGGCAGTACCAGAAACATGTGTAAAAATAGGTACGTCAGCATAAAAATGCCTGTGAGATACATAGGTTTTGTGAATATAGGATTCATGACTTATAAGTTTAGAAAATGTTGTTTAACAAAAGTCAGTCATGATCCTTGTAAATTGATTTGTTTTGTAAATCATTCGAAAAGTGATGATAAAGTAGATGATACATAAAAGAGAAGTGTAAGGTTAAATGAATAACCAAGTAAAAATGAGTTTGTATAAGATAAGTTGTTTGTAAAACAATTTCTTGTGAAAAGTATGTTATTTGTATAAAATGTCATATGTCTTAAACTGAAATGATTCAACCAACGCTACGATATGTAATACCATACAACCACTTATATATAGGAAGTACCAGCGGCGTATCCACCATGCTTGTATCATATTACACACGCCTCGTTACTTAAGTCACTTACTCAAGCCAAAACACCAATATAGAATGTTCATGTTTAAACCAATAGTCAAATGTTTTTGTATAACCCAAGTTAAATGTAAACCATGTAATGTGTAAACAAAAGTTATGCTCTGTAAAATAATGTAAGGTTAAACGAATAACCTTATAGTAGCATATCAAAAGTATACTTTGGATTTGTAAGTAACATAATAAACTATGTTTTGGTTTCATAAATAACATATCAAAATATGCTTTGGATGTGATAAATAACATATTAAACTATGTTTTGGTTTTGTAAATAACATATCAAAATATGCTTTGGATGATTAACAAAATATATGTTGGTTTTGTACAATACCACACATGAGAGTATACCAAACTATACTTTAAAATTGTGATTTAAGAATTCATTCAGACCTAGTGCATCAAAATACACCTTTGAGACTATAAGGATACCACAAAGGCAATCCCTATTTGGATGGAGAAACAAATTGGTTTCAGACATTCCATGACAACATGAATGGGGTGTCTAATCCTATAGCGCTATATCATACTAACAACCGGTCTGGTGAACATAAAATAAGTACAATTCAACAATTTATTTTATGTTCTTTGAGAAATCAATGTTTAAACCATAGATAGTCATTTAGTTTGTCAAATGATAAGTAATAACATGTATAATCAATTATACTTTGAAATCATGAAAATAACAGATAGGTACACATGCTTCACCCCAAAACAGTTTGAAAACGGTAAAAGAGGGGAACTATGTACTCACTTGAGATTGCTCAGAAGTCCTAAGATAACCACCAAGCAATGCTAGAGATCACGGAATCAAACGGCACCTAATATAGGTAACTATGTTAATTAACCAGACCTAGATCGGAGGATCGGATAGAATGAGGGCTTGTAAACCAAATGAGTATGGGAACTCATGTAATATGGTTTAACAAAGCCTACATACTAAATCGGAACCTAACCTAAGCTTCTTTCGACCCATCGCGACCCATTAAGGTAGCTTATGCTACTTTAACGCGTCGTGCGCGCAAAAGCGCACTCGAGACGTCTAACTAGCCCTATGACAAGTGTTATATGCCTAAACGTGTTACATAATCAGTTATGTGACAAAAGTTTAGGTTACATATGCTTAATTACCAATTATACATGAAAAGGGTATTCTGGTAATTTACCTAAGGCATATAAACTACCTATCATACAACTATTCAAACGATGTGACCATAGGGTATAACCTCGGAAGGTTATTCCCTATATACTATGGCCACCTAATGTATTTGGTCGGATCCTAATGATCGACCAAATGGGTCGGGTTCGAAGGTATAAGCGATTTATTAGATCGCTTACCCTTACGACCCTAGACAACGTGGTAATCAGTAGGCATAGTCACAAAGGACTATAACCATCGTGATTACAATCACGTTGCGAAGTTCAAACGAACTTCGCATTGACCATAAACTGGTCAACGCAGAAAGTCAAACAAAGTTTGACTTTCGGACTCGAAAAACAATAAAAGAACGAAGGAATACTTACGAAGGGTCCCCGAATGCTAATCGTGATCCAAGTAGCTCAGGTATGAAACAATGGTTCCAACTTAGAGCTTCTAGGATCAGATTCTTGTGGGTTTTGCAATGGGGGTGGATGGGTATTTATAGTTTTCGGGTAACCGTTAAGATCGTTTCATGAAAACCATGCTCGAATCCTACCCGTACATGTGTTGGAATGTTATGGTATGTCAAATGGCCACTCACCATAAGAAATTGACATGTGGAAGAGAGATTGGGAGTGCAAAATAGCTGCAAACAGGCTGTTAAACATCGAATCTGGTCTGGAATTCTGACGCGGCCCGCGTTAGGATGCACATAAAACTCAGGCGGGCCGCCTGGAGCTTCTGATCAGAAAACATGTTTCCAAAATGATAGTTTTGGTCCCTGTTGGTGTTTAAGATCATTTATGACACGTTTAAGGCCCGTTAAGCCACCGTTAAGGTCCTAAAATGATGCCTAAACATTGTGGACATGAAACATGCTCAAAAATATGCCGGATGTCGGTTCGTTTGGTCGTACGAACGCGATGTTCGCTTAATTACGACGGAATGCGCACAAGCGTGAAAAACGATCCAAATGACACAACGAATGGATTTTTCTTATGCCAAACACTAAAATAAAATATTTTAGTGCTTACATAAATTTTTGGATGTCCAGATGTATTCAGAACGTAAGTTATGCGCAAAAATGCAAACTTGTTCACTTTTTGACGCTTTTAGTTCCTGAATGACCCAAAAGTTTATTTTAGCACACCGAACCTCTCAAAGCCTATTTCTAAGCTATGTGAAGGATATTTATGGTATGTTTAACTTATGGTCATGTTACAGAATGTCTGTTATAGTTCAAATTGGCATACTTTCGCAGTTTGTCAAGTTTAGTCCATGTAGACGAATTAACTTGTTTTTGCCATACCAAAGCCTTCAAAACTTATTTCTAAGTTATGTAAAGGTTATTTAAGGTATGATAAGCCTATTTCACTATTCCAGAGTGTTCGTTGGATTAAACTGGTTATATTTACGCATCAGAGCGTGTATAACCCTCCAGAAAGCGATTTAAAGCTTAAAATCGAACAAGAGTTGATATGTACAAACGATACACATATTTTTACAAATACCAAGTATGAAATACAATATTTCCTTGGTTTGGCATTTGTTTGATGGTTGAAGTGACATAGGTGTCACATCGTCGAGCGAAAACACTTGACAACCTCCTAGAAGCAGCTTTTCTTGCCACTAAACCTTTCTCCATCAATTAGGAATCCGATGCCGTCACTAAACACATTCCTTAAATTGTAGCCATTTGTTTAGTGTTTTTTTTAGTGTCTAATCCGCATATATATCACCATTGCCATTGATTTTCTTGACTGTATATCTCTTAAATGTCAACATATACACGTGTGATTTAGTTTACGAAGATTTTTCAATGCCGAGAACCACGATCAGAGAGTAAAAATGGCGTAAGGTTCACAATGGTGTAAAATTAAAATGGGATATACCGGGCTAGGATTCGAGTTACAGGAACAAAGCCAAAACCAACCACCCAAGAATGGAATCGTCGACCGAAAACACTTGACAACCTCCTAGAAGCTGCTTTTCTTGCAACCAGACCTTTCCCCATCAATTAGGAATCTGATGCCGTCACTAAACACATTTCTTAAATTGTAGCCATTTGTTGAGTGTTTTTTTTGTGTCTAATCCGCATATATATCACCATTGCCCTTGATTTTCTTGACTGTATATCTCTTAAATGTCAACATATACACGTGTGATTTAGTTTACGAAGATTTTTCAATGCCGAGAAACTCGATCAGAGAGTAAAAAAGGCGTAGGGTTCACAAAGGTGTAAAATTAAAATGGGATATGCCGGGCTAGGATTAGAGTTACAGGAACAAGGGCCAAAACCAACCACCCAAGAATGGAATCGTCGAGCGAAACACTTGACAACCTCCTAGAAGCAGCTTTTCTTGCCACTAGACCTTTCTCCATCAATTAGGAATCTGATGCCGTCACTCAACACATTCCTTAAATTGTAGCCATTTGTTGAGTGTTTTTTTTGGTGTTTAATCCGCATATATATCACCATTGCCCTTGATTTTCTTGACTGTATATCTCTTAAATGTCAACATATACACGTGTGATTTAGTGTACGAAGATTTTTCAATGCCGAGAACATCGATCAGAGAGTAAAAAAGGCGTAAGATTCACAATGGTGTAAAATTAAAATGGGATATACCGGGCTAGGATTCGAGTTACAGGAACAAGGGCCAAAACCAACCACCCAAGAATGGAATTGTCGAGCAAAAAGACTTGACAACCTCCTAGTAGCAGCTTTTCTTGCCAGTAGACCTTTCTCCATCAAATAGGAATCTGATGCCGTCACTAAACACATTTCTTAAATTGTAGCCATTTGTTGAGTGTTTTTTTTGGTGTCTAATCTGCATATATATCACCATTGCCCTTGATTTTCTTAACTGTATATCTCTTAATTGTCCACATATACACATGTAATTTAGTTGACGAATATATTTCAATGCCGAGAACCTCGATCAGAGAGTAAAAAAGGCGTAAGGTACCCAATGGTGTAAAATTAAAAGGGGATATACCGGGCTAGGATTCGAGTTACAAGAACAAGGGCCAAAACCAACCACCCAAGAATGGAATCGTCGAGCGAAAACACTTGACAACCTCCTAGAAGCAGCTTTTCTTGCCACTAAACCTTTCTCCATCAATTAGGAATCTGATGCCGTCACTAAACACATTCCTTAAATTGTAGCCAGTTGTTTAGTGTTTTTATGGTGTCTAATCCGCATATATATCACCATTGCCCTTGATTTTCTTGACTGTGTATCTCTTAAATGTCAACATCTACACGTGTGATTTAGTTTACGAAGATTTTTCAATCCCGAGAACCTCGATCATAGAGTAAAAAAAGCGTAAGGTTCACAATGGTGTAAAATAAAAATGGGATATTCCGGGCTAGAATTCGAGTTACTGGAACAAGGCCAAAACCAACCACCCAAGAATGGAATCGTCGAGCGAAAACACTTGACAACCTCCTAGAAGCAGCTTTTCTTGCCAACAGACCTTTCTCCATCAATTAGGAATCTGATGCCGTCACTAAACACATTCCTTAAAGTGTAACCATTTGGTGAGTGTTTTTTTTGGTGTCTAATCCGCATATATATCACCATTGCCCTTGATTTTCTTAACTGTATATCTCTTAAATGTCAACATATACACGTGTGATTTAGTTTACGAAGATATTTCAATGCCAAGAAACTCGATCAGAGAGTAAAAAAGGCATAAGGTTCACAATGGTGTACAATTAAAATGGGATATACCGGGCTAGGATTCGAGTTACAGGAACAAGGGCCAAAACCAACCACCCAAGAATGGAATCGTCGAGCGAAACACTTGACAACCTCCTAGAATCAGCTTTTCTTGCCACAAGACCTTTCTCCATCAATTAGGAATCTGATGCCGTCACTAAACACATTCCTTAAACTGTAGCCATTTATTGAGTGTTTTTTTTGGTGTCTAATCCGCATATATATCACCATTTCCCTTGATTTTCTTGACTGTATATCTCTTAAATGTCAACATATACACGTGTGATTTAGTGTACGAAGATTTTTCAATGCCAAGAACCTCGATCAGAGAGTAAAAAAGGGGTAAGATTCACAATGGTTTAAAATTAAAATGGGATATACCGGGCTAGGATTCGAGTTACAGGAAAAAGGGCCAAAACCAACCACCCAAGAATGGAATCGTCGAGCGAAAACACTTGACAACCTCCTAAAAGCAGCTTTTTTTGCCACTAGACCTTTCTCCATCAATTAAGAATCTGATGCCGTCACTAAACACATATCTTAAATTGTAGCCATTTGTTTAGTGTTTTTTTTGGTATCTAATCCGCATATATATCACCATTGCCCTTGATTTTCTTGACTGTATATCTCTTAAATGTCAACATATACACGTGTGATTTAGTTTACGAAGATTTTTCAATGCCGAGAACCTCGATCATAGAGTAAAAAAGGCGTAAGGTTCACAATGGTGTAAAATTAAAATGGGATATACCGGGCTAGGATTCGAGTTACAGGAACAAGGGCCATACCAACAACCCAAGAATGGAATCGTCGAGCGAAAACACTTGACAACCTCCTAGAAGCAGCTTTTCTTGCCACCAGACCTTTCTCCATCAATTAGGAATCTGATACCGTCACTAAACACATTCCTTAAATTGTAGCCATTTGTTGGGTGTTTTTTTTGGTGTCTAATCCGCAGATATATCACCATTTCCCATGATTTTCTTGACTGTATATCTCTTAGATGTCAACATATACACGTGTGATTTAGTTAACGAATATTTTTCAATGCCGAGAACCTCGATCAGAGAGTAAAAAAGGTGTTAGGTTCACAATGGGGTAAAATTAAAATGGGATATACCGGGCTAGGATTCGAGTTACAGGAACAAGGCCAAAACCAACCACTCTAGAATGGAATCGTCGAGCGAAAACACTTGACAACCTCCTAGATGCAGCTTTTCTTGCCACCAGACCTTTCTCTATCTATTAGGACTCTGATGCCGTCACTAAACACATTTATTAAATTGCAGCCATTTGTTGAGTGTTTTTTTTGTGTCTAATCCGCATATATATCACCATTGCCCTTGATTTTCTTGACTGTATATCTCTTAAATGTCAACATATACATGTGTGATTTAGTTTACGAAGATTTTTCAATGCCGAGAACCTCGATCAGAGAGTAAAAAATGCGTAAGGTTCACAATGGTGTAAAATTAAAATGGGATATACCGGGCTAGGATTCGAGTTACAAGAACAAGGGCCAAAACCAACCACCCAAGAATGGAATCGTCGAGCGAAAACACTTGACAACCTCCTAGAAGCAGCTTTTCTTGCCACCAGGCCTTTCTCCATTAATTAGGAATCTGATACCGTCACTAAACACATTCCTTAAATTGTAGCCATTTGTTGGGTGTTTTTTTTGGTGTCTAATCCGCAGATATATCACCATTTCCCATGATTTTCTTGACTGTATATCTCTTAGATGTCAACATATACACGCGTGATTTAGTTAACGAAGATTTTTCAATGCCGAGAACCTCGATCAGAGAGTAAAAAAGGCGTAAGGTTCACAATGGTGTAAAATTAAAATGGGATATACCGGGCTAGGATTCGCGTTACAGGAACAAGGCCAAAACCAACCACTCTAGAATGGAATCGTCGAGCGAAAACACTTGACAACCTCCTAGATGCAGCTTTTCTTGCCACCAGACCTTTCTCTATCAATTAGGACTCTGATGCCGTCACTAAACACATTTATTAAATTGCAGCCATTTGTTGAGTGTTTTTTTTTGTGTCTAATCCGCATATATATCACCATTGCCCTTGATTTTCTTGACTGTATATCTCTTAAATGTCAACATATACATGTGTGATTTAGTTTACGAAGATTTTTCAATGCCGAGAACCTCGATCAGAGAGTAAAAAAGGCGTAAGGTTCACAATGGTGTGAAATTAAAATGGGATATACCGGGCTAGGATTCGAGTTACAAGAACAAGGGCCAAAACCAACCACCCAAGAATGGAATCGTCGAGCGAAAACACTTGACAACCTCCTAGAAGCAGCTTTTCTTGCCACTAGACCTTTCTCCATCAATTAGGAATCTGATGCCGTCACTAAACACATTCCTAAAATTGTAGCCATTTGTTTAGTGTTTTTTTTTTGGTGTCTAATCCGCATATATATCATCATTGCCCTTGATTTTCTTGACTGTATATCTCTTAAATGTCAACATATACACGTGTGATATAGTTTACGAAGATTTTTCAATGCCGAGAACCTCGATCATAGAGTAAAAAAGGCGTAAGTTTCACAATGGTGTAAAATTAAAATGGGATATACCGGGCTAGGATTCGAGTTACAGGAACAAGGGCTAAACCAACCACCCAAGAATAGAATCGTCGAGCAAAAACACTTGACAACCTCCTAGAAGCAGCTTTTCTTGCCACCAGACCTTTTTCCATCAATTAGGAATCTGATGCCGTCACTAAACACATTCCTTAAATTGTAGCCATTTGTTGAGTGTTTTTTTTGGTGTTTAATCCGCAGATATATCACCATTTCCCATGATTTTCTTGACTGTATATCTCTTGGATGTCAACATATACACGTGTGATTTAGTTTACGAAGATTTTTCAATGCCGAGAACCTCAATCAGAGAGTAAAAAAGGTGTAAGGTTCAGAATGGTGTAAAATTAAAATGGGATATACTGGGCTAGGATTTGAGTTACAGGAACAAGGCCAAAACCAACCACCCAAGAATGGAATCGTCGAGCGAAAACACTTGACAACCTCCTAGAAGCAGCTTTTCTTGCCACCAGACCTTTCTCCATCAATTAGGAATCTGATGCCGTCACTAAACACATTTCTTAAATTGTAGCCATTTGTTGAGTGTTTTTTTGGTGTCTAATCCGCATATATATCACCATTGCCCTTGATTTTCTTGACTGTATATCTCTTAAATGTCAACATATACACGTTTGATTTAGTTTACGAAGATTTTTCAATGCCGAGAACCTCGATCAGAGAGTAAAAAAGGCGTAAGGTTCACAATGGTGTAAAATTAAAATGGGTTATACCGGGCTAGGATTCGAGTTACAGGAACAAGGGCCAAACCAACCACCCAAGAACGGAATCGTCGAGCGAAAACACTTGACAACCTCCTAGAAGCAGCTTTTCTTGCCACCAGACATTTCTCCATCAATTAGGAATCTGATGCCGTCACTAAACACGTTCCTTAAATTATAGCCATTTGTTGAGTGTTTTTTTTGTGTCTAATCCGCATACAAATCACCAATGCACTTGATTTTCTTGACTGTGTATCTCTTAAATGTCAACAAATACACGTGTGATTTAGTTTACGAAGATTTTTCAATGCCGAGAACCTCGATCAGAGAGTAAAAAAGGCGTAAGGTTCACAATGGTGTAAAATTAAAATGGGATATACCGGGCTAGGATTCGAGTTACAGGAACAAGGCCAAAACCAACCACCCAAGAATGGAATCGTCGAGCGAAAACACTTGACAACCTCCTAGAAGCAGCTTTTCTTGCCACTAGACCTTTCTCCATCAATTAGGAATGTGATGCCGTCACTAAACACATTCCTTAAATTGTAGCCATTTGTTTAGTGTTTTTTTTGGTGTCTAATCCGCATATATATCACCATTGCCCTTGATTTTCTTGACTGTATATCTCTTAAATGTCAACATATACATGTGTGATTTAGTTTACGAAGATTTTTCAATGCCGAGAACCTCGATCAGAGAGTAAAAAAGGCGTAAGGTTCACAATGGTGTAAAATTAAAATGGGTTATACCGGGCTAGGATTCGAGTTACAGGAACAAGGGCCAAACCAACCACCCAAGAACGGAATCGTCGAGCGAAAACACTTGACAACCTCCTAGAAGCAGCTTTTCTTGCCACCAGACATTTCTCCATCAATTAGGAATCTGATGCCGTCACTAAACACGTTCCTTAAATTGTAGCCATTTGTTGAGTGTTTTTTTTGTGTCTAATCCGCATACAAATCACCAATGCACTTGATTTTCTTGACTGTGTATCTCTTAAATGTCAACAAATACACGTGTGATTTAGTTTACGAAGATTTTTCAATGCCGAGAACCTCGATCAGAGAGTAAAAAAGGCGTAAGGTTCACAATGGTGTAAAATTAAAATGGGATATACCGGGCTAGGATTCGAGTTACAGGAACAAGGGCCAAACCAACCACCCAAGAATGGAATCGTCGAGCGAAAACACTTGACAACCTCCTAGAAGCAGCTTTTCTTGCCACCAGACCTTTCTCAATCAATTAGGAATCTGATGCCGTCACTAAACACATTCCTTAAATTGTAGCCATTTGTTGAGTGTTTTTTTTGGTGTTTAATCCTCAGATATATCACCATTTCTCATGATTTTCTTGATTGTATATCTCTTAGATGTCAACATATACATGTGTGATTTAGTTTACGAAGATTTTGCAATGCCGAGAACCTCGATCAGAGAGTAAAAAAGGCGTAAGGTTCACAATGCTGTAAAATTAAGATGGGAAATACCGGGCTAGGATTCGAGTTACAGGAACAAGGCCAAAACCAACCACCCAAGAATGGAATCGTCGAGCGAAAACACTTGACAACCTCCTAGAAGCAGCTTTTCTTGCCACTAGACCTTTCTCCATCAATTAGGAATCTGATGCCGTCACTAAACACATTCCTTAAATTGTAGCCATTTGTTTAGTGTTTTTTTTGGTGTCTAATCCGCATATATATCACCTTTGCCCTTGATTTTCTTGACTGTATATCTTTTAAATGTCAACATATACACGTGTGATTTAGTTTACGAAGATTTTTCAATGCCGAGAGCCTCGATCAGAGAGTAAAAAAGGCGTAAGGTTCACAATGGTGTAAAATAAAAATGGGATATACCAGGCTAGGATTCGAGTTACAGGAACAAGGGCTAAACCAACCACCCAAGAATGGAGTCCTCGAGCGAAAACACTTGTAAACCTCTTAGAAGCAGCTTTTCTTGCCACCAGACCTTTCTCCATCAATTAAGAATTTGATGCCATCACTAAACACATTTCTTAAATTGTAACCATTTGTTGAGTTTTTTTTTGGTGTCCAATCCGCATATATATCACCATTGCCCTTGATTTTCTTGACTGTATATCTCTTAAATGTCAAAATATACACGTGTGATTTAGTTTACGAAGATTTTTCAATGCCCAGAACCTCAATCAGAGAGTAAAAAAGGCGTAAGTATCACAATGGTGTAAAATTAAAATGGGATATACGGGGCTAGGATTCGAATTACAGGAACAAGGGCCAAAACCAACCACCCAAGAATGGAATCATCGAGCGAAACACTTGACAACCTCCTAGAAGCAGCTTTTCTTGCCACTAGACCTTTCTCCATCAATTAGGAATCTGATGCCGTCACTAAACACAATCCTTAAATTGTAGCCATTTGTTGAGTGTTTTTTTTGTGTCTAACCCGCATATATATCACCATTGCCCTTGATTTTCTTGACTGTATATCTCTTAAATGTCAACATATACACGTGTGATATAGTTTACGAAGATTTTTCAATGCCGAGAACCTCGATCATAGAGTAAAAAAGGCGTAAGTTTCACAATGGTGTAAAATTAAAATGGGATATACCGGGCTAGGATTCGAGTTACAGGAACAAGGGCCAAACCAACCACCCAAGAATGGAATCGTCGAGCGAAAACACTTGACAACCTCCTAGAAGCAGCTTTTCTTGCCACCAGACCTTTCTCTATCAATTAGGAATCTGATGCCGTCACTAAACACATTCCTTAAATTGTAGCCATTTGTTGAGTGTTTTTTTTGGTGTTTAATCCTCAGATATATCACCATTTCTCATGATTTTCTTGATTGTATATCTCTTAGATGTCAACATATACATGTGTGATTTAGTTTACGAAGATTTTGCAATGCCGAGAACCTCGATCAGAGAGTAAAAAAGGCGTAAGGTTCACAATGCTGTAAAATTAAGATGGGAAATACCGGGCTAGGATTCGAGTTACAGGAACAAGGCCAAAACCAACCACCCAAGAATGGAATCGTCGAGCGAAAACACTTGACAACCTCCTAGAAGCAGCTTTTCTTGCCACTAGACCTTTCTCCATCAATTAGGAATCTGATGCCGTCACTAAACACATTCCTTAAATTGTAGCCATTTGTTTAGTGTTTTTTTTGGTGTCTAATCCGCATATATATCACCTTTGCCCTTGATTTTCTTGACTGTATATCTTTTAAATGTCAACATATACACGTGTGATTTAGTTTACGAAGATTTTTCAATGCCGAGAGCCTCGATCAGAGAGTAAAAAAGGCGTAAGGTTCACAATGGTGTAAAATAAAAATGGGATATACCAGGCTAGGATTCGAGTTACAGGAACAAGGGCTAAACCAACCACCCAAGAATGGAGTCCTCGAGCGAAAACACTTGTCAACCTCTTAGAAGCAGCTTTTCTTGCCACCAGACCTTTCTCCATCAATTAAGAATTTGATGCCATCACTAAACACATTTCTTAAATTGTAACCATTTGTTGAGTTTTTTTTTGGTGTCCAATCCGCATATATATCACCATTGCCCTTGATTTTCTTGACTGTATATCTCTTAAATGTCAAAATATACACGTGTGATTTAGTTTACGAAGATTTTTCAATGCCCAGAACCTCAATCAGAGAGTAAAAAAGGCGTAAGTATCACAATGGTGTAAAATTAAAATGGGATATACGGGGCTAGGATTCGAATTACAGGAACAAGGGCCAAAACCAACCACCCAAGAATGGAATCATCGAGCGAAACACTTGACAACCTCCTAGAAGCAGCTTTTCTTGCCACTAGACCTTTCTCCATCAATTAGGAATCTGATGCCGTCACTAAACACAATCCTTAAATTGTAGCCATTTGTTGAGTGTTTTTTTTTGTGTCTAACCCGCATATATATCACCATTGCCCTTGATTTTCTTGACTGTATATCTCTTAAATGTCAACATATACACGTGTGATTTAGTGTACAAAGATTTTTCAATGCCGAGAACCTCGATCAGAGAGTAAAAAAATCGTAAGATTCACAATGGTGTAAAATTAAAATGGGATATACCGGGCTAGGATTCGAGTTACAGGAACAAGGGCCAAAACCAACCACCCAAGAATGGAATCGTCGAGCGAAAACACTTGACAACCTCCTAGAAGCAGCTTTTCTTGCCACTAGACCTTTCTCCATCAATTAGGAATCTGATGCCGTCACTAAACACATTCCTTAAATTGTAGCCATTTGTTTAGTGTTTTTTTGGTATCTAATCCGCATATATATCAACATTGCCCTTGATTTTCTTGACTGTATATCTCTTAAATGTCAACATATACACGTGTGATTTAGTGTACGAAGATTTTTCAATGCCGAGAACCTCGATCAGAGAGTAAAAAAATCGTAAGATTCACAATGGTGTATAATTAAAATGGGATATACCGGGCTAGGATTCGAGTTACAGGAACAAGGGCCAAACCAACCACCCAAAGATGGAATCGTTGAGCGAAAACACTTGACAACCTCCTAGAAGCAGCTTTTCTTTCCACCAGACCTTTCTCCATCAATTAGGAATCTGATGCCGTCACTAAACACATTCCTTAAATTGTAGCCATTTGTTGGGTGTTTTTTTTGGTGTCTAATCCGCAGATATATCACCATTTCCCATGATTTTCTTGACTGTATATCTCTTAGATGTCAACATATACATGTGTGATTTAGTTTACGAAGATTTTTCAATGCCGAGAATCTCGATCAGAGAGTAAAAACTGCGTAAGGTTCACAATGGTGTAAAATTAAAATGGGATATACCGGGCTCGGATTCGAGTTACAGGAACAAGGCCAAAACCAACCACCCAAGAATGGAATCGTTGAGCGAAAACACTTGACAACCTCCTAAGCGCAGCTTTTCTTGCCACTAGACCTTTCTCCATCAATTAGGAATCTGATGCCGTCACTAAACATATTTCTTAAATTGTAGCCATTTGTTGAGTGTTTTTTTGGTGTCTAGTCCGCATATATATCACCATTGCCCTTGATTTTCTTGACTCTATATCTCTTAAATGTCAACATATACACGTGTGATTTAGTTTACGAAGATTTTTCAATGCCGAGAACCTCGATCAGAGAGTAAAAAAGGCGTAAGGTTCACAATGGTGTAAAATTAAAATGGGATATACCGGGCTAGGATTCGAGTTACAGGAACAAGGGCCAAAACCAACCACCCAAGAATGGAATCGTCGAGCGAAAACACTTGACAACCTCCTAGAAGCAGCTTTTCTTCCCACTAGACCTTTCTCCATCAATTAGGAATCTGATGCCGTTACTAAACACATTCGTTAAATTGTAGCCATTTCTTTTGTGTTTTTTTGGGGTCTAATCCGCATATATATCACCATTGCCCTTGATTTTCTTGACTGTATATCTCTTAAATGTCAACATATACACGTGTGATTTAGTTTACGAAGATTTTTCAATGCTGAGAACCTCAATCATAGAGTAAAAAAGGCGTAAGGTTCACAATGGTGTAAAATTAAAATGGGATATACCGGGCTAGGAATCGAGTTACCGGAACAAGGGCCAAACCAACCACCCAAGAATGGAATCGTCGAGCGAAAACACTTGACAACCTCCTAGAAACAGATTTTGTTGCCACCAGACCTTTCTCCATCAATTAGGAATCTGATGCCGTCACTAAACACATTCCTTAAATTGTAGCCATTTTTTGAGTGTTTTTTTTGGTGTCTAATCCGCATACATATCACCAATGCCCTTGATTTTCTTGACAGTATATCTCTTAAATGTCAACATATACACGTGTGATTTAGTTTACGAAGATTTTTCAATGCCGAGAACCTCGATCAGAGAGTAAAAAAGGCGTAAGGTTCACAATGGTGTAAAATTAAAATGGGATATACCGGGCTAGGATTCGAGTTACAGGAACAAGGGCCAAACCAACCACCCAAGAATGGATTCGTCGAGCGAAAACACTTGACAACCTCCTAGAAGCAGCTTTTCTTGCCACTAGACCTTTCTCCATCAATTAGGAATCTGATGCCGTCACTAAATACATTCCTTAAATTGTAGCCATTTGTTTAGCGTTTTTGTTGGTGTCTAATCCGCATATATATCACCATTGCCCTTTATTTTCTTGACTGTATATCTCTTAAATGTCAACATATACACGTGTGATTTAGTTTATGAAGATTTTTCAATGCCGAGAACCTCAATCAGAGAGTAAAAATGGCAAAAGGTTCACAATGGTGTAAAATTAAAATGGGATATACCGGGCTAGGATTCGAGTTACAGGAACAAGGGCCAAACCAAACACCCAAGAATGGAATCGTCGAGCGAAAACACTTGACAACCTCCTAGAAGCAGTTTTTCTTGCCACCAGACCTTTCTCCATCAATTAGGAATCTGATGCCGTCACTAAACACATTCCTTAAATTGTAGCCATTGGTTGAGTAGTTTTTTTGGTGTCTATTCCGCATATATATCACCATTGCCCTTGATTTTCTTGACTGTATATCTCTTACATGTTAACATATACACGTGTGATTTAGTTTACGAAGATTTTTCAATGCCGAGAACCTCGATCAGAGGGTAAAAAAGGCGTAAGGTTCACAATGGTGTAAAATTAAAATGGGATATACCGGGCTAGGATTCGAGTTACAGGAACAAGGGCCAAACCAACCACCCAAGAATGGAATCGTCGAGCGAAAACACTTGACAACCTCCTAGAAGCAGCCTTTCTTGCCACCGGACCTTTCTCCATCAATTAGGAATCTGATGCCGTCACTAAACACATTCCTTAAATTGTAGCCATTTGTTGGGTGTTTTTTTGGTGTCTAATCCGCATATATATATCACCATTGCCCTTGATTATTCTTGACTGTATATCTCTTAAATGTCAACATATACACGTGTGATTTAGTTACTAAGATTTTTCAATACCGAGAACCACGATCAAAGAGTAAAAAAGGCGTAAGGTTCACAATGGTGTAAAATTAAAATGGGTTATACCGGGTTAGGATTCGAGTTACAGGAACAAGGGCCAAACCAACCACCCAAGAATGGAATCGTCGAGCGAAAACACTTGACAACCTCCTAGAAGCAGCTTTTCTTGCCACCAGACCTTTCTCCATCAATTAGGAATCTGATGCCGTCACTAAACACATTCCTTAAATTGTAGCCATTTGTTGAGTGTTTTTTTTGGTGTCTAATCCGTAAATATATCACCAATGCCCTTGATTTTCTTGACTGTATATCTCTTAAATGTCAACATATACACGTGTAATTTAGTTTACAAAGAGTTTTCAATGCCGAGAACGTCGATCAGAGAGTAAAAAAGACGTAAGGTTCACAATGGTGTAAAATTAAAATGCGTTATACCGGGCTAGGATTCGAGTTACAGGAACAAGGGCCAAACCAACCACCCAAGAACAGAATCGTTTAGCGAAAACACTTGACAACCTCCTAGAAGCAGCTTTCCTTGCCACCAGACCTTTCTCCATCAATTAGGAATCTGATGCCGTCACTAAACACATTCCTTAAATTGTAGCCATTTGTTGAGTGTTTTTTTTGGTGTCTAATCCGCATACATATCACCAATGCCCTTGATTTTCTTGACTGTATATCTCTTAAATGTCAACAAATACACGTGTGATTTAGTTTACGAAGATTTTTCAATGCCGAGAACCTCGATCAGAGAGTAAAAAAGGCGTAAGGTTCACAATGGTGTAAAATTAAAATGGGATATACCGGGTTAGGATTAGAGTTATAGGAACAAGGGCCAAACCAACCACCCAAGAAATGAATCGTCGAGCGAAAACACTTGACAACCTCCTAGAAGCAGCTTTTCTTGCCACCAGACCTTTCTCCATCAATTAGGAATCTGATGCCGTCACTAAACACATTCCTTAAATTGTAACCATTTGGTGAGTGTTTTTTTTGCTGTCTAATCCGCACATATATCACCATTGCCCTTGATTTTCTTGACTGTGTATCTCTTAAATGTCAACATATACACGTGTGATTTAGTTTACGAAGATTTTTCAATGCCGAGAACCTCGATCAGAGAGTAAAAAAGGCGTAAGGTTCACAATGGTGTAAAATTAAAATGGGTTATACCGGGCTAGGATTCGAGTTACATGAACAAGGGCCAAACCAACCACCCAAGAACGGAATCGTCGAGCGAAAACACTTGACAACCTCCTAGAAGCAGCTTTTCTTGCCACTAGACCTTTCTCCATCAATTAGGAATCTGATGCCGTCACTAAACACATTCCTTAAATTGTAGCCATTTGTTTAGCGTTTTTGTTGGTGTCTAATCCGCATATATATCACCATTGCCCTTTATTTTCTTGACTGTATATCTCTTAAATGTCAACATATACACGTGTGATTTAGTTTATGAAGATTTTTCAATGCCGAGAACCTCAATCAGAGAGTAAAAATGGCAAAAGGTTCACAATGGTGTAAAATTAAAATGGGATATACCGGGCTAGGATTCGAGTTACAGGAACAAGGGCCAAACCTGTGACAACTCGAATTTCCGACATCCTTTATTCGCATTTAATGCACGTTGACTTTGACTATATGGTTGTGTTATGATAAAAACCTAGTGTGTTTGCATGGTTATGTGTGATTGTATAACATGTGTACTGTTGTAAAACTTAAACTGTTTAGAACCCGACGAAACACAAGGCTGTTTCGCCATAACCCATTTCGACGAAACAGGCTGTTTCGCCATGAACACTCCGACGAAACAGAAGTCTGTTTCGCCGGCCCAGTAGCCCAGTTAGGCCCAGAACGTATTTTGAGTATTTTACGTAAAAACAACATCACTTTACATTTTCTATCAACACAACCGAAACCCTAGAGCTCTCTCACTGTGACGGCGAACTAGAACCCACCGGAAACCCTTGTGCGATCAAACCATCATCTCGGTTAGTAGATTTATGTGTCTTGATTGATCGTCCATCTGTGAATGTGTTTCTGTGCCATGTGATTCTGATATGTTGATGTATAATTGTAACTAATATATGTTAAATACTAGGGTTCTGGTTATGATAATGATGATATGGATTTCAATATGAATATTGTAGTCGGATATAAACGGTTTTATGCGAAACTTAATATGATTGAATACTCGGTTCTGGATGTTGTTATTTTGATCTGATTCTGGCTGCAAGTTAGCATCTTGATAGGGTTTGATGATGTGATGTTGTATATTGTTATGTAAAAACGCATAAGCTAGGGTTCATGCTAGACGTTAAAGTGGTCCGATGATTATGCTATGATGATGTTACAATGATTCTATGAATGAATGTTCCTGCATGATTGCTGATGTTGATGACGGCTGTTAGCATGATTAGGGTTTTCATACGTGACTGATTATGCGACGTAACTGACTGCTTGACGAAACAGGTCTCTTGACGAAACAGAAGTGTTTCGCCAAGAGTCATCGACGAATCAGAATCTTGTTTCGCCAAACAAGGTTCCGACGAAACTGAATGTGTTTCGTCAATATGGTGTTTCGTCGACTAGTGTGTTTCGTCGACTATTGTGTTTCGCCATTAAGTGTGTTTCGCCGAACAGTTAAACTGTACAGTAACCTGAGTTAATTCTGTTAATTGTTCACTGGAATATTTAACTGCTGTTAAATGATAAACATGAATTGTATGATTTTGACTACGTGTTACATGCTTATATGTGAATGACTTGAACACAAACTGACTACGTATACATGCATACATTAGGACGTGATTGATTTTTACTTTGAGCACCTACTTAGCATACCGAGCAAACCAAGGTGAGTTCACACTCTTACCAAGGCATGGGATTCCCCAGGTGGGTTGGGAATGGGATTGATTGATTGCTTGTACACATTACTACTAGACTACATACCACGGTCCTCGGATTGGGAAGGATGCCTGTGCCAAGAATCTACGTACTATCCTCGGATGGGAAGGATACTAGTGTTAACACATACAAAAATCCTAGGTACCAAATGTTCTCGGATGGGAAGAACACCAGCGCTAAACCTACGTACTTGATACGTACTATCCTCGGTTGGGCAGGATACTTATTATTATCCTCGGATTGGGAAGGATACTTATGAATACAACTAGTCTAGTAAATATACATTATGGGAAGCCCCCACCATTAGAACGTACTAACGGCCCAGTAGAGCCACATGTTACATATGAACTTACTATTACACACTTACTCTCTGTGAACTCGCTCAACTAGTTGTTGATCCTCTGTTACATGCCTTGCAGGACTTTAGGTACTTATGGAGCTTGCACGGGAGGCGTAGTCATTGTGGGCATGGATTTTGGATTTTTGTTTAGACTTTATGACATTTCATACTTTATTACGATGGGTTTAATCATACGCTTCCGCTATACTGTGATAACATACTTATGTTTTGGAACACCTTTCATATGGATTGTTGGAATTAAATTGCAATTACTTTTACTTTATACATTGTTCTATATGATTGGTGGCTTGATCCTGGTCAGTCACGCCTCCAAGCGGTGATACTCCGCGTGTGGATTTTGGGGGTGTGACAGATTGGTATCAGAGCCATTGGTTATAGAGAACTCGGTTTTAATATGGGGAAAACGATTTTATTAAAACCAGACTATAACCAGAACAGTGCTCTCAACGATCCACAACGACGCTTCGCTCCACGTGCGAGACTCGACATTCTAGGTAATAAGGTTTATGTTTATTGCCTACACATTAGAATTACATAGAACTTTGCTCGTGGTATGCTTAGATTACATTGCTCACTATTTGTTATTGCATGAGAACACTTGTGTGCTTACACTCTTCTGTCATCGCACTATTCGCGAACCTATCTCACATACGTTATCTTTCCTATGAAGATCATGTCTGGACGTATCAACATGACCCAGGACCAGTTGACGGCCCTCATTAACGAACGAGTTACCGCGGCGGTTGCAGCTGCACAAGCAGGAGGTATACCCTGCAGTTACAACTCACCCTAGGATCCTTAGATCCTACAATTCCTAAATCAACTCTCGTGTTAAAACTTGTCCTAATCCTTTTACACAACAGGTCAAGCACCTGTTTGCACTTTCAAGACTTTCATGGACTGTCGTCCATCCACTTTCAGCGGCACTGAAGGAGCCGTAGGTCTCCTGCACTGGTTTGAAAAGATGGAGTCTGTGTTTGAGATATGTGAATGCCCTGAGGCACGCAGGGTGAAATATGCTACCGGTACCCTCGAGGGTTTAGCCCTCACATGGTGGAAAGCACAGGTCCAAATACTGGGGTTGGTTGCTGCTAACGCCACCCCATGGAACAATTTCAAAGAAATGATCAAAGAGGAGTACTGCAGTCGAGATGAGATTCATAAGCTGGAGGTTGAGTTTTTCAATCTCAAGATGACAGGGTCGGAAATTGAGGCGTATACAAAGAGATCGAATGAGCTTGCATTACTGTGTCCTACTCTGGTGGACAAGCGTATTGAACTTTATCTTAAGGGTCTGGTGCCAGAGATCCAGAGTCATGTGACTTCAGCGAATCATGCCACTTACCAGCAGGTTGTTCAGCTGGCTCACCGTCTCACTGATCAAGCGGTGGAGCAAAACAGGTTGCCTAAACGCATCAACGCTACCCCTACAGCTATTACTTCGGTTACTCCTGCTACTCCCAGTGACAGCAAGCGAAAATGGGAGGGGGATTCCAGCAAGGGGTCAGCTTCAGTTCAGCCCCAAGTTCAGCAACGAAAGACTGACACCTACCAGAGCCCTAGTCAGCACTCTTCGGGCAGTCACAAGCAGGGTGGTTATCGAGGGAACCTCCCAAAGTGCAACATCTGCAACAAGCACCACAATGGCCAGTGTAACAGGGGTCGTTGTCAAAGGTGTTTCAGGACGGGCCATGAGGCCAAGGATTGTAGGAGCCCACAGCCTGTGAACCAGAATCAGCCGCAGCAGCAAGCACAGCAGAATCAACAACAGCGCAATAAGGGATGTTTTCAGTGTGGCGCCGAAGGTCACTTCAAAAGACACTGCCCTCAGCTAAACCGAAACCAGAACAACAACAACCAGGGCCATGGGAACAACAACAACGGGGGTAACAACAATGATGGGAACAATGGTGCTAGGGGCCGTATGTTTGTGATCGGTCAGGGTGATGCCAGGAATGATCCCAACGTGGTTATGGGTAAGTTTCTTCTTGACGACTTTTATGTTACAGTACTATTTGATTCTGGTGCGGATACAAGTTACATGTCTCTAAAAGCTAGTGAAATGTTAAAACGTGCACCAACTCTCTTAAACATCAAACATGTTGTAGAATTAGCTAACGGTAAAAGTCTAGAGGCCACACACATAGTTAAAGGGTGTAATCTTATCCTCGCTGGTCAGACTTTCTCCATTGATCTCATTCCTATAACCTTGGGTAGCTTTGACGTCGTCATTGGTATGGATTGGTTATCTCAACAACAAGCGGAGATTTTATGCAAAGAAAAAGTTATTCGTATTCCCCGGTCGGGCAAGGAACCTCTCGAAGTTCAAGGCGACAAGAGTGGTGTCGTGAGTGGCATCATTTCCTTCTTGAAGGCTCAGAAGTGTCTGCGCAAGGGTCACACAGCTGTTCTAGCTCTCGTCACTGATACGTCGAAGAAAGAGAAGAAGATCGAGGATATTCCTGTAGTACGCGATTTTCCTCAAGTGTTTCCTGAGGAATTACCTGGGTTACCGCCTCATCGTCAAGTTGAATTTCAGATCGAGCTCGCTCCAGGAGCAGCACCCATAGCTCGAGCGCCTTATCGTCTAGCTCCAACTGAATTAGAAGAACTGTCAAAGCAGCTACAAGAACTCTTGGAAAAGGGTTTTATACGTCCTAGCTCTTCGCCTTGGGGAGCCCCAGTGTTATTCGTAAAGAAGAAACACGATACGTTCAGGATGTGTATAGACTACCGCGAACTCAACAAGGTGACGATCAAGAATCGTTATCCTCTTCCGCGTATAGATGATTTATTCGACCAGCTGCAAGGGTCGAGCTACTACTCCAAGATAGACTTAAGGTCAGGATACCACCAGCTGAGAGTCCGGGATGAGGACGTCTCCAAAACAGCGTTCAGAACACGCTACGGCCACTACGAGTTTATGGTCATGCCATTCGGGTTAACGAACGCGCCTGCCGTATTTATGGATCTTATGAACAGGGTGTGCAAACCCTATCTCGACAAGTTCGTTATTGTTTTCATCGACGACATCCTGATTTATTCGAAGAGTCAAGAGGAACACGAGCAGCACTTACGGCTTATACTGGAACTCCTACGAACGGAACAGCTATACGCCAAGTTTTCTAAATGCGACTTCTGGCTTCGTGAAGTCCACTTCTTAGGCCACGTGGTAAACAGGGATGGGATTCATGTCGATCCATCCAAGGTGGATTCGATCAAGAACTGGCCTGCACCTCGCACACCAACAGAAATACGCCAATTCTTGGGTTTGGCGGGTTATTACAGAAGGTTCATCAAAGACTTCTCAAAGATTGCTCAGCCGTTTACACTACTGACACAGAAAGGTGTTGTTTATCGTTGGGGTAACGCACAGGAAACAGCATTCCAACACTTAAAGGATAGACTCTGTAGCGCACCTATCCTTTCACTGCCTGAAGGCACGGACGATTTCGTAGTCTACTGCGACGCATCTATCCAAGGTCTTGGATGTGTATTGATGCAGAGGGATAAAGTTATTGCTTATGCTTCGCGCCAACTTAAGGTTCACGAACGGAATTACACGACACACGATCTAGAGCTGGGAGCGGTTGTTTTTGCACTTAAGATATGGCGACACTACTTGTACGGCACCAAATGTGCTATCTACACTGACCACAGAAGCTTCGAACATATATTCAAACAGAAGGAACTGAATATGCGACAGCGACGATGGGTCGAACTGCTAAACGACTACGAATGCTCAATCAGGTACCACCCGGGCAAAGCCAATGTTGTGGCTGACGCCCTCAGTCGAAAAGACACTGCGCCTAAGCGCGTTCGAGCCTTACAACTCACCATACAGTCTAGCCTTCCTTCCCAGATACGAGATGCTCAGATAGAAGCATTGAAACCAGAAAACGTTAGGGCTGAAGCCCTACGCGGCTCAAGGCAACGATTAGAACAAAGGGCAGACGGCGCTTACTACGTCACAGGACGCATTTGGGTCCCACTGTACGGCAACTTACGCGAGCTGGTAATGGATGAAGCTCACAAGTCTCGCTACTCGGTACACCCTGGTTCGGATAAAATGTACCACGATATTAAGACTACATACTGGTGGCCTAGCATGAAGGCCCATATAGCCACATACGTTAGCAAATGCTTGACTTGTGCGAGAGTCAAGGCAGAATATCAGAAACCGTCAGGTCCACTCCAACAACCTGAGATACCACAATGGAAATGGGAACAGATTTCCATGGATTTTGTTACTGGCTTACCTAAATCTCAGCGCGGAAATGATACTATTTGGGTGATCGTGGATCGACTCACAAAGTCTGCTCACTTCTTGGCTATCAAAGAAACAGACAAGTTCTCTACACTAGCAGACATCTACTTGAAGGAAGTGGTCTCGAGGCACGGAGTGCCAACCTCTATCATCTCTGATCGAGACGCACGTTTTACTTCAGAACTGTGGCAAGCAATGCATAAATCTTTTGGCTCTCGTTTAGACATGAGCACGGCGTATCATCCTCAGACGGATGGGCAGTCCGAGCGCACTATCCAGACTCTAGAAGACATGCTTCGGGCGTGCGTAATTGATTTTGGCAACGGTTGGGAGAAACATTTGCCACTTGTGGAATTTTCATACAATAACAGCTACCACACGAGCATTAAAGCTGCACCATTCGAGGCATTGTACGGGCGTAAATGCCGATCACCTCTCTGTTGGGCAGAGGTGGGGGAAAGTCAGATCACTGGTCCAGAAATGGTAGTCGATACTACAGAAAAGATTGCACAAATACGACAACGCATGGCGGCAGCTCGGGACCGTCAGAAAGCATACGCTGATTTAGACAGGAAACTACTCGAATTCCAAGTTGGGGATCGAGCGCTACTTAAAGTTTCACCCTGGAAGGGTGTGGTTCGTTTTGGCAAGCGCGACAAACTAAATCCACGATATGTTGGACCTTTCGAAGTTATTGAGAAAATAGGCAAAGTGGCCTACAGATTGAACTTACCACCTGAACTCAGTGCAGTTCACAACGTCTTTCACGTGTCGAATCTAAAGAAATGTACGTCAGACGAGACCCACGTAGTTCCCTTGAAGGAACTCACTATTGACGAACGGTTGAACTTCGTCGAGGAACCTGTTGAAATCACGGACCGGGATGTTAAGGTCCTCAAGAACACGAGAATCCCTCTTGTACGAGTTCGTTGGAACTCCCGCCGCGGCCCAGAGTTCACCTGGGAGCGTGAAGATCAAATGGAACTCAAATATCCCCAGCTATTCGAAAACCAAGCAACTACTACTGAGGCTGAAGCTACCAATGCTGAATTTCGGGACGAAATTCCAAATCAACGGGGGGATAATGTGACACCCCAAGAAAACCAGTAATCTTCGCAAACCTGCTCGAGGAGCCGCGATACGACACAGGTAAACAACGTCACACTACTAGCTTCCTCAGTAACTGCATACTAAATTTCGGGACGAAATTTCTTTCAAGTTGGGGATAATGTGACAACTCGAATTTCCGACATCCTTTATTCGCATTTAATGCACGTTGACTTTGACTATATGGTTGTGTTATGATAAAAACCTAGTGTGTTTGCATGGTTATGTGTGATTGTATAACATGTGTACTGTTGTAAAACTTAAACTGTTTAGAACCCGACGAAACACAAGGCTGTTTCGCCATAACCCATTTCGACGAAACAGGCTGTTTCGCCATGAACACTCCGACGAAACAGAAGTCTGTTTCGCCGGCCCAGTAGCCCAGTTAGGCCCAGAACGTATTTTGAGTATTTTACGTAAAAACAACATCACTTTACATTTTCTATCAACACAACCGAAACCCTAGAGCTCTCTCACTGTGACGGCGAACTAGAACCCACCGGAAACCCTTGTGCGATCAAACCATCATCTCGGTTAGTAGATTTATGTGTCTTGATTGATCGTCCATCTGTGAATGTGTTTCTGTGCCATGTGATTCTGATATGTTGATGTATAATTGTAACTAATATATGTTAAATACTAGGGTTCTGGTTATGATAATGATGATATGGATTTCAATATGAATATTGTAGTCGGATATAAACGGTTTTATGCGAAACTTAATATGATTGAATACTCGGTTCTGGATGTTGTTATTTTGATCTGATTCTGGCTGCAAGTTAGCATCTTGATAGGGTTTGATGATGTGATGTTGTATATTGTTATGTAAAAACGCATAAGCTAGGGTTCATGCTAGACGTTAAAGTGGTCCGATGATTATGCTATGATGATGTTACAATGATTCTATGAATGAATGTTCCTGCATGATTGCTGATGTTGATGACGGCTGTTAGCATGATTAGGGTTTTCATACGTGACTGATTATGCGACGTAACTGACTGCTTGACGAAACAGGTCTCTTGACGAAACAGAAGTGTTTCGCCAAGAGTCATCGACGAATCAGAATCTTGTTTCGCCAAACAAGGTTCCGACGAAACTGAATGTGTTTCGTCAATATGGTGTTTCGTCGACTAGTGTGTTTCGTCGACTATTGTGTTTCGCCATTAAGTGTGTTTCGCCGAACAGTTAAACTGTACAGTAACCTG
Source organism: Helianthus tuberosus (assembly GCA_030545235.1). Lineage (NCBI taxonomy): Eukaryota > Viridiplantae > Streptophyta > Magnoliopsida > Asterales > Asteraceae > Helianthus > Helianthus tuberosus. The sequence continues at coordinate 39,999,324 of CM060387.1, read as the reverse complement.
AGTTAATTCTGTTAATTGTTCACTGGAATATTTAACTGCTGTTAAATGATAAACATGAATTGTATGATTTTGACTACGTGTTACATGCTTATATGTGAATGACTTGAACACAAACTGACTACGTATACATGCATACATTAGGACGTGATTGATTTTTACTTTGAGCACCTACTTAGCATACCGAGCAAACCAAGGTGAGTTCACACTCTTACCAAGGCATGGGATTCCCCAGGTGGGTTGGGAATGGGATTGATTGATTGCTTGTACACATTACTACTAGACTACATACCACGGTCCTCGGATTGGGAAGGATGCCTGTGCCAAGAATCTACGTACTATCCTCGGATGGGAAGGATACTAGTGTTAACACATACAAAAATCCTAGGTACCAAATGTTCTCGGATGGGAAGAACACCAGCGCTAAACCTACGTACTTGATACGTACTATCCTCGGTTGGGCAGGATACTTATTATTATCCTCGGATTGGGAAGGATACTTATGAATACAACTAGTCTAGTAAATATACATTATGGGAAGCCCCCACCATTAGAACGTACTAACGGCCCAGTAGAGCCACATGTTACATATGAACTTACTATTACGCACTTACTCTCTGTGAACTCGCTCAACTAGTTGTTGATCCTCTGTTACATGCCTTGCAGGACTTTAGGTACTTATGGAGCTTGCACGGGAGGCGTAGTCGTTGTGGGCATGGATTTTGGATTTTTGTTTAGACTTTATGACATTTCATACTTTATTACGATGGGTTTAATCATACGCTTCCGCTATACTGTGATAACATACTTATGTTTTGGAACACCTTTCATATGGATTGTTGGAATTAAATTGCAATTACTTTTACTTTATACATTGTTCTATATGATTGGTGGCTTGATCCTGGTCAGTCACGCCTCCAAGCGGTGATACTCCGCGTGTGGATTTTGGGGGTGTGACAAAACCAAACACCCAAGAATGGAATCGTCGAGCGAAAACACTTGACAACCTCCTAGAAGCAGCTTTTCTTGCCACCAGACCTTTCTCCATCAATTAGGAATCTGATGCCGTCACTAAACACATTCCTTAAATTGTAGCCATTGGTTGAGTGGTTTTTTTGGTGTCTATTCCGCATATATATCACCATTGCCCTTGATTTTCTTGACTGTATATCTCTTAAATGTCAACATATACACTTGTGATTTAGTTTACGAAGATTTTTCAATGCCGAGAACCTCGATCAGAGAGTAAAAAAGGCGTAAGGTTCACAATGGTGTAAAATTAAAATGGGATATACCGGGCTAGGATTCGAGTTACAGGAACAAGGGCCAAACCAACCACCCAAGAATGGAATCGTCGAGCGAAAACACTTGACAACCTCCTAGAAGCAGCTTTTCTTGCCACCGGACCTTTCTCCATCAATTAGGAATCTGATGCCGTCACTAAACACATTCCTTAAATTGTAGCCATTTGTTGGGTGTTTTTTTTGGTGTCTAATCCGCATATATATATCACCATTGCCCTTGATTATTCTTGACTGTATATCTCTTAAATGTCAACATATACACGTGTGATTTAGTTACTAAGATTTTTCAATACCAAGAACCTCGATCAAAGAGTAAAAAAGGCGTAAGGTTCACAATGGTGTAAAATTAAAATGGGTTATACCGGGTTAGGATTCGAGTTACAGGAACAAGGGCCAAACCAACCACCCAAGAATGGAATCGTCGAGCGAAAACACTTGACAACCTCCTAGAAGCAGCTTTTCTTGCCACCAGACCTTTCTCAATCAATTAGGAATCTGATGCCGTCACTAAACACATTCCTTAAATTGTAGCCATTTGTTGAGTGTTTTTTTTGGTGTCTAATCCGTAAATATATCACCAATGCCCTTGATTTTCTTGACTGTATATCTCTTAAATGTCAACATATACACGTGTAATTTAGTTTACAAAGAGTTTTCAATGCCGAGAACGTCGATCAGAGAGTAAAAAAGACGTAAGGTTCACAATGGTGTAAAATTAAAATGGGTTATACCGGGCTAGGATTCGAGTTACAGGAACAAGGGCCAAACCAACCACCCAAGAACAGAATCGTTTAGCGAAAACACTTGACAACCTCCTAGAAGCAGCTTTCCTTGCCACCAGACCTTTCTCCATCAATTAGGAATCTGATGCCGTCACTAAACACATTCCTTAAATTGTAGCCATTTGTTGAGTGTTTTTTTTTGGTGTCTAATCCGCATACATATCACCAATGCCCTTGATTTTCTTGACTGTATATCTCTTAAATGTCAACAAATACACGTGTGATTTAGTTTACGAAGATTTTTCAATGCCGAGAACCTCGATCAGAGAGTAAAAAAGGCGTAAGGTTCACAATGGTGTAAAATTAAAATGGGATATACCGGGTTAGGATTAGAGTTATAGGAACAAGGGCCAAACCGACCACCCAAGAAATGAATCGTCGAGCGAAAACACTTGACAACCTCCTAGAAGCAGCTTTTCTTGCCACCAGACCTTTCTCCATCATTTAGGAATCTGATGCCGTCACTAAACACATTCCTTAAATTGTAACCATTTGGTGAGTGTTTTTTTTGCTGTCTAATCCGCACATATATCACCATTGCCCTTGATTTTCTTGACTGTGTATCTCTTAAATGTCAACATATACACGTGTGATTTAGTTTACGAAGATTTTTCAATGCCGAGAACCTCGATCAGAGAGTAAAAAAGGCGTAAGGTTCACAATGGTGTAAAATTAAAATGGGTTATACCGGGCTAGGATTCGAGTTACATGAACAAGGGCCAAACCAACCACCCAAGAACGGAATCGTCGAGCGAAAACACTTGACAACCTCCTAGAAGCAGCTTTTCTTGCCACCAGATATTTCTCCATCAATTAGGAATCTGATGCCGTCACTAAACACATTCCTTAAATTGTAGCCATTTATTGAGTGTTTTTTTTTTTTGTGTCTAATCCGCATACAAATCACCAATGCACTTGATTTTCTTGACTGTATATCTCTTAAATGTCAACAAATACACGTGTGATTTAGTTTACGAAGATTTTTCAATGCCGAGAACCTCGATCAGAGAGTAAAAAAGGCGTAAGGTTCACAATGGTGTAAAATTAAAATGGGATATACCGGGTTAGGATTAGAGTTATAGGAACAAGGGCCAAACCAACCACCCAAGAATGGAATCGTCGAGCGAAAACACTTGACAACCTCCTAGAAGTAGCTTTTCTTGCCACCAGACCTTTCTCCATCAATTAGGAATCTGATGCCGTCACTAAACACATTCCTTAAATTGTAGCCATTTGTTGAGTGTTTTTTTTGGTGTCTAATCCGCAGATATATCACCATTGCCCATGATTTTCTTGACTGTATATCTCTTAGATGTCAACAAATACATGTGTGATTTAGTTTACGAAGATTTTTCAATGCTGAGAACCTCGATTAGAGAGTAAAAAAGGCGTAAGGTTCACAATGGTGTAAAATTAAAATGGATATACCGGGTTAGGATTAGAGTTATAGGAACAAGTGCCAAACCAACCACCCAAGAAATGAATCGTCGAGCGAAAACACTTGACAACCTCCTAGAAGCAGCTTTTCTTGCCACCAGACCTTTCTCCATCAATTAGGAATCTGATGCCGTCACTAAACACATTCCTTAAATTGTAACCATTTGGTGAGTGTTTTTTTTGCTGTCTAATCCGCACATATATCACCATTGCCCTTGATTTTCTTGACTGTGTATCTCTTAAATGTCAACATATACACGTGTGATTTAGTTTACGAAGATTTTTCATTGCCGAGAACCTCGATCAGAGAGTAAAAAAGGCGTAAGGTTCACAATGGTGTAAAATTAAAATGGGTTATACCGGGCTAGGATTCGAGTTACAGGAACAAGGGCCAAACCAACCACCCAAGAACGGAATCGTCGAGCGAAAACACTTGACAACCTCCTAGAAGCAGCTTTTCTTGCCACCAGACATTTCTCCATCAATTAGGAATCTGATGCCGTCACTAAACACATTCCTTAAATTGTAGCCATTTGTTGAGTGTTTTTTTGTGTCTAATCCGCATACAAATCACCAATGCACTTGATTTTCTTGACTGTGTATGTCTTAAATGTCAACAAATACACGTGTGATTTAGTTTACGAAGATTTTTCAAAGCCGAGAACCTCGATCAGAGAGTAAAAAAGGCGTAAGTTTCACAATGGTGTAAAATTAAAATGGGATATACCGGGTTAGGATTAGAGTTATACGAAAAAGGGCCAAACCAACCACCCAAGAATGGAATCGTCGAGCGAAAACACTTGACAACCTCCTAGAAGCAGCTTTTCTTGCCACCAGACCTTTCTCCATCAATTAGGAATCTGATGCCGTCACTAAACACATTCCTTAAATTGTAGCCATTTGTTGAGTGTGTTTTTTGGTGTCTAATCCGCAAATATATCACCATTGCCCATGATTTTCTTGACTGTATATCTCTTAGATGTCAACAAATACATGTGTGATTTAGTTTACGAAGATTTTTCAATGCTGAGAACCTCGATTAGAGAGTAAAAAAGGGGTAAGGTTCACAATGGTGTAAAATTAAAATGGGATATACCGGGTTAGGATTAGAGTTATAGGAACAAGGGCCAAACCAACCACCCAAGAAATGAATCGTCGAGCGAAAACACTTGACAACCTTCTAGAAGCAGCTTTTCTTGCCACCAGACCTTTCTCCATCAATTAGGAATCTGATGCCGTCACTAAACACATTCCTTAAATTGTAACCATTTGGTGAGTGTTTTTTTTGGTGTCTAATCCGCATATATATCACCATTGCCCTTGATTTTCTTGACTGTATATCTCTTAAATGTCAACATATACACGTGTGATTTAGTTTACGAAGATTTTTCAATGCTGAGAACCTCGATTAGAGAGTAAAAAAGGCGTAAGGTTCACAATGGTGTAAAATTAAAATGGGATATACCGGGTTAGGATTAGAGTTATAGGAACAACGGCCAAACCAACCACCCAAGAAATGAATCGTCGAGCGAAAACACTTGACAACCTCCTAGAAGCAGCTTTTCTTGCCACAAGACCTTTCTCCATCAATTAGGAATCTGATGCCGTCACTAAACACATTCCTTAAATTGTAACCATTTGGTGAGTGTTTTTTTTGCTGTCTAATCCGCACATATATCACCATTGCCCTTGATTTTCTTGACTGTGTATCTCTTAAATGTCAACATATTCACGTGTGATTTAGTTTACGAAGATTTTTCAATGCCGAGAACCTCGTTCAGAGAGTCAAAAAGGCGTAAGGTTCACAATGGTGTAAAATTAAAATGGGATATACCAGGCTAGGATTCGAGTTACAGGAACAAGGGCTAAACCAACCCCCCAAGAATGGAATCCTCGAGCGAAAACACTTGACAACCTTCATGAAGCAGCTTTTCTTGCCACCAGACCTTTCTCCATCAATTAGGAATCTGATGCCTTCAATAAACACATTCCTTAAATTGTAGCCATTTGGTGAGTGTTTTTTTTGGTGTCTAATCCGCATATATATCACCATTGCCCTTGATTTTCTTGACTGTATATCTCTTAAATGTCAACATATACACGTGTGACTTAGTTTACGAAGATTTTTCAATGCCGAGAACCTGGGTCAGAGAGTAAAAAAGGCGTAAGGTTCACTATGGTGTAAAATTAAAATGGGTTATACCGGGATAGGATTCGAGTTACAGGAACAAGGGCCAAACCAACCACCCAAGAACGGAATCGTCGAGCGAAAACACTTGACAACCTCCTAGAAGCAGCTTTTCTTGCCACCAGACATTTCTCCATCAATTAGGAATCTGATGCCGTCACTAAACACATTCCTTAAATTGTAGCAATTTGTTGAGTGTTTTTTTTGTGTCTAATCCGCATACAAATCACCAATGCACTTGATTTTCTTGACTGTATATCTCTTAAATGTCAACAAATACACGTGTGATTTAGTTTACGAAGATTTTTCAATGCCGAGAACCTCGATCAGAGAGTAAAAAAGGCGTAAGGTTCACAATGGTGTAAAATTAAAATGGGATATACTGGGTTAGGATTAGAGTTATAGGAACAAGGGCCAAACCAACCACCCAAGAAATGAATCGTCGAGCGAAAACACTTGACAACCTCCTAGAAGCAGTTTTTCTTGCCACCAGACCTTTCTCCATCAATTAGGAATCTGATGCCGTCACTAAGCACATTCCTTAAATTGTAGCCATTTGTTGAGGGTTTTTTTTGGTGTCTAATCCGTAAATATATCACCAATGCCCTTGATTTTCTTGACTGTATATCTCTTTAATGTCAACATATACACTTGTAATTTAGTTTACAAAGAGTTTTCAATGCCGAGAACGTCGATCAGAGAGTAAAAAAGGCGTAAGGTTCACAATGGTGTAAAATTAAAATGGGTTATACCGGGCTAGGATTCGAGTTACAGGAACAAGGGCCAAACCAACCACCCAAGAACAGAATCGTTTAGCGAAAACACTTGACAACCTCCTAGAAGCAACTTTTCTTGCCACCAGACCTTTCTCCATCAATTAGGAATCTGATGCCGTCACTAAACACATTCCTTAAATTGTAGCCATTTGTTGAGTGTTTTTTTTTGTGTCTAATCCGTATACATATCACCAATGCCCTTGATTTTCTTGACTGTATATCTCTTAAATGTCAACAAATACACGTGTGATTTAGTTTACGAAGATTTTTCAATGCCGAGAACCTCGATCAGAGAGTAAAAAAGGCGTAAGGTTCACAATGGTGTAAAATTAAAATGGGATATACCGGGTTAGGATTAGAGTTATAGGAACAAGGGCCAAACCAACCACCCAAGAAATGAATCGTCGAGCGAAAACACTTGACAACCTCCTAGAAGCAGCTTTTCTTGCCACCAGACCTTTCTCCATCAATTAGGAATCTGATGCCGTCACTAAACACATTCCTTAAATTGTAACCATTTGGTGAGTGTTTTTTTTGCTGTCTAATCCGCACATATATCACCATTGCCCTTGATTTTTTTGACTGTGTATCTCTTAAATGTCAACATATACACGTGTGATTTAGTTTACGAAGATTTTTCAATGCCGAGAACCTCGATCAGAGAGTAAAAAAGGCGTAAGGTTCACAATGGTGTAAAATTAAAATGGGATATACCGGGCTAGGATTCGAGTTACAGGAACAAGGGCTAAACGAACCCCCCAAGAATGGAATTCTCGAGCGAAAACACTTGACAACCTTCTAGAAGCAGCTTTTCTTGCCACCAGACCTTTCTCCATCAATTAGGAATCTGATGCCTTCAATAAACACATTCCTTAAATTGTAGCCATTTGTTGAGTGTTTTTTTTGTGTCTAATCCGCATATATATCACCATTGCCCTAGATTTTCTTGACTGTATATCTCTTAAATGTCAAGATATACATGTGTGACTTAGTTTACGAAGATTTTTCAATGCCGAGAACCTCGATCAGAGAGTAAAAACGGCGTAAGGTTCACAATGGTGTAAAATTAAAATGGGATATACCGGGCTAGGATTCGAGTTACAGGAACAAGGGCCAAACCAAACACCCAAGAATGAAATCGTCGAGCGAAAACATTTGATAACCTCCTAGAAGCAGCTTTTCTTGCCACCAGACCTTTCTCCATCAATTAGGAATCTGATGCCGTCACTAAACACATTCCTTAAATTGTAGCCATTGGTTGAGTGTTTTTTTTTGGTGCCTAATCCGCAGATATATCACCATTGCCCATGATATTCTTGACTGTATATCTCTTAGATGTCAACAAATACATGTGTGATGTAGTTTACGAAGATTTTTCAATGCTGAGAACCTCGATTAGAGAATAAAAAAGGCGTAAGGTTCACAATGGTGTAAAATTAAAATGGGATATTCCGGGCTAGGATTCGAGTTACAGGAACAAGGGCCAAACCAAACACCCAAGAATGAAATCGTCGAGCGAAAACAATTGATAACCTCCTAGAAGCAACTTTTCTTGCCACCAGAACTTTCTCCATCAATTAGGAATCTGATGCCGTCACTAAACACATTCCTTAAATTGTAACCATTTGGTGAGTGTTTTTTTTGCTGTCTAATCCGCACATATATCACCATTGCCCTTGATTTTCTTGACTGTGTATCTCTTAAATGTCAACATATACACGTGTGATTTAGTTTACGAAGATTTTTCATTGCCGAGAACCTCGATCAGAGAGTAAAAAAGGCGTAAGGTTCACAATGGTGTAAAATTAAAATGGGTTATACCGGGCTAGGATTCGAGTTACAGGAACAAGGGCCAAACCAACCACCCAAGAACGGAATCGTCGAGCGAAAACACTTGACAACCTCCTAGAAGCAGCTTTTCTTGCCACCAGACATTTCTCCATCAATTAGGAATCTGATGCCGTCACTAAACACATTCCTTAAATTGTAGCCATTTGTTGAGTGTTTTTTTGTGTCTAATCCGCATACAAATCACCAATGCACTTGATTTTCTTGACTGTGTATCTCTTAAATGTCAACAAATACACGTGTGATTTAGTTTACGAAGATTTTTCAAAGCCGAGAACCTCGATCAGAGAGTAAAAAAGGCGTAAGTTTCACAATGGTGTAAAATTAAAATGGGATATACCGGGTTAGGATTAGAGTTATAGGAAAAAGGGCCAAACCAACCACCCAAGAATGGAATCGTCGAGCGAAAACACTTGACAACCTCCAAGAAGCAGCTTTTCTTGCCACCAGACCTTTCTCCATCAATTAGGAATCTGATGCCGTCACTAAACACATTCCTTAAATTGTAACCATTTGGTGAGTGTTTTTTTTGGTGTCTAATCCGCATATATATCACCATTGCCCTTGATTTTCTTGACTGTGTATCTCTTAAATGTCAACATATTCACGTGTGATTTAGTTTACGAAGATTTTTCAATGCCGAGAACCTCGTTCAGAGAGTCAAAAAGGCGTAAGGTTCACAATGGTGTAAAATTAAAATGGGATATACCAGGCTAGGATTCGAGTTACAGGAACAAGGGCTAAACCAACCCCCCAAGAATGGAAACCTCGAGCGAAAACACTTGACAACCTTCTAGAAGCAGCTTTTCTTGCCACCAGACCTTTCTCCATCAATTAGGAATCTGATGCCTTCAATAAACACATTCCTTAAATTGTAGCCATTTGGTGAGTGTTTTTTTTGGTGTCTAATCCGCATATATATCACCATTGCCCTTGATTTTCTTGACTGTATATCTCTTAAATGTCAACATATACACGTGTGACTTAGTTTACGAAGATTTTTCAATGCCGAGAACCTGGGTCAGAGAGTAAAAAAGGCGTAAGGTTCACTATGGTGTAAAATTAAAATGGGTTATACCGGGATAGGATTCGAGTTACAGGAACAAGGGCCAAACCAACCACCCAAGAACGAAATCGTCGAGCGAAAACACTTGACAACCTCCTAGAAGAAGCTTTTCTTGCCACCAGACATTTCTCCATCAATTAGGAATCTGATGCCGTCACTAAACACATTCCTTAAATTGTAGCAATTTGTTGAGTGTTTTTTTTTGTGTCTAATCCGCATACAAATCACCAATGCACTTGATTTTCTTGACTGTATATCTCTTAAATGTCAACAAATACACGTGTGATTTAGTTTACGAAGATTTTTCAATGCCGAGAACCTCGATCAGAGAGTAAAAAAGGCGTAAGGTTCACAATGGTGTAAAATTAAAATGGGATATACCGGGTTAGGATTAGAGTTATAGGAACAAGGGCCAAACCAACCACCCAAGAAATGAATCGTCGAGCGAAAACACTTGACAACCTCCTAGAAGCAGGTTTTCTTGCCACCAGACCTTTCTCCATCAATTAGGAATCTGATGCCGTCACTAAGCACATTCCTTAAATTGTAGCCATTTGTTGAGTGTTTTTTTTGGTGTCTAATCCGTAAATATATCACCAATGCCCTTGATTTTCTTGACTGTATATCTCTTTAATGTCAACATATACACGTGTAATTTAGTTTACAAAGAGTTTTCAATGCCGAGAACGTCGATCAGAGAGTAAAAAAGGCGTAAGGTTCACAATGGTGTAAAATTAAAATGGGTTATACCGGGCTAGGATTCGAGTTACAGGAACAAGGGCCAAACCAACCACCCAAGAACAGAATCGTTTAGCGAAAACACTTGACAACCTCCTAGAAGCAGCTTTTCTTGCCACCAGACCTTTCTCCATCAATTAGGAATCTGATGCCGTCACTAAACACATTCCTTAAATTGTAGCCATTTGTTGAGTGTTTTTTTTTGTGTCTAATCCGCATACATATCACCAATGCCCTTGATTTTCTTGACTGTATATCTCTTAAATGTCAACAAATACACGTGTGATTTAGTTTACGAAGATTTTTCAATGCCGAGAACCTCGATCAGAGAGTAAAAAAGGCGTAAGGTCACAATGGTGTAAAATTAAAATGGGATATACCGGGTTAGGATTAGAGTTATAGGAACAAGGGCTAAACCAACCACCCAAGAAATGAATCGTCGAGCGAAAACACTTGACAACCTCCTAGAAGCAGCTTTTCTTGCCACCAGACCTTTCTCCATCAATTAGGAATCTGATGCCGTCACTAAACACATTCCTTAAATTGTAACCATTTGGTGAGTGTTTTTTTTGCTGTCTAATCCGCACATATATCACCATTGCCCTTGATTTTTTTGACTGTGTATCTCTTAAATGTCAACATATACACGTGTGATTTAGTTTACGAAGATTTTTCAATGCCGAGAACATCGATCAGAGAGTAAAAACGGCGTAAGGTTCACAATGGTGTAAAATTAAAATGGGATATACCGGGCTAGGATTCGAGTTACAGGAACAACGGCCAAACCAAACACCCAAGAATGAAATCGTCGAGCGAAAACAATTGATAACCTCCTAGAAGCAGCTTTTCTTGCCACCAGACCTTTCTCCATCAATTAGGAATCTGATGCCGTCACTAAACACATTCCTTAAATTGTAGCCATTGGTTGAGTGTTTTTTTTTGGTGCCTAATCCGCAGATATATCACCATTGCCCATGATATTCTTGACTGTATATCTCTTAGATGTCAACAAATACATGTGTGATGTAGTTTACGAAGATTTTTCAATGCTGAGAACCTCGATTAGAGAGTAAAAAAGGCGTAAGGTTCACAATGGTGTAAAATTAAATTGGGATATACCGGGTTAGGATTAGAGTTATAGGAACAAGGGCCAAACCAACCACCCAAGAAATGAATCGTCGAGCGAAAACACTTGACAACCTCCTAGAAGCAGCTTTTCTTGCCACCAGAGCTTTCTCCATCAATTAGGAATCTGATGTCGTCACTAAACACATTCCTTAAATTGTAACCATTTGGTGAGTGTTTTTTTTGGTGTCTAATCCGCATATATATCACCATTGCCCATGATTTTCTTGACTGTGTATCTCTTAAATGTCAACATATACACGTGTGATTTAGTTTACGAAGATTTTTCAATGCCGAGAACCTCGTTCAGAGAGTCAAAAAGGCGTAAGGTTCACAATGGTGTAAAATTAAAATGGGATATACCAGGCTAGGATTCGAGTTACAGGAACAAGGGCTAAACCAACCCCCCAAGAATGGAATCCTTGAGCGAAAACACTTGACAACCTTCTAGAAGCAGCTTTTCTTGCCACCAGACCTTTCTCCATCAATTAGGAATCTGATGCCTTCAATAAACACATTCCTTAAATTGTAGCCATTTGTTGAGTGTTTTTTTTGGTGTCTAATCCGCATATATATCACCATTGCCCTTGATTTTCTTGACTGTATATCTCTTAAATGTCAACATATACACGTGTGACTTAGTTTACGAAGATTTTTCAATGCCGAGAACCTGGATCAGAGAGTAAAAAAGGCGTAAGGTTCACAATGGTGTAAAATTAAAATGGGTTATACCGGGCTAGGATTCGAGTTACAGGAACAAGGGCCAAACCAACCACCCAAGAACGGAATCGTCGAGCGAAAACACTTGACAACCTCCTAGAAGCAGCTTTTCATGCCACCAGACATTTCTCCATCAATTAGGAATCTGATGCCGTCACTAAACACATTCCTTAAATTGTAGCCATTTGTTGAGTGTTTTTTTTTTGTGTCTAATCCGCATACAAATCACCAATGCACTTGATTTTCTTGACTGTATATCTCTTAAATGTCAACAAATACACGTGTGATTTAGTTTACGAAGATTTTTCAATGCCGAGAACCTCGATCAGAGAGTAAATATGGCGTAAGGTTCACAATGGTGTAAAATTAAAATGGGATATACCGTGTTAGGATTAGATTTATAGGAACAAGGGCCAAACCAACCACCCAAGAAATGCATCGTCGAGCGAAAACACTTGACAACCTCCTAGAAGCAGCTTTTCTTGCCACCAGACCTTTCTCCATCAATTAGGAATCTGATGCCGTCAATAAACACATTCCTTAAATTGTAGCCATTTGTTGAGTGTTTTTTTGGTGTCTAATCCGAATATATATATATCACCATTGCCGTTGATTTTCTTGACTGTATATCTCTTAAATGTCAATATATACATGTGTGATTTAGTTTACAAAGATTTTTCAATGCCGAGAACCTCGATCAGGGAGTAATAAAGGCGTAAGGTTCACAATGGTGTAAAATTAAAATGGGATATACCGGGCTAGGGTTCGAGTTACAGGAACAAGGGCCAAACCAACCACCCAAGAATGGAATCGTCGAGCGAAAACACTTGACAACCTCCTAGAAGCAGCTTTTCTTGCCACCAGACCTTTCTCCATCAATTAGGAATCTGATGCCGTCACTAAACACATTCCTTAAATTGTAGCCATTTGTTAAGTGTTTTTTATGGTGTCTAATCCGCATATATATCACCAATGCCCTTGATTTTCTTAACTGTATATCTCTTAAATGTCAACATATACAGGTGTGATTTAGTTTACGAAGATTTTTCAATGCCGAGAACCTCGATCAGAGAGTAAAAAAGGCGTAAGGTTCACAATGGTGTAAAATTAAAATGGGATATACCGGGTTAGGATCAGAGTTATACGAACAAGGGCCAAACCAACCACCCAAGAAATGAATCGTCGAGCGAAAACACTTGACAACCTCCTAGAAGCAGCTTTTCTTGCCACCAGACCTTTCTCCATCAATTAGGAATCTGATGCCGTCACTAAACACATTCCTTAAATTGTAGCCATTTGTTGAGTGTTTTTTTTGGTGTCTAATCCGCATATATATCACCATTTCCCTTGATTTTCTTGACTGTATATCTCTTAAATGTCAACATACACACGTGTGACTTAGTTTACGAAGATTTTTCAATGCCGAGAACCTCGATCAGAGAGTAAAAAAGGCGTAAGGTTCACAACGGTGTAAAATTAAAATGGGTTATACCGGGCTAGGATTCGAGTTACAGGAACAAGGGCCAAACCAACCACCCAAGAACGGAATCGTCGAGCGAAAACACTTGACAACCTCCTAGAAGCGGCTTTTCTTGCCACTAGACCTTTCTCCATCAATTAGGAATCTGATCCCGTCACTAAACACATTCCTTAAATTGTAGCCATTTGTTGAGTGTTTTTTTTGGTGTCTAATCCGCATATATATCACCATTGCCCTTGATTTTCTTGACTGTATATCTCTTAAATGTCAACAAATACACGTGTGATTTAGTTTACGAAGATTTTTCAATGCCGAGAACCTCGATCAGAGAGTAAAAAAGGCGTAAGGTTCACAATGGTGTAAAATTAAAATGGGATATACTGGGTTAGGATTAGAGTTATAGGAACAAGGGCCAAACCAACCACCCAAGAAATGAATCGTCGAGCGAAAACACTTGACAACCTCCTAGAAGCAGCTTTTCTTGCCACCAGACCTTTCTCCATCAATTAGGAATCTGATGCCGTCACTAAACACATTCCTTAAATTGTAACCATTTGGTGAGTGCTTTTTTGATGTCTAATCCGCACATATATCACCATTGCCCTTGATTTTTTTGACTGTGTATCTCTTAAATGTCAACATATACACGTGTGATTTAGTTTACGAAGATTTTTCAATGCCGAGAACCTCGATCAGAGAGTAAAAAAGGCGTAAGGTTCACAATGGTGTAAAATTAAAATGGGATATACCGGGCTAGGATTCGAGTTACAGGAACAAGGGCTTAACGAACCCCCCAAGAATGGAATTGTCGAGCGAAAACACTTGACAACCTTCTAGAAGCAGCTTTTCTTGCCACCAGACCTTTCTCCGTCAATTAGGAATCTGATGCCTTCAATAAACACATTCCTTAAATTGTAGCCATTTGTTGAGTGTTTTTTTTGGTGTCTAATCCGCATAAATATCACCATTGCCCTTGATTTTCTTGACTGTATATCTCTTAAATGTCAAGATATACATGTGTGACTTAGTTTACGATGATTTTTCAATGCCGAGAACCTCGATCAGAGAGTAAAAGAGGCGTAAGGTTCACAATGGTGTAAAATTAAAATGGGATATACCGGGCTAGGATTCGAGTTACAGGAACAAGGGCCAAACCAAACACCCAAGAATGAAATCGACGAGCGAAAACAATTGATAACCTCCTAGAAGCAGCTTTTCTTGCCACCAGACCTTTCTCCATCAATTAGGAATCTGATGTCGTCACTAAACACATTCCTTAAATTGTTGCCATTGGTTGAGTGTTTTTTTTTTCGTGTCTAATCCGCAGATATATCACCATTGCCCATGATTTTCTTGACTGTATATCTCTTAGATGTCAACAAATACATGTGTGATTTAGTTTACGAAGATTTTTCAATGCTGAGAACCTCGATTAGAGAGTAAAAAAGGCGTAAGGTTCACAATGGTGTAAAATTAAAATGGGATATACCGGGTTAGGATTAGAGTTATAGGAACAAGGGCCAAACCAACCACCCAAGAAATGAATCGTCGAGCGAAAACACTTGACAACCTCCTAGAAGCAGCTTTTCTTGCCACCAGACCTTTCTCCATCTATTAGGAATCTGATGCTGTCACTAAACACATTCCTTAAATTGTAACTATTTGGTGAGTGTTTTTTTTGGTGTCTAATCCGCATATATATCACCATTGCCCTTGATTTTCTTGACTGTGTATCTCTTAAATGTCAACATATACACGTGTGATTTAGTTTACGAAGATTTTTCAATGCCGAGAACCTCGTTCAGAGAGTCAAAAAGGCGTAAGGTTCACAATGGTGTAAAATTAAAATGGGATATACCAGGCTAGGATTCAAGTTACAGGAACAAGGGCTAAACCAACCCCCCAAGAATGGAATCCTCGAGCGAAAACACTTGACAACCATCTAGAAGCAGCTTTTCTTGCCACCAGACCTTTCTCCATCAATTAGGAATCTGATGCCTTCAATAAACACATTCCTTAAATTGTAGCCATTTGTTGAGTGTTTTTTTTGGTGTCTAATCCGCATATATATCACCATTGCCCTTGATTTTCTTGACTGTATATCTCTTAAATGTCAACATATACACGTGTGACTTAGTTTACGAAGATTTTTCAATGCCGAGAACCTGGATCAGAGAGTAAAAAAGGCGTAAGATTCACAACGGTGTAAAATTAAAATGGGTTATACAGGGCTAGGATTCGAGTTACAGGAACAAGGGCCAAACCAACCACCCAAGAACGGAATCGTCGAGCGAAAACACTTGACAACCTCCTAGAAGCAGCTTTTCTTGCCACCATTCATTTCTCCATCACTTAGGAATCTGATGCCGTCACTAAAGACATTCCTTAAATTGTAGCCATTTGTTGAGTGTTTTTTTTGTGTCTAATCCGCATACATATCACCAATGCACTTGATTTTCTTGACTCTATATCTCTTAAATGTCAACAAATACACGTGTGATTTAGTTTACGAAGATTTTTCAATGCCGAGAACCTCGATCAGAGAGTAAAAAAAGGCGTATGGTTCACAATAGTGTAAAATTAAAATGCAATATACCGGGTTAGGATTAGAGTTATAGGAACAAGGGCCAAACCAACGACCCAAGAATTGAATCGTTGAGCGAAAACACTTGACAACCTCCTTGAAGCAGCTTTTCTTGCCACCAGACCTTTCTCCATCAATTAGGAATCTGATGCCGTCGATAAACACATTCCTTAAATTGTAGCCATTTGTTGAGTGTTTTTTTGGTGTCTAATCCGAATATATATACATATCACCATTGCCGTTGATTTTCTTGACTGTATATCTCTTAAATGTCAATATATACACGTGTGATTTAGTTTACAAAGATTTTTCAATGCCGAGAACCTCGACCAGGGAGTAAAAAAGGCGTAAGGTTCACAATGGTGTAAAATTAAAATGGGATATACCGGGCTAGGGTTCGAGTTACAGGAACAAGGGCCAAACCAACCACCCAAGAATGGAATCGTCGAGCGAAAACACTTGACAACCTCCTTGAAGCAACTTTTATTGCCACCAGACCTTTCTCAATCAATTAGGAATCTGATGCCGTCACTAAACACATTCCTTAAATTGTATCCATTTGGTGAGGGTTTTTTTTATTGTCTAATCCGCATATATATCACCATTGCCCTTGATTTTCTTGACTGTATATCTCTTAAATGTCAACATATACACGTGTGATTTAGTTTATGAATATTTTTCAATGCCGAGAACCTCGATCAGAGGGTCAAAAAGGCGTAAGGTTCACAATGGTGTAAAATTAAAATGGGATATACCGGGCTAGGATTCGAGTTACAGGAACAAGGGCTAAACCAACCCCCCAAGAATGGAATCCTCGAGCGAAAACACTTGACAACCTTCTAGAAGCAGCTTTTCTTGCCACCAGACCATTCTACATCAATTAGGAATCTGATGCCTTCGATAAACACATTCCTTAAATTGTAGCCATTTGTTGAGTGTTTTTTTTTGTGTGTCTAATCCGCATACATATCACCAATGCCCTTGATTTTCTTGACTGTATATCTCTTAAATGTCAACAAATACACGTGTGGTTTAGTTTACGAAGATTTTTCAACGCCGAGAACCTCGATCAGAGAGTAAAAAAGGCGTAAGGTTCACAATGGTGTAAAATTAAAATGGGATATACCGGGTTAGGATTAGAGTTATAGGAACAATGGCCAAACCAACCACCCAAGAAATGAATCGTCGAGCGAAAAACACTTGACAACCTCCTAGAAGCAGCTTTTCTTGCCACCAGACCTTTCTCCATCAATTAGGAATCTGATGCCGTCGCTAAACACATTCCTTAAATTGTAACCATTTGGTGAGTTTTTTTTGGTGTCTAATCCGCATATATATCACCATTGCCCTTGATTTTCTTGATTGTGTATCTCTTAAATGTCAACATATACACGTGTGATTTAGTTTACGAAGATTTTTCAATGCCGAGAACCTCGATCAGAGAGTAAAAAAGGTGTAAGGTTCACAATGGTGTAAAATTAAAATGGGATATACCAGGCTAGGATTCGAGTTACAGGAACAAGGGCTAAACCAACCCCCCAAGAATGGAATCCTCGAGCGAAAACACTTGACAACCTTCTAGAAGCAGCTTTTCTTGCCACCAGACCTTTCTCCATCAATAAGGAATCTGATGCCTTCAATAAACACATTCCTTAAATTGTAGCCATTTGTTGAGTGTTTTTTTGGTGTCTAATCCGCATATATATCACCAATGCCCTTGATTTTTCTTGACTGTATATCTCTTAAATGTCAACATATACATGTGTGATTTAGTTTACGAAGATTTTTCAATGCCGAGAACCTTGATCAGAGAGTAAAAAAGGCGTAAGGTTCACAATGGTGTAAAATTAAAATGGGATATACCGGGTTAGGATTAGAGTTATAGGAACAAGGGCCAAACCAACCACCCAAGAAATGAATCGTCGAGCGAAAACACTTGACAACCTCCTAGAAGCAGCTTTTCTTGCCACCAGACCTTTCTCCATCAATTAGGAATCTGATGCCGTCACTAAACACATTCCTTAAATTATAACCATTTGGTGAGTTTTTTTTGGTGTCTAATCTACATATATATCACCATTGCCCTTGATTTTCTTGACTGTGTATCTCTTAAATGTCAACATATACACGTGTGATTTAGTTTACGAAGATTTTTCAATGCCGAGAACCTCGATCAGAGAGTAAAAAAGGCGTAAGGTTCACAATGGTGTAAAATTAAAATGGGATATACCATGCTAGGATTCGAGGTACAGGAACAAGGGCTAAACCAACCCCCCAAGAATGGAATCCTCGAGCGAAAACACTTGACAACCTTCTAGAAGCAGCATTTCTTGCCACCAGACCTTTCTTCATTAATTAGGAATCTGATGCCTTCAATAAACACATTCCTTAAATTGTAGCCATTAGTTGAGTGTTTTTTTTTGGTGTCTAATCCGCATATATATCACCATTGCCCTTGAATTTCTTGACTGTATATCTCTTCAATGTCAACATATACCCATGTGACTTAGTTTACGAAGATTTTTCAATGCCGAGAACCTCGATCAGAGAGTAAAAAAGGCGTAAGGTTCACAATGGTCTAAAATTAAAATGGGTTATACCGGGCTAGGATTCGAGTTACAGGAACAAGGGCCAAACCAACCACCCAAGAACGGAATCGTCGAGCGAAAACACTTGACAACGTCCTAGAAGCAGCTTTTCTTGCCACCAGACCTTTCTCCATCAAATAGGAATCTGATGCCGTCACTAAACACATTCCTTAAATTGTAGCCATTTGTTGAGTGTTTTTTTTTTGTGTCTAATCCGCATACATATCACCAATGCCCTTGATTTTCTTGACTGTATATCTCTTAAATGTCAACAAATACACGTGTGATTTCGTTTACGAAGATTTTTCAATGCCGAGAACCTCGATCAGAGAGTAAAAAAGGCGTAAGGTTCACAATGGTGTAAAATTAAAATGGGATATACCGGGTTAGGCTTACAGTTATAGGAAGAAGGGCCAAACCAACCACCCAAGAAATGAATCGTCGAGCGAAAACACTTGACAACCTCCTAGAAATAGCTTTTCTTGCCACCAGACCTTTCAACATCAATTAGGAATCTGATGCCGTCACTAAACACATTCCTTAAATTGTAACCATTTGGTGAGTGTTTTTTTGGTGTCTAATCCGCATATATATCACCATTGCCCTTGATTTTCTTGACTGTGTATCTCTTAAATGTCAACATATACACGTGTGATTTAGTTTACGAAGATTTTTCAATGCCGAGAACCTCGATCAGAGAGTAAAAAAGGCGTAAGGTTCACAATGGTGTAAAATTAAAATGGGATATACCAGGCTAGGATTCGAGTTACAGGAACAAGGGCCGAACGAACCCCCCAATAATGGAATCCTCGAGCGAAAACACTTGACAACCTCCTAGAAGCAGCTTTTCTTGCCACCAGACCTTTCTCAATCAATTAGGAATCTGATGCCGTCACTAAACACATTCCTTAATATGTAACCATTTGGTGAGTGTTTTTTTTGGTGTCTAATCCGCATATATATCACCATTGCCCTTGATTTTCTTGACTGTGTATCTCTTAAATGTCAACATATACACGTGTGATTTAGTTTACGAAGATTTTTCAATGCCGAGAACCTCGATCAGAGAGTAAAAAAGGCGTAAGGTTCACAATGGTGTAAAATTAAAATGGGATATACCATGCTAGGATTCGAGTTACAGGAACAAGGGCTAAACCAACCCCCCAAGAATGGAATCCTCGAGCGAAAACACTTGACAGCCTTCTAGAAGCAGCATTTCTTGCCACCAGACCTTTCTCCATCAATTAGGAATCTGATGCCTTCAATAAACACATTCCTTAAATTGTAGCCATTTGTTGAGTGTTTTTTTTTGGTGTCTAATCCGCATATATATCACCATTGCCCTTGATTTTCTTGACTGTATATCTCTTCAATGTCAACATATACCCGTGTGACTTAGTTTACGAAGATTTTTCAATGCCGAGAACCTCGATCAGAGAGTAAAAAAGGCGTAAGGTTCACAATGGTGTAAAATTAAAATGGGTTATACCGAGCTAGGATTCGAGTTACAGGAACAATGGCCAAACCAACCACCCAAGAACGGAATCGTCGAGCGAAAACATTTGACAACCTCCTAGAAGCAGCTTTTCTTGCCACCAGACCTTTCTCCATCAATTAGGAATCTGATGCCATCACTAAACACATTCCTTAAATTGTAGCCATTTGTTGAGTGTTTTTTTTGTGTCTAATCCGCATACATATCACCAATGCCCTTGATTTTCTTGACTGTATATCTCTTAAATGTCAAAAAATACACGTGTGATTTAGTTTACGAAGATTTTTCAATGCCGAGAACCTCGATCAGAGAGTAAAAAAGGCGTAAGGTTCACAATGGTGTAAAATTAAAATGGGATATACCGGGTTAGGATTAGAGTTATAGGAACAATGGCCAAACCAACCACCCAAGAAATGAATCGTCGAGCGAAAAACACTTGACAACCTCCTAGAAGCAGCTTTTCTTGCCACCAGACCTTTCTCCATCAATTAGGAATCTGATGCCGTCACTAAACACATTCCTTAAATTATAACCATTTGGTGAGTTTTTTTTGGTGTCTAATCTACATATATATCACCATTGCCCTTGATTTTCTTGACTGTGTATCTCTTAAATGTCAACATATACACGTGTGATTTAGTTTACGAAGATTTTTCAATGCCGAGAACCTCGATCAGAGAGTAAAAAAGGCGTAAGGTTCACAATGGTGTAAAATTAAAATGGGATATACCATGCTAGGATTCGAGGTACAGGAACAAGGGCTAAACCAACCCCCCAAGAATGGAATCCTCGAGCGAAAACACTTGACAACCTTCTAGAAGCAGCATTTCTTGCCACCAGACCTTTCTTCATTAATTAGGAATCTGATGCCTTCAATAAACACATTCCTTAAATTGTAGCCATTAGTTGAGTGTTTTTTTTTGGTGTCTAATCCGCATATATATCACCATTGCCCTTGAATTTCTTGACTGTATATCTCTTCAATGTCAACATATACCCATGTGACTTAGTTTACGAAGATTTTTCAATGCCGAGAACCTCGATCAGAGAGTAAAAAAGGCGTAAGGTTCACAATGGTCTAAAATTAAAATGGGTTATACCGGGCTAGGATTCGAGTTACAGGAACAAGGGCCAAACCAACCACCCAAGAACGGAATCGTCGAGCGAAAACACTTGACAACGTCCTAGAAGCAGCTTTTCTTGCCACCAGACCTTTCTCCATCAAATAGGAATCTGATGCCGTCACTAAACACATTCCTTAAATTGTAGCCATTTGTTGAGTGTTTTTTTTTTGTGTCTAATCCGCATACATATCACCAATGCCCTTGATTTTCTTGACAGTATATCTCTTAAATGTCAACAAATACACGTGTGATTTCGTTTACGAAGATTTTTCAATGCCGAGAACCTCGATCAGAGAGTAAAAAAGGCGTAAGGTTCACAATGGTGTAAAATTAAAATGGGATATACCGGGTTAGGCTTACAGTTATAGGAAGAAGGGCCAAACCAACCACCCAAGAAATGAATCGTCGAGCGAAAACACTTGACAACCTCCTAGAAATAGCTTTTCTTGCCACCAGACCTTTCAACATCAATTAGGAATCTGATGCCGTCACTAAACACATTCCTTAAATTGTAACCATTTGGTGAGTGTTTTTTTGGTGTCTAATCCGCATATATATCACCATTGCCCTTGATTTTCTTGACTGTGTATCTCTTAAATGTCAACATATACACGTGTGATTTAGTTTACGAAGATTTTTCAATGCCGAGAACCTCGATCAGAGAGTAAAAAAGGCGTAAGGTTCACAATGGTGTAAAATTAAAATGGGATATACCAGGCTAGGATTCGAGTTACAGGAACAAGGGCCGAACGAACCCCCCAATAATGGAATCCTCGAGCGAAAACACTTGACAACCTCCTAGAAGCAGCTTTTCTTGCCACCAGACCTTTCTCAATCAATTAGGAATCTGATGCCGTCACTAAACACATTCCTTAATATGTAACCATTTGGTGAGTGTTTTTTTTCGTGTCTAATCCGCATATATATCACCAATGCCCTTGATTTTTCTTGACTGTATATCTCTTAAATGTCAACATATACATGTGTGATTTAGTTTACGAAGATTTTTCAATGCCGAGAACCTTGATCAGAGAGTAAAAAAGGCGTAAGGTTCACAATGGTGTAAAATTAAAATGGGATATACCGGGTTAGGATTAGAGTTATAGGAACAAGGGCCAAACCAACCACCCAAGAAATGAATCGTCGAGCGAAAACACTTGACAACCTCCTAGAAGCAGCTTTTCTTGCCACCAGACCTTTCTCCATCAATTAGGAATCTGATGCCGTCACTAAACACATTCCTTAAATTATAACCATTTGGTGAGTTTTTTTTTGGTGTCTAATCTACATATATATCACCATTGCCCTTGATTTTCTTGACTGTGTATCTCTTAAATGACAACATATACACGTGTGATTTAGTTTACGAAGATTTTTCAATGCCGAGAACCTCGATCAGAGAGTAAAAAAGGCGTAAGGTTCACAATGGTGTAAAATTAAAATGGGATATACCATGCTAGGATTCGAGTTACAGGAACAAGGGCTAAACCAACCCCCCAAGAATGGAATCCTCGAGCGAAAACACTTGACAACCTTCTAGAAGCAGCATTTCTTGCCACCAGACCTTTCTCCATCAATTAGGAATCTGATGCCTTCAATAAACACATTCCTTAAATTGTAGCCATTTGTTGAGTGTTTTTTTTTTGTGTCTAATCCGCATATATATCACCATTGCCCTTGATTTTCTTGACTGTATATCTCTTCAATGTCAACATATACCCGTGTGACTTAGTTTACGAAGATTTTTCAATGCCGAGAACCTCGATCAGAGAGTAAAAAAGGCGTAAGGTTCACAATGGTGTAAAATTAAAATGGGTTATACCGGGCTAGGATTCGAGTTACAGGAACAATGGCCAAACCAACCACCCAAGAACGGAATCGTCGAGCGAAAACATTTGACAACCTCCTAGAAGCAGCTTTTCTTGCCACCAAACCTTTCTCCATCAATTAGGAATCTGATGCCATCACTAAACACATTCCTTAAATTGTAGCCATTTGTTGAGTGTTTTTTTTGTGTCTAATCCGCATACATATCACCAATGCCCTTGATTTTCTTGACTGTATATCTCTTAAATGTCAAAAAATACACGTGTGATTTAGTTTACGAAGATTTTTCAATGCCGAGAACCTCGATCAGAGAGTAAAAAAGGCGTAAGGTTCACAATGGTGTAAAATTAAAATGGGATATACCGGGTTAGGATTAGAGTTATAGGAACAATGGCCAAACCAACCACCCAAGAAATGAATCGTCGAGCGAAAAACACTTGACAACCTCCTAGAAGCAGCTTTTCTTGCCACCAGACCTTTCTCCATCAATTAGGAATCTGATGTCGTCGCTAAACACATTCCTTAAATTGTAACCATTTGGTGAGTTTTTTTTGGTGTCTAATCCGCATATATATCACCATTGCCCTTGATTTTCTTGATTGTGTATCTCTTAAATGTCAACATATACACGTGTGATTTAGTTTACGAAGATTTTTCAATGCCGAGAACCTCGATCAGAGAGTAAAAAAGGCGTAAGGTTCACAATGGTGTAAAATTAAAATGGGATATACCAGGCTAGGATTCGAGTTACAGGAACAAGGGCTAAACCAACCCCCCAAGAATGGAATCCTCGAGCGAAAACACTTGACAACCTTCTAGAAGCAGCTTTTCTTGCCACCAGACCTTTCTCCATCAATAAGGAATCTGATGCCTTCAATAAACACATTCCTTAAATTGTAGCCATTTGTTGAGTGTTTTTTTGGTGTCTAATCCGCATATATATCACCAATGCCCTTGATTTTTCTTGACTGTATATCTCTTAAATGTCAACATATACATGTGTGATTTAGTTTACGAAGATTTTTCAATGCCGTGAACCTTGATCAGAGAGTAAAAAAGGCGTAAGGTTCACAATGGTGTAAAATTAAAATGGGATATACCGGGTTAGGATTAGAGTTATAGGAACAAGGGCCAAACCAACCACCCAAGAAATGAATCGTCGAGCGAAAACACTTGACAACCTCCTAGAAGCAGCTTTTCTTGCCACCAGACCTTTCTCCATCAATTAGGAATCTGATGCCGTCACTAAACACATTCCTTAAATTATAACCATTTGGTGAGTTTTTTTTTGGTGTCTAAACTACATATATATCACCATTGCCCTTGATTTTCTTGACTGTGTATCTCTTAAATGACAACATATACACGTGTGATTTAGTTTACGAAGATTTTTCAATGCCGAGAACCTCGATCAGAGAGTAAAAAAGGCGTAAGGTTCACAATGGTGTAAAATTAAAATGGGATATACCATGCTAGGATTCGAGTTACAGGAACAAGGGCTAAACCAACCCCCCAAGAATGGAATCCTCGAGCGAAAACACTTGACAACCTTCTAGAAGCAGCATTTCTTGCCACCAGACCTTTCTCCATCAATTAGGAATCTGATGCCTTCAATAAACACATTCCTTAAATTGTAGCCATTTGTTGAGTGTTTTTTTTTTGTGTCTAATCCGCATATATATCACCATTGCCCTTGATTTTCTTGACTGTATATCTCTTCAATGTCAACATATACCCGTGTGACTTAGTTTACGAAGATTTTTCAATGCCGAGAACCTCGATCAGAGAGTAAAAAAGGCGTAAGGTTCACAATGGTGTAAAATTAAAATGGGTTATACCGGGCTAGGATTCGAGTTACAGGAACAATGGCCAAACCAACCACCCAAGAACGGAATCGTCGAGCGAAAACATTTGACAACCTCCTAGAAGCAGCTTTTCTTGCCACCAAACCTTTCTCCATCAATTAGGAATCTGATGCCATCACTAAACACATTCCTTAAATTGTAGCCATTTGTTGAGTGTTTTTTTTGTGTCTAATCCGCATACATATCACCAATGCCCTTGATTTTCTTGACTGTATATGTCTTAAATGTCAAAAAATACACGTGTGATTTAGTTTACGAAGATTTTTCAATGCCGAGAACCTCGATCAGAGAGTAAAAAAGGCGTAAGGTTCACAATGGTGTAAAATTAAAATGGGATATACCGGGTTAGGATTAGAGTTATAGGAACAATGGCCAAACCAACCACCCAAGAAATGAATCGTCGAGCGAAAAACACTTGACAACCTCCTAGAAGCAGCTTTTCTTGCCACCAGACCTTTCTCCATCAATTAGGAATCTGATGTCGTCGCTAAACACATTCCTTAAATTGTAACCATTTGGTGAGTTTTTTTTGGTGTCTAATCCGCATATATATCACCATTGCCCTTTATTTTCTTGATTGTGTTTCTCTTAAATGTCAACATATACACGTGTGATTTAGTTTACGAAGATTTTTCAATGCCGAGAACCTCGATCAGAGAGTAAAAAAGGCGTATGGTTCACAATGGTGTAAAATTAAAATGGGATATACCAGGCTAGGATTCGAGTTACAGGAACAAGGGCTAAACCAACCCCCCAAGAATGGAATCCTCGAGCGAAAACACTTGACAACCTTCTAGAAGCAGCTTTTCTTGCCACCAGACCTTTCTCCATCAATAAGGAATCTGATGCCTTCAATAAACACATTCCTTAAATTGTAGCCATTTGTTGAGTGTTTTTTTGGTGTCTAATCCGCATATATATCACCAATGCCCTTGATTTTTCTTGACTGTATATCTCTTAAATGTCAACATATACATGTGTGATTTAGTTTACGAAGATTTTTCAATGCCGAGAACCTTGATCAGAGAGTAAAAAAGGCGTAAGGTTCACAATGGTGTAAAATTAAAATGGGATAAACCGGGTTAGGATTAGAGTTATAGGAACAAGGGCAAAACCAACCACCCAAGAAATGAATCGTTGAGCGAAAACACTTGACAACCTCCTAGAAGCAGCTTTTCTTGCCACCAGATCTTTCTCCATCAATTAGGAATCTGATGCCGTCACTAAACACATTCCTTAAATTATAACCATTTGGTGAGTTTTTTTTTGGTGTCTAATCTACATATATATCACCATTGCCCTTGATTTTCTTGACTGTGTATCTCTTAAATGACAACATATACACGTGTGATTTAGTTTACGAAGATTTTTCAATGCCGAGAACCTCGATCAGAGAGTAAAAAAGGCGTAAGGTTCACAATGGTGTAAAATTAAAATGGGATATACCGGGTTAGGATTAGAGTTATAGGAACAATGGCCAAACCAACCACCCAAGAAATGAATCGTCGAGCGAAAAACACTTGACAACCTCCTAGAAGCAGCTTTTCTTGCCACCAGACCTTTCTCCATCAATTAGGAATCTGATGTCGTCGCTAAACACATTCCTTAAATTGTAACCATTTGGTGAGTTTTTTTTGGTCTCTAATCCGCATATATATCACCATTGCCCTTGATTTTCTTGATTGTGTTTCTCTTAAATGTCAACATATACACGTGTGATTTAGTTTACGAAGATTTTTCAATGCCGAGAACCTCGATCAGAGAGTAAAAAAGGCGTATGGTTCACAATGGTGTAAAATTAAAATGGGATATACCAGGCTAGGATTCGAGTTACAGGAACAAGGGCTAAACCAACCCCCCAAGAATGGAATCCTCGAGCGAAAACACTTGACAACCTTCTAGAAGCAGCATTTCTTGCCACCAGACCTTTCTTCATTAATTAGGAATTTGATGCCTTCAATAAACACATTCCTTAAATTGTAGCCATTAGTTGAGTGTTTTTTTGGTGTCTAATCCGCATATATATCACCATTGCCCTTGATTTTCTTGACTGTATATCTCTTCAATGTCAACATATACCCGTGTGACTTAGTTTACGAAGATTTTTCAATGCCGAGAACCTCGATCAGAGAGTAAAAAAGGCGTAAGGTTCACAATGGTCTAAAATTAAAATGGGTTATACCGGGCTAGGATTCGAGTTACAGGAACAAGGGACAAACCAACCACCCAAGAACGAAATCGTCGAGCGAAAACACTTGACAACCTCCTAGAAGCAGCTTTTCTTGCCACCAGACCTTTCTCCATCAAATAGGAATCTGATGCCGTCACTAAACACATTCCTTAAATTGTAGCCATTTGTTGAGTGTTTTTTTTTGTGTCTAATCCGCATACATATCACCAATGCCCTTGATTTTCTTGACTGTATATCTTTTAAATGTCAACAAATACACGTGTGATTTAGTTTACGAAGATTTTTCAATGCCGAGAACCTCGATCAGAGAGTAAAAAAGGCGTAAGGTTCACAATGGTGTAAAATTAAAATGGGATATACCGGGTTAGGCTTATAGTTATAGGAAGAAGGGCCAAACCAACCACCCAAGAAATGAATCGTCGAGCGAAAACACTTGACAACCTCCTAGAAATAGCTTTTCTTGCCACCAGACCTTTCAACATCAATTAGGAATCTGATGCCGTCACTAAACACATTCCTTAAATTGTAACCATTTCGTGAGTGTTTTTTTGGTGTCTAATCCGCATATATATCACCATTGCCCTTGATTTTCTTGACTGTGTATCTCTTAAATGTCAACATATACACGTGTGATTTAGTTTACGAAGATTTTTCAATGCCGAGAACCTCGATCAGAGAGTAAAAAAGGCGTAAGGTTCACAATGGTGTAAAATTAAAATGGGATATACCAGGCTAGGATTCGAGTTACAGGAACAAGGGCCGAACGAACCCCCCAAGAATGGAATCCTCGAGCGAAAACACTTGACAACCTCCTAGAAGCAGCTTTTCTTGCCACCAGACCTTTCTCAATCAATTAGGAATCTGATGCCGTCACTAAACACATTCCTTAATATGTAACCATTTGGTGAGTGTTTTTTTTGGTGTCTAATCCGCATATATATCACAATTGCCCTTGATTTTCTTGACTGTGTATCTCTTAAATGTCAACATATACACGTGTGATTTAGTTTACGAAGATTTTTCAATGCCGAGAACCTCGATCAGAGAGTAAAAAAGGCGTAAGGTTCACAATGGTGTAAAATTAAAATGGGATATACCATGCTAGGATTCGAGTTACAGGAACAAGGGCTAAACCAACCCCCCAAGAATGGAATCCTCGAGCGAAAACACTTGACAACCTTCTAGAAGCAGCATTTCTTGCCACCAGACCTTTCTCCATCAATTAGGAATCTGATGCCTTCAATAAACACATTCCTTAAATTGTAGCCATTTGTTGAGTGTTTTTTTTTTTGTGTCTAATCCGCATATATATCACCATTGCCCTTGATTTTCTTGACTGTATATCTCTTCAATGTCAACATATACCCGTGTGACTTAGTTTACGAAGATTTTTCAATGCCGAGAACCTCGATCAGAGAGTAAAAAAGGCGTAAGGTTCACAATGGTGTAAAATTAAAATGGGTTATACCGGGCTAGGATTCGAGTTACAGGAACAATGGCCAAACCAACCACCCAAGAACGGAATCGTCGAGCGAAAACATTTGACAACCTCCTAGAAGCATTTTTTCTTGCCACCGGACCTTTCTCCATCAATTAGGAATCTGATGCCGTCACTAAACACATTCCTTCAGTTGTAGCCATTTGTTGGGTGTTTTTTTGGTGTCTAATCCGCAGATATATCACCATTGCCCATGATTTTCTTGACTGTATATCTCTAAAATGTCAACATATACACGTGTGATTTAGTTTACGAAGATTTTTCAATGCCGAGAACCTCGATCAGAGAGTAAAAAAGGTGTAAGGTTCACAATGGTGTAAAATTAAAATGGGATATACCGGGCTAGGGTTCGAGTTACAGGAACAAGGGCCAAACCAACCACCCAAGAATGGAATCGTCAAGCGAAAACACTTGACAACCTCCTAGAAGCAGGTTTTCTTGCCACCAGACCTTTCTCCATCAATTAGGAATCTGATGCCGTCACTAAACACATTCCTTAAATTGTAGCCATTTGTTGAGTGTTTTTTTTGGTGTCTAATCCGCATATATATCACCATTGCCCTTGATTTTCTTGACTGTATATCTCTTAGATGTCAACATATACACGTGTGATTTAGTTTACGAAAATTTTTCAATGCTGAGAACCTCGATCAGAGAGTAAAAAAGGTGTAAGGTTCACAATGGTGTAAATTTAAAATGGGATATACCGGGCTAGGATTCGAGTTACAGGAACAAGAGCCAAACCAACCACGCAAGAATGGAATCGTCGAGCGAAAACACTTGACAACCTCCTAGAAGTAGCTTTTCTTGCCACCAGACCTTTCTCCATCAAATAGGAATCTGATCCCGTCAATAAACACATTCCTTAAATTGTAGCCATTTGTTGAGTGTTTTTTTATGTGTCTAATCCGCATATATATATATATATATATCACCATTGCCCTTGATTTTCTTGACTGTATATCTCTTAAATGTCAACATACACACGTGTGATTTAGTTTACAAAGATTTTTCAATGCCGAGAACCTCGATCCGGGAGTAAAAAAGGCGTAAGGTTCACAATGGTGTAAAATTAAAATGGGATATACCGGGCTAGGGTTCGAGTTACAGGAACAAGGGCCAAACCAACCACCCAAGAATGGAATCGTCAAGCGAAAACACTTGACAACCTCCTAGAAGCAGGTTTTCTTGCCACCAGAGCTTTCTCCATCAATTAGGAATCTGATGCCGTCACTAAACACATTCCTTAAATTGTAGCCATTTGTTGAGTGTTTTTTTTGGTGTCTAATCCGCATATATATCACCATTGCCCTTGATTTTCTTGACTGTATATCTCTTAGATGTCAACATATACACGTGTGATTTAGTTTACGAAAATTTTTCAATGCTGAGAACCTCGATCAGAGAGTAAAAAAGGTGTAAGGTTCACAATGGTGTAAAATTAAAATGGGATATACCGGGCTAGGATTCGAGTTACAGGAACAAGAGCCAAACCAACCACGCAAGAATAGAATCGTCGAGCGAAAACACTTGACAACCTCCTAGAAGCAGCTTTTCTTGCCACCAGACCTTTCTCCATCAATTAGGAATCTGATGCCGTCAATAAACACATTCCTTAAATTGTAGCCATTTGTTGAGTGTTTTTTTTGTGTCTAATCCACATATATATATATATATATATCACCGTTGCCCTTGATTTTCTTGACTGTATATCTCTGAAATGTCAACATATACACGTGTGATTTAGTTTACGAAGATTTTTCAATGCCGAGAACCTCGATCAGAGAGTAAAAAAGGCGTAAGGTTCACAATGGTGTAAAATTAAAATGGGATATACAGGGCTAGGATACGAGTTACTGGAACAAGGGCTAAACCAACCACCCAAGAATGGAATCCTCGAGCGAAAACATTTGACAACCTCTTAGAAGCAGCTTTTCTTGCCACCAGACCTTCACTCCATCAATTAGGAATCTGATGCCGTCACTAAACACATTCCTTAAATTGTAGGCATTTGTTGTGTGTGTGTTTTTTTTGGTGTCTAATCCGCATATATATGACCATTGCCCTTGATTTTCTTGACTGTATATCTCTTAAATATGAACATATACACGTGTGATTTAGTTTACGAAGATTTTTCAATGGCGAAACCTAGATCAGAGAGTAAAAAAGGCGTAAGGTTCACAATGGTGTAAAATTAAAATGGGATATACCGGGCTAGGATTTGAGTTACAGGAACAATGGCCAAACCAACCACCCAAGATTGGAATCGTCGAGCGAAAACACTTGATATCCTCCTAGAAGCAGCATTTCTTGCCACCAGAACTTTCTTCTTCAATTAGGAATCTGATGCCGTCACTAAACACATTCCTTAAATTTTAGCCATTAGTTGAGTGTTTTTTTGGTGTCTAATCCGCATATATATCATCATTGCCCTAGATTTTCTAGACTGGATATCTCTTAAATGGAAACATATACACTTGTGATTTAGTTTACGAAGATTTTTCAATGTCGAGAAGCTCGATCAGAGAGTAAAAAAGGCGTAAGGTTCACAATGGTGTAAAATTAAAATGAGATATATAGGGCTAGGATTCGAGTTACAGGAACAAGGGCCAAACCAACCACCCACGAATGAAATCGTCGAGCGAAAACACTTGACAACCTCCTAGAAGCAGCTTTTCTTGCCACCAGACCTTTCTCCATCAATTAGGAATCTGATGCCGTCACTAAACACATTCCTTAAATTGTAGCCATTTGTTGAGTTTTTTTTGGTGTCTAATCCGCATATATATCACCATTGCCCTTGATTTTCTTGACTGTATATCTCTTAAATGCCAACATATACATGTGTGATTTAGTTTACGAAGATTTTTCAATGCCGAGAAACTCGATCAGAGAGTAAAAAAGGCGTAACGTTCACAATGGTGTAAAATTAAAATGGGATATACTGGGCTAGGATTCGAGTTACAGGAACAAGGGCCAAACCAACCACCCAAGTATGGAATCGTCGAGCGAAAACACTTGACAACCTTCTAGAAGCAGCTTTTCTTGCCACCAGACCTTTCTCCATCAATTAGGAATATGTTGCCGTCACAAAACATATTCCTTAAATTGTAGCCATTTGTTTAGTTTTTTTTTGGTGTCTTATTCGCAGATATATCACCACTGCCCTTGATTTTCTTGACTGTATATCTCTTAAATGTCAACATATACATGTGTGATTTAGTTTACGAAGATTTTTCAATGCCGAGAACCTCGATCAGAGAATAAAAAAGTCGTAAGGTTCACAATGGTGTAAAATTAAAATATGATATAACGCGCTAGGATTCGAGTTACAGGAACAAGGGCCAAACCAACCACCCAAGAATGGAATCATCATGCACAAACACTTGACAACCTCCGAGAAGCATCTTTTCTTGCCACCAGACCTTTCTCCATCAATTTGGAATCTGATGCCGTCACTAAACACATTCCTTAAATTGTAGCCAGTTGTTGAGTGTTTTTTGTAGTTGTCTAATCCGCATATATATCACCATTGCCCTTGATTTTTTTGACTGTATATCTCTTAAATGTCAACATATACACGTGTGATTTAGTTTATGAAGATTTTTCAATGCCAAGAACCTCGACCAGAGAGTAAAAAAGGCGTAAGGTTCACAACGGTGTAAAATTAAAATGGGATATACCGGGCTAGGGTTCGAGTTACAGGAACAAGGGCCAAACCAACCACCCAAGAATAGAATCGTCGAGCGAAAACACTTGACAACTTCCAAGAAGCAGCTTTTCTTGCCACCAGACCTTTCTCCATCAATTAGGAATCTGATGCTGTCACAAAACACATTCCTTAAATTGTAGCCATTTGTTGAGTGTTTTTTTTGGGGTCTAATCCGCATATATATCACCATTACCCTCGAGTTTCTTGACTGTATATCTCTTAAATGTCAACATATACACGTGTGATTTAGTTTATGAAGATTTTTCAATACCGAGAACCTAGATCAGAGAGTTAAAAATGCGTAAGGTTCATAATGGTGTAAAATTAAAATGGGATATACCGGGCTAGGATTCGAGTTACAGGAACAAGGGCTAAACCAACCACCCAAGAATGGAATCCTCGAGCGAAAACACTTGACAACCTCTTAGAAGCAGCTTTTCTTGCCACCAGACCTTTTCTCCATCAATTAGGAATCTAATGCCGTTACTGAACACATTCCTTAAATTGTAGCCATTTGTTGTGTGTTTTTTTTGTGTCTAATCCGCATATATATCACCATTGCCCTTGATTTTCTAGACTGTATATCTCTTAAATGTCAACATATACACGTGTGATTTAGTTTACGAAGATTTTTCAACGCCGAGAATCTAGATCAGAGAGTGAAAAACGCGTAAGGTTCAAAATGGTGTAAAATTAAAATAGGATATACCGGGCTAGGATTCGAGTTACAGGAACAATGGCCAAACCAACCGCCCAAGAATGGAATCGTCGAACGAAAACACTGGATATCCTCCTAGAAGCAGCTTTTCTTGCCACTAGACCGTTCTCCTTCAATTAGGAATGTGATGCTGTCACTAAACACATTCCTTAAATTTTAGCCATTAGTTGAGTGTTTTTTTTGGTGTCTAATCCGCATATATATCACCATTGCCCTTGATTTTCTTGACTGGATATCTCTTAAATGCCAACATATACACGTGTGATTTAGTTTACGAAGATTTTTCAATACCGAGAACCTCGATCAGAGAGTAAAAAAGGCGTAAGGTTCACAATGGTGTAAAATTAAAATGGGATATACCGGGCTAGGATTCGAGTTACAGGAACAATGGCCAAACCAACCACCCTAGAATGGAATCGTCGAGCGAAAACACATGATATCCTCCGAGAAGCATCTTTTCTTGCCACCAGACCTTTCTCCATCAATTTGGAATCTGATGCCGTCACTAAACACATTCCTTAAATTGTAGCCATTTGTTGAGTGTTTTTTGTTGTTGTCTAATCCGCATATATAGCACAATTTCCCTTGATTTTCTTGACTGTATATCTCTTAAATGTCAACATATACACGTGTGATTTAGTTTACGAAAATTTTTCAATGCCGAGAACCTCGACCAGAGAGTAAAAAAGGCGTAAGATTCACAATGGTGTAAAATTAAAATGGGATATACCGGGCTAGGGTTCGAGTTACAGGAACAAGGGCCAAACCAACCACCCAAGAATGGAATCGTCGAGCGAAAACACTTGACAACCTCCAAGAAGCAGCTTTTCTTACCACCAGACCTTTCTCCATCAATTAGGAATCTGATGCAGTCACTAAACACATTCCTTAAATTGTAGCCATTTGTTGAGTCTTTTTTTTTGTGTCTAATCCGCATATATATCACCATTGCCCTTGATTTTCTTGAATGTATATCTCTTAAATGTCAACATATACACGTGCGATTTAGTTTACGAAGATTTTTCAATGCCGAGAACCTCGATCATAGAGTAAAAAAGGCGTAAGGTTCACAATGGTGTAAAATTAAAATCGGATATACCGGTTTAGAATTCGAGTTACAGGAATAAAGGCCAAACCAACCACTTAAGAATGGAATCGTCGAGCGAAAACACTTGACAACCTCCTAGAAGCAGCTTTTCTTGACCCCAGACCTTTCACCTTCAATTAGGAATCTGATGCCGTCACTAAACACATTCCTTAAATTGTAGCCATTTGTTGAGTGTTTTCTTGGTGTCTAATCCGCATATATATCACCATTACCCTTGATTTTCCTGACTGTATATCTCTTAAATATCAACATATACACGTGTGATTTAGTTTTCGAAGATTTTTCAATGCCGAGAACCTCGATCAAAGAGTAAAAAAGGCGTAAGGTTCACAATGGTGTAATATTAAAATGGGAAATACCAAGCTATGATTCGAATTACAGGAACAAGGGCCAAACCAATCACCCAAGAATGGAATCGTCGAGTGAAAACACTTGACAACCTCCTAGAAGCAGCTTTTCTTGCCACCAGACCTTTCTCCATCAATTAGGAATCTGATGCCGTCACTAAACACATTCCCTAAATTGTAGCCATTTGTTGAGTGTTTTTTATTTGGTGTCTAATCCGCATATATATCACAATTGCCCTTGATTTTCTTGACTGTATATCTCTTAAATGTCAACATATACACGTGTGATTTAGTTTACGAAGATTTTTCTATGCCGAGAACCTCGATCAGAGAGTAAAAAAGGCGTATGGTTCACAATGGTGTAAAATTAAATTGGGATATACCGGGCTAGGATTCGAGTTACAGGAACAAGGGCCAAACCAACCACCCCAGAATGTAATCATCGAGTGAAAACACATGACAACCTCCTAGAAGCAGCTTTTCTTGCCACCAGACCTTTCTCCATCAATTAGGAATCTGATGCCGTCACTAAACACATTCCTTAAATTGTAGCCATTTGTTGATTGTTTTTTTTGGTGTCTAATCTGCATATATATCACCATTGCACTTGATTTTCTTGACTGTATATCTTTTAAATGTCAACATATACACGTGTGATTTAGTTTACAAAGATTTTTCAATACCGAGAACCTCGATCAGAGAGTAAAAAAGGCGTAAGGTTCACAATGGTGTAAAATTAAAATGGGATATACCGGGCTAGGATTCGAGTTACAGGAACAATGGCCAAACCAACCACCCAAGAATGGAATCGTCGAGCGAAAACACATGATATCCTCCGAGAAGCATCTTTTCTTGCCACCAGACCTTTCTCCATCAATTTGGAATCTGATGCCGTCACTAAACACATTCCTTAAATTGTAGCCATTTGTTGAGTGTTTTTTGTTGTTGTCTAATCCGCATATATAGCACAATTGCCCTTGATTTTCTTGACTGTATATCTCTTAAATGTCAACATATACACGTGTGATTTAGTTTACGAAGATTTTTCAATGCCGAGAACCTCGACCAGAGAGTAAAAAGGGCGTAAGATTCACAATGGTGTAAAATTAAAATGAGATATACCGGGCTAGGGTTCGAGTTACAGGAACAAGGGCCAAACTAACCACCCAAGAATGGAATCGTCGAGCGAAAACACTTGACAACCTCCAAGAAGCAGCTTTTCTTACCACCAGACCTTTCTCCATCAATTAGGAATCTGATGCAGTCACTAAACACATTCCTTAAATTGTAGCCATTTGTTGAGTCTTTTTTTTGTGTCTAATCCGCATATATATCACCATTGCCCTTGATTTTCTTGAATGTATATCTCTTAAATGTCAACATATACACGTGTGATTTAGTTTACGAAGATTTTTCAATGCCGAGAACCTCGATCATAGAGTAAAAAAGGCGTAAGGTTCACAATGGTGTAAAATTAAAATCGGATATACCGGTTTAGAATTCGAGTTACAGGAATAAAGGCCAAACCAACCACTTAAGAATGGAATCGTCGAGCGAAAACACTTGACAACCTCCTAGAAGCAGCTTTTCTTGACCCCAGACCTTTCACCTTCAATTAGGAATCTGATGCCGTCACTAAACACATTCCTTAAATTGTAGCCATTTGTTGAGTGTTTTCTTGGTGTCTAATCCGCATATATATCACCATTACCCTTGATTTTCCTGACTGTATATCTCTTAAATATCAACATATACACGTGTGATTTAGTTTTCGAAGATTTTTCAATGCCGAGAACCTCGATCAAAGAGTAAAAAAGGCGTAAGGTTCACAATGGTGTAATATTAAAATGGGAAATACCAAGCTATGATTCGAATTACAGGAACAAGGGCCAAACCAATCACCCAAGAATGGAATCGTCGAGTGAAAACACTTGACAACCTCCTAGAAGCAGCTTTTCTTGCCACCAGACCTTTCTCCATCAATTAGGAATCTGATGCCGTCACTAAACACATTCCTTAAATTGTAGCCATTTGTTGAGTGTTTTTTATTTGGTGTCTAATCCGCATATATATCACAATTGCCCTTGATTTTCTTGACTGTATATCTCTTAAATGTCAACATATACACGTGTGATTTAGTTTACGAAGATTTTTCTATGCCGACAACCTCGATCAGAGAGTAAACAAGGCGTATGGTTCACAATGGTGTAAAATTAAATTGGGATATACCGGGCTAGGATTCGAGTTACAGGAACAAGGGCCAAACCAACCACCCCAGAATGTAATCATCGAGTGAAAACACATGACAACCTCCTAGAAGCAGCTTTTCTTGCCACCAGACCTTTCTCCATCAATTAGGAATCTGATGCCGTCACTAAACACATTCCTTAAATTGTAGCCATTTGTTGATTGTTTTTTTTGGTGTCTAATCTGCATATATATCACCATTGCACTTGATTTTCTTGACTGTATATCTTTTAAATGTCAACATATACACGTGTGATTTAGTTTACAAAGATTTTTCAATGCCGAGAACCTCGATCAGAGAGTAAAAAAGGCGTAAGGTTCACAATGGTGTAAAATTAAAAGTGGATATAACGGCCTAAGATTCGAGTTACAGGAACAAGGGCCAAACCAACCACCTAAGAATGGAATCGCTGAGCGAAAACACTTGACAACTTCCTAGAAGCAGCTTTTCTTGCCACCAGACCTTTCTCCATCAATTAGGAATCTGATGCCGTCACTAAACACATTCCTTAAATTGTAGCCATTTGTTGAGTGTTTTTATTTTGTGTCTAATCCGCATATATATATCCATTGCCCTTGATTTTCTTGACTGTATATCTCCTAAATGTCAACATATACACGTGTGATTTAGTTTACGAAGATTTTTCAATGCCGAGAACCTCGATCAGAGAGTAAAAGAGGCGTAAGGTTCACAATGGTGTAAAATTAAAGTGGGATATACCGGGCTAGGATTTGAGTTACAGGAACAAGGGCCAAAGCAACCTCCCAAGAATGGAATCGTCGAGCGAAAACACTTGACAACCACCTAGAAGCAGCTTTTCTTGCCACCAGACATTTCTCCATCAATTAGGAACCTGATGCCGTCAATAAACACATTCCTTAAATTGTTGCCATTTGTTGAGTTTTTTTTTTGGTGTCTAATCCGCATATATATCACCATTGCCCTTCATTTTCTTGAATGTATATCTCTTAAATGTCAAAATATACACGTGTGATTTAGTTTACGAAGATTTTTCAATGCCGAGAACCTCGATCAGAGAGTTAAAATGGCGTAAGGTTCACAATGGTGTAAAATTAAAATCGGATATACCGGTTTAGAATTCGAGTTACAGGAATAAAGGCCAAACCAACCACTTAAGAATGGAATCGTCGAGCGAAAACACTTGACAACCTCCTAGAAGCAGCTTTTCTTGACCCCAGACCTTTCACCTTCAATTAGGAATCTGATGCCGTCACTAAACACATTCCTTAAATTGTAGCCATTTGTTGAGTGTTTTCTTGGTGTCTAATCCGCATATATATCACCATTACCCTTGATTTTCCTGACTGTATATCTCTTAAATATCAACATATACACGTGTGATTTAGTTTTCAAAGATTTTTCAATGCCGAGAACCTCGATCAAAGAGTAAAAAAGGCGTAAGGTTCACAATGGTGTAATATTAAAATGGGAAATACCAAGCTATGATTCGAATTACAGGAACAAGGGCCAAACCAATCACCCAAGAATGGAATCGTCGAGTGAAAACACTTGACAACCTCCTAGAAGCAGCTTTTCTTGCCACCAGACCTTTCTCCATCAATTAGGAATCTGATGCCGTCACTAAACACATTCCTTAAATTGTAGCCATTTGTTGAGTGTTTTTTATTTGGTGTCTAATCCGCATATATATCACAATTGCCCTTGATTTTCTTGACTGTATATCTCTTAAATGTCAACATATACACGTGTGATTTAGTTTACGAAGATTTTTCTATGCCGACAACCTCGATCAGAGAGTAAACAAGGCGTATGGTTCACAATGGTGTAAAATTAAATTGGGATATACCGGGCTAGGATTCGAGTTACAGGAACAAGGGCCAAACCAACCACCCCAGAATGTAATCATCGAGTGAAAACACATGACAACCTCCTAGAAGCAGCTTTTCTTGCCACCAGACCTTTCTCCATCAATTAGGAATCTGATGCCGTCACTAAACACATTCCTTAAATTGTAGCCATTTGTTGATTGTTTTTTTTGGTGTCTAATCTGCATATATATCACCATTGCACTTGATTTTCTTGACTGTATATCTTTTAAATGTCAACATATACACGTGTGATTTAGTTTACAAAGATTTTTCAATGCCGAGAACCTCGATCAGAGAGTAAAAAAGGCGTAAGGTTCACAATGGTGTAAAATTAAAAGTGGATATAACGGCCTAAGATTCGAGTTACAGGAACAAGGGCCAAACCAACCACCTAAGAATGGAATCGCTGAGCGAAAACACTTGACAACTTCCTAGAAGCAGCTTTTCTTGCCACCAGACCTTTCTCCATCAATTAGGAATCTGATGCCGTCACTAAACACATTCCTTAAATTGTAGCCATTTGTTGAGTGTTTTTATTTTGTGTCTAATCCGCATATATATATCCATTGCCCTTGATTTTCTTGACTGTATATCTCCTAAATGTCAACATATACACGTGTGATTTAGTTTACGAAGATTTTTCAATGCCGAGAACCTCGATCAGAGAGTAAAAGAGGCGTAAGGTTCACAATGGTGTAAAATTAAAGTGGGATATACCGGGCTAGGATTTGAGTTACAGGAACAAGGGCCAAAGCAACCTCCCAAGAATGGAATCGTCGAGCGAAAACACTTGACAACCACCTAGAAGCAGCTTTTCTTGCCACCAGACATTTCTCCATCAATTAGGAACCTGATGCCGTCAATAAACACATTCCTTAAATTGTTGCCATTTGTTGAGTTTTTTTTTTGGTGTCTAATCCGCATATATATCACCATTGCCCTTCATTTTCTTGAATGTATATCTCTTAAATGTCAAAATATACACGTGTGATTTAGTTTACGAAGATTTTTCAATGCCGAGAACCTCGATCAGAGAGTTAAAATGGCGTAAGGTTCACAATGGTGTAAAATTAAAATGGGATATACCGGACTAGGATTCGAGTTACAGGAACAAGGGTCAAACCAAACACTCAAGAATGGAATCGTCGAGCAAAAACAGTTGACAACCTCCTAGAAGCAGCTTTACTTGCCACCAGACCTTCCTCCATCAATTAGGAATCTGATGCGGTCCCTAAACACAATCCTTAAATTGTAGCCATTTGTTGAGTGTTTTTTTTATTTGGTGTCTAATCCGCATATGTATCACAATTTCCCTTGATTTTCTTGACTGTATATATCTTAAATGTCAACATATACACGTGTGATTTAGTTTACGAAGATTTTCAATGCCGAGAACCTCGATCAAAGAGTAAAAAAGGCGTAAGGTTCACAATGGTGTAATATTAAAATGGGAAATACCGGGCTAGGATTCGAGTTACAGGAACAACGGCCAAACCACCAACCCGAGAATGGAATCGTCGAGCGAAAACGCATGACAACCTCCTAGAAGCTGCTTTTCCTACCACCAGACCTTTCTCCATCAATTAGGAATCTGATGCGGTCCCTAAACACAATCCTTAAATTGTAGCCATTTGTTGAGTGTTTTTTTATTTGGTGTCTAATCCGCATATATATATCACAATTTCCCTTGATTTTCTTGACTGTATACATCTTAAATGTCAACATATACACGTGTGATTTAGTTTACGAAGATTTTCAATGCCGAGAACCTCGATCAAAGAGTAAAAAAGGCGTAAGGTTCACAATGGTGTAAAATTAAAATGGGAAATACCGGGCTAGGATTCGAGTTACAGGAACAAGGGCCAAACCACCAACCCGAGAATGGAATCGTCGAACGAAAACGCATGACAACCTCCTTGAAGCAGCTTTTCCTACCACCAGACCTTTCTCCATCAATTAGGAATCTGATGCCGTCACTAAACACATTCCTTAAATTGTAGCCATTTATTGAGTGTTTTTTTTGTGTCTAATCCGCATATATATCACCATTGCCCTTGATTTTCTTGACTGTATATCACTTAAATGTCAACATATACACGTGTGATTTAGATTAGGAAGATTTTTCAATGCCGAGAACCTCGATCAGAGAGTAAAAAAGGTGTAAGGTTCACTATGGTGTAAAATTAAAATTGGACATAGCGGCCTAGGATTCGAGTTACAGGAACAAGGGCCAAACCAACCACCCAAGAATGGAATCGTCGAGCGATAACACTTCACAACCTCCTAGAAGCAGCTTTTCTTGCCAGCAGACCTTTCTCCATCAATTAGGAATCTGACGCCGTCACTAAACACATTCCTTAAATTGTAGCCATTTGTGTGACAACTCGAATTTCCGACATTCTCTATTCGCATTTAATGCACGTTGACTTTGACTGTTTAGTTGTTGACCTGTTTGACTTCGTAACTGTACACTTTGTGTTATGATAAAATGTAGTGTACTTGCATGGTTATGTGTAATATGATAGCTTGCATACTGTTTGAAAAACTTAGACTTGTAAACCATAAAACAACTCGACGAAACAAGTAAGATTCGCCAAGTTTGACCTCGACGAAACAGGTCAGTTTCGTCAACAATCTTCTCGACGAAACAGGCTGTTTCGCCGAGCCCAGTTTCGCCAAAAGCCCAGTACGGCCCAGAATGTTATTTCGCGAATATTTACGTGAAACGGGTTCAGTTTCACACCCTAAGCAATCAGAAAAACCCTAGAACACTCTCCCTTCTGTGCGACGGCCACAACCATCGTTCACCATCATCCCTAGCTCTCGAATCCTTGTTCCTTCATCTCGAATCGGTTAGTGAGTGTTTGTTAATCGATTCTATGTTTCTGTATTATATGGATTCTTGCTGGTGCATATGATTGATGTGTGTTATTGCTGTGATGAGAGTATGATGGTGATGATATAGATTTCGTTGTGTATGATATGATATAGTAGGATATATAAATGATATGCGAAACTTGATAAAATCGAATGCTCGGTTCTGAATGTTGTTTATATGGCCTGATTCTGATTACATTAGTATCTCGATAGGGATTGATGTGATGATGTTGTATGTTATTTGATATGCTATACACATAAACTAGGGTTTATGCTAGACAACGATTCTTGGATGGTTGATGTATGATGATTCGATTTGCACATTGACCTTCATATGATTTCTGTTATTGATGACGGCTGCTAGAATGATTAGGGTTTATGTGTTATTCGCATCTGTTGTAACTGATGTCTGCGAAACTGAACTGTCCGACGAAACAGGACTCTCGGCGAAACAGAATGTGTTTCGCCATGGACCATCGACGAATTAGAATCCTGTTTCGCCAAACAAGATCACAACGAAACAGAACGTGTTTCGTCAAATGTGTGTTTCACCAATTCACTTGTTTCGCCAACTTATGTGTTTCGCCGTATATGTGTTTCGTCGAGCTGTGCTGTAACTTGAATTGATTCTGTTAAGTGTTAACTGGAATTTTTAACTGCTGTTAGACGTTAGACATGACTTGTATGATTACTGATTACGTGTTACATGTTTATACGTGAACAACTTGAACACAAACTGATCTCACATACATGCATACTTTAGGACGGGATTGATTACTTGCGAACATATACTTAGCATACCGAGCAAACCCAAGGTGAGTTCACACAAGCCAAGGCATGGGGTTCCCAGGGGGGAATGGGGATTTGATGATTTACTATACCAACGTAAATGATGGAAACTACTGCTAGACTAGTAACACTTATTGAACGATCTTCGCACACCTGCCAAGGATTGGCCGCGATATTATGTCTGTCTTCGCACACCTGCCATATGATGGCCGCGAACTAAACTTACAAATCTTCGCACACCTGCCTGGAGAGGCCGCGATACAAATAAACCTAGTCTAGAATACTTGGGGAATAACATTCCCCAACATCTTCGCACACCTGCCTGGAGGGCCGCGATGGGAAATAATACGATACTTTGTAACGAACGAACATACTACTACTCACGCTATACTAATACTGAACTATTAACTGTGAACTCGCTCAACTAGTTGTTGACTCTCTCTTGCATGCCTTGCAGGACCTTAGGTACATATGGAGCTTGCACAGGGAGGAGCAGGTCGTTATGGGACATGGATCGATGATGCCATGTTATCTATCTAAACATTTGAATTTACTATTTACATTGGGTTTACATACTTATGCTTCCGCTACACACTTGTTGATGTTTGGTTTTTGAAAACACCTTTCGTATTGATGAATGATTTTTTGTATTTACTTATATGTTCAATATGATTGGTGGCTTGATCCTGGTCAGTCACGCCTCCAAGCGGTGATACTCCGCGTGTGGATTTTGGGGGTGTGACAGATTGGTATCAGAGCCATTGGTTATAGAGAACTTGGTTTTAATAAAGGGAAAACGATTTTGTTAAAACCAGACTATAACCAGAACAGTGCTCTCAACGATCCACAACGACGCTTCGCTCCACGTGCAAGGCTCAACACCATAGGTATTACTATTCATGTTACATTACCTACATGCTAGAACTACATAGAACTTTGCTCGTGGTATGCCTAGAGTACAGAACTCATTATATGCTATTACTAGCGAACACTTGTGTGCTTACTCTCTTCTGTCATCGCACTATTCGCGAACCTATCTCACTTACGTTATCTTTACTATGAAGATCATGTCTGCACGTATCAACATGACCCAGGACCAGTTGACGGCCCTCATTAACGAACGAGTTACTGCGGCAGTTGCAGCTGCATAAGCAGGAGGTCAAGCACCTGTATGCACTTTCAAGACTTTCATGGACTGTCGTCCAACCACTTTCAGCGGCACTGAAGGAGCCGTAGGTCTCCTGCACTGGTTTGAAAAGATAGAGTCTGTGTTTTAGATGTGTGAATGCCCTGAGGCACGCAGGGTGAAATATGCTACCGGTACCCTCTAGGGTTTAGCCCTCACATGGTGGAAAGCTCAGGTCCAAATACTGGGGTTGGTTGCTGCTAACGCCACCCCATGGAACAATTTCAAAGAGATGATCAAGGAAGAATACTGCAGTCGAGATGATATTCATAAGCTGGAAGTCGAGTTTTTCAACCTCAAGATGACGGGGTCTGAGATTGAAGCGTATACGAAAAGATCGAATGAGCTTGCGTTACTGTGTCCTACTTTGGTGGACAAACGTATCGAACTATATCTTAAGGGTCTGGTGCCAGAGATCCAAAGTCATGTGACTTCAGCAAATCATGCCACTTACCAGCAGGTTGTTCAATTGGCTCACCGTCTCACTGATCAGGCGGTGGAGCAAAACAGGTTGCCTAAACGCATCAGCGCTACTGCTACCGCTACCACTTCGGTTACTCCTGCTACTCCCAGCGACAATAAGAGGAAATGGGAGGGGGATTCTAGCAAAGGTTCAGCTACTGTTCAGTCTCAAGCTCAGCAACGCAAGACAAATGACTACCAGAGTCCGAATCAGCAATCATCAGGTAGTCAAGGGCAGAGTGGCTATCGGGGAATTCACCCATGGTGTAGAAGGTGCAACAAACACCACAGCGGAAGATGTCGCAGGGAACAGTGTCAAAGATGTTTTAAGGCGGGTCACGAGGCTAAAGATTGCAGGAGTTCACGACCTGCGAATCAGAACCAGCAACAACAACCACCTGCTCCACGAAACCAGCCTCAGCAGCAGCAGCATGGAAACAGGGGATGCTACCAGTGTGGGGCTGAAGGTCATTACAAGCGGGATTGTCCTCAGTTAAACCAGAACCAGAACAATAACAACAATCACAACAATCAGGGCAACGGGAACAACAACAACGGTGGGAACAACAACAACAATGGTGCTAGAGGCCGTATGTTTGTGATCGGTCAGGGTGATGCAAGGAATGATCCCAACGTAGTTATGGGTAAGTTTCTTCTAGACGACTTTTATGTTACTGT
This sequence comes from Helianthus tuberosus, assembly GCA_030545235.1. Taxonomy (NCBI): domain Eukaryota; kingdom Viridiplantae; phylum Streptophyta; class Magnoliopsida; order Asterales; family Asteraceae; genus Helianthus; species Helianthus tuberosus. The sequence continues at coordinate 39,954,716 of CM060387.1, read as the reverse complement.
ACTATTTGATTCTGGTGCGGATACAAGTTACATGTCTTTAAAAGCTAGTGAAATGTTAAAACGTGCACCAACTCTCCTAAACACCAAGCATGTCGTAGAGTTAGCTAACGGTAAAAGTTTAGAAGCCACACACATAGTTAAAGGGTGTAATCTTATTCTCGCTGGTCAGACTTTCTCCATCGATCTCATCCCTATAACCCTGGGTAGTTTTGACGTCGTCATTGGCATGGATTGGTTATCTCAACAACAAGCGGAGATCTTATGCAAAGAAAAGGTTATTCGCATTCCTCGTTCTGGCAAAGAACCTCTCGAAGTTCAAGGCGACAAGAGTGGTGTCGTGAGTGGTATTATCTCCCTTTTGAAGGCTCAGAAGTGTTTGCGCAAGGGGCACACTGCTATATTGGCACTCGTTACAGATACCTCGAAGAAAGAGAAAAAGATTGAAGATATTCCTGTAGTACGTGACTTTCCTCAAGTGTTCCCTGAGGAATTACCTGGGTTACCGCCTCATCGTCAAGTCGAATTCCAGATCGAGCTCGCTCCAGGAGCAGCACCCATAGCTCGAGCACCTTATCGTTTAGCTCCAACTGAATTGGAAGAACTGTCAAAGAAGCTACAAGAACTCTTGGAAAAGGGTTTTATACGTCCTAGCTCTTCGCCCTGGGGAGCTCCAGTGTTATTCGTGAAGAAGAAAGACGGTACGTTCAGGATGTGTATAGACTACCGCGAACTCAACAAGGTGACGATCAAGAATCGTTATCCTCTTCCGCGCATAGATGATTTATTCGACCAGCTGCAAGGGTCGAGCTACTACTCCAAAATAGACTTAAGGTCAGGATATCACCAGCTGAGAGTCCGGGATGAGGACGTCTCTAAAACAGCATTTAGAACTCGCTACGGCCACTACGAGTTTATGGTCATGCCATTCGGGCTAACGAACGCGCCTGCCGTATTTATGGATCTTATGAACAGGGTGTGCAAACCCTATCTCGACAAGTTTGTCATTGTTTTCATCGACGACATCCTGATTTATTCGAAAAGTCAGAAGGAACACGAGCAGCACTTACGACTTATACTGGAACTTCTACGAACGGAACAGCTATACGCGAAGTTTTCAAAATGCGACTTCTGGCTTCGTGAAGTCCACTTCTTAGGCCACGTGGTAAACAAAGATGGGATCCATGTCGATCCATCCAAGGTAGATTCGATCAAGAATTGGCCTGTGCCTCGTACAGCAACTGAAATACGCCAATTCTTGGGTTTGGCGGGTTACTACAGAAGGTTCATCAAAGGCTTCTCAAAGATTGCTCAGCCGCTTACACTACTGACACAGAAAGGTGTTGTTTACCGTTGGAGTAATGCACAGGAAACAACATTCCAACACTTAAAGGATAGACTCTGTAGCGCACCTATTCTCTCACTGCCTGAAGGCACGGACGATTTCGTAGTCTACTGCGACGCATCTATCCAAGGTCTTGGATGTGTATTGATGCAGAGGGATAAAGTTATTGCTTATGCTTCGCGCCAACTTAAGATTCACGAACGGAATTATACGACACACGACCTAGAGCTGGGAGCGGTTGTTTTTGCACTCAAGATATGGCGACACTATTTGTATGGTACCAAGTGCGCAATCTACACTGATCACAGAAGCCTCGAACATATCTTCAAACAGAAAGAGCTGAATATGCGACAGCGACGATGGGTCGAACTGTTAAATGACTACGAATGCTCGATCAGGTACCACCCAGGCAAAGCCAATGTTGTGGCTGACGCCCTCAGCCGAAAGGACACCGCGCCTAAGCGCGTGCGAGCTTTACAACTCACTGTACAGTCTAGTCTTCCTTCTCAGATACGAAATGCTCAGGTAGAAGCATTGAAACCAGAAAATGTCAGGGCTGAAGCCCTACGTGGCTCAAGACAACGTTTAGAACAGAAGGAAGATGGTGCTTACTACGTTACAGGACGCATTTGGGTTCCACTTTATGGCAACTTACGTGAGCTAGTGATGGATGAAGCTCATAAGTCTCGCTACTCGGTACATCCAGGTGCGGATAAAATGTACCACGACATCAAAACCACATATTGGTGGCCTAGCATGAAGGCCCACATAGCCACATACGTTAGCAAATGCTTGACTTGTGCGAGAGTCAAGGCAGAATATCAGAAACCGTCAGGACCACTCCAACAACCTGAGATACCACAATGGAAATGGGAGCAAATTTCCATGGATTTTGTTACTGGCTTACCTAGATCTCAGCGCGGAAATGATACTATTTGGGTGATCGTGGATCGACTCACAAAGTCTGCTCACTTCTTGGCTATCAAAGAAACAGACAAGTTCTCTACCTTAGCAGACATCTACTTAAAAGAAGTGGTCTCGAGGCACGGGGTGCCCACCTCCATCATCTCTGATCGTGACGCACGTTTTACTTCAGAACTGTGGCAAGCAACGCATAAATCTTTTGGCTCTCGTTTAGACATGAGCACGGCGTATCATCCTCAGACCGATGGGCAGTCTGAGTGCACTATTCAAACTCTAGAAGACATGCTTCGGGCGTGCATAATAGACTTTGGCAATGGTTGGGAAAAACATCTGCCACTTGTGGAATTTTCGTATAATAACAGCTACCACACCAGCATTAAAGCTGCACCATTCGAGGCATTGTACGGGCGTAAGTGCCAGTCACCTCTCTGTTGGGCAGAGGTGGGAGAAAGTCAAATCACAGGTCCAGAAATGGTAGTTGATACTACTGAAAAGATTGCACAAATACGACAACGCATGGCGGCAGCTTGTGACCGTCAGAAAGTATACGCCGATAAAGACAGGAAACTACTCGAATTCCAGGTTGGGGATCGAGCGCTACTTAAAGTTTCACCCTGGAAGGGTGTGGTTCGTTTTGGCAAACGCGGCAAACTAAATCCACGATATGTTGGATCTTTCGAGGTTATTGAGAAAATAGGCAAAGTGGCTTACAGATTGAACTTACCACCTGAACTTGGTGCAGTTCACAACGTCTTTCATGTCTCGAATCTGAAGAAGTGTACGTCAGATGAGACCCACATAGTTCCCTTAAAGGAACTCACTATCGACGAGCGGTTGCACTTCGTCGAGGAACCAATTGAAATCACGGACCGGGATGTTAAGGTCCTCAAGAACACGAGAATCCCTCTTGTACGAGTTCGTTGGAACTCCCGCCGCGGCCCAGAGTTCACCTGGGAGCGTGAAGATCAAATGGAACTCAAATATCCCCAGTTATTCAGAATCCAAGCAACTACTACTGAGGCTGAAGCTACCGATGCAGAATTTCGGGACGAAATTCCAAATCAACGGGGGGGTAATGTGACACCCCAAGAAAACCAGTAATCTTCGCAAACCTGCTCGGGGAGCCGCGATACGATACAGGTAAACAACGTCACACTACTAGCTTCCTCAGTAACTGCATGCTAAATTTCGGGACGAAATTTCTTTCAAGTTGGGGATAATGTGACAACTCGAATTTCCGACATTCTCTATTCGCATTTAATGCACGTTGACTTTGACTGTTTAGTTGTTGACCTGTTTGACTTCGTAACTGTACACTTTGTGTTATGATAAAATGTAGTGTACTTGCATGGTTATGTGTAATATGATAGCTTGCATACTGTTTGAAAAACTTAGACTTGTAAACCATAAAACAACTCGACGAAACAAGTAAGATTCGCCAAGTTTGACCTCGACGAAACAGGTCAGTTTCGTCAACAATCTTCTCGACGAATCAGGCTGTTTCGCCGAGCCCAGTTTCGCCAAAAGCCCAGTACGGCCCAGAATGTTATTTCGCGAATATTTACGTGAAACGGGTTCAGTTTCACACCCTAAGCAATCAGAAAAACCCTAGAACACTCTCCCTTCTGTGCGACGGCCACAACCATCGTTCACCATCATCCCTAGCTCTCGAATCCTTGTTCCTTCATCTCGAATCGGTTAGTGAGTGTTTGTTAATCGATTCTATGTTTCTGTATTATATGGATTCTTGCTGGTGCATATGATTGATGTGTGTTATTGCTGTGATGAGAGTATGATGGTGATGATATAGATTTCGTTGTGTATGATATGATATAGTAGGATATATAAATGATATGCGAAACTTGATAAAATCGAATGCTCGGTTCTGAATGTTGTTTATATGGCCTGATTCTGATTACATTAGTATCTCGATAGGGATTGATGTGATGATGTTGTATGTTATTTGATATGCTATACACATAAACTAGGGTTTATGCTAGACAACGATTCTTGGATGGTTGATGTATGATAATTCGATTTGCACATTGACCTTCATATGATTTCTGTTATTGATGACGGCTACTAGAATGATTAGGGTTTATGTGTTATTCGCATCTGCTGTAACTGATGTCTGCGAAACTGAACTGTCCGACGAAACAGGACTCTCGGCGAAACAGAATGTGTTTCGCCATGGACCATCGACGAATTAGAATCCTGTTTCGCCAAACAAGATCACGACGAAACAGAACGTGTTTCGTCAAATGTGTGTTTCGCCAATTCACTTTTTTCGCCAACTTATGTGTTTCGCCGTATATGTGTTTCGTCGAGCTGTGCTGTAACTTGAATTGATTCTGTTAAGTGTTAACTGGAATATTTAACTGCTGTTAGACGTTAGACATGACTTGTATGATTACTGATTACTGATTACGTGTTACATGTTTATACGTGAACAACTTGAACACAAATTGATCTCACATACATGCATACTTTAGGACGGGATTGATTACTTGCGAACATATACTTAGCATACCGAGCAAACCCAAGGTGAGTTCACACAAGCCAAGGCATGGGGTTCCCAGGGGGAATGGGGATTTGATGATTTACTATACCTACGTAAATGATGGAAACTATTGCTAGACTAGTAACACTTATTGAACGATCTTCGCACACCTGCCAAGGATTGGCCGCGATATTATGACTGTCTTCGCACACCTGCCATATGATGGCCGCGAACTAAACTTACAAATCTTCGCACACCTGCCTGGAGAAGCCGCGATACAAATAAACCTAGTCTAGAATACTTGGGGAATAACATTCCCCAACATCTTCGCACACCTGCCTGGAGGGCCGCGATGGGAAATAATACGATACTTTGTAACGAACGAACATACTACTACTCACGCTATACTAATACTGAACTATTAACTGTGAACTCGCTCAACTAGTTGTTGACTCTCTCTTGCATGCCTTGCAGGACCTTAGGTACATATGGAGCTTGCACAGGGAGGAGCAGGTCGTTGTGGGACATGGATCGATGATGCCATGTTATCTATCTAAACATTTGAATTTACTATTTACATTGGGTTTACATACTTATGCTTCCGCTACACACTTGTTGATGTTTGGTTTTTGAAAACACCTTTCGTATTGATGAATGATTTTTTGTATTTACTTATATGTTCAATATGATTGGTGGCTTGATCCTGGTCAGTCACGCCTCCAAGCGGTGATACTCCGCGTGTGGATTTTGGGGGTGTGACAATTTGTTGAGTGTTTTTTTGTCTAATCCGCATATATCACCATTGCCCTTGATTTTCTTGACTGTATATCTCTTAAATGTCAACATATACACGTGTGATTTAGTTTATAAAGATTTTTCAATGCCGAGAACCTCGATCAGAGAGTAAAAAAGGCGTAAGGTTCACAATGGTGTAAAATTAAAATGGGATATATCGGGCTAGGATTCGAGTTATAGGAACAAGGTTCAAACCAACCACCCAAGAATGGAATAGTCGAGCGAAAACACTTGACAACCTCCTAGAAGCAGCTTTTCTTGCCACCAGACCTTTCTCCTTCAATTAGGAATCTGATGCCGTCACTAAACACATTCCTTAAATTGTAGCCATTTGTTGAGTGTTTTTTTATTTGGTGTCTAATCCACATATATATCACAATTTCCCTTGATTTTCTTGACTGTATATATCTTAAATGTCAACATATACACGTGTGATTTAGTTTACGAAGATTTTCAATGCCGAGAACCTCGATCAAAGAGTAAAAAAGGCGTAAGGTTCACAATGGTGTAAAATTAAAATGGGAAATACCGGGCTAGGATTCGAGTTACAGGAACAAGGGCCAAACCACCAACCCGAGAATGGAATCGTCGAGCGAAAACGCATGACAACCTCCTAGAAGCAGCTTTTCCTACCACCAGACCTTTCTCCATCAATTAGGAATCTGATGCCGTCACTAAACACATTCCTTAAATTGTAGCCATTTGTTGAGTGTTTTTTTTGTGTCTAATCCGCATATATATCACCATTGCCCTTGATTTTCTTGACTGTATATCTCTTAAATGTCAACATATACACGTGTGATTTAGATTACGAAGATTTTTCAATGCCGAGAACCTCGATCAGAGAGTAAAAAAGGTGTAAGGTTCACTATGGTGTAAAATTAAAATTGGACATAGCGGCCTAGGATTCGAGTTAAAGGAACAAGGTTCAAACCAACCACCCAAGAATGGAATAGTCGAGCGAAAACACTTGACAACCTCCTAGAAGCAGCTTTTCTTGCCACCAGACCTTTCTCCTTCAATTAGGAAGCTGATGCGGTCCCTAAACACAATCCTTAAATTGTAGCCATTTGTTGAGTGTTTTTTTATTTGGTGTCTAATCCGCATATATATCACAATTTCCCTTGATTTTCTTGACTGTATATATCTTAAATGTCAACATATACACGTGTGATTTAGTTTACGAAGATTTTCAATGCCGAGAACCTCGATCAAAGAGTAAAAAAGGCGTAAGGTTCACAATGGTGTAAAATTAAAATGGGAAATACCGGGCTAGGATTCGAGTTACAGGAACAAGGGCCAAACCACCAACCCGAGAATGGAATCGTCGAGCGAAAACGCATGACAACCTCCTAGAAGCAGCTTTTCCTACCACCAGACCTTTCTCCATCAATTAGGAATCTGATGCCGTCACTAAACACATTCCTTAAATTGTAGCCATTTGTTGAGTGTTTTTTTTGTGTCTAATCCGCATATATATCACCATTGCCCTTGATTTTCTTGACTGTATATCTCTTAAATGTCAACATATACACGTGTGATTTAGATTACGAAGATTTTTCAATGCCGAGAACCTCGATCAGAGAGTAAAAAAGGTGTAAGGTTCACTATGGTGTAAAATTAAAATTGGACATAGCGGCCTAGGATTCGAGTTACAGGAACAAGGGCCAAACCAACCACCCAAGAATGGAATCGTCGAGCGATAACACTTCACAACCTCCTAGAAGCAGCTTTTCTTGCCAGCAGACCTTTCTCCATCAATTAGGAATCTGACGCCGTCACTAAACACATTCCTTAAATTGTAGCCATTTGTTGAGTGTTTTTTTGTCTAATCCGCATATATCACCATTGCCCTTGATTTTATTGACTGTATATCTCTTAAATGTCAACATATACACGTGTGATTTAGTTTATAAAGATTTTTCAATGCCGAGAACCTCGATCAGAGAGTAAAAAAGGCGTAAGGTTCACAATGGTGTAAAATTAAAATGGGATATACCGGGATAGGATTCGAGTTATAGGAACAAGGTTCAAACCAACCACCCAAGAATGGAATAGTCGAGCGAAAACACTTGACAACCTCCTAGAAGCAGCTTTTCTTGCCACCAGACCTTTCTCCTTCAATTAGGAATCTGATGCCGTCACTAAACACATTCCTTAAATTGTAGCCATTTGTTGAGTGTTTTTTGTTGTTGTCTAATCCGCATATATAGCACAATTGCCCTTGATTTTCTTGACTGTATATCTCTTAAATGTCAACATATACACGTGTGATTTAGTTTACGAAGATTTTTCAATGCCGAGAACCTCGACCAGAGAGTAAAAAAGGCGTAAGGTTCACAATGGTGTAAAATTAAAATGGGATATACCGGGCTAGGGTTCGAGTTACAGGAACAAGGGCCAAACCAACCACCCAAGAATGGAATCGTCGAGCGAAAACACTTGACAACCTCCAAGAAGCAGCTTTTCTTACCACCAGACCTTTCTCCATCAATTAGGAATCTGATGCAGTCACTAAACACATTCCTTAAATTGTAGCCATTAGTTGAGTCTTTTTTTTTGTGTCTAATCCGCATATATATCACCATTGCCCTTGATTTTCTTGAATGTATATCTCTTAAATGTCAACATATACACGTGTGATTTAGTTTATGAAGATTTTTCAATGCCGAGAACCTCGATCATAGAGTAAAAAAGGCGTAAGGTTCACAATGGTGTAAAATTAAAATCGGATATACCGGGTTAGAATTCGAGTTACAGGAATAAAGGCCAAACCAACCACTTAAGAATGGAATCGTCGAGCGAAAACACTTGACAACCTCCTAGAAGCAGCTTTTCTTGACCCCAGACCTTTCACCTTCAATTAGGAATCTGATGCCGTCACTAAACACATTCCTTAAATTGTAGCCATTTGTTGAGTGTTTTTTTGGTGTCTAATCCGCGTATATATCACCATTACCCTTGATTTTCCTGACTGTATATCTCTTAAATATCAACATATACACGTGTGATTTAGTTTTCGAAGATTTTTCAATGCCGAGAACCTCGATCAGAGAGTAATAAAGGCAAAAGATTCACAATGGTGTAAAATTAAAATGGGATATACCAAGCTATGATTCGAATTACAGGAACAAGGGCCAAACCAATCACCCAAGAATGGAATCGTCGAGTGAAAACACTTGACAACCTCCTAGAAGCAGCTTTTCTTGCCACCAGACCTTTCTCCATCAATTAGGAATTTGATGCCCTCACTAAACACATTCCTTAAATTGTAGCCATTTGTTGAGTGTTTTTTATTTGGTATCTAATCCGCATATATATCACAATTGCCCTTGATTTTCTTGACTGTATATCTCTTAAATGTCAACATATACACGTGTGATTTAGTTTACGAAGATTTTTCAATGCCGAGAACCTCGATCAGAGAGTAAAAAAGGCGTATGGTTCACAATGGTGTAAAATTAAATTGGGATATACCGGGCTAGGATTCGAGTTACAGGAACAAGGGCCAAACCAACCACCCCAGAATGTAATCATCGAGCGAAAACACATGACAACCTCCTAGAAGCAGCTTTTCTTGCCACCAGACCTTTCTCCATCAATTAGGAATCTGATGCCGTCACTAAACACATTCCTTAAATTGTAGCCATTTGTTGATTGTTTTTTTTGGTGTCTAATCTGCATATATATCACCATTGCACTTGATTTTCTTGACTGTATATCTTTTAAATGTCAACATATACACGTGTGATTTAGTTTACAAAGATTTTTCAATGCCAAGAACCTCGATCAGAGAGTAAAAAAGGCGTAAGGTTCACAATGGTGTAAAATTAAAATGGGATATACCGGGCTAGGATTCGAGTTATAGGAACAAGGTTCAAACCAACCACCCAAGAATGGAATAGTCGAGCGAAAACACTTGACAACCTCCTAGAAGCAGCTTTTCTTGCCACCAGACCTTTCTCCTTCAATTAGGAATCTGATGCCGTCACTAAACACATTCCTTAAATTGTAGCCATTTGTTGAGTGTTTTTTTATTTGGTGTCTAATCCGCATATATATCACAATTTCCCTTGATTTTCTTGACTGTATATATCTTAAATGTCAACATATACACGTGTGATTTAGTTTACGAAGATTTTCAATGCCGAGAACCTCGATCAAAGAGTAAAAAAGGCGTAAGGTTCACAATGGTGTAAAATTAAAATGGGAAATACTGGGCTAGGATTCGAGTTACAGGAACAAGGGCCAAACCACCAACCCAAGAATGGAATCGTCGAGCGAAAACGCATGACAACATCCTAGAAGCAGCTTTTCCTACCACCAGACCTTTCTCCATCAATTAGGAATCTGATGCCGTCACTAAACACATTCCTTAAATTGTAGCCATTTGTTGAGTGTTTTTTTGTGTCTAATCCGCATATATATCACCATTGCCCTTGATTTTCTTGACTGTATATCTCTTAAATGTCAACATATACACGTGTGATTTAGATTACGAAGATTTTTCAATGCCGAGAACCTCGATCAGAGAGTAAAAAAGGTGTAAGGTTCACTATGGTGTAAAATTAAAATTGGACATAGCGGCCTAGGATTCGAGTTACAGGAACAAGGGCCAAACCAACCACCCAAGAATGGAATCGTCGAGCGATAACACTTCACCACCTCCTAGAAGCAGCTTTTCTTGCCAGCAGACCTTTCTCCATCAATTAGGAATCTGACGCCGTCACTAAACACATTCCTTAAATTGTAGCCATTTGTTGAGTGTTTTTTTGTGTAATCCGCATATATCACCATTGCCCTTGATTTTCTTGACTGTATATCTCTTAAATGTCAACATATTCACGTGTGATTTAGTTTATAAAGATTTTTCAATGCCGAGAACCTTAATCAGAGAGTAAAAAAGGCGTAAGGTTCACAATGGTGTAAAATTAAAATGGGATATACCGGGCTAGGATTCGAGTTATAGGAACAAGGTTCAAACCAACCACCCAAGAATGGAATAGTCGAGCGAAAACACTTGACAACCTCCTAGAAGCAGTTTTTCTTGCCACCAGACCTTTCTCCTTCAATTAGGAATCTGATGCCGTCACTAAACACATTCCTTAAATTGTAGCCATTTGTTGAGTGTTTTTTGTTGTTGTCTAATCCGCATATATAGCACAATTGCCCTTGATTTTCTTGACTGTATATCTCTTAAATGTCAACATATACACGTGTGATTTAGTTTACGAAGATTTTTCAATGCCGATAACCTCGACCAGAGAGTAAAAAAGGCGTAAGATTCACAATGGTGTAAAATTAAAATGGGATATACCGGGCAAGGGTTCGAGTTACAGGAACAAGGGCCAAACCAACCACCCAAGAATGGAATCGTCGAGCGAAAACCCTTGACAACCTCCAAGAAGCAGCTTTTCTTACCACCAGACCTTTCTCCATCAATTAGGAATCTGATGCAGTCACTAAACACATTCCTTAAATTGTAGCCATTTGTTGAGTCTTTTTTTTTGTGTCTAATCTGCATATATATCACCATTGCCCTTGAATTTCTTGAATGTATATCTCTTAAATGTCAACATATACACGTGTGATTTAGTTTACGAAGATTTTTCAATGCCGAGAACCTCGATCATAGAGTAAAAAAGGCGTAAGGTTCACAAAGGTGTAAAATTAAAATCGGATATACCGGGTTAGAATTCGAGTTACAGGAATAAAGGCCAAACCAACCACTTAAGAATGGAATCGTCGAGCGAAAACACTTGACAACCTCCTAGAAGCAGCTTTTCTTGACCCCAGACCTTTCACCTTCAATTAGGAATCTGATGCCGTCACTAAACATATTCCTTAAATTGTAGCCATTTGTTGAGTGTTTTTTTGGTGTCTAATCCGCATATATATCACCATTACCCTTGATTTTCCTGACTGTATATCTCTTAAATATCAACATATACACGTGTGATTTAGTTTTCGAAGATTTTTCAATGCCGAGAACCTCGATCAGAGAGTAATAAAGGCATAAGATTCACAATGGTGTAAAATTAAAATGGGATATACCAAGCTATGATTCGAATTACAGGAACAAGGGCCAAACCAATCACCCAAGAATGGAATCGTCGAGTGAAAACACTTGACAACCTCCTAGAAGCAGCTTTTCTTGCCACCAGACCTTTCTCCATCAATTAGGTATCTGATGCCGTCACTAAACACATTCCTTAAATTGTAGCCATTTGTTGAGTGTTTTTTATTTGGTGTCTAATCCGCATATAAATCACAATTGCCCTTGAATTTCTTGACTGTATATCTCTTAAATGTCAACATATACACGTGTGATTTAGTTTATGAAGATTTTTCAATGCCGAGAACCTCGATCAGAGAGTAAAAAAGGCGTATGGTTCACAATGGTGTAAAATTAAATTGGGATATACCGGGCTAGGATTCGAGTTACAGGAACAAGGGCCAAACCAACCACCCCAGAATGTAATCATCGAGCGAAAACACATGACAACCTACTAGAAGCAGCTTTTCTTGCCACCAGACGTTTCTCCATCAATTAGGAATCTGATGCCGTCACTAAACACATTCCTTAAATTGTAGCCATTTGTTGATTGTTTTTTTTGGTGTCTAATCTGCATATATATCACCATTGCACTTGATTTTCTTGACTGTATATTTTTTAAATGTCAACATATACACGTGTGATTTAGTTTACAAAGATTTTTCAATGCCGAGAACCTCGATCAGAGAGTAAAAAAGGCGTAAGGTTCACAATGGTGTAAAATTAAAAGTGGATATAACGGCCTAAGATTCGAGTTACAGGAACAAGGGCCAAACCAACCACCTAAGAATGGAATCGCTGAGCGAAAACACTTGACAACTTCCTAGAAGCAGCTTTTCTTGCCACCAGACCTTTCTCCATCAATTAGGAATCTGATGCCGTCACTAAACACATTCCTTAAATTGTAGCCATTTGTTGAGTGTTTTTATTTTGTGTCTAATCCGCATATATATATCCATTGCCCTTGATTTTCTTGACTGTATATCTCCTAAATGTCAACATATACACGTGTGATTTAGTTTACGAAGATTTTTCAATGCCGAGAACCTGGATCAGAGAGTAAAAAAGGCGTAAGGTTCACAATGGTGTAAAATTAAAGTGGGATATACCGGGCTAGGATTTGAGTTACAGGAACAAGGGCCAAAGCAACCTCCCAAGAATGGAATCGTCGAGCGAAAACACTTGACAACCACCTAGAAGCAGCTTTTCTTGCCACCAGACATTTCTCCATCAATTAGGAACCTAATGCCGTCAATAAACACATTCCTTAAATTTTTGCCATTTGTTGAGTTTTTTTTTTGGTGTCTAATCCGCATATATATCACCATTGCCCTTCATTTTCTTGAATGTATATCTCTTAAATGTCAACATATACACGTGTGATTTAGTTTACGAAGATTTTCAATGCCGAGAACCTCGATCAAAGAGTAAAAAAGGCGTAAGGTTCACAATGGTGTAAAATTAAAATGGGAAATACCGGGCTAGGATTCGAGTTACAGGAACAAGGGCCAAACCACCAACCCGAGAATGGAATCGTCGAGCGAAAACGCATGACAACCTCCTAGAAGCAGCTTTTCCTACCACCAGACCTTTCTCCATCAATTAGGAATCTGATGCCGTCACTAAACACATTCCTTAAATTGTAGTCATTTGTTGAGTGTTTTTTTTGTGTCTAATCCGCATATATATCACCATTGCCCTTGATTTTCTTGACTGTATATCTCTTAAATGTCAACATATACACATATACACGTGTGATTTAGATTACGAAGATTTTTCAATGCCGAGAACCTCGATCAGAGAGTAAAAAAGGTGTAAGGTTCACTATGGTGTAAAATTAAAATTGGACATAGCGGCCTAGGATTCGAGTTACAGGAACAAGGGCCAAACCAACCACCCAAGAATGGAATCGTCGAGCGATAACACTTCACAACCTCCTAGAAGCAGCTTTTCTTGCCAGCAGACCTTTCTCCATCAATTAGGAATCTGACGCCGTCACTAAACACATTCCTTAAATTGTAGCCATTTGTTGAGTGTTTTTTTGTCTAATCCGCATATATCACCATTGCCCTTGATTTTCTTGACTGTATATCTCTTAAATGTCAACATATACACGTGTGATTTAGTTTATTAAGATTTTTCAATGCCGAGAACCTCGATCAGAGAGTAAAAAAGCCGTAAGGTTCACAATGGTGTAAAATTAAAATGGGATATACCGGGCTAGGATTCGAGTTATAGGAACAAGGTTCAAACCAACCACCCAAGAATGGAATAGTCGAGCGAAAACACTTGACAACCTCCTAGAAGCAGCTTTTCTTGACCCCAGACCTTTCACCTTCAATTAGGAATCTGATGCCGTCACTAAACACATTCCTTAAATTGTAGCCATTTGTTGAGTGTTTTTTTGGTGTCTAATCCGCATATATATCACCATTACCCTTGATTTTCCTGACTGTATATCTCTTAAATATCAACATATACACGTGTGATTTAGTTTTCGAAGATTTTTCAATGCCGAGAACCTCGATCAGAGAGTAATAAAGGCATAAGATTCACAATGGTGTAAAATTAAAATGGGATATACCAAGCTATGATTCGAATTACAGGAACAAGGACCAAACCAATCACCCAAGAATGGAATCGTCGAGTGAAAACACTTGACAACCTCCTAGAAGCAGCTTTTCTTGCCACCAGACCTTTCTCCATCAATTAGGAATCTGATGCCGTCACTAAACACATTCCTTAAATTGTAGCCATTTGTTGAATGTTTTTTATTTGGTGTCTAATCCGCATATATATCACAATTGCCCTTGATTTTCTTGACTGTATATCTCTTAAATGTCAACATATACACGTGTGATTTAGTTTACGAAGATTTTTCAATGCCGAGAACCTCGATCAGAGAGTAAAAAAGGCGTATGGTTCACAATGGTGTAAAATTAAATTGGGATATACCGGGCTAGGATTCGAGTTACAGGAACAAGGGCCAAACCAACCACCCCAGAATGTAATCATCGAGCGAAAACACATGACAACCTCCTAGAAGCAGCTTTTCTTGCCACCAGACCTTTCTCCATCAATTAGGAATCTGATGCCGTCACTAAACACATTCCTTAAATTGTAGCCATCTGTTGATTGTTTTTTTTGGTGTCTAATCTGCATATATATCACCATTGCACTTGATTTTCTTGACTGTATATCTTTTAAATGTCAACATATACACATGTGATTTAGTTTACAAAGATTTTTCAATGCCGAGAACCTCGATCAGAGAGTAAAAAAGGCGTAAGGTTCACAATGGTGTAAAATTATAATGGGATATACCGGGCTAGGATTCGAGTTATAGGAACAAGGTTCAAACCAACCACCCAAGAATGGAATAGTCGAGCGAAAACACTTGACAACCTCCTAGAAGCAGCTTTTCTTGCCACCAGACCTTTCTCCTTCAATTAGGAATCTGATGCCGTCACTAAACACATTCCTTAAATTGTAGCCATTTGTTGAGTGTTTTTTGTTGTTGTCTAATCCGCATATATAGCACAATTGCCCTTGATTTTCTTGACTGTATATATCTTAAATGTCAACATATACACGTGTGATTTAGTTTACGAAGATTTTCAATGCCGAGAACCTCGATCAAAGAGTAAAAAAGGCGTAAGGTTCACAATGGTGTAAAATTAAAATGGGAAATACCGGGCTAGGATTCGAGTTACAGGAACAAGGGCCAAACAACCAACCCGAGAATGGAATCGTCGAGCGAAAACGCATGACAACCTCCTAGAAGCAGCTTTTCCTACCACCAGACCTTTCTCCATCAATTAGGAATCTGATGCCGTCACTAAATACATTCATTAAATTGTAGCCATTTGTTGAGTGTTTTTTTTGTGTCTAATCCGCATATATACCACCATTGCCCTTGATTTTCTTGACTGTATATCTCTTAAATGTCAACATATATACGTGTGATTTAGTTTATAAAGATTTTTCAATGCCGAGAACCTCAATCAGAGAATAAAAAAGGCGTAAGGTTCACAATGGTGTAAAATTAAAATGGGATATACCGGGCTAGGATTCGAGTTATAGGAACAAGGTTCAAACCAACCACCCAAGAATGGAATAGTCGAGCGAAAACACTTGACAACCTCCTAGAAGCAGCTTTTCTTGCCACCAGACCTTTCTCCTTCAATTAGGAATCTGATGCCGTCACTAAACACATTCCTTAAATTGTAGCCATTTGTTGAGTGTTTTTTGTTGTTGTCTAATCCGCATATATAGCACAATTGCCCTTGATTTTCTTGACTGTATATATCTTAAATGTCAACATATACACGTGTGATTTAGTTTACGAAGATTTTCAATGCCGAGAACCTCGATCAAAGAGTAAAAAAGGCGTAAGGTTCACAATGGTGTAAAATTAAAATGGGAAATACCGGGCTAGGATTCGAGTTACAGGAACAAGGGCCAAACAACCAACCCGAGAATGGAATCGTCGAGCGAAAACGCATGACAACCTCCTAGAAGCAGCTTTTCCTACCACCAGACCTTTCTCCATCAATTAGGAATCTGATGCCGTCACTAAACGCATTCCTTAAATTGTAGCCATTTGTTGAGTGTTTTTTTTGTGTCTAATCCGCATATATAACACCATTGCCCTTGATTTTCTTGACTGTATATCTCTTAAATGTCAACATATACACGTGTGATTTAGTTTATAAAGATTTTTCAATGCCGAGAACCTCAATCAGAGAGTAAAAAAGGCGTAAGGTTCACAATGGTGTAAAATTAAAATGGGATATACCGGGCTAGGATTCGAGTTATAGGAACAAGGTTCAAACCAACCACCCAAGAATGGAATAGTCGAGCGAAAACACTTGACAACCTCCTAGAAGCAGCTTTTCTTGCCACCAGACCTTTCTCCTTCAATTAGGAATCTGATGCCGTCACTAAACACATTCCTTAAATTGTAGCCATTTGTTGAGTGTTTTTTGTTGTTGTCTAATCCGCATATATAGCACAATTGCCCTTGATTTTCTTGACTGTATATCTCTTAAATGTCAACATATACACGTGTGATTTAGTTTACGAAGATTTTTCAATGCCGAGAACCTCGACCAGAGAGTAAAAATGGCGTAAGATTCACAATGGTGTAAAATTAAAATGGGATATACCGGGCTAGGGTTCGAGTTACAGGAACAAGGGCCAAACCAACCACCCAAGAATGGAATCGTCGAGCGAAAACACTTGACAACCTCCAAGAAGCAGCTTTTCTTACCACCAGACCTTTCTCCATCAATTAGGAATCTGATGCAGTCACTAAACACATTCCTTAAATTGTAGCCATTTGTTGAGTCTTTTTTTTTTTTTGTGTCTAATCCGCATATATATCACCATTGCCCTTGATTTTCTTGAATGTATATCTCTTAAATGTCAACATATACACGTGTGATTTAGTTTACGAAGATTTTTCAATGCCGAGAACCTCGATCATAGAGTAAAAAAGGCGTAAGGTTCACAATGGTGTAAAATTAAAATCGGATATACCGGGTTAGAATTTGAGTTACAGGAATAAAGGCCAATCCAACCACTTAAGAATGGAATCGTCGAGCGAAAACACTTGACAACCTCCTAGAAGCAGCTTTTCTTGACCCCAGACC
Organism: Helianthus tuberosus; assembly: GCA_030545235.1. Lineage (NCBI taxonomy): Eukaryota > Viridiplantae > Streptophyta > Magnoliopsida > Asterales > Asteraceae > Helianthus > Helianthus tuberosus. The sequence goes on along the minus strand of CM060387.1, from coordinate 39,937,446 downwards.
TTTCACCTTCAATTAGGAATCTGATGCCGTCACTAAACACATTCCTTAAATTGTAGCCATTTGTTGAGTGTTTTTTTGGTGTCTAATCCGCATATATATCACCATTACCCTTGATTTTCCTGACTGTATATCTCTTAAATATCAACATATACACGTGTGATTTAGTTTTCGAAGATTTTTCAATGCCGAGAACCTCGATCAGAGAGTAATAAAGGCATAAGATTCACAATGGTGTAAAATTAAAATGGGATATACCAAGCTATGATTCGAATTACAGGAACAAGGGCCAAACCAATCACCCAAGAATGGAATCGTCGAGTGAAAACACTTGACAACCTCCTAGAAGCAGCTTTTCTTACCACCAGACCTTTCTCCATCAATTAGGAATCTGATGCCGTTACTAAACATATTCCTTAAATTGTAGCCATTTGTTGAGTGTTTTTTATTTGGTGTCTAATCCGCATATATATCACAATTGCCCTTGATTTTCTTGACTGTATATCTCTTAAATGTCAACATATACACGTGTGATTTAGTTTACGAAGATTTTTCAATGCCGAGAACCTCGATCAGAGAGTAAAAAAGGCGTATGGTTCACAATGGTGTAAAATTAAATTGGGATATACCGGGCTAGGATTCGAGTTACAGGAACAAGGGCCAAACCAACCACCCCAGAATGTAATCATCGAGCGAAAACACATGACAACCTCCTAGAAGCAGCTTTTCTTGCCACCAGACCTTTCTCCATCAATTAGGAATCTGATGCCGTCACTAAACACATTCCTTAAATTGTAGCCATTTGTTGATTGTTTTTTTTGGTGTCTAATCTGCATATATATCACCATTGCACTTGATTTTCTTGACTGTATATTTTTTAAATGTCAACATATACACGTGTGATTTAGTTTACAAAGATTTTTCAATGCCGAGAACCTCGATCAGAGAGTAAAAAAGGCGTAAGGTTCACAATGGTGTAAAATTAAAAGTGGATATAACGGCCTAAGATTCGAGTTACAGGAACAAGGGCCAAACCAACCACCTAAGAATGGAATCGCTGAGCGAAAACACTTGACAACTTCCTAGAAGCAGCTTTTCTTGCCACCAGACCTTTCTCCATCAATTAGGAATCTGATGCCGTCACTAAACACATTCCTTAAATTGTAGCCATTTGTTGAGTGTTTTTATTTTGTGTCTAATCCGCATATATATATCAATTGCCCTTGATTTTCTTGACTGTATATCTCCTAAATGTCAACATATACACGTGTGATTTAGTTTACGAAGATTTTTCAATGCCGAGAACCTGGATCAGAGAGTAAAAAAGGCGTAAGGTTCACAATGGTGTAAAATTAAAGTGGGATATACCGGGATAGGATTTGAGTTACAGGAACAAGGGCCAAAGCAACCTCCCAAGAATGGAATCGTCGAGCGAAAACACTTGACAACCACCTAGAAGCAGCTTTTCTTGCCACCAGACATTTCTCCATCAATTAGGAACCTGATGCCGTCAATAAACACATTCCTTAAATTTTTGCCATTTGTTGAGTTTTTTTTTTTGGTGTCTAATCCGCATATATATCACCATTGCCCTTCATTTTCTTGAATGTATATCTCTTAAATGTCAAAATATACACGTGTGATTTAGTTTACGAAGATTTTTCAATGTCGAGAACCTCGATCAGAGAGTAAAAATGGCGTAAGGTTCACAATGGTGTAAAATTAAAATGGGATATACCGGACTAGGATTCGAGTTACAGGAACAAGGGTCAAACCAAACACCCAAGAATGGAATCGTCGAGCAAAAACAGTTGACAACCTCCTAGAAGCAGCTTTACTTGCCACCAGACCTTTCTCCATCAATTAGGAATCTGATGCGGTCCCTAAACACAATCCTTAAATTGTAGCCATTTGTTGAGTGTTTTTTTTATTTGGTGTCTAATCCGCATATATATCACAATTTCCCTTGATTTTCTTGACTGTATATATCTTAAATGTCAACATATACACGTGTGATTTAGTTTACGAAGATTTTCAATGCCGAGAACCTCGATCAAAGAGTAAAAAAGGCGTAAGGTTCACAATGGTGTAATATTAAAATGGGAAATACCGGGCTAGGATTCGAGTTACAGGAACAAGGGCCAAACCACCAACCCGAGAATGGAATCGTCGAGCGAAAACGCATGACAACCTCCTAGAAGCAGCTTTTCCTACCACCAGACCTTTCTCCATCAATTAGGAATCTGATGCGGTCCCTAAACACAATCCTTAAATTGTAGCCATTTGTTGAGTGTTTTTCTGTTGGACCGTTGTACGACCTCTAAAAGTCAGTTAAGGTGTTCATCTTTGAATACAAAGGTGGAATCAATGTATACAAAGTCATAACAGCTTTGTTCTTTTTAATTTTTCCTTCTATTAATTCCTTCTGAGTCTTTACAATGATTTTCTGACAAAAGTTCAGCAGCACCTTGACTCACATACACTGACTACTGACTATCGCTTCAAATGACCTGACTACTTATATATAGAAAGCATGATTTCGCTTGAGACTTGTTCAAGCGAAATCTCTTAAGTTGATTTCGCTTCAAGCATTCACATACCCTCTCAAGCGAAATCTTGTGTTTAACACATAAAAACCCTAACTTAAACCCTATTGTGTGATCATTCAAACAATCCTAGACACAGGACTTGATAATGACGTAATCAGCAGACATTTAGTGCACCAACATTTTCTATTTGGTGTCTAATCCGCATATATATCACAATTTCCCTTGATTTTCTTGACTGTATATATCTTAAATGTCAACATATACACGTTTGATTTAGTTTACGAAGATTTTCAATGCCGAGAACCTCGATCAAAGAGTAAAAAAGGCGTAAGGTTCACAATGGTGTAAAATTAAAATGGGAAATACCGGGCTAGGATTCGAGTTACAGGAACAAGGGCCAAACCACCAACCCGAGAATGGAATCGTCGAGCGAAAACGCATGACAACCTCCTAGAAGCAGCTTTTCCTACCACCAGACCTTTCTCCATCAATTAGGAATCTGATGCCGTCACTAAACACATTCCTTAAATTGTAGCCATTTGTTAAGTGTTTTTTTTTTGTGTCTAATCCGCATATATATCACCATTGCCCTTGATTTTCTTGACTGTATATCTCTTAAATGTCAACATATACACGTGTGATTTAGATTACGAAGATTTTTCAATGCCGAGAACCTCGATCAGAGAGTAAAAAAGGTGTAAGGTTCACTATGGTGTAAAATTAAAATTGGACATAGCGGCCTAGGATTCGAGTTACAAGAACAAGGGCCAAACCAACCACCCAAGAATGGAATCGTCGAGCGATAACACTTCACAACCTCCTAGAAGCAGCTTTTCTTGCCAGCAGACCTTTCTCCATCAATTAGGAATCTGACGCCGTCACTAAACACATTCCTTAAATTGTAGCCATTTGTTGAGTGTTTTTTTGTCTAATCCGCATATATCACCATTGCCCTTGATTTTCTTGACTGTATATCTCTTAAATGTCAACATATACACGTGTGATTCAGTTTATAAAGATTTTTCAATGCCGAGAACCTCGATCAGAGAGTAAAAAAGGCGTAAGGTTCACAATGGTGTAAAATTAAAATGGGATATACCGGGCTAGGATTCGAGTTATAGGAACAAGGTTCAAACCAACCACCCAAGAATGGAATAGTCAAGCGAAAACACTTGACAACCTCCTAGAAGCAGCTTTTCTTGCCACCAGACCTTTCTCCATCAATTAGGAATCTGATGCCGTCACTAAACACATTCCTTAAATTGCAGTAATTTGTTGAGTGATTTTTTTGGTGTTTAATCTGCATATATATCACGATTGCCCTTGATTTTCTTTACTGTATATCTCTTAAATGTCAACATATACACGTGTGATTTAGATTACGAAGATTTTTCAATGCCGAGAACCTCGATCAGAGAGTAAAAAAAGTGTAAGCTTCACAATGGTGTAAAATTAAAATTGGATATAGCGGCCTAGGTTTCGCGTTACAGGAACAAGGGCCAAACAAACCACCCAAGAATGGAATCGTCGAGCGAAAACACTTAACAACCTCCTAGAAACAGTTTTTCTTACCACCAGACCTTTCTCCATCAATTAGGAATTTGATGCCGTCACTAAACACATTCCTTAAATTGTAGCCATTTGTTGAGTGTTTTTTTTGGTGTCTAATCCGCATATATAAAAACCATTGTCCTTGATTTTCTTGACTGTATATCTCTTAAATGTCAACATATACCCGTGTGATTTAGTTTACGAACATTTTTCAATGCCGAGAACCTCGATCAGAGAGTAAAAAGGCGTAAGGTTCACGATGGTGTAAAATTAAAATGGGATATACCGGGCTAGGATTCGAGTTACAGGAACAATGGCCAAACCAACCACCCATGAATGGAATCGTTGAGCGAAAACACTTGATAACCTCCTAGAAGCAGCTTTTCTTGCCACCAGACCTTTCTCCATCAATTAGGAATCTGATGTCGTCACTAAACACATTCCTTAAATTGTAGCCATTTGTTGAGTGTTTTTTTTTGTGTCTAATCCGCATATATATCACCATTTCCCTTCATTTTGTTGACTGTATATCTATTAAATGTCAAAATATACACGTGTGATTTTGTGTACGAAGATTTTTCAATGCCGAGAACCTCGATCAGAGAGTAAAAGAGGCGTAAGATTCACAATGGTGTAAAATTAAAATGGGATATACCGGGCTAGGATTCGAGTTATAGGATAAAGGTTCAAACCAACCACCCAAGAATAGAATAGTCGAGCGAAAACACTTGACAACCTCTTAGAAGCAGCTTTTCTTGCCACCAGACCTTTCTCCATCAATTAGGAATCTGATGCTGTCACTAAACACATTCCTTAAATTGCAGCCATTTGTTGAGTGTTTTTTTTGGTGTCTAATCTGAATATATATCACGATTGCCCTTGATTTTCTTGATTGTATATCTCTTAAATGTCAACATATACACGTGTGATTTAGTTTACGGAGATTTTTCAATGCCGAGAACCGCGAGCAGAGAGTATAAAAGGTGTAAGGTTCACAATGGTGTAAAATTAAAATGGGATATACCATGCTAGGATTCGAGTTACAGGAACAAGGGCCAAACCAACCCCCGAAGAAGGGAATCGTCGAGCGAAAACACTTGACAACCTCCTAGAAGCAGCTGTTCTTGCCACCAGACCTTTCTCCATCAATTAGGAATCTGATGCCGTCACTAAACACATTCCTTAAATTGTAGCCATTTGTTGAGTGTTTTTTTTTTGCTGTCTAATCCGCTTATATATCACCATTGCCCTTCATTTTCTTGACTGTATATCTCTTAAATGTGAAAATATACACGTGTGATTTAGTTTACGAAGATTTTTCAATGCCGAGAACCTCGATCAGAGAGTAAAAAAGGCGTAAGGTTCACAATGGTGTAAAATTAAAATGGGATATACCGGACTAGGTTTCGAGTTACAGGAACAAGGGTGTAACACCCCTAAAATTTTAAATCATTTATTTTTAAATATAATGCTGCTAAATAAAACAGTGAACTAACTAGGATTGAAATAACCTAGTTAGGTAAAAGCCTTGTAGTGACTTACAACGGGTTAAAACACTAAAAGTTAGAACCTAATGCTAGTTGAGGGGCTGAAACTGCATAAATTGAAACTAATATAATTAAAACATAAAAAATTAAAACTCAAAACACAGGTGGGCGTGTGTTTGAGAACGAACCAGGCGACCAGGGTTCTTCAAATCCTAAAACTCCACAAATCTCAGAAATTGAAGGTTTAAATGAAGTCCAAAACGTAATCCGAGCTGAGATTTGTGATCCTCATCGCAAGACGGTTATAAGGTATGTAAAATTTAGTAAAATCCTCTACTTGAAATTCTCATGAACATAGAGAATCTGAAATATGGTCATGCATGTGTGATATATAGATGGATTAAGAGCATTGTAGTGTCTAGGAGTAAACCCTAGACAAATACAAGTTGAAACCATGTGTAATTTTAGTAAAATCCATGAACACCCTTGTTGGTGATTAGTGGGTTATGTAGAATTTGATAAACACTAGGAAATTGAATGTTGATCTAGTGTAATTTGACAATTGTCAAGTGACTTCAGAATTTTAGAAGCTAACAATTATATAAAATGGGTTGATTGATGTGAAATTCGGGCTAAATGATAAGCTAGGGACTTGCTATGTAAACATGTAAAAATCTGCCCTTAAAGTGTTTGATGAAATGCCTTAAAGAAGGCTTGAAACTGGAATTTTGAAGTTAAAACGCTTAATTGTGGTATTTTGGCAATTATGCGATATGTGATTAGAAAGAGTTCTAAACGCGGTATAATTGAACTCTAAAGGAAAGGATACCGGAGCGTCGAGCGGACAAGCCGGTGGTGATTTGCGATTGAAGGGCGTGCACTAAAGGTATGTAACTTGATTCGTTACCTTTGGGTAAATTTTGATATTTAGCATATATGTAGTTGGATTGTGTATTAAAAGTTGAGTTGGATTAAAGCGATGATGTTCGCTATGTCGAATAATAGGCCAAGAATCTGGTTAGACCTCGTTGGTAGTTATCAAAATGGAGGATTCCTTAGATGAGCCAAACGGGTCGAATAACTAAATAAGGCATGGTAATACATTGTAGTATGGTTACTCGGTCTTTTGTTATTATTGACAAATGACTCATTAGAATACGGGGATTTAACATGTTGGGTTGTAGGAATGAAATCCGAGAATTTGGTCCAAGTAAACAAACGAATCAAACAAAAACATAACATTCCAGAGTCTACCGTAAATTACGGTATATACCGTAATTTACGGTAGGGACCAAAATGTTACGGTGGTTCTTTACTGATTTACGGTGGACCAGAAGTTTAAGATGACTACCGTAACTTACGGTATATACCGTAAGTTACGGTAGAACCCTGGAAATTTTTGTAAATTTTGCATACTTCCGTTAAATCGAATCCGTTTTAAACGTAGTTTCGACTATGTATTATTCCTATGTATTCTAATACTAATGTTTAATGTAAACATTTTAGTTTCTAGGTATTCAAGGATTACGGATGACGGTCAAGAAGCTTTTGAAGAACCGAACACGAACTTTTGAAGCTTCCGCATAAATTAACTCGGTTTAGACAATGTTATGATGTAAATCATTTGCTAAACAACTTATGGATGTTTAAATTAGTCGGTAGATAACTAATGTTTGTTACCTTAGAACTTGATTTTTGGAACTAATGTTTTAATTTAGACATCTTTTGTATAAAATCTTATGAATTATTATTAATTTCGAGTAGTAAACAAGACGGGTGTTAAAAAGGGTCAAACCAAACACCCAAGAATGGAATCGTCGAGCGAAAACACTTAACAACCTCCTAGAAGCAGCTTTTCTTGCCACCAGACCTTTCTCCATCAATTAGGAATCTGATGCCGTCACTAGACACATTCCTTAAATTATAGCCATTTGTTGAGTTTTTTTTTTTGTGTTTAATCCGCATATATAAAAACCATTGTCCTTGATTTTCTTGACTGTATATCTCTTAAATGTCAACATATACCCGTGTGATTTAGTTTACGAAGATTTTTCAATGCCGAGAACCTCGATCAGAGAGTAAAAAAGGTGTAAGGTTAACAATGGTGTAAAATTAAAATGGGATATACCGGGCTAGGATTCGAGTTACAGGAACAAGGGCCAAACCAACCACCCAAGAATGGAATCGTCGAGCGAAAACACTTGACAACCTCCTAGAAGCAGCTTTTCTTGCCCCCAGACCTTTCTCCATCAATTAGGAATCTGATGCCGTCACTAAACACATTCCTTAAATTGTAGCCATTTGTTGAGTGTTTTTTTTGGAATCTAATCCGCATATATATCACCATTGCCCTTGATTTTCTTGACTGTATATCTCTTAAATGTCAACATATACACGTGTGATTTAGTTTATGAAGATTTTTCAATGCTGAGAACCTCGATCAGAGAGTAAAAAAGGTGTAAGTTACACAATGGTGTAAAATTAAAATGGGATATACCGGGCTAGGATTCGAGTTACAGGAACAAGGGCCAAACCAACCACCCAAGAATGGAATCATCGAGCGAAAACACTTGACAACCTCCTAGAAGCAGCTTTTTTTGACACCAGACCTTTTTCCATCAATTAGGAATCTGATGCCGTCACTAAACACATTCCTTAAATTGTAGCCATTTGTTGAGTGTTTTTTTTGGTGTCTAATCCGCATATATATCACCATTGCCCTTGATTTTCTTGACTGTATATCTCTTAAATGTCAACATATACACGTGTGATTTAGTTTATGAAGATTTTTCAATGCTGAGAACCTCGATCAGAGAGTAAAAAAGGGGTAAGTTACACATTGGTGTAAAATTAAAATGGGATATACCAGGCTAGGATTCGAGTTAAAGGAACAAGGGCCAAACCAACCACCCAAGAATGGAATCATCGAGCGAAAACACTTGACAACCTCCTAGAAGCAGCTTTTCTTGCCATCAGACCTTTTTCCATCAATTAGGAATCTGATGCTCACTAAACACATTCCTTAAATTCTAGCCATTTGTTGAGTGTTTTTTTTTGTGTCTAATCCGCATAAATATCCGCATTGCCCTTGATTTTCTTGACTGTATATCTCTTAAATGTCAACATATACACGTGTGATTTAGTTTACGAAGATTTTTCAATGCCGAGAACCTCGATCAGAGAGTAAAAAAGGCGTAAGGTTCACAACGGTGTAAAATTTAAATGGGATAATACGGGCTAGTATTCGAGTTACAGGAACTAGGGCAAAAACTAACCACCCAAGAATGGAATCGTAGAGCGAAAACACTTGACAACCTCCTAGAAGCAGCTTTTCTTGCCACCAGACCTTTCTCCATCAATTAGGAATCTAATGCCGTCAATAAACACATTTCTTAAATTGTAGCCATTTGTTGAGTGTTTTTTTTGTGTCTAATCAGCATATATATCACCATTGCCCTTGATTTTCTTGACTGTATATATCGTAAATGTCAACATATACACGTGTGATTTAGTTTACGAAGATTTTTCAATGCCGAGAACCTCGATCAGAGAGTAAATAAGGCGTAAGGTTCACAATGGTGTAAAATTAAAAGGGATATACCGGGCTAGGATTCGAGTTACAGTAACAAGGGCCAAACCAACCACCTAAGAATGGAACCGTCGAGCGAAAACACTTGACAACCTCCTAGAAGCAACTTTTCTTGCCACTAGACCTTTCTCCGTCAATTAGGAATCTGATGCCGTCACTAAACACATTCCTTAAATTGTAGCCATTTGTTGAGTGTTTTTTTTTTGGTGTCTAATCCGCATATATATCACCATTGCCCTTGATTTTCTTGACTGTATATATCTCTTAATTGTCAACATATACATGTGTGATTTAGTTTATGAAGATTTTTCAATGCTGAGAACCTCGATCCGAGAGTAAAAAAGGCGTAAGTTACACAATGGTGTAAAATTAAAACGGGATTTACCGGAATAGGATTCGAGTTACAGGAACAAGGGCAAAACCAAATATCCAAGAATGGAATCATCGAGCGAAAACACTTGACAACCTCCTAGAAGCAGCTTTTCTTGCCACCAGACCTTTTTCCATCAATTAGGAATCTGATGCCGTCACTAAACACATTCCTTAAATTGTAGCCATTTGTTGAGTGTTTTTTTTGGTGTCGAATCCGCATAAAAATCATCATTGCCCTTGATTTTCTTAACTGTATATCTCTTAAATGTCAACATATACATGTGTGATTTAGTTTACGAATATTTTTCAATGCCGAGAACCTCGATCAGAGAGTAAAAAAGGCGTAAGGTTCACAACGGTGTAAAATTTAAATGGGATATACCGGGAAAGTACTCGAGTTACAGGAACTAGGGCCAAACCAACCACCCAAGAGTGGAATCGTCGAGCGAAAACACTTGACAACCTCCTAGAAGCAGCTTTTCTTGCCACCAGACCTTTCTCCATCAATTAGGAATCGATTGCAGTCACTAAACACATTTCTTAAATTGTAGCCATTTGTTGAGTGTTTTTTTTGTGTCTAATCCGCATATGTATCACCATTGCCCTTGATTTTCTTGACGGTATACCTCTTAAATGTCAACATATACACGTGTGATTTAGTTGACGAAAATTTTTCAATGCCGAGAACCTCGATCAGAAAGAAAAAAAAGGCGTCAGGTTCACAATGGTGTAAAATTAAAAGGGATATACCGGGCTAGGATTCGAGTTACAGGAACAAGGGCCAAACCAACCACCTAAGAATGGAATAGTCAAGCGAAAACACTTGACAACCTCCTAGAAGCAACTTTTCTTGCCACCAGACCTTTCTCCATCAATTAGGAATCTGATGCCGTCACTAAACACATTCCTTAAATTGTAGCCATTTGTTGAGTGTCTTTTTTTCGTGTCTAATCCGCATATATATCACCATTGCCCTTGATTTTCTTGACTGTATATCTCTTAAATGTCAACATATACACGTGTGATTTAGTTTACGAAGATTTTTCAATGCCAAGAACCTCGATCAGAGAGTAAAAAAGGCGTAAGGTTCACAATGGTGTAAAATTAAAAGGGATATAACGGGCTAGGATTCGAGTTACAGGAACAAGGGCCAAACCAACCACCTAAGAATGGAATCGTCGAGCGAAAACACTTGACAACCTCCTAGAAGCAGCTTTTCTTGCCACCAGACTTTTCTCCATCAATTAGGAATCTGATGCCGTCACTAAACACATTTCTTAAATTGTAGCCATTTGTTGAGTGTTTTTTTTTTGTGTCTAATCCGCATATATATCACCTTTGCCCTTGATTTTCTTGACTGTATATCTCTTAAATGTCAACATATACACGTGTGATTTAGTTTAAAAAGATTTTTCAATGCCGAGAACCTCGATCAGAATGTAAAAAAGGCCGTAAGGTTCACGATGATGTAAAATTAAAATGGGATATACCGTGCTAGGATTCGAGTTACAGGAACAAGGGACAAACCAACCACCCAAGAATGGAATCTCGAGCGAAAACACTTGACAACCTCCTAGAAGAAGCTTTTCTTGCCATCAGACCTTTCTCCATCAATTAGGAATATGATGATGTCACTAAACACATTCCTTAAATTGTAGCCTTTTGTTGAGTTTTAATTTTGGTGTCTAATCCCCATATATATCACCAATGCCGAGAACCTCGATCAGAGAGTAAAAAAGGCGTAACGTTCACAATGGTGTAAAATTTAAATTGGATATACCGGGCTAGGATTCGAGTTATAGGAACTAGGGCCAAACCAACCACCGAAGAATGGAATCGTCGAGCGAAAACACTTGACAACCTCCTAGAAGCGGCTTTTCTTGCCACCAGACATTTATCCATCAATTAGGAATCTGATGCCGTCACTAAACACATTCCTTAAATTGTAGCCATTTGTTAAGTGTTTTTTTGTGTCTAATCCGCATATATATCACCATTGCCCTTGACTTTCTTGACTGTATATCTCTTAAATGTCAACATTTACACGTGAGACTTAGTTACGAAGATTTTTCAATGCCGAGAACCTCGATCAGAGAGTAAAAAAGGCGTAATGTTCACAATGGTGTAAAATTAAAATGGGATATACCGGGCTAGGATTCGAGTTATAGGAACAAGGGCCAAACCAACCATCCAAGAATGGAATCGTCGAGCGAAAAAAGTTAACAACCTCCTAGAAGCAGCTTTTCTTGCCACCAAACATGTTTCCATCAATTAGGAATCTGATGCCATCACTAAACACATTCCTTAAATTGTAGCCATTTGTTGAGTGTTTTTTTTGTGTCTAATCCGCTTATATATCACCATTTTCCTTGATTTACTTGAATGTATATCTCTTAAATGTCAACATATACACTTGTGATTTCGTTTACAAAGATGTTTCAATGCCGAGAACCTCGATCAGAGAGTAAAAAAGGCGTAAGGTTCATGATGGTGTAAAATTAAAATGTGATATACCGGGCTAGGATTCGAGTTAGGAATCGGGACAAACCAACTTCCCAAGAATGGAATCGTCGAGCGAAAACACTTGAGAACCTCCTAGAAGCAGCTTTTCTTCCCATTAGACCTTTCTCCATTAATTAGGAATTTGATGCCGTCACTAAACATATTCCTTAAATTGTAGCCATTTGTTAAGTTTTTTTTTGGTGTCAAATCCGCATATATATCACCACTGCCCTTGATTTTCTTGATTGTATATCTTTTAAATGTCAACATATACACGTGTGATTTAGTTTACGAAGATTTTTCAATGCCGATAACTCGATCAGGGAGTAAAAAAGGTGTAAGGTTCACAATGGTGTAAAATTAAAATGGGATATACTGGGCTAGGATTCGAGTTACAGTAACAAGGGCCAAACTAACCACCTAAGAATGGAATCGTCGAGCGAAAACACTTGACAACCTCCTAGAAGCAGCTTTTCTTGCCACCAGACCTTTCTCCATCAACTAGGAATCTGATGCCGTCACTATACACATTCCTTAAATTGTAGCCATTTGTTGAGTGTTCTTTTTTTTTGGTGTCTAACCGCATATATATCACCATTGCCCTTCATTTTCTTGATTGTATATCTCTTAAATGTCAACATATACACGTGTGATTTAGTTTACGAAGATTTTTCAATGCCGAGAACCTCGATCAGAGAGTAAAAAAGGGGTAAGTTACACAATGGTGTAAAATTAAAATGGGATATACCAGGCTAGGATTCGAGTTAAAGGAACAAGGGCCAAACCAACCACCCAAGAATGGAATCATCGAGCGAAAACACTTGACAACCTCCTAGAAGCAGCTTTTCTTGCCATCAGACCTTTTTCCATCAATTAGGAATCTGATGCTCACTAAACACATTCCTTAAATTCTAGCCATTTGTTGAGTGTTTTTTTTTGTGTCTAATCCGCATAAATATCCGCATTGCCCTTGATTTTCTTGACTGTATATCTCTTAAATGTCAACATATACACGTGTGATTTAGTTTACGAAGATTTTTCAATGCCGAGAACCTCGATCAGAGAGTAAAAAAGGCGTAAGGTTCACAACGGTGTAAAATTTAAATGGGATAATACGGGCTAGTATTCGAGTTACAGGAACTAGGGCAAAAACTAACCACCCAAGAATGGAATCGTAGAGCGAAAACACTTGACAACTTCCTAGAAGCAGCTTTTCTTGCCACCAGACCTTTCTCCATCAATTAGGAATCTAATGCCGTCACTAAACACATTTCTTAAATTGTAGCCATTTGTTGAGTGTTTTTTTTGTGTCTAATCCGCATATATATCACCATTGCCCTTGATTTTCTTGACTGTATATATCGTAAATGTCAACATATACACGTGTGATTTAGTTTACGAAGATTTTTCAATGCCGAGAACCTCGATCAGAGAGTAAATAAGGCGTAAGGTTCACAATGGTGTAAAATTAAAAGGGATATACCGGGCTAGGATTCGAGTTACAGGAACAAGGGCCAAACCAACCACCTAAGAATGGAACCGTCGAGCGAAAACACTTGACAACCTCCTAGAAGCAACTTTTCTTGCCACTAGACCTTTCTCCGTCAATTAGGAATCTGATGCCGTCACTAAACACATTCCTTAAATTGTAGCCATTTGTTGAGTTTTTTTTTTGGTGTCTAATCCGCATATATATCACCATTGCCCTTGATTTTCTTGACTGTATATATCTCTTAAATGTCAACATATACATGTGTGATTTAGTTTATGAAGATTTTTCAATGCTGAGAACCTCGATCCGAGAGTAAAAAAGGCGTAAGTTACACAATGGTGTAAAATTAAAACGGGATTTACCGGAATAGGATTCGAGTTACAGGAACAAGGGCAAAACCAAATATCCAAGAATGGAATCATCGAGCGAAAACACTTGACAACCTCCTAGAAGCAGCTTTTCTTGCCACCAGACCTTTTTCCATCAATTAGGAATCTGATGCCGTCACTAAACACATTCCTTAAATTGTAGCCATTTGTTGAGTGTTTTTTTTGGTGTCGAATCCGCATAAAAATCACCATTGCCCTTGATTTTCTTAACTGTATATCTCTTAAATGTTAACATATACACGTGTGATTTAGTTTACGAAGAATTTTCAATGCCGAGAACCTCGATCAGAGAGTAAAAAAGGCGTAAGGTTCACAATGGTGTAAAATTAAAATGGGATATACCGGGATAGGATTCGAGTTACAGGAACAAGGGCCAAACCATCCACCCAAGAATGGAATCGTCGAGCGAAAACATTTGATAACCTCCTAGAAGCAGCTTTTCTTGCCACCGAACCTTTCTCCATCAATTAGGAATCTGATTCCGTCACTAAACACATTCCTTAAATTGTAGCCATTTGTTCAGTGTTTTTTTGGTGTCTAAGCCGCATATATATCACCATTGCCCTTGATTTTCTTGACTTTATATCTCTTAAATGTCAACATATACACGTGTGATTTAGTTTAAGAAGATTGTTCAATGCCGAGAACCTTGATCAGAGAGTAAAAAAGACGTAAGGTTCCAATGGTGTAAAATTAAAATGGGTTATACCGGGTTAGGATTCGAGATATAGGAACAAGGGCCAAACGAACCACCCAAGAATGGAATCGTCGAGCGAAAACACTTGATAACCTCCTAGAAGCAGCTTTTCTTGCCACCAGACCTTTCTCCATCAATTAGGAATCTGATGCCGTCACTAAACACATTCCTTAAATTGTAGCCATTTGTTTAGTTTTTTTTTGGTGTCTAATCTGCATATATATCACCATTGCCCTTTGATTTTTTTGACTGTATATCTCTTAAATGTTAACATATACACGTGTGATTTAGTTTACGAAGAATTTTCAATGCCGAGAACCTCGATCAGAGAGTAAAAAAGGCGTATGGTTCACAATGGTGTAAAATTAAAATGGGATATACCGGGATAGGATTCGAGTTACAGGAACAAGGGCCAAACCATCCACCCATCAATTAGAAGCAGCTTTTCTTGCCACCGAACCTTTCTCCATCAATTAGAAATCTGATGCCGTCACTAAACACATTCCATAAATTGTAGCCATTTGTTGAGTGTTTTTTTTTTTTTTTTTTGTGTCTAATCCGCATATATATCACCATTGCCCTTGATTTTCTTGACTATATATCTCTTAAATGTCAACATATATACGTGTGATTTAGTTTACGAAAGTTTTTCAATGCCGAGAACCTCAACCAGAGAGTAAAAAGGCGTAAGGTTATCAATGGTGTAGAATTTAAATAGGATATACCGGACTAGGATTCAAGTTACCGCAACAACGGCCAAACTAACCACCTAAGAGTGGAATCGTCGAGCGAAAACACTTGATAACCTCCTAGAAGCAGCTTTTCTTGCCACCAGACCTTTCTCCATCAATTAGGAATCTGATGCCGTCACTAAACACATTCCTTAAATTGTAGCCATTTG
Source organism: Helianthus tuberosus (assembly GCA_030545235.1). Lineage (NCBI taxonomy): Eukaryota > Viridiplantae > Streptophyta > Magnoliopsida > Asterales > Asteraceae > Helianthus > Helianthus tuberosus. The sequence goes on along the minus strand of CM060387.1, from coordinate 39,921,920 downwards.
TTGAGTGTTTTTTTTGGTGTCTAATCCTCATATATATCACCATTGCCCTTGATTTTCTTGACTATATATCTCTTAAATGTCAACATATATACGTGTGATTTAGTTTACGAAAGTTTTTCAATGCCGAGAACCTCAATCAGAGAGTAAAAAGGCGTAAGGTTCACAATGGTGTAAAATTTAAACAGAATATACCGGGCTAGGATTCGAGTTACAGCAACAACGGCCAAACCAACCACCCAAGAATGGAATCGTCGAGCGAAAACACTTGACAACCTCCTAGAAGCAGGTTTTCTTGCCACCAGACCTTTCTCCATCAATTAGAAATCTGATGCCGTCATTAAACACATTCCATAAATTATAGCCATTTGTTGAGTGATTTTTTTGGTGTCTAATCCGCATATATCACCATTGCCCTTGAATTTCTTGACTGTATATCTCTTAAATGTCAACATATACACGTGTGATTTAGTTTACGAAGATTTTTCAATGCCGAGAACCTCGATCAGAGTATAAAAAAGGCGAACGGTTCACAATGGTGTAAAATTAAAATGGGATATACCGGGCTAGTATTCGAGTTACAGAAACAAAGGAAAACCAACCACCCAAGAATGGAATCGTCGGGCGAAAACACTTGACAACCTCCTAGAAGCAGGTTTTCTTGCCACCGGACCTTTCTCCATCAATTAGGAATCTGATGCCGTCATTAAACACATTCCTTAAATTATAGCCATTTGTTGAGTGTTTTTTTTGTGTCTAATCCGCATATATCACCATTGCCCTTGATTTTCTTGACTGTATATCTCTTAAATGTCAACATATACATGTGTGATTTAGTTTACAAAGATATTTCAATGACGAGAACCTCGATCAGAGAGTAAAAAAGGCGTAAGGTTCACAATGGTGTAAAATTAAAATGGGATATACCGGGCTAGGATTCGAGTTACAGGATCAAGGGCCAAACCAACAACCCAAGAATGGAATCGTCGAGCGAAAACACTTGACAACCTCCTAGAAGCAGCTTTTCTTGCCACCATACCTTTCTCCATCAATTAGGAATCTGATGCCGTCACTAAACAAAATCCTTAAATTGTAGCCATTTGTTGAGTGTTTTTTTGGTGTCTATTCCGCATATATATATCACCATTGCCCTTGATTTTTTTAGTGTATATCTCTTAAATGTCAACATATACACGTGTGATTTAGTTTACGAATATTTTTCAATGCCGAGAAGCTCGATCAGAGAGTAGAAAAGGCGTAATGTTCACAATGGTGTAAAATTAAAATGGGATATATCGGGCTAGGATTCGAGTTACATGAACACGGGACAATCCAACCACCCAAGAATGGAATCGTCGAGCGAAAACAATTGACAACCGCCTAGATGCAGCTTTTGTTGCCACCAGACCTTTCTCCATCAATTTCGAATCTGATGTCGTCACTAAACACATTCCTTAAATTGTAGCCATTTGTTGATTGTTTTTTTTGGTGTCTAATCCGTATATATATCACCATTGCCCTTGATTTTCTTGATTGTATATCTCTTAAATGTTAACAAATACACGTGTGATTTAGTTTACGAAGATTTTTTCAATGCCGAGACCCTCGATCAGAGAGTAAAAAAGATGTAAGGTTCACAATGGTGTAAAATTAAAATGGGAAATACCGGGCTAGGATTCGAGTTACAAGAACAAGGGACAAACCAACCACCCAAGAATGGAATTGTCGAGCGAGAACACTTGACAACTTCCTAGAAGCAGCTTTTCATGCCACCAGACCTTTCTCCATCAATTAGGAATCTGATGCCGTCACTAAACACATTCCTTAAATTGTGCCATTTGTTGAGTGTTTTTTTTTTGTGTCTACTCCGCATATATATATCACCATTGCCCTTGATTTTCTTGACTGTACATCTCTTAAATGTCAACATATACACGTATGATTTAGTTTATGAAGATTTTTCAATGTCGAGACTCTCGATCAGAGAGTAAAAAAGGCGTAAGGTTCACAACGGTGTAAAATTAAAATGGGATATACCGGGCTAGGATTCGAGTTACTGGAACAAGGGCCAAACCAACCACCCAAGAATGGAATCATCGAGCAAAAACACTTGACAACCTCCTAGAAGCAACTTTTCTTACCACCAGACCTTTCTCCATCAATTAGGAATCTGATTCCGTCACTAAACACATTCCTTAAATTGTAGCCATTTGTTCAGTGTTTTTTTGGTGTCTAAGCCGCATATATATCACCATTGCCCTTGATTTTCTTGACTTTATATCTCTTAAATGTCAACATATACACGTGTGATTTAGTTTAAGAAGATTGTTCAATGCCGAGAACCTCGATCAGAGAGTAAAAAAGACGTAAGGTTCCAATGGTGTAAAATTAAAATGGGTTATACCGGGCTAGGATTCGAGATATAGGAACAAGGGCCAAACGAACCACCCAAGAATGGAATCGTCGAGCGAAAACACTTGATAACCTCCTAGAAGCAGCTTTTCTTGCCACCAGACCTTTCTCCATCAATTAGGAATCTGATGCCGTCACTAAACACATTTCTTAAATTGTAGCCATTTGTTGAGTGTGTTTTTTTTTTTGTGTCTTATCCGCATATATATCAACATTGCCCTTGATTTTCTTGACTGTATATCTCTTAAATGTCAACATATACCCGTGTGATTTAGTTTACGAAGATTTTTCAATGCCGAGAACCTCGATTAGAGAGTAAAAAAGGCGTAAGGTTCACAACGGTGTAAAATTAAATTGGGATATACCGGGCAAGGATTCGAGTTACTGGAACATGGGCCAAACCAACCACCCAAGAATGGAATCGTCGAGCGAAAACACGTGTCAACCTCCTAGAAGCAGCTTTTCTTGCCACCAGACCTTTCTCCATTAATTAGGAATCTGATGCCGTCACTAAACACATTCCTTAAATTGTATCCATTTGTTTAGTTTTTTTTTGGTGTCTAATCTGCATATATATCACCATTGCCCTTTGATTTTTTTGACTGTATATCTCTTAAATGTTAACATATACACGTGTGATTTAGTTTACGAAGAATTTTCAATGCCGAGAACCTCGATCAGAGAGTAAAAAAGGCGTAAGGTTCACAATGGTGTAAAATTAAAATGGGATATACCGGGATAGGATTCGAGTTACAGGAACAAGGGCCAAACCATCCACCCAAGAATGGAATCGTCGAGCGAAAACATTTGATAACCTCCTAGAAGCAGCTTTTCTTGCCACCGAACCTTTCTCCATCAATTAGAAATCTGATGCCGTCACTAAACACATTCCATAAATTGTAGCCATTTGTTGAGTGTTTTTTTTTGGTGTCTAATCCGCATATATATCACCATTGCCCTTGATTTTCTTGACTATATATCTCTTAAATGTCAACATATATACGTGTGATTTAGTTTACGAAAGTTTTTCAATGCCGAGAACCTCAACCAGAGAGTAAAAAGGCGTAAGGTTATCAATGGTGTAGAATTTAAATAGGATATACCGGACTAGGATTCAAGTTACCGCAACAACGGCCAAACTAACCACCTAAGAGTGGAATCGTCGAGCGAAAACACTTGATAACCTCCTAGAAGCAGCTTTTCTTGCCACCAGACCTTTCTCCATCAATTAGGAATCTGATGCCGTCACTAAACACATTCCTTAAATTGTAGCCATTTGTTGAGTGTTTTTTTTGGTGTCTAATCCTCATATATATCACCATTGCCCTTGATTTTCTTGACTATATATCTCTTAAATGTCAACATATATACGTGTGATTTAGTTTACGAAAGTTTTTCAATGCCGAGAACCTCAATCAGAGAGTAAAAAGGCGTAAGGTTCACAATGGTGTAAAATTTAAACAGAATATACCGGGCTAGGATTCGAGTTACAGCAACAACGGCCAAACCAACCACCCAAGAATGGAATCGTCGAGCGAAAACACTTGACAACCTCCTAGAAGCAGGTTTTCTTGCCACCAGACCTTTCTCCATCAATTAGAAATCTGATGCCGTCATTAAACACATTCCATAAATTATAGCCATTTGTTGAGTGATTTTTTTGGTGTCTAATCCGCATATATCACCATTGCCCTTGAATTTCTTGACTGTATATCTCTTAAATGTCAACATATACACGTGTGATTTAGTTTACGAAGATTTTTCAATGCCGAGAACCTCGATCAGAGTATAAAAAAGGCGAACGGTTCACAATGTTGTAAAATTATAATGGGATATACCGGGCTAGTATTCGAGTTACAGAAACAAGGGAAAACCAACCACCCAAGAATGGAATCGTCGGGCGAAAACACTTGACAACCTCCTAGAAGCAGGTTTTCTTGCCACCGGACCTTTCTCCAATAATTAGGAATCTGATGCCGTCATTAAACACATTCCTTAAATTATAGCCATTTGTTGAGTGTTTTTTTTTGTGTCTAATCCGCATATATCACCATTGCCCTTGATTTTCTTGACTGTATATCTCTTAAATGTCAACATATACATGTGTGATTTAGTTTACAAAGATATTTCAATGACGAGAACCTCGATCAGAGAGTAAAAAAGGCGTAAGGTTCACAATGGTGTAAAATTAAAATGGGATATACCGGGCTAGGATTCGAGTTACAGGATCAAGGGCCAAACCAACAACCCAAGAATGGAATCGTCGAGCGAAAACACTTGACAACCTCCTAGAAGCAGCTTTTCTTGCCACCATACCTTTCTCCATCAATTAGGAATCTGATGCCGTCACTAAACAAAATCCTTAAATTGTAGCCATTTGTTGAGTGTTTTTTTGGTGTCTATTCCGCATATATATATCACCATTGCCCTTGATTTTTTTAGTGTATATCTCTTAAATGTCAACATATACACGTGTGATTTAGTTTACGAATATTTTTCAATGCCGAGAAGCTCGATCAGAGAGTAGAAAAGGCGTAATGTTCACAATGGTGTAAAATTAAAATGGGATATATCGGGCTAGGATTCGAGTTACATGAACACGGGACAATCCAACCACCCAAGAATGGAATCGTCGAGCGAAAACAATTGACAACCTCCTAGATGCAGCTTTTGTTGCCACCAGACCTTTCTCCATCAATTTCGAATCTGATGTCGTCACTAAACACATTCCTTAAATTGTAGCCATTTGTTGAGTGTTTTTTTTTGTGTCTAATCCGTATATATATCACCATTGCCCTTGATTTTCTTGATTGTATATCTCTTAAATGTTAACAAATACACGTGTGATTTAGTTTACGAAGATTTTTTTCAATGCCGAGACCCTCGATCAGAGAGTAAAAAAGATGTAAGGTTCACAATGGTGTAAAATTAAAATGGGAAATACCGGGCTAGGATTCGAGTTACAAGAACAAGGGACAAACCAACCACCCAAGAATGGAATCGTCGAGCGAGAACACTTGACAACTTCCTAGAAGCAGCTTTTCATGCCACCAGACCTTTCTCCATCAATTAGGAATCTGATGCCGTCACTAAACACATTCCTTAAATTGTGCCATTTGTTGAGTGTTTTTTTTTGTGTCTACTCCGCATATATATATCACCATTGCCCTTGATTTTCTTGACTGTACATCTCTTAAATGTCAACATATACACGTATGATTTAGTTTATGAAGATTTTTCAATGCCGAGACTCTCGATCAGAGAGTAAAAAAGGCGTAAGGTTTACAATGGTGTAAAATTAAAATGTGATATACTGGGCTAGGATTCGAGTTACAGGAAGAAGAGCCAAACCAACCACCCAAGAATGGAATCGTCGAGTGAAAATTCTTGACAACCTCCTAGAAGCATCTTTTCTTGCCACCAGACCTTTCTCCATCAATTGGGAATCTAATGTCATCACTAAACACATTCCTTAAATTGTAGCCATTTGTTGAGTGTTTTTTTTGGTGCCTAATCCGCATATATATCACCATTATCCTTGATTTCTTGACTGCATATCTCTTAAATGTCAACATATACACGTGTGATTTAGTTTACAAAGATTTTTCAATGCCGAGAACCTCGATCATAGTGTAAAAAAGGTGTTAGGTTCAGAATGCTGTAAAATTAAAATGGGATATACAGGGCTAGGATTCAAGTTACTGGACCAAGGGCCAAACCAACCATCCAAGAATGGAGTCGTCGAGCGAAAACACTTGACAACCTCCTTGAAGCAGCTTTTCTTGCCACCAGAACTTTCTTCATCAATTAGGAATCTTATGCCGTCACTATACACATTCCTTAAATTGTAGCAATTTGTTGAGTGTTTTTTTTTTTGTGTCTAATCCGCATATATATCATCATTGCCCTTAATTTTCTTGACTGTATATCTCTTAAATGTCAACATATACACATGTGATTTAGTTTACGGAGATTTTTCAATGCCGAGAACCTCGATTAGAGAGTAAAAAAGGTGTAAGGTTCACAATGGTGTAAAATTAAAATGTGATATACCGGGCTAGGATTCGAGTTAACGGAACAAGGGCCAAACCAACCACCCAAGAATGGAATCGTCGAGCGAAAACACTTGACAACCTACTAGAAGTTGCTTTTCTTGCCTCTAGACCTTTCTCCATCAATTAGGAATCTGATGCCGTCACTAAACGCATTCCATAAAATGTAGCCATTTGTTGAGTGTTTTTTTTGTGTCTAATCCGCATATATATCACCATTGCCCTTGATTTTCTTGACTGTATCTCTCTTAAATGTAAACATATACACGTGTGATTTAGTTTACCAAGATTTTTCAATGCTGAGAACCTCGATCAGAGAGTAAAAAAAGTGCGTAAGGTTCACAATGGTGTAAAATTAAAATGGGAAATACCGGGCTAGGATTCGAGTTAAAGGAACAAGAGCCAAACAAACCACCCAAGAATGGAATCGTTGAGCGAAAACATTTGACAACCTCCTAGAAGCAGCTTTTCTTGCCACCAGAACTTTCTCCATCAATTAGGAATCTGATGCCGTCACTAAACACATTCCTTAAATTGTAGGCATTTGTTGAGTGTTTTTTTTTTGTATCTAATCCGCATATATATCACCATTGCCCTTGATTTTATTGACTGTATATCTCTTAAATGTCAACATATACACGAGTGATTTAGTTTACGAAGATTTTTCAATGCCGAGAACCTCGATCAGAGAGTAAAAAAGGCGTAAGGTTCACAATGGTGTAAAATTAAAATGGTCTATACCGGGCTAGGATTCGTGTTACAGGAACAAGGGCCAAACCAACCACCCAACAATGGAATCATCGAGCGAAAACACTTGATAACCTCCCAGAAGCAGCTTTTCTTGCTACCAGAACTTTCTCCATCAATTAGGAATCTGATCTCGTCACTAAACACATTCCTTAAATTGTAGCCATTTGTGGAGTGTTTTTTTTGTGTCTAATCCGCATATATATCACCATTGCCCATGATTTTCTTGACTGTATATCTCTTAAATGTCAATATATACACGTGTGATTTGGTTTACGAAGATTTTTCAATGCCGAGAACCTCGTTCAGAGAGTAAAAATGGCGTAAGGTTCACAATGGTGTAAAATTAAAATGGGATATACCGGGCTAGGATTCGAGTTACAGGAACAAGGGCCAAACCAACCACCCAAGAATGGAATCGTCGAGCGAAAACACTTGACAACCTCCTAGAAGCAGCTTTTCTTGCCACCGGACCTTTCTCCATCGATTAGGAATCTGATGCCGTCACTGAACACATTCCTTAAATTGTAGCCATATGTTGAGTGTTTTTTTTGGTGTCTGGTCCGCATATATATCACCATTGCCCTTGATTTTGTTGACTGTATATCTCTTAAATGTCAACATATACACGTGTGATTTGGTTTACGAAGATTTTTCATTGCCGAGAACCTCGATCAGAGAGTAAAAAAGGCGTAAGGTTCACAATGGTGTAAAATTAAAATGGGATATACTGGACTAGGATTCGAGTTACTGGAACAAGGGCCAAACAAAACACCCAAGAATGGAATCGTCGAGCGAAAACACTTGACAACCTCCTAGAAGCAGCTTTTCTTGCCACCAGACCTTTCTCCATCAATTAGGAATCTAATGTCGTCACCCAACACATACCTCAAATAGTAGACATTTGTTGAGTGTTTTTTTGGTGTCTAATCCGCATATATATCACCATTGCCGTTGATTTTCTTTACTGTATATCTCTTAAATATCAACATAGACACGTGTGATTTAGTTTACGAAGATTTTTAATGCCTAAAACCTCGATCAGAGAGTAAAAAAGGCGTAAGGTTCACAATGGTGTAAAATTGAAATGGGATATAGCGGGCTAGGATTCGAGTTACAGGAACAAGGGCCAAACCAACAACCTCCTAGAAGCAGCTTTTCTTGCCACCAGACCTTTCTCCATCAATAAGGAATTTGATGCCGTCACTAAACACATTTCTTAAATTGTAGCCATTTGTTGAGTGTTTTTTTTTTGTGTCTAATCCGCGTAAATATCAGCATTGCCCTTGATTTTCTTGAGATTTTTAAATGCCGAGAACCTCGATCTGAGGGTAAAACAGGCGTAAGGTTCACAATGGTGTAAAATTAAAATGGGATACACCGGGCTAGGATTCGAGTTACAGAAACAACGGCCAAACCAACCACCCAAGAATGGAATCATCGAGCGAAAACACTTGACAACCTCCTAGAAGCAGCTTTTCTTGCCACCAAACCTTTCTCCATCAATTAGGAATTTGATGCCGTCACTAAACACATTTCTTAAATTGTAGCCATTTGTTGAGTGTTTTTTGTGGTGTCTGATCCACATATATATCACCATTGCCCTTGATTTTCTTGACTATATATCTCTTAAATGTCAATATATATACACGTGTGATTTAGTTTACGATAATTTTTCAATGCCGAGAACCTTGTTCAGAGAGTAAAAAAGGCGTAACAATGGTGTAAAATTAAAATGGGATATACCGGGCTAGGATTCGAGTTACAGGAACAAGGGCCAAACCAACCACCCAAGAATGGAATCGTCGAGCGAAAACACTTGACAACCACCTAAAAGCAGTTTTTGTTGCCACCAGACCTTTCTCCATCAATTAGTAATCAGGCCTTTCTCCATCAATTAGTAATCTGATACCGTCACTAAACACATTCCTTAAATTGTAGCCATTTGTTGAGTGTTTTTTTTGGTGTCTAATCCGCATATATATCACCATTGCCCTTGATTTTCTTGATTGTATATCTCTTAAATGTCAACATATACATGTGTGATTTAGTTTACGAAGATTTTTAAATGCCGAGAACCTCGATCAGAGGGTAAAAAAGGCGTAAGGTTCACGATGGTGTAAAATTAAAATTTGATATACCGGGCTAGGATTCAAGTTACGGGAACAAGGGCCAAACCAACCACTCAAGAATGGAATTGTCGAGCAAAAACACTTGACAACCTCCTAGAAGCAGCTTTTCTTGCCACCAGACCTTTCTCCATTAATTAGGAATCTGATGCCGTTACTAAACACATTCCTTAAATTGTAGCTATTAGTTGAGTGTTTTTTTGGTGTCTAATCCGCATATATATCACCATTGCCCTTGATTTTCTTGACTGTATATCTCTTAAATGTCAACATATACACGTGTGATTTAGTTTATGAAGATTTCTCAATGCCAAGAACCTCGATCAGGGAGTAAAAAAAGCGTAAGATTCAAAATGGTGTAAAATTAAAATGGGATATATCGGGCAAGGATTCGAGATACACGAACAAAGGCCAAACCAACCACCCAAGAATGGAATCGTCGTGCAAAAACACTTGACAACCTCCTAGAAGCAGCTTTTCTTGCCACCAGACCTTTCTCCATCAATTAGGAATCTGATGCTTTCAATAAACACATTCCTTAAGTTGTAGTCATTTGTTGAGTGTTTTTTTTGGTGTCTAATCCGCATATATATCACCATTGCCCTTGATTTTCTTGACTGTATATATCTTAAATGTCAACATATACACGTGTGATTTAGTTTACGAAGATTTTTCAATGTCGAGAACCTCGATCAGAGAGTAAAAAAGGCGTAAAGTTCACAATGGTGTAAAATTAAAATGAGATATACCGGGCTAGGATTCGAGTTACAGGAATAAGGGCCAAACCAACCACCCAAGAATGGAATTGTCGAGCGAAAACACTTGATAACCTCCTACAAGCAGCTTTTCTTGCCACCAGACCTTTCTCCATCAATTAGGAATCTGATGCCGTCACTAAACACATTCCATAAATTGTAGCTATTTGTTGAGTGTTTTTTTGGGTGTCTAATCCGCATATATATCGTCACCATTGCCCTTGATTTTCTTGACTGTATATCTCTTAAATGTCAACATATACACGTGTGATTCAGTTTACGAAGATTTTTCAATGCCGAGAACCTCGATCAGAGAGTAAAAAAGGTGTAAGGTTCACAATGGTGTAAAATTAAAATGGGATAACGGAATAGGATTCGAGTTACAGGAACAAGGGCCAAACCAACCACCCAAGAATGGAATCGTCGAGCGAAAACACTTTACAAACTCCTAGAAGCAGATTTTCTTGCCACCAGACCTTTCTCCATCAATTAGGAATCCTATGCTGTCACTAAACACATTCCTTAAATTGTAGCCATTTGATGAGTGTTTTTTTTGGTGTCTAATCCGCATATATATCACCATTGCCCTTAATTTTCTTGACTGTATATCTCTTAAATGACAACATAAACACGTTCGATTTAGCTTACGAAGATTTTTCAATGCCGAGAAGCTCGATCAGATAGTAAAAAAGGCGTAAGGTTCACAATGGTGTAAAATTAAAATGAGATATATCGGGCTAGGATTCGAGTTACAAGAACAGGGGCCAAACCAACCACCCAATAATGGAATCGTTGAGCGAAAACACTTGACAACCTCGTAGAAGCAGCTTTTCTTGCTACCAGACATTTCTCCATCAATTAGGAATTTGATGCCGTCACTAAACACATTCCTTAAATTGTAGCCATCTGTTGAGTGTTTTTTTTGTGTCTGATCCGCATCTATATCACCATTGCCCTTGATTCTCTTGACTGTATATCTCTTAAATGTCAACATATACACGTGTGATTTAGTTTACGAATATTTTTCAATGCCGAGAACCTCGATCAGAGAGTAAAAAAGGCGTAAGGTTCACAATGGTGTAAAATTATAATGTGATATTCTGGGCTAGGATTCGAGTTACAGGAACAAGGGCCAAACCAAACACCCAAGAATGGAATCGTCGAGCAAAAACACTTGACAACCTCCTAGAAGCAGCTTTTCTTGCCACCAGACCTTTCTCCATTAATTAGGAATCTGATGTCGTCACTAAACACATACCTTAAATTGTAGCCATTTGTTGAGTGTTTTTTTTGTGTCTGATCCACATATATATTACCATTGCCCTTGATTTTCTTGACTATATATCTCTTAAATGTCAATATATACACGTGTGATTTAGTTTACGATAATTTTTCAATGCCGAGAACCTCGTTCAGAGAGTAAAAAAGGCGTAAGGTTCACGATGGTGTAAAATTAAAATGGGATAACGGGATATGTAACAACCCTCAAGAAAATCGACACCCTAGAATATTTTCCGACACCCTATTATATTTTAAATACCCTTATATGTCTTGAAATATTACACCCCGTATGTGAAAACCAAACCCGAAATATGTTATAGTATTAGAAGTAAAATATAAAATCTGAATTGTGAGTTGAGGTGGGCCGCGTAGGATCCCACCTGAATCTCACGCGGGCCGTATTAAGACCAGACTTTGACTCCGCTGAAACCTTTAGATCAAGCAGGCCGCGTAAGAGTTCCAAATGGTGGCGCATCCCTGAGCTGACACGTGTCGATATCGTGTCGAACCTAGTTGATGACCCTGCTAAGCTACTGAGTTGACTAGAGTCAACGCGGGCCGCGTAAGGCTTTGCCTTACCTTACGCGGGCCGCCTGAAAGTCGAATTCAGCATGTATAAATAGATGGCATCGGATCTCATTTCAGTTCGCTCACAATTTCATTCTCAATCTCACTTTCTGAATTAGAGGCATTATAGTCGGGTATTATACCCCTAATTAGCGAGGTTCTGCTCTGTTGTATGTATTATAACCCCAGTTTCATAATAGTTACGCTGCCCGATTGATTTAGGGTTCGGTAACAACTGTAGTGGTTCTGCCCGACGTAGTTTTAGGAATGCCGTCTCGGGGAGGGTATTATTAATATTTTCAAAGGGTTATGATACTAATCAATGTACATTTGTATAAATTATAGATTATACCCAGGAAACCCTTACGAAAAGCCTAAGACAGCAATGTGAGTTTATCCTCTTTTTGTTAATGTTTTTGGTAATGTTTTACCAAACCTTAAATGTTGTTCTATGAAAATTAGCAGTAATTGAGTCTTTGTAGTTATTCAATTACTGCCGGTATGTTCGGGTTTTGTATTCAAAATTTTGTACTACTTGCGAGTAGTAAGTCGGGATGACAATGCGTTACCATTGGACAATGAGTTAGCCAATGGGTAATATGACCCACAAGTCAGGATTGATAGTACCAAATGGAGTAATTGTGTAGACATAAACAAGGTGATCACTCTCAATACTGTTCACTGTGACTTTAAACTTGATTAAATTGGGATTCACTCACCAGTATTTATTGCTGATAAAATGTTTTAAACACGTGTTTCAGGTAACTTAGTGTGAAGCCAATAAAAGCCAGCTGGATTGTCACACCCCCAAAATCCACCTGCGGAGTTCTACCGCCTGGAGGTGTGACTGACCAGGATCCAGCCACCAATCATATTGAACAAGCATATAAGTAGTTATAAAATCCAACCAATACAATTGGTGTCCAAACAAAACATAGTTTAAGTTGCAAGCGGAAGCAAAATGTTTAAAACCAAAACATAAGTTTAATTGTTCAAAGTCTAACATGGCACACATCTGTCCATGTCCCACAACGACCCTCTTCCATGCAAGCTCCAGCTAAGTACCTAAAGACCTGCAAAGCATGTAGTAACGAGTCAACAACAAGTTGAGTGAGTTCACGGTTGGGTGTTCGTTTTAAGTTGTTTCGAAAACAGTTTCCTTTATCTGGCATCCTGCCGTGGGGGTTACCCCATAGTTGAAAAGCGTGACTTGTTTATTCCCGGTTACTCTGGCAATCCAGCCGTGGGGGCTACCCCATGTTAGTTATCTGGCATTTCGGCCGTAGGGGCTACCCCGTGTATACACTAGACTCGTTACCATATCGACTGCTGACTGTAGTCATGTTTATGTGCCCTGAAACTGTCAATGTCTATCATCATTGACGTGCCCCAGATCCATTAGTTCACACCCGTCCTCTGCGGCACGGTGTGAAGTTTGTCAGACCTAAATAGCGCTATCTAACTAATGACCCGCTCGCCATTGGCCCAGCGATTAAGTCGATATAAAAAGGAGGGACTTCGTGATAGAGTTTTGGTCTAGTACGAGTTATCTGTCCATGAGGATGAGGAATTACATTCCTGAACCAATGTTGTCCTACCCAAGGAGGACGAGGAACCCACGTTCCTTAACCCCATTCCCAACCCCTGGGAATCCCATGCTTGTAGAGGGTGTGAACTCACCTTGGTTTGCTCGGCAGATACACAGAAAGGTCAATCAAGTTGTAAGTGGTCAACTACGTCCTAACATAGATACCATTCATGTGAGGTTCATATCCAAGTATTGCACGTATGTTCTACACGTATTGTACACAAGTAACGATCATGGCGTACAGGTCTAGCATGGTAGTTTAAATCAACAGTTCGTAACAAGTTCCACAGTAACATTCGTGTAACAACCAAAGGCTAAGTGTGCGGCCCAACTACTAAGGCCCATAACAGTGTGCAAGTCCAACCATTGTGTACGGGTGTCATGGTCTCGATTCGAGACTGTGCGGTCTCGAGTTGTGCCCGTGAGTTCTCGAGTCGCAACTGTGGAGGTCTAGAGTTAGGCATGTACTGGTCTCGAGTCGCAACCGGACCCGCAACCATGGTCTCGAGTCATGATGTTTATGTGCTGATAATGCATGGTCTCGAGTCGAGACTAGGGATTCTCGACTCGCAACCTATGTCGCAACCGTGATTTCGAGTTGTCTCGCATATGGTCTCGAGTCGAAACCAATGGTCTCGACTCCCAGCACCTGCTGATTCTGCATAGTGTACTAACCAATAGAATTTCATGATCATGATATGGTGTACTAGCCAATAACAATGCACTAACATGTTTCCTTGTCTAACACTAACCGAAATGGATCAAACATATCAATTTCAAATATTTAAGACTCATTCATAACATGTTCATGTTGTTCTTCATATTATTCAAGTATTCATATCCTCATTCAAACACATTTTGCATTTTACGGACAAGAGTTATAACACCTAAACTAGATATCAAGATCATCTTGCAACAAAACATTTGTTCTATAACCTCATAAATCGGATGATCCTTATCATTCTTTTATCACACAAAAATCTATACTTTTTACTAAAGAAGTCATGTTCATCATCAATGTTGTAACTAAGCATGTATTGTCTAACCACCAAGAACTCATTAAATCCACCAACACCTTTGTCATATTCAAACAATAGCCACGGTTCATATTATCGCATAATCAATACCCTAATCATGTATAAGACTTAACAAGCAAACATATTATCATATGACTTCATCATACATAACTATCAACCGAAACATATCATTTTCAACCGAAATATCACACATAACATAAGTCACTAACCGGTTAGGTTTTCAAGGGAGATCTTAAGCTTGAACCGTGAGCTCTTGTGTTGCCGGTTGGATCCAAGAGAAGGATGAGAGGGGAGGTGATGTTTGATCTTTAGGGTTTAAGGTTTTCTAGAGAGAGAGAGTAGGGGAGTGTGTGTGTGTTGTCCAAAGATGGTAGTGTTGGCTAACAACAAGGTTATATTCTAGCTTTAAGTTGATGCACCCTAATGGGTTTTGGACGTATCAAATGGCCCAACCGGCCCAATTAGTTACGCTACTCGAGACCGAGTGGTCTCGAGTTGGGTTCTTGTGTTTCGGGTCACATACATACACGCATACAATAAACACAACGCATAATCACATAGAATGTCCACTTATATCATTAATCAAACAAACATGTCAATTAGTTTCATATCGTTCAAATATGTTACATCAAGATACAACGAAAGGTTCTAAATTTCGAGTTGTCACATCATCCCCAAGTTGAAAGAAATTTCGTCCCGAAATTTGGTAAGCACTCACTGAGGAAGCTAGTTAAGTTGTATGGTTTTCCCGGTTTTCCTGGGGTGTCACATCCACCCCCCGTTGATCTGGAATTTCGTCCCGAAATTCCGTAGCTTCAGCCTCTGTAGTAGTTGTACCGTTTCCGAACAGTTGGGGATACTTTTGTTTCATCTGATCTTCGCGCTCCCAGGTGAACTCTGGGCCGCGACGTGAGTTCCAACGAACTCGAACGAGAGGTATTCTAGTGCTCTTGAGGACCTTAACATCCCGGTCCATGATCTCAACTGGTTCCTCGACGAATCGTAACTGCTCGTCGATAGTGAGTTCCTTCAGAGGAACTATGTGGGTCTCATCTGACAGACACTTCTTCAGATTCGACACATGGAAAACGTTGTGAACTGCACCGAGTTCTACTGGTATGTTCAGTCTGTAGGCCACCCTGCCTATTTTCTCGATGATTTCAAAAGGTCCAACGTATCGTGGGTTAAGTTTACCTCGTTTACCAAAACGAACCACACCCTTCCAGGGTGAAACTTTGAGTAGTACCCGCTCCCCAACCTGGAGCTCAAGTGGTTTCCTGCCTTTATCGGCGTAGACTTTTTGACGGTCAGGAGCTGCCGCCATGCGTTGTCGTATTTGAGCAATTCGTTCAGTTGTGTCTATCACATGTTCTGGACCAGTGATCTGACTATCCCCCACCTCTGCCCAACAAAGAGGTGACCGACATTTACGTCCGTACAATGCCTCAAACGGAGCAGCCTTAATGCTAGTGTGGTAGCTGTTATTGTACGAGAATTCCACCAGTGGCAGATGCTTTTCCCAGCTGTTGCCAAAGTCGATTACACATGCACGAAGCATGTCTTCTAAGGTTTGAATAGTGCGCTCGGACTGCCCGTCCGTCTGAGGGTGATACGCTGTGCTCATGTCTAATCGTGAGCCAAAGGATTTGTGCATTGCTTGCCACAGTTCTGAGGTAAAACGTGCATCTCGATCCGAGATGATAGAGGTGGGCACCCCGTGCCTCAAAACAACTTCCTTGAGGTATACGTCTGCTAGAGTGGAGAACTTGTCCGTTTCCTTGATAGCCAAGAAGTGAGCAGACTTTGTGAGTCGATCCACGATTACCCAAATAGTATCGTTACCTCGTTGAGATCTAGGTAGACCGGTAACAAAATCCATGGAAATTTGCTCCCATTTCCATTGCGGTATCTCTGGTTGTTGGAGTAGGCCTGAGGGTTTCTGGTATTCAGACTTGACTCTCGCACAAGTCAAACACTTGCTGACGTAAGTTGCTATGTGGGCCTTCATGCTAGGCCACCAATACGTAGTTTTGATATCGTGGTACATCTTATCTGAACCAGGATGTACTGAGTAGCGAGACTTGTGTGCTTCATCCATCACAAGCTCTCGTAACTTGCCATAGAGTGGGACCCAAATGCGTCCCATTACGTAGTAAGCACCGTCTTCCTTCTGTTCTAAGCGTTGCCTTGAGCCGCGTAGGGCTTCAGCCCTGACGTTTTCTGGTTTCAATGCTTCTATCTGAGCGTCTCGTATTTGGGAGGGAAGACTAGAATGTATAGTGAGCTGCAATGCTCGCACTCGCCTAGGCGCTGTGTCCTTTCGACTAAGGGCATCAGCCACAACATTGGCCTTGCCAGGATGGTACTTGATTGCACATTCGTAATCGTTTAATAACTCGACCCATCGTCATTGGCGCATGTTTAGCTCCTTCTGTTTGAAGATGTGCTCGAGGCTCCTGTGATCGGTGTAAATGGTGCACTTGGTACCGTACAGGTAATGTCGCCATATCTTAAGTGCAAAAACAACAGCTCCCAGCTCTAAATCATGCGTAGTGTAATTCTTCTCATGAACTTTGAGTTGGCGTGAGGCGTAAGCTATAACTTTATCCCGTTGCATTAATACACAACCAAGACCCTGAATTGATGCGTCGCAGTAGACCACGAAGTCGTCTGTGCCCTCGGGCAAGGAAAGGATAGGTGCACTGCAAAGTTTATCCTTTAAGTGCTGAAATGCTAACTCCTGTGCATTTCCCCATCGATAAACAACGCCTTTCTGCGTTAGTGAGGTGAGAGGTTGTGTGATCTTAGAAAAATCCTTAATGAACCTCCTGTAGTAACCTGCCAATCCCAAGAATTGGCGAATTTCCTTTGGTGTACGAGGTGCAGGCCAGTTCTTAATCGAGTCCACCTTTGATGGATCTACGTGAATCCCATCCTTGTTTACCACATGGCTTAGGAAATGGACTTCACGAAGCCAGAAGTCGCATTTCGAGAACTTTGCGTAAAGCTGTTCTGTTCGAAGGAGTTCCAGGATAAGCCGTAGATGTTGCTCGTGTTCCTCCTGACTCTTAGAATAGATCAGGATGTCGTCGATGAAGACTATAACGAACTTGTCCAGGTAAGGTTTGCACACTCGATTCATCAAGTCCATGAAGATCGCAGGTGCGTTTGTCAGCCCAAAAGGCATGACCAAAAACTCATAGTGCCCGTAGCGAGTTCTAAAGTTTGTTTTAGAGACATCCTCTTCTCGGACTCTCAACTGGTGATATCCCGATCTCAAGTCAATCTTTGAATAGTAGCTCGACCCCTGCAGCTGGTCGAACAAGTCGTCAATGCGTGGTAGAGGATAACGATTCTTCACCGTCACCTTGTTGAGTTCCCGGTAGTCGATGCACATTCTGAAGGTACCATCTTTCTTCTTCACAAATAGCACTGGAGCTCCCCAGGGCGATGAGCTAGGACGAATAAAACCCTTATCCAAGAGTTCTTGTAGCTGCGTAGAGAGTTCTTCCAACTCTGATGGAGCTAAGCGATAAGGTGCACGAGCTATAGGTGCAGCTCTAGGAGCTAGTTCAATTTGAAACTCGACTTGGCGATGAGGCGGGAGGCCAGGTAATTCCTCAGGAAATACCTCAGGATAGTCGCGTATAATTGGGAAATCTTCTATCTTCTTCTCTTTCTCTGAGGTGTCTGTAACGAGAGCCAAAATGGCGGTATGGCCCTTCCTCAAATACTTCTGGGCCTTAAGGAGAGAGATGACGTTCTCAACCGCACTCCTCCTATCGCCACGAATCATGAGAGGTTCACCACTGGAACCAGGAATACGAACAATCTTCTCGTTGCAAAGAATCTCTGCTCTGTGTTGGGATAACCAATCCATCCCAATGACAACATCGAAACTACCCAAGACAATAGGAATAAGGTCAATAGAGAAGGTCTGGTTAGCAAGAACAAGTTTACAACCCTTGACTACGTGTGTGGCCTCTAAACTCTTACTGTTTGCTAGCTCTACAGTGTGCTTGTTGTTCAAAGGTGTTGGAATACGCTTAAGCATTCGACTAACTTCTAGTGACATGTAGCTAGTATCGGCACCCGAATCAAATAAAACTGTAACATAAAAGTCGTCGGGAAGGAACTTACCCGCCACAACATTGGGGTCATTCCTTGCTTCACCTTGGCCAATCACGAACGCCCGCCCCCTGGCACCATTGTTGTTGTTGTTCCCATTGTTACCATTCCCCTGATTGTTGTTATTGTTGTTGTTGTTCTGGTTCCTGTTCAGCTGGGGGCAATCCCTCTTGAAATGGCCTTCAACTCCACACTGGAAGCACCCTTTGTTATCACCTTGCTGCTGTTGCTGGCGCTGGTTCTGTGGGGCCTGTTGTTGACGATTCTGGTTTGCGGGGTATAAGCTCCTGCACTCCTTTGCAGCATGACCCAGCTGGTTGCACCGATGACAGTTACCCCTGGTGCACGGCCCGCTGTGGTGCAGGCTGCAGCGATTGCATTTGGGGTGATTCCCCTTGTACCCACCATGACTTTGGCCACCAGATGATTGCTGACTAGGGCTCTTGTAGTCATCAGTCTTTCTCTGCTGAGACTGGGACTGAACAGAAGTCGAACCCTTACTTGAGGCTCCATCCCATTTCCGTTTGTTGTCACTAGGGACACCAGAAGTAGTTGCCGCACCTATGCGCTTTGGTAACCTGTTCTGCTCCACCGCCTGGTCAGTAAGACGGTGAGCCAACTGAACAACCTGCTGGATAGTAGCGAGGTTTGCTGAAGTCACATGGCTTTGGATCTCTGGCACCAAGCCCTTGAGAAAGAGTTCAATTCGCTTAATTGGAGGGTCCACCATAGTAGGACACAATAATGCAAGCTCGTTCGACCTCTTGGTATACGCCTCAATTTCTGACCCCGTCATCTTGAGGTTGAAGAACTCAACTTCCAGCTTATGAATGTCATCTCGACTGTAATATTCTTCCTTGATCATTTCCTTAAAAGTTTCCCATGGGGTGGCGTTGGCAGCAACCAACCCCAGCATTTGAACCTGAGCGTTCCACCATGTGAGGGCTAAACCCTCGAGAGTACCGGTAGCATACTTCACCCTGCGCGCCTCAGGGCATTCACACATTTCGAACACAGACTCTAGTTTCTCAAACCAGTGGAGGAGACCCACACCTCCTTCAGTGCCGCTAAAAGTAGTTGGTCGGCAGTCCATAAAAGTTTTAAAAGTGCACACAGGTGGCAGAGCATGATGACCTCCTGCGTGTGCAGCTGCAAGTGCCGCAACAACTTTTTCGTTAATCAGAGCCGTCAACTGGGCTTGTGTCATGTTAATGTGTCCAGACATGATCTTCATATCAAGAGGAACGTGAGTGAGGGAGGTTCGCGAAAGTGCGATGACAGAAGTGAGTAAGCACACACGTGTTCAAGCAACAGTAGTTATATTAACCAAGCATACCATGAGCAATGTACTATGTAACTAACAAGTAGGCAATATACACATAGATCATATCACCTAGAATGTCGAGCCTTGCATGTGGAGTGAAGCGTCGTTGTGGATCGTAGAGCACTGTACAGGTTATAGTCTGATTTTAATAAAACTTTTCCCTTATTAAAACCAAGTTCACTATAACAAAAATCCACCTGCGGAGTTCTACCGCCTGGAGGTGTGACTGACCAGGATCCAGCCACCAATCATATTGAACAAGCATATAAGTAGTTATAAAATCCAACCAATACAATTGGTGTCCAAACAAACATAGTTTAAGTTGCAAGCGGAAGCAAAATGTTTAAAACCAAAACATAAGTTTAATTGTTCAAAGTCTAACATGGCAAACAGCTGTCCATGTCCTACAACGACCCTCTTCTATGCAAGCACCAGCTAAGTACCTAAAGACCTGCAAAGCATTTAGTAACGAGTCAACAACAAGTTGAGTGAGTTCACGGTTGGGTGTTTGTTTTAAGTTGTTTCGAAAACAGTTTCCTTTATCTGGCATCCTGCCATGGGGGTTACCCCATAGTTGAAAAGCGTGACTTGTTTATTCCCGGTTACTCTGGCAATCCAGCCGTGGGGGCTACTCCATGTTAGTTATCTGGCATTTCGGCCGTGGGGGCTACCCCATGTATACACTAGACTCGTTACCATATCGACTGCTGACTGTAGTCATGTTTATGTGCCCTGAAACTGTCAATGTCTATCATCATTGACGTACCCCAGATCCATTAGTTCACGCCCGTCCTCTGCGGCACGGTGTGAGGTTTGTCAGACCTAAATAGCGCTATCTAACTAATGACCCGCTCGCCATTGGCCCGGCGATTAAGTCGATATAAAAAGGAGGGACTTCGTGATAGAGTTTTGGTCTAGTACGAGTTATCTGTCCATGAGGACGAGGAATTACATTCCTGAACCAATGTTGTCCTACCCAAGGAGGACGAGGAACCCACGTTCCTTAACCCCATTCCCAACCCTTGGGAATCCCATGCTTTGTAGAGGGTGTGAACTCCCCTTGGTTTGCTCGGCAGATACACAGAAAGGTCAATCAAGTTGTAAGTGGCCAACTACGTCCTACCATAGATACCATTCATGCCAGGTTCATATCCAAGTATTGCACGTATGTTCTACACGTATTGTACACAAGTAACGATCATGGCGTACAGGTCTAGCATGGCAGTTTAAATCAACAGTTCGTAATAAGTTCCACAGTAACATTCGTGTAACAACCAAAGGCTAAGTGTGCGGCCCAACTACTAAGGCCCATAACAGTGTGCAAGTCCAACCATTGTGTACGAGTGTCATGGTCTCGAGTCGAGACTATGCGGTCTCGAGTTGTGCCCGTGAGTTCTCGAGTCGCAACTGTGGAGGTCTCGAGTTAGGCATGTACTGGTCTCGAGTCGCAACCGGACCCGCAACCATGGTCTCGAGTCATGATGTTTATGTGCTGATAATGCATGGTCTCGAGTCGAGACTAGGGATTCTCGACTCGCAACCTGTGTCGCAACCGTGATTTCGAGTTGTCTCGCATATGGTCTCGAGTCGAAACCAATGGTCTCGACTCCCAGCACCTGCTGATTCTGCATAGTGTACTAACCAATAGAATTTCATGATCATGATATGGTGTACTAGCCAATAACAATGCACTAACATGTTTCCTTGTCTAACACTAACCGAAATGGATCAAACATATCAATTTCAAATATTTAAGACACATTCATAACATGTTCATGTTGTTCTTCATATTATTCAAGTATTCATATCCTCATTCAAACACATTTTGCATTTTACGGACAAGAGTTATAACACCTAAACTAGATATCAAGATCATCTTGCAACAAAACATTTGTTCTATAACCTCATAAATCGGATGATCCTTATCATTCTTTTATCACACAAAAATCTATACTTTTTACTAATGAAGTCATGTTCATCATCAATGTTGTAACTAAGCATGAATTGTCTAACCACCAAGAACTCATTAAATCCACCAACACCTTTGTCATATTCAAACAATAGCCACGGTGCATATTATCGCATAATCAATACCCTAATCATGTATAAGACTTAACAAGCAAACATATTATCATATGACTTCATCATACATAACTATCAACCGAAACATATCATTTTCAACCGAAATATCACACATAACATAAGTCACTAACCGGTTAGGTTTTCAAGGGAGATCTTAAGCTTGAACCGTGAGCTCTTGTGTTGCCGGTTGGATCCGAGAGAAGGATGAGAGGGGAGGTGATGTTTGATCTTTAGGGTTTAAGGTTTTCTAGAGAGAGAGAGTAGGGGAGTGTGTGTGTGTTGTCCAAAGATGGTAGTGTTGGCTAACAACAAGGTTATATTCTAGCTTTAAGTTGATGCACCCTAATGGGTTTTGGACGGATCAAATGGCCCAACCGGCCCAATTAGTTACACTACTCGAGACCGAGTGGTCTCGAGTTGGGTTCTTGTGTTTCGGGTCACATACATACACGCATACAATAAACACAACGCATAATCACATAGAATGTCCACTTATATCATTAATCAAACAAACATGTCAATTAGTTTCATATCGTTCAAATATGTTACAGCAAGATACAACGAAAGGTTCTAAATTTCGAGTTGTCACATGGACAGCACTGAAGGCTTGGAAAAGTGGCAATATAGTTACCTAAAATAAAATAGATGTTTTTATTAAATAAAATAGGGTTTATTCCTATGAAAACGTGTGTACTATGAACTTGGGTTTCATCCCATTTGTTTAAAATTATAAAATATGGTGGTTTTACTCTGATAAATATTTCCTAACTACGGTCCTGATGTAAATTCCGCTGCAAGACTAAACAAACTGATACCACCAAAACTCTGTGATCACGTCTGCCCGTTCCCGGGGATCAGGGGTCGGGGGTTGTGACAGAAGGTGGTATCAGAGCCTAGCCACTGGTTCAAGCCAAAGAAGTGTTCTGCTGACACTTAAAGTTATATTTTGTGTTAGGAAATAAATTATGAAAATACATGCGTAATTATTATGATGTGTTATTTGACTATATGTTAGTTTACAGTATGAGTAAGAGAAGAATTTTGGACATCTATCATAAATTAGATAGTTCACCCGAAGAAAAGGGAAGTTCATCTCAAACAAATTCCTCAAGATACTCAGCAAATACTGAGGAAGGAATATTTGTCCGTAAAGCTCAGTATGAAAATCCAATTACCCTTAATAAAAGAAGTGGGATTCTTAGAAAAAGTCAAGAGAATATGAAAAAGTCTCAGGAAAACCAAAAAATAGGCAGTAACCCACCTTGGGAAGATAAATTAGATGAAAAATGGGCAAATCTCTACATGTTAGCCACTACAGCAGTAAATGTTAATTTATAGTTGAACCGCCAAACTAGTATTAGCACCCATGCCACCTACGAGCTAGAAATTTTAAAAGAACTTCGTTTATTTGATAACAACCTAGTAAGAAGAAAGAGATAGAATAAACCTTACATAGAAATGCATGTTGAGCATAATATTCCTATAATCTAGTTAGACTAAAATAAGTTACGGATGTATAACCAATAATATATTTCGAATTTCAGTTCTAGTTTGTAATAAATATATAAATCGTAATATTTCATTTTAATCAATCTGTTCGTATAATTGTACTAGATATTCGTTTATGATAAATAAACATTCGGATGAACAACAAAAGTGAACCAAGAAAACTAGAATAAGGCCTAGAAGTACAAGAGAATTTTTAATGCTATGCCTTAATATGAAGCTTTGAGATAAACCAATTGCTTGCATAAATAAAGTGTGATGGTTATTGGTATCCTGTGAAGATAATGACTAGAACAGTGCTTGTATGATAAATAAGCAATAACACTTGGCCACTGTTATTTCTTGTTTATTGATACTACTCGGTTCTAGAATATGATTCCTCATGAGAATACTAATTTCCTTATTTCTTGATGTAAATCATAATAAATGATGTTTTTTTTAAGATCATGATTTGAAATAAGTTTATGGGTGGAAAATACTATGATAATTACCTCTCCGGTAAAACTGGGCATAGTGCGGTAGACTCTCCAACTTGTCCGGGTGAGATAAGGTTACCTCTCCGGCGAGACCGGGTGAGATGGGGTTACCTCTCCGGCGAGACTGAGTGAGATGAGATTACCTCTCCGACAAGACCGGGTGAAATGAGGTATATGTTATGATAATGGAATTCCCTAAATAATACTATGACCTGATGTCTAATTCGTGAATCTGTTGATTACTTTGACCTTTTGAATGGTCTTAATATTACAATATGTGAATTACATATATGAGGAAATCCAAAAGATCCTAATAATTGATAATGAGAAATAAAATAAAATATGTGTATACGGATGCATATTACTATTAGTGTGTTTTTATTTCTGTTGATATTGTAATTTTTATTTCAGTACTAGTGTGTAATATACGCATAGTATATGAAAAGAGTATAGTAGCAATGATCGACGCTTTTGGCAAAAATGTGTGTCATGTGATTAACTATAGTAAGATATTAATATGGGATAAATGTTTAAAATTCAGATGGCCGACGAAGAAAATCAAAGAAATCTGAATAACAATAACCAGAGTAACATTAACGTGGTTAATGATAATCCGAGTATCAATAACAATGGAAACCAAGTGGATAATAGTGCTATTCAACACATAGTGGCACAGGAAATTATAGATGCTATGCCATTTATTCTTCAAACTGTTAAGGATGCTGTTAATAAAAGTAAACATAGCAGTAAGCGACCCGTTGAACCAGAAAACAGTGTAAACAATGGACCAGTATTTCAATTGCCTATTCCCAAAAGAAGAAAAACCATGCCTTATGGTTGTTCTTATAAAGAATTCTGGTCTTGTAAACCAATGGAATTCTCGGGCAATGAAGGGGCCATTGCAACCTTACGCTGGATAGAGAAGACTGAGGCAGTCTTAAGGATAAGTAAGTGTGCTGAAGAAGACAAGATATTGTTTGCTTCTAATCTATTTAAGAATGCAGCATTAGAATGGTGGAACACTATCCTTCAGACAAGAGGAAGTGATAAAACCTATAATATGGAATGAGAAGAATTTAAAGATAAGGTAGAAAGGAAATTCTGCCCACCCAATGAAAAGGAACAGATAGCAAACAAGTTCCTCAACCTTAGGATGACGGGTGTAGATAGTAAAGGGTACACTACTACATTCTTTGAATATGCTAGGATAGTGCCAACCCTTGCATCACCAGAACCGTTATTAATATCCCGTTACATCTGGGGATTAATTGGAGAAATTAGACATGTAGTCAAGGAAACCAGAACCCAAACCATAGAAGAAGCCGTAGAACTAGCCAATACCTTGACTGGTGAACTAGTTCGTACTAGAGAAGAAGATCAGAGGAGAAACTTAACCCAAAGAATTACTCAAGAATTTCGTTCTGGAAATTTCAATCATAAGAACGTAGTTCTACCTTTGCACCGTATTGCGGGATCTGTAAAAAGAAGCATTTTGAAAATGCTCTAACCACTGCAATTTCTGCAAAGCACCAGGACACAATGAAGAGAACTGCAGGAGGAAATCCAGTAATGGATTGTGTTTTAACTGTGGAGAAAAAGGTCATATCAAGCCAAACTGTCCAAAACTGGCTCCAGCTACGAATAACAAGAATACTAAAAAAGCTAGAGCATTTGTTCTGACTGCAGATGAAGCCAAGATGATTCCAGATGTCATCATTGGTACGTTTCTAGTTAATGATGTCTTTTGCTAAAAGTATTATTTGACTCTGGTGTAAACCAAAGTTTTATTAATACATCGTTTTGCAAATTTCTAAATCAGTCATTAACTAAACTACCACACGAATGCTTAGTAGAGACAGCTAATAGAGAAACCATTAGGATTTCTGAAATCTTGCAGGGAGCAAGAATAGAAATTTTAAACCAAACGTTTAGGGCAAACCTTTATCCAATGAATCTAGCCAGATTTGATATTGTTTTAGGAATGGATTGGTTAATAATCAATAAAGCCAGTATTTTATGTGATCAAAGGTCAATTCAAGTAAATTCATCTAAAGGTAAAACGATCACAATTAAAGGAAATAAGCCATCTAGATCCACAAAATTCATCTCTGTGATGAAAACTGCAAGTCCTATAAGAAAAGGTTCTATAGTGTATTTGATTTCTATAATCATTAACACTAAAGAAAAAGAACTAAAAGACATTCCAGTAGTATCTCAGTTTTCAGATGTATTTCCAGAAAAATTACCAGGACTACCTCTAGACAGAGAAGTTAAATTCAGAATTCACCTGCTATTAGGAACATTGCCAAAACACTCTACCATTTGGCACCCGCCGAAATACAGGAATTAAAGAAACAATTCGATGAATTGTTGGAGAAAAGATTCATACAACCGAGTTAGTCGCCATGGGGAGCGCCGATATATTATTCATTAAAAAGAAGGACGGATCAATGCGTATATGCATTGATTACCATGAATTAAACAAAGTCACGATTAAGAATTGGTACCCATTACCGAGAATTGATGAATTGTTTGATCAACTACAAGGACCTCGATTTTTCTCTAAGATCGATTTAAGGTCAGGATATCATCAATTAAAGGTACAGAAAGAGGACATTCCTAAGACCGCATTTAGAACAAGGTATGGTCATTATGAATTTACTGTCATGCCATTTGGTTTAACCAATACCCCAGCTGCATTTATGGACATGATGAACCGAATATGTAAGCCATATTTGGATAAATTCATAATTGTTTTCATAGATGATATTCTAATTTACTCTAAGAGTAAAGAAGATCATGCAAAACATTTGCACGCACTTTTAAGTCTGTTACGAAAGGAAAAACTTTATGCTAAGTTTTCTAAGTGTGAATTTTGGTTAGAACAGGTACAATTCCTTGGACACTTAGTCAATCATGAAGGAAAAACAAATGTAGTGGCAGATGCTTTAAGTAGAAAGTATCATGAAAAGCCAAGAAGGGTACGTTCTCTTAAATTAAATCTGCAAGTAGATTTAAATGATTAGATAAGAGAAGCACAAGAGTCAGTAATCAAGGAAGATACTGAAAAGTTAAAAGGTATGTTAAAAGAATTGAAACAAGGAACAGATGGAATTTGGAGATTCCATGAAAAGAGAATGTGGATACCTAAAGTAGGAAATCTGAGTAATCGTATATTAGAAGAAGCCCATAAGTCTAAATATACGATGCATCTAGGAAGTAATAAAATGTACCAGGATTTAAGGAAAAATTTCTGGTTAAAGGACGTAGCAGTCTATGTTTCTAAATGTTTAACTTGTTCACGAGTTAAGACTGAACACCAAAAACCTTCAGGTTTGTTACAGCAATTGGAAATGCCGGTGTGGAAATGGGAATTAATAAAAATGGATTTTGTTACTAAATTACCCAAAACTAGGAAAGGAAATGATACAATCTGGGTGATTGTAGATAGACTAATCAAGTCAGCTCATTTTCTACAAATGAAAAGAAATATCCGCATTTATTCCAGTAGATCTCGAGGACGAGCTCTAAATTAAGGTGGGGAGAATGTAACAACCCTCAAGAAAACCGACACCCTAGAATATTTCCCGACAACCTATTATCTTTTAAATACCCTTATATGTCTTGAAATATTACACCCCGTATGTGAAAACCAAACCCGAAATATGTTATAGTATTAGAAATATAATATAAAATCTGAATTGTGAGTTGAGGCGGGCCGCGTAGGATCCCACCTCACTCTCACGCGGGCCGTATTAAGACCAGACTTTGACTCCGCTGAAACCTTTAGTTCAAGCGGGCCGCGTAAGAGTTCTCCATAGTTGACGCGGGCCGCGCGTGTTCCAAATGGTGGCGCATCCCTGAGCTGACACGTGTCGATATCGTGTCGAACCTAGTTGATGACCCAGCTAAGCTACTGAGTTGACTAGAGTCAACGCGGGCCGCATAAGGCTTTGCCTTACCTTACGCGGGCCGCCTGAAAGTCGAATTCAGCAAGTATAAATAGATGGCATCGGATCTCATTTCAGTTCGCTCACAATTTCATTCTCAATCTCACTTTCTGAATTAGAGGCATTATAGTCGGGTATTATACCCCTAATTAGCGAGGTTATGCTCCGTTGTAAGTATTATAACCCCAGTTTCATAATAGTTACGCTGCCCGGTTGATTTAGGGTTCCGTAACAACTATCGTGGTTCTGCCCGACGTAGTTGTAGGAATGCCGTCTCGGGGAGGGTATTATTAATATTTTCAAAGGGTTATGATACTAATCAATGTACATTTGTATAAATTATAGATTATACCCAGGAAACCCTTACGAAAAGCCTAAGACAGCAATGTGAGTTTATCCTCTTTTTGTTAATGTTTTTGGTAATGTTTTACCAAACCTTAAATGTTGTTCTATGAAAATTAGCAGTAATTGAGTCTTTGTAGTTATTCAATTACTGCCGGTATGTTGGGGTGTTGTATACAAAATTTTGTACTACTTGCGAGTAGTAAGTCGGGATGACAATGCGTTACCATTGGACAATGAGTTAGCCAATGGGTAATATGACCCACAAGTTAGGATTGATAGTACCAAATGGAGTAATTGTGTAGACATAAACAAAGTGATCACTCTCAATACTGTTCACTGTGACTTTAAACTTGATTAAATTGGGATTCACTCACCAGTATTTCTTGCTGATAAAATGTTTTAAACACGTGTTTCAGGTAACTTAGTGTGAAGCCAATAAAAGCCAGCTGGACAGCACTGAAGGCTTTGAAAAGTGGCAATATAGTTACCTAAAATAAAATAGATGTTTTTATTAAATAAAATAGGGTTTATTCCTATGAAAACGTGTGCACTATGAACTTGGGTTTCATCCCATTTGTTTAAAATTATAAAATATGGTGGTTTTACTCTGATAAATATTTCATAACTACGGTCCTGATGTAAATTCCGCTGCAAGACTAAACAAACTGATACCACCAAAACTCTGTGATCATGTCCGCCCGTTCCCGGTGATCAGGGATCGGGGGTTGTGACAGGATAGGATTCGAGTTACAGGAACAAGGGCCAAACCAACCATCCAAGAATGGAATCGTCGAGCGAAAACATTTGACAACCTCCTAGAAGCAGCTTTTCTGGCCACCAGACCTTTCTCCATCATTTAGGAATCTGATGCCGTCACTAAACACATTTCTTAAATTGTAGCCATTTGTTGAGTGTTTTTTTTTGGTGTCTAATTCGCATATATATCACCATTGCCCATGATTTTCTTGAGATTATATCTCTTAAATGTCAACATATACATGTGTGATTTAGTTTACGAAGATTTTTAAATGCCGAGAACCTCGATCAGAGGGTAAAAAAGGTGTAAGGTTCACGATGGTGTAAAATTAAAATTTGATATACCGGGCTAGAATTCAAGTTACGGGAACAAGGGCCCAACCAACCACCCAAGAATGGAATTGTCGAGCGAAAACACTTGACAACCTCCTAGAAGCAGCTTTCCTTGCCACCAGACCTTTCTCCATTAATTAGGAATCTGATGCCGTTACTAAACACATTCCTTAAATTGTAGCTATTTGTTGAGTGTTTTTTTTTTGGTGTCTAATACGCATATATATCACCATTGCCCTTGATTTTCTTGACTGTATATCTTTTAAATGTCAACATATACACGTGTGATTTAGTTTACGAAGATTTCTCAATGCCAAGAACCTCGATCAGAGAGTAAAAAAGGCGTAAGATTCAAAATGGTGTAAAATTAAAATGGGATATACCGGGCTAGGATTCGAGATACACGAACAAAGGCCAAACACTTGACAACCTCCTAGAAGCTGCTTTTCTTGCCACCAGACCTTTCTCCATCAATTAGGAATCTGATGCATTCAATAAACAAATTCCTTAAGTTGTAGCCATTTGTTGAGTGTTTTTTTGGTGTCTAATCCGCATATATATCACCATTGCCCTTGATTTTCTTAACTGTATATCTCTTAAATGTCAACATATACACGTGTGATTTAGTTTACGAAGATTTTTCATTGTCGAGAACCTCGATCACAGAGTAAAATAGGCGTAAGGTTCACAATGGTGTAAAATTAAAATGAGATATACCGGGCTAGGATTCGAGTTACAGGAATAAGGGCCAAACCAACAACCCAAGAATGGAATCGTCGAGCGAAAACACTTGATAACCTCCTAGAAGCAGCTTTTCTTGCCACCAGACCTTTCTCCATCAATTAGGAATCTCATGCCGTCACTAAACACATTCCTTAAATTGTAGCCATTTGTTGAGTGTTTTTTTGGGTGTCTAATCCGCATATATATCGTCACCATTGCCCTTGATTTTCTTGACTATATATCTCTTAAATGTCAACATATACATGTGTGATTCAGTTTACGAAGATTTTTCAATGCCAAGAACCTCGATCAGAGAGTAAAAAAGGTGTAAGGTTCACAATGGTGTAAAATTAAAATGGGATAACGGAATAGGATTCGAGTTACAGGAACAAGGGCCAAACCAACCACCCAAGAATGGAATCGTCGAGCGAAAACACTTGACCACCTTCTAGAAGAAGATTTTCTTGCCACCAGACCTTTCTCCATCAATTAGGAATCTGATTCCGTCACTAAACACATTCCTTAAATTGTAGCCATTTGATGAGTGTTTTTTTTGGTGTCTAATCCGAATATATATCACCATTGCCCTTGATTTTCTTGACTGTATATCTCTTAAATGTCAACGTATACACGTGTGATTTAGTTTACGAAGTTTTTTCAATGTCGAGAACCTCGATCAGAGAGTAAAAAAGGCGTAAGGTTCAGAATGGTGTAAAATTAAAATGAGATATACCGGGCTAGGATTCGAGTTACAGGAATAAGGGCCAAAACCAACCACCCAAGAATGCCCTCACTTAGGAATCTGATGCCGTCACTAAGCACATTCCTTAAATTGTAGCCATTTGTTGAGTGTTTTTTTGGGTGTCTAATCCGCATATATATCGTCACCATTGCCCTTGATTTTCTTGACTATATATCTCTTAAATGTCAACATATACATGTGTGATTCAGTTTACGAAGATTTTTCAATGCCAAGAACCTCGATCAGAGAGTAAAAAAGGTGTAAGGTTCACAATGGTGTAAAATTAAAATGGGATAACGGAATAGGATTCGAGTTACAGGAACAAGGGCCAAACCAACCACCCAAGAATGGAATCGTCGAGCGAAAACACTTGACCACCTTCTAGAAGAAGATTTTCTTGCCACCAGACCTTTCTCCATCAATTAGGAATCTGATTCCGTCACTAAACACATTCCTTAAATTGTAGCCATTTGATGAGTGTTTTTTTTGGTGTCTAATCCGAATATATATCACCATTGCCCTTGATTTTCTTGACTGTATATCTCTTAAATGTCAACGTATACACGTGTGATTTAGTTTACGAAGTTTTTTCAATGTCGAGAACCTCGATCAGAGAGTAAAAAAGGCGTAAGGTTCAGAATGGTGTAAAATTAAAATGAGATATACCGGGCTAGGATTCGAGTTACAGGAATAAGGGCCAAAACCAACCACCAAAGAATGCCGTCACTTAGGAATCTGATGCCGTCACTAAGCACATTCCTTAAATTGTAGCCATTTGTTGAGTGTTTTTTTGGGTGTCTAATCCGCATATATATCGTCACCCTTGCCCTTGATTTTCTTGACATTATATCTCTTAAATGTCAACATATACATGTGTGATTTAGTTTACGAAGATTTTTAAATGCCGAGAACCTCGACCAGAGTGTAAAAAAGGCGTAAGGTTCACGTTGGTGTAAAATTAAAATTTGAAATACCGGGCTAGGATTCGAATTACAGAAACAAGGGCCAAACCAACCACCCAAGAATGAAATTGTCGAGCGAAAATACTTGACAACCTCCTAGAAGCAGCTTTTCTTGCCACCAGACCTTTCTCCATCAATTAGTAATCTAATGCCGTCACTAAACACATTCCTTAAATTGTAGCCATTTGTTGAATGTTTTTTTGGTGTCTAATCCGCATATATATACCCATTTCCCTTGATTTTCTTGACTGTATATCTCTAAAATGTAAACATATACACGTGTGATTTTGTTTACGAAGATTTTTCAATGCCGAGAACCTCGATCAAAGAGTAACAAAGGCGTTAGGTTCACAATGGTGTAAAATTAAAATGGGATATACCGGGCTAGGATTCGAGTTACAGAAACAAGGGCCAAACCAACCACCCAAGAATGGAATCTTCGAGCGAAAATACTTGACAACCTCCTAGAAGCAGCTTTTCTTGGCACCAGACCTTTCTCCATCGAATAGGAATCTGACGCCGTCACTAAACACATTCCTTAAATTGTAGCCATTTGTTGTGTGTGTTTTTTTTTGTGTAATCCGCATATATATCACCATTGCCCTTGATTTTGTTGACTGTATATCTCTTAAATGTCAACATATACAAGTGTGATTTAGTTTACGAAGATTTTTCAATGCCGAGAACCTCGATCAGAGAGTAAAAACGGTGTAAGGTTCACAATGGTGTAAAATTAAAATGGTGTAAAATTAAATTGGGATATATCGGGCTAGGATTCGAATTACAGGAACAAGGGCCAAACCAACCACCCAAGAATGGAATCGTCGAGCGAAAACACTTGACAACCTCCTAGAAGCAGCTTGTCTTGCCACCAGAGCTTTCGCAATCAATTAGGAATCTGATGCCGTCCCTATACAGATTCCTTAAATTGTAGCCGTTTGTTGAGTGTTTTTTTGGTGTCTAATCTGCATATATATCACCGTTGCCCTTGATTTTCTTGACTGTATATCTCTTAAATGTCAACATATACACGTGTGATTTAGTTTACTGAGAGTTTTCAATGCCAAGAACCTCGATTAGAGAGTAAAAAAGGCGTAGGGTTCACAAAGGTGTAAAAATAAAAATGGGATATACCGGCTAGGATTCGAGTTACAGGAACAAGGGCCAAACCAACCACCCAAGAATGGAATCGTCGAGCGAAAACACTTGGCAACCTCCTAGAAGCAGTTTTTCTTACCACCAGACCTTTCTCTATCAATTAGGAATCTGATGCCATCACTAAACACATTCCTTAAATTATAGCCATTTGTTAAGAATATTTTTTTGGTGTCTAATCCGCATATATATCACCATTGCCCTTGATTTTCTTGACTCTATATCTCTTAAATGTCAACATATACACGTGTGATTTAGTTTACGAAGATTTTTCAATGCCGAGAACCTCGATCTGAGAGTAAAAAAGGCGTAAGGTTCACAATGGTGTAAAATTAAAATGGGATATAGCAGGCTAGGATTCGAGTTACAGGAACAAGGGCCAAACCAACCACCCAAGAATGGAATCATCGAGCGAAAACACTTGACAACCTCACAGAAGCAGCTTTTCTTGCCACCAGACCTTTCTCCATCATTTAGGAATCTGATGCCGTCACTAAACACATTCCTTAAATTGTAGCCATTTGTCGATTGTTTTTTTTTGTGTCTGATCCGCATCTATATCACCATTGCCCTTGATTTTTGTCACACCCTGGCTTTGCGGAAGCGTGGGTTTATTTGGTGTGACTTCTTAATACCATAGCTTAATCACAACAAAGATATATGAAAATAAAACCATGAAGATCATCCGTTGATTTAAGTTTCAAAAGTAAAATACCACCACATTGTTTTAAAGTTGACACATGCAACGAGTTACAACCCATAAAAACATTGTTCATATGACATAACCATAAACATAAAATAGACATTGTTTAAGACTTGCGACTCGTCCAGGTAAAAGTCACAATCCCTAAACGTGGATGACCTCATAACTCTTACGCAGCGTGAAAACGTAGCATACCGTGCCAGATCCGTTAGTTTCCTGAAATACATGTAGTTTGAAAAGTCAACATAAAGTTGAGCGAGTTCATGTGTATGTGAGTATGTAAAACCTTTGTAAGTATAAAATCCGTGGTATGTAGCAAATAAGGAAAAGGGATCGATTAATGTGTAGCTAATACATTAATAAGTGACATGGCCTAGGAAGCACTCAAACCTGTAACGCGAATTTCATACCGGTCCTTCCGGCGGAACGACATAGTCACCACATGCAGCCACACGCTGGCCCATGTGTGGGGCTCGCAACACCCGATAGATCTATCACTCATGCCTCTCGGTCCTTATACAAGGATTAATGGTCTTACGATAATAGCCTATCCAGTCACGTGATCTAGAAGTAAGTTCCTTAGCTAATCATACCATGTAAAAGTATTTGTAATCATAGTAACATGTATTTCACCCCCGCAGTTTAAAAACTGAAAACAGTTAAGAGAAAAGGGGGACATGAACTCACAGTGGTGTGTCTCTACCAAGTATATCTCCTGATCAAGCAGCTGTGCGACGACCTACACGTACTAAGTCTATTAGACGGACGGTCGTGCCTTAGCTTAAGGTTTAAGTTTTTGGGAAATAGTTAGACAACTATTTCGTGTTTATATTTTGTAAATACTTGGTAATTATTCTCCTTCCCAAGGATGGGGGATTTAATACATGTGTGTTCGTAACATTCGAAATACATTATTAAGTCTCACTTAATATATTTTATTTCTTACTTCAAAATATAATCATTCTTCCCAAAAATATTATATTTTATTTCATACACACTTCCAAAATAGTATTCTTGACAAGTACGCGTTCATAATTATTTTCTTAAAATGCGTAAGTTACGTTTTAAAGATCGGATGGTAATAATTATACCGTTGTAACTTATTATTAATTATGAAGGCGTTTGTATTAATTTTTGGAATCGTTATCATTCGGTAATATTATTTTTACCCAAAAATAATATTTGTATAGTTCACAAAATAATCATAAAAATCTCACAAGTGTTGTTATGAAATATATATATATATATATATATATATATATATATATCAAATATATATTTATCAAGTTTTATTTTGTGAAAATCCCACCTCCGATAATTAGAAATCTTGTAATAAAGTCATGGCGAAATCTATAATTCGAAAACACGTTAAAAATGTATTTCTGACACTTGTAGTGAAAATATTTCTAAGTGTTAGGTTTTTGGAAAAATTTCGCAAGAGTTTCCTCTGTAACTGGAGGTGGCCACGCTTTCAAGCGTATCATTTTCTTTTACAAATCAAGCCAACCATTTTCTCACTCAATCAAAACAATGTTCAAAGCATCAACTAGTCAAAATATATGTTAAATCGCATAAATTACATTAACTTTTGATTTACTCAAAAACTTGTAGTAATTCCCGTTACTTTTAGTAGATCTTTATATAAACCATCCCAGTTTCGTAAAACCTTTGTTTTTAAAGAAATCCCATCTTTACAACTTCTTGTAAAATTTGACAAAACAAATTCTTTGTCGAAACTTAGTGTTACACAAGTGCTTATACACTTGTGTGTTTAAAAATCATTCTTGTTCATGTAAGATCCGTCTTTAAAAGTATGTTTTCTCTTGACACGTGGTCCTTTGAAAATACCGTTTGTAGATCCGTAGATCTACTAGTTTTGAACACTATTTCATAAGTAATATTGGTTTTACACAAGTTCATATTTAGTGTGTAGTAGAGTTTCATCATTTAACCCATTTCATTCTTCTCATATTCTATGTCATGTTCCATGAACATGACTAATCCGGGTTAGATGATGATCCGAGCTACCACAACATAGATCGGCACATAAGTAATTACACAAAACAAGTCTTACAAGATTTACACAACTCTTGTGCTATTAACCAACATTTTTAACATTTTAGTAGACTTTTTCATATCATTTTTCATGTTCATGAATTTTAACCGTCATATAACATTTTAACCACTTTAAAATAGATCGAGATTGTGTTCCAAGCAACTTACTACTAGCTCGAGGCTAAGGAAGATTCTAGTCGAAGATTGGGTGGATAAAAGCAATGGGGTGAGGTCCTTCGCGTTCCGAATGCACCAAGCTTCCTTATGTGGGATCCTTAACACTTGTATGATCTTGGAATAGCTTGAACAAAACTCGAAAAATTGATGGATGGATAGGGGAGTTCGGCCGTGAGCTATTAGAGAGGGAGAGAGAGTGATTTCTCTAAGTGTTGGTGGTTAAGTGTTATGGTGGGTTAAGTGTTGAACTTATAGACAATTAAAATGATCATTATCCATTGGATTACATGCTTTCTAGATATGGGACAAGTATACATAAAATAATCATGTGGAGGACATGAGGTGTCCCCTTGGGGACGGTTTGGTTACGGGGGGGGGGGGGGGGTAATCTAGTTAGTTTTCAACCAAACACTAAGTATTAGTTAGATAAGTTAGAGATTAACTCGGTTACTAGTGTGTCATGCATTAAAGCGGGTGTTAGGGTATTCGGGGACCCTAACTGGCTCAGAAAAAGATAAACAATGTTATTGGCAATATTTTTATGTTCCGGGTAAAGTCCGGTTGTTCGGTTGGATAGTAATCCGTTAAAGTGCTTAACAAAGCTTTAAAGTGTCGTTGTATTAATTTTAGTGACACAACTTATTCCCGACACTTTGGAAAGTGTCTAGTAACATTTTCTCATGTTTTGGCACTTTATTAGTTAGCTAAATGCTGAATTTTAATTAAAGTGCTGAATTTTTGTACTTAAAGTACGTTTTAGGCACATCCGGTCACTGTAACTTATTCCTAGTGACACAGTTCTACAACCCTTATATTCCTACACTCACCACTAGTGTAGCAAACTATCTCAGGCTCTTACAGGCCTTAGAGGCAGTACCTGCCTGGTGCTAGTTATGACATCACGTTTAATAGGTTATCCGTTCATTGTGCTATTGTGCTTTTGGTGCATCAAGGTTGTCACAAAGGTGTTGTAAGCAAAACATGGAGTGACAGCAAGTAAAGTATGATGCAAGTAAGTACATGTATCAGTATTCAAGTAGCAGTTTATCCACAATTTCAAGTAAGCACAGTAATTAAGCAGTAATTAATTATTAATTAAGTCGTACGGATACCTGGTTTGGTGAGGGTTGTCAGAATTTTCTTGACTGTATATCTCTTAAATGTCAACATATACACGTGTGATTTGGTTTACAAATATTTTTCAATGCCGAGAACCTCGATCAAAGAGTAAAAAATGTGTAAGGTTCACAATGGTGTAAAATTAAAATGGGATATACCGGGCTAGGATTCGATTACAGGAACAGGGGCGAAACCAACCACCCAAGAATGGAATCGTCGAGCGAAAATACTTGATAACCTCCTAGAAGCAGCTTTTCTTAGCACCAGACCTTTCTCCATCGATTAGGAATCTTATGCCGTCACAAAACACATTCCTTAAATTGTAGCCATTTATTGAGTGTTTTTTTTTTGTGTCTAATCCGCATATATATCCCCATTGCCCTTTATTTTGTTGACTGTATATCTCTTAAATGTCAACATATACATGTGTGATTTAGTTTACGAAGATTTTTCATTGCCGAAAACCTCGATCAGAGAGTAAAAAAGGCGTATGGTTCAAAATGGCGTAAAATTAAAATGGGATATACCGGGCTAGGATTCGAGTTACATGAACAAGGGCCAAACCAAACACCCAAGAATGGAATCGTCGAGCGAAAACACTTGACAACCTCCTAGAAGCAGCTTTTTTTGCCACCAGACCTTTCTCCATCAATTAGGAATCTGATGTCGTCACTAAACACATTCATTAAATTGTAGCCATTTGTTGAGTGTTTTTTTTGGTGTCTGATCCACATATATATCACCATTGCCCTTGATTTTCTTGACTGTATATCTCTTAAATGTCAATATATACATGTGTGATTTAGTTTACGAAGATTTTTCAATGCCGAGAACCTCGTTCAGAGAGTAAAAAAGGCGTAAGGTTCACAATGGTGTAAAATTAAAATGGGATATAATGGGCTTGGATTCGAGTTACAGGAACAAGGGCCAAACCAACCACCCAAGAATGGAATCGTCGAGCGAAAACACTTGACAACCTCCTAGAAGCAGCTTTTCTTGCAACCAGACCTTTCTCCATCAATTAGGAATCTGATGCCGTCACTAAACACATTCCTTAAATTGTAGCCATTTGATGAGTGTTTTTTTGTTGTCTAATCCGCATATATATCACCATTGCCCTTGATTTTCTTGACTGTATATCTCTTAAATGTCAACATATACACGTGTGATTTAGTTTACGAAGATTTCTCAATGCCAAGAACCTCGATCAGAGAGTAAAAAAGGCGTAAGGTTCACAATGGTGTAAAATTAAAATGAGATATACCGGGCTAGGATTCGAGATACACGAACAAAGGCCAAACCAACAACCCAAGAATGGAATCGTCGTGCAAAAACACCTGACAACCTCCTAGAAGCAGCTTTTCTTGTCACCAGACCTTTCTCCATCAATTAGGAATCTGATGCTTTCACTAAACACATTCCTTAAGTTGTAGCCATTTGTTGAGTGTTTTTTATTGGTGTCTAATCCGCATATATATCACAATTGCCCTTGATTTTCTTGACTGTATATTTCTTAAATGTCAACATATACACGTGTGATTTAGTTTACGAAGATTTTTCAATGTCGAGAACCTCGATCAGAGATTAAAAAAGGTGTAAGGTTCACAACGGTGTAAAATTAAAATGAGATATACCGGACTAGGATTCGAGTAACAGGAATAAGGGCCAAACCAACCCCCCAAGAATGGAATCGTCGAGCGAAAACACTTGATAACCTTCTAGAAGCAAGTTTTCTTGCCACCAGATCTTTCTCCATCAATTAGGAATCTGATGCCGTCACTAAACACATTCCTTAAATTGTAGCCATTTGATGAGTGTTTTTTTTAGTGTCTAATCCGCATATATATATCACCATTGCCCTGGATTTTCTTGACTGTATATCTCTTAAATGCCAACATATACACGTGTGATTTAGTTTACGAAGATTTTTCAATGCCTAGAACCTCGATCAGAGAGTTAAAAAGGCGTAAGGTTCGCAATGGTGTAAAATTAAAATGGGATAACGGAATAGGATTCGAGTTACGGATACAAGGGCCAAACCAACCACCCAAGAATGGAATCGTCGAGCGAAAACACTTGACAACCTCCTAGAAGCAGCTTTTCTTGCCACCAGACCTTTCTCCATAAATTAGGAATCTGATGTCGTCACTAAAAACATTCCTTAAATTGTAGCCATTTGATGAGTGTTTTTTTTTGGTGTCTAATCTGCATATATATCACCATTGCCCTTGATTTTCTTGACTGTATATCTCTTAAATGTCAACATATACACGTGTGATTTTGTTTACGAAGATTTCTCAATGACAAGAACCTCGATCAGAGAGTAAAAAAGGCGTAAGATTCAAAATGTTGTAAAATTAAAATGGATATACCGGGCTAGGATTCGAGATACACGAACAAAGGCCAAACCAACCACCCAAGAATGGAATCGTCGTGCAAAAACACTTAACAACCTCCTAGAAGCAGCTTTTCTTGCCACCAGACCTTTCTCCATCAAATAGGAATCTGATGCTTTCACTAAACACATTCCTTAAGTTGTAGCCATTTGTTGAGTGTTTTTTTTTGTGTCTAATCCGCATATATATCACCATTGCCCTTGATTTTCTTGACTGTATATTTCTTAAATGTCAACATATACACGTGTGATTTAGTTTACGAAGATTTTTCAATGTCGAGAACCTCGATCAGAGAGTAAAAAAGGCGCAAGGTTCACAATGGTGTAAAATTAAAATGAGATATACCGGGCTAGGATTCGAGTTACAGGAATAAGGGCCAAACAACCCCCAAGAATGGAATCGTCGAGCGAAAACACTTGATAACCTTCTAGAAGCAAGTTTTCTTACCACCAGACATTTCTCCATCAATTAGGAATCTGATGCCGTCACTAAACACATTCCTTAAATTGTAGCCATTTGATGAGTGTTTGTTTTGGTGTCTAATCCGCATATATATATATCACCATTGCCCTTGATTTTCTTGACTGTATATTTCTTAAATGTCAACATATTCACGTGTGATTTAGTTTACGAAGATTTTACAATGCCTAGAACCTCGATCAGAGAGTAAAAAAGGCGTAAGGTTCACTATGGTGTAAAATTAAAATGAGATATACCGGGCTAGGATTCGAGATACACGAACAAAGGCCAAACCAACCACCCAAGAATGGAATCGTCAAGCGAAAACACTTGACAACCTCCCAGAAGCAGCTTTTCTTGCCACCAGACCTTTCTCCATCAATTAGGAATCTGATGCCGTCACTAAACACATTCCTTAAATTGTAGCCATTTGATGAGTGTTTTTTTTGGTGTCTAATCCGCATATATATATATCACCATTGCCCTTGATTTTCTTAACTGTATATTTCTTAAATGTCAACATATTCACGTGTGATTTAGTTTACGAAGATTTTACAATGCCTAGAACCTCGATCAGAGAGTAAAAAAGGCGTAAGGTTCACTATGGTGTAAAATTAAAATGAGATATACCGGGCTAGGATTCGAGATACACGAACAAAGGCCAAACCAACCACCCAAGAATAGAATCGTCAAGCGAAAACACTTGACAACCTCCCAGAAGCAGCTTTTCTTGCCACCAGACCTTTCTCCATCAATTAGGAATCTGATGCCGTCACTAAACATATTCCTTAAATTGTAGCCATTTGATGAGTGTTCTAATCTGCATATATATCACCATTGCCCTAGATTTTCTTGACTGTATATCTCTTAAATGTCAACATATACACGTGTGATTTAGTTTACGAAGATTTCTCAATTCCAAGAACCTCGATCAGAGAGTAAAAAATGCGTAAGATTCAAAATGGTGTAAAATTAAAATGGGATATACTGGGCTAGGATTCGAGATACACGAACAAAGGCCAAACCAACCACCCAAGAATGGAATCGTCGTGCAAAAACACTTGACAACCTCCTAGAAGCAGCTTTTCTTGCCACCAGACCTTTCTCCATCAATTAGGAATCTGATGCTTTCACTAAACACATTCCTTAAGTTGTAGCCATTTATTGAGTGTTTTTTTTGGTGTCTAATCCGCATATATATCACCATTGCCCTTGATTTTCTTGACTGTATATCTCTTAAATGTCAACATATACACGTGTGATTTAGTTTACGAAGATTTTTCAATGCCTAGAACCTCGATCAGAGAGTAAAAAAGGCGTAAGGTTCACAATGGTGTAAAATTAAAATGGGATAACGGAATAGGATTCGAGTTACGGGAACAAGGGCCAAACCAACCACCCAAGAATGGAATCGTCAAGCAAAAACACTTGACAACCTCCTAGAAGCAGCTTTTCTTGCCACCAAACCTTTCTCCATCAATTAGGAATCTGATGCCGTCACTAAACATATTCCTTAAATTGTAGCCATTTGATGAGTGTTTTTTTTTGGTGTGTAATCCGCATATATATCACCATTGCCCTTAATTTTCTTGACTGTATATCTCTTAAATGTCAACATATACACGTGTGATTTAGTTTACGAAGATTTCTCAATGCCAAGAACCTCGATCAGAGTGTAAAAAATGCGTAAGATTCAAAATGGTGTAAAATTAAAATGAGATATACCGGGCTAGGATTCGAGATACACGAACAAAGGCCAAACCAACCACCCAAGAATGGAATCGTCATGCAAAAACACTTGACAACCTCCTAAAAGCAGCTTTTCTTGCCACCAGACCTTTCTCCTTCAATTAGGAATCTGATGCTTTCACTAAACACATTCCTTAAGTTGTAGCCATTTGTTGAGTGTTTTTTTTGTGTCTAATCCGCATATATATCACCATTGCCCTTGATTTTCTTGACTGCATATCTCTTAAATGTCAACATATACACGTGTTATTTAGTTTATGAAGATTTTTCAATGTCGAGAACCTCGATCAGAGAGTAAAAAAGGCGTAAGGTTCACAATGGTGTAAAATTAAAATGAGATATACCGGGCTAGGTTTCGAGTTACAGGAATAAGGGCCAAACCAACCCCCAAGAATGGAATCGTCGACCGAAAACACTTGATAACCTTCTAGAAGCAAGTTTTCTTGCCACCAGACCTTTCTCCATTAATTAGGAATCTGATGCCGTCACAAAACACATTCCTTAAATTGTAGCCATTTGCTGAGTGTTTTTTTGGGTGTCTAATCCGCATATATATCGTCACCATTGCCCTTGATTTTCTGGACTGTATATATCTTAAATGTCAACATATACACGTGTGATTCAGTTTACGAAGATTTTACAATGCCGAGAACCTCGATCAGAGAGTAAAAAAGGTGTAAGGTTCACAATGGTGTA
This sequence comes from Helianthus tuberosus, assembly GCA_030545235.1. NCBI lineage: Eukaryota > Viridiplantae > Streptophyta > Magnoliopsida > Asterales > Asteraceae > Helianthus > Helianthus tuberosus. The sequence goes on along the minus strand of CM060387.1, from coordinate 39,879,519 downwards.
AAATTAAAATGGGATATACCGGGCTAGGATTCGAATTCCAGGAACACGGGCCAAAGAAACCACCCAAGAATGGAATCGTCGAGCGAAAACACTTGACAACCTCCTAGAAGCAGCTTTTCTTGCCACCAGAGCTTTCGCAATCAATTAGGAATCTGATGCCATCACATTACACATTCCTTAAATTGTAGCCATTTGTTGAGTGTTTTTTTTGGCATCTAATCAGCATATATATCACCATTGCCCTTGATTTTCTTGACTGTATATCTCTTAAATGTCAACATATACACGTGTGATTTAGTTTACTGAGATTTTTCAATGACGAGAACCTCAATTAGAGAGTAAAAAAGGCGTAAGGTTCACATGACAACCAACCACCCAAGGGCCAAACCAACCACCCAAGAATGGAATCGTCGAGCGAAAACACATGACAACCTCCTAGAAGCAGCTTTTCTTACGACCAGACCTTTCTCCATCAATTAGGAATCTGATGACGTAACTAAACACATTCCTTAAATTGTAGCCATTTGTTGAGAGTTTTTTTAGGTGACTAATCCGCATATATATCACCATTGCCCTTGATTTTCTTGACTGTATATCTCTTAAATGTCAACATATACACGTGTGATTTAGTTTATGAAGATTTTGCATTGCCGAGAACCTCGATCTAAGAGTAAAAAAGGTGTAAGGTTCACAATGGTGTAAATTAAAATGGGATATACCGGGCTAGGATTCGAGTTACAGGAACAAGGGCCAAACCAACCACCCAAGAATGGAATCGTCGAGCGAAAACACTTGACAACCTCCTAGAAGCAGCTTTTCTTGCCACCAGACTTTTCTCCATCAATAAGGAATCTGATGCCGTCACTAAACACCTTCCTTAAATTGTAGCCATTTGTTGTGTGTTTTTTTTGTGCCTGATCCGCATCTATATCACCATTGCCTTTGATTTTCTTGACCGTATATCTCTTAAATGTCAACATATACACGTGTGATTTAGTTTACGAATATTTTTCAATGTCGAGAACCTCGATCAGAGAGTAAAAAAGGCGTAAGGTTCACAATGGTGTAAAATTAAAATGGGATATACCGGGCTAGGATTCGAGTTACAGGAACAAGGGCCAAACCAACCACCCCAGAATGGAATCGTCGAGCGAAAATACTTGACAACCTCCTAGAAGCAGCTCTTCTTGGCACCAGACCTTTCTCCATCGATTAGGAATCTGATGCCGTCACTAAACACATTCCTTAAATTGTAGCAATTTGTTGAGTGTTTTTTTTTTGTGTCAAATCCGCATATATATCACCATTGCCCTTGATTTTGTTGACTGTATATCTCTTAAATGTCAACATATACACGTGTGATTTTGTATACGAAGATTTTTCATTGCCGAGAACCTCGTTCAGAGAGTAAAAAAGGCGTAAGGTTCACAATGGTGTAAAATTAAAATGGGATATACTGGGCTAGGATTCGAGTTACAAGAACAAGGGCCAAACCAACCACCCAAGAATGGAATCGTCGAGCGAAAACACTTGACAACCTCCTAGAAGCAGCTTTTCTTGCCACCAGACCTTTCTCCATTAATTAAGAATCTGATGCCGTCACTAAACACATTCCTTAAATTGTAGCCATTTGTTGAGTGTTTTTTTGGTGTCTAATCAGCATATATATCACCATTGCGCTTGATTTTCTTGACTGTATATCTCTTTAATGTCAACATATACACGTGTGATTTAGTTTACTGAGATTTTTTAATGACAAGAACCTCAATTAGAGAGTAAAAAAGGCGTAAGGTTCACAATGGTGTAAAAATAAAAATGGGATTACCGGCTAGGATTCGAGTTACAGGAACAAGGGCCAAACCAACCACCCCAGAATGGAATCGTCGAGCGAAAATACTTGACAACCTCCTAGAAGCAGCTTTTCTTGGCACCAGACCTTTCTCCATCGATTAGGAATCTGATTCCGTCACTAAACACATTCCTTAAATTGTAGCCATTTGTTGAGTGTTTTTTTTTTTGGTGTCAAATCCGCATATATATCACCATTGCCCTTGATTTTGTTGACTGTATATCTTTTAAATATCAACATATACACGTGTGATTTAGTATACGAAGATTTTTCATTGCCGAGAACCACGTTCAGAGAGTAAAAAAGGCGTAAGGTTCACAATGGTGTAAAATTAAAATGGGATATACTGGGCTAGGATTCGAGTTACAAGAACAAGGGCTAAACCAACCACCCAAGAATGGAATCGTCGAGCGAAAACACTTGACAACCTCCTAGAAGCAGCTTTTCTTGCCACCAGACCTTTCTCCATCAATTAAGAATCTGATGCCGTCACTAAACACATTCCTTAAATTCTAGCCATTTGTTGAGTGTTTTTTTTGGTGTCTAATCAGCATATATATCACCATTGCCCTTGATTTTCTTGACTGTATATCTCTTAAATGTCAACATATACACGTGTGATTTCGTTTACTGAGATTTTTTAATGACGAGAACCTCAATTAGAGAGTAAAAAAGGCGTAAGGTTCACAATGGTGTAATAATAAAAATGGGATTACCGGCTAGGATTCGAGTTACAGGAACAAGGGCCAAACCAACCACCCAAGAATGGAATCGTCGAGCGAAAACACTTGACAACCTCCTTGAAGCAACTTTTCTTACCACCAGACCTTTCTCCATCAATTAGGAATCTGATGCCGTAACAAAACACATTCCTTAAATTGTAGCCATTTGTTGAGAGTTTTTTTTAGGTGACTAATCCGCATATATATCACCATTGCCCTTGATTTTCTTAACTGTATATCTCTTAAATGTCAACATATACACGTGTGATTTAGTTTATGAAGATTTTGCATTGCCGAGAACCTCGATCTAAGAGTAAAAAAGGCGTAAGGTTCACAATGGTGTAAATTAAAATGGGATATACCGGGCTAGGATTCGAGTTACAGGAAAAAGGGCCAAACCAACCACCCAAGAATGGAATCGTCGAGCGAAAACACTTGACAACCTCCTAGAAGCAGCTTTTCTTGCCACCAGACTTTTCTCCATCAATAAGGAATCTGATGCCGTCACTAAACACCTTCCTTAAATTGTAGCCATTTGTTGAGTGTTTTTATTGTGTCTGATCCGCATCTATATCACCATTGCCCTTGATTTTCTTGACCGTATATCTCTTAAATGTCAACGTATACACGTGTGATTTAGTTTACGAATATTTTTCAATGCCGAGAACCTCGATCAGAGAGTAAAAAAGGCGTAAGGCTCACAATGGTGTAAAATTAAAATGGGATATACCGGGCTTGGATTCGAGTTACAGGAACAAGGGCCAAACCAACCACCCCAGAATGGAATCGTCGAGCGAAAATACTTGACAACCTCCGAGAAGCAGCTTTTCTTGGCACCAGACCTTTCTCCATCGATTAGGAATCTGATGCCGTCACTAAACACATTCCTTAAATTGTAGCCATTTGTTGAGTGTTTTTTTTTTGGTGTCTAATCCGCATATATATCACCATTGCCCTTGATTTTGTTGACTGTATATCTCTTAAATGTCAACATATACACGTGTGATTTAGTATACGAAGATTTTTCATTGCCGAGAACCTCGTTCAGAGAGTAAAAAAGGCGTAAGGTTCACAATGGTGTAAAATTAAAATGGGATATACTAGGCTAGGATTCGAGTTACAAGAACAAGGGCCAAACCAACCACCCAAGAATGGAATCGTCGAGCGAAAACACTTGACAACCTCCTAGAAGCAGCTTTTCTTGCCACCAGACCTTTCTCCATCAATTAAGAATCTGATGCCGTCACTAAACACATTCCTTAAATTCTAGCCATTTGTTGAGTGTTTTTTTTTGTGTCTAATCAGCATATATATCACCATTGCCCTTGATTTTCTTGACTGTATATCTCTTAAATGTCAACATATACACGTGTGATTTAGTTTACTGAGATTTTTTAATGACGAGAACCTCAATTAGAGAGTAAAAAAGGCGTAAGGTTCACAATGGTGTAATAATAAAAATGGGATTACCGGCTAGGATTCGAGTTACAGGAACAAGGGCCAAACCAACCACCCAAGAATGGAATCGTCGAGCGAAAACACTTGACAACCTCCTAGAAGCAGCTTTTCTTGCCACCAGACTTTTCTCCATCAATAAGGAATCTGATGCCGTAACTAAACACCTTCCTTAAATTGTAGCCATTTGTTGAGTGTTTTTATTGTGACTGATCCGCATCTATATCACCATTGCCCTTGATTTTCTTGACCGTATATCTCTTAAATGTCAACATATACACGTGTGATTTAGTTTACGAATATTTTTCAATGCCGAGAACCTCGATCAGAGAGTAAAAAAGGCGTAAGGCTCACAATGGTGTAAAATTAAAATGGGATATACCGGGCTTGGATTCGAGTTACAGGAACAAGGGCCAAACCAACCACCCCAGAATGGAATCGTCGAGCGAAAATACTTGACAACCTCCGAGAAGCAGCTTTTCTTGGCACCAGACCTTTCTCCATCGATTAGGAATCTGATGCCGTCACTAAACACATTCCTTAAATTGTAGCCATTTGTTGAGTATTTTTTTTTTGGTGTCTAATCCGCATATATATCACCATTGCCCTTGATTTTGTTGACTGTGTATCTCTTAAATGTCAACATATACACGTGTGATTTAGTATACGAAGATTTTTCATTGCCGAGAACCTCGTTCAGAGAGTAAAAAAGGCGTAAGGTTCACAATGGTGTAAAATTAAAATGGGATATACTGGGCTAGGATTCGAGTTACAAGAACAAGGGCCAAACCAACCACCCAAGAATGGAATCGTCGAGCGAAAACACTTGACAACCTCCTAGAAGCAGCTTTTCTTGCCACCAGACCTTTCTCCATCAATTAAGAATCTGATGCCGTCACTAAACACATTCCTTAAATTCTAGCCATTTGTTGAGTGTTTTTTTTGGTGTCTAATCAGCATATATATCACCATTGCCCTTGATTTTCTTGACTGTATATCTCTTAAATGTCAACATATACACGTGTGATTTAGTTTACTGAGATTTTTTAATGACGAGAACCACAATTAGAGAGTAAAAAAGGCGTAAGGTTCACAATGGTGTAATAATAAAAATGGGATTACCGGCTAGGATTCGAGTTACAGGAACAAGGGCCAAACCAACCACCCAAGAATGGAATCGTCGAGCGAAAACACTTGACAACCTCCTTGAAGCAGCTTTTCTTACCACCAGACCTTTCTCCATCAATTAGGAATCTGATGCCGTAACTAAACACATTCCTTAAATTGTAGCCATTAGTTGAGAGTTTTTTTTTTTGGTGACTAATCCGCATATATATCACCATTGCCCTTGATTTTCTTAACTGTATATCTCTTAAATGTCAACATATACACGTGTGATTTAGTTTATGAATATTTTGCATTGCCGAGAACCTCGATCTAAGAGTAAAAAAGGCGTAAGGTTCACAATGGTGTAAATTAAAATGGGATATACCGGGCTAGGATTCGAGTTACAGGAACAAGGGCCAAACCAACCACCCAAGAATGGAATCGTCGAGCGAAAACACTTGACAACCTCCTAGAAGCAGCTTTTCTTGCCACCAGACTTTTCTCCATCAATAAGGAATCTGATGCCGTCACTAAACACCTTCCTTAAATTGTAGCCATTTGTTGAGTGTTTTTATTGTGTCTGATCCGCATCTATATCACCATTGCCCTTGATTTTCTTGACCGTATATCTCTTAAATGTCAACATATACACGTGTGATTTAGTTTACGAATATTTTTCAATGCCGAGAACCTCGATCAGAGAGTAAAAAAGGCGTAAGGCTCACAATGGTGTAAAATTAAAATGGGATATACCGGGCTTGGATTCGAGTTACAGGAACAAGGGCCAAACCAACCACCCCAGAATGGAATCGTCGAGCGAAAATACTTGACAACCTCCGAGAAGCAGCTTTTCTTGGCACCAGACCTTTCTCCATCGATTAGGAATCTGATGCCGTCACTAAACACATTCCTTAAATTGTAGCCATTTGTTGAGTGTTTTTTTTTTTGGTGTCTAATCCGCATATATATCACCATTGCCCTTGATTTTGTTGACTGTGTATCTCTTAAATGTCAACATATACACGTGTGATTTAGTATACGAAGATTTTTCATTGCCGAGAACCTCGTTCAGAGAGTAAAAAAGGCGTAAGGTTCACAATGGTGTAAAATTAAAATGGGATATACTGGGCTAGGATTCGAGTTACAAGAACAAGGGCCAAAGCAACCACCCAAGAATAGAATCGTCGAGCGAAAACACTTGACAACCTCCTAGAAGTAGCTTTTCTTGCCACCAGACCTTTCTCCATCAATTAAGAATCTGATGCCGTCACTAAACACATTCCTTAAATTGTAGCCATTTGTTGAGTGTTTTTTTTTGTGTCTAATCCGCATATATATCACCATTGCCCTTGATTTTCTTGATTTTATATCTCATAAATGTCAACATAAACATGTGTGATTTAGTTTACGAAGATTTTTCAATGCCGAGAACCTCATTCAGAGAGTAAAAAAGGCGTAAGTTTCACAATGGTGTAAAATTAAAATGAGATATATCGGGCTAGGATTCGAGTTACAGGAACAACGGCCAAACCAACCACCCAAGAATGGAATCGTCGAGCGAAAACACTTGACAACCTCCTAGAAGCAGCTTTTCTTGCCCCCAGACCGTTCTCCATCAATTAGAAATCTGATGCCGTCACCAAACACATTCTTTAAATTGTAGCCATTTGTTGAGTATTTTTTTGGTGTCTAATCTGCATATATATCACCATTAACCTTGATTTTCTTGACTGTATATATCTTAAATATCAACATATACACGTGTGATTTAGTTTACGAAGATTTTTCAATGCCTAGAACCTCGATCAGAGAGTAAAAAAGGCGTAAGGTTCACAATGATGTAAAATTAAAATGGGATAACGGGATAGGATTCGAGTTACATGAACAAGGGCCAAACCAACCACCCAAGAATGGAATCGTCAAGCGAAAACACTTGACAACCTCCTAGAAGCAGCTTTTCTTGCCACCAGACCTTTCTCCATCAATTAGGAATCTGATGCCGTCACTAAACACATTCCTTAAATTGTAGCCATTTGATTAGTGTTTTTTTTTGTGTCTAATCCGCATATATATCACCATTGCCCTTGATTTTCTTGGCTGTATATCTGTTAAATGTCAACATATACACGTGTGATTTAGTTTACGAAGATTTCTCAATGCCGAGAACCTCGTTCAGAGAGTAAAAAAGGCGTAAGGTTCACAATGGTGTAAAATTAAAATGAGATGTACTGGGCTAGGATTTGACTTACAGGAACAAGGGCCAAACCAACCACCCAAGAATGGAATCGACGAGCGAAAACACTTGACAACCTCCTAGAAGCAGCTTTTCTTGCCACCAGACCTTTCTCCATCAATTAAGAATCTGATGCCGTCACTAAACACATTCCTTAAATTGTAGCCATTTGTTGAGTATTTTTTTTGGTGTCAAATCCGCATATATATCACCATTGCCCTTGATTTTCTTGACTGTATATCTCATAAATGTCAACATCAACACGTGTGATTTAGTTTACGAAGATTTTTCAATGCCGAGAACCTCGATCAGAGAGTAAAAAAGGCGTAAGGTTCACAATGGTGTAAAATTAAAATGAGATATATCGGGCTAGGATTCGAGTTACAGGAAAAAGGGCCAAACCAACCACCCAAGATTGGAATCGTCGAGCGAAAACACTTGAGAACCTCCTAGAAGCAGCTTTTCTTGCCACCAGACCTTTCTCCATCAATTAGGAATCTGATGCCGTCACTAAACACATTCCTTAAATTGTAGCCATTTGATGAGTGTTTTTTTTGGTGTCTAATCCGCATATATATCACCATTGCCCTTGATTTTCTTGACCGTATATCTCTTAAATGTCAACATATACACGTGTGATTTAGTTTTCGAAGATTTCTCAATGCCGAGAACCGCGTTCAGAGAATAAAAAAGGCGTAAGGTTCACAATGGTGTAAAATTAAAATGGGATATACTGGGCTAGGAATCGAGTTACAAGAACAAGGGCCAAACCAACCACCCAAGAATGGAATCGTCGAGCGAAAACACTTGACAACCTCCTAGAAGCAGCTTTTCTTGCCACCAGACCTTTCTCCATCAATTAAGAATCTGATGCCGTCACTAAACACATTCCTTAAATTGTAGCCATTTGTTGAGTGTTTTTTGGTGTCTAATCCGCATATATATCACCATTGCCCTTGATATTCTTGATTGTATATCTCATAAATGTTAACATAAACACGTGTGATTTAGTTTACGAAGATTTTTCAATGCCGAGAGCCTCGATCAGAGAGTAAAAAAGGCGTAAGGTTCACAATGGTATAAAATTACAGGAAAAAGGGCCAAACCCACCAACCAAGAATGGAATCGTCGATCGAAAACACTTGACAACCTCCTAGAAGCAGCTTTTCTTGCCACCAGACCTTTCTCCATCAATTAAGAATCTGATGCCGTCACTAAACACATTCCTTAAATTGTAGCCATTTGTTGAGTGTTTTTTTGGTGTCTAATCCGCATATATATCACCATTGCCCTTGATATTCTTGATTGTATATCTCATAAATGTTAACATAAACACGTGTGATTTAGTTTACGAAGATTTTTCAATGCCGAGAACCTCGATCAGAGAGTAAAAAAGGCGTAAGGTTCACAATGGTATAAAATTACAGGAAAAAGGGCCAAACCCACCAACCTAGAAGCAGCTTTTCTTGCCACCAGACCTTTCTCCATCAATTAGGAATCTGATGCCGTCACTAAACACATTCCTTAAATTGTAGCCATTTGATGAGTGTTTTTTTTGGTGTCTAATCCGCATATATATCACCATTGCCCTTGATTTTCTTGACCGTATATCTCTTAAATGTCAACATATACACGTGTGATTTAGTTTACGAAGATTTCTCAATGCTGAGAAACTCGTTCAGAGTGTAAAAAAGGCGTAAGGTTCACAATGGTGTAAAATTAAAATGGGATATACCGGGCTAGGATTCGAGTTACAGGAACAAGGGCCAAACCAACCACCCAAGAATGGAATCGTCGAGCGAAAACACTCGACAACCTCCTAGAAGCAGCTTTTCCTTCCACCAGACCTTTCTCCATCAATTAAGAATCTGATGCCGTCACTAAACATACTCCTTAAATTGTAGCCATTTGTTGACTGTTTTTTTGGTGTCTAATCTGCATATATATCACCATTGCCCTTGATTTTCTTGATTGTATATCTCATAAATGTCAACATAAACACGTGTGATTTAGTTTACGAAGATTTTTCAATGCCGAGAACCTCGATCATAGAGTAAAAAAGGCGTAAGGTTCACAATGGTGTCCAATTAAAATGAGATATATCGGGCTAGGATTCGAGTTACAAGAACAAGGGCCAAACCAACCACCCAAGAATGGAATCGTCGAGCGAAAACACTCGACAACCTCCTAGAAGCAGCTTTTCCTTCCACCAGACCTTTCTCCATCAATTAAGAATCTGATGCCGTCACTAAACATATTCCTTAAATTGTAGCCATTTGTTGATTGTTTTTTTGGTGTCTAATATGCATATATATCACCGTTGACCATGATTTTCTTGGCTGTATATCTCTTAAATATCAACATATACACGTGTGATTTAGTTTACGAAGATTTTTCAATGCCTATAACCTCGATCAGAGAGTAAAAAAGGCGTATGGTTCACAATGGTGTAAAATTAAAATGGGATAACGGGATAGCATTCGAGTTACAGGAACAAAGGCCAAACCAACCACCCAAGAATGGAATCGTCGAGCGAAAACACTTGACAACCTCATAGAAGCAGCTTTTCTTGCCACCAGACCTTTCTCCATCAATTAGGAATCTGATGCCGTCACTAAACACATTCCTTAAATTGTAGCCATTTGATGAGTGTTTTTTTTTTGTGTCTAATCCGCATATATATCACCATTGCCCTTGATTTTCTTGACTGTATATCTCTTAAATGTCAACATATACACTTGTGATTTAGTTTACGAAGATTTCTCAATGCCGAGAACCTCGTTCAGAGAGTAAAAAAGGCGTAAGGTTCACAATGGTGTAAAATTAAAATGGGATATACTGGGATAGGATTCGAGTTACAGGAACAAGGGCCAAACCAACCACCCAAGAATGGAATCGTCGAGCGAAAACACTTGACAACCCCCTAGAAGCAGCTTTTCTTGCCACCAGACCTTTCTCCATCAATTAAGAATCTGATGCCGTCACTAAACACATTCCTTAAATTGTAGCCATTTGATAAGTGTTTTTTTGGTGTCTAATCCGCATATATATCACCATTGCCCTTGATTTTCTTGACTGTATATCTCTTAAGTGTCAACATATACACATGTGATTTAGTTTACGAAGATTTCTCAATGCCGAAAACCTCGATCAGAGAGTAAAAAAGGCGTAAGATTCAAAATGGTGTAAAATTAAAATGGGATGTACCGGGCTAGGATTCGGGTTACACGAACAAAGGCCAAACCAACCACCCAAGAATGGAATCGTCGTGCAAAAACACTTGACAACCTCCTAGAAGAAGCTTTTCTTGTCACCAGACCTTTCTCCATCAATTAGGAATCTGATGCTTTCACTAAACACATTCCTTAAGTTGTAGCCATTTGTTGAGTGTTTTTTTTTTGGTGTCTAATCCGCATATATATCACCATTGCCCTTGATTTTCTTGATTGTATATCTCTTAAATGTCAACATATACACGTGTGAGTTAGTTTACGAAGATTTCTCAATGCTGAGAAACTCGTTCAGAGAGTAAAAAAAGCGTAAGGTTCACAATGGTGTAAAATTAAAATGGGATATACCGGGCTAGGATTCGAGTTACAGGAACAAGGGCCAAACCAACCACCCAAGAATGGAAACGTCGAGCGAAAACACCCAAGAATGGAATATACCGGGCTAGGATTCGAGTTACAGGAACAAGGGCCAAACCACACTCGACAACCTCCTAGAAGCAGCTTTTCCTTCCACCAGACCTTTCTCCATCAATTAAGAATCTGATGCCGTCACTAAACATATTCCTTAAATTGTAGCCATTTGTTGACTGTTTTTTTGGTGTCTAATCTGCATATATATCACCATTGCCCTTGATTTTCTTGATTGTATATCTCATAAATGTCAACATAAACACGTGTGATTTAGTTTACGAAGATTTTTCAATGCCGAGAACCTCGATCATAGAGTAAAAAAGGCGTAAGGTTCACAATGGTGTCCAATTAAAATGAGATATATCGGGCTAGGATTCGAGTTACAGGAACAAGGGCCAAACCAACAACCCAAGAATGGAATCGTCGAGCGAAAACACTCGACAACCTCCTAGAAGCAGCTTTTCCTTCCACCAGACCTTTCTCCATCAATTAAGAATCTGATGTCGTCACTAAACATATTCCTTAAATTGTAGCCATTTGTTGATTGTTTTTTTGGTGTCTAATATGCATATATATCACCGTTAACCATGATTTTCTTGGCTGTATATCTCTTAAATATCAACATATACACGTGTGATTTAGTTTACGAAGATTTTTCAATGCCTAGAACCTCGATCAGAGAGTAAAAAAGGCGTATGGTTCACAATAGTGTTAAATTAAAATGGGATAACGGGATAGGATTCAAGTTACAGGAACAAAGGCCAAACCAACCACCCAAGAATGGAATCGTCGAGCGAAAACACTTGACAACCTCATAGAAGCAGCTTTTCTTGCCACCAGACCTTTCTCCATCAATTAGGAATCTGATTCCGTCACTAAACACATTCCTTAAATTGTAGCCATTTGATGAGTGTTTTTTTTGGTGTCTAATCCGCATATATATCACCATTGCCCTTGATTTTCTTGACTGTATATCTCTTAAATGTCAACATATACACTTGTGATTTAGTTTACGAAGATTTCTCAATGCCGAGAACCTCGTTCAGAGAGTAAAAAAGGCGTAAGGTTCACAATGGTGTAAAATTAAAATGGGATATACTAGGATAGGATTCGAGTTACAGGAACAAGGGCCAAACCAACCACCCAAGAATGGAATCGTCGAGCGAAAACACTTGACAACCCCCTAGAAGCAGCTTTTCTTGCCACCGGACCTTTCTCCATCAATTAAAAATCTGATGCCGTCACTAAACACATTCCTTAAATTGTAGCCATTTGATAAGTGTTTTTTTGGTGTCTAATCCGCATATATATCACCATTGCCCTTGATATTCTTGATTGTATATCTCATAAATGTTAACATAAACACGTGTGATTTAGTTTACGAAGATTTTTCAATGCCGAGAACCTCGATCAGAGAGTAAAAAAGGCGTAAGGTTCACAATGGTATAAAATTACAGGAAAAAGGGCCAAACCCACCAACCTAGAAGCAGCTTTTCTTGCCACCAGACCTTTCTCCATCAATTAGGAATCTGATGCCGTCACTAAACACATTCCTTAAATTGTAGCCATTTGATGAGTGTTTTTTTTGGTGTCTAATCCGCATATATATCACCATTGCCCTTGATTTTCTTGACCGTATATCTCTTAAATGTCAACATATACACGTGTGATTTAGTTTACGAAGATTTCTCAATGCTGAGAAACTCGTTCAGAGTGTAAAAAAGGCGTAAGGTTCACAATGGTGTAAAATTAAAATGGGATATACCGGGCTAGGATTCGAGTTACAGGAACAAGGGCCAAACCAACCACCCAAGAATGGAATCGTCGAGCGAAAACACTCGACAACCTCCTAGAAGCAGCTTTTCCTTCCACCAGACCTTTCTCCATCAATTAAGAATCTGATGCCGTCACTAAACATACTCCTTAAATTGTAGCCATTTGTTGACTGTTTTTTTGGTGTCTAATCTGCATATATATCACCATTGCCCTTGATTTTCTTGATTGTATATCTCATAAATGTCAACATAAACACGTGTGATTTAGTTTACGAAGATTTTTCAATGCCGAGAACCTCGATCATAGAGTAAAAAAGGCGTAAGGTTCACAATGGTGTCCAATTAAAATGAGATATATCGGGCTAGGATTCGAGTTACAAGAACAAGGGCCAAACCAACCACCCAAGAATGGAATCGTCGAGCGAAAACACTCGACAACCTCCTAGAAGCAGCTTTTCCTTCCACCAGACCTTTCTCCATCAATTAAGAATCTGATGCCGTCACTAAACATATTCCTTAAATTGTAGCCATTTGTTGATTGTTTTTTTGGTGTCTAATATGCATATATATCACCGTTGACCATGATTTTCTTGGCTGTATATCTCTTAAATATCAACATATACACGTGTGATTTAGTTTACGAAGATTTTTCAATGCCTATAACCTCGATCAGAGAGTAAAAAAGGCGTATGGTTCACAATGGTGTAAAATTAAAATGGGACAACGGGATAGCATTCGAGTTACAGGAACAAAGGCCAAACCAACCACCCAAGAATGGAATCGTCGAGCGAAAACACTTGACAACCTCATAGAAGCAGCTTTTCTTGCCACCAGACCTTTCTCCATCAATTAGGAATCTGATGCCGTCACTAAACACATTCCTTAAATTGTAGCCATTTGATGAGTGTTTTTTTTTTTGTGTCTAATCCGCATATATATCACCATTGCCCTTGATTTTCTTGACTGTATATCTCTTAAATGTCAATATATACACTTGTGATTTAGTTTACGAAGATTTCTCAATGCCGAGAACCTCGTTCAGAGAGTAAAAAAGGCGTAAGGTTCACAATGGTGTAAAATTAAAATGGGATATACTGGGATAGGATTCGAGTTACAGGAACAAGGGCCAAACCAACCACCCAAGAATGGAATCGTCGAGCGAAAACACTTGACAACCCCCTAGAAGCAGCTTTTCTTGCCACCAGACCTTTCTCCATCAATTAAGAATCTGATGCCGTCACTAAACACATTCCTTAAATTGTAGCCATTTGATAAGTGTTTTTTTGGTGTCTAATCCGCATATATATCACCATTGCCCTTGATTTTCTTGACTGTATATCTCTTAAGTGTCAACATATACACATGTGATTTAGTTTACGAAGATTTCTCAATGCCGAAAACCTCGATCAGAGAGTAAAAAAGGCGTAAGATTCAAAATGGTGTAAAATTAAAATGGGATGTACCGGGCTAGGATTCGGGTTACACGAACAAAGGCCAAACCAACCACCCAAGAATGGAATCGTCGTGCAAAAACACTTGACAACCTCCTAGAAGAAGCTTTTCTTGTCACCAGACCTTTCTCCATCAATTAGGAATCTGATGCTTTCACTAAACACATTCCTTAAGTTGTAGCCATTTGTTGAGTGTTTTTTTTTTGGTGTCTAATCCGCATATATATCACCATTGCCCTTGATTTTCTTGATTGTATATCTCTTAAATGTCAACATATACACGTGTGAGTTAGTTTACGAAGATTTCTCAATGCTGAGAAACTCGTTCAGAGAGTAAAAAAAGCGTAAGGTTCACAATGGTGTAAAATTAAAATGGGATATACCGGGCTAGGATTCGAGTTACAGGAACAAGGGCCAAACCAACCACCCAAGAATGGAAACGTCGAGCGAAAACACCCAAGAATGGAATATACCGGGCTAGGATTCGAGTTACAGGAACAAGGGCCAAACCACACTCGACAACCTCCTAGAAGCAGCTTTTCCTTCCACCAGACCTTTCTCCATCAATTAAGAATCTGATGCCGTCACTAAACATATTCCTTAAATTGTAGCCATTTGTTGACTGTTTTTTTGGTGTCTAATCTGCATATATATCACCATTGCCCTTGATTTTCTTGATTGTATATCTCATAAATGTCAACATAAACACGTGTGATTTAGTTTACGAAGATTTTTCAATGCCGAGAACCTCGATCATAGAGTAAAAAAGGCGTAAGGTTCACAATGGTGTCCAATTAAAATGAGATATATCGGGCTAGGATTCGAGTTACAGGAACAAGGGCCAAACCAACAACCCAAGAATGGAATCGTCGAGCGAAAACACTCGACAACCTCCTAGAAGCAGCTTTTCCTTCCACCAGACCTTTCTCCATCAATTAAGAATCTGATGTCGTCACTAAACATATTCCTTAAATTGTAGCCATTTGTTGATTGTTTTTTTGGTGTCTAATATGCATATATATCACCGTTAACCATGATTTTCTTGGCTGTATATCTCTTAAATATCAACATATACACGTGTGATTTAGTTTACGAAGATTTTTCAATGCCTAGAACCTCGATCAGAGAGTAAAAAAGGCGTATGGTTCACAATAGTGTAAAATTAAAATGGGATAACGGGATAGGATTCAAGTTACAGGAACAAAGGCCAAACCAACCACCCAAGAATGGAATCGTCGAGCGAAAACACTTGACAACCTCATAGAAGCAGCTTTTCTTGCCACCAGACCTTTCTCCATCAATTAGGAATCTGATTCCGTCACTAAACACATTCCTTAAATTGTAGCCATTTGATGAGTGTTTTTTTTGGTGTCTAATCCGCATATATATCACCATTGCCCTTGATTTTCTTGACTGTATATCTCTTAAATGTCAACATATACACTTGTGATTTAGTTTACGAAGATTTCTCAATGCCGAGAACCTCGTTCAGAGAGTAAAAAAGGCGTAAGGTTCACAATGGTGTAAAATTAAAATGGGATATACTAGGATAGGATTCGAGTTACAGGAACAAGGGCCAAACCAACCACCCAAGAATGGAATCGTCGAGCGAAAACACTTGACAACCCCCTAGAAGCAGCTTTTCTTGCCACCGGACCTTTCTCCATCAATTAAAAATCTGATGCCGTCACTAAACACATTCCTTAAATTGTAGCCATTTGATAAGTGTTTTTTTGGTGTCTAATCCGCATATATATCACCATTGCCCTTGATTTTCTTGACTGTATATCTCTTAAGTGTCAACATATACACATGTGATTTAGTTTACGAAGATTTCTCAATGCCGAGAACCTCGATCAGAGAGTAAAAAAGGCGTAAGATTCAAAATGGTGTAAAATTAAAATGGGATGTACCGGGCTAGGATTCGGGTTACACGAACAAAGGCCAAACCAACCACCCAAGAATGGAATGGTCGTGCAAAAACACTTGACAACCTCCTAGAAGCAGCTTTTCTTGCCACCAGACCTTTCTCCATCAATTAGGAATCTGATGCTTTCACTAAACACATTCCTTAAGTTGTAGCCATTTGTTGAGTGTTTTTTTTTTTTGTGTCTAATCCGCATATATATCACCATTGCCCTTGATTTTCTTGATTGTATATCTCTTAAATGTCAACATATACACGTGTGAGATAGTTTACGAAGATTTCTCAATGCTGAGAAACTCGTTCAGAGTGTAAAAAAGGCGTAAGGTTCACAATGGTGTAAAATTAAAATGGGATATACCGGGCTAGGATTCGAGTTACAGGAACAAGGGCCAAACCAACCACCCAAGAATGGAATCGTCGAGCGAAAACACTCGACAACCTCCTAGAAGCAGCTTTTCCTTCCACCAGACCTTTCTCCATCAATTAAGAATCTGATGCCGTCACTAAACATATTCCTTAAATTGTAGCCATTTGTTGACTGTTTTTTTGGTGTCTAATCTGCATATATATCACCATTGCCCTTGATTTTCTTGATTGTATATCTCATAAATGTCAACATAAACACGTGTGATTTAGTTTACGAAGATTTTTCAATGCCGAGAACCTCGATCATAGAGTAAAAAAGGCGTAAGGTTCACAATGGTGTCCAATTAAAATGAGATATATCGGGCTAGGATTCGAGTTACAGGAACAAGGGCCAAACCAACCACCCAAGAATGGAATCGTCGAGCGAAAACACTCGACAACCTCCTAGAAGCAGCTTTTCCTTCCACCAGACCTTTCTCCATCAATTAAGAATCTGATGCCGTCACTAAACATATTCCTTAAATTGTCGCCATTTGTTGATTGTTTTTTTGGTGTCTAATATGCATATATATCACCGTTGACCATGATTTTCTTGGCTGTATATCTCTTAAATATCAACATATACACGTGTGATTTAGTTTACGAAGATTTTTCAATGCCTAGAACCTCGATCAGAGAGTAAAAAAGGCGTATGGTTCACAATGGTGTAAAATTAAAATGGGATAACGGGATAGGATTCGAGTTACAGGAACAAAGGCCAAACCAACCACCCAAGAATGGAATCGTCGAGCGAAAACACTTGACAACCTCATAGAAGCAGCTTTTCTTGCCACCAGACCTTTCTCCATCAATTAGGAATCTGACGCCGTCACTAAACACATTCCTTAAATTGTAGCCATTTGATGAGTGTTTTTTTTTGGTGTCTAATCCGCATATATATCACCATTGCCCTTGATTTTCTTGACTGTATATCTCTTAAATGTCAACATATACACTTGTGATTTAGTTTACGAAGATTTCTCAATGCCGAGAACCTCGTTCAGAGAGTAAAAAAGGCGTAAGGTTCACAATGGTGTAAAATTAAAATGGGATATACTGGGATAGGATTCGAGTTACAGGAACAAGGGCCAAACCAACCACCCAAGAATGGAATCGTCGAGCGAAAACACTTGACAACCCCCTAGAAGCAGCTTTTCTTGCAACCAGACCTTTCTCCATCAATTAAGAATCTGATGCCGTCACTAAACACATTCCTTAAATTGTAGCCATTTGATAAGTGTTTTTTTGGTGTCTAATCCGCATATATATCACCATTGCCCTTGATTTTCTTGACTGTATATCTCTTAAGTGTCAACATATACACATGTGATTTAGTTTACGAAGATTTCTCAATGCCGAGAACCTCGATCAGAGAGTAAAAAAGGCGTAAGATTCAAAATGGTGTAAAATTAAAATGGGATGTACCGGGCTAGGATTCGGGTTACACGAACAAAGGCCAAACCAACCACCCAAGAATGGAATCGTCGTGCAAAAACACTTGACAACCTCCTAGAAGAAGCTTTTCTTGCCACCAGACCTTTCTCCATCAATTAGGAATCTGATGCTTTCACTAAACACATTCCTTAAGTTGTAGCCATTTGTTGAGTGTTTTTTTTTTTGGTGTCTAATCCGCATATATATCACCATTGCCCTTGATTTTCTTGATTGTATATCTCTTAAATGTCAACATATACACGTGTGAGTTAGTTTACGAAGATTTCTCAATGCTGAGAAACTCGTTCAGAGAGTAAAAAAAGCGTAAGGTTCACAATGGTGTAAAATTAAAATGGGATATACCGGGCTAGGATTCGAGTTACAGGAACAAGGGCCAAACCAACCACCCAAGAATGGAATCGTCGAGCGAAAACACTCGACAACCTCCTAGAAGCAGCTTTTCCTTCCACCAGACCTTTCTCCATCAATTAAGAATCTGATGCCGTCACTAAACATATTCCTTAAATTGTAGCCATTTGTTGACTGTTTTTTTGGTGTCTAATCTGCATATATATCACCATTGCCCTTGATTTTCTTGATTGTATATCTCATAAATGTCAACATAAACACGTGTGATTTAGTTTACGAAGATTTTTCAATGCCGAGAACCTCGATCATAGAGTAAAAATGGCGTAAGGTTCACAATGGTGTCCAATTAAAATGAGATATATCGGGCTAGGATTCGAGTTACAGGAACAAGGGCCAAACCAACAACCCAAGAATGGAATCGTCGAGCGAAAACACTCGACAACCTCCTAGAAGCAGCTTTTCCTTCCACCAGACCTTTCTCCATCAATTAAGAATCTGATGCCGTCACTAAACATATTCCTTAAATTGTAGCCATTTGTTGATTGTTTTTTTGGTGTCTAATATGCATATATATCACCGTTGACCATGATTTTCTTGGCTGTATATCTCTTAAATATCAACATATACACGTGTGATTTAGTTTACGAAGATTTTTCAATGCCTAGAACCTCGATCAGAGAGTAAAAAAGGCGTATGGTTCACAATGGTGTAAAATTAAAATGGGATAACGGGATAGGATTCAAGTTACAGGAACAAAGGCTAAACCAACCACCCAAGAATGGAATCGTCGAGCGAAAACACTTGACAACCTCATAGAAGCAGCTTTTCTTGCCACCAGACCTTTCTCCATCAATTAGGAATCTGATTCCGTCACTAAACACATTCCTTAAATTGTAGCCATTTGATGAGTGTTTTTTTTGGTGTCTAATCCGCATATATATCACCATTGCCCTTGATTTTCTTGACTGTATATCTCTTAAATGTCAACATATACACTTGTGATTTAGTTTACGAAGATTTCTCAATGCCGAGAACCTCGTTCAGAGAGTAAAAAAGGCGTAAGGTTCACAATGGTGTAAAATTAAAATGGGATATACTGGGATAGGATTCGAGTTACAGGAACAAGGGCCAAACCAACCACCCAAGAATGGAATCGTCGAGCGAAAACACTCGACAACCTCCTAGAAGCAGCTTTTCCTTCCACCAGACCTCTCTCCATCAATTAAGAATCTGATGCCGTCACTAAACATATTCCTTAAATTGTAGCCATTTGTTGACTGTTTTTTTGGTGTCTAATCTGCATATATATCACCATTGCCCTTGATTTTCTTGATTGTATATCTCATAAATGTCAACATAAACACGTGTGATTTAGTTTACGAAGATTTTTCAATGCCGAGAACCTCGATCATAGAGTAAAAAAGGCGTAAGGTTCACAATGGTGTCAAATTAAAATGAGATATATCGGGCTAGGATTCGAGTTACAGGAACAAGGGCCAAACCAACCACCCAAGAATGGAATCGTCGAGCGAAAACACTTGACAACCTCCTAGAAGTAGCTTTTCTTGCCACCAGACCTTTCTCCATCAATTAGGAATCTGATGCCGTCACCAAACACATTCCTTAAATTGTAGCCATTTGTTGAGTGTTTTTTTTTTGTGTCTAATCTGCATATATATATATATATATATCACCATTGACCACGATTTTCTTGACTGTATATCTCTTAAATATCAACATATACACGTGTGATTTAGTTTACGAAGATTTTTCAATGCCTAGAACCTCGATCAGAGAGTAAAAAAGGCGTAAGGTTCACAATGGTGTAAAATTAAAATGGGAAAACGGGATAGGATTCGAGTTACAGGAACATGGGCCAAACCAACCACCCAAAAATGGAATCATCGAGCGAAAACACTTGACAACCTCCGAGAAGCAGCTTTTCTTGCCACCAGACCTTTCTCCATCAATTAGGAATCTGATGACGTCACTAAACACATTCCTTAAATTGTAGCCATTTGATGAGTGTTTTTTTTTGGTGTCTAATCCGCATATATATCACCATTGCCCTTGATTTTCTTGACTGTATATCTCTTAAATGTCAACACATACACGTGTGATTTAGTTTACGAAGATTTCTCAATGCCGAGAACCTCGATCAGAGAGTAAAAAAGGCGTAAGATTCAAAATGGTGTAAAATTAAAATGGGATATACCGGGCTAGGATTCGGGTTACATGAACAAAGGCCAAACCAACCACCCAAGAATGGAATCGTCGTGCAAAAACACTTGACAACCTCCTAGAAGCAGCTTTTCTTGCCACCAGACCTTTCTCCATCAATTAGGAATCTGATGCTTTCACTAAACACATTCCTTAAGTTGTAGCCATTTGTTGAGTGTTTTTTTTTTGGTGTCTAATCCGCATATATATCACCATTGCCCTTGAATTTCTTGATTGTATATCTCTTAAATGTCAACATATACACGTGTGAGTTAGTTTACGAAGATTTCTCAATGCTGAGAAACTCGTTCAGAGAGTAAAAAAGGCGTAAGGTTCACAATGGTGTAAAATTAAAATGGGATATACCGGGCTAGGATTCGAGTTACAGGAACAAGGGCCAAACCAACCACCCAAGAATGGAATCGTCGAGCGAAAACACTCGACAACCTCCTAGAAGCAGCCTTTCCTTCCACCAGACCTTTCTCCATCAATTAAGAATCTGATGCCGTCACTAAACATATTCCTTAAATTGTAGCCATTTGTTGATTGTTTTTTTGGTGTCTAATCTGCATATATATCACCGTTGACCATGATTTTCTTGGCTGTATATCTCTTAAATATCAACATATACACGTGTGATTTAGTTTTAGAAGATTTTTCAATGCCTAGAACCTCGATCAGAGAGTAAAAAAGGCGTATGGTTCACAATGGTGTAAAATTAAAATGGGATAACGGGATAGGATTCGAGTTACAGGAACAAAGGCCAAACCAACCACCCAAGAATGGAATCGTCGAGCAAAAACACTTGACAACCTCATAGAAGCAGCTTTTCTTGCCACCAGACCTTTCTCCATCAATTAGGAATCTGATGCCGTCACTAAACACATTCCTTAAATTGTAGCCATTTGATGAGTGTTTTTTTGGTGTCTAATCCGCATATATATCACCATTGCCCTTGATTTTCTTGACTGTATATCTCTTAAATGTCAACATATACACTTGTGATTTAGTTTACGAAGATTTCTCAATGCCGAGAACCTCGTTCAGAGAGTAAAAAAGGCGTAAGGTTCACAATGGTGTAAAATTAAAATGGGATATACTGGGATAGGATTCGAGTTACAGGAACAAGGGCCAAACCAACCACCCAAGAATGGAATCGTCGAGCGAAAACACTTGACAACCCCCTAGAAGCAGCTTTTCTTGCCACCGGACCTTTCTCCATCAATTAAGAATCTGATGCCGTCACTAAACACATTCCTTAAATTGTAGCCATTTGATAAGTGTTTTTTTGGTGTCTAATCCGCATATATATCACCATTGCCCTTGATTTTCTTGACTGTATATCTCTTAAGTGTCAACATATACACATGTGATTTAGTTTACGAAGATTTCTCAATGCCGAGAACCTCGATCAGAGAGTAAAAAAGGCGTAAGATTCAAAATGGTGTAAAATTAAAATGGGATGTACCGGGCTAGGATTCGGGTTACACGAACAAAGGCCAAACCAACCACCCAAGAATGGAATCGTCGTGCAAAAACACTTGACAACGTCCTAGAAGCAGCTTTTCTTGCCACCAGACCTTTCTCCATCAATTAGGAATCTGATGCTTTCACTAAACACATTCCTTAAGTTGTAGCCATTTGTTGAGTGTTTTTTTTTGTGTCTAATCCGCATATATATCACCATTGCCCTTGATTTTCTTGATTGTATATCTCTTAAATGTCAACATATACACGTGTGAGTTAGTTTACGAAGATTTCTCAATGCTGAGAAACTCGTTCAGAGAGTAAAAAAGGCGTAAGGTTCACAATGGTGTAAAATTAAAATGGGATATACCGGGATAGGATTCGAGTTACAGGAACAAGGGCCAAACCAACCACCCAAGAATGGAATCGTCGAGCGAAAACACCCGACAACCTCCTAGAAGCAGCTTTTCCTTCCACCAGACCTTTCTCCATGAATTAAGAATCTGATGCCGTCACTAAACATATTCCTTAAATTGTAGCCATTTGTTGACTGTTTTTTTGGTGTCTAATCTGCATATATATCACCATTGCCCTTAATTTTCTTGATTGTATATCTCATAAATGTCAACATAAACACGTGTGATTTAGTTTACGAAGATTTTTCAATGCCGAGAACCTCGATCATAGAGTAAAAAAGGCGTAAGGTTCACAATGGTGTAAAATTAAAATGGGATATACCGGGCTAGGATTCGAGTTACAGGAACAAGGGCCAAACCAACCACCCAAAAACAGAATCGTCGAGCGAAAACACTTGACAACCCCCTAGAAGCAGCTTTTCTTGCCACCGGACCATTCTCCATCAATTAAGAATCTGAGGCCGTCACTAAACACATTCCTTAAATTGTAGCCATTTGTTGAGTGTTTTTTTTTTTGGTGTCTAATCCGCATATATATCACCATTGCCCTTGATTTTCTTGACTGTATATCTCTTAAATGTCAACATATACACATGTGATTTAGTTTACGAAGATTTCTCAATGCCGAGAACCTCGATCAATGAGTAAAAAAGGCGTAAGATTCAAAATGGTCAATGAGTAAAAAAGGCGTAAGATTTCTCAATGCCGAGAACCTCGATCAATGTGATTTAGTTTACGAAGATTTCTTAAATGTCAACATATACACATGTGATATACCGGGCTAGGATTCGAGTTACAGGAACAAGGCCAAAACCAACCACCAAAGAATGGAATCGTCGATCGAAATTACTTGACAGCCTCCTAGAAGTAGCTTTTCTTGCCACCAGACCTTTCTCCATCAATAAGGAATCAGATGCCGTCACTAAACACAATCCTTAAATTGTAGCCATTTGTTGAGTGTGTTTTTGGTGTCTAATCCGCATATATATCACCACTGCCCTTGATTTTCTTGACTGTATATCTCTTAAATGTCAACATTTACACGTGTGATTTAGTTTACGTAGATTTTTCAACGCCGAGAACCTCGAATAGAGAGTAAAAAGTCGTAAGGTTCACAATGGTGTAAAATTAAGATGGGAAATACCGGGCTAGTATTCGAGTTACAGGAACAAGGGCCAAACCAACCGCCCAAAAATGGAATCGTCGAGCGAAAACACTTGATAAACTCCTAGAAGCAGATTTTCTTGCCACCAGACCTTTCTCCATCAATAAGAATCAGATGCCGTCACTAAACACATTCCTTAAATTATAGCCATTTGTTGAGTGTTTTTTTTTGGTGTCTAATCCGCATATATCACCACTGCCCTTGATTTTCTTGACTGTATATCTCTTAAATGTCAACATTTACACGTGCGATTTAGTTTACGTAGATTTTTCAATGCCGAGAACCTCGATCAGAGAGTAAAAAAGGCGTAAGGTTCACAATGGTGTAAAATTAAGATGGGATATACCGGCCTAGGATTCGAGTTATAGGAACGAGGTCAAAACCAACCACCCAAAAATGAAATCGTTGAGCGAAAACACTTGACAACCTCGTAGAAGCAGCTTTTCTTGCCACCAAACCTTTCTCCATCAATTAGGAATCTGATGCCGTCACTAAACACATTCCTTAAATTGTAGCCATTTGTTGAGTATTTTTTTTTGGTGTCTAATCCGCATATATATCACCATTGCCCTTGATTTTCTTGACTGTATATCTCTTAAATGTCAACATATACACGTGTGATTTAGTTTACGAAGATTTTTCAATGCCGAGAACCTCGATCAGAGAGTAAAAAAGGCATAAGGTTCAGAATTGTGTAAAATTAAAATGGGATATACCGGGCTAGGATTCGAGTTACAGGAACAAGGGCCAAACCAACCACCCAAGAATGGAATCGTCGAGCGAAAACACTTGACAACCTCCAAGAAGCAGCTTTTCTTTCCACCAGACATTTCTCCATCAATTAGGAATCTGATGCCGTCACTAAACACATTCCTTAAATTGTAGCCATTTGTTGAGTGTTTTTTTTTTGGTGTCTAATCCGCATATATATCACCATTGCCCTTGATTTTCATGACTGTATATCTCTTAAATGTCAACATACACACGTATGATTTAGTTTACAAAGATTTTTCAATGCCGAGAGCCTCGATCAGAGAGTAAAAAAGGCGTAAGGTTCACAATGGTGTAAAATTAAAATGGGATATACCGGGCTAGGATTCGAGTTACAGGAACAAGGGCCAAACCAACCACCCAAGAATGGAATCGTCGAGCGAAAACACTTGACAACCTCCTAGAAGCAGCTTTTCTTTCCACCAGACCTTTCTCCATCAATTAGGAATCTGATGCCGTCACTAAACACATTCCTTAAATTGTAGCCATTTGTTGAGTGTTTTTTTTTGGTGTCTAATCCGCATATATATCACCATTGCCCTTGATTTTCTTGACTGTATATCTCATAAATGTCAACATATACACGTGTGATTTAGTTTACGAAGATTTCTCAATGCCGAGAACCACGTTCAGAGAGTAAAAAAGGCGTAAGGTTCACAATGGTGTAAAATTAAAATGGGATATACCGGGCTAGGATTCGAGTTACAGGAACAAGGGCCAAACCAACCACCCAAAAATGGAATCGTCGAGCGAAAACACTTGACAACCTCCTAGAAGCAGCTTTTCTTTCCACCAGACCTTTCTCCATCAATTAGGAATCTGATGCCGTCACTAAACACATTCCTTAAATTGTAGCCATTTGTTGAGTGTTTTTTTTTGTGTCTAATCCGCATATATATCACCATTGCCCTTGATTTTCATGACTGTATATCTCTTAAATGTCAACATACACACGTATGATTTAGTTTACAAAGATTTTTCAATGCCGAGAGCCTCGATCAGAGAGTAAAAAAGGCGTAAGGTTAACAATGATATAAAATTAAAATGGAATATACCGGGCTAGGAATCGAGTTATACGAACAAGTGCCAAACCAACCACCCGAGAATTGAATCGTCGAGCGAAAACACTTGACAAACTCCTACAAGCAGCTTTTCTTGCCACCAGAACTTTCTCCATCAATTAGGAATTTGATGCCGTCACTAAACACATTCCTTAAATTGTAGCCATTTAGTGAGTGTTTTTTTTTTTGTGTTTAATCCGCAAATATATCACCATTGCCCTTGATTTTCTTGTCTGTATATCTTTTAAATGTCAACATATACACGTGTGATTTAGTTTAAGAAGATTTTTGAATGTCGTGAACCTCGATCAGAGAGTAAAAAAGGCATAAGGTTCACAATGGTGTAAAATTAAAATGAGATATACCGGTCTAGGATTCGAGTTACAGGAACAAGGGCCAAACCAACCACCCAAGAATGGAATCGTCGAGCGAAAACACTAGACAACCTCTTAGAAGCAGCTTTTCTTGACACCAGATCTTTCTCCATCAATTATGAATCTGATGCCGTCACTAAACACAATCCTTAAATTGTAGCCATTTATTGAGTGTTTTTTTGGTGTCTAATCCGCATATATATCACCATTGCCCTTGATTTTCTTGATTGTATATCTCTTAAATGACAACATATACACGTGTGACTTAGTTTACGAAGATTTCTCAATGCCGAGAACCTCGATTAGAGAGTAAAAAAGGCGTAAGGTTCACAATGGTGTAAAATTAAAATGGGATATACCTCGCTAGGATTCGAGTTACAGGAACAAGGACCAAACCAACCACCAAAGAATGGAATCGTTGATCGAAATTACTTGACAGCCTCCTAGAAGTAGCTTTTCTTGCCACCAGACCTTTCTCCATCAATAAGGAATCAGATGCCGTCACTAAACACAATCCTTAAATTGTAGCCATTTGTTGAGTGTTTTTTTGGTGTCTAATCCGCATATATATCACCACTGCCCTTGATTTTCTTGACTGTATATCTCTTAAATGTCAACATTTACACGTGTGATTTAGTTTACGTAGATTTTTCAACGCCGAGAACCTCGAATAGAGAGTAAAAAGTCGTAAGGTTCACAACGGTGTAAAATTAAGATGGGATATACCGGGCTAGTATTCGAGTTACAGGAACAAGGGCCAAACCAACCGCCCAAAAATGGAATCGTCGAGCGAAAACACTTGATAACCTCCTAGAAGCAGCTTTTCTTGCCACCAGACCTTTCTCCATCAATAAGAATCAGATGCCGTCACTAAACACATTCCTTAAATTATAGCCATTTGTTGAGTGTTTTTTTTGGTGTCTAATCCGCATATATCACCACTGCCCTTGATTTTCTTGACTGTATATCTCTTAAATGTCAACATTTACACGTGTGATTTAGTTTACGTAGATTTTTCAATGCCGAGAACCTCGATCAGAGAGTAAAAAAGGCGTAAGGTTCACAATGGTGTAAAATTAAGATGGGATATACCGGCCTAGGATTCGAATTATAGGAACAAGGTCAAAACCAACCACCCAAAAATGAAATCGTTGAGCGAAAACACTTGACAACCTCGTAGAAGCAGCTTTTCTTGCCACCAAACCTTTCTCCATCAATTAGGAATCTGATACCGTCACTAAACACATTCCTTAAATTGTAGCCATTTGTTGAGTGTTTTTTTTTGGTGTCTAATCCGCATATATATCACCATTGCCCTTGATTTTCTTGACTGTATATCTCTTAAATGTCAACATATACACGTGTGATTTAGTTTACGAAGATTTTTCAATGCCGAGAACCTCGATCAGAGAGTAAAAAAGGCGTAAGGTTCACAATGGTGTAAAATTAAGATGGGATATACCAGGCTAGAATTCGAGTTACAGGAACAAGGTCAAAACCAACCACCCAAAAATGAAATCGTTGAGCGAAAACACTTGATAACCTCGTAGTAGCAGCTTTTCTTGCCACCGGACCTCTCTCCATCAATTAGGAATATGATGCCGTCACTAAACACATTTCTTAAATTGTAGCAATTTGTTGAGCGTTTTTTTTTGTGTCTAATCCGCATATATATCACTATTGCCCTTGATTTTCTTGACTGTATATCTCTTAAATGTCAACATATACACGTGTGATTTAGTTTACGATGATTTTTCAATGCCGTGAACCTCGATTAGAGAGTAAAAAAGGCGTAAGGTTCACAATGGTGTAAAATTAAAATGGGATATACCGGGCTAGGATTCGAGTTACAGGAACAAGGGCTAAACCAACCACCCAAGAATGAAATCGTCGAGCGAAATTAGTTGACAACCTCCTAGAAGCAGCTTTTCTTGCCACCAGACCTTTCTCCATCAATAATGAATCAGATGTCGTCCCTAAACACATTCCTTAAATTGTAGCCATTTGTTGAGTGTGTTTTTTTGGTGTCTAATCCGCATATATATCACCACTGCCCTTGATTTTCTTGACTGTATATCTCTTAAATGTCAACATATACACGTGTGATTTAGTTTATGAAGATTTTTCAAATGCGAGAACCTCGATCAGAGAGTAAAAAAGGCGTAAGGTTCACAATGGTGTAAAATTAAGATGGGATATACCGGGCTAGGATTCGAGTT
This sequence comes from Helianthus tuberosus, assembly GCA_030545235.1. NCBI lineage: Eukaryota > Viridiplantae > Streptophyta > Magnoliopsida > Asterales > Asteraceae > Helianthus > Helianthus tuberosus. The sequence goes on along the minus strand of CM060387.1, from coordinate 39,851,458 downwards.
ACAGCAACAAGGTCCAAACCAACCACCAAAAAATGAAATCGTTGAGCGAAATCACTTGACAAGCTTGTAGAAGCAGCTTTTTTTGCCACCAGACCTTTCTGCATCAATTAGGAATCCGATGCCGTCACTAAACACATTCCTTAAATTGTAGCCATTTGTTGAGTGTTTTTTTTGTGTCTAATCCGCATATATATCACCATTGCCATTGATTTTCTTGACTGTATATCTCTTAAATGTCAACATATAGACGTGTGATTTAGTTTACGAAGATTTTTCAATGCCGAGAACCTCGATCAGAGAGTAAAAAAGGCGTAAAGTTCACAATGGTGTAAAATTAAAATGGGATATACCGGGCTAGGATTCGAGTTACAGGAACAAGGGCCAAACCAACCACCCAAGAATGGAATCGTCGAGCGAAAACACTTGACAACCTCCTAGAAGCAGCTTTTCTTGCCACCAGACCTTTCTCCATCAATTAGGAATCTGATGCCGTCACTAAACACATTCCTTAAATTGTAGCCAATTGTTGAGTGTTTTTTTTGGTGTCTAATCCGCATATGTATCACCGTTGCCCTTGATTTTATTGATTGTATATCTCTTAAATGTCAACATATACACGTGTGATTTAGTTTACGAAGAAATTTCAATGCCGAAAACCTCGATCATAGAGTAAAAAAGGGGTAAAGTTCAAAATGGTGTAAAATTAAAATGGGATATACCGGGCTAGAATTCGAGTTACCGGAAAAGGGCCAAATCAACCACCCAAGAATGGAATTGTCGAGCGAAAACAATTGACAACCTCCTAGAAGCTTCTTTTCTTGTCACCAGGCCTTTCTCCATCAATTAGGAATCTGATGCCATCACTAAACACATTCCTTAAATTGTAGCCATTTGTTGAGTGTTTTTTTGTGTCTAATCCGCATATATATCACCATTGCCCTTGATTTTATTGACTGTATATCTCTTAAATGTCAACATATACACGTGTGATTTAGTTTACGAAGATTTTTCAATGCAGAGAACCTCGATCATAGAGTAAAAAAGGGGTAAGGTTCACAATGGTGTAAAATTAAAATGAGATATACCGGGCTAGGATTCGAGTTACAGGAACAAGGGCCAAACCAACCACCCAAGAATGGAATCGTCGAGCGAAAACACTTGACAACCTTCTAGAAGCAGCTTTTCTTTCCACCAGACCCTTCTCCATCAATTAGGAATCTGATGCCGTCACTAAACACATTCCTTAAATTGTTGCCATTTGTTGAGTGTTTTTTTTGGTGTCTAATCCTCATATATATCACCATTGCCCTTGATTTTCTTAACTGTATATCTCTTAAATGTCAACATATACACGTGTGATTTTGTTTACGAAGATTTTTCAATACTAAGAACCTCGATCAGAGTGTAAAAAAGGAGTAAGGTTCACAATGGTGTAAAACTAAAATGGGATAACCGGACTAGGATTCGAGTTACAGGAATAAGGGCCAAACCAACAACCCAAGAATGGAATCGTTGAGTGAAAATACTTGACAACCTCCTAGAGGCAGCTTTTCTTTCCACCAGACCTTTCTCCATCAATTAGGAATCTGATGCCATCACTAAACACATTCCTTAAATTGTAGCCATTTGTTGAGTGTTTTTGGTGTCTAATCCGCATATATATCACCATTGCCCTTGATTTTATTGACTGTATATCTTTTAAATGTCAATATATACACGTGTGATTTAGTTTACCAAGATTTTTCAATGCCAAGAACCTCGACCAGAGAGTAAAAAAGGTGTAAGGTTCACAATGGTGTAAAAATAAAATGGGATATACCGGGCTAGGATTCGGGTTACAGGAACAAGGGCCAAACCAACCACCCAAGAATGGAATCGTCGAGCGAAAACACTTGACAACCTCCTAGAAGCAGCTTTTCTTGCCACCAGAACTTTCTCCAACAATTAGGAATCTGATCCCGTCATTAAACACAATCCTTTAATTGTAGCCATTTGTTGAGTGTTTTTTTTGTGTCTAATCCGCATATATATCACCATTGCCCTTGATTTTCTTGACTGTATAACTATTAAATGTCAACATATATACGTGTGATTTAGTTTACGGAGATTTTTCAATGCCCAGATCCTCGATCAGAGAGTAAAAATGGCGTAAGGTTCATAATGGTGTAAAATTAAAATGGGATATACCGGGTTAGGATTCGAGTTACAGGAACAAAGGCCAAACCAACCACCCAAGAATGGAATCGTCGAGCGAAAACACTTGAAAACCTCCTAGAAGCAGCTTTTCTTGCCACCAGACCTTTCACCATCAATTAGGAATCTGATGCCGTCACTAAACACATTCCTTAAATTGTAGCCATTTGTTGAGTGTTTTTTTTTGGTGTCTAATCCGCGTATATATCACCATTGCCCTTGATTTTATTGATTGTTTATCTCTTAAATGTCAACATATACACATGTGACTTAGTTTACGAAGATTTTTCAATGCCGAGAACCTCGATCATAGAGTAAAAATGGGGTAAGGTTCATAATGGTGTAAAATTAAAATGGGATATACCGGGCTAGGATTAGAGTTACAGGAACAAGGGGCAAATCAACCACCCAAGAATTGGATCGTCGAGCGAAATCACTTGACAACCTCCTAGAAGCAGCTTTTCTTTCCACTAGACCTTTCTGCATCAATTAGAAATCTAATGCCGTCACTAAACACATTCCTTAAATTGTAGCCATTTGTTGAGTGTTTATTTTTGTGTTTAATCCGCATATATATCACCATTGGCCTTGATTTTCTTGACGGTATATCTCTTAAATGTCAAGATATACACGTGTAATTTAGTTTACGAAGATTTTTCAATGCCGAGAACCTCGATCAGAGAGTAAAAAAGGCGTAAGGTTCACAATGGTGTAAAATTAAAGTGGGATATACCGGACTAGGATTCGAGTTACAGGAACAAGGGCCAAACCAACCACCCAAGAATGGAATCGTCGAGCGAAAACACTTGACAACCTCCTAGAAGCAGCTTTTCTTACCACCAGACCATTCTCTATCACTTAGTAATCTGATGCCTTCACTAAACACATTCCTTAAATTTTAGCCATTTGTTGAGTGTTTTTTTTTTCTGTCTAATACGCTTATATATCACCATTGCCCTTGATTTTATTGACTGTATATCTCTTAAATGTCAACATATACACGTGTGATTTAGTTTACGAAGATTTTTCAATGCCGAGAACCTCGATCAAATAGTAAAAAAGGGGTAAGGTTCATAATGGTGTAAAATTAAAATGGGATATACCTGGCTAGGATTCGAGTTACAGGAACTAGGGACAAACCAACCACCCAAGAATGGAATCGTCGAGCGAAAACACTTGACAACCTCCTAGAAGCAGTTTTTTTTTGCCACCAGACTTTTCTCCATCAATTAGGAATCTGATGCCGTCACTAAACACATTCCTTAAATTGTAGCCATTTGTTGAGTGTTTTTTTTGGTGTCTAATCCGCATATATATCACCATTGCCCTTGATTTTATTGATTGTTTATCTCTTAAATGTCAACATATACACATGTGATTTAGTTTACGAAGATTTTTCAATGCCGAGAACCTCGATCATAGAGTAAAAAAGGGGTACAGTTCATAATGGTGTAAAATTAAAATGGGATATACGGGGTAGGATTAGAGTTACAGGAACAAGGGGCAAATCAACCACCCAAGAATTGGATCGTCGAGCGAAATCACTTAACAACCTCCTAGAAGCAGCTTTTCTTTCCACTAGACCTTTCTGCATCAATTAGAAATCTAATGCCGTCACTAAACATATTCCTTAAATTGTAGCCATTTGTTGAGTGTTATTTTTTGTGTCTAATCCGCATATATATCACCATTGCCCTTGATTTTCTTAACTCTATAACTCTTAAATGTCAATATATATACGTGTGATTTAGTTTACGAAGATTTTTCAATCCTCAGAACCTCGATCAGAGAGTAAAAATGGCGTAAGGTTCATAATGGTGTAAAATTAAAATATGATATACCGGGCTAGGATTCGAGTTACAGGAACAAAGGCCAAACCAACCACCCAAGAATGGAATCGTCGAGCGAAAACACTTGAAAACCTCCTAGAAGCAGCTTTTCTTGCCACCAGACCTTTCTCCATCAATTAGGAATCTGATGCCGTCACTAAACACATTCCTTAAATTGTAGCCATTTGTTGAGTGTTTTTTTTTGGTGTCTAATCCGCATATATATCACCATTGCCCTTGATTTTATTGATTGTTTATCTCTTAAATGTCAACATATACACATGTGATTTAGTTTACGAAGATTTTTCAATGCCGAGAACCTCGATCATAGAGTAAAAAAGGGGTAAGGTTCATAATGGTGTAAAATTAAAATGGGATATACCGGGCTAGGATTAGAGTTACAGGAACAAGGGGCAAATCAACCACCCAAGAATTGGATCGTCGAGCGAAATCACTTGACAACCTCCTAGAAGCAGCTTTTCTTTCCACTAGACCTTTCTGCATCAATTAGAAATCTAATGCCGTCACTAAACATATTCCTTAAATTGTAGCCATTTGTTGAGTGTTTTTTTGTGTCTAATCCGCATATATATCACCATTGCCCATGATTTTCTTGACTGTATAACTCTTAAATGTCAACATATATACGTGTGATTTAGTTTACGAAGATTTTTCAATGCCGAGAACCTCGATTAGAGAGTAAAAATGGCGTAAGGTTCATAATGGTGTAAAATTAAAATATGATATACCGGGCTAGGATTCGAGTTACAGGAACAAAGGCCAAACCAACCACCCAAGAATGGAATCGTCGAGCGAAAACACTTGACAACCTCCTAGAAGCAGCTTTTCTTACCACCAGACCATTCTCTATCACTTAGGAATCTGATGCCTTCACTAAACACATTCCTTAAATTTTAGCCATTTGTTGAGTGTTTTTTTTTTCTGTCTAATACGCATATATATCACCATTGTCCTTGATTTTATTGACTGTATATCTCTTAAATGTCAACATATACACGTGTAATTTAGTTTACGAAGATTTTTCAATGCCGAGAACCTCGATCAAATAGTAAAAAAGGGGTAAGGTTCATAATGGTGTAAAATTAAAATGGGATATACCTGGCTAGGATTCGAGTTACAGGAACTAGGGACAAACCAACCACCCAAGAATGGAATCGTCGAGCGAAAACACTTGACAACCTCCTAGAAGCAGTTTTTTTTGCCACCAGACCTTTCTCCATCAATTAGGAATCTGATGCCGTCACTAAACACATTCCTTAAATTGTAGCCATTTGTTGAGTGTTTTTTTTTTTGGTGTCTAATCCGCATATATATCACCATTGCCCTTGATTTTATTGATTGTTTATCTCTTAAATGTCAACATACACACATGTGATTTAGTTTACGAATATTTTTCAATGCTGAGAACCTCGATCATAGAGTAAAAAAGGGGTAAGGTTCATAATGGTGTAAAATTAAAATGGGATATACCGGGCTAGGATTAGAGTTACAGGAACAAGGGGCAAATCAACCACCCAAGAATTGGATCGTCGAGCGAAATCACTTGACAACCTCCTAGAAGCAGCTTTTCTTTCCACTAGACCTTTCTGCATCAATTAGAAATCTAATGCCGTCACTAAACATATTCCTTAAATTGTAGCCATTTGTTGAGTGTTTTTTTTTTTTGTGTCTAATCCGCATATATATCACCATTGCCCTTGATTTTCTTGACTCTATAACTCTTAAATGTCAACATATATACGTGTGATTTAGTTTACGAAGATTTTTCAATGCCCAGAACCTTGATCAGAGAGTAAAAATGGCGTAAGGTTCATAATGGTGTAAAATTAAAATATGATATACCGGGCTAGGATTCGAGTTACAGGAACAAAGGCCAAACCAACCACCCAAGAATGGAATCGTCGAGCGAAAACACTTGAAAACCTCCTAGAAGCAGCTTTTCTTGCCACCAGACCTTTCTCCATCAATTAGTAATCTGATGCCGTCACTAAACACATTCCTTAAATTGTAGCCATTTGTTGAGTGTTTTTTTTGGTGTCTCATCCGCATATATATCACCATTGCCCTTGATTTTATTGATTGTTTATCTCTTAAATGTCAACATATACACATGTGATTTAGTTTACGAAGATTTTTCAATGCCGAGAACCTCGATCATAGAGTAAAAAAGGGGTAAGGTTCATAATGGTGTAAAATTAAAATGGGATATACCGGGCTAGGATTAGAGTTACAGGAACAAGGGGCAAATCAACCACCCAAGAATTGGATCGTCGATCGAAATCACTTGACAACCTCCTAGAAGCAGCTTTTCTTTCCACTAGACCTTTCTGCATCAATTAGAAATCTAATGCCGTCACTAAACATATTCCTTAAATTGTAGCCATTTGTTGAGTGTTTTTTTTGTGTCTAATCCACATATATATCACCATTTCCCTTGATTTTCTTGACTGTATAACTCTTAAATGTCAACATATATACATGTGATTTAGTTTACGAAGATTTTTCAATGCCCAGAACCTCGATCAGAGAGTGAAAATGGCGTAAGGTTCATAATGGTGTAAAATTAAAATATGATATACCGGGCTAGGATTCGAGTTACAGGAACAAAGGCCAAACCAACCATCCAAGAATGGAATCGTCGAGCGAAAACACTTGAAAACCTCCTAGAAGCAGCTTTTCTTGCCACCAGACCTTTCTCCATCAATTAGGAATCTGATGCCGTCACTCAACACATTCCTTAAATTGTAGCCATTTGTTGAGTGTTTTTTTTGGTGTCTAATCCGCATATATATCACCATCGCCCTTGATTTTATTGATTGTTTATCTCTTAAATGTCAACATATACACATGTGATTTAGTTTACCAAGATTTTTCAATGCCGAGAACCTCGATCATAGAGTAAAAAAGGGGTAAGGTTCATAATGGTGTAAAATTAAAATGGGATATACCGGGCTAGGATTAGAGTTACAGGAACAAGGGGCAAATCAACCACCCAAGAATTGGATCGTCGAGCGAAATCACTTGACAACCTCCTAGAAGCAGTTTTTCTTTCCACTAGACCTTTCTGCATCAATTAGAAATCTAATGCCGTCACTAAACACATTCCTTAAATTGTAGCCATTTGTTGAGTTTTTATTTTTGTGTCTAATCCGCATATATATCACCATTGCCCTTGATTTTCTTGACTGTATATCTCTTAAATGTCAACATATACACGTGTAATTTAGTTTACGAAGATTTTTCAATGCCGAGAACCTCGATCAGAGAGTAAAAAAGGCGTAAGGTTCACAATGGTGTAAAATTAAAGTGGGAAATACCGGACTAGGATTCGAGTTACAGGAACAAGGGCCAAACCAACCACCCAAGAATGGAATCGTAGAGCGAAAACACTTGACAACCTCCTAGAAGCAGCTTTTCTTACCACCAGACCATTCTCTATCACTTAGGAATCTGATGCCTTCACTAAACACATTCCTTAAATTTTAGCCATTTGTTGAGTGTTTTTTTTCTGTCTAATACGCATATATATCACCATTGCCCTTGATTTTATTGACTGTATATCTCTTAAATGTCAACATATACACGTGTGATTTAGTTTACGAAGATTTTTCAATGCCGAGAACCTCGATCAGAGAGTAAAAAAGGGGTAAGGTTCATAATGGTGTAAAATTAAAATGGGATATACCTGGCTAGGATTCGAGTTACAGGAACTAGGGACAAACCAACCACCCAAGAATGGAATCGTCGAGCGAAAACACTTGACAACCTCCTAGAAGCAGTTTTTTTTGCCACCAGACCTTTCTCCATCAATTAGGAATCTGATGCCGTCACTAAACATATTCCTTAAATTGTAGCCATTTGTTGAGTGGTTTTTTTTTGGTGTCTAATCCGCATATATATCATCATTGCCCTTGATTTTCTTGACTGTATATCTCTTAAATGTCAACACATACACGTGTGACTTAGTTTACGAAGATTTTTCAATGCCGAGAACCTCGATCAGAGAGTATAAAAGGGGTAAGGTTCATAATGGTGTAAAATTAAAATTGGATATACCGGGCTAGAATTCGAGTTACTAAAACATGGGCCAAACCAACCACCCAAGAATGGAATCGTCGAGCGAAAACACTTGACAACCTCCTAGAAGCAGCTTTTCTTACCACCAGACCATTCTCTATCACTTAGGAATCTGATGCCTTCACTAAACACATTCCTTAAATTTTAGCCATTTGTTGAGTGTTTTTTTTTCTGTCTAATACGCATATATATCACCATTGCCCTTGATTTTATTGACTGTATATCTCTTAAATGTCAACATATACACGTGTGATTTAGTTTACGAAGATTTTTCAATGCCGAGAACCTCGATCAGAGAGTAAAAAAGGGGTAAGGTTCATAATGGTGTAAAATTAAAATGGGATATACCTGGCTAGGATTCGAGTTACAGGAACTAGGGACAAACCAACCACCCAAGAATGGAATCGTCGAGCGAAAACACTTGACAACCTCCTAGAAGCAGTTTTTTTTGCCACCAGACCTTTCTCCATCAATTCGGAATCTGATGCCGTCACTAAACATATTCCTTAAATTGTAGCCATTTGTTGAGTGGTTTTTTTTGGTGTCTAATCCGCATATATATCATCATTGCCCTTGATTTTCTTGACTGTATATCTCTTAAATGTCAACATATACACGTGTGATATAGTTTACGAAGATTTTTCAATGCCGAGAACCTCGATCAGAGAGTATGAAAGGGGTAAGGTTCATAATGGTGTAAAATTAAAATGGGATATACCGGGCTAGAATTCGAGTTACTAAAACATGGGCCAAACCAACCACCCAAGAATGGAATCGTCGAGCGAAAACACTTGACAACCTCCTAGAAGCAGCTTTTCTTTCCACCAGACCTTTCTCCATCAATTAGAAATCTGATGCCGTCACTAAACACATTCCTTAAATTGTAGACATTTGTTGAGTGTTTGTTTTTGTGTCTAATCCGCATATAAATCACCATTGACCTTGATTTTATTGACTGTATATCTCTTAAATGTCAACAGATACACGTGTGATTTAGTTTACCAAGATTTTTCAATTCAAAGAACCTCGATCAGAAAGTAAAAAAGGCGTAAGGTTCACAATGTTGTAAAATTAAAATGGGATATACCTGGCTAGGATTCGAGTTACAGGAACTAGGGACAAACCAACCACCCAAGAATGGAATCGTCGAGCGAAAACGCTTGACAACCTCTTAAAAGCAGCTTTTCTTGCCACTAGTCCTTTCTCCATCAATTAGGAATCCGATTCCGTCACTAAACACATTCCTTAAATTGTAGCCATTTGTTGAGTGTTTTTTTTGGTGTCTAATCCGCATATATATCACCATTGCCCTTGATTTTCTTGACGGTTTATCTCTTAAATGTCATCATATACACTTGTGATTTAGTTTACGAAGATTTTTCAATGCCGAGAACCTCGATTAGACAGTAAAAAAGGCGTAAGGTTCACAAAGGTGTAAAATTAAAATGGGATATACCGGGCTAGGATTCGAGTTACATGAACAAGGGCCAAACCAACCACCCAAGTATGGTATCGTCGAGCGAAAACACTTGACAACCTCCTAGAAGCAGCTTTTCTTGGCACCAGACATTTCTCCATCAATTAGGAATCTGATGCCGTCACTAAAAACATTCCTTAAATTGTAGCCATTTGTTGAGTTTTTATGTTTGTGTCTAATCCGCATATATATCACCATTGCCCTTGATTTTCTTGACTGTATATCTCTTAAATGTCAACATATACATGTGTAATTTAGTTTACGCAGATTTTTCAATGCCGAGAACCTCGATCAGAGAGTAAAAAAGACGTAAGGTTCACAATGGTGTAAAACTAAAATGGGATTTACCAGGCTAGGATTCGAGTTATAGGAACTAGGGACAAACCAACCACCCAAGAATGGAATCGTCGAGCGAAAACACTTGACAACCTCCTAGAAGCAGCTTTTCTTGCCACCAGACCTTTCCCCATCAATTAGGAATCTGATGCCGTCACTAAACACATTCCTTAAATTCTAGCCATTTGTTGAGTGTTTTTTTTGGTGTCTAATCCGCATATATATCACCATTGCCCTTGATTTTTTTTGACGGTATACCTCTTAAATGTCAACATATACATGTGTGATTTAGTTTACGAAGAGTTTTCAATGCCGAGAACCTCGATCAGAGAGTAAAAAAGGCGTAAGGTTCACAATGGTGTAAAATTAAAATGGGATATACCGGGCTAGGATTCGAGTTACTGGAACAAGGGCCAAACCAACCACCCAAGAATGGAATCGTCGAGCGAAAACACTTGACAACCTCCTAGAAGCAGCTTTTTTTGCCACCAGACATTTCTCCATCAATTAGGAATATGATGTCGTCTCTAAACGCATTCGTAAAATTGTAGCCATTTGTTGAGTGTTTTTTTTGGTGTCTAATCCGCATATATATAACCATTGCCCTTGTTTTTCTTGACTGTATATCTCTTAAATGTCAACATATACACGTGTGATTTAGTTTACGAAGATTTTTCAATGCCGAGAACCTCGATCAGAGAGTAAAAAAGGCGTAAGGTTCACAATAGTGTAAAATAAAAATGGGATATAACGGACTTTGATTCGAGTTACAGGAACAAAGGCCAAACCAACCACCCAAGAATGGAATCGTCGAGCGAAAACACTTGACAACCTCCTAGAAGCAGCTTTTCTTGCCACCAAACCTTTGTCCATCAATTAGGAAGTTGATGCCGTCACTAAACACATTCCTTAAATTGTAGCCATTTGTTGAGTGTTTTTTTTGTGTCTAATCCGCATATATATCACCATTGCCCTTGATTTTCATGACTGTATATCTCTTAAATGTCAACATATACATGTATGATTTAGTTTACGCATATTTTTCAATGCCGAGAACCTAGATCAGAGAGTAAAAAAGTCGTAAGGTTCACAATGGTGTAAAACTAAAATGGGATATACCTGGCTAGGATTCGAGTTACAGGAACTAGGGACAAACCAACCACCCAAGAATGGAATCGTCGAGCGAAAACACTTGACAACCTCCTAGAAGCAGCTTTTCTTGCCACTAGACCTTTCTCCATCAATTAGGAATCCGATTACGTCACTAAACACATTCCTTAAATTGTAGCCATTTGTTGAGTGTTTTTTTTTTGTGTCTAATCCGCATATATATCACCATTTCCCATTATTTTCTTGACGGTTTATCTCTTAAATGTCAACATATACATGTGTGATTTAGTTTACGAAGATTTTTCAATGCCGAGAACCTCGATCAGACAGTAAAACAAGCGTAAGGTTCACAAAGGTTTAAATTTAAAATGGGATATACCGGGCTAGGATTCGAGTTACAGGAACAAGGGCCAAACCAACCACCCAAGTATGGTATCGTCGTGCGAAAACACTTGACAACCTCCTAGAAGCAGCTTTTCTTGGCACCAGACCTTTCTCCATCAATTAGGAATCTGATGCCGTCACTAAACACATTCCTTAAATTGTAGCCATTTGTTGAGTGTATTTTTTTGGTGTCTAATCCGCATATATATCACCATTACCCTTGATTTTCTTGACGGTTTATCTCTTAAATGTCAACATATACACGTGTGATTTAGTTTACGAAGATTTTCAATGCCGAGAACCTCGATCAGACAGCAAAAAAGGCATAAGGTTCACAAAGGTGTAAAATTAAAATGGGATATACCGGGCTAGGATTCGAGTTACAGGAACAAGGGCCAAGCCAACCACCCAAGTACGGTATCGTCGAGCGAAAACACTTGATAACCTCCTAGAAGCAGCTTTTCTTGCCACCAGACCTTTCTCCATCAATTAGGAATCTGATGCCGTCACTAAACACATTCCTTAAATTGTGGCCATTTGTTGAGTGTATTTTTTTTGTGTCCAATCCGCATATATATCACCATTGTCCTTGATTTTCTTGACTGTATATCTCTTAAATATCAACATACACACGTGTGACTTAGTTTACGAAGATTTTTCAATGCTGAGAACCTCGATCAGAGAGTAAAAAAGGCATAAGGTTCACAATGGTGTAAAATTAAAATGGGATATAACGGGCTAGGATTCGAGTTACAGGAACAAGGGCCAAACCAACCACCCAAGAATGGAATCGTCGAGCGAAAACACTTGACAACCTCCTAGAAGCAGCTTTTCTTGCCACCAAGCCTTTCTCCATCAATTAGGAATCTGATGCCGTCACTAAAAACATTCCTTATATTGTAGCCATTTGTTGAGTGTTTTTTTTTTTGTGTCTAATCCGCATATATATCACCATTGCCCTTGATTTTTTTGACGGTATACCTCTTAAATGTCAACATATACATGTGTGATTTAGTTTACGAAGAGTTTTCAATGCCAAGAACCTCGATCAGAGAGTAAAAAAGGCGTAAGGTTCACAATGGTGTAAAATTAAAATGGGATATACCGGGCTAGGATTCGAGTTACTGGAACAAGGGCCAAACCAACCACCCAAGAATGGAAACGTCGAGCGAAAACACTTGACAACCTCCTAGAAGCAACTTTTTTTGCCACCAGACATTTCGCCATCAATTAGGAATCTGATGTCGTCTCTAAACGCATTCGTTAAATTGTAGCCATTTGTTGAGTGTTTTTTTTGGTGTCTAATCCGCATATATATAACCATTGCCCTTGATTTTCTTGACTGTATATCTCTTAAATGTCAACATATACACGTGTCATTTAGTTTACGACGATTTTTCAATGCCGAGAACCTCGATCAAAGAGTAAAAAGGTGTAAGGTTCACAATGGTGTAAAATAAAAATGGGATATAACGGACTTGGATTCGAGTTACAGGAACAAGGGCCAAACCAACCACCCAAGAAAGGAATCGTCGAGCGAAAACACTTGACAACCTGCTAGAAGCAGCTTTTCTTGCCACCAGACCTTTGTCCATCAATTAGGAACCTGATGCCGTCACTAAACACATTCCTTAAATTGTAGCCATTTGTTGAGTGGTTTTTTTGGTGTCTAATCCGCATATATATCATCATTGCCCTTGATTTTCTTGACTGTATATCTCTTAAATATCAACATACACACGTGTGACTTAGTTTACGAAGATTTTTCAATGCCGAGAACCTCGATCAGAGAGTAAAAAAGGCATAAGGTTCACAATGGTGTAAAATTAAAATGGGATATAACGGGCTAGGATTCGAGTTACTGGAACAAGGGCCAAACCAACCACCCAAGAATGGAATCGTCGAGCGAAAACACTTGACAACCTCCTAGAAGCAGCTTTTCTTGCCACCATTGCCCTTGATTTTTTTGACGGTATGCCTCTTAAATGTCAATATATACATGTGTGATTTAGTTTACGAAGAGTTTTCAATGCCAAGAACCTCGATCAGAGAGTAAAAAAGGCGTAAGGTTCACAATGGTGTAAAATTAAAATGGGATATACCGGGCTAGGATTCGAGTTACTGGAACAAGGGCCAAACCAACCACCCAAGAATGGAAACGTTGAGCGAAAACACTTGACAACCTCCTAGAAGCAGCTTTTTTTGCCACCAGACATTTCGCCATCAATTAGGAATCTGATGTCGTCTCTAAACGCATTCGTTAAATTGTAGCCATTTGTTGAGTGTTTTTTTTGGTGTCTAATCCGCATATATATAACCATTGCCCTTGATTTTCTTGACTGTATATCTCTTAAATGTCAACATATACACGTGTCATTTAGTTTACGAAGATTTTTCAATGCCGAGAACCTCGATCAGAGAGTAAAAAAGGTGTAAGGTTCACAATAGTGTAAAATAAAAATGCGATATAACGGACTTGGATTCGAGTTACAGGAACAAGGGCCAAACTAACCACTTAAGAATGGATTCGTCGAGCGAAAACACTTGACAACCTGCTAGAAGCAGCTTTTCTTGCCACCAGACCTTTGTCCATCAATTAGGAACCTGATGCCGTCACTAAACACATTCCTTAAATTGTAGCCATTTGTTGAGTGTGTTTTTTTGGCGTCTAATCCGCATATATATCACCATTGCCCTTGATTTTCATGATTGTATATCTCTTAAATGTCAACATATACATGTATGATTTAGTTTACGCAGATTTTTCAATGCCGAGAACCTCGATCAGAGAGTAAAAAAGATGTATGGTTCACAATGGTGTAAAAACTAAAATGGGATTTACCAGGCTAGGATTCGAGTTACGGGAACAAGGGCCAAACTAACCACTTAAGAATGGAATCGTCGAGCGAAAACACTTGACAACCTCCTAGAAGCAGCTTTTCTTGCCACCAGACCTTTCTCCATCAATTAGGAATCTGATGCCGTCACTAAACACATTCCTTAAATTGTAGCCATTTGTTAAGTGTTTTTTTTTTGTGTCTAATCCGCATATATATCACCATTGCGCTTGATTTTTTTGACGGTATACCACTTAAATGTCAACATATACATGTGTGATTTAGTTTATGAAGAGTTTTCAATGCCGAGAACCTCGATCAGAGAGTTAAAAAGGCGTAAGGTTCACAATGGTGTAAAATTAAAATGGGATATACCGGGCTAGGATTCGAGTTACTGGAACAAGGGCCAAACCAACCACCCAAGAATGGAATCGTCGAGCGAAAACACTTGACAACCTCCTAGAAGCAGCTTTTTTTGCCACCAGACATTTCTCCATCAATTAGGAATCTGATGTCGTCTCTAAACGCATTCGTTAAATTGTAGCCATTTGTTGAGTGTTTTTTTTTTTTGGTGTCTAATCCGCATATATATAACCATTGCCCTTGATTTTCTTGACTGTATATCTCTTAAATGTCAACATATACACGTGTGATTTAGTTTATGAAGATTTTTCAATGCGGAGAACCTCGATCAGAGAGTAAAAAAGGCGTAAGGTTCACAATAGTGTAAAATTAAAATGGGATAAACCGGGCTAGGATTCGAGTTAATGGAACAAGGGCCAAACCAACCACCCCAGAATGGAATTGTCTAGCGAAAACACGTGACCACCTCCGAGAAGCAGCTTTTCTTACCACCAGACCTTTCTCCATCAATTAGGAAATTGATGCCATCGCTACTCACATTCTTTAAATTGTAGCCATTTGTTGAGTGTTTTTTTGGTGTCTAATCCGCATGTATATCACCATTGCCCTTGATTTTCTTGACTGTATATCTCTTAAATGTCAACATATACACGTATGATTTAGTTTACGAAGATTTTTCACTACCGAGAACCTCGATCAAAGAGTAAAAAAGGCGTAAGGTTCACAATGGTGTAAAATTAAAATGGGATATATCAGGCTAGAATTCTAGTTCCAGGTACAAAGGCCAAATCAACCACCCAAGAATGGAATCGTCGAGCGAAAACACTTGACAACCTCCTAGAAGCAGCTTTTTTTGCCACCAGATCTTTCTCCATCAATTAGGAATCTGATTCCGTCACTAAACACATTCCTTAAATTGTTGCCATTTGTTGAGTGTTTTTTTTTTTGGTGTCTAATCCGCATATATATCACCATTGCCCTTGATTTTCTTGACGGTTTATCTCTTAAATGTCAACATATACACGTGTGATTTAGTTTACGAAGATTTTTCAATGCCGAGAACCTCGATCAGACAGTAAAAAAGGCGTAAGTTTCACAAAGGTGTAAAATTAAAATGGGATATACCGGGCGAGGATTCGATTTACAGGAACAAGGGCCAAACCAACCAACCACGTATGGTATCGTCGAGCGAAAACATTTGACAACCACCTAGAAGCAGCTTTTCTTGGCACCAAACCTTTCTCCATCAATTAGCAATCTGATGCCATCACTAAACACATTCCTTAAATTGTAGCCATTTGTTGAGTGTATTTTTTTGGTGTCTAATCCGAATATATATCACCATTGCCCTTGATTTTCTTGACTGTATATCTCTTAAATGTCAACATATATACGTGTGATTTAGTTTATGAAGATTTTTCAATGCCGAGAACCTCGATCAGAGAGTAAAAAAGGTGTAAGGTTCACAATGGTGTAAAATTAAAATGTGATATACTGGGCTAGGATTCGAGTTACAGGAACCAGGGCCAAACCAATCCCCCAAGAATGGAATCATCGAGCGAAAGCACATGACAACCTCCTAGAAGCAGCTTTTCTTGCCACCAGACCTTTCTCCATCAATTAGGAATCTGATGCCGTCACTAAACACATTCCTTAAATTGTAGCCATTTGTTGAGTGTATTCTTTTTCGTGTCTAATCCGCATATATATCACCATTGCCCTTGATTTTCTTGACTGTATATCTCTTAAATTTCAACATACACACGTGTGATTTAGTTTACGAAGATTTTTCAACGCCGAGAACCTCGATCAGAGAGTAAAAAAGGCATAAGGTTCACAGTGGTGTAAAATTAAAATGGGATATACCGGGCTAGGATTCGAGTTACAGGAACAAGGGCCAAATCAACCACATAAGAATGGAATCGTCGAGCGAAAACACTTGACAACCTCCTAGAAGCAGTTTTTCTTACCACCAGACCTTTCTCCATCAATTAGGAATTTGATGCCGTCACTACTCACATTCTTTAAATTGTAGCCATTTGTTGAGTGTTTTTTTGGTGTCTAATCCGCATATATATCACCATCGCCCTTGATTTTCTTGACGGTATATCTCTTAAATGTCAACATATACACGTGTGATTTAGTTTACGAAGATTTTTCAACGCCAAGAACCTCGATCAGAGGGTAAAAAAGGCGTAAGGTTCACAATCGTGTAAAATTAAAATGGGATATACCAGACTTGGATTCGAGTTACCGGAACAAGGGCCAAACCAACCACCCAAGAATGTAATCGTCGAGCGAAAACACTTGACAACCTCCTAGAAGCAGCTTTTTTTGCCACCAGACCTTTCTCCATCAATTAGGAATCTGATTCCGTCACTAAACACATTCCTTAAATTGTAGCCATTTGTTAAGTGTTTTTTTTGGTGTCTAATGCGCATATATATCACCATTGCCCTTGATTTTCTTGACGGCTTATCTCTTAAATGTCAACATATACACGTGTGATTTAGTTTACGAAGATTTTTCAATGCCGAGAACCTCGATCAGACAGTAAAAAAGGCGTAAGGTTCACAAAGGTGTAAAATTAAAATGGGTTATACCGGGCTAGGATTCGAGTTACAGGAACCAGGGCCAAACCAATCCCCCAAGAATGGAATCATCTAGCGAAAACACATGACAACCTCCTAGAAGCAGCTTTTCTTGCCACCAGATCTTTCTCCATCAATTAGGAATCTGATGCCGTCACTAAACACATTCCTTAAATTGTAGCCATTTGTTGAGTGTATTCTTTTTTGTGTCTAATCCGCATATATATCACCATTGCCCTTGATTTTCTTGACTGTATATCTCTTAAATGTCAACATACACATGTGTGATTTAGTTTACGAAGATTTTTCAATGCCGAGAACCTCGATCAGAGAGTAAAAAAGGCATAAGGTTCACAGTGGTGTAAAATTAAAATGGGATATACCGGGCTAGGATTTGAGTTACAGGAACAAGGGCCAAATCAACCACCCAATAATGGAATCGTCGAGCGAAAACACTTGACAACCTCCTAGAAGCAGCTTTTCTTACCACCAGACCTTTCTCCATCAATTAGGAATTTTATGCCGTCACTACTCACATTCTTTAAATTGTATCCATTTGTTGAATGTTTTTTTGGTGTCTAATCCGCATGTATATCACCATTGCCCTTGATTTTCTTGACTGTATATCACTTAAATGTCAACATATACACGTGTGATTTAGTTTACGAAGATTTTTCATTGCCAAGAACCTCGATCAAAGAGTAAAAAAGGCGTAAGGTTCACAATGGTGTAAGATTAAAATGGGATATATCGGGCTAGAATTAGAGTTACAGGTACAAAGGCCAAATCAACCACCCAAGAATGGAATCGTCGAGCGAAAACACTTGACAACTTCCTAGAAGCAGCTTTTCTTGCCACCAGACCTTTCTCCATCAATTAGGATTCTGATGCCGTAACTAATCACATTCCTTAAATTGTAGCCATTTGTTGAGTGTTTTTTGTTGTGTCTAATCCGCATATATATCACCATTGCCCATGATTTTCTTGACTGTATATGTCTTAAATGTCAACATATACACGTGTGATTTAGTTTACGAAGATTTTTCAATGCCGAGAACCTCGATCAGATAGTAAAAAAGGCGTAAGGTTCACAATCGTGTAAAATTAAAATGGGATATACCGGACTTGGATTCGAGTTACAGGAACAAGGGCCAAACCAACCACCCAAGAATGTAATCGTCGAGCGAAAACACTTGACAACCTCCTAGAAGCAGCTTTTTTTGCCACCAGACCTTTCTCCATCAATTAGGAATCTGATTCCGTCACTAAACACATTCCTTAAATTGTAGTCATTTGTTGAGTGTTTTTTTTGTGTCTAATCCGCATATATATCACCATTGCCCTTGATTTTCTTGACGGTTTATCTCTTAAATGTCAACATATACACCTGTGATTTAGTTTACGAAGATTTTTCAATGCCGAGAGCCTCGATCAGACAGTAAAAAAGGCATAAGGTTCACAAAGGTGTAAAATTAAAATGGGATATACCGGGCTAGGATTCGAGTTACAGGAACAAGGGCCAAACCAATCCCCCAAGAATGGAATCATCTAGCGAAAACACATGACAACCTCCTAGAAGCAGCTTTTCTTGCCACCAGATCTTTCTCCATCAATTAGGAATCTGATGCCGTCACTAAACACATTCCTTAAATTGTAGCCATTTGTTGAGTGTATTCTTTTTTGTGTCTAATCCGCATATATATCACCATTGCCCTTGATTTTCTTGACTGTATATCTCTTAAATGTCAACATACACATGTGTGATTTAGTTTACGAAGATTTTTCAATGCCGAGAACCTCGATCAGAGAGTAAAAAAGGCATAACGTTCACAGTGGTGTAAAATTAAAATGGGATATACCGGGCTAGGATTTGAGTTACAGGAACAAGGGCCAAATCAACCACCCAAGAATGGAATCGTCGAGCGGAAACACTTGACAACCTCCTAGAAGCAGCTTTTCTTACCACCAGACCTTTCTCCATCAATTAGGAATTTTATGCCGTCACTACTCACATTCTTTAAATTGTATCCATTTGTTGAATGTTTTTTTGGTGTCTAATCCGCATGTATATCACCATTGCCCTTGATTTTCTTGACTGTATATCACTTAAATGTCAACATATACACGTGTGATTTAGTTTACGAAGATTTTTCATTGCCAAGAACCTCGATCAAAGAGTAAAAAAGGTGTAAGGTTCACAATGGTGTAAGATTAAAATGGGATATATCGGGCTAGAATTAGAGTTACAGGTACAAAGGCCAAATCAACCACCCAAGAATGGAATCGTCGAGCGAAAACACTTGACAACCTCCTAGAAGCAGCTTTTCTTGCCACCAGACCTTTCTCCATCAATTAGGATTCTGATGCCGTAACTAATCACATTCCTTAAATTGTAGCCATTTGTTGAGTGTTTTTTGTTGTGTCTAATCCGCATATATATCACCATTGCCCATGATTTTCTTGACTGTATATGTCTTAAATGTCAACATATACACGTGTGATTTAGTTTACGAAGATTTTTCAATGCCGAGAACCTCGATCAGATAGTAAAAAAGGCGTAAGGTTCACAATCGTGTAAAATTAAAATGGGATATACCGGACTTGGATTCGAGTTACAGGAACAAGGGCCAAACCAACCACCCAAGAATGTAATCGTCGAGCGAAAACACTTGACAACCTCCTAGAAGCAGCTTTTTTTGCCACCAGACCTTTCTCCATCAATTAGGAATCTGATTCCGTCACTAAACACATTCCTTAAATTGTAGCCATTTGTTGAGTGTTTTTTTTGTGTCTAATCCGCATATATATCACCATTGCCCTTGATTTTCTTGACGGTTTATCTCTTAAATGTCAACATATACACCTGTGATTTAGTTTACGAAGATTTTTCAATGCCGAGAGCCTCGATCAGACAGTAAAAAAGGCATAAGGTTCACAAAGGTGTAAAATTAAAATGGGATATACCGGGCTAGGATTCTAGTTACAGGAACAAGGGCCAAACTGTAACATCCCTATTTTTATATAAGAATTATAGGTTTGGTTAAATTTATTAACCATTAGTAACTAGGAACTAGTTTAATTTTTAATAAAAATATTCAACCCAAATAGTTTTAAACAACTATTTTATATATATTTGGTTATAATGCTATATTAATTAATTGGCTGGTATAGGGTTGACCTTTCTAATAAAATAAAAGTATATAAAAACTTATATTATTAGACGGGTAGTTTTCGAGTAAGTGGACTATTAGAAATATGAAGTACCTAGACGGGCCCAGGAACCATTTAATAAAAATACATTGTATTTTGAACCTACTCTATTTTTAATGAAACTTAGACCCAAATGTAGACAAAAATATTCTCTTTCTAAAAACATATTTATTGTCTTATAAAACGTTATATCTTAAAAGTTATACGCGCCAAAGAAGTAAACTAATTTAATTAATTATAATATATCAATTAATTATAGTAATATAATAATAATAAATCAATTGAATTGTATACGTAAAGTATGAAATAAGATAAATAAAGAATTAAATAAAAGAATCTTCACTTACACGTAAGTGTAAGTTCTAAATATAAAAAATAGGGTAAATCTAAATCAAAACACGTAGGTAGGTACGTGTAAGAATTTTAATCAAAAAGTTTCAAAGGCAACAAATTGAAACTACTATAAATATAGATGGCAATTTCATAAATTCATTTGCTAATTCCTTTTCTTCTTCTATCGCCATCTTCTCTTCCTTTTATATATTTTTCATTAAATATTATACCTATAATACTCCAAAGCATTGTCTCGTTTTAAGTGTTTTAACTCCCGATCACCGCTACCCTTTCCGACTGATCTGGAACCCATAACTCATGTCAGGGCTCTGCCCGACTAAGTTGTTGGGATTCTGTCTCGGGACTTCGGGATAAGGTTGAATTAGGGGTACTATACTTAAACACGAGTACAAAAATATATATTTATAGCTCAGAAGTTATACCCAAAATTTATACCAGAAGACTTTCTAGTTGAACCCTAAAGTTACAAAGTGGGTCCATTCTCTTTTCTCACTATTTTTATTCTCTTTTTCTTTATGATATAATTATATTCAAAGATGTCCCAAACCATAACAACTCTCACCAAAACTATTATTTATTATTATATTTTATAAAAGGAAACCTTAGTTAAGACCCCTAAGTAATCCTGTATAATTCCTAAAAATTTCAGAACAATTAGAATCAGGATCAGGGTCCCTAAAACTCAAGGGGGGTATTCCCTATTTATGATTATCCTTATAAATTGATGTCAAAATTGAATTTTCACGAAACGTCGACTCAGCAGGCCTAGGCTGGTGATCAAGCAGGCCTAGCCTACTTCGGATTTCCCCGCGACACACGACAAGTGCGGGAGATCTTGTCGCGACACGCGGGAGGTACAAATTTAGGCTATAAATAGAGGACTGTGGGACTTGATTTCTGGCATTCGTTCGACGTTAAAATTCGTTTTACGCTTCGAGATATAATCCGTTTACTACCAAACACACACGAATCACTAATTAGTATAGCGGGGTGCTATTACGATACAGGGTATTAACTCGATCGCTGCTACGATTCAATGTCCGATCGATGGAAACTATCCGATGGATGTTTAAGCGCTATCCTTTGTCATTAATCGTGATTCCGACAGGATGTTTGAGTACCACCCGAACTCGGGGAATACTCTGTCATTCGTTGTGAATCCGATGGATGTTTTAGTCATTGCACTTTGTCATTCGTTGTGAGGGTTTTAATCTCGTGAGTTATCGTAAATACTGTATTAGTTACTTACCTAGTTTGTGTGCACTAGGATTACAAGGCTAATCAATAGGCTAAGCTCTGCCTGTATAAATCTGCAATGTATCAAGGCTTATCTATTGGCTAAACTTTGCCGTATGAATCTGCATGCTTATAATGTGAGTCATTCTCTTTTTATCAAATTTAATTTCAAAAGCATGTTTATTTTCAAAGGTTATAATTACAGGGATTAAGTCTTTGTAATCACCATATTACAGCCGGTATGTGGGGTTTTGTATACATTACTTGATAATCTTCACCATTGGACAACGAGTTAGCCAATGGGTGATATGACCATAGTCACAGAAACGAGTCGAGTGACAAGTACCGAGGGTAGTTGGTTGATATAAAAACATTGTAATCGCTCTTAATACTGTATATTATAACAAATGAATTGTTTTAGCAAAATAGAATGATTCACTCTGTATTTTCCGCTGACAAAACCTTTTTAAAAACGCGTTTCAGGTAATTACAGTAGATTGGAGTAAGAGACGGATACGGCACTGAAAGACTTCAAGAAGTGGCTTATTTTATTAATTAAACCAAATTAATAAATATTGTTTTATGTAATCAAATTTATCTTTATTAAAGCTACCATTGTAAAACATGGGTTTATCCCATCTATTTAATAAATAAAATCCGGTGTTTTCTAAACTCTGATATTTTTCCTAACTCACGGTCCTGATGAAATTTCCGCTGCAATATTTTTCAAATTAAATCACCGGTACCACTAGGCTGTTCGCGACTCCCGATTCCGTCCAGGGTGGGTCGGGGGTCGTGACAGAAGGTGGTATCAGAGCCACTGCTTTAAGCCAATTAGGTGTTGTAAAAATACCTAAGTTTATATAAAAGAGTTAGGAGATTCCTATTAACTGGTAGCACACATGATAGCATTTAGACTTGAACTTAAGAAAAGATGCCCTAGTATCAGCTTCGAGATAAGCTAAGTACTTGTGTAAATAAAGTATGATAGGTTTTGTATACCATAAGAATGGTAATTAGAATATTGCAAGATACGATAAATAAGCAAGAATTTATAGTAATTATTGCTTATTATTATTTGGACTAGAATAAAATGTGTTATGGGAATACAAGTTTCCTTAATTCTGAATAAAAGCCCTAATGAAAGAGGCACCTTTAATAAGATACTATTTATGGGAAATAGAAAATTTTCTCCGACAAGACTGGGTATGGTGTAGCAGACTCTCCAGTTTGTCCGGATATACTGAAGTTACTGCTCCGGCGCGAATCGGATAAGACGGGGTATATAATATGTCAAACAAGTGACAAGATTTCCCTAAATAGTATCATGACCAGATATTTAACTGATTTTTGGAAATACAAATCTGTTAAATACATTATAAAGAAGGTATGTATATTACAGCATGTGAAATATGTAATTATATAGATATGTATATCTATAAGAAATTAAAAAAGTCAATTTGGAATAAAGCACAAGCATCTGTGTCTAGATTTCTTTATTAAGAATCTCTTTTCCGATATCAAACATTATTTCGTTTGATTATCTGCCTAGTAACTCGAGTAACAATAATAACAATAGAAACCCATTAAGTTGGGATACCATCAAAAGTATAAAGAATTTCTAACACATTACCATAAACTATTAACGCAAGTAAGAAGCATGTAAAGTTATGATAATGTACAAGAAAACACATGAAAATTTAACTACAAGTCCACAGAAGTTGAAGTATATCACACACAACTTTCTAGGCAAGACCTTTGGAAAATATAAATTAGGCACAATGACACCAATGTTAATTCCATCAGTAGAAGAACGACTGATCAAAAAGAAGCACTTTGCCACGTGATCCTACAAAGCAACACGAATCTCGCTGAGGCACGTTGTAACAAGATTTCACAACCATCAGTGCACAGTCTAATCAGAGTCATTATCACTACAAAAAGGAGTCACATACCTTTGCAAATTCCCTATTTCATTTTATTCGACATTCTCTGGTAATGTCATTTAACAACGGTTATCACACGAAATTCCAGATAAAGTTCTTAAATTTCTTTCGTTGAAATTCTGACTTCTGCATATAAAGAGTTGATTTTCGTGTTTCTATTTTCCCTAATAGTCATCATACCATAAGGATTTCTTTCATAATAACGAATATTGATCTATTTTATTTCTTGGTAAATTCCCACGTTACACATGTGTTGTTTATTATGCATTTGGTTCATTTGAATTATAAAAGACCACTGGAAGGCTTCATTCCGGTTTGTTATTTTATCCAAACTCAATTATCATTCCGCTTTTTGTACTGTGAACCACATTATTACAAAAACAATAACTCCTTGATATCGAGTCACTAAATTTCTTGAAAACTCTTCTTTGACATACATAGTTTCTATTGTGACCATGTCCGAACTTTCTTATTCAAATTATTTTGCTCATATTACATATTCATTTTAAAATCCAATATGATGGATGGAAGCTATCATATTCAAATAAGTCCCAACAAGCACTTCATTTGTTTTGAACCATACTAGGCTTGTTTAAATCTTCGACTTCATTAAATCATTTCTTCGATCACGATCACCTTGTGGTGACGTTTTCATAAATCTGAAGCTCGCACTAATATAGTTCGCACACACCATATACAGAATTTAATTATTTATTTATTCTTATTATAAAATCCATTTTGTTGATTATTCCTATAAAAGTAATCTTAACACAATTATGTGCTAAGATAATGATACACAAATTCATGTCATATTTCAATATATCTTTTAACAATTATTACAGCATCAATTGAGCCTTTCGTGATAATTATTGCTTTATCATTTTCAATCGAAAAACATTATATAAATTTAATTGATTACGGAAACTTACATAAGTAATTACCTAATTTATAATATAGTATTACTATATTTAAAAATTCTTGTTAAAATCATTAAACGTGAAGAATTTATATTTTTACATATAAAAATTTTGTTTGAGGTATATTCTCATTAAAATTTATGTTTAAGTTAATATTAGTTTTATTATTTGTAATAATATATTAGTGTTAATATTATTTTAAATACAAGGGTTATTATCAAGGGCAGGTATTGGATAGCCTAGCCTTAGTTAGGCATGGATTGGCCACCTATGCTTAAACAAGGCAGCACTAACCAATATCCAACCATGATAATGACTAGTTAATATATATAAATTAAGTCATCATACTTATTTAGAAAATTTTAATTATATATAAAAATATTTTACTTTGTACTGTAAGGAGAGACATATTTTCATAAAACAAGTACAAGAATTTGAGGGACAAATAAAATTATATAAATAATTATATATCACATATTTTGTGATAACTATTTACAGTAACTCTCTGGCAAGAAAATGACCATATAAGAATAATATGGTAGTCATCAACTACGTTGGGTTAGGGGAACATTATATTATATAAGAATAGACTCGTTTTCACTTATTTACAACATTTGTAAACGTTATATGATTTCAAAATGAAAATAAGTAATCAAATAGAATCAACCCATTAAGTGTTATATATTTACAAAATATTTTACAAATATTTTTGTACAATAAATATTTTTACATCTTTAACTTTCATTTAACGTTATAAATAATAGTGATTTCTTTTACAAAATAATAATACTAAAATATTTTGTAATGTAATAAATTTATTACAGTATTTTGAAATATATATTACATAATAAAAAAAATTAGTTATTTTACATAGTATAGTAAAATACTAAAATAATATTTATTGAAAAGTGGTGACCATTTACATAAAAATGCGTAACAAATAATATATATTACATAGTATTTATATTTAAGATACGGTTCAGACAGGAACACAAAATAATATATATTACATTTGTTATACAAATATAATATAATAGTTGGTTATGCCAAAACAACTTGTTCTTATTATATTTCGATCTCTAGGACATAGTGTAAAAAAATATGATTATTAATAGTATACTATCACATTGTTTTCACAATTAAAACAAAATTGGAACACTAAACAATGATACACTAACTCTATTTTCTTTAGGTGTATCTTTGCAATTCACTCATCTCAGCACATTGATTTTCTTATATCATAATTTAATATTTGACAAATCATTTTTCATGCTTTTATTTTATTTGGAACCTGTTAATTCTAAGTCTTCCTCAGTTGCCAATCAAAGTAAGCTTTCTTTTGACAAAGAATTTTATTAATTCTAAAAGTCTTTTACATTCATTTTAAAATATATATTGATCATATATCTTTTGAATTGAACCTAGTCACCTTGGAAATTATATCATTTCAACTCATTCATTGGTTATCGTTTTCTTGAACTAATTCAGTTGAATCATTGAATCCTACTTATTGTACAACTCACATGTACAAAATTTGATATTTTAATTCTGTGTCATCTACCTTAATATTGTTTTTATTTTACTAAAATATGACATAAGTCTAAAAGAAATACCGTAACCCAAATCTCGAGGACGAGATTTAAAACAAGGTGGGGAAAATGTAACATTCCTATTTTTATATAAGAATTATAGGTTTGGTTAAATTTATTAACCATTAGTAACTAGGAACAAGTTTAATTTTTAACAAAAATATTCAACCCAAATAGTTTTAAACAACTATTTTATATATATTTGGTTATAATGGTATATTAATTAATTGGCTGGTATAGGGTTGACCTTTCTAATAAAATAAAAGTATATAAAAACTTATATTATTAGACGGGTAGTTTTCGAGTAAGTGGACTATTAGAAATATGAAGTACCTAGACGGGCCCAGGAACCATTTAATAAAAATACATTGTATTTTGAACCTACTCTATTTTTAATGAAACTTAGACCCAAATGTAGACAAAAATATTCTCTTTCTAAAAACATATTTATTGTCTTATAAAACGTTATATCTTAAAAGTTATACGCGCCAAAAAAGTAAACTAATTTAATTAATTATAATATATTAATTAATTATAGTAATATAATAATAAATCAATTGAATTGTATACGTAAAGTATGAAATAAGATAAATAAAGAATTAAATAAAAGAATCTTAACATACACGTAAGTGTAAGTTCTAAATATAAAAAATAGGGTAAATCTAAATCAAAACATGTAGGTAGATAGGTACGTGTAAGAATTTTAATCAAAAAGCTTCCAAGGCAAGAAATTGAAACTACTATAAATATAGATGGCAATTTCATAAATTCATTTGCTAATTCCTTTTCTTCTTCTATCGCCATATTCTCTTCCTTTTATATATTTTTCATTTAATATTATACCTATAATACTCCAAAGCATTGTCTCGTTTTAAGTGTTTTAACTCCCGATCACCGCTACCCTTTCCGATTGATCTGGAACCCATAACTCATGTCGGGGCTCTGCCCGACTAAGTTGTTGGGATTCTGTCTCGGGACTTCGGGACAAGGTTGAATTAGGGGTACTATACTTAAACACGAGTACAAAAATATATATTTATAGCTCAGAAGTTATACCCAAAATTTATACCAGGAGACTTTCTAGTTGAACCCTAAAGTTACAAAGTGGGTCCATTCTCTTTTCTCACTATTTTTATTCCCTTTTTCTTTATGATATAATTATATTCAAAGATGTCCCAAACCATAACAACTCTCACCAAAACTATTATTTATTATTATATTTTATAAAAGGAAACCTTAGTTAAGACCCCTAAGTAATCCTGTATAATTCCTAAAAATTTCAGAACAATTAGAATCAGGATCAGGGTCCCTAAAACTCAAGGGGGGTATTCCCTATTTATGATTATCCATATAAATTGCTGTCAAAATTGAATTTTCACGAAACGTCGACTCAGCAGGCCTAGGCTGGTGATCAAGCAGGCCTAGCCTACTTCGGATTTCCCCGCGACACGTGACAGGTGCGCGAGATCCTGTCGCGACACGCGGGAGGTACAAATTTAGGCTATAAATAGAGGGCTGTGGGACTTGATTTCTGGCATTCGTTCGATGTTAAAATTCGTTTTACGTTTTGAGATATAATCCGTTTACTATCAAACACACACGAATCACTAATTAGTATAGCGGGGTGCTATTACGATACAGGGTATTAACTCGATCGCTGCTACGATTCAATGTCTGATCGATGGAAACTATCCGATGGATGTTTAAGCGCTATCCTTTGTCATTAATCATGATTCCGACAGGATGTTTGAGTACCACCCGAACTCGGGGAATACTTTGTCATTCGTTGTGAGGGTTTTAATCTCGTGAGTTATCGTAAATACTGTATTAGTTACTTACCTAGTTCGTGTGCACTAGGATTACAAGGCTAATCAATAGGCTAAGCTCTGCCTGTATAAATCTGCAATGTATCAAGGCTTATCTATTGGCTAAACTTTGCCGTATGAATCTGCATGCTTATAATGTGAGTCATTCTCTTTTTATCAAATTTAATTTCAAAAGCATGTTTATTTTCAAAGGTTATAATTACAGGGATTAAGTCTTTGTAATCACCATATTACAGCCGGTATGTGGGGGTTTGTATACATTACTTGATAATCTTCACCATTGGACAACGAGTTAGCCAATGGGTGATATGACCATAGTCACAGAAACGAGTCGAGTGACAAGTACCGAGGGTAGTTGGTTGATATAAAAACATTGTAATCGCTCTTAATACTGTATATTATAACAAATGAATTGTTTTAGCAAAATAGAATGATTCACTCAGTATTTTCCGCTGACAAAACCTTTTTAAAACGCGTTTCAGGTAATTACAGTAGATTGGAGTAAGAGACGGATACGGCACTGAAAGACTTCAAGAAGTGGCTTATTATATTAATTAAATCAAATTAATAAATATTGTTTTATGTAATCAAATTTATCTTTATTAAAGCTACCATTGTAAAACATGGGTTTATCCCATCTATTTAATAAATAAAATCCGGTGTTTTCTAAACTCTGATATTTTTCCTAACTCACGGTCCTGATGAAATTTCCGCTGCAATATTTTTCAAATTAAATCACCGGTACCACTGGGCTGTTCGCGACTCCCGATTCCGTCCAGGGTGGGTCGGGGGTCGTGACACAAACCAACCACCCAAGTATGGTATCCTCGAGCGAAAACATTTGACAACCTCCTAGAAGCAGCTTTTCTTGGCACCAAACCTTTCTCCATCAATTAGCAATCTGATGCCATCACTAAACACATTCCTTAAATTGTAGCCATTTGTTGAGTGTATTTTTTTGGTGTCTAATCCGAGTATATATCACCATTGCCCTTGATTTTCTTAACTGTATATCTCTTAAATGTCAACATATACACGTGTGATTTAGTTTACGAAGATTTTTCAATGCCGAGAAC
Source organism: Helianthus tuberosus (assembly GCA_030545235.1). NCBI lineage: Eukaryota > Viridiplantae > Streptophyta > Magnoliopsida > Asterales > Asteraceae > Helianthus > Helianthus tuberosus. Next base: position 39,822,086 of record CM060387.1, on the reverse strand, counting down.
CTCGATCAGAGAGTAAAAAAGGCGTAAAGTTAACAATGGTGTAAAATTAAAATGTGATATACCGGGCTAGGATTCGAGTTACATGAACCAAGGCCAAACCAATCCCCCAAGAATGGAATCATCGAGAGAAAATACATGACAACCTCCTAGAAGCAGCTTTTCTTGCCACCAGACCTTTCTCCATCAATTAGGAATTTGATGCCGTCACTAAACACATTCCTTAAATTGTAGCCATTTGTTGAGTGTAATCTTTTTTGTGTCTAATCCGCATATATATAACCATTCCCTTGATTTTCTTGACTGTATATCTCTTAAATGTCAACATACACACGTGTGATTTAGTTTACGAAGATTTTTCAATGCCGAGAACCTCGATCAGAGAGTAAAAAAGGCATAAGGTTCACAGTGGTGTAAAATTAAAATGGGATATACCGGTCTTGGATTCGAGTTACAGGAACAAGGGCCAAATCAACCACCCAAGAATGGAATCGTCGAGCGAAAACACTTGACAACCTCCTAGAAGCAGCTTTTTCTTACCAGCAGACCTTCCTCCATCAATTAGGAATTTGATGCCGTCACTACTCACATTCTTTAAATTGTAACCATTTGTTGAGTGTTTTTTTGGTGTCTAATCCGCATATATATCACCATTGCCCTTGATTTTCTTGACGGTTTATCTCTTAAATGTCAACATATACACGTGTGATTTAGTTTACGAAGATTTTCAATGCCGAGAACCTCGATCAGACAGTAAAAAAGGCGTAAGGTTCACAAAGGTGTAAAATTAAAATGGGATATACCGGGCTTGGATTCGAGTTACAGGAACAAGGGCAAAACCAACCACCCATGTATGGCATCGTCGAGCGAAAACATTTGACAACCTCCTAGAAGCAGCTTTTCTTGGCACCAAACCTTTCTCCGTCAATTAGCAATCTGATGCCATCACTAAACACATTCCTTAAATTGTAGCTATTTCTTGAGTGTATTTTTTTGGTGTCTAATCCGCATATATATCACCATTGCCCTTGATTTTCTTGACTGTTTATCTCTTAAATGTCAACATATACACGTGTGATTTAGTTTACGAAGATGTTTCAATGCCGAGAACCTCGATCAGAGAGTAAAAAAGGCGTAAGGTTCACAATGGTGTAAAATTAAAATGTGATATACCGGGCTAGGATTCGAGTTACAGGAACCAGGGCCAAACCAATCCCCCAAGAATGGAATCATCGGGCGAAAACACATGACAACCTCCTAGAAGCAGCTTTTCTTGCCACCAGACCTTTCTCCATCAATTAGGAATCTGATGCCGTCACTAAACACATTCCTTAAATTGTAGCCATTTTTTGAGTGTATTCTTTTTTGTGTCTAATCCGCATATATATCACCATTGCCCTTGATTTTCTTGACTGTATATCTCTTAAATGTCAACATACGCACGTGTGATTTAGTTTACGAAGATTTTTCAATGCCGAGAACCTCGATCAGAGAGTAAAAAAGGCATAAGGTTCACAGTGGTGTAAAATTAAAATGGGATATACCGGGCTAGGATTCGAGTTACAGGAACAAGGGCCAAACCAACCACCCAAGAATGGAATCGTCGAGCGAAAACACTTGAAAACCTCCTCGAAGCAGCTTTTCTTGCCACCAGACCTTTCACCATCAATTAGGAATCTGATGCCGTCACTAAACACATTCCTTAAATTGTAGCCATTTGTTGAGTTTTTTTTTTGTGTCTAATCCGCATATATATCACCATTGCCCTTGATTTTCTTGACGGTATACCTCTTAAATGTCAACATATACACGTGTGATTTAGTTTACGAAGATTTTTCAATGCCGAGAACCTCGATCAGAGAGTAAAAAAGGCGTAAGGTTCACAATGGTGTAAAATTAAAATGAGATATATCGGGATAGGATTCGAGTTAAAGGAACAAGGGCCAAACCAACCACCCAAGAATGGAATCGTCGAGCGAAAACACTTGACAACCTCCTAGAAGCAGCTTTTTTTGCCACCAGACCTTTCTCCATCAATTAGGAATCCGATGTTGTGTCTAAACGCATTCGTTAAATTGTAGCCATTTGTTGAGTGTTTTTTGGTGTCTAATCCGCATATGTATCACCATTGCCCTTGATTTTCTTGACTGTATATCTCTTAAATGTCAACATATACACGTGTGATTTAGTTTTCGAAGATTTTTCAATGCCGAGAACCTCGATCAGTGAGTAAAAAAGGCGTAAGGTTCACATTGGTGTAAAATTAAAATGGGATATACCGGGCTTGGATTCGAGTTACAGGAACAAAGGCCAAACCAACCACCCAAGAATGGATTCGTCGAGCGAAAACAGTTGATAACCACCTAGGAGCAGCTTTTCTTGCCACCAGACCTTTCTCCATCAATTAGGAATCTGATGCCGTAACTAAACACATTCTTTAAATTGTACCCATTTGTAGAGTGTTTTTTTGGTGTCTAATCCGCATATATATCAACATTGCCCTTGATTTTCTTGACGGTATATCTCTTAAATGTCAACATATACACGTGTGATTTAGTTTACGAAGATTTTTCAATGCCGAGAACCTCGATCAGAGAGTAAAAAAGGCGTAAGGTTCACAATCGTGTAAAATTAAAATGAGATATATCGGGATAGGATTCGAGTTACAGGAACAAGGGCCAAACCAACCACCCAAGAATGGAATCGTCGAGCGAAAACACTTGACAACCTCCTAGAAGCAGCTTTTTTTGCCACCAGACCTTTCTCCATCAATTAGGAATCCGATGTTGTCTCTAAACGCATTCGTTAAATTGTAGCCATTTGTTGAGTGTTTTTTGGTGTCTAATCCGCATATGTATCACCATTTCCCTTGATTTTCTTGACTGTATATCTCTTAAATGTCAACATATACACGTGTGATTTAGTTTTCGAAGATTTTTCAATGCCGAGAACCTCGATCAGTGAGTAAAAAAGGCGTAAGGTTCACATTGGTGTAAAATTAAAATGGGATATACCGGCCTTGGATTCGAGTTACAGGAACAAAGGCCAAACCAACCACCCAAGAATGGATTCGTCGAGCGAAAACACTTGATAACCTCCTAGGAGCAGCTTTTCTTGCCACCAGACCTTTCTCCATCAATTAGGAATCTGATGCCGTAACTAAACACATTCTTTAAATTGTACCCATTTGTAGAGTGTTTTTTTGGTGTCTAATCCGCATATATATCAACATTGCCCTTGATTTTCTTGACGGTATATCTCTTAAATGTCAACATATACACGTGTGATTTAGTTTACGAAGATTTTTCAATGCCGAGAACCTCGATTAGAGAGTAAAAAAGGCGTAAGGTTCACAATCGTGTAAAATTAAAATGGGATATACCGGACTTGGATTCGAGTTACAGGAACAAGGGCCAAACCAACCACCCAAGAATGTAATCGTCGAGCGAAAACACTTGACAACCTCCTAGAAGTAGCTTTTTTTGCCACCAGACCTTTCTCCATCAATTAGGAATCTGATTCCGTCACTAAACACATTCCTTAAATTGTAGCCATTTGTTGAGTGTTTTTTTTTGTGTCTAATCCGCATATATATCACCATTGCCCTTGATTTTCTTGACGGTTTATCTCTTAAATGTCAACATATAAACGTGTGATTTAGTTTACGAAGATTTTTCAATGCCAAGAACCTCGATCAGACAGTAAAAAAGGCGTAAGGTTCACAAAGGTGTAAAATTAAAATGGGATATACCGGGCTAGGATTCGAGTTACACGAACAAGGGCCAAACCAACCACCCAAGTATGGTATCGTCGAGCGAAAACATTTGACAACCTCCTAGAAGCAGCTTTTCTTGGCACCAAACCTTTCTCCATCAATTAGGAATCTGATGCCGTCACTAAACACATTCCTTAAATTGTAGCCATTTGTTGAGTGTATTCTTTTTTGTGTCTAATCCGCATATATATCACCATTGCCCTTGATTTTCTTGACTGTATATCTCTTAAATGTCAACATACGCACGTGTGATTTAGTTTACGAAGATTTTTCAATGCCGAGAACCTCGATCAGAGAGTAAAAAAGGCATAAGGTTCACAGTGGTGTAAAATTAAAATGGGATATACCGGGCTAGGATTCGAGTTACAGGAACAAGGGCCAAACCAACCACCCAAGAATGGAATCATCGAGCGAAAACACTTGACAACCTCCTCGAAGCAGCTTTTCTAGCCACCAGACCTTTCACCATCAATTAGGAATCTGATGCCGTCACTAAACACATTCCTTAAATTGTAGCCATTTGTTGAGTGTTTTTTTTGTGTCTAAGCCGCATATATATCACCATTGCCCTTGATTTTCTTGACGGTATACCTCTTAAATGTCAACATATACACGTGTGATTTAGTTTACGAAGATTTTTCAATGCCGAGAACCTCGATCAGAGAGTAAAAAAGGCGTAAGGTTCACAATGGTGTAAAATTAAAATGAGATATATCGGGATAGGATTCGAGTTACAGGAACAAGGGCCAAACAACCACCCAAGAATGGAATCGTCGAGCGAAAACACTTGACAACCTCCTAGAAGCAGCTTTTTTTGCCACCAGACCTTTCTCCATCAATTAGGAATCCGATGTCGTCTCTAAACGCATTCGTTAAATTGTAGCCATTTGTTGAGTGTTTTTTGGTGTCTAATCCGCATATATATCACCATTGCCCTTGATTTTCTTGACGGTATACCTCTTAAATGTCAACATATACACGTGTGATTTAGTTTACGAAGATTTTTCAATGCCGAGAACCTCGATCAGAGAGTAAAAAAGGCGTAAGGTTCACAATGGTGTAAAATTAAAATGAGATATATCGGGATAGGATTCGAGTTAAAGGAACAAGGGCCAAACCAACCACCCAAGAATGGAATCGTCGAGCGAAAACACTTGACAACCTCCTAGAAGCAGCTTTTTTTGCCACCAGACCTTTCTCCATCAATTAGGAATCCGATGTTGTGTCTAAACGCATTCGTTAAATTGTAGCCATTTGTTGAGTGTTTTTTGGTGTCTAATCCGCATATGTATCACCATTGCCCTTGATTTTCTTGACTGTATATCTCTTAAATGTCAACATATACACGTGTGATTTAGTTTTCGAAGATTTTTCAATGCCGAGAACCTCGATCAGTGAGTAAAAAAGGCGTAAGGTTCACATTGGTGTAAAATTAAAATGGGATATACCGGGCTTGGATTCGAGTTACAGGAACAAAGGCCAAACCAACCACCCAAGAATGGATTCGTCGAGCGAAAACAGTTGATAACCACCTAGGAGCAGCTTTTCTTGCCACCAGACCTTTCTCCATCAATTAGGAATCTGATGCCGTAACTAAACACATTCTTTAAATTGTACCCATTTGTAGAGTGTTTTTTTGGTGTCTAATCCGCATATATATCAACATTGCCCTTGATTTTCTTGACGGTATATCTCTTAAATGTCAACATATACACGTGTGATTTAGTTTACGAAGATTTTTCAATGCCGAGAACCTCGATTAGAGAGTAAAAAAGGCGTAAGGTTCACAATCGTGTAAAATTAAAATGAGATATATCGGGATAGGATTCGAGTTACAGGAACAAGGGCCAAACCAACCACCCAAGAATGGAATCGTCGAGCGAAAACACTTGACAACCTCCTAGAAGCAGCTTTTTTTGCCACCAGACCTTTCTCCATCAATTAGGAATCCGATGTTGTCTCTAAACGCATTCGTTAAATTGTAGCCATTTGTTGAGTGTTTTTTGGTGTCTAATCCGCATATGTATCACCATTTCCCTTGATTTTCTTGACTGTATATCTCTTAAATGTCAACATATACACGTGTGATTTAGTTTTCGAAGATTTTTCAATGCCGAGAACCTCGATCAGTGAGTAAAAAAGGCGTAAGGTTCACATTGGTGTAAAATTAAAATGGGATATACCGGCCTTGGATTCGAGTTACAGGAACAAAGGCCAAACCAACCACCCAAGAATGGATTCGTCGAGCGAAAACACTTGATAACCTCCTAGGAGCAGCTTTTCTTGCCACCAGACCTTTCTCCATCAATTAGGAATCTGATGCCGTAACTAAACACATTCTTTAAATTGTACCCATTTGTAGAGTGTTTTTTTGGTGTCTAATCCGCATATATATCAACATTGCCCTTGATTTTCTTGACGGTATATCTCTTAAATGTCAACATATACACGTGTGATTTAGTTTACGAAGATTTTTCAATGCCGAGAACCTCGATTAGAGAGTAAAAAAGGCGTAAGGTTCACAATCGTGTAAAATTAAAATGGGATATACCGGACTTGGATTCGAGTTACAGGAACAAGGGCCAAACCAACCACCCAAGAATGTAATCGTCGAGCGAAAACACTTGACAACCTCCTAGAAGTAGCTTTTTTTGCCACCAGACCTTTCTCCATCAATTAGGAATCTGATTCCGTCACTAAACACATTCCTTAAATTGTAGCCATTTGTTGAGTGTTTTTTTTTGTGTCTAATCCGCATATATATCACCATTGCCCTTGATTTTCTTGACGGTTTATCTCTTAAATGTCAACATATAAACGTGTGATTTAGTTTACGAAGATTTTTCAATGCCAAGAACCTCGATCAGACAGTAAAAAAGGCGTAAGGTTCACAAAGGTGTAAAATTAAAATGGGATATACCGGGCTAGGATTCGAGTTACACGAACAAGGGCCAAACCAACCACCCAAGTATGGTATCGTCGAGCGAAAACATTTGACAACCTCCTAGAAGCAGCTTTTCTTGGCACCAAACCTTTCTCCATCAATTAGGAATCTGATGCCGTCACTAAACACATTCCTTAAATTGTAGCCATTTGTTGAGTGTATTCTTTTTTGTGTCTAATCCGCATATATATCACCATTGCCCTTGATTTTCTTGACTGTATATCTCTTAAATGTCAACATACGCACGTGTGATTTAGTTTACGAAGATTTTTCAATGCCGAGAACCTCGATCAGAGAGTAAAAAAGGCATAAGGTTCACAGTGGTGTAAAATTAAAATGGGATATACCGGGCTAGGATTCGAGTTACAGGAACAAGGGCCAAACCAACCACCCAAGAATGGAATCATCGAGCGAAAACACTTGACAACCTCCTCGAAGCAGCTTTTCTAGCCACCAGACCTTTCACCATCAATTAGGAATCTGATGCCGTCACTAAACACATTCCTTAAATTGTAGCCATTTGTTGAGTGTTTTTTTTGTGTCTAAGCCGCATATATATCACCATTGCCCTTGATTTTCTTGACGGTATACCTCTTAAATGTCAACATATACACGTGTGATTTAGTTTACGAAGATTTTTCAATGCCGAGAACCTCGATCAGAGAGTAAAAAAGGCGTAAGGTTCACAATGGTGTAAAATTAAAATGAGATATATCGGGATAGGATTCGAGTTACAGGAACAAGGGCCAAACCAACCACCCAAGAATGGAATCGTCGAGCGAAAACACTTGACAACCTCCTAGAAGCAGCTTTTTTTGCCACCAGACCTTTCTCCATCAATTAGGAATCCGATTTCGTCTCTAAACGCATTCGTTAAATTGTAGCCATTTGTTGAGTGTTTTTTGGTGTCTAATCCGCATATGTATCACCATTGCCCTTGATTTTCTTGACTGTATATCTCTTAAATGTCAACATATACACGTGTGATTTAGTTTTCGAAGATTTTTCAATGCCGAGAACCTCGATCAGTGAGTAAAAAAGGCGTAAGGTTCACATTGGTGTAAAATTAAAATGGGATATACCGGGCTTGGATTCGAGTTACAGGAACAAAGGCCAAACCAACCACCCAAGAATGGATTCGTCGAGCGAAAACACTTGATAACCTCCTAGGAGCAGCTTTTCTTGCCACCAGACCTTTCTCCATCAATTAGGAATCTGATGCCGTAACTAAACACATTCTTTAAATTGTACCTATTTGTAGAGTGTTTTTTTGGTGTCTAATCCGCATATATATCAACATTGCCCTTGATTTTCTTGACGGTATATCTCTTAAATGTCAACATATACACGTGTGATTTAGTTTACGAAGATTTTTCAATGCCGAGAACCTCGATTAGAGAGTAAAAAAGGCGTAAGGTTCACAATCGTGTAAAATTAAAATGGGATATACCGGACTTGGATTCGAGTTACAGGAACAATGGCCAAACCAACCACCCAAGAATGTAATCGTCGAGCGAAAACACTTGACAACCTCCTAGAAGTAGCTTTTTTTGCCACCAGACCTTTCTCCATCAATTAGGAATCTGATTCCGTCACTAAACACATTCCTTAAATTGTAGCCATTTGTTGAGTGTTTTTTTTTTGTGTCTAATCCGCATATATATCACCATTGCCCTTGATTTTCTTGACGTTTTATCTCTTAAATGTCAACATATAAACGTGTGATTTAGTTTACGAAGATTTTTCAATGCCAAGAACCTCGATCAGACAGTAAAAAAGGCGTAAGGTTCACAAAGGTGTAAAATTAAAATGGGATATACCGGGCTAGGATTCGAGTTACACGAACAAGGGCCAAACCAACCACCCAAGTATGGTATCGTCGAGCGAAAACATTTGACAACCTCCTAGAAGCAGCTTTTCTTGGCACCAAACCTTTCTCCATCAATTAGGAATCTGATGCCGTCACTAAACACATTCCTTAAATTGTAGCCATTTGTTGAGTGTATTCTTTTTTGTGTCTAATCCGCATATATATCACCATTGCCCTTGATTTTCTTGACTGTATATCTCTTAAATGTCAACATACGCACGTGTGATTTAGTTTACGAAGATTTTTCAATGCCGAGAACCTCGATCAGAGAGTAAAAAAGGCATAAGGTTCACAGTGGTGTAAAATTAAAATGGGATATACCGGGCTAGGATTCGAGTTACAGGAACAAGGGCCAAACCAACCACCCAAGAATGGAATCATCGAGCGAAAACACTTGACAACCTCCTCGAAGCAGCTTTTCTAGCCACCAGACCTTTCACCATCAATTAGGAATCTGATGCCGTCACTAAACACATTCCTTAAATTGTAGCCATTTGTTGAGTGTTTTTTTTGTGTCTAAGCCGCATATATATCACCATTGCCCTTGATTTTCTTGACGGTATACCTCTTAAATGTCAACATATACACGTGTGATTTAGTTTACGAAGATTTTTCAATGCCAAGAACCTCGATCAGAGAGTAAAAAAGGCGTAAGGTTCACAATGGTGTAAAATTAAAATGAGATATATCGGGATAGGATTCGAGTTACAGGAACAAGGGCCAAACCAACCACCCAAGAATGGAATCGTCGAGCGAAAACACTTGACAACCTCCTAGAAGCAGCTTTTTTTGCCACCAGACCTTTCTCCATCAATTAGGAATCCGATGTCGTCTCTAAACGCATTCGTTAAATTGTAGCCATTTGTTGAGTGTTTTTTGGTGTCTAATCCGCATATGTATCACCATTTCCCTTGATTTTCTTGACTGTATATCTCTTAAATGTCAACATATACACGTGTGATTTAGTTTTCGAAGATTTTTCAATGCCGAGAACCTCGATCAGTGAGTAAAAAAGGCGTAAGGTTCACATTGGTGTAAAATTAAAATGGGATATACCGGCCTTGGATTCGAGTTACAGGAACAAAGGCCAAACCAACCACCCAAGAATGGATTCGTCGAGCGAAAACACTTGATAACCTCCTAGGAGCAGCTTTTCTTGCCACCAGACCTTTCTCCATCAATTAGGAATCTGATGCCGTAACTAAACACATTCTTTAAATTGTACCCATTTGTAGAGTGTTTTTTTGGTGTCTAATCCGCATATATATCAACATTGCCCTTGATTTTCTTGACGGTATATCTCTTAAATGTCAACATATACACGTGTGATTTAGTTTACGAAGATTTTTCAATGCCGAGAACCTCGATTAGAGAGTAAAAAAGGCGTAAGGTTCACAATCGTGTAAAATTAAAATGGGATATACCGGACTTGGATTCGAGTTACAGGAACAAGGGCCAAACCAACCACCCAAGAATGTAATCGTCGAGCGAAAACACTTGACAACCTCCTAGAAGTAGCTTTTTTTGCCACCAGACCTTTCTCCATCAATTAGGAATCTGATTCCGTCACTAAACACATTCCTTAAATTGTAGCCATTTGTTGAGTGTTTTTTTTTGTGTCTAATCCGCATATATATCACCATTGCCCTTGATTTTCTTGACGGTTTATCTCTTAAATGTCAACATATAAACGTGTGATTTAGTTTACGAAGATTTTTCAATGCCAAGAACCTCGATCAGACAGTAAAAAAGGCGTAAGGTTCACAAAGGTGTAAAATTAAAATGGGATATACCGGGCTAGGATTCGAGTTACACGAACAAGGGCCAAACCAACCACCCAAGTATGGTATCGTCGAGCGAAAACATTTGACAACCTCCTAGAAGCAGCTTTTCTTGGCACCAAACCTTTCTCCATCAATTAGGAATCTGATGCCGTCACTAAACACATTCCTTAAATTGTAGCCATTTGTTGAGTGTATTCTTTTTTGTGTCTAATCCGCATATATATCACCATTGCCCTTGATTTTCTTGACTGTATATCTCTTAAATGTCAACATACGCACGTGTGATTTAGTTTACGAAGATTTTTCAATGCCGAGAACCTCGATCAGAGAGTAAAAAAGGCATAAGGTTCACAGTGGTGTAAAATTAAAATGGGATATACCGGGCTAGGATTCGAGTTACAGGAACAAGGGCCAAACCAACCACCCAAGAATGGAATCATCGAGCGAAAACACTTGACAACCTCCTCGAAGCAGCTTTTCTAGCCACCAGACCTTTCACCATCAATTAGGAATCTGATGCCGTCACTAAACACATTCCTTAAATTGTAGCCATTTGTTGAGTGTTTTTTTTGTGTCTAAGCCGCATATATATCACCATTGCCCTTGATTTTCTTGACGGTATACCTCTTAAATGTCAACATATACACGTGTGATTTAGTTTACGAAGATTTTTCAATGCCGAGAACCTCGATCAGAGAGTAAAAAAGGCGTAAGGTTCACAATGGTGTAAAATTAAAATGAGATATATCGGGATAGGATTCGAGTTACAGGAACAAGGGCCAAACCAACCACCCAAGAATGGAATCGTCGAGCGAAAACACTTGACAACCTCCTAGAAGCAGCTTTTTTTGCCACCAGACCTTTCTCCATCAATTAGGAATCCGATTTCGTCTCTAAACGCATTCGTTAAATTGTAGCCATTTGTTGAGTGTTTTTTGGTGTCTAATCCGCATATGTATCACCATTGCCCTTGATTTTCTTGACTGTATATCTCTTAAATGTCAACATATACACGTGTGATTTAGTTTTCGAAGATTTTTCAATGCCGAGAACCTCGATCAGTGAGTAAAAAAGGCGTAAGGTTCACATTGGTGTAAAATTAAAATGGGATATACCGGGCTTGGATTCGAGTTACAGGAACAAAGGCCAAACCAACCACCCAAGAATGGATTCGTCGAGCGAAAACACTTGATAACCTCCTAGGAGCAGCTTTTCTTGCCACCAGACCTTTCTCCATCAATTAGGAATCTGATGCCGTAACTAAACACATTCTTTAAATTGTACCTATTTGTAGAGTGTTTTTTTGGTGTCTAATCCGCATATATATCAACATTGCCCTTGATTTTCTTGACGGTATATCTCTTAAATGTCAACATATACACGTGTGATTTAGTTTACGAAGATTTTTCAATGCCGAGAACCTCGATTAGAGAGTAAAAAAGGCGTAAGGTTCACAATCGTGTAAAATTAAAATGGGATATACCGGACTTGGATTCGAGTTACAGGAACAATGGCCAAACCAACCACCCAAGAATGTAATCGTCGAGCGAAAACACTTGACAACCTCCTAGAAGTAGCTTTTTTTGCCACCAGACCTTTCTCCATCAATTAGGAATCTGATTCCGTCACTAAACACATTCCTTAAATTGTAGCCATTTGTTGAGTGTTTTTTTTTTGTGTCTAATCCGCATATATATCACCATTGCCCTTGATTTTCTTGACGTTTTATCTCTTAAATGTCAACATATAAACGTGTGATTTAGTTTACGAAGATTTTTCAATGCCAAGAACCTCGATCAGACAGTAAAAAAGGCGTAAGGTTCACAAAGGTGTAAAATTAAAATGGGATATACCGGGCTAGGATTCGAGTTACACGAACAAGGGCCAAACCAACCACCCAAGTATGGTATCGTCGAGCGAAAACATTTGACAACCTCCTAGAAGCAGCTTTTCTTGGCACCAAACCTTTCTCCATCAATTAGGAATCTGATGCCGTCACTAAACACATTCCTTAAATTGTAGCCATTTGTTGAGTGTATTCTTTTTTGTGTCTAATCCGCATATATATCACCATTGCCCTTGATTTTCTTGACTGTATATCTCTTAAATGTCAACATACGCACGTGTGATTTAGTTTACGAAGATTTTTCAATGCCGAGAACCTCGATCAGAGAGTAAAAAAGGCATAAGGTTCACAGTGGTGTAAAATTAAAATGGGATATACCGGGCTAGGATTCGAGTTACAGGAACAAGGGCCAAACCAACCACCCAAGAATGGAATCATCGAGCGAAAACACTTGACAACCTCCTCGAAGCAGCTTTTCTAGCCACCAGACCTTTCACCATCAATTAGGAATCTGATGCCGTCACTAAACACATTCCTTAAATTGTAGCCATTTGTTGAGTGTTTTTTTTGTGTCTAAGCCGCATATATATCACCATTGCCCTTGATTTTCTTGACGGTATACCTCTTAAATGTCAACATATACACGTGTGATTTAGTTTACGAAGATTTTTCAATGCCAAGAACCTCGATCAGAGAGTAAAAAAGGCGTAAGGTTCACAATGGTGTAAAATTAAAATGAGATATATCGGGATAGGATTCGAGTTACAGGAACAAGGGCCAAACCAACCACCCAAGAATGGAATCGTCGAGCGAAAACACTTGACAACCTCCTAGAAGCAGCTTTTTTTGCCACCAGACCTTTCTCCATCAATTAGGAATCCGATGTCGTCTCTAAACGCATTCGTTAAATTGTAGCCATTTGTTGAGTGTTTTTTGGTGTCTAATCCGCATATGTATCACCATTGCCCTTGATTTTCTTGACTGTATATCTCTTAAATGTCAACATATACACGTGTGATTTAGTTTTCGAAGATTTTTCAATGCCGAGAACCTCGATCAGTGAGTAAAAAAGGCGTAAGGTTCACATTGGCGTAAAATTAAAATGGGATATACCGGGCTTGGATTCGAGTTACAGGAACAAAGGCCAAACCAACCACCCAAGAATGGATTCGTCGAGCGAAAACACTTGATAACCTCCTAGGAGCAGCTTTTCTTGCCACCAGACCTTTCTCCATCAATTAGGAATCTGATGCCGTAACTAAACACATTCTTTAAATTGTACCCATTTGTAGAGTGTTTTTTTGGTGTCTAATCCGCATATATATCAACATTGCCCTTGATTTTCTTGACGGTATATCTCTTAAATGTCAACATATACACGTGTGATTTAGTTTACGAAGATTTTTCAATGCCGAGAACCTCGATTAGAGAGTAAAAAAGGCGTAAGGTTCACAATCGTGTAAAATTAAAATGGGATATACCGGACTTGGATTCGAGTTACAGGAACAATGGCCAAACCAACCACCCAAGAATGTAATCGTCGAGCGAAAACACTTGACAACCTCCTAGAAGTAGCTTTTTTTGCCACCAGACCTTTCTCCATCAATTAGGAATCTGATTCCGTCACTAAACACATTCCTTAAATTGTAGCCATTTGTTGAGTGTTTTTTTTTGTGTCTAATCCGCATATATATCACCATTGCCCTTGATTTTCTTGACGTTTTATCTCTTAAATGTCAACATATAAACGTGTGATTTAGTTTACGAAGATTTTTCAATGCCGAGAACCTCGATCAGACAGTAAAAAAGGCGTAAGGTTCACAAAGGTGTAAAATTAAAATGGGATATACCGGGCTAGGATTCGAGTTACAGGAACAAGGGCCAAACCAACCACCCAAGTATGGTATCGTCGAGCGAAAACATTTGACAACCTCCTAGAAGCAGCTTTTCTTGGCACCAAACCTTTCTCCATCAATTAGCAATCTGATGCCATCACTAAACACATTCCTTAAATTGTAGCCATTTGTTGAGTGTATTTTTTTGGTGTCTAATCCGCATATATATCACTGTTATGGGTCATTTTCTGAGTATACATATCCTGAATAATATCCTGCTTATAATTGTTTATTTGTGACAAGGATATTGGACGGGGATATTGCTAACATCCTGGGCGATATCCTAAGCTTGAGTGAATTAAACACGTGCAGGTTAATGGCTGTAAGTTACTAACAGTCACCATGACTTCTTCTCCTCAAGACTCGGGCGTATTTGTTATGAGGAAGCCGTTGAACCCGAAAGACTTGGTCCTCAACGTTCGAGTGGGAATATTCGCTGAATCCCGGAAGTTTAGGATAGTTTGTTATATTATCTTTACTATAAATAGATGAGGGCGGATCAGTTTAAGACACATAATTTTTCACTTACACTCTCGAACATTTTTACTCTCTAGCTCACCGAAAACACCACACTTAAACACTTGTATTCAAATTACATTGTAACACATAGTTGATCCGCACCACATCCTGCACTGTATCCTAATATTTGAAGCAATAGATGAGCAAGGCAGTTGCGATTGTCAGCTCCCGAGGTTTTATGCCGGCGATCTAGATTGATCAAGGGCTTTCCTCGTACATCACGTGTCAACCTTTACTTTTTTGCTCATTGTTTGATCATTGATACAGCTCTATATCCCGGGCTGTATCCTGAAACTGTTTTCATATTTAATTTTGTTAACACATTTTTCACACATATTTCTAGCACACTACCTCACTTAACTAATTTGATCACTTAATTGCTTAGGTAATTTTTGACCAAAACAATTTGGCGCCCACCGTGGGGCAAGTGGTGCTACTTTTACTAAAAATCTTTGTAAAATCGTTAATCGGTTTTCTATTTTCAAAACTTTTTGCCACATTGTCTACAATGGCCTCAAGATCAAACATTAGCTCTTCCACTATGTCTGCTACAACCTCTGCTACCACTGGTTCGGTGCTTCCACCACCTCCTCCAAGGATGCCGTTTTCTTCACAATCTCAAGATGTTATCCCTACTCGGAGTGTCCAGGGATCTGCTCCCGTTTTAGCCTCTAATGATGAAATTTTGACTTTATTTGGAAGTGTGCAGGAACAAATGAGGCAGCAACAGGAGACTAACCAAATGCTGTTAAGAGAAATACAACTCTTAAAAGCTAGCTCGAGTAGACCCGCTGAAGAAACTATCACTCCTATACAGCCTAGGGCTTTGAACTTCAGTTCCGCAGTTTACACTGAGGATAATAGGGGGAATATCGTCCCAAGCCATTCTCAGAATCATACCCCTGAGATACCCTCTTCGGTCAGGATATCAACTGTGAGAAGTTCAGGATATGCTTCAGGATATGGCCAAAATCCTCAGAATGGTAACGTGTCAAATAATAATATTCTTGCTACTAACAACAATGGCTCTTTGCAGGATGCAGGTATGACGTCAACATTTACCAGGGAGCTCCAGAAATTGAAGGACATGATATCCAGTGTACCTGGAGTGGTCCAGCCAATTCCGGAAGTATCCCAAGACAGCCACAGGATATCTCGCTTTGCATATCCCATCTGTGATGCTGAAATCCCAAAAAGATTTTAGACTCCCAACATGAAGCCGTATGATGGGACTACGGATCCTGAAGAGCATATTGCCCAGTATAGGGAAATAATGGAGATTAACCCTATCCCTCCGGAGCTCAAGGAAGCATGCTTGTGCAAGGGATTTGGTTCTACTCTGACAGGATCAGCCTTAAAATGGCTGTTAAACGTTCCTCCTCACTCAATTACTTCGTTTGCACATTTGGTTAATTTATTTAACAGTCAATTTTCTTGTAGTTGGAGTTTCGAGAAACTAACCAGTGATCTTTACAGGATAACTCAAGGGCCTCAGGAATCCTTGAGGGATTATGTGAACAATTTCAGTCGAGAATCCTTGGATATCCCACATCTTGATGTTGCAACAGCTGTGGAAGCTTTTAAGATGGGATTGCAAAAGGATTCTCAGTTTTATCAGGATCTTGTAATGAATCCCTGCAGGAATCTCGACGAAGCTCGTAAAAGGGCTTTGAGATATATCCGTCTGTAAGATGACAAGAAGATGCAGGAGAGGATGAACTCTACCTCAACCTATGAATCAACTAACAGGAAATCGGAGACCTCGTATAAGCCATATCGCTCCAGGCCATATGGAAGAAATGATAACAAGAAAGTGAATGCTGTTGAAGACGAGGATCCTGAAGAATATCCTGACTTATCTGAATACTGCTTTTCTGTTAATATACCTGAATTAATGTATGCTATGCAGGGCTTAGGGGACAAAGCTAGGTGGCCTCGGAAGAACCAGCAGAAAGCTGACTGGAAGGATAAGTCCAAATGGTGCGCCTTCCACGAAGACTTCGGACATATGACCGAGGATTGCATTGCTTTAAGGAAAGAAATAAACTACATGTTAAGCAAGGGGTATCTTAAGGACTTGCTGGGAAAAAAGAAGAATAAAGGGCAGGATCCCGAGAAGGATCCTGAACGAGCAGCATCACCCCCAGCAGATGCCAAGATAATTAACTTTATTTCAGGAGGATCTGACATTTGTGGAACTTCGTATTCGGCGGCCAAGAGACATGCAAAGGAAGCTAAGAGCGAGAGGGGAGACAGACCAGTCAGGATGACTACCCTCACAGCTGATAAAGTGATCACTTTCGATAGTGATGACAGGGATACTGTTCAGGATCCTCACCATGATGCTTTAGTAATAACATTATATGTGGCTAACCATTTTGTACGCAGGATACTGGTAGACAACGGTAGTTCTGTCAATATAATTCAGCTGGAAACGTTGAAGAGGATGAATGTATCTCCGATGGATATCACTTCGAAGTCCACTGTGCTTGTTGGTTTCAGTGGAGAAGCTAGAAATACCATAGGGGAGATAAAGTTACCAGTATATGTTGAAGGGGTCAATTCAATACAACGTTTCTGTGTGATGGACTCCTTATCCTGCTATAACATCATACTGGGAAGACCATGGATTCACGACATGAAGGCTATGCCATCAACATATCACCAATGCATCAAGATCCCTACCCCTTGGGGAGTTATCAAGGTTGAAAGTGATCAGCAGGAAGAGAAAGAATGCTACTCATCCTCGATGAAATCCTCAACTAAGCCTAGTACAGCATAGCAATTAAAGATGCGGGCCCAGGATATCGTGGAGGATTCGGAGCAGGATGTGAAGAAAATCATCCTGGATCAGGATAATCCTGATATCTCGGTGCTCGTAGGAACCAATATCCCTCAGGATATTGAAGAATAGTTAACTAACTTTTTGAAATGCAGAATGTCAACGTTTGCATGGAAGCATGAGGATATGACAGGCATATCCAAAGACATTATCACTCACAAGCTTGGAATTGACAAATCATTCAAGCCTGTTCAACAAAAAAGAAGAAAATTTGCTCCTGAGCGGAATGCGATTATCCAAGAGGAAGTTGAAAGTTTGTTGAAGTCCAGGATGATCAGAGAAGTCAAGTTTCCAAGATGGCTAGCTAACGTAGTTGTGGTACAGAAGAAAAAGGGAAATGGAGAGTCTGTGTAGACTACACGGACTTGAACAAGGCTTGTCCTAAAACCCATTTCCTCTCCCTCATATCAATGCAATGGTGGATGCTACTGCTGGACATGAAATGTTAACGTTCATGGACGCATCCTCAGGATTTCAGCAGATTCAAATGGAACCTTCGGATCAGGAGGATATTGCTTTCATGACACCAACAGGTATATATTGCTATACTGCTATGCCTTTCGGTTTGTAAAATGCAGGTGCAACATACCAGAGATTGGTAAACATGATGTTTAAGGATAAGCTGGGGGACACCATGGAGGTATATATCGATGATATGGTGGTGAAATCTAAAAAGGCTGAGGATCACCTCCAGGATATCAAGGGAGCATTTGATATCCTGGATCGATACAACATGAAGCTGAATCCTGCTAAATGCCATTTTGGAGTGGGGGTAGGAAAGTTTCTTGGATATATGGTGACAAAAAGGGGAATAGAGGCAAGCCCGGAGCAGATTAAAGCTATCCTGGATATAAAATCACCCTTAAATATGAAGGACGTACAAAGGTTGACAGGCCGAGTAGCAGCTTTGAATAGATTTATTTCAAGATCCTCAGAAAAATGCAAGGAATTCTATGATATCCTCAAGAAGAATAAGAAATTTGAATGGGGAGCAAAGCATGAAGCAGCCTTGCAGGATTTGAAGCGATATCTCTCAACCGCACCTCTATTGATGAAGCCTGAAAATGGTGAACCACTATCCCTATACCTCGCTGTATCAGGGAATGCTGTAAGTGCCGTTCTTGTAAAAGACCATGAAGGTCAGCAATATCCTGTTTATAATGTTAGTAAAAGTTTGTTAGATGTTGAAACTAGGTATTCTCATTTTGAAAAATTGATATTAGCTCTAGTCATGGCATCGACAAAGCTTAGACATTATTTTGAGACACATAGGATCTATGTTAAAACAAATTATCCTGTCAGAAATGTGCTTAGGAAACCAGAGATGTCAGGCAGGATGGCCAAGTGGTCAGTAAAATTAAGTGCTTATGATTTAGTATATGAACCTAGAAATGCCATAAAGTCTCAGGCTTTAGCTGACTTTGTGGCTGATTTCAGTAGTGACATTCAGGACGAGGCAGACCTAGAAGTTCAGCAGTTAGTAGAATCTTCAGGATCCTGGACGTTGTATACTGATGGTGCATCCAATGTAAGAGGTGTAGGTTTAGGTATACTACTAAAATCGCCACAGGGGGACATATTACCCCAGGCCATTAGGTGTGAATTTCCTGCTACTAATAATGAGGCAGGATATGAAGCTTTAATTGCAGGATTAGAATTGGCTAAGAGCATGAGTATCAAGAATTTGCGAGTATATGTTGATTCCTTGTTAATTACTAACCATTTTAATGGATCCTATGCAGTTAAGGGTGAGAAATTAATCGAATACCTCGATATTCTCAAAAAATTAGCAGGATATTTCGATGTTTTTACACTTGAACAGGTACCAAGGGAGGATAATGCTGAAGCGGAATATCCTGAACAGGATCCTAAATCCTGGACGGCTCCAATTGTGAGATATCTCAAGGAAGGATACATCCCCGAAAATGAAAATCCTAGGGCATTTAGGATGAAGGTATCACGATTCACTATTATAAATAATGTTTTATACAAGAAATCTCTTGCAGGACCGTATTTAAGGTGCTTGGAGGATCCTGAAGCCAAAGAAGTACTTCAGGATATACATGAAGGGGATTGTGGTAACCATACTGGGGGCAGGTCATTATTCACAAAAGTATTAAGGACAGGATATTATTGACCAACAATGAGAAAAGATGCCGCAGAATATGCCCGAAGATGTGACGCGTGTCAAAGACATAGTAACATATTGCATCAGCCTACTGAACCATTATATCCTATTGTTTCCCCTTGGCCGTTTATGAAGTGGGGTATGGATATAGTGGGAAAGCTTCCAAAGGCTCCAGTATATAGTTCGCGGCCCTTCCTAGGCATGTGTGCGAAGATTGTCATAATATCGCGGCCTACCCTTGGCGTGTGTGCGAAGATCGTTTAAATTAGTATAACCAGTCTAGTCAGTTCATATCAATAACCCTCCCTCACCCGGGGACCATATATCTAAGTTCCATAAGCTGAACGAATAAATAATCCAACCCATTCCCACCCTGGGAATCCCATGCCTTGGCTGTGTGAACTCACCTTGGTTTGCTCGGTATGCTAGGTTATGTGCTCGCAAATAAGTCAATCACGTCCTAGAGTATGCATGTATGTGAAATCAGTTTGTGTTCAAGTTGTTCACGTATATACATGTACACGTAATCACAATCATACAAGTCATGTTTAACGTCTAACAGCAGTTAAATATTCCAGTTAACACTTAACAGAATTAACTCAAGTTACAGCATAGCTCGGCGAAACACATATATGGCGAAACACATAAGTTGGCGAAACACGTAAGTTGGCGAAACAAGTGAGTTGGCGAAACACATATTTGACGAAACATGTTCTGTTTCGTCGTGATCTTGTTTGGCGAAACATGATTCTAATTCGTTGATGACTCTTGGCGAAACACATTCTATTTCGCCGAGAGTCCTGTTTCGTCGGATGTCTGTTTCGCAGACATCAGTTACAGCATATGCGAATAACACATAAACCCTAATCATTCTAGCAGCCGTCATCAATAACAGAAATCATACGAAGGTTAATGTGCATATCGAATCATCATAAAATCAATCATCCAAGAGTCATTGTCTAGCATAAACCCTAGTTTATGTGTATAACCTATCAACATACAACATCATATCATTGCACCCTATCAAGATACTAACTTGTATTCATAATCAGAACATAATAACAATATCCAGAACCGAGCACTCGATTGTATTAGGTTTCGCATAGCATTTTATATAAATCCTACTACATCATACATATCAAAATCTACAACATCATAATCATACTCTTATCACAGCAGTAACACACATCAATCATATACGCAAGCAAGAATCGTGATATAACAGAAACATGGAATCGATTAACAAACACACACTAACCGATTCAAGATGAAGAAACAAGGATTCGAGAGCTAGGGATGATGGTGAACAATGGTTGTTGCCGTCGCACAGACGAGAGAGAGTTCTAGGGTTTTTCTGATTGCCTAACTTGTGAAACTGAACCCGTTTCACGTAAATATTCGCGAAATAACATTCTGGGCCGTACTGGGCCTTTGGCGAAACTGGGCTCGGCGAAACAGCCTGTTTCGTCGAGAAGGTGTTGACGAAACTGATATGTTTCGTCGAGATCGATCTTGGCGAATCTCACTTGTGTTTCGTCGGATTCTTATATGGTTTAACAGTTTAAGTTTTACAAACAGTACACATGTTATACAATCACACATAACCATGCAAACACACTAGGTTTTATCATAACACAACTAAATAGTCAAAGTCAACGTGCATTAAATGCAAATAAAGAATGTCGGAAATTCGAGTTGTCACAATGATCCTCTGTAAGTTTGTGAGAAGTTGATAATAATTTGTAGAGTTTGTATTTTTGAGTCTTTTATTTTGTACCATGAGTCTAAGTAGTAGTTTTTGAGAGTTTTCGTTTTTAGAGTCGGTACTGCGTTGGGTTTTGTTTTGTTTTGATTATGCAGGTTTGGATTGTACCACCCGTACTTAATTGCCATTCGGGTGATTTCGGACTTGCTATATTGATAAACCCAAGCAGACTAGTTAACGATCGCGAATGAAATGCTATACGGTCGTTCGGGGGATTCAAGATTCGTACGGCTGGCACTGACTTTTGTCCTAACCAGCTAAGTCGTTTTCTTTTTTGTTGTTGTCGTATATTTTATTTATTTCGTTTGCAGTTTCTTTTCGTAGGTAGTTGTTGAGTCGTATTTTCGTTCTTGCATTAGGGACAATGCAATCTCTAAGTGTGGGGATGGGATACTTGTAAATATTTGAGTCATAAAAATCAAAAATAAAAAAAAATTTAGAAAATTTTTAAAAATTCAAAAAAAAAAAAAAAAAATTGAAAAATTAGAAAATGTCTTTCGATATGAGAAGTTTGCAAATTAAAGCGGAAAATGATAGAAAAGGTGATTTGTTGCTTGGGTTGAATAATAATAATATGAGAATATAATAAATCGAGCTTGCGTCTAGTTTGGGATATGTGGATAGGCCCGGGTTTGGTTTTAAATCCCTTTGATCTAATATACCTTAATTGTCGGTCCGCTAGTGGGTTTTCGCCTGGGAAATATGGGAAATTAAAACTGCCGATAATAGTATAAGGGGCACCGTTATAAGTTAAAACTGTTAGAGTTTGTGATCATGCGAAAAAAAAATGAAATGAAAAAAATAGAATAAAAGTGAGCTAGAAACTAAATGAAAGTAACACAGGCCTACGTATTCCGAGTTGGGGATAGCGACTCTACAGCCGGTTTGCCTCTGGGATGTGTGAAATCGATTTGCCGAATAAAAGTACCGAAGCCTATGTAATCTGTGATTGGGGATAGCGACTCTACAGTCGGAATACCGCTGGGTTAAGGGAAAGCATCGTCTAGTCTCACGAATTCGAAAAAAAAAAAGAGAAAAAGCAAGAAAAAGAAAAAAAAAATGGAAAAGAAAAAAAATTTGATTGTTTACTCTCTTGGTTTTGATATAAAACGGTTAGGAATTGGTCCAGTGATCGTTCCTTTAGTCCTATAAGCTTGAGGTGGGAGTAGATGGACCGTAGATTCTAGTGTGAGACCCTAGGTGGATTGACTGCAGTTAAATTAAATTCACATGATAAGGGCTTAGGATTAGATTCGGGTTTAAGAGGATCAATATATTCGCAATCGCAGCTAACGCAAGTCTTGGTTTTAATAAGATATAAATAATCTTTGATCCAAGTAATGATTTGTCTCTGATTCCGTTGCACAATCCTTTTTCGGGGACGAAAAAAGTGTAAGTGTGGGGATGTTTGATGTATTGCAAAATACATACTTATATCGTGTATAGTTTGTACGTTCTTTCGTTACTTTTAGTTTAGTTTTGTTTAGAATTTCATACTATTGATCAAAGTTCGTTTTTCCAGGTCTTGAGACGCTAATTGGCTAAAAATTGAGTGGAAACGAGCTAAAGTCCTGAAACATTGCATCCTGGAATGAGTCACAAAGAGTTAGAATTATTTTGAGGAGTTTTGGGATGCTAGAGCTGAATTTCGGAGTGAACATTCTGTGAAAAAACACGCACTCGCGTAGCGCGAGCATAAAAGGTTCTCCAGTCGCGCTACGCGACCATGAAACAAGAATTGCCGGATGATCATACGCGCGCGGCCCGCGTCAACTTACCCTTAACTTCCAAGCGGGCCGCGAGAGGTTGTTTGACGCGCCCAGATCGTGTACAGCATCGAGATTTAGGTTTTGGAATTAATAAATCATAATTATCATCATTAACAAACCCTAGGCGACGTCTGGAGCTGTTTTCAAGCATTACGAAGATCTTTTGCTTGCGGGAATCATACGGTTGAAGCTAGGAAGCGTGGAAGTGAAGATTGTTCGGGTTTTATCTCCCGGTTTTCTTTAATTTCGTGTTTTCAATCTTTTGCCATGAATTCTTGTTTTGAATTTGATTTGTTTTTGTTAGACAACATGTTTCTTGGCTAAACCCTAGATACTACCTAGACGAGATGAATGTTTGATTAAAGTTTGGATTTTTAATGGTTCTTATTGTTTGTGTATGGATTGAATTCTGAAAGTAAAGTGTTTTAGGATTTCTGATTTGGTGTACATGCATGCTTGACGATTGTTTTACTACTGTTTATTGCTTCGCTTGAATCTTGGTGACGGTCTTTATCACGGAATAGAATCGAGCTAGGGTTTTAGGTTTTGGTGAGTGTCTATATCACATAATAAACCTTTGATCCTTTAGGGTGAAAATCATGTAAGTAACCTTAGAAGTAACATTCGGTAGTTTAATAAAATCAAGTGTTCTGCTTAACTTGTCGCTGAGAGGCTCGAGTTAGTTATTAGGTCGCTGTGCAATATATATCTAAGATAGGTTTTGAGAGAAGTCGATCTTAGTTCCCTACTTGCATCCGTGTCTAGTAAACCAAGTTAGAACCTAGAATTGCCTTAGATTATCGCGCTGAGAGGTAGATAGTCATATTAGGGCACTTTTAGAATCGTTAGAGGACTGAGAGGAAGTCTAACAGTCGGTAATCACAACAGCCTTGTAGGGTTTCCTAGGTTTCTTCCTGAGAAGGGTCGGGAAGTCTTAGCATTGAAATACCTTAAGGTTTAGTATCTTAAGATCCCGGCTCCATACAACAATAATACCATTAGAAGTCCATTCCCATTCAAACTGGATTCGAGTCTAGGTAGTCGTTAATCTCATCTGAATACAAACCTCAGTTTTCGTTCGTGTCTTAGTCTAAGTCTAGTTAATTAATTTAGTTAATATAGATTTCCTTAGCTTTTCAGTAACCCCCCCCCCCCCCCCAAAACAATCAAACAAGTTTAAGTCGCGTCAGTCAGTGTCTATTAGAGTCTAGTTTACGTAATACATAGAGTCTTTGGGTTCGATACTCGGACTTGCTAGGTTATACTACATTGATCGGTACACTTGCCGATTGTGTGGTTTAGGTTTAGAGGTCTTAGTTATAAATTTAAAGCTTTCGTGTCTAGTTTAGAGAGTCTAATTTAGTTGATATTTTATAGTCTGTTTAGCACACATCAATCCTAAAACCTAGGACCCATCCACCTTTGGTCATCACATTGTTCTAATGCAGGGAATATAAATTGTTCGAAGACAGGAAAAGTAAATTGTTTACATAACCACAACCACGAAATTTAAAAGTGGGCTCCGGCCTTGGCACGTATATCCATCATCGCCCACTTCGCCGCTTAAGAAGCGGAACCTTCTTGATCAACTGCCTCCTTCCCAGCATCTGCACCAGCATCGGCCTCAGGATTCTTCTCGGCATCACCATCATCAGCATTGGCCACTTCCTCTGCCGCCTTAGAAGGCTCTTCACCAGCATGCTTTGTAGGATAAGCAACGGGATGACCTCCGAGATCCTTTAGTTTCGCCTCCCAAGTCTTTATATTCCAGGAGGGGCATTCGAAGCCCAAATCCCTGGCCTCATAAGCCATCCTTATCCTGGCTTGGAGAAGAGAGACGACCACGGATGCTTTGAGGCTATCCCGATATGAACTCATATTCTGCTGGTATTGGAGAAGGGCAGCATCTAGTTTGGCTTGGGCATCCTCGTTGGCTTTATGGAGGGTAGCTTGGTGTTCCTGCATCATGGCCTTGTATTTGTCCTCGTAATGCTGGGATTTGGCAGCCGCAATGGTTCCTTGATCAGCTATGGTGGCTTCAGCTTTCTCCAGCTTGATCTCCAACATCTTGTTAAGCCCGCAGGCATCTTCATACAAGTGCATAAGACGATCCAAGCCCTATTGATAAGGACACAGGTATCGATGTAAAAATAAGCAGGATAAGGACTAACATACTTGTGCAGGATATCGAAAGGAAAATTTTACCTGTTTGAGGAATGAGGTGGCTTCGTTAAACCCATGGTTCTCGAGAGAGAATGTTTCAGAAACAGCTGGAGAGTCCGTCTCCTTTCTCTTCCGAGAACTGGATGATTGGGTCCTAGATGCCGGAGGGGCTTTAGGAGCAGAAACAGTCCTTGAAGAGGTAGGTTTTGGTGTAGCAGGCGACTTTGGCTTGAATTCCTGTTTGATGGGTGCAAGGCTGGAGTAGCAATCCAACTCGTCAAGTTAGAAACCTTCAAGGTTGACGACTGGTACTGCACAAGGGAAGATATTCTTAAACTCATCATACTTTTGAAAAATAATTGATTTAAAATGTATATATATGCTGAAAATGTGCTTACCAGACATTTCTGAGCTTGATTTATGGCTTGAATCTGTGAGAGACAGGGAGAAAGTTCTTTCACTGGCAGGAAGTCGGTAGATTTCCTTGATCTTGGATTCGGATTCTGCACTGGGAGGCACTAAATCTCTGAAGTTCACTGCATAAAAACATCAGGATATAATTCTGGGATATAGTTTGAGGATATAGTTGGGGATATTCCTAAAACTCTAAATCCTACCCTTGGTTAACAATTTAACCGGCAGATCGAAACCCTTATCAATAGAGTCTCTTTTTACAAAAAAGAATTTTCGTCGCCATCGATCCTCGTTCTTGGTGGCCTTAAGAACCAAAGGGTTCTTGGAGGTAGAAAACAGAAGAAAACGATGATCGCCGTGGGATCTCAACCGGTATGCTACAGGGAGGTCTTCAATAAACAGGTCGGGAAAATGACGAGACTTGATTTTATCCAGCACCATCAAAACTCGCCAGACCATTGGCATAGTCTGAGCATAGCTAAGGCCGGTGAGTTCAAAAAAGCGAGAGATGAAGGGTGGAAATGGGTACCGGAGTCCAAGAGAGAAAGGGTAGGCGAAGAAACAAACCCACTCGTCAGATGACGCGTCTGATCGGGCCTCTCGATCAAAAGGGCGAAAGACTGTTCCGGTCGGGAAGGCGCCGGAATCTTTAAGAGCAGCGATGTCGGCGTTGTTGAAGCAGCAGCTTTCCTTTGAGGGATCACGGATGAAATTTTGACTTACGAGGGTCGAGGCCGGTCCGTCCGATCGAGATCTTGTTCGTGATGCCATGAAGGGTGTGGAGCAAACTAAAAGAAATTCAAGAAAGAAGGATAGAGGATGGAGAGAAAAGTGATTACCTGAAAATCGCTTGAAGAAAGATAAAAAGAAGAAGAAATGATTTGGCTAAATATAGGCTGAACATAGGGGGTAAAGAGTAAATGTTGCATTGAAAATGGCACACTGTCATTTCAACCATCGTTTCATTTTAATTGCCTCGATCGACGAGAAAAGGTTTTGAAATATATCCGTTGGATTGGTATACCAACCGATATATTTGGGGACAATTGTTATGGGTCATTTTCTGAGTATACATATCCTGAATAGTATCCTACTTATAATTGTTTATTTGTGACCAGGATATTGGACGGGGATATTGCTAACATCCTGGGCGATATCCTAAGCTTGAGTGAATTAAACACGTGCAGGTTAATGGCTGTAAGTTACTAACGGTCACCAGGATTTCTTCTCCTCAAGACTCGGGCGTATTTGTTATGAGGAAGCCGTTGAACCCGAAAGACTTGGTCCTCAACGTTCGAGTGGGAATATTCGCTGAATCCCGGAAGTTTAGGATAGTTTGTTATATTATTTTACTATAAATAGATGAGGGCGGATCAGTTTAAGACACATAATTTTTCACTTACACTCTCGAACATTTTTACTCTCTAGCTCACCGAAAACACCATACTCAAACACTTGTATTCAAATTACATTGTAACACATAGTTGATCCGCACCACATCCTGCACTGTATCCTGATATTTGAAGCAATAGAAGAACAAGGCAGCTGTGATTGTCAGCTCCCGAGGTTTTATGCCGGCGATCTAGATTGATCAAGGGCTTTCCTCGTACATCACGTGTCAACCTTTACTTTTTTGCTCATTGTTTGATCATTGATACAGCTCTATATCCCGGGCTGTATCCTGAAACAGTTTTCATATTTAATTTTGTTAACACATTTTTCACACATATTTCTAGCACACTACCTCACTTAACTAATTTGATCACTTAATTGCTTAGGTAATTTTTGACCAAAACAATCACCATTGCCCTTGATTTTCTTGACTGTATATCTCTTAAATGTCAACATATACACGTGTGATTTAGTTTACGAAGATTTTTCAATGTCGAGAACCTTGATCAGAGAGTAAAAAAGGCGTAAGGTTCACAATGGTGTAAAATTAAAATGTGATATACCGGGCTAGGATTCGAGTTACAGGAACCAGGGCCAAACCAATCCCCCAAGAATGGAATCATCGAGCGAAAACACATGACAACCTCCTAGAAGCAGCTTTTCTTGCCACCAGACCTTTCTCCGTCAATTAGGAATCTGATGCCGTCACTAAACACATTCCTTAAATTGTAGCCATTTGTTGAGTGTTTTTTGGTGTCAAATCCGCATATATATCACCATTGCCCTTGATTTTCTTGACTGTATATCTCTTAATTGTCAACATATACACGTGTGATTTAGTTTTCGAAGATTTTTCAATGCCGAGAACCTCGATCAGTGAGTAAAAAAAGGCGTAAGGTTCACAATGGTGTAAAATTAAAATGGGATATACCGGGCTAGGATTCGAGTTACAAGAACAAAGGCCAAACCAACCACCCAAGAATGGAATCGTCGAGCGAAAACACTTGATAACCTCCTAGAAGCAGCTTTTCTTGCCACCAGACCTTTCTCCATCAATTAGGAATCTGATGCCGTAACTAAACACATTCCTTAAATTGTAGCCATTTGTTGAGTGTTTTTTGTTGTGTCTAATCCGCAAATATATCACCATTGCCCTTGATTTTCTTGACTGTATATGACTTAAATGTCAACATATACACGTGTGATTTAGTTTACGAAGATTTTTCAATGTCGAGAACCTCGATCAGATAGTAAAAAAGGCGTAAGGTTCACACTGGTGTAAAATTAAAATGGGATATACTAATCTAGGATTCATGTTACAGGAATAAGGGCCAAACCAACCACCCAAGAATGGAATCGTCGAGCGAAAACACTTGACAACCTCCTAGAAGCAGCTTTTATTGCCACCAGACCTTTCTCCATCAATTAGGAATCTGATGCCGTCACTAAACACATTCCTTAAATTGTAGCCATTTGTTGTGTTTTTTTTGGTGTCTAATCCGCATATATATCATCATTGCCCTTGATTTTCTTGACTGTATATCTCTTAAATGTCAACATATACACGTGTGATTTTGTTTACGGAGATTTTTCAATGCCGAGAACCTCGATCAGAGCGTAAAAAAGGTGTAAGGTACACAATTGTGTAAAATTAAAATGAGATATATCGGGCTAGGATTCGAGTAACAGGAACAAGGGCCAAACCAACCACCCAAGAATAGATTCGTCGAGCGAAAACACTTGACAACCTCCTAGAAGCAGCTTTTCTTGCCACCAGACCTTTCTCCATCAACTAGGAATTTATACCATCACTAAACACTTTCCTTAAATTGTAGCCATTTGTTGAGTGTTTTTTTGGTGTCTAATCCGGATATATATCACCATTGCCCTTGATTTTCTTGACGGTATATCTCTTAAATATCAACATATACACGTGTCGTTTAGTTTACGAAGATTTTTCAATGCCGAGAACCTCGATCAGACAGTAAAAAAGGCGTAAGGTTCACAAAGGTGTAAAATTAAAATGTTATATACCGGGCTAGGATTCGAGTTACAAGAACAAGGGCCAAACCAAACACCCAAGAATGGAATCGTCGAGCGAAAACACTTGACAACCTCCTTGAAGCAGCTTTTCTTGCCACCAGACCTTTCACCATCAATTAGGAATCTGATGCCGTCACTAAACACATTCCTTAAATTGTAGCCATTTGTTGAGTGTTTTCTTTGGTGTCTAATCCGCATATATATCACCATTTCCCTTGATTTTCTTGACGGTATACCTCTTAAATGTCAACATATACACATGTGATTTAGTTTACGAAGATTTTTCAATGCCGAGAACCTCGATTTGAAGAGTAAAAAAGGCGTAAGGTTCACAAAGGTGTAAAATTAAAATGTGATATACCGGTCTAGGATTCGAGTTACAAGAACAAGGGCCAAACCAACCACCCAAGAATGGAATCGTCGAGCGAAAACACTTGACAACCTCCTTGAAGCAGCTTTTCTTGCCACCAGACCTTTCACCATCAATTAGGAATCTGATGCCGTCACTAAACACATTCCTTAAATTGTAGCCATTTGTTGAGTGTTTTCTTTGGTGTCTAATCCGCATATATATCACCATTGCCCTTGATTTTCTTGACGGTATACCTCTTAAATGTCAACATATACACATGTGATTTAGTTTACGAAGATTTTTCAATGCCAAGAACCTCGATCGAAGAGTAAAAAAGGCGTAAGGTTCACAATGGTGTAAAATTAAAATGGGATATACCGGGCTAGGATTCGAGTTACAGGAACAAGGGCCAAACCAACCACCCAAGAATGGAATCGTCGAGCGAAAACATTTGACAACCTCTTAGAAGCAGCTTTTTTTGCCACCGGACCTTTCTCCATCAATTAGGAATTTGATGTCGTCTCTAAACGCATTCGTTAAATTGTAGCCATTTGTTTAGTGTTTTTTGGTGTCTAATCCGCATATATATCACCATTGCCCTTGATTTTCTTGACTGTATATCTCTTAAATGTCAACATATACACGTGTGATTTAGTTTTCGAAGATTTTTCAATGCAGAGAACCTCGATCAGTGAGTAAAAAAGGCGTAAGGTTCACAATGGTGTAAAATTAAAATGGGATATACCGGGCTAGGATTCGAGTTACAGGAACAAGGCCAAACAAACCACCCAAGAATGGAATCGTCGAGCAAAAACACATGACAACCTCCTAGAAGCAGCTTTTCTTGCCACCAGACCTTTCTCCATAAATTAGGAATCTGATGCCGTCACTAAACACATTCCTTAAATTGTAGGCATTTGTTGAGTGTTTTTTTGGTGTCTAATCCGCATATATATCACCATTTCCCTTGATTTTCTTGACGGTTTGTCTCTTAATTGTCAACATATATACGTGCGATTTAGTTTACGAAGATTTTTCAATGCTGAGAACCTCGATCAGAGAGTAAAAAAGGCGTAAGGTTCGCAAACGTGTAAATATAAAATGGGATATCCCGAGCTAGGATTTGAGTAACAGGAACAAGGGCCAAACCAAACACCCAAGAATGAAATCGTCGAGCGAAAACAGTTGACAACCTTCTAGAAGCAGCTTTTCTTGCCACCAGACCTTTCTCCATCATTTAGGAATCTGATGCCGTCACTAAACATATTCCTTCAATTGTAGCCATTTGTTGAGTGGTTTTTTTTGGTGTTTAATCCGCATATATATCGTCATTGCCCTTGATTTTCTTGACTGTATATCTCTTAAATGTCAACATATACACGTGTGATTTAGTTTACGAAGATTTTTCAATGCCGAGAACCTCGATCAGAGAGTAAAAAAGGAGTAAGTTTCACAATAGTGTAAAATTAAAATGGGATATACCGGACTTGGATTCGAGCTACAGGAACAAGGGTCAAACCAACCACCCAAGAATGGAATCGTCGAGCGAAAACACTTGACAACCTCCTAGAAGCAGCTTTTTTTGCCACCAGACCTTTCTCCATCAATTAGGAATCTGATGCCGTCACTAAACATATGCCAAAAATTGTAGCCATTTGTTGAGTGGTTTTTTTTGGTGTCTAATCCGCATATATATCATCATTGCCCTTGATTTTCTTGACTGTATATCTCTTAAATGTCAACATATACACGTGTGATTTAGTTTACGAAGATTTTTCAATGACGAGAACCTCGATCAAAGAGTAAAAAAGGCGTAAGGTCCACAATGGTGTAAAATTAAAATGGGATATACCGGGCTAGGATTCGAGTTACAGGATCAGGGGCCAAACCAACCACCCAAGAATGGAGTCGTTAAGTGAAAACACTTGACAACCTCCTAGAAGCAGCTTTTCTTGCCACCAGACCTTTGTCCATCAATTAGGAATCCTATGGCATCACTAAACACATTCCTTAAATTGTAGCCATTTGTTGAGTGTATTATTTTGGTGTCTAATCCGCATATATATCACCATTTCCCTTGATTTTGTTGACTGTATATCTCTTAAATGTCAACATATACACGTGTGATTTAGTTTACGAAGATTTTTCAATGCCGAGCACCTCGATCAGAGAGTAAAATAGGCGTAAGGTTCACAATGGTGTAAAATTAAAATGTGATATACCGGGCTAGGATTCGAGGTACAGGAACCAGGGCCAAACCAATCCCCCAAGAATGGAATCATCGAGCGAAAACACATGACATCCTCCTAGAAGCAACTTTTCTTGCCACCAGACCTTTCTCCATCAATTAGGAATCTGATGCCGTCACTAAACACATTCCTTAAATTGTAGCCATTTGTTGAGTGTATTCTTTTTTGTGTCTAATCCGCATATATATCACCATTGCCCTTGATTTTCTTGACTGTATATCTCTTAAATGTCAACATACACACGTGTGATTTAGTTTACGAAGATTTTTCAATGCCGAGAAACTCGATCAGAGAGTAAAAAGGCATACGGTTCACAGTGGTGTAAAATTAAAAAGGGATATACCGGGCTAGGATTCGAGTTACAGGAACAAGGGCCATACCAACCACCCAAGAATGGAATCGTCGAGCGAAAACACTTGACAACCTCCTAGAAGCAGCTTTTCTTGCCACCAGACATTTCACCATCAATTAGGAATCTGATGCCGTGACTAAACACATTCCTTATGTTGTAGCCATTTGTTGAGTGTTTTTTGGTGTCTAATCCGCATATATATCACCATTGCCCTTGATTTTCTTGACGGTATACCTCTTAAATGTCAACTTATACACGAGTGATTTAGTTTACGAAGATTTTTCAATGCCGAGAACCTCGATCAGAGAGTAAAAAAGGCGTAAGGTTCACAATGGTGTAAAATTAAAATGGGATATACCGGGCTAGGATTCGAGTTACAGGAACAAGGGCCAAACCAACCACCCAAGAATGGATTCGTCGAGCGAAAACACTTGACAACCTCCTAGAAGTAGCTTTTTTTGCCACCAGACCTTTCTCCATCAATTAGGAATCTGATGTCGTCTCTAAACGCATTCGTTAAATTGTAGCCATTTGTTGAGTGTTTTTTTTGGTGTCTAATCCGCATATATATCACCATTGCCCTTGATTTTCTTGACTGTATATCTCTTAAATGTCAACATATACACGTGTGATTTCGTTTTCGAAGATTTTTCCATGCCGAGAACCTCGATCACTGAGTAAAAAAGGCGTAAGGTTCACAATGGTGTAAAATTAAAATGGGATATACCGGGCTAGGATTCGAGTTACAGGAACAAAGGCCAAACCAACCACCCAAGAATGGAATCGTCGAGCAAAAACACTTGACAACCTCTTAGAAGCAGCTTTTCTTGCCACCAGAACTTTCTCCATCAATTAGGAATCTGATGCCGTCACTAAACACATTCCTTAAATTGTAGGCATTTGTTGAGTGTTTTTTTGGTGTCTAATCCGCATATATATCACCATTGCCCTTGATTTTCTTGACGGTTTATCTCTTAAATGTCAACTTATACACGTGTGATTTAGTTTACGAAGATTTTTCAATGCTGAGAACCTCGATCAGAGAGTAAAAAAGGCGTAAAGTTCACAAAGGTGTAAAATTAAAATGGGATATCCCGAGCTAGGATTCGAGTTACAGGAACAAGGGCTAAACCAAACACCCAAGAATGGAATCGTCGAGCGAAAACACTTGACAACCTCCTAGAAGCAGCTTTTCTTGCCACCAGACCTTTCTCCATCAATTAGGAATTTGATACCGTCGCTAAACACTTTCCTTAAATTGTAGCCATTTGTGGAGTGTTTTTTTTGTGTCTAATCCACATATATATCACCATTACCCTTGATTTTCTTGACGGTATATCTCTTAAATGTCAACATATACACGTGTGATTTAGTTTACGAAGATTTTTCAATGCCGAGAACCTCGATCGGAGAGTAAAAAAGGTGTAAGTTTCACAATAATGTAAAATTAAAATGGGATATACCGGACTTGGATTCGAGTTACAGGAACAAGGGCCAAACCAACCACCCAAGAATTGAATCATCGAGCGAAAACACTTGACAACCTCCCAGAAGCAGCTTTTTTTGCCACCAGACCTTTCTCCATCAATTAGGAGTCTGATGCCGTCACTAAACATATTCCTTAAATTGTAGCCATTTGTTGAGTGGTTTTTTTTGGTGTCTAATCCGCATATATATCATCATTGCCCTTGATTTTCTTAACTGTTTATCTCTTAAATGTCAACATATACACGTGTGATTTAGTTTACGAAGATTTTTCAATGCCGAGAACCTCGATCAGAGAGTAAAAAGGCGTAAGGTCCACAATGGTTTAAAATTAAAATGGGATATACCGGGCTAGGATTCGAGTTAAAGGAACAATGGCCAAACCAACCACCCAAGAATGGAGTTGTTGTGTGAAAACACTTGACAACCTCCTAGAAGCAACTTTTCTTGCCACCAGACCTTTGTCCATCAATTTGGAATCTGATGCCGTCACTAAACACATTCCTTAAATT
The DNA here is from genome assembly GCA_030545235.1 of Helianthus tuberosus. NCBI lineage: Eukaryota > Viridiplantae > Streptophyta > Magnoliopsida > Asterales > Asteraceae > Helianthus > Helianthus tuberosus. Next base: position 39,787,990 of record CM060387.1, on the reverse strand, counting down.
GTAGCCATTTGTTGAGTGTATTTTTTTGGTGTCTAATCCGCATATTTATCACCATTGCCCTTGATTTTCTTGACTGTATATCTCTTAAATGTCAACATATACACGTGTGATTTAGTTTACGAAGATTTTTCAATGCCGAACACCTCGATCAGAGAGTAAAACAGGCGTAAGGTTCACAATGGTGTAAAATTAAAATGTGATATACTGGGCTAGGATTCGAGTTACAAGAACCAGGGCCAAACCAATCCCCCAAGAATGGAATCAATGAGTGAAAACACATGACATCCTCCTAGAAGCAGCTTTTCTTGCCACCATACCTTTCTCCATCAATTAGGAATCTGATGCCGTCACTAAACACATTCCTTAAATTGTAGCCATTTGTTGAGTGTATTCTTTTTTGTGTCTAATCCGCATATATATCACCATTGCCCTTGATTTTCTTGACTGTATATCTCTTAAATGTCAAGATACACACGTGTGATTTAGTTTACGAAGATTTTTCAATGCCGAGAACCTCGATCAGAGAGTAAAAAAGGCGTAAGTTTCACAATAATGTAAATTTAAAATGGGATATACCGGACTTGGATTCGAGTTACAGGAACAAGGGCCAAACCAACCACCCAAGAATTGAATCATCGAGCGAAAACACTTGACAACCTCCCAGAAGCAGCTTTTTTTGCCACCAGACCTTTCTCCATCAATTAGGAGTCTGATGCCGTCACTAAACATATTCCTTAAATTCTAGCCATTTGCTGAGTGGTTTTTTTTTGTGTCTAATCCGCATATATATCATCATTGCCCTAGATTTTCTTAACTGTATATCTCTTAAATGTCAACATATACACGTGTGATTTAGTTTACGAAGATTTTTCAATGCCGAGAACCTCGATCAGAGAGTAAAAAGGCGTAAGGTCCACAATGGTTTAAAATTAAAATGGGATATACCGGGCTAGGATTCGAGTTACAGGAACAATGGCCAAACCAACCACCCAAGAATGGAGTTGTTGTGTGAAAACACTTGACAACCTCCTAGAAGCAACTTTTCTTGCCACCAGACCTTTGTCCATCAATTTGGAATCTGATGCCGTCACTAAACACATTCCTTAAATTGTAGCCATTTGTTGAGTGTATTTTTTTGGTGTCTAATCCGCATATTTATCACCATTGCCCTTGATTTTCTTGACTGTATATCTCTTAAATGTCAACATATACACGTGTGATTTAGTTTACGAAGATTTTTCAATGCCGAACACCTCGATCAGAGAGTAAAACAGGCGTAAGGTTCACAATGGTGTAAAATTAAAATGTGATATACTGGGCTAGGATTCGAGTTACAAGAACCAGGGCCAAACCAATCCCCCAAGAATGGAATCAACGAGTGAAAACACATGACATCCTCCTAGAAGCAGCTTTTCTTGCCACCATACCTTTCTCCATCAATTAGGAATCTGATGCCGTCACTAAACACATTCCTTAAATTGTAGCCATTTGTTGAGTGTATTCTTTTTTGTGTCTAATCCGCATATATATCACCATTGCCCTTGATTTTCTTGACTGTATATCTCTTAAATGTCAAGATACACACGTGTGATTTAGTTTACGAAGATTTTTCAATGCCGAGAACCTCGATCAGAGAGTAAAAAAGGCGTAAGTTTCACAATAATGTAAAATTAGAATGGGATATACCGGACTTGGATTCGAGTTACAGGAACAAGGGCCAAACCAACCACCCAAGAATTGAATCATCGAGCGAAAACACTTGACAACCTCCCAGAAGCAGCTTTTTTTGCCACCAGACCTTTCTCCATCAATTAGGAGTCTGATGCCGTCACTAAACATATTCCTTAAATTCTAGCCATTTGTTGAGTGGTTTTTTTTTGTGTCTAATCCGCATATATATCATCATTGCCCTTGATTTTCTTAACTGTATATCTCTTAAATGTCAACATATACACGTGTGATTTAGTTTACGAAGATTTTTCAATGCCGAGAACCTCGATCAGAGAGTAAAAAGGCGTAAGGTCCACAATGGTTTAAAATTAAAATGGGATATACCGGGCTAGGATTCGAGTTACAGGAACAATGGCCAAACCAACCACCCAAGAATGGAGTTGTTGTGTGAAAACACTTGACAACCTTCTAGAAGCAACTTTTCTTGCCACCAGACCTTTGTCCATCAATTTGGAATCTGATGCCGTCACTAAACACATTCCTTAAATTGTAGCCATTTGTTGAGTGTATTTTTTTGGTGTCTAATCCGCATATTTATCACCATTGCCCTTGATTTTCTTGACTGTATATCTCTTAAATGTCAACATATACACGTGTGATTTAGTTTACGAAGATTTTTCAATGCCGAACACCTCGATCAGAGAGTAAAATAGGCGTAAGGTTCACAATGGTGTAAAATTAAAATGTGATATACTGGGCTAGGATTCGAGTTACAAGAACCAGGGCCAAACCAATCCCCCAAGAATGGAATCAACGAGTGAAAACACATGACATCCTCCTAGAAGCAGCTTTTCTTGCCACCAGACCTTTCTCCATCAATTAGGAATCTGATGCCGTCACTAAACACATTCCTTAAATTGTAGCCATTTGTTGAGTGTATTCTTTTTTGTGTCTAATCCGCATATATATCACCATTGCCCTTGATTTTTTTGACTGTATATCTCTTAAATGTCAAGATACACACGTGTGATTTAGTTTACGAAGATTTTTCAATGCCGAGAACCTCGATCAGAGCGTAAAAAAGGCGTAAGGTTCACAATGGTGTAAAATTAAAATGGGATATACCGGGCTAGGATTCGAGTTACAGGAACAAGGGCCAAACCAAGCACCCATGAATGGAATCGTCGACCGAAAACACTTGACAACCTCCTAGAAGCAGCTTTTTTTGCCACCAGACCTTTCTCCATCAATTAGGAATCTGATGTCGTCTCTAAACGCATTCGTTAAATTGTAGCCATTTGTTGAGTGTTTTTTTGGTGTCTAATCCGCATATCTATCACCATTGCCCTTGATTTTCTTGACTGTATATCTCTTAAATGTCAACATATACACGTGTGATTTAGTTTGCGAAGATTTTTCAATGCCAGGAACCTCGATCAGTGAGTAAAAAAGGCGTAAGGTTCACAATGGTGTAAAATTAAAATGGGATATACCGGGCTAGGATTCGAGTTACAGGAACAAAGGCCAAACCAACCACCCAAGAATGGAATCGTCGAGCGAAAACACTTGATAACCTCCTAGAAGCAGCTTTTCTTGCTACCAGACCTTTCTCCATCAATTAGGAATCTGATGCCGTCACTAAACACATTCCTTAAATTGTAGCCATTTGTTAAGTGTTTTTTTTTTTGTCTAATCCACATATATATCACCATTTCCCTTGATTTTCTTGACGGTTTATCTCTTAGATGTCAACATATACACGTGTGATTTAGTTTACGAAGATTTTTCAATGCCGAGCACCTCGATCAGAGAGTAAAACAGGCGTAAGGTTCACAATGGTGTAAAATTAAAATGTGATATACCGGGCTAGGATTCGAGTTACAGGAACCAGGGACAAACCAATCCCCCAAGAATGGAATCATCGAGCGAAAACACATGACATCCTCCTAGAAGCAGCTTTTCTTGCCACCAGACCTTTCTCCATCAATTAGGAATCTGAGGCCGTCACTAAACACATTCCTTTAAATGGTAGCCATTTATTGAGTGTTTTTTTTTGGTGTCTAATCCGCATATATATCACCATTGCCCTTGATTTTCTTGACGGTATACCTCTTAAATGTCAACATATACACGTGTGATTTAGTTTACGAAGATTTTTCAATGCCGAGAATCTCGATCAGAGAGTAAAAAAGGCATAAGATTCATAGTGGTGTAAAATTAAAATGGGATATACCGGGCTAGGATTCGAGTTACACGAACAAGGGCCAAACCAACCACCCAAGAATTGAATCATCGAGCGAAAACACTTGACAACCTCCCAGAAGCAGCTTTTTTTGCCACCAGACCTTTCTCCATCAATTAGGAGTCTGATGCCGTCACTAAACATATTCCTTAAATTGTAGCCATTTGTTGAGTGGTTTTTTTTTGGTGTCTAATCCGCATATATATCATCATTGCCCTTGATTTTCTTAACTGTATATCTCTTAAATGTCAACATATACACGTGTGATTTAGTTTACGAAGATTTTTCAATGCCGAGAACCTCGATCAGAGAGTAAAAAGGCGTAAGGTCCACAATGGTGTAAAATTAAAATGGGATATACCGGGCTAGGATTCGAGTTACAGGAACAATGGCCAAACCAACCACCCAAGAATGGAGTTGTTGTGTGAAAACACTTGACAACCTCCTAGAAGCAACTTTTCTTGCCACCAGACCTTTGTCCATCAATTAGGAATTTGATACCGTCAATAAACATATTCCTTAAATTGTAGCCATTTGTTGAGCGGTTTTTTTTTGGTGTCTAATCCGCATATATATCATCATTGCCCTTGAGTTTCTTAACTGTGTCCTCTTAAATGTCAACATATACACGTGTGATTTAGTTTACGAAGATTTTTCAATGCCGAGAAACTCGATTAGAGAGAAAAAAAGGGTTAAGGTCCACAATGGTGTAAAATTAAAATGGGATATACCGGGCTAGGATTCGAGTTACAGGAACAAGGGCCAAACCAACCACCCAAGAATGGAGTCGTTGAGCGAAAACACTTGACAACCTCCTAGAAGCAGCTTTTCTTGCCACCAGACCTATGTCCATCAATTAGGAATCTGATGCCGTCACTAAACACATTCCTTAAATTGTAGCCATTTGTTGAGTGTTTTTTTTGGTGTCTAATCCGCATATATATCACCATTTCCCTTGATTTTCATGACTGTATATCTCTTAAATGTCAACATATACACGTGTGATTTAGTTTACGAAGATTTTTCAATGCCGAGCTCCTCGATCAGAGACTAAAACAGGCGTAAGGTTCACAATGGTGTAAAATTAAAATGTGATATACCGTGCTAGGATTCGAGTTACAGGAACCAGGGCCAAACCAATCCCCCAAGAATGGAATTATCGAGCGAAAACACATGACATCCTCCTAGAAGCAGCTATTCTTGCCACCAGACCTTTCTCCTTCAATTAGGAATCTGATGCCGTCACTAAACACATTCCTTAAATTGTAGCCATTTGTTGAGTTTATTCTTTTTTGTGTCTAATCCGCATATATATCACCATTGCCCTTGATTTTCTTGACTGTATATCTCTTAAATGTCAACATACACACGTGTGATTTAGTTTACGAAGATTTTTCAATGCCGAGAATCTCGATCAGAGAGTAAAAAAGGCATAAGGTTCATAGTGGTGTAAAATTAAAATGGGATATACCGGGCTAGGATTCGAGTTACAGGAACAAGGGCCAAACTAACCACCCAAGAATGGAATTATCGAGCGAAAACACATGACATCCTCCTAGAAGCAGCTATTCTTGCCACCAGACCTTTCACCATCAATTAGGAATCTGATGCCGTCACTAAACACATTCCTTAAATTGTAGCCATTTGTTGAGTGTTTTTTTGGTGTCTAATCCGCATATATATCACCATTGCCCATGATTTTCTTGACGGTATACCTCTTAAATGTCAACATATACACGTGTGTTTTAGTTTACGGAGATTTTTCAATGCCGAGAACCTCGATCAGAGACTAAAAAAGGCGTAAGGTTCACAATGGTGTAAAATTAAAATGGGATATACCGGGCTAGGATTCGAGTTACAGGAACTAGGGCCAAACCAAGCACCCAAGAATTGAATCGTCGAGCAAAAACACTTGACAACCTCCTAGAAGCAGCTTTTTTTGCCACCAGACCTTTCTCCATCAATTAGGAATCTGATGTCGTCTCTAAACGCATTCGTTAAATTGTAGCCATTTGTTGAGTGTTTTTTTTGTGTCTAATCCGCATATATATCACCATTGCCCTTGATTTTCTTGACTGTATATCTCTTAGATGTCAATATATACACGTGTGATTTAGTTTTCGAAGATTTTTCAATTCCAGGAACCTCGATCAGTGAGTAAAAAAGGCGTATGGTTCACAATGGTGTAAAATTAAAATGGGATATACCGGGCTAGGATTCGAGTTACATGAACAAAGGACAAACCAACCACCCCAGAATGGAATCGTCGAGCGAAAACACTTGATAACCTCCTAGTTGCAGCTTTTCTTGCCACCAGACCTTTCTCCATCAATTAGGAATCTGATGCCGTCACTAAACACATTCCTTAAATTGTAGCCATTTGTTAAGTGTTTTTTTTTGTGTCTAATCCACGTATATATCACGATTTCCCTTGATTTTCTTGACGGTTTATCTCTTAAATGTCAACATATACACGTGTGATTTAGTTTACGAAGATTTTTCAATGCTGAGAACCTCGATCAGAGAGTAAAAAAGGCGTAAGGTTCACAAAGGTGTAAAATTAAAATGGGATATCCCGAGCTAGGATTTGAGTTACAGGAACAAGGGCCAAACCAAACACCCAAGAATGGAATCGTCGAGCGAAAACACTTGACAACCTCCTAGAAGCAGCTTTTCTTGCCACCAGACCTTTCTCCATCAATTAGGAATTTGATACCGTCAATAAACACTTTCCTTAAATTGTAGCCATTTGTTGTGTGTTTTTTTTTTGTGTCTAATCCGCATATATATCACCATTACCCTTGATTTTCTTGACGGTATATCTCTTAAATGTCAACATATACACGTGTGATTTAGTTTACAAAGATTTTTCAATGCCGAGAACCTCGATCAGAGAGTAAAAAAGGCGTAACTTTCGCAATAGTGTAAAATTAAAATGGGATATACCGGACTTGGATTCGAGTTAAAGGAACAAGGGCCAAACCAATGACCCAAGAATGGAATCGTCGCGCGAAAACACTTGACAACCTCCTAGAAGCAGCTTTTTTTGCCACCAGACCTTTCTCCATCATTTAGGAATCTGATGCCGTCACTAAACATATTCCTTCAATTGTAGCCATTTGTTGAGTGGTTTTTTTTGGTGTTTAATCCGCATATATATCGTCATTGCCCTTGATTTTCTTGACTGTATATCTCTTAAATGTCAACATATACACGTGTGATTTAGTTAACAAGATTTTTCAATGCCGAGAACCTCGATCAGAGAGTAAAAAAGGGGTAAGGTCCACAATGGTGTAAAATTAAAATGGGATATACCGGGCTAGGATTCGAGTTACAGGAACAAGGGCCAAACCAACCACCCAAGAATGCAGTCGTTGAGCGAAAACACTTGAGAACCTCCTAGAAGCAGCTTTTCTTGCCACCAGACCTTTGTCCATCAATTAGGAATCAGATGCCGTCACTAAACACATTCCTTAAATTGTAGCCATTTGTTGATTGTTTTTTTGGTGTCTAATCCGCATATATATCACCAATGCCCTTGATTTTCATGACTGTATAACTCTTAAATGTCAACATATACACGTGTGATTTAGTTTACGAAGATTTTTCAATGCCGAGCACCTCGATCAGAGAGTAAAACAGGCGTAAGTTTCACAATGGTGTAAAATTAAAATGTGATATACCGTGCTAGGATTCGAGTTACAGGAACCAGGGCCAAACCAATCCCCCAAGAATGGAATCATCGAGCGAAAACACATGACATCCTCCTAGAAGCAGCTTTTCTTGCCACCAGACCTTTCTCCATCAATTAGGAATCTGAGGCCGTCACTAAACACATTCCTTAAATTGTAGCCATTTATTGAGTGTTTTTTTTTTGGTGTCTAATCCGCATATATATCACCATTGCCCTTGATTTTCTTGACGGTATACCTCTTAAATGTCAACATATACACGTGTGATTTAGTTTACGAAGATTTTTCAATGCCGAGAATCTCGATCAGAGAGTAAAAAAGGCATAAGACTCATAGTGGTGTAAAATTAAAATGGGATATACCGGGCTAGGATTCGAGTTACAAGAACAAGGGCCAAACCAACCCCCCAAGAATTGAATCATCGAGCGAAAACACTTGACAACCTCCCAGAAGCAGCTTTTTTTGCCACCAGACCTTTCTCCATCAATTAGGAGTCTGATGCCGTCACTAAACATATTCCTTAAATTGTAGCCATTTGTTGAGTGGTTTTTTTTTGGTGTCTAATCCGCATATATATCATCATTGCCCTTGATTTTCTTAACTGTATATCTCTTAAATGTCAACATATACACGTGTGATTTAGTTTACGAAGATTTTTCAATGCCGAGAACCTCGATCAGAGAGTAAAAAGGCGTAAGGTCCACAATGGTGTAAAATTAAAATGGGATATACCGGGCTAGGATTCGAGTTACAGGAACAATGGCCAAACCAACCACCCAAGAATGGAGTTGTTGTGTGAAAACACTTGACAACCTCCTAGAAGCAGCTTTTCTTGCCACCAGACCTTTGTCCATCAATTAGGAATTTGATACCGTCAATAAACATATTCCTTAAATTGTAGCCATTTGTTGAGTGGTTTCTTTTTGGTGTCTAATCCGCATATATATCATCATTGCCCTTGAGTTTCTTAACTGTATATCTCTTAAATGTCAACATATACACGTGTGATTTAGGTTACGAAGATTTTTCAATGCCGAGAAACTCGATCAGAGAGAAAAAAAGGGGTAAGGTCCACAATGGTGTAAAATTAAAATGGGATATACCGGGCTAGGATTCGAGTTAAAGGAACAAGGGCCAAACCAACCACCCAAGAATGGAGTCGTTGAGCGAAAACACTTGACAACCTCCTAGAAGCAGCTTTTCTTGCCACCAGACCTATGTCCATCAATTAGGAATCTGATGCCGTCACTAAACACATTCCTTAAATTGTAGCCATTTGTTGAGTGTTTTTTTTGGTGTCTAATCCGCATATATATCACCATTGCCCTTGATTTTCATGACTGTATATCTCTTAAATGTCATCATATACACGTGTGATTTAGTTTACGAAGATTTTTCAATGCCGCGCTCCTCGATCAGAGACTAAAACAGGCGTAAGGTTCACAATGGTGTAAAATTAAAATGTGATATACCGTGCTAGGATTCGAGTTACAGGAACTAGGGCCAAACCAATCCCCCCAAGAATGGAATCATCGAGCGAAAACACATGACATCCTCCTAGAAGCAGCTATTCTTGCCACCAGACCTTTCTCCTTCAATTAGGAATCTGATGCCGTCACTAAACACATTCCTTAAATTGTAGCCATTTGTTTAGTTTATTCTTTTTTGTGTCTAATCCGCATATATATCCCCATTGCCCTTGATTTTCTTGACTGTATATCTCTTAAATGTCAACATACACACGTGTGATTTAGTTTACGAAGATTTTTCAATGCCGAGAATCTCGATCAGAGAGTAAAAACGGCATAAGGTTCATAGTGGTGTAAAATTAAAATGGGATATACCGGGCTAGGATTCGAGTTACAGGAACAAGGGCCAAACTAACCACCCAAGAATGGAATCGTCGAGCGAAAACACTTGACAACCTCCTAGAAGCAGTTTTTTTTGCCACCAGACCTTTCTCCATCAATTAGGAATCTGATGTCGTCTCTAAACGCATTCGTTAAATTGTAGCCATTTGTTGAGTGTTTTTTTGGTGTCTAATCCGCATATATATCACCATTGCCCTTGATTTTCTTGACTGTATATCTCTTAAATGTCAATATATACACGTGTGATTTAGTTTTCGAAGATTTTTCAATTCCAGGAACCTCAATCAGTGAGTAAAAAAGGCGTATGGTTCACAATGGTGTAAAATTAAAATGGGATATACCGGGCAAGGATTCGAGTTACATGAACAAAGGCCAAACCAACCACCCAAGAATGGAATCGTCGAGCGAAAACACTTGATAACCTCCTAGATGCAGCTTTTCTTGCCACCAGACCTTTCTCCATCAATTAGGAATCTGATGCCGTCACTAAACACATTCCTTAAATTGTAGCCATTTGTTAAGTGTTTTTTTTGTGTCTAATCCACGTATATATCACGATTTCCCTTGATTTTCTTGACGGTTTATCTCTTAAATGTCAACATATACACGTGTGATTTAGTTTACGAAGATTTTTCAATGCTGAGAACCTCGATCAGAGAGTAAAAAAGGCGTAAGGTTCACAAAGGTGTAAAATTAAAATGGGATATCCCAAGCTAGGATTTGAGTTACAGGAACAAGGGCCAAACCAAACACCCAAGAATGGAATCGTCGAGCGAAAACACTTGACAACCTCCTAGAAGCAGCTTTTCTTGCCACCAGACCTTGCTCCATCAATTAGGAATTTGATACCGTCAATAAACACTTTCCTTAAATTGTAGCCATTTGTTGAGTGTTTTTTTTTTGTGTCTAATCCGCATATATATCACCATTACCCTTGATTTTCTTGACGGTATATCTCTTAAATGTCAACATATACACGTGTGATTTAGTTTACAAAGATTTTTCAATGCCGAGAACCTCGATCAGAGAGTAAAAAAGGCGTAAGTTTCGCAATAGTGTAAAATTAAAATGGGATATACCGGACTTGGATTCGAGTTAAAGGAACAAGGGCCAAACCCATGACCCAAGAATGGAATCGTCGCGCGAAAACACTTGACAACCTCCTAGAAGCAGCTTTTTTTGCCACCAGACCTTTCTCCATCATTTAGGAATCTGATGCCGTCACTAAACATATTCCTTCAATTGTAGCCATTTGTTGAGTGGTTTTTTTTGGTGTTTAATCCGCATATATATCGTCATTGCCCTTGATTTTCTTGACTGTATATCTCTTAAATGTCAACATATACACGTGTGATTTAGTTTACGAAGATTTTTCAATGCCGAGAACCTCGATCAGAGAGTAAAAAAGGGGTAAGGTCCACAATGGTGTAAAATTAAAATGGGATATACCGGGCTAGGATTCGAGTTACAGGAACAAGGGCAAAACCAACCACCCAAGAATGCAGTCGTTGAGCGAAAACACTTGAGAACCTCCTAGAAGCAGCTTTTCTTGCCACCAGACCTTTGTCCATCAATAAGGAATCAGATGCCGTCACTAAACACATTCCTTAAATTGTAGCCATTTGTTGAGTGTTTTTTTGGTGTGTAATCCGCATATATATCACCATTGCCCTTGATTTTCATGACTGTATAACTCTTAAATGTCAACATATACATGTGTGATTTAGTTTACGAAGATTTTTCAATGCCGAGCACCTCGATCAGAGAGTAAAACAGGCGTAAGGTTCACAATGGTGTAAAATTAAAATGTGATATACCGGGCTAGGATTCGAGTTACAGGAACCAGGGTCAAACCAATCCCCCAAGAATGGAATCATCGAGCGAAAACACATGACATCCTCCTAGAAGCAGCTTTTCTTGCCACCAGACCTTTCTCCATCAATTAGGAATCTGAGGCCGTCACTAAACACATTCCTTAAATTGTAGCCATTTATTGAGTGTTTTTTTTTTGGTGTCTAATCCGCATATATATCACCATTGCCCTTGATTTTCTTGACGGTATACCTCTTAAATGTCAACATATACACGTGTGATTTAGTTTACGAAGATTTTTCAATGCCGAGAATCTCGATCAGAGAGTTAAAAAGGCATAAGATTCGTAGTGGTGTAAAATTAAAATGGGATATACTGGGCTAGGATTCGAGTTACAAGAACAAGGGCCAAACCAACCACCCAAGAATTGAATCATCGAGCGAAAACACTTGACAACCTCCCAGAAGCAGCTTTCTTTGCCACCAGACCTTTCTCCATCAATTAGGAGTCTGATGCCGTCACTAAACATATTCCTTAAATTGTAGCCTTTTGTTGAGTGGTTTTTTTTGGTGTCTAATCCGCATATATATCATCATTGCCCTTGATTTTCTTAACTGTATATCTCTTAAATGTCAACATATACACGTGTGATTTAGTTTACGAAGATTTTTCAATGCCGAGAAACTCGATCGGAGAGTAAAAAGGCGTAAGGTCCACAATGGTGTAAAATTAAAATGGGATATACCGGGCTAGGATTCGAGTTACCGGAACAATGGCCAAACCAACCACCCAAGAATGGAGTTGTTGTGTGAAAACACTTGACAACCTCCTAGAAGCAACTTTTCTTGCCACCAGACCTTTGTCCATCAATTAGGAATTTGATACCGTCAATAAACATATTCCTTAAATTGTAGCCATTTGTTGAGTGGTTTTTTTTGGTGTCTAATCCGCATATATATGATCATTGCCCTTGAGTTTCTTAATTGTATATCTCTTAAATGTCAACATATACACGTGTGATTTAGTTTACGAAGATTTTTCAATGCCGAGAAACTCGATCAGAGAGAAAAAAAGGGGTAAGGTCCACAATGGTGTAAAATTAAAATGGGATATACCGGGCTAGGATTCGAGTTACAGGAACAAGGGCAAAACCAACCACCCAAGAATGGAGTCGTTGAGCGAAAACACTTGACAACCTCCTAGAAGCAGCTTTTCTTGCCACCAGACCTATGTCCATCAATTAGGAATCTGATGCCGTCACTAAACACATTCCTTAAATTGTAGCCATTTGTTGAGTGTTTTTTTTGGTGTCTAATCCGCATATATATCACCATTGCCCTTGATTTTCATGACTGTATATCTCTTAAATGTCAACATATACACGTGTGATTTAGTTTACGAAGATTTTTCAATGCCGAGCTCCTCGATCAGAGACTAAAACAGGCGTAAGGTTCACAATGGTGTAAAATTAAAATGTGATATACCGTGCTAGGATTCGAGTTACAGGAACCAGGGCCAAACCAATCCCCCAAGAATGGAATCATCGAGCGAAAACACATGACATCCTCCTAGAAGCAGCTATTCTTGCCACCAGACCTTTCTCCTTCAATTAGGAATCTGATGCCGTCACTAAACACATTCCTTAAATTGTAGCCATTTGTTGAGTTTATTCTTTTTTGTGTCTAATCCGCATATATATCACCATTGCCCTTGATTTTCTTGACTGTATATCTCTTAAATGTCAACATACACACGTGTGATTTAGTTTACGAAGATTTTTCAATGCCGAGAATCTCGATCAGAGAGTAAAAAAGGCATAAGGTTCATAGTGGTGTAAAATTAAAATGGGATATACCGGGCTAGGATTCGAGTTACAGGAACAAGGGCCAAACTAACCACCCAAGAATGGAATCGTCGAGCGAAAACACTTGACAACCTCCTAGAAGCAGCTTTTCTGGCCACCAGACCTTTCACCATCAATTAGGAATCTGATGCCGTCACTAAACACATTCCTTAAATTGTAGCCATTTGTTGAGTGTTTTTTTGGTGTCTAATCCGCATATATATCACCATTGCCCATGATTTTCTTGACGGTATACCTCTTAAATGTCAAGATATACACGTGTGATTTAGTTTACGGAGATTTTTCAATGCCGAGAACCTCGATCCGAGAGTAAAAAAGGCGTAAGGTTCACAATGGTGTAAAATTAAAATGGGATATACCGGGCTAGGATTCGAGTTACAGGAACAAGGGCCAAACCAAGCACCCAAGAATGGAATCGTCGAGCGAAAACACTTGACAACCTCCTAGAAGCAGCTTTTTTTGCCACCAGACCTTTCTCCATCAATTAGGAATCTGATGTCGTCTCTAAACGCATTCGTTAAATTGTAACCATTTGTTGAGTGTTTTTTTGGTGTCTAATCCGCATATATATCACCATTGCCCTTGATTTTCTTGACTGTATATCTCTTAAATGTCAATATATACACGTGTGATTTAGTTTTCGAAGATTTTTCAATTCCAGGAACCTCGATCAGTGAGTAAAAAAGGCGTATGGTTCACAATGGTGTAAAATTAAAATGGGATATACCGGGCTAGGATTCGAGTTACATGAACAAAGGCCAAACCAACCACCCAAGAATGGAATCGTCGAGCGAAAACACTTGATAACCTCCTAGATGCAGTTTTTCTTGCCACCAGACCTTTCTCCATCAATTAGGAATCTGATGCCGTCACTAAACACATTCCTTAAATTGTAGCCATTTGTTAAGTGTTTTTTTTTTGTGTCTAATCCACGTATATATCACGATTTCCCTTGATTTTCTTGACGGTTTATCTCTTAAATGTCAACATATACACGCGTGATTTAGTTTACGAAGATTTTTCAATGCTGGGAACCTCGATCAGAGAGTAAAAAAGGCGTAAGGTTCACAAAGGTGTAAAATTAAAATGGGATATCCCGAGCTAGGATTTGAGTTACAGGAACAAGGGCCAAACCAAACACCCAAGAATGGAATCGTCGAGCGAAAACACTTGACAACCTCCTAGAAGCAGCTTTTCTTGCCACCAGACCTTTCTCCATCAAATAGGAATTTGATACCGTCAATAAACATTTTCCTTAAATTGTAGCCATTTGTTGAGTGTTTTTTTTGGTGTCTAATCCGCATATATATCACCATTACCCTTGATTTTCTTGACGGTATATCTCTTAAATGTCAACATATACACGTGTGATTTAGTTTACAAAGATTTTTCAATGCCGAGAACCTCGATCAGAGAGTAAAAAAGGCGTAAGTTTCGCAATAGTGTAAAATTAAATGGGATATACCGGACTTGGATTCGAGTTAAAGGAACAAGGGCCAAACCAATGACCCAAGAATGGAATCGTCGCGCGAAAACACTTGACAACCTCCTAGAAGCAGCTTTTTTTGCCACCAGACCTTTCTCCATCATTTAGGAATCTGATGTCGTCACTAAACATATTCCTTCAATTGTAGCCATTTGTTGAGTGATTTTTTTTGGTGTTTAATCCGCAAATATATCGTCATTGCCCTTGATTTTCTTGACTGTATATCTCTTAAATGTCAACATATACACGTGTGATTTAGTTTACGAAGATTTTTCAATGCCGAGCACCTCGATCAGAGAGTAAAACAGGCGTAAGGTTCACAATGGTGTAAAATTTAAATGTGATATACCGGGCTAGGATTCGAGTTACAGGAACCAGGGCCAAACCAATCCCCCAAGAATGGAATCATCGAGCGAAAACACATGACGTCCTCCTAGAAGCAGCTTTTCTTGCCACCAGACCTTTCTCCATCAATTAGGAATCTGAGGCCGTCACTAAACACATTCCTTAAATTGTAGCCATTTATTGAGTGTTTTTTTTTGGTGTCTAATCCGCATATATATCACCATTGCCCTTGATTTTCTTGACGGTATACCTCTTAAATGTCAATATATACACGTGTGATTTAGTTTACGAAGATTTTTCAATGCCGAGAATCTCGATCAGAGAGTAAAAAAGGCATAAGATTCATAGTGGTGTAAAATTAAAATGGGATATACCGGGCTAGGATTCGAGTTACAGGAACAAGGGCCAAACTAACCACCCAAGAATGGAATCGTCGAGCGAAAACACTTGACAACCTCCTAGAAGCAGCTTTTCTGGCCACCAGACCTTTCACCATCAATTAGGAATCTGATGCCGTCACTAAACACATTCCTTAAATTGTAGCCATTTGTTGAGTGTTTTTTTGGTGTCTAATCCGCGTATATATCACCATTGCCCATGATTTTCTTGACGGTATACCTCTTAAATGTCAAGATATACACGTGTGATTTAGTTTACGGAGATTTTTCAATGCCGAGAACCTCGATCAGAGAGTAAAAAAGGCGTAAGGTTCACAATGGTGTAAAATTAAAATGGGATATACCGGGCTAGGATTCGAGTTACAGGAACAAGGGCCAAACCAAGCACCCAAGAATGGAATCGTCGAGCGAAAACACTTGACAACCTCCTAGAAGCAGCTTTTTTTGCCACCAGACCTTTCTCCATCAATTAGGAATCTGATGTCGTCTCTAAACGCATTCGTTAAATTGTAGCCATTTGTTGAGTGTTTTTTTGGTGTCTAATCCGCATATATATCACCATTGCCCTTGATTTTCTTGACTGTATATCTCTTAAATGTCAATATATACACGTGTGATTTAGTTTTCGAAGATTTTTCAATTCCAGGAACCTCGATCAGTGAGTAAAAAAGGCGTATGGTTCACAATGGTGTAAAATTAAAATGGGATATACCGGGCTAGGATTCGAGTTACATGAACAAAGGCCAAACCAACCACCCAAGAATGGAATCGTCGAGCGAAAACACTTGATAACCTCCTAGATGCAGCTTTTCTTGCCACCAGACCTTTCTCCATCAATTAGGAATCTGATGCCGTCACTAAACACATTCCTTAAATTGTAGCCATTTGTTAAGTGTTTTTTTTTTGTGTCTAATCCACGTATATATCACGATTTCCCTTGATTTTCTTGACGGTTTATCTCTTAAATGTCAAAATATACACGCGTGATTTAGTTTACGAAGATTTTTCAATGCTGGGAACCTCGATCAGAGAGTAAAAAAGGCGTAAGGTTCACAAAGGTGTAAAATTAAAATGGGATATCCCGAGCTAGGATTTGAGTTACAGGAACAAGGGCCAAACCAAACACCCAAGAATGGAATCGTCGAGCGAAAACACTTGACAACCTCCTAGAAGCAGCTTTTCTTGCCACCAGACCTTTCTCCATCAATTAGGAATTTGATACCGTCAATAAACATTTTCCTTAAATTGTAGCCATTTGTTGAGTGTTTTTTTTGGTGTCTAATCCGCATATATATCACCATTACCCTTGATTTTCTTGACGGTATATCTCTTAAATGTCAACATATACACGTGTGATTTAGTTTACAAAGATTTTTCAATGCCGAGAACCTCGATCAGAGAGTAAAAAAGGCGTAAGTTTCGCAATAGTGTAAAATTAAATGGGATATACCGGACTTGGATTCGAGTTAAAGGAACAAGGGCCAAACCAATGACCCAAGAATGGAATCGTCGCGCGAAAACACTTGACAACCTCCTAGAAGCAGCTTTTTTTGCCACCAGACCTTTCTACATCATTTAGGAATCTGATGTCGTCACTAAACATATTCCTTCAATTGTAGCCATTTGTTGAGTGATTTTTTTTGGTGTTTAATCCGCAAATATATCGTCATTGCCCTTGATTTTCTTGACTGTATATCTCTTAAATGTCAACATATACACGTGTGATTTAGTTTACGAAGATTTTTCAATGCCGAGCACCTCGATCAGAGAGTAAAACAGGCGTAAGGTTCACAATGGTGTAAAATTTAAATGTGATATACCGGGCTAGGATTCGAGTTACAGGAACCAGGGCCAAACCAATCCCCCAAGAATGGAATCATCGAGCGAAAACACATGACGTCCTCCTAGAAGCAGCTTTTCTTGCCACCAGACCTTTCTCCATCAATTAGGAATCTGAGGCCGTCACTAAACACATTCCTTAAATTGTAGCCATTTATTGAGTGTTTTTTTTTGGTGTCTAATCCGCATATATATCACCATTGCCCTTGATTTTCTTGACGGTATACCTCTTAAATGTCAACATATACACGTGTGATTTAGTTTACGAAGATTTTTCAATGCCGAGAATCTCGATCAGAGAGTAAAAAAGGCATAAGATTCATAGTGGTGTAAAATTAAAATGGGATATACCGGGCTAGGATTCGAGTTACAAGAACAAGGGCCAAACCAACCACCCAAGAATTAAATCATCGAGCGAAAACACTTGACAACCTCTCAGAAGTAGCTTTTTTTGCCACCAGACCTTTCTCCATCAATTAGGAGTCTGATGCCGTCACTAAACACATTCCTTAAATTGTAGCCATTTGTTGAGTGTTTTTTTGGTGTCTAATCCGCATATATATCACCATTGCCCATGATTTTCTTGACGGTATACCTCTTAAATGTCAAGATATACACGTGTGATTTAGTTTACGGAGATTTTTCAATGCCGAGAACCTCGATCAGAGAGTAAAAAAGGCGTAAGGTTCACAATGGTGTAAAATTAAAATGGGATATACCGGGCTAGGATTCGAGTTACAGGAACAAGGGCCAAACCAAGCACCCAAGAATGGAATCGTCGAGCGAAAACACTTGACAACCTCCTAGAAGCAGCTTTTTTTGCCACCAGACCTTTCTCCATCAATTAGGAATCTGATGTCGTCTCTAAACGCATTCGTTAAATTGTAGCCATTTGTTGAGTGTTTTTTTGGTGTCTAATCCGCATATATATCACCATTGCCCTTGATTTTCTTGACTGTATATCTCTTAAATGTCAATATATACACGTGTGATTTAGTTTTCGAAGATTTTTCAATTCCAGGAACCTCGATCAGTGAGTAAAAAAGGCGTATGGTTCACAATGGTGTAAAATTAAAATGGGATATACCGGGCTAGGATTCGAGTTACATGAACAAAGGCCAAACCAACCACCCAAGAATGGAATCGTCGAGCGAAAACACTTGATAACCTCCTAGATGCAGCTTTTCTTGCCACCAGACCTTTCTCCATCAATTAGGAATCTGATGCCGTCACTAAACACATTCCTTAAATTGTAGCCATTTGTTAAGTGTTTTTTTTTGTGTCTAATCCACGTATATATCACGATTTCCCTTGATTTTCTTGACGGTTTATCTCTTAAATGTCAACATATACACGCGTGATTTAGTTTACGAAGATTTTTCAATGCTGAGAACCTCGATCAGAGAGTAAAAAAGGCGTAAGGTTCACAAAGGTGTAAAATTAAAATGGGATATCCCGAGCTAGGATTTGAGTTACAGGAACAAGGGTCAAACCAAACACCCAAGAATGGAATCGTCGAGCAAAAACACTTGACAACCTCCTAGAAGCAGCTTTTCTTGCCACCAGACCTTTCTCCATCAATTAGGAATTTGATACCGTCAATAAACATTTTCCTTAAATTGTAGCCATTTGTTGAGTGTTTTTTTTTGTGTCTAATCCGCATATATATCACCATTACCCTTGATTTTCTTGACGGTATATCTCTTAAATGTCAACATATACACGTGTGATTTAGTTTACAAAGATTTTTCAATGCCGAGAACCTCGATCAGAGAGTAAAAAAGGCGTAAGTTTCGCAATAGTGTAAAATTAAATGGGATATACCGGACTTCGATTCGAGTTAAAGGAACAAGGGCCAAACCAATGACCCAAGAATGGAATCGTCGTGCGAAAACACTTGACAACCTCCTAGAAGCAGCTTTTTTTGCCACCAGACCTTTCTCCATCATTTAGGAATCTGATGTCGTCACTAAACATATTCCTTCAATTGTAGCCATTTGTTGAGTGATTTTTTTTGGTGTTTAATCCGCAAATATATCGTCATTGCCCTTGCTTTTCTTGACTGTATATCTCTTAAATGTCAACATATACACGTGTGATTTAGTTTACGAAGATTTTTCAATGCCGAGCACCTCGATCAGAGAGTAAAACAGGCGTAAGGTTCACAATGGTGTAAAATTTAAATGTGATATACCGGGCTAGGATTCGAGTTACAGGAACCAGGGCCAAACCAATCCCCCAAGAATGGAATCATCGAGCGAAAACACATGACGTCCTCCTAGAAGCAGCTTTTCTTGCCACCAGACCTTTCTCCATCAATTAGGAATCTGAGGCCGTCACTAAACACATTCCTTAAATTGTAGCCATTTATTGAGTGTTTTTTTTTGGTGTCTAATCCGCATATATATCACCATTGCCCTTGATTTTCTTGACGGTATACCTCTTAAATGTCAACATATACACGTGTGATTTAGTTTACGAAGATTTTTCAATGCCGAGAATCTCGATCAGAGAGTAAAAAAGGCATAAGATTCATAGTGGTGTAAAATTAAAATGGGATATACCGGGCTAGGATTCGAGTTACAAGAACAAGGGCCGAACCAACCACCCAAGAATTAAATCATCGAGCGAAAACACTTGACAACCTCCCAGAAGCAGCTTTTTTTTCCACCAGACCTTTCTCCATCAATTAGGAGTCTGATGCCGTCACTAAACATATTCCCTAAATTGTAGCCATTTGTTGAGTGGTTTTTTTTTGGTGTCGAATTCGCATATATATCATCATTGCCCTTGATTTTCTTAACTGTATATCTCTTAAATGTCAACATATACACGTGTGATTTAGTTTACGAAGATTTTTCAATGCCGAGAACCTCGATCAGAGAGTAAAAAGGCGTAAGGTCCACAATGGTGTAAAATTAAAATGGAATATACCGGGCTAGGATTCGAGTTACAGGAACAATGGCCAAACCAACCACCCAAGAATGGAGTTGTTGTGTGAAAACACTTGACAACCTCCTAGAAGCAATTTTTCTTGCCACCAGACCTTTGTCCATCAATTTAGCATCTGATGCCGTCACTAAACACATTCCTTAAATTGTTGCCATTTGTTGAGTGTATTTTTTTGGTGTCTAATCCGCATATTTATCACCATTGCCCTTGATTTTCTTGACTGTATATCTCTTAAATGTCAACATATACACGTGTGATTTAGTTTACGAAGATTTTTCAATGCCGAACACCTCGATCAAAGAGTAAAACAGGCGTAAGGTTCACAATGGTGTAAAATTAAAATGTGAAATACTGGGCTAGGATTCGAGTTACAGGAACCAGGGCCAAACCAATCCCCCAAGAATGGAATCATCGAGTGAAAACACATGACATCCTCCTAGAAGCAGCTTTTCTTGCCACCAGACCTTTCTCCATCAATTAGGAATCTGATGCCGTCACTAAACACATTCCTTAAATTGTAGCCATTTGTTGAGTGTATTCTTTTTTGTGTCTAATCCGCATATATATCACCATTGCCCTTGATTTTCTTGACTGTATATCTCTTAAATGTCAAGATACACACGTGTGATTTAGTTTACGAAGATTTTTCAATGCCGAGAACCTCGATCAGAGAGTAAAAAAGGCATAAGGTTCACAGTGGTGTATAATTAAAATGGGATATACCGGGCTAGGATTCGCGTTACAGGAATAAGGGCCAAACCAACCACCCAAGAATGGAATCGTCGAGCGAAAACACTTGACAACTTCCTCGAAGCAGCTTTTCTTGCCACCAGACCTTTCACCATAATTAGGAATCTGATGCCGTCACTAAACACATTCCTTAAATTGTAGCCATTTGTTGAGTGTTTTTTTGGTGTCTAATCCGCGTATATATCACCATTACCCTTGATTTTCTTGACTGTAAACCTCTTAAATGTCAACATATACACGTGTGATTTAGTTTACGAAGATTTTTCAATGCCAAGAACCTCGATTAGAGAGTAAAAAAGGCGTAAGGTTCACAATGGTGTAAAATTAAAATGGGATATACCGGGCTAGGATTCGAGTTACAGGAACAAGGGCCAAACCAAGCACCTATGAATGGAATCGTCGACCGAAAACACTTGACAACCTCCTAGAAGCAGCTTTTTTTGCCACCAGACCTTTCTCCATCAATTAGGAATCTGATGTCGTCTCTAAACGCATTCGTTAAATTGTAGCCATTTGTTGAGTGTTTTTTTGGTGTCTAATCCGCATATATATCACCATTGCCCTTGATTTTCTTGACTGTATATCTCTTAAATGTCAACATATACACGTGTGATTTAGTTTTCGAAGATTTTTCAATGCCAGGAACCTCGATCAGTGAGTAAAAAAGGCGTAAGGTTCACAATGCTGTAAAATTAAAATGGGATATACCGGGCTAGGATTCGAGTTACAGGAACAAAGGCCAAACCAACCACCCAAGAATGGAATCGTCGAGCGAAAACACTTGATAACCTCCTAGAAGCAGCTTTTCTTGCCACCACACCTTTCTCCATCAATTAGGAATCTGATGCCATCACTAAACACATTCTTTAAATTGTAGCCATTTGTTAAGTTTTTTTTTTGTGTCTAATCCACATATATATCACCATTTCCCTTGATTTTCTTGACGGTTTATCTCTTAAATGTCAACATATACACGTGTGATTTAGTTTACGAAGATTTTTCAATGCTGAGAACCTCGATCAGAGAGTAAAAAAGGCGTAAGGTTCACAAAGGTGTAAAATTAAAATGGGATATCCCGAGCTACGATTCTAGTTACAGGAACAAGGGCCAAACCAAACACCCAAGAATGGAATCGTCGAGCGAAAACACTTGACAACCTCCTAGAAGCAGCTTTTCTTGCCACCAGACCTTTCTCCATCAATTAGGAATTTGATACCGTCAATAAACACTTTCCTTAAATTGTAGCCATTTGTTGAGTGTTTTTTTTGTGTCTAATCCGCATATATATCACCATTGCCCTTGATTTTCATGACTATATATCTCTTAAATGTCAACATATAGACGTGTGATTTAGTTTACGAAGATTTTTCAATGCCGAGAACCTCGATCAGAGACTAAAAAAGGCGTAAGTTTCGCAATAGTGTTAAATTAAAATGGGATATACCGGACTGGATTCGAGTTAAAGGAACAAGGGCCAAACCAACCACCCAAGAATGGAATCGTCGCGCGAAAACACTTGACAACCTCCTAGAAGCAGCTTTTTTTGCCACCAGACCTTTCTCCATCTTTTAGGAATCTGATGTCGTCACTAAACATATTCCTTAATTTGTAGCCATTTGTTGAGTGGTTTTTTTTGGTGTCTAATCCGCATATATATCGTCATTGCCCTTGAGTTTCTTGACTGTATATCTCTTAAATGTCAACATATACACGTGTGATTTAGTTTACGAAGATTTTTCAATGCCGAGAAACTCGATCAGAGAGAAAAAAAGGGGTAAGATCCACAATGGTGTAAAATTAAAATGGGATATACCGGGCTAGGATTCGAGTTACAGGAACAAGGGCCAAACCAACCACCCAAGAATGGAGTCGTTGAGCGAAAACACTTGACAACCTCCTAGAAGCAGCCTTTCTTGCCACCAGACCTATGTCCATCAATTAGGAATCTGATGCCGTCACTAAACACATTCCTTAAATTGTAGCCATTTGTTGAGTGTTTTTTTTGTGTCTAATCCGCATATATATCACCATTGCCCTTGATTTTCATGACTGTATATCTCTTAAATGTCAATATATACACGTGTGATTTAGTTTACGAAGATTTTTCAATGCCGAGCTCCTCGATCAGAGACTAAAACAGGCGTAAGGTTCACAATGGTGTAAAATTAAAATGTGATATACCGGGCTAGGATTCGAGTTACAGGAACCAGGGCCAAACCAATCCCCCCAGAATGGAATCATCGAGCGAAAACACATGTAATCCTCCTAGAAGCACCTTTTCTTGCCACCAGACCTTTCTCCATCAATTAGGAATCTGATGTCGTCACTAAACACATTCCTTAAATTGTAGCCATTTATTGAGTGTATTCTTTTTTGTGTCTAATCCGCATATATATCACCATTGCCCTTGATTTTCTTGACTGTAAACCTCTTAAATGTCAACATACACACGTGTGATTTAGTTTACGAAGATTTTTTAATGCCGAGAATCTCGATCAGAGAGTAAAAAAGGCATAAGGTTCATAGTGGTGTAAAATTAAAATGGGATATACTGGGCTAGGATTCGAGTTACAGGAACAAGGGCCAAACCAACCACCCAAGAATGGAATCGTCGAGCGAAAACACTTGACAACCTCCTAGAAGCAGCTTTTCTGGCCACCAGACCTTTCACCATCAATTAGGAATCTGATGCCGTCACTAAACACATTCCTTAAATTGTAGCCATTTGTTGAGTGTTTTTTTGGTGTCTAATCCGCATATATATCACCATTGCCCTTGATTTTCTTGACTGTATATCTCTTAAATGTCAACATATACACGTGTGATTTAATTTTCGAAGATTTTTCAATTCCAGGAACCTCGATCAGTGAGTAAAAAAGGCGTATGGTTCACAATGGTGTAAAATTAAAATGGGATATACCGGGCTAGGATTCGAGTTACATGAACAAAGGCCAAACCAACCACCCAAGAATGGAATCGTTGAGCGAAAACACTTGATAACCTCCTAGAAGCAGCTTTTCTTGCCACCAGACCTTTCTCCATCAATTAGGAATCTGATGCCGTCACTAAACACATTCCTTAAATTGTAGCCATTTGTTAAGTGTTTTTTTGTGTCTAATCCACGTATATATCACCATTTCCCTTGATTTTCTTGACGGTTTATCTCTTAAATGTCAACATATACACAATGTGATTTAGTTTACGAAGATTTTTCAATGCTGAGAACCTCGATCAGAGAGTAAAAAAGGCGTAAGGTTCACAAAGGTGTAAAATTAAAATGGGATATACCGGGCTAGGATTCGAGTTACAGGAACAAGGGCCAAACCAACCACCCAAGAATGGAAACGTCTAGCGAAAACACTTGACAACCTCCTAGAAGCAGCTTTTCTGGCCACCAGACCTTTCACCATCAATTAGGAATCTGATGCCGTCACTAAACACATTCCTTAAATTGTAGCCATTTGTTGAGTGTTTTTTTGGTGTCTAATCCGCATATATATCACCATTGCCCATGATTTTCTTGACGGTATACCTCTTAAATGTCAACATATACACGTGTGATTTAGTTTACGAAGATTTTTCAATGCCGAGAACCTCGATCAGAGAGTAAAAAAGGCGTAAGTTTCACAATAGTGTAAAATTAAAATGGGATATACCGGACTTGGATTCGAGTTAAAGGAACAAGGTCCAAACCAACCACCCAAGAATGGAATCGTCGCGCGAAAACACTTGACAACCTCCTAGAAGCAGCTTTTTTTTGCCACCAGACCTTTCTCCATCATTTAGGAGTCTGATGCCGTCACTAAACATATTCCTTAAATTGTGGCCATTTGTTGAGTGGTTTTTTTTGGTGTCTAATCCGCAAATATATCGTCATTGCCCTTGATTTTCTTGACTGTATATCTCTTAAATTTCAACATATACACGTGTGATTTAGTTTACGAAGATATTTCAATGCCGAGAACCTCGATCAGAGAGTAAAAAAGGGGTAAGGTCCACAATGGTGTAAAATTAAAATGGGATATAAGGGCTAGGATTCGAGTTACAGGAACAAGGGCCAAACCAACCACCCAAGAATGGAGTCGTTGAGCGAAAACACTTGACAACCTCCTAGAAGCAGCTTTTTTTTGCCACCAGACCTTTCTCCATCATTTAGGAGTCTGATGCCGTCACTAAACATATTCCTTAAATTGTGGCCATTTGTTGAGTGGTTTTTTTTGGTGTCTAATCCACATATATATCACCATTACCCTTGATTTTCTTGACGGTGTATCTTTTAAATGTCGACATATACACGTGTGATTTAGTTTACGAATATTTTTCAATGCCGAGCACCTCGATCAGAGAGTAAAAAAGGCGTAAGGTTCACAATGGTGTAAAATTAAAATGGGATATACCGGGCTAGGATTTGAGTTACAGGAACAAGGGCCAAACCAAACACCCAAGAATGGACTCGTCGAGCGAAATCACTTGACAACCTCCTAGAAGCAGCTTTTCTTGCCACCAGACCTTTCCCCATCAATTAGGAATTTGATACCGTCAATAAACACATTCCTTAAATGGTAGCCATTTGTTGAGTGTTTTTTTTGGGGTCTAATCCACATATATATCACCATTACCCTTGATTTTCTTGACTGTATATCTCTTAAATTTCAACATATACACGTGTGATTTAGTTTACGAAGATATTTCAATGCCGAGAACCTCGATCAGAGAGTAAAAAAGGGGTAAGGTCCACAATGGTGTAAAATTAAAATGGGATATAAGGGCTAGGATTCGAGTTACAGGAACAAGGGCCAAACCAACCACCCAAGAATGGAGTCGTTGAGCGAAAACACTTGACAACCTCCAAGATGCAGCTATTCTTGCCACCAGACCTTTGTCCATCAATTAGGAATCTGATGCCGTCACTAAACACATTACTTAAATTGTAGCCATTTGTTGAGTGTTTTTTTTGGTGTCTAATCCGCATATATATCACCATTGCCCTTGATTTTCATGACTGTATATCTCTTAAATGTCAACATATACACGTGTGATTTAGTTTACGAATATTTTTCAATGCCGAGCACCTCGATCAGAGAGTAAAAAAGGCGTAAGGTTCACAATGGTGTAAAATTAAAATGGGATATACCGGGCTAGGATTTGAGTTACAGGAACAAGGGCCAAACCAAACACCCAAGAATGGACTCGTCGAGCGAAATCACTTGACAACCTCCTAGAAGCAGCTTTTCTTGCCACCAGACCTTTCCCCATCAATTAGGAATTTGATACCGTCAATAAACACATTCCTTAAATGGTAGCCATTTGTTAAGTGTTTTTTTGTGTCTAATCCACGTATATATCACCATTTCCCTTGATTTTCTTGACGGTTTATCTCTTAAATGTCAACATATACACAATGTGATTTAGTTTACGAAGATTTTTCAATGCTGAGAACCTCGATCAGAGAGTAAAAAAGGCGTAAGGTTCACAAAGGTGTAAAATTAAAATGGGATATACCGGGCTAGGATTCGAGTTACAGGAACAAGGGCCAAACCAACCACCCAAGAATGGAAACGTCGAGCGAAAACACTTGACAACCTCCTAGAAGCAGCTTTTCTGGCCACCAGACCTTTCACCATCAATTAGGAATCTGATGCCGTCACTAAACACATTCCTTAAATTGTAGCCATTTGTTGAGTGTTTTTTTGGTGTCTAATCCGCATATATATCACCATTGCCCATGATTTTCTTGACGGTATACCTCTTAAATGTCAACATATACACGTGTGATTTAGTTTACGAAGATTTTTCAATGCCGAGAACCTCGATCAGAGAGTAAAAAAGGCGTAAGTTTCACAATAGTGTAAAATTAAAATGGGATATACCGGACTTGGATTCGAGTTAAAGGAACAAGGTCCAAACCAACCACCCAAGAATGGAATCGTCGCGCGAAAACACTTGACAACCTCCTAGAAGCAGCTTTTTTTTGCCACCAGACCTTTCTCCATCATTTAGGAGTCTGATGCCGTCACTAAACATATTCCTTAAATTGTGGCCATTTGTTGAGTGGTTTTTTTTGGTGTCTAATCCGCAAATATATCGTCATTGCCCTTGATTTTCTTGACTGTATATCTCTTAAATTTCAACATATACACGTGTGATTTAGTTTACGAAGATATTTCAATGCCGAGAACCTCGATCAGAGAGTAAAAAAGGGGTAAGGTCCACAATGGTGTAAAATTAAAATGGGATATAAGGGCTAGGATTCGAGTTACAGGAACAAGGGCCAAACCAACCACCCAAGAATGGAGTCGTTGAGCGAAAACACTTGACAACCTCCAAGATGCAGCTATTCTTGCCACCAGACCTTTGTCCATCAATTAGGAATCTGATGCCGTCACTAAACACATTCCTTAAATTGTAGCCATTTGTTGAGTGTTTTTTTTGGTGTCTAATCCGCATATATATCACCATTGCCCTTGATTTTCATGACTGTATATCTCTTAAATGTCAACATATACACGTGTGATTTAGTTTACGAATATTTTTCAATGCCGAGCACCTCGATCAGAGAGTAAAAAAGGCGTAAGGTTCACAATGGTGTAAAATTAAAATGGGATATACCGGGCTAGGATTTGAGTTACAGGAACAAGGGCCAAACCAAACACCCAAGAATGGACTCGTCGAGCGAAATCACTTGACAACCTCCTAGAAGCAGCTTTTCTTGCCACCAGACCTTTCACCATCAATTAGGAATCTGATGCCGTCACTAAACACATTCCTTAAATGGTAGCCATTTGTTGAGTGTTTTTTTTGGTGTCTAATCCACATATATATCACCATTACCCTTGATTTTCTTGACGGTATATCTTTTAAATGTCGACATATACACGTGTGATTTAGTTTACGAAGATTTTTCAATGCCGAGAATCTCGATCAGAGAGTAAAAAAGGCGTAAGTTTCGCAATAGTGTAAAATTAAAATGGGATATACCGGACGTGGATTCGAGTTAAAGGAACAAGGGCCAAACCAATCACCCAAGAATGGAATCGTTGCGCGAAAACACTTGACAACTTCCTAGAAGCAGCTTTTTTTGCCACCAGACCTTTCTCCATCATTTAGGAATCTGATGCCGTCACTAAACATATTCCTTAAATTGTAGCCATTTGTTGAGTGGTTTTTTTGGTGTCTAATCCGCATATATATCGTCATTGCCCTTGATTTTCTTGACTGTAAATATCTTAAATGTCAACATATACACGTGTGATTTAGTTTACGAAGATTTTTCAATGCCGAGAACCTCGATCAGAGAGTAAAAAAGGGGTAAGGTCCACAATGGTGTAAAATTAAAATGAGATATACCGGGCTAGGATTCGAGTTAAAGGAACAAGGGCCAAACCAACCACCCAAGAATGCAGTCGTTGAGCGAAAACACTTGACAACCTCCTAGAAGCAGCTTTTCTTGCCACCAGACCTTTGTCCGTCAATTAGGAATCTAATGCCGTCACTAAACACATTCCTTAAATTGTAGCCATTTGTTGAGTGTTTTTTTTGGTGTCTAATCCGCATATATATCACCATTGCCCTTGATTTTCATGACTGTATATCTCTTAAATGTCAACATATACACGTGTGATTTAGTTTACGAAGATTTTTCAATGCCGAGAATCTCGATCAAAGAGTAAAAAAGGCATAAGGTTCATAGTGGTGTAAAATTAAAATGGGACATACCGGGCTTGGATTCGAGTTACAGGAACAAGGGCCAAACCAACCACCCAAGAATGGAATCGTCGAGCGAAAACACTTGACAACCTCCTAGAAGCAGCTTTTCTGACCACCAGACCTTTCACCATCAATTAAGAATCTGATGCCGTTACTAAACACATTTCTTAAATTGTAGCCATTTGTTGAGTGTTTTTTTGGTGTCTAATCCGCATATATATCACCATTGCCCATGATTTTCTTGACGGTATACCTCTTAAATGTCAACATATACACGTGTGATTTAGTTTACGAGGATTTTTCAATGCCGAGAACCTCGATCAGAGAGTAAAAAAGGCGTAAGTTTTGCAATAGTGTAAAATTAAAATGGGATATACCGGACTTGGATTCGAGTTAAAGGAACAAGGGCCAAACCAACCACCCAAGAATGGAATCGTCGCGTGAAAACACTTGACAACCTCCTAGAAGCAGCTTTTTTTGCCACCAGACCTTTCTCCATCATTTAGGAATCTGATGCCGTCACTAAACATATTCCTTAAATTGTAGCCATTTGTTGAGTGGTTTTTTTTGGTGTCTAATCCGCATATATATCGTCATTGCCCTTGATTTTCTTGACTGTATATCTCTTAAATGTCAACATATACACGTGTGATTTAGTTTACGAAGATTTTTCAATGCCGAGAACCTCGATCAAAGAGTAAAAAAGGGGTAAGGTCCACAATGGTGTAAATTTAAATGGGATATATCGGGCTAGGATTCGAGTTACAGGAACAAGGGCCAAACCAACCACCCAAGAATGGAGTCGTTGAGCGAAAACACATGACATCCTCCTAGAAGCAGCTTTTCTTGCCACCAGACCTTTGTCCATCAATTAGGAATCTGATGCCGTCACTAAACACATTCCTTAAATTGTAGCCATTTATTGAGTGTTTTTTTTGGTGTCTAATCCGCACATATATCACCATTGCCCTTGATTTTCTTGACGGTATACCTCTTAAATGTAAACATATACACGTGTGATTTAGTTTACGAAGATTTTTCAATGCCGAGAATCTCGATCAGAGAGTAAAAAAGGCATAAGGTTCATAGTGGTGTAAAATTAAAATGGGACATACCGGGCTAGGATTCGAGTTACAGGAACAAGGGCCAAACCAACCACCCAAGAATGGAATCGTCGAGCGAAAACACTTGACAACCTCCTAGAAGCAGCTTTTCTGACCACCAGACCTCTCACCATCAATTAAGAATCTGATGCCGTTACTAAACACATTTCTTAAATTGTAGCCATTTGTTGAGTGATTTTTTGGTGTCTAATCCGCATATATATCACCATTGCCCATGATTTTCTTGACGGTATACCTCTTAAATGTCAACATATACACGTGTGATTTAGTTTACGAGGATTTTTCAATGCCGAGAACCTCGATCAGAGAGTAAAAAAGGCGTAAGTTTTGCAATAGTGTAAAATTAAAATGAGATATACCGGACTTGGAATCGAGTTAAAGGAACAAGGGCCAAACCAACCACCCAAGAATGGAATCGTCGCGTGAAAACACTTGACAACCTCCTAGAAGCAGCTTTTTTTGCCACCAGACCTTTCTCCATCATTTAGGAATCTGATGCCGTCACTAAACATATTCCTTAAATTGTAGCCATTTGTTGAGTGGTTTTTTTTGGTGTCTAATCCGCATATATATCGTCAATGCCCTTGATTTTCTTGACTGTATATCTCTTAAATGTCAACATATGCACGTGTGATTTAGTTTACGAAGATTTTTCAATGCCGAGAACCTCGATCATAGAGTAAAAAAAGGGTAAGGTCCACAATGGTGTAAAATTAAAATGGGATATACCGGGCTAGGATTCGAGTTACAGGAACAAGGACCAAACCAACCACCCAAGAATGGAGTCGTTGAGCGAAAACACTTGACAACCTCCTAGAAGCAGCTTTTCTTGCCATCAGACCTTTGTCCATCAATTAGGAATCTGATGCCGTCAATAAACACATTCCTTAAATTGTAGCCATTTGTTGAGTGTTTTTTTTGGTGTCTAATCCGCATATATATCACCATTGCCCTTGATTTTCATGACTGTATATCTCTTAAATGTCAACATATACATGTGTGATTTAGTTTACGAAGATTTTTCAATGCCGAGCACCTCGATCAGAGAGTAAAACAGGCGTAAGGTTCACAATGGTGTAAAATTAAAATGTGATATACCGGGCTAGGATTCGAGTTACAGGAACCAGGGCCAAACCAATCCCCCAAGAATGGAATCATCGAGCGAAAACACATGACATCCTCCTAGAAGCAGCTTTTCTTGCCACCAGACCTTTGTCCATCAATTAGGAATCTGATGCCGTCACTAAACACATTCCTTAAATTGTAGCCATTTGTTGAGTGTTTTTTTGGTGTCTAATCCGCATATATATCACCATTGCCCTTGATTTTCATGACTGTATATCTCTTAAATGACAACATATACACGTGTGATTTAGTTTACGAAGATTTTTCAATGCCGAGCACCTCGATCAGAGAGTAAAACAGGCGTAAGGTTCACAATGGTGTAAAATTAAAATGTGATATACCGGGCTAGGATTCGAGTTACCGGAACCAGGGCCAAACCAATCCCCCAAGAATGGAATCATCGAGCGAAAACACATGACATCCTCCTAGAAGCAGGTTTTCTTGCCACCAGACCTTTCTCCATCAATTAGGAATATGAGGCCGTCACTAAACACATTCCTTAAATAGTAGCCATTTATTGAGTGTTTTTTTTGGTGTCTAATCCGCATATATATCACCATTGCCCTTGATTTTCTTGACGGTATACCTCTTAAATGTCAACATATACACGTGTGATTTAGTATACGAAGATTTTTCAATGCCGAGCACCTCGATCAGAGAGTAAAACAGGCGTAAGGTTCACAATGGTGTAAAATTAAAATGTGATATACCGGGCTAGGATTCGAGTTACAGGAACCAGGGCCAAACCAATCCCCCAGGAATGGAATCATCGAGCGAAAACACATGACATCCTCCTAGAAGCAGCTTTTCTTGCCACCAAACCTTTCTCCATCAATTAGGAATCTGAGGCCGTCACTAAACACATTCCTTAAATTGTAGCCATTTATTGAGTGTTTTTTTTGGGGTCTAATCCACATATATATCACCATTGCCCTTGATTTTCTTGACGATATACCTCTTAAATGTCAACATATACACGTGTGATTTAGTTTACGAAGATTTTTCAATGCCGAGTGTTGGTGCACTTATGTCTGCACTTTGTCTGTATTCGGTCACAATGTAAAACGATGTCTTGTTAGTCTTGTAAGTTTGACCAAGTCAACCATCCTCCTGGTTTGACTTGGCCAAACAGTCAACATTATGTTTGTAAGATGGCTGTGTCGAAGGATGCACCATCGAAGGATTGCATGGATCCTTCGATGATGAGCTCGAAAGATGGACCTTCGATAGATGGACCACGAAAGATCCCATCTTTCGTGATTCATATGGATCGTTCGAGCTGTTCCTGGTCGAAAGATGATCTTTCGACCGGTCTGCATGATCCTTCGACCAGACCTGCAGTGTTCGGGTATAAATACCCGTGTGTTGTGTTCATTTCGAGTGATGACAGTTAGCAGAGAACACACACACACTTAGAGAGTTTACAGGACTGATTTGTAAACATTGAGCTGTAACTGGACCTTTCATACGTTTAATACAAGTGGTGTTAATCGTTGAACTTTGCGTGTCGTATTATTGTGTGTTCTATCTCGGTTTGCTATTTCGGTTGGATTCCGCACAACCGGAGTGGTTCGTATACAAGGATTAGGCGACTAGATCCTCCCCTAGCCGGACCTACAAGTGGTATCAGAGCCTTGGCTCTTATCCTTGTTAAAACCGAGGTGTTCTTGCTGTTTTTCGGGTTTTTGAAAAGTTAATATTTTCTGGAAAAACTTGTTAAAAGTGGGTTTTTAGTGAAATTTCGGCCGAAATCGGGTTTCGAACATCTTCGGTTCATCAGGAAACTCGCATATTTGGGCTGTGTTCAAGTGATATTCAAGTTGGTTCTTGTTGAAATACACTCTTTGATCTTAAAATTTTTAAATTACCAAGTGTTTGTGTGTTGGAAAGGGTATTTTGATTATTATATTCGAACCTTACCTGTTTTCGTGCAACCTGCATGGTCTGACCATATCTTCCGCAGAAAGTTTCTACCAACCCATCACCTTTTTCACCAACTTGTCACCGTTTGTCAACTGTGTCAGAACCGTTCGAAAGATATCCTTCGAACTCGAAAGACCATCTTTCGATCAGTGGAGGTTCGATAGATCATCATCCTTCGAACCAAGGAATCATTTCGAAACTTTCATCTTTCGGTCTACTGTTCATTTTCGAAAGACAAGGATCCTTCGACTGGGGAGTCTTTCGAAGTCATCTTTCGTGTGTATCTTTCGGTCTACAGTACTTTTTCGAAGGATAAGGATCCTTCGGTTGGAGAATCCTTCGAAAACATTGCTCGAAACTCAACAGAGATCTTTCGAACCCTGTTGATCCTTCGAACAGGTGTGGATCTTTCGATCATTAGTCTGTTTTGTGTTTAACAGTTTGTGTTTTTCTCATCTTTCGATCAGGATCCTTCGGCTGGTATTATTATTTTTCTTGATCAAAAATGAATTCGATGTGGGGAGTTCCGGTAAATGCAGAGATGTATTTTGGTACTCCGGATACAGCTTCCTCAAGACCAACGGCGTTTGTCACAATCACAAATTGTTTTGGCACTCCAATCCAAGTTCCGGTCCCTCCAAAAACAGATATGTTTGGAAATCCGCTTAATCCAGTCCCTTAATCAGTACCACAACAACAAATCCAACGACCTCTCAGACCAACTGATATGTTTGGAAACCCATTACCAGTTCGATCCTCCGGAACAACAGACATGTATGGGAATCCACTTCCTCCTCAATCTACCAGAACAACAGATATGTACGGAAATCCGCTTCAACCAGTTCCTCCAACAGTTGCCTCACAGTGCCATCCTTCTACGGTAGCACCATCATCTCTTGATACAAGGAACTGTAGTCAGACAAAAACGGCGTTGTATGCTGAAATTGTCAAAGATGCCAGCAATGGTGAATCCTCGGGAAATAATGACGGTTCTGAACATGACAGTAGTTCAGATGAAGATGTTTCAACTTCAGTTGAGGATGATGCACCTTCAAGTTCAAGCGAGGATGGATCTGAATATGAATCATCAAGGGAGGTTGTTGATTCTGATGCAGAAAGGTCAACATCTGAGAGTGATTCCAGTCAGGTATGTGTCGATGAACCCACCGCTGTTAGTTGTGATAACTGTGATAGTTTGCGTGTTAAATGTGCTGATTTAGAGGCAAACATGTCTGAGTTGCAAGGCAAACATGATGCTTTACAAGCTAGTTTGTTTGACTTGCAAGACAAACATGTTTCATTGAATGATAAGTGGTGTGAGTTGCAGAGCAAACACGAGGCTTTGCAAGAGAAATATGATGTGACATTCATCCACAATCAGAAATTAACCGTGGATCTTTCTAAGTGCACAGAAGCCAACATGTTTTATGAAAACCATGAAAAGGAATTTAAAACGATGATTGAAACTTTAAGGAAAGATAAAACTGAGTTAACAAAAATGGTTTCAAGAAAACAAACTGACATCAATTTGTATATAACTCGTCTTGAGATAATGCAAAAAGAGATGGCTTGTGTTAAAACTGAAAGTGAGGCGATCCGACTTAAGTTAGACAGCTATTTAAGCTCTAGCTATGTGTTAGATCACATCATTGATGTTCAGAAAGAGAAAAAGGATGTCACATGCATTGGATATAAGCAATGTCCACCACCGGTTAGACACAACTACGATGCACTGCCTGATGAGGAATATAGAACTCACTTTGAGCCATCTGTTCCTCTAGATGTTAATGAATTTGCTACAGGGCTCGGATATAAGAAAGAAGTATCGTCAGATTCAGATGTGTCAGCAGATACCTTTGTAACTGCTGAACCGAATCAGGATCCTCCAGTTGTGATTGAGGATACTGATTCTTCTGATGATGAATCTGATGATACTGATTCAGCAAAGTCTGATGCGGTAATCAAAGAAGAGGACATACCTCTTGAGAATCACATTCTGTGTGATCCTCCTGCAAAACCCGCTAAGACTGTTGCAATTGAGTCCTCGTCTGAGAAAGAGTCGGAGAGTGTGGAGTTGCTGTACACTCTTGTTGGTGATGATAAAATTTACTCAGACAAAGATTTTCCTATTAAGAATGTAAATCAATCTTTAATCAGTAAAATCTTTGAAAATTCTACAAGTAAGTTTTTGGGAATGACAGGACCACATGTTACAGTCACACAGTGTCCTCCTATCCCAAAGGCTGAAGTTAGAAAACAATTTGGAAATAAGAAATTACCAACAGTGCAAACCCAGCAAAATCATACCAAATTGAAAGGTAAGACACCGACTCAGAGTCAAAAGAAGCCGAATCAGAAGAAGAAGAAAAATGTGAACTTTGTGAAATCGAAGGGAACGGACAAAATTGAAAAGTTTGCAAATCAATCTAACTTAGATTTTGTCCAGAAAGTAACAGTGATGAAAAGGAATGAACCAAATAGTTCAAAACCTAGTACCTCGAGATCACAAAGTTCATCATCATCGGCAAGACGATCACATGATACTTCGGGGTTTGTTGAACGAAGATCATGTTTTGAATGTGGTACAATTGGACACATAGTTCGAAACTGTCCCTATCTTCATAAGTTGAAAGCAAAAGTCGATGCCCCCCATGGTAACAGTTACCATAAAAGATTTGTTTCACCAAAACAGGACCCTCGTCTTGTTAAACAACAAGAAGTGAAACAGAGAAAGAAACAACGGAAAAATGTTGAAAAGGTTTTAAAACCGAACGTTGTCCAAACAAAATCTGTTGAATCAAATGTTAAACTTGAAAACCAAAAACAGATTTGGAAACCAAAATTTGAAATTGTTTCAGGGGGAGCCACATCAATTCTGAATCATCGGGAAATGAATGTCACAATCCTCGATGATGACGGACGACCCAAGTCTGTGAAGGCTTGGGTCCCCCTCTCCAACTAATCTCTGAGTGAGTGTGTAGGATGTTCCAGGAGGAACTTTCGATAGTCGTAAGATTGTTGATAGTGGAGCGTCCTTACATAAGATAGGCGACAGAAGAAATTGTTGCCATTGATGGAGAGAGGAGAAAAGAAGACAAAAATGTCTGATGAAAGAATGTTGTTGAATGAAGTTAAAAAAAAAAATTCGACCAGTTGAAAAATGTGCCAAAATTTGGTTGTTATGGTTTTTGATCGGGTCCTCAGGAAAGATTCCAATGAAAGGGTACTTTTCTCTACGGTGTGATTGAAGAGAATATGTTTGTTGAACAAACCAAGCGGGTGTGCGGATGCCTTGGCGTGGATTGATCAACCGCACACTACTTCTCAAAGAGAAAGACAAAGACCTTCGCTGGTACAATGTGGAAGACCAGCCGGACCCGGAGGTTTTTGATCTTGTTGCTGTGAAGGGATTTCAGTAGCTACAAAATCGACTTTGAAATCCACACCTGGTGGATATCCAGTTTGGGAGAGCACTCAGATTCCTGGCAATGCACGAAGCAGTTGCAGGATACGGTTTTAAATTTCTAATCTCTCCTATTCTTGTCGATATTTCAGCTGCTTTATGAATAATTATCATCTCGTACAGCACTTATTGACCTGACACGTTGATCTTGAATATTACCTCACACGTGATTGTTTCACTATGAAACTCATCAATGTTGTCATGGTCCACACCGATGACCAACGTGCCGACCTTTTTACCAAAGCTTTTGATAAATCAAGATTTGACTATTTATTATTGGTAAACGGCATTAAGGTCAAACAAGAGTAATCCACATCGGAAAATCATTTTTGTAAATACCTTTGTGTTTTAAAATTTTTCTTAGTTTATTGATTTTAGGGGGAGTAAATCCAAATTTGAAAATCCAAAAACATTGAAAAATTTCAAAAACACAAAAACAATAGAAAAGCAAAAATGAGTTTCCTGGCGAGCAAAAGAGAAAATGATAGTACATCGGTGGTCTGTCTAAACCTCTTTAAAACCTTAAATGAAAAACGATAAGCAGCTCTATATAAGATGTATCGGTAGGCTCACAATCATTTTAAAGTGTGCAGGGTGATATAAACTTAAATCGACTGAAGATTGGGTGGGAACCATTCATTGGCATATGGTCTTAGTACCGAAATTTCGTTTGAGAGATTGCCGAGGTTCTGAGATATTCGGTCTTTATGCTGCTTATCATCTGGGTATCATGGTTGTATCTTTTACCGAAAAATAACGGGGACGCAAGTCTAGATCTTCCATGATACCATACATACGTGTACATATTGCATACGACCTCAATAAGTGATCAACAATCACATGTCCAAACAAATAAGTGATAAAATATCACAAATTCTTTCCGGGAGTCAAGTTCGTCTCTCTGCTGTACGAAAGTACTGACCTGTTCACGGACTTGCTCCTGTGCCCTCATGCATCGAAAACCAAGTTCCTCATCAATAAGTGATTATATCACATAGGGCTTGTTTTCAAATTCAAAATAAGTGAGTATCTCACATCATATACGGTCAAACAGATGATAATCGGTATACTCACCGGTAAGATGAACCCTCGTGCATACCTTGATACGGGAATGTGTCGTGATGTGGATGAACACCGGTCGGTAAGTATAAATCATACCTTAACGTATCCCCTCGCCATGATTACATCTGATAAGTTGAGCTTACGTGGACAACAATACCGATAATTGTTATAGGATGCTTATCTTAATGTTAACTAACTGAACAAAGAGAGCGTTTTGGCATGACCGTACACTGATATGATTCTCTTACCCTCGAAACTCACAAAAAGAATGTCTGTATATATTTATTTACTGCCTTCAGTCTTTACATTTGAAATATTCAAAAATACCAAAAAGATTTTAGGCGTGTTTTAATATAAACTTTCAAAAAGCCAAAAAGATTTTATTTTTATTTTATTTTCGATCGTACGATGTTGGAGCTCGAGTCTTCGTTACCTGAAACCTGAACGAAAACCGAAAACGACTAAATCTTCATAAACGGTCGAAATTTGCAAGCGTTGAAAGTTAAAATTGAAATGGATAAAATTTGTTAAACTTTCAAACTGTCGGACGGTGTTTGTTTAAAACAATGGTCACATGTGTGTCGTTTGCTTATGATATTCCAGGCGGTTGTTCTCATTACGCGTTTAGATTTCTTGCATGTGCAGATTCTAAAGGCTAGGAGAACATGGTCGATGACAAGCTTCGGAATGAAGACACGACGTGAAGGCACTCAAATGATGAAGATGATCGAGTTGCCGCTGACCATCATCAACACCACAAGGATCTCACTTCATAAAGATAAAGACTTTCACGAGCATAACTCAAGGGGGAGCTTATGTTAAGGGGGAGTTTGTCAACACACTTCCTACGTGATACGGGGAGTTTGTTGATACACTTTCTGCTTTCAAGACGTGAAGACTTTAAAGATCCTCCGACATTGAAGACTTGAATAGAAGTCAAAGACTTGAAGACACGAGAACTTACAAGATCGAAGATCGAGATAAAGCAACAGCTGATTATTGATAAGCCAGACAAAGCTACAGCCAAGGGGGAGTTTGTTGGTGCACTTATGTCTGCACTTTGTCTGTATTCGGTCACAATGTAAAACGATGTCTTGTTAGTCTTGTAAGTTTGACCAAGTCAACCATCCTCCTGGTTTGACTTGGCCAAACAGTCAACATTATGTTTGTAAGATGGCTGGGTCGAAGGATGCACCATCGAAGGATTGCATGGATCCTTCGATGATGAGCTCGAAAGATGGACCTTCGATAGATGGACCACGAAAGATCCCATCTTTCGTGATTCATATGGATCGTTCGAGCTGTTCCTGGTCGAAAGATGATCTTTCGACCGGTCTGCATGATCCTTCGACCAGACCTGCAGTGTTCGGGTATAAATACCCGTGTGTTGTGTTCATTTCGAGTGATGACAGTTAGCAGAGAACACACACACACTTAGAGAGTTTACAGGACTGATTTGTAAACATTGAGCTGTAACTGGACCTTTCATACGTTTAATACAAGTGGTGTTAATCGTTGAACTTTGCGTGTCGTATTATTGTGTGTTCTATCTCGGTTTGCTATTTCGGTTGGATTCCGCACAACCGGAGTGGTTCGTATACAAGGATTAGGCGACTAGATCCTCCCCTAGCCGGACCTACACCGAGAATCTCGATCAGAGAGTAAAAAAGGCATAAGGTTCAAAGTGGTGTAAAATTAAAATGGGATATACCGGGATAGGATTCGAGTTACAGGAACAAGGGCCAAACCAACCACCCAAGAATGGAATCGTCGAGCGAAAACACTTGACAACCTCCTAGAAGCAGCTTTTCTGGCCACCAGACCTTTCACCATCAATTAGGAATCTGATGCCGTCACTAAACACATTCCTTAAATTGTAGCCATTTGTTGAGTGTTTTTTTGGTGTCTAATCCGCATATATATCACCATTGCCCATGACTTTCTTGACGGTATACCTCTTAAATGTCAACATATACACGTGTGATTTA
Source organism: Helianthus tuberosus (assembly GCA_030545235.1). Taxonomy (NCBI): domain Eukaryota; kingdom Viridiplantae; phylum Streptophyta; class Magnoliopsida; order Asterales; family Asteraceae; genus Helianthus; species Helianthus tuberosus. Next base: position 39,748,676 of record CM060387.1, on the reverse strand, counting down.
GTTTACGAAGATTTTTCAATGCGAGAACCTCGATCACAGAGTAAAAAAGGCGTAAGTTTCGCAATAGTGTAAAATTAAAATGGGATATACTGGACTTGGATTCGAGTTAAAGGAACAAGGGCCAAACCAACCACCCAAGAATGGAATCGTCGCGCGAAAACACTTGACAACCTCCTAGAAGCAGCTTTTTTTGCCACCAGACCTTTCTCCATCATTTAGGAATCCGATGCCGTCACTAAACATATTCCTTAAATTGTAGCCATTTGTTGAGTGGTTTTTTTTGGTGTCTAATCCGCATATATATCGTCATTGCCCTTGATTTTCTTGACTGTATATCTCTTAAATGTCAACATATACACGTGTGATTTAGTTTACGAAGTTTTTTCAATGCCGAGAACCTCGATCATAGAGTAAAAAAGGGGTAAGGTCCACAATGGTGTAAAATTAAAATGGGATATACCGGGCTAGGATTCGAGTTACAGGAACAAGGGCCAAACCAACCACCCAAGAATGGAGTCGTTGAGCGAAAACACTTGACAACCTCCTAGAAGCAGCTTTTCTTGCCACCAGACCTTTGTCCATCTATTAGGAATCTGATGCCGTCACTAAACACATTCCTTAAATTGTAGCCATTTGTTGAGTGTTTTTTTTGGTGTCTAATCCGCATATATATCACCATTGCCCTTGATTTTCATGACTGTATATCTCTTAAATGTCAACATATACACGTGTGATTTAGTTTACGAAGATTTTTTCAATGCCGAGAATCTCGATCAGAGAGTAAAAAAGGCATAAGGTTCAAAGTGGTGTAAAATTAAAATGGGATATACCGGGCTAGGATTCGAGTTACAGGAACAAGGGCCAAACCAACCACCCAAGAATGGAATCGTCGAGCGAAAACACTTGACAACTTCCTAGAAGCAGCTTTTCTGGCCACCAGACCTTTCACCATCAATTAGGAATCTGATGCCGTCACTAAACACATTCCTTAAATTGTAGCCATTTGTTGAGTTTTTTTTGGTGTCTAATCCGCATATATATCACCATTGCCCATGATTTTCTTGACGGTATACCTCTTATATGTCAACATATACACGTGTGATTTAGTTTACGAAGATTTTTCAATGCGAGAACCTCGATCACAGAGTAAAAAAGGCGTAAGTTTCGCAATAGTGTAAAATTAAAATGGGATATACCGGACTTGGATTCGAGTTAAAGGAACAAGGGCCAAACCAACAACCCAAGAATGGAATCGTCGCGCGAAAACACTTGACAACCTCCTAGAAGCAGCTTTTCTTGCCACCAGACCTTTCTCCATCAATTAGGAATCTGATGCCGTCACTAAACACATTCCTTAAATTGTAGCCATTTGTTGAGTGTTTTTTTTGGTGTCTAATCCGCATATATATCACCATTGCCCTTGATTTTCATGACTGTATATCTCTTAAATGTCAACATATACATGTGTGATTTAGTTTACGAAGATTTTTCAATGCCGAGCACCTCGATCAGAGAGTAAAACAGGCGTAAGGTTCACAATGGTGTAAAATTAAAATGTGATATACCGGGCTAGGATTCGAGTTACAGGAACCATGGCCAAACCAATCCCCCAGGAATGGAATCATCGAGCGAAAACACATGACATCCTCCTAGAAGCAGCTTTTCTTGCCACCAGACCTTTCTCCATCAATTAGGAATCTGAGGCCGTCACTAAACTCATTCCTTAAATAGTAGCCATTTATTGAGTGTTTTTTTTGGTGTCTAATCCGCATATATATCACCATTGCCCTTGATTTTCTTGACGGTATACCTCTTAAATGTCAACATATACACGTGTGATTTAGTTTACGAAGATTTTTCAATGCCGAGAATCTCGATCAGAGAGTAAAAAAGGCATAAGGTTCATAGTGGTGTAAAATTAAAATGGGATATACTGGGCTAGGATTCGAGTTACAGGAACAAGGGCCAAACCAACCACCCAAGAATTGAATCGTCGAGCGAAAACACTTGACAACCACCTAGAAGCTGCTTTTCTGGCCACCAGACCTTTCACCATGAATTAGGAATCTGATGCCGTCACTAAACACATTCCTTAAATTGTAGCCATTTGTTGAGTGTTTTTTTGGTGTCTAATCCGCATATATATCACCATTGCCCATGATTTTCTTGACGGTATACCTCTTAAATGTCAACATATACACGTGTGATTTAGTTTACGAAGATTTTTCAATGCGAGAACCTCGATCACAGAGTAAAAAAGGCGTAAGTTTCGCAATAGTGTGAAATTAAAATGGGATATACCGGACTTGGATTCGAGTTAAAGGAACAAGGGCCAAACCAACCACCCAAGAATGGAATCGTCGCGCGAAAACACTTGACAACCTCCTAGAAGCAGCTTTTTTTCCACCAGACCTTTCACCATCATTTAGGAATCCGATGCCGTCACTAAACATATTCCTTAAATTGTAGCCATTTGTTGAGTGTTTTTTTTGGGGTCTAATCCGCATATATATCACCATTGCCCTTGATTTTCTTGACGGTATACCTCTTAAATGTCAACATATACAAGTGTGATTTAGTTTACGAAGATTTTTCAATGCCGAGAACCTCGATCAGAGAGTAAAAAAGAGGTAAGGTCCACAATGGTGTAAAATTAAAATGGGATATACCGGGCTAGGATTCGAGTTACAGGAACAAGGGCCAAACCAACCACCCAAGAATGGAATCGTTGAGCGAAAACACTTGACAACCTCCTAGAAGCAGCTTTTCTTGCCACCAGACCTTTGTCCATCAATTAGGAATCTGATGCCGTCACTAAACACATTCCTTAAATTGTAGCCATTTGTTGAGTGCTTTTTTTGGTGTCTAATCCGCATATATATCACCATTGCTCTTGATTTTCATGACTGTATATCTCTTAAATGTCAACATATACATGTGTGATTTAGTTTACGAAGATTTTTCAATGCCGAGCACCTCGATCAGAGAGTAAAACAGGCGTAAGGTTCACAATGGTGTAAAATTAAAATGTGATATACCGGGCTAGGATTCGAGTTAGAGGAACCAGGGACAAACCAATCCCCCAAGAATGGAATCATCGAGCGAAAACACATGACATCCTCCTAGAAGCAGCTTTTCTTCCCACCAGACCTTTGTCCATCAATTAGGAATCTGATGCCGTCACTAAACACATTCCTTAAATTGTAGCCATTTGTTGAGTGTTTTTTTTGGTGTCTAATCCGCATATATATCACCATTGCCCTTGATTTTCATGACTGTATATCTCTTAAATGTCAACATATACACGTGTGATTTAGTTTACGAAGATTTTTCAATGCCGAGCACCTCGATCAGAGAGTAAAACAGGCGTAAGGTTCACAATGGTGTAAAATTAAAATGTGATATACCGGGCTAGGATTCGAGTTACAGGAACCAGGGCCAAACCAATCCCCCAAGAATGGAATCATCGAGCGAAAACACATGACATCCTCCTAGAAGCAGGTTTTCTTGCCACCAGACCTTTCTCCATCAATTAGGAATATGAGGCCGTCACTAAACACATTCCTTAAATAGTAGCCATTTATTGAGTGTTTTTTTTGGTGTCTAATCTGTATATATATCACCATTGCCCTTGATTTTCTTGACGGTATACCTCTTAAATGTCAACATATACACGTGTGATTTAGTTTACGAAGATTTTTCAATGCCGAGCACCTCGATCAGAGAGTAAAACAGGCGTAAGGTTCACAATGGTGTAAAATGAAAATGTGATATACCGGTCTAGGATTCGAGTTACAGGAACCAGGGCCAAACCAATCCCCCAGGAATGGAATCATTGAGCGAAAACACATGACATCCTCCTAGAAGCAGCTTTTCTTGCCACCAGACCTTTCTCCATCAATTAGGAATCTGAGGCCGTCACTAAACACATTCCTTAAATTGTAGCCATTTATTGAGTGTTTTTTTTGGGGGTCTAATACGCATATATATCACCATTGCCCTTGATTTTCTTGACGGTATACCTCTTAAATGTCAACATATACACATGTGATTTAGTTTACGAAGATTTTTCAACGCCGAGAATCTCGATTAGAGAGTAAAAAAGGCATAAGGTTCAAAGTGGTGTAAAATTAAAATGGGATATACCGGGCTAGGATTCGAATTACAGGAACAAGGGCCAAACCAACCACCCAAGAATGGAATCGTCGAGCGAAAACACTTGACAACCTCCTAGAAGCAGCTTTTCTGGCCACCAGACCTTTCACCATCAATTAGGAATCTGATGCCGTCACTAAACACATTCCTTAAATTGTAGCCATTTGTTGAGTGTTTTTTTGGTGTCTAATCCGCATATATATCACCATTGCCCATGATTTTCTTGACGGTATACCTCTTAAATGTCAACATATACACGTGTGATTTAGTTTACGAAGATTTTTCAATGCGAGAACCTCGATTACAGAGTAAAAAAGGCGTAAGTTTCGCAATAGTGTAAAATTAAAATGGGATATACCGGACTTGGATTCGAGTTAAAGGAACAAGGGCCAAACCAACCACCCAAGAAAGGAATCGTCGCGCGAAAACACTTGACAACCTCCTAGAAGCAGCTTTTTTTGCCACCAGACCTTTCTCCATCATTTAGGAATCCGATGTCGTCACTAACCATATTCCTTAAATTGTAGCCATTTGTTGAGTGGTTTTTTTTGGTGTCTAATCCGCATATATATCGTCATTGCCCTTGATTTTCTTGACTGTATATCTCTTAAATGTCAACATATACACGTGTGATTTAGTTTACGAAGATTTTTCAATGCCGAGAACCTCGATCAGAGAGTAAAAAAGGGGTAAGGTCCACAATGGTGTAAAATTAAAATGGGATATACCGGGCTAGGATTCGAGTTACAGGAACAAGGGCCAAACCAACCACCCAAGAATGGAGTCGTTGAGCGAAAACACTTGACAACCTCCTAGAAGCAGCTTTTCTTGCCACCAGACCTTTGTCCATCAATTAGGAATCTGATGTCGTCACTAAACACATTCCTTAAATTGTAGCCATTTGTTGAGTGTTTTTTTTGGTGTCTAATCCGCATATATATCACCATTGCCCTTGATTTTCATGACTGTATATCTCTTAAATGTTAACATATACACGTGTGATTTAGTTTACGAAGATTTTTCAATGCCGAGAACCTCGATCAGAGAGTAAAACAGGCGTAAGGTTCACAATGGTGTAAAATTAAAATGTGATATACCGGGCTAGGATTCGAGTTACAGGAACCAGGGCCAAACCAATCCCCCAAGAATGGAATCATCGAGCGAAAACACGTGACATCCTCCTAGAAGCAGCTTTTCTTGCCACCAGACCTTTGTCCATCAATTAGGAATCTGATGCCGTCACTAAACACATTCCTTAAATTGTAGCCATTTGTTGAGTGTTTTTTTATGGTGTCTAATCCGCATATATATCACCATTGCCCTTGATTTTCATGACTGTATATCTCTTAAATGTCAACATATACACGTGTAATTTAGTTTACGAAGATTTTTCAATGCCGAGCACCTCGATCAGAGAGTAAAACATGCGTAAGGTTCACAATGGTGTAAAATTAAAATGTGATATACCGGGCTAGGATTCGAGTTACAGGAACCAAGGCCAAACCAATCCCCCAAGAATGGAATCATCGAGCGAAAACACATGACATCCTCCTAGAAGCAGCTTTTCTTGCCACCAGACCTTTCTCCATCAATTAGGAATCTGAGGCCGTCACTAAACACATTCCTTAAATAGTAGCCATTTATTGAGTGTTTTTTTTTGGTGTCTAATCCGCATATATATCACCATTGCCCTTGATTTTCTTGACGGTATACCTCTTAAATGTCAACATATACACGTGAGATTTAGTTTACGAAGATTTTTCAATGCCGAGAATCTCGATCAGAGAGTAAAAAAGGCATAAGGTTCATAGTGGTGTAAAATTAAAATGGGATATACTGGGCTAGGATTCGAGTTACAGGAACAAGGGCCAAACCAACCACCCAAGAATGGAATCGTCGAGCGAAAACACTTGACAACCACCTAGAAGCAGCTTTTCTGGCCACCAGACCTTTCACCATGAATTAGGAATCTGCTGCCGTCACTAAACACATTCCTTAAATTGTAGCCATTTGTTGAGTGTTTTTTTGGTGTCTAATCCGCATATATATCACCATTGCCCATGATTTTCTTGACGGTATACCTCTTAAATGACAACATATACACGTGTGATTTAGTTGACGAAGATTTTTCAATGCCGAGAACCTCGATCAGAGAGTAAAAAAGGCGTAATTTCGCAATAGTGTAAAATTAAAATGGGATATACTAGACTTGGATTCGAGTTAAAGGAACAAGGGCCAAACTAACCACCCAAGAATGGAATCGTCGCGCCAAAACACTTGACAACCTTCTAGAAGCAGCTTTTTTTGCCACCAGACCTTTCTCCATCATTTAGGAATCTGATGCCATCACTAAACATATTCCTTAAATTGTAGCCATTTGTTGAGTGGTTTTTTTTGGTGTCTAATCCGCATATATATCGTCATTGCCCTTGATTTTCTTGACTGTATATCTCTTAAATGTCAACATATACACGTGTGATTTAGTTTACGAATATTTTTCAATGCCGAGAACCTCGATCAGAGAGTAAAAAAGGTGTAAGGTCCACAATGGTGTAAAATTAAAATGGGATATACCGGGCTAGGATTCGAGTTACAGGAACAAGGGCCAAACCAACCACCCAAGAATGGAGTCGTTGAGCGAAAACACTTGACAACCTCCTAGAAGCAGCTTTTCTTGCCACCAGACCTTTGTCCATCAATTAGGAATCTGATGCCGTCACTAAACACATTCCTTAAATTGTAGCCATTTGTTGAGTGTTTTTTTGGTGTCTAATCCGCATATATATCACCATTGCCCTTGATTTTCATGACTGTATATCTCTTAAATGTAAACATACACACGTGTGATTTAGTTTACGAAGATTTTTCAATGCCGAGCACCTCGATCAGAGAGTAAAACAGGCGTAAGGTTCACAATGGTGTAAAATTAAAATGTGATATACCGGGCTAGGATTCGAGTTACAGGAACCAGGGCCAAACCAATCCCCCAAGAATGGAATCATCGAGCGAAAACACATGACATCCTCCTAGAAGCAGCTTTTCTTGCCACCAGACCTTTGTCCATCAATTAGGAATCTGATGCCGTCACTAAACACATTCCTTAAATTGTAGCCATTTGTTGAGTGTTTTTTTGGTGTCTAATCCGCATATATATCACCATTGCCCTTGATTTTCATGACTGTATATCTCTTAAATGACAACATATACACGTGTGATTTAGTTTACGAAGATTTTTCAATGCCGAGCACCTCGATCAGAGAGTAAAACAGGCGTAAGGTTCACAATGGTGTAAAATTAAAATGTGATATACCGGGCTAGGATTCGAGTTACCGGAACCAGGGCCAAACCAATCCCCCAAGAATGGAATCGTCGCGCGAAAACACTTGACAACCTCCTAGAAGCAGCTTTTCTTGCCACCAGACCTTTCTCCATCAATTAGGAATCTGATGCCGTCACTAAACACATTCCTTAAATTTTAGCCATTTGTTGAGTGTATTCTTTTTTGTGTCAAATCCGCATATATATCACCATTGCCCTTGATTTTCTTGACTGTATATCTCTTAAATGTCAACATACACACGTGTGATTTAGTTCACGAAGATTTTTCAATGCCGAGAATCTCGATCAGAGTGTAAAAAAGGCATAAGGTTCATAGTGGTGTAAAATTAAAATGGGATATATCGGGCTAGGATTCGAGTTACAGGAACAAGGGCCAAACCAACCATCCAAGAATGGAATCGTCGAGCGAAAACACTTGACAACCTCCTAGAAGCAGCTTTTTTGGCCACCAGACCTTTCACCATCAATTAGGAATCCGATGCCGTCACTAAACATATTCCTTAAATTATAGCCATTTGTTGAGTGCTTTTTTGGTGTCTAATCCGCATATATATCACCATTGCCCATGATTTTCTAGACGGTATACTTCTTAAATGTCAACATATACACGTGTGATTTAGATTACGAAGATTTTTCAATGCCGAGAACCTCGATCAGAGAGTAAAAAGGCGTAAGGTTCACAATGGTGTAAAATTAAAATGGGATATACCGGGCTAGGATTCGAGTTACAGGAACAAGGGCCAAACCAACCACCCAAGAATGGAATCGTCGAGCGAAAACACTTGACAACCACCTAGAAGCAGCTTTTTTTGCCACCAGACCTTTCTCCATTAATTAGGAATCTGATGTCGTCTCTAAACGCATTCGTTAAATTGTAGCCATTTGTTGAGTGTTTTTTTGGTGTCTAATCCGCATATATATCACCATTGCCCTTGATTTTCTTGACTGTATATCTCTTAAATGTCAACATATACACGTGTGATTTAGTTTTCGAAGATTTTTTCATTGCCAGGAACCTCGATCAGTGAGTAAAAAAGGCGTAAGGTTCACATTGGTGTAAAATTAAAATGGGATATACCGGGCTAGAAATCGAGTTACAGGAACAAAGGCCAAACCAACCACCTAAGAATGGAATCATCGAGCGAAAACACTTGACAACCTCCTAGAAGCAGCTTTTCTTGCCACCAGACCTTTCTCCATCAATTAGGAATCTGATGCCGTCACTAAACACATTTCTTAAATTGTAGCCATTTGTTGAGTGTTTTTTTTGGTGTCTAATCCACATATATATCACCATTTCCCTTGATTTTCTTGTCGGTTTATCTCTTAAATGTAAACATATACACGTGTGATTTAGTTTACGAAGATTTTTCAATGCTGAGAACCTCGATCAGAGAGTAAAAAAGGCGTAAGGTTCACAAAGGTGTTAAATTAAAATGGGATATCCCGAGCTAGGATTCGAGTTACAGGAACAAGGGCCAAACCAAACACCCAAGAATGGAATCGTCGAGCGAAAACACTTAACAACCTCCTAGAAGCAGCTTTTCTTGCCACCAGACCTTTCTCCATCAATTAGGAATTTGATACCGTCACTAAACACTTTCCTTAAATTGTAGCCATTTGTTGAGTGTTTTTTTTTTGTGTCTAATCCGCATATATATCACCATTACCCTTCATTTTCTTGACGGTATATCTCTTAAATGTCAACATATACACGTGTGATTTAGTTTACGAATATTTTTCAATGCCGCGAACCTCTATCAGAGAGTAAAAAAGGCGTAAGTTTCACAATTGTGTAAAATTAAAATGGGATATACCGGACTTGGATTCGAGTTACAGGAACAAGGGCCAAACCAACTACCCAAGAATGGAATCGTTGCGCGAAAACACTTGACAACCTCCTAGAAGCATCTTTTTTTTGCCACTAGACCTTTCTCCATCAATTAGGAATCTGATGCCGTCACTAAACATATTCCTTAAATTGTAGCCATTTGTTGAGTGGTTTTTTTGGTGTCTAATACGCATATATATCATCATTGTCCTTGATTTTCTTGACTGTATATCTCTTAAATGCCAACATATACACGTGTGATTTAGTTTACGAAGATTTTTCAATGCCGAGAACCTCGATCAGAAAGTAAAAAAGGGGTAAGGTCCACAATGGTGTAAAATTAAAATGGGATATACCGGGCTAGGATTCGAGTTACAGGAACAAGGGCCAAACCAACCACCCAAGAATGGAGTCGTTGAGCGAAAACACTTGACAACCTCCTAGAAGCAGCTTTTCTTGCCACCAGACCTTTGTCCATCAATTAGGAATCTGATGCCGTCACTAAACACATTCCTTATATTGTTGCCATTTGTTGAGTGTTTTTTTTGGTGTCTAATCCGCATATATATCACCATTGCCCTTGATTTTCATGACTGTATATCTCTTAAATGTCAACATATACACGTGTGATCTAGTTTACGCAGATTTTTCAATGCCGAGAACCTCAATCAGAGAGTAAAAAAGACGTAAAGTTCACAATGGTGTAAAACTAAAATGGGATATACCGGGCTAGGATTCGAGTTACAGGAACTAGGGACAAACCAACCACCCAAGAATGGAATCGTCGAGCGAAAACACTTGACAAGCTCTTAAAAGCAGCTTTTCTTGCCACTAGACCTTTCTCCATCAATTAGGAATCCGATTCCGTCACTAACCACATTCCTTAAATTGTAGCCATTTGTTAAGTGTTTTTTTTGGTGTCTAATCCGCATATATATCACCATTGCCCTTGATTTTCTTGACGGTTTATCTCTTAAATGTCAGCATATACACGTGTGATTTAGTTTACGAAGATGTTTCAATGCCGAGAACCTCGATCAGACAGTAAAAAAGGCTTAAGGTTCACAAAGGTGTAAAATTAAAATGGGATATACCGGGCTAGGATTCGAGTTACAGGAACAAGGGCCAAACCAACCATCCAAGTATGGTATCGTCGATCGAAAACACTTGACAACCTCCTAGAAGCAGCTTTTCTTGGCACCAGACCTTTCTCCATCAATTAGGAATCTTATTCCGTCACTAAACACATTCCTTAAATTGTAGCCATTTGTTGAGTATATTTTTTTGGTGTCTAATCCGCATATATATCACCATTGCCCTTGATTTTCTTGACAGTATATCTCTTAAATGTCAACATATACACGTGTGATTTAGTTTACGAATATTTTTCAATGCCGAGAACCTCGATCAGAGAGTAAAAAAGGTGTAAGGTTCACAATGGTGTAAAATTAAAATGTGAAATACCAGGCTAGGATTCGAGTTACAGGAACCAAGGCCAAACCAATCACCCAAGAATGGAATCATCGAGCGAAAACACATGACAACCTCATAGAAGCAACTTTTCTTGCCACCAGACCTTTCTCCATCAATTAGGAATCTGATGCCGTCACTAAACACATTCCTTAAATTGTAGCCATTTGTTGAGTGTTTTTTTGGTGTCTAATCCACATATATATCACCATTTCCCTTGATTTTCTTGACGGTTTATCTCTTAAATGTAAACATATACACGTGTGATTTAGTTTACGAAGATTTTTCAATGCTGAGAACCTCGATCAGAGAGTAAAAAAGGCGTAAGGTTCACAAAGGTGTAAAATTAAAATGGGATATCCCGAGTTAGGATTCGAGTTACAGGAACAAGGGCCAAACCAAACACCCAAGAATGGAATCGTCGAGCGAAAACACTTGACAACCTCCTAGAAGCAGCTTTTCTTGCCACCAGACCTTTCTCCATCAATTAGGAATTTGATACCGTCACTAAACACTTTCCTTAAATTGTAGCCATTTGTTGAGTGTTTTTTTTTTTTTGTTTCTAATCCGCATATATATCACCATTACCCTTCATTTTCTTGACGGTATATCTCTTAAATGTCAACATACACACGTGTGATTTAGTTTACGAAGATTTTTCAATGCCGAGAACCTCTATCAGAGAGTATAAAAGGCGTAAGTTTCACAATTGTGTAAAATTAAAATGGGATATACCGGACTTGGATTCGAGTTACAGGAACAAGGGCCAAACCAACCACCCAAGAATGGAGTCGTTGAGCGAAAACACTTGATAACCTCCTAGAAGCAGCTTTTCTTGCCACCAGACCTTTGTCCATCAATTAGGAATCTGATGCCGTCACTAAACACATTCCTTATATTGTTGCCATTTGTTGAGTGTTTTTTTTGGTGTCTAATCCGCATATATATCACCATTGCCCTTGATTTTCATGACTGTATATCTCTTAAATGTCAACATATACACGTGTGATCTAGTTTACGCAGATTTTTCAATGCCGAGAACCTCAATCAGAGAGTAAAAAAGACGTAAGGTTCACAATGGTGTAAAACTAAAATGGGATATACCGGGCTAGGATTCGAGTTACAGGAACTAGGGATAAACCAACCACCCAAGAATGGAATCGTCGAGCGAAAACACTTGACAACCTCTTAAAAGCATCTTTTCTTGCCACTAGACCTTTCTCCATCAATTAGGAATCCGATTCCGTCACTAACCACATTCCTTAAATTGTAGCCATTTGTTGAGTGTTTTTTTTGTGTGTCTAATCCGCATATATATCACCATTTCCCTTGATTTTCTTGACGGTTTATCTCTTAAATGTCAGCATATACACGTGTGATTTAGTTTACGAAGATGTTTCAATGCCGAAAACCTCGATCAGACAGTAAAAAAGGCGTAAGGTTCACAAAGGTGTAAAATTAAAATGGGATATACCGGGCTAGGATTCGAGTTACAGGAACAAGGGCCAAACCAACCATCCAAGTATGGTATCGTCGATCGAAAACACTTGACAACCTAATAGAAGCAGCTTTTCTTGGCACCAGACCTTTCTCCATAAATTAGGAATCTGATACCGTCACTAAACACATTCCTTAAATTGTAGACATTTGTTGAGTGTATTTTTTTTTTGTGTCTAATCCGCATATATATCACCATTGCCCTTGATTTTCTTGACTGTATATCTCTTAAATGTCAACATACACACATGTGATTTAGTTTACGAAGATTTTTCAATGCCGAGAACCTCGATCAGAGAGTAAAAAAGGCATATGGTTCATAGTGGTGTAAAATTAAAATGGGATATACCGGGATAGGATTCAAGTTACAAGAACCAGGGCCAAACCAACCACCCAAGAATGGAATCGTCTAGCGAAAACACTTGACAACCTCCTAGAAACAGCTTTTCTTGCCACCAGACCTTGCTCCATCAATTAGGAATCTGATGCCGTCACTAAACACATTCCTTAAATTGTAGCCATTTGTTGAGTGTTTTTTTTTTGTGTCTAATCCGCATATATATCACCATTGCCCTTGATTTTCTTGGCGGTATACCTCTTAAATGTCAACATATACACATGTGATTTAGTTTACAAAGATTTTTCAATGCCGAGAACCTCGATCAGAGAGTAAAAAAGGCGTAAGGTTCACAATGGTGTAAAATTAAAATGGGATATATCGGGCTAGGATTCGAGTTACAGGAACAAGGGCCAAATCAACCACCAAAGAATGGAATCGTCGAGCGAAAACACTTGACAACCTCCTAGAAGCAGTTTTTTTTTGCCACCAGACCTTTCTCCATCAATTAGGAATCTGATGTCGTCTCTAAACGCATTCGTTAAATTGTAGCCATTTGTCGCGTGTTTTTTTGGTGTCTAATCCGCATATATATCAACATTGACCTTGATTTTCTTGAATGTATATCTCTTAAATGTCAACATACACACATGTGATTTAGTTTACGAAGATTTTTCAATGCTGAGAACCTCGATCAGAGAGTAAAAAAGGCGTAAGGTTCACAAAGGTGTAAAATTAAAATGGGATATCCCGAGCTAGGATTCGAGTTACAGGAACAAGGGCCAAACCAACCACCCAAGATGGAATCGTCGAGCGAAAAAACCTGACAACCTCCTAGAAACAGCTTTCTTGCCACCAGACCTTTCTCCATCAATTAGGAATCTGATACCGTCACTAAACACATTCCTTGAATTGTAGCCATTTGTTGAGTTTTTTTTTGGTGTCTAATGCGCATATATATCACCATTACCCTTGATTTTCATGATGGTATATCTCTTAAATGTCAACATATACACGTGTGATTTAGTTTACGAAGATTTTTCAATGTTGAGAACCTCGATTAGAGGGTAAAAAAGGCGTAGGTTCACAATGGTGTAAAATTAAAATAGGATATACCGGGCTAGTATTCAAGTTACAGGAACTAGGGCCAAACCAACCACCCAAGAATGGAATCGTCGAGCGAAAACACTTGACAACCTCCTAGAAACAGCTTTTCTTGCCACCAGACCTTTCTCCATCAATTAGGAATTTGATGCTGTCACTACTCACATTCCTTAAATTGTAGCCATTTATTGAGTGTTTTTTTGGTGTCTAATCCGCATGTATATCACCATTGCCCTTGATTTTCTTGACTGTATATCCCTTAAATGTCAACATATACACGTGTGACTTAGTTTACGAAGATTTTTCATTGCCGAGAACCTCGATCAAAGAGTAAAAAAGGCGTAAGGTTCACAATGGTGTAAAATTAAAATGGGATATATCGGGCTAGAATTCGAGTTACAGGTACAATGGCCAAATCAACCACCCAAGAATGGAATCGTCGAGCGAAAAAACTTGACAACCTCCTAGAAGCAGCTTTTCTTGCCACCAGACCTTTCTCCATCAATTAGGAATCTGATGCCGTAACTAAACACATTCCTTAAATTGTAGCCATTTGTTGAGTGTTTTTTTTGTGTGTCTAATCCGCATATATATCACCATTGCCATTGATTTTCTTGACTGTATATGTCTTAAATGTCAACATATACACGTGTGATTTAGTTTACGAAGATTTTTCAATGCCGAGAACCTCGATCAGAGAGTAAAAAGGCGTACGGTTCACACTGGTGTAAAATTAAAATGGGATATACTAATCTAGGATTCAAGTTACAGGAATAAGGGCCAAACCAACCACCCAAGAATGGAATCGTTGAGCGAAAACACTTGACAACCTCCTAGAAGCAGCTTTTATTGCCACCACAACTTTCTCCATCAATTAGGAATCTGATGCCGTCACTAAACACATTCCTTAAATTGTAGCCATTTGTTGTGTTTTTTTTGTGTCTAATCCGCATGTATATCACCATTGCCCTTGATTTTCTTGACTGTATATCTCTTAAATGTCAACATATACACGTGTGATTTTATTTACGGACGTTTTTCAAGAGCGTAAAAAAGGAGTAAGGTTCACAATGGTGTAAAATTAAAATGGGATATATTGGGCTAGGATTCGAGTTACATGAACAAGGGCCAAACCAACCACCCAAGAATGGAATCGTCGAGCGAAAACACTTGACAACCTCCTAGAAGCAGCTTTTCTTGCCACTAGGCCTTTCTCCATCAATTAGGAATTCGATACCGTCCCTAAACACTTTCCTTAAATTTTTGCCATTTGTTGAGTGATTTTTTTTTGGTGTCTAATCCGCATATATTTCACCATTGCCCTTGATTTTCTTGACGGTGTATCTCTTAAATGTCAACATATACACGTGTGATTTAGTTTACGAAGATTTTTCAATGCCGAGAACCTCGATCAGAGAGTAAAAAATACGTAAGGTTCACAATGGTGTAAACTTAAAGTGGAATATACCGGGCTAGGATTCGAGTTACAAGAACAAGGGCCAAACCAACCACCCAAGAATGGAATCGTCGAGAGAAAACACATGACAACCTCCTAGAAGCAGATTTTCTTGCCACCAGACCTTTCTCCATCAACTAGGAATCTGATGCCGTCGCTAAACACGTTCCTTAAATTGTAGCCATTTGTTGAGTGTTTTTTTTGTCTAATCTGTATATATATCACCACTGCCATTGATTTTCTTGATTGGATATCTCTTAAATGTCAACATATACACGTGTGATTTAGTTTACGAAGATTTTTCAATGCCGAGAACCTCGATCAGAGAGTAAAAAAGGCATAAGGTTCATAATGGTGTTAAATTAAAATAGGATATACCGGGCTAGGATTCGAGTTACAGGAACAAGGGCCAAACCAACCACCCAAGAATGGCATCGTCGAGCGAAAGCACTTGACAACCTCCTAGAAGCAGCTTTTCTTGCACCAGACCTTTCTCCATCAATTAGGAATCTGATTCCGTCACTAAACACATTCCTTAAATTGTATCCATTTGTAGAGTGTTTTTTTGGTGTCTAACCCGCATATATATCACCATTGCCGTTGATTTTCTTGACTGTATATCTCTTAAATGTCAACATATACACGTGTGATTCGGTTTAAGAAGATTTTTCAATGCCGAGAACCTCGATCAGAGAGTAAAAAAGGCGTAAGGTTCACAATGGTGTAAAATTAAAATGGGATATACCGGGCTAGGAATCGAGTTACAGGAACAAGGGCCAAACCAACCACCCAAGAATGGAATCGTCGAGCGAAAACACTTGACAACCTCCTAGAAGCAGCTTTTCTTTCCACCAGACCTTTCTCCATCAATTAGGAATCTGATGCCCTGTAGGTCCCCTAATCGTAGGTCCCCTAATCCATGTGGATCGTAACAGAATCGTCGATCTAACCTTGAGTGCGGAATCCCCTAGATCAGATTTCACAGAAAACGAGTAGAAACTGAAATCTCTATGAACCCGATCTTTATTGATTATCTTCATCTAAAGTGGCAGGATCATATATCTTCCCCTGAATATGGTTTTCATAAGAAGCAACAAATGAAGCATGTAGAGCAAGATGTTCTTCAGCTGATTTAACACTCATAGGCATCGATTTTGTACTACTACTATGCTTACAAGCTGATGTTCTCTTGGCTCCTGTTGATCCTCCTGAAGCAGCTACAAAACACACATCACCATCCTCATTCACTATGACTTGCTCATTTTCACACGAAAGAAACGCAGTGGCAGAGTCGCTAGAAGCATCGTGAGATGAAGAAGATGTAAGCCCATAGTAAATCCCTAGATCTTGAACCTGATCATATCTAGTGTCTTTCTTATTCATATTGTGCTCATAAGCTCTCAGCTTTCCAACTACTTCTTCCAGTTCCTTTGTCTCTTAATATGCTTCTCCCTTGATCATGAGAGTGTAGATATCCCATTTAGCAGGTAGAGCATCAAGCAGCTTGTCATTTTTCTCTATGTCAGAATAGCAATCTTTATCATAATTGTCCAATTCTGACATCAGATGGTAGTATCGAGTGATGATGTCCTCAAGTGACTCATTTTTCATATACTTGAATACAGCAAACTGCTTCTTCAGTAGATCAACTTTGTTCTTCTTGACATCAGGATTTCCCCCATATCTCTTCTCTAGTGCATCCCACATTTCCTTTGAAGTAGTGTACTTCTTAAAGGTATCTTTGATGCTATCAAGTAAGGACATTTTGATAGCAGCCAAGGCTCTCTTTTCAGCGTCATACATTTTCTTATCAGCCTCCTGCATGTTCACGTAGGCTGTGACACGTGGTATGGCCTCAAAGTCGTGTGTTGGGTTTGTGTACCTATCTACAATACAGATCCACATGCGTATGTCCTGATATTCAATGAAGGATTGAAACCTGTCCTTCCATGTCAAGTAGTTTTCCACCTTCATCATCTTAAGTGGTTTGTTGGTTGTGCCAACCTTGTGTTACATCCTCAAAAGTTCGTTCAATTTTGACATGTTTGACATTTTAACTTAAGCAGACTGGTAAAACCGTACAAATTTAGTCCAAAACCTGTTTTTACCAAATTATACCGTTAGATTCATCTCGAGATTATGATTCCAATGATATATAATGTCGAAAACCTTTTTCGGAATTTTCTAGAGTTTTTTCCCAAAAATCCAATGAGTCCAACTGTGCAAACGGTTTCCTGAGATGAGCTACGGATAATTTTCTAAACACGAAACAGTGAAATTTTTCTAACGAAAGCCAAGAAAAATTCCACCCCTTGTCCGAAATGGTCCGAAATGGTTCTGAATCCGAAATGGTTATCCGGAATACACCTTCTTGTCCAAAATGAACTAATCTGATCCGAAATGACCCCTTTCTGATCCAAAATGAAACCTTCTGATCCGAAATGGTTTGAAATCCTTCATTATGATCCGAAATGCAAGATTTCTTGTCCGAAATGCAAGTCTCTTGATCCGAAATGATCCGAAATGCTTGATTTCTGTCCGAAATGGTTCGAAAAGCAAGATTTCTATCCGAAATGGATCCGAAATGCTTGCTGTTTATCCGAAATCCTTGCAGTTTATCCGAAATCAGAGCAGAACCCTAACACAGCCTCCAAGAACGTCCAAAACTTCAATTTTTCTGCAGAAAACGATTCTGAACCAAGCCAATCAAGAGCCTAATGCTCTGATACCAATTGTAGGTCCCCGAATCCGTGTGGATCGTAACAAAATCGTCGATCTAACCTAGAGTGCGGAATCCCCTAGATCAGATTTCATAGAAAACTAGTAAAAACAGAAATCTTTATAAACCTGATCTTTATTGATTATCTTCAAACGATTACAATCAATCAAGATCTCCAATTCGTCCAAGCCTTTGTCTTTCAGGAATTCTTTCCAAAGTAATTAAGGTGATTAGATCATTAACCTAAACCCTAATGCTAAGCTTTCTTTATAGAGGAAAAAGCTTTGCATATGGGCTAGGCCATGGGCAGGGCCCATTTCGCCTACCAACCCCCTTATGTGGGTTTGGTTTGGCCCAATCACTCTTAATTAACAATTACAATGCTAAACCCGCCAACTGTTTATTGTTTTACTAATTACAAGATATCCAAAGACCAAATCTAAACTGTTGTCACAAATATGCACCAACATGCCATCACTAAACACATTCCTTAAATTGTAACCATTTGTTGAGTGTTTTTTTTTGTGTCTAATCCGCATATATATCACCAATGCCCTTGATTTTCTTGACTGTATATCTCTTAAATGTCAACATATACATGTGTGATTTAGTTTACGAATATTTTTCAATGCCGAGAACCTCGATCAGAGAGTAAAAAAGGCGTAAGGTTCACAATAGTGTAAAATTAAAATGAGATATACCGGGCTAGGATTCGAGTTACAGGAACAAGGGCCAAGCAAACCACCCAAGCATGGAATCGTCGAGCGAAAACACTTCACAACCTCCTAGAAGCAGCTTTTCTTGCCACCAGAACTTTCTCCATCAATTAGGAATCTGATGCCGTCACTAAACACATTCCTTAAATTGTAGCCATTTGTTGAGTGTTTTTTTTGGTGTCTAATCTGCAAATATATCACCATTGCCCTTGATTTTCTTGACTGTACATCTCTTAAATGTCAACATGTACACGTGTGATTTAGTTTACGAAGATTTTTCAATGCCGAGAACCTCGATCAGAGAGTAAAAAAGCCTTAAGGTTCACAATGGTGTAAAACTAAAATAGGATATACCGGGCTAGGATACGAGTTACATGTACAAGCCCAAACCAACCACCCAAGAATGGAATCGTCGAGCGAAAACACTTGACAACCTCCTAGAAGCAGCTTTTCTTGCCACCAGACTTTTCTCCATCAAATAGGAATCTGATACCGTCACTAAACACATTTCTTAAATTGTAGCCATTTGTTGTGTATTTTTTTTTGGTGTCTAATCCGCATATGTATCACCGTTGCCCTTGATTTTCTTGACTGTATATCTCTTAAATGTCAGCATATACACGTGTGATTTAGTTTACGAAGATTTTCAATGCCGAGAACCTCGATTAGAGAGTTAAAAAGGCGTAAGGTTCACAATGGTGTAAAATTAAAATGGGATATACCGGGCTAGGATTCGAGTTACAGGGACAAGGACCAAACCAACCACCCAAGAATGGAATCGACTAGTGAAAACACTTGACAACCTCCTAGAAGTAGCTTTTCTTGCCACCAGACCTTTCTCCACCAATTAGGAATCTGATGCTGTCACTAAACACATTCCTTAAATTGTAGCCATTTGTTGAGTGTTTTTTTTTGTGTCTAATCCGCTTATATATCACCATTGCCCTTGATTTTCTTAACTGTATATCTCTTAAATGTCAACAGATACACGTGTGATTTAGTTTTCCAAGATTTTTCAATGTCGAGAACCTCGATCAGAGAGTAAAAAAGGCGTAAGGTTCACAATGTTGTAAAATTAAAATGGGATATACCGGGATAGGATTCGAGTTACAGGAACAAGGGCCAAACCAACCACCCAAGAATGGAATCGTCAAGCGAAGACACTTGACAACCTCCAAGAAGCAGCTTTTCTTGTCACCAGACCTTTCTCCATCAATTAGGAATCTGATGTCGTCACTAAACACATTCCTCAAATTGTAGCCATTTATTGAGTGTTTTTTGTGTCTAATCCGCATATATATCACCATTGCCCTTGATTTTCTTGATTGTATATCTCTTAAATGTTTCTACATATACACGTGTGATTTAGTTTACGAAGATTTTTCAAGGCCGAGAACCTCGATCAGAGAGTAAAAAATGCGTAAGGTTCACAATGGTGTAAAATTAAAATGGATATACTGGGCTAGGATTCGAGTTACAGGAACACGGGCCAAACCAACCACCCAAGAATGAAATCGTCGAGCGAAAGCACTTGACAACCTCCTAGAAGCAGCTTTTCTAGCCACCAGACCTTTCTCCATCAATTAGGAATCTGATGCCGTCACTAAACACATTCCTTAAATTGTAGCCATTTGTTGAGTGTTTTTTTATGGTGTCTAATCCGCATATATATCACCATTACCCTTGATTTTCTTGACTGTATATCTCTTAAATGTCAACATATATACGTGTGATTTAGTTTACGAAGATTTTTTAATGCCTAGAACCTCGATCAGAGAGTAAAAAAGGCGTATGGTTCACAATGGTGTAAAATTAAAATGGGATATACCGGGCTAGGATTCGAGTTACACGAACAAGGGACAAACCAACCACCCAAGAATGGAATCGTCGAGCGAAAACACTTGACAACCTCCTAGAAGCAGCGATTCTTGCCAGCAGACCTTTCTCCATCAATTAGAAATCTGATGCCGTCACTAAACACATTCCTCAAATTGTAGCCATTTGTTGAGTGTTTTTTTTTGGGTGTCTAATCCGCATATATATCACCATTGGCCTTGATTTTCTTGAATGTATATCTCTTAAATGTCAACATGTACAAGTGTGATTTAGTTTACGAAGATTTTTCAAATGCCGAGAACCTCGATCAGAGAGTAAAAAAGGCACAAGGTTCACAATGGTGTAAAATTAAAAAGGGATATACCGGGCTAGGATTCGAGTTACAGGAACAAGGGCCAAACCAACCACCCAAGAATGGAATCGTCGAGTGAAAACACTTTACAACCTCCTAGAAGCAGCTTTTCGTGCCACCAGACCTTTCTCCATCAATTAGTACTCTGATGCCGTCACTAAACACATTCCCTAAATTGTAGCCATTTGTTGAGTGTTTTTTATGGTGTATAATCCGCATATATATCACCATTGCCCTTGATTTTTTTTACTGTATATCTATTAAATTTCAACATATACATGTGTGATTTAGTTTATCAAGATTTTTCAATGCCAAGAGCCTCGATCAGAGAGTAAAAAAGGCGGAAGGTTCATAATGGTGTAAAATTAAAATGGGATATACCGGGCTAGGATTTGAGTTACAGGAACAAGGGCCAAACCAACCACCCAAGAATGGAATCATCGAGCGAAAACACTTGACAACCTCCTAGAAGCAGCTTTTACGATGATTTTTCAATGCCGATAACCTCGATCAGAGAGTAAAAAGGGCGTAAGGTTCACAATGGTGTAAAATTAAAATGAGATATACCGGGCTAGGATTCGAGTTGCAGGAACAAGTGCCAAACCAACCACCTAAGAATTGTAATCGTTGAGCGAAAACACTTGACAACCTCCTAGAAGCAGCTTTTCTTGCCACCAGACCTTTCTCCATCAATTAGTAATCTGAAGCCGTCACTAGGAAATTTCCTTAAATTGTAGCCATTTCTTGAGAGTGTTTTTTTGTGTCTAATCGGCATAAATATCACTATTGCCCTTGATTTTCTTGACTGTAAATCTCTTAAATGTCAACATATACACGTGTGATTAAGTTTACGAAGATTTTTCAATGCCGAGAACCTCGATTAGAGAGTTAAAAAGGCGTAAGGTTCACAATGGTGTAAAATTAAAATGGGATATACCGGGCTAGGATTCGAGTTACAGGGACAAGGACCAAACCAACCACCCAAGAATGGAATGGACTAGTGAAAACACTTGACAACCTCCTAGAAGTAGCTTTTCTTGCCACCAGACCTTTCTCCACCAATTAGGAATCTGATGCTGTCACTAAACACATTCCTTAAATTGTAGCCATTTGTTGAGTGTTTTTTTTTTGTGTC
The DNA here is from genome assembly GCA_030545235.1 of Helianthus tuberosus. Lineage (NCBI taxonomy): Eukaryota > Viridiplantae > Streptophyta > Magnoliopsida > Asterales > Asteraceae > Helianthus > Helianthus tuberosus. The sequence goes on along the minus strand of CM060387.1, from coordinate 39,726,729 downwards.
TAATCCGCTTATATATCACCATTGCCCTTGATTTTCTTAACTGTATATCTCTTAAATGTCAACATATACACGTGTGATTTAGTTTTCCAAGATTTTTCAATGTCGAGAACCTCGATCAGAGAGTAAAAAAGGCGTAAGGTTCACAATGTTGTTAAATTAAAATGGGATATACCGGGATAGGATTCGAGTTACAGGAACAAGGGCCAAACCAACCACCCAAGAAAGGAATCGTCAAGCGAAGACACTTGACAACCTCCTAGAAGCAGCTTTTCTTGTCACCAGTCCTTTCTCCATCAATTAGGAATCTGATGTCGTCACTAAACACATTCCTCAAATTGTAGCCATTTGTTGAGTGTTTTTTTGTGTCTAATCCGCATATATATCACCATTGCCCTTGATTTTCTTGATTGTATATCTCTTAAATGTTTCTATATATACACGTGTGATTTAGTTTACGAATATTTTTCAAGGCCGAGAACCTCGATCAGAGAGTAAAAAATGCGTAAGGTTCACAATGGTGTAAAATTAAAATGGATATACTGGGCTAGGATTCGAGTTACAGGAACACGGGCCAAACCAACCACCCAAGAATGAAATCGTCGAGCGAAAGCACTTGACAACCTCCTAGAAGCAGCTTTTCTAGCCACCAGACCTTTCTCCATCATTTAGGAATCTGATACCGTCACTAAACACATTCCTTAAATTGTAGCCATTTGTTGAGTGTTTTTTTATGGTGTCTAATCCGCATATATATCACCATTACCATTGATTTTCTTGACTGTATATCTCTTAAATGTCAACATATATACGTGTGATTTAGTTTACGAAGATTTTTTAATGCTTAAAACCTCGATCAGAGAGTAAAAAAGGTGTATGGTTCACAATGGTGTAAAATTAAAATGGGATTTACCGGGCTAGGATTCGAGTTACACGAACAAGGGACAAACCAACCACCCAAGAATGGAATCGTCGAGCGAAAACACTTGACAACCTCCTAGAAGCAGCGATTCTTGCCACCAGACCTTTCTCCATCAATTAGGAATCTGATGCCGTCACTAAACACATTCCTCAAATTGTAGCCATTTGTTGAGTGTTTTTTTTGGGTGTCTAATCCGCATATATATCACCATTGGCCTTGATTTTCTTGAATGTATATCTCTTAAATGTCAACATGTACACGTGTGATTTAGTTTACGAAGATTTTTCAAATGCCGAGAACCTCGATCAGAGAGTAAAAAAGGCACAAGGTTCACAATGGTGTAAAATTAAAAAGGGATATACCGGGCTAGGATTCGAGTTACAGGAACAAGGGCCAAACCAACCACCCAAGAATGGAATCGTCGAGTGAAAACACTTTACAACCTCCTAGAAGCAGCTTTTCGTGCCACCAGACCTTTCTCCATCAATTAGTACTCTGATGCCGTCACTAAACACATTCCCTAAATTGTAGCCATTTGTTGAGTGTTTTTTATGGTGTATAATCCGCATATATATCACCAATGCCCTTGATTTTTTTACTGTATATCTATTAAATTTCAACATATACATGTGTGATTTAGTTTATCAAGATTTTTCAATGCCAAGAGCCTCGATCAGAGAGTAAAAAAGGCGGAAGGTTCACAATGGTGTAAAATTAAAATGGGATATACCGGGCTAGGATTTGAGTTACAGGAACAAGGGCCAAACCAACCACCCAAGAATGGAATCATCGAGCGAAAACATTTGACAACCTCCTAGAAGCAGCTTTTACGATGATTTTTCAATGCCGATAACCTCGATCAGAGAGTAAAAAGGGCGTAAGGTTCACAATGGTGTAAAATTAAAATGGGATATACCGGGCTAGGATTCGAGTTGCAGGAACAAGTGCCAAACCAACCACCTAAGAATTGTAATCGTTGAGCGAAAACACTTGACAACCTCCTAGAAGCAGCTTTTCTTGCCACCAGACCTTTCTCCATCAATTAGTAATCTGATGCCGTCACTTGGAACTTTCCTTAAATTGTAGCCATTTCTTGAGAGTGTTTTTTTGTGTCTAATCCGCATAAATATCACTATTGCCCTTGATTTTCTTGACTGTAAATCTCTTAAATGTCAACATATACATGTGTGATTAAGTTTACGAAGATTTTTCAATGCCGAGAACCTCGATTAGAGAGTTAAAAAGGCGTAAGGTTCACAATGGTGTAAAATTAAAATGGGATATACCGGGCAAGGATTCGAGTTACAGGGACAAGGACCAAACCAACCACCCAAGAATGGAATGGACTAGTGAAAACACTTGACAACCTCCTAGAAGTAGCTTTTCTTGCCACCAGACCTTTCTCCACCAATTAGGAATCTGATGCGGTCACTAAACACATTCCTTAAATTGTAGCCATTTGTTGAGTGTTTTTTTTTGTGTCTAATCCGCTTATATATCACCATTGCCCTTGATTTTCTTAACTGTATATCTCTTAAATGTCAACATATACACGTGTGATTTAGTTTTCCAAGATTTTTCAATGTCGAGAACCTCGATCAGAGAGTAAAAAAGGCGTAAGGTTCACAATGTTGTAAAATTAAAAAGGGATATACCGGGATAGGATTCGAGTTACAGGAACAAGGGCCAAACCAACCACCCAAGAATGGAATCGTCAAGCGAAGACACTTGACAACCTCCTAGAAGCAGCTTTTCTTGTCACCAGACCTTTCTCCATCAATTAGGAATCTGATGTCGTCACTAAACACATTCCTCAAATTGTAGCCATTTGTTGAGTGTTTTTTTGTGTCTAATCCGCATATATATCACCATTGCCCTTGATTTTCTTGATTGTATATCTCTTAAATGTTTCTATATATACACGTGTGATTTAGTTTACGAATATTTTTCAAGGCCGAGAACCTCGATCAGAGAGTAAAAAATGCGTAAGGTTCACAATGGTGTAAAATTAAAATGGATATACTGGGCTAGGATTCGAGTTACAGGAACACGGGCCAAACCAACCACCCAAGAATGAAATCGTCGAGCGAAAGCACTTGACAACCTCCTAGAAGCAGCTTTTCTAGCCACCAGACCTTTCTCCATCATTTAGGAATCTGATGCCGTCACTAAACACATTCCTTAAATTGTAGCCATTTGTTGAGTGTTTTTTTATGGTGTCTAATCCGCATATATATCACCATTACCATTGATTTTCTTGACTGTATATCTCTTAAATGTCAACATATATACGTGTGATTTAGTTTACGAAGATTTTTTAATGCTTAAAACCTCGATCAGAGAGTAAAAAAGGTGTATGGTTCACAATGGTGTAAAATTAAAATGGGATTTACCGGGCTAGGATTCGAGTTACACGAACAAGGGACAAACCAACCACCCAAGAATGGAATCGTCGAGCGAAAATACTTGACAACCTCCTAGAAGCAGCGATTCTTGCCACCAGACCTTTCTCCATCAATTAGGAATCTGATGCCGTCACTAAACACATTCCTCAAATTGTAGCCATTTGTTGAGTGTTTTTTTTGGGTGTCTAATCCGCATATATATCACCATTGGCCTTGATTTTCTTGAATGTATATCTCTTAAATGTCAACATGTACACGTGTGATTTAGTTTACGAAGATTTTTCAAATGCCGAGAACCTCGATCAGAGAGTAAAAAAGGCACAAGGTTCACAATGGTGTAAAATTAAAAAGGGATATACCGGGCTAGGATTCGAGTTACAGGAACAAGGGCCAAACCAACCACCCAAGAATGGAATCGTCGAGTGAAAACACTTTACAACCTCCTAGAAGCAGCTTTTCGTGCCACCAGACCTTTCTCCATCAATTAGTACTCTGATGCCGTCACTAAACACATTCCCTAAATTGTAGCCATTTGTTGAGTGTTTTTTATGGTGTATAATCCGCATATATATCACCAATGCCCTTGATTTTTTTACTGTATATCTATTAAATTTCAACATATACATGTGTGATTTAGTTTATCAAGATTTTTCAATGCCAAGAGCCTCGATCAGAGAGTAAAAAAGGCGGAAGGTTCACAATGGTGTAAAATTAAAATGGGATATACCGGGCTAGGATTTGAGTTACAGGAACAAGGGCCAAACCAACCACCCAAGAATGGAATCATCGAGCGAAAACATTTGACAACCTCCTAGAAGCAGCTTTTACGATGATTTTTCAATGCCGATAACCTCGATCAGAGAGTAAAAAGGGCGTAAGGTTCACAATGGTGTAAAATTAAAATGGGATATACCGGGCTAGGATTCGAGTTGCAGGAACAAGTGCCAAACCAACCACCTAAGAATTGTAATCGTTGAGCGAAAACACTTGACAACCTCCTAGAAGCAGCTTTTCTTGCCACCAGACCTTTCTCCATCAATTAGTAATCTGATGCCGTCACTTGGAACTTTCCTTAAATTGTAGCCATTTCTTGAGAGTGTTTTTTTGTGTCTAATCCGCATAAATATCACTATTGCCCTTGATTTTCTTGACTGTAAATCTCTTAAATGTCAACATATACATGTGTGATTAAGTTTACGAAGATTTTTCAATGCCGAGAACCTCGATTAGAGAGTTAAAAAGGCGTAAGGTTCACAATGGTGTAAAATTAAAATGGGATATACCGGGCAAGGATTCGAGTTACAGGGACAAGGACCAAACCAACCACCCAAGAATGGAATGGACTAGTGAAAACACTTGACAACCTCCTAGAAGTAGCTTTTCTTGCCACCAGACCTTTCTCCACCAATTAGGAATCTGATGCGGTCACTAAACACATTCCTTAAATTGTAGCCATTTGTTGAGTGTTTTTTTTTGTGTCTAATCCGCTTATATATCACCATTGCCCTTGATTTTCTTAACTGTATATCTCTTAAATGTCAACATATACACGTGTGATTTAGTTTTCCAAGATTTTTCAATGTCGAGAACCTCGATCAGAGAGTAAAAAAGGCGTAAGGTTCACAATGTTGTAAAATTAAAAAGGGATATACCGGGATAGGATTCGAGTTACAGGAACAAGGGCCAAACCAACCACCCAAGAATGGAATCGTCAAGCGAAGACACTTGACAACCTCCTAGAAGCAGCTTTTCTTGTCACCAGACCTTTCTCCATCAATTAGGAATCTGATGTCGTCACTAAACACATTCCTCAAATTGTAGCCATTTGTTGAGTGTTTTTTTGTGTCTAATCCGCATATATATCACCATTGCCCTTGATTTTCTTGATTGTATATCTCTTAAATGTTTCTACATATACACGTGTGATTTAGTTTACGAAGATTTTTCAAGGCCGAGAACCTCGATCAGAGAGTAAAAAATGCGTAAGGTTCACAATGGTGTAAAATTAAAATGGATATACTGGGCTAGGATTCGAGTTACAGGAACACGGGCCAAACCAACCACCCAAGAATGAAATCGTCGAGCGAAAGCACTTGACAACCTCCTAGATGCAGCTTTTCTAGCCACCAGACCTTTCTCCATCATTTAGGAATCTGATGCCGTCACTAAACACATTCCTTAAATTGAAGCCATTTGTTGAGTGTTTTTTATGGTGTCTAATCCGCATATATTTCACCATTACGATTGATTTTCTTGACTGTATATCTCTTAAATGTCAACATATATACGTGTGATTTAGTTTACGAAGATTTTTTAATGCCTAGAACCTCGATCAGAGAGTAAAAAAGGCATATGGTTCACAATGGTGTAAAATTAAAATGGGATATACCGGGCTAGGATTCGAGTTACACGAACAAGGGACAAACCAACCACCCAAGAATGGAATCGTCGAGCGAAAACACTTGACAACCTCCTAGAAGCAGCGATTCTTGCCACCAGACCTTTCTCCATCAATTAGGAATCTGATGCCGTCACTAAACACATTCCTCAAATTGTAGCCATTTGTTGAGTGTTTTTTTTGGGTGTCTAATCCGCATATATATCACCATTGGCCTTGATTTTCTTGAATGTATATCTCTTAAATGTCAACATGTACACGTGTGATTTAGTTTACGAAGATTTTTCAAATGCCGAGAACCTCGATCAGAGAGTAAAAAAGGCACAAAGTTCACAATGGTGTAAAATTAAAAAGGGATATACCGGGCTAGGATTCGAGTTACAGGAACAAGGGCCAAACCAACCACCCAAGAATGGAATCGTCGAGTGAAAACACTTTACAACCTCCTAGAAGCAGCTTTTCGTGCCACCAGACCTTTCTCCATCAATTAGTACTCTGATGCCGTCACTAAACACATTCCCTAAATTGTAGCCATTTGTTGAGTGTTTTTTATGGTGTATAATCCGCATATATATCACCATTGCCCTTGATTTTTTTTACTATATATCTATTAAATTTCAACATATACATGTGTGATTTAGTTTATCAAGATTTTTCAATGCCAAGAGCCTCGATCAGAGAGTAAAAAAGGCGGAAGGTTCACAATGGTGTAAAATTAAAATGGGATATACCGGGCTAGGATTTGAGTTACAGGAACAAGGGCCAAAGCAACCACCCAAGAATGGAATCATCGAGCGAAAACACTTGACAACCTCCTAGAAGCAGCTTTTACGATGATTTTTCAATGCCGATAACCTCGATCAGAGAGTAAAAAGGGCGTAAGGTTCCCAATGGTGTAAAATTAAAATGAGATATACCGGGCTAGGATTCGAGTTGCAGGAACAAGTGCCAAACCAACCACCTAAGAATTGTAATCGTTTAGCGAAAACACTTGACAACCTTCTAGAAGCAGCTTTTCTTGCCACCAGACATTTCTCCATCAATTAGTAATCTGATGCCGTCACTAGGAACTTTCCTTAAATTGTAGCCATTTCTTGAGAGTGTTTTTTTTTTGTCTAATCCGCATAAATATCACTATTGCCCTTGATTTTCTTGACTGTAAATCTCTTAAATGTCAACATATACACGTGTGATTAAGTTTACGAAGATTTTTCAATGCCGAGAACCTCGATCAGAGAGTAAAAAAGGCGTAAGGTTCACAATGGTGTAAAATTAAAATGGGATATACCGGGATAGGATTCGAGTTACAATAACAAGGGCCAAACCAGCCACCCAAGAATAGAATCGTCGAGCCAAAACACTTGACAACCTCCTAGAAGCAGCTTTTCTTGCCACCAGACCTTTCTCCATCGATTTGGAATCTGATGCCGTCACTAAACACATTGCTTAATTGTAGCCATTTGTTGAGTTATTTGTTTTGGTGTCTATTCCGCATATATATCACCATTGCCCTTGATTTTTTTAGCTGTATATCTCTTAAATGTCAACATATACACGTGTGATTTAGTTTACGATGATTTTTCAATGCCGATAACCTCGATCAGAGAGTAAAAAGGGCGTAAGGTTCACAATGGTGTAAAATTAAAATGGGATATACCGGGCTAGGATTCGAGTTACAGGAACAAGTGCCAAACCAACCACCTAAGAATGTAATCGTTGAGCGAAAACACTTGACAACCTCCTAGAAGCAGCTTTTCTTGCCACCAGACCTTTCTCCATCAATTAGGAATCTGATGCCGTCACTAGGCACTTTCCTTAAATTGTAGCCATTTCTTGAGAGTGTTTTTTTGTGTCTAATCCGCATAAATATCACTATTGCCCTTGATTTTCTTGACTGTAAATCTCTTAAATGTCAACATATACACGTGTGATTAAGTTTACGAAGATTTTTCAATGCCGAGAACCTTGATCAGAGAGTAAAAAAGGCGTAAGGTTCACAATGGTGTAAAATTAAAATGGGATATACCGGGATAGGATTCGAGTTAAAATAACAAGGGCCAAACCAGCCACCCAAGAATAGAATCGTCGAGCCAAAACACTTGACAACCTCCTAGAAGCAGCTTTTCTTGCCACCAGACCTTTCTCCATCGATTTGGAATCTGATGCCGTCACTAAACACATTGCTTAATTGTAGCCATTTGTTGAGTTATTTGTTTTGGTGTCTATTCCGCATATATATCACCATTGCCCTTGATTTTTTTAGCTGTATATCTCTTAAATGTCAACATATACACGTGTGATTTAGTTTACGATGATTTTTCAATGCCGATAACCTCGATCAGAGAGTAAAAAGGGCGTAAGGTTCACAATGGTGTAAAATTAAAATGGGATATACCGGGCTAGGATTCGAGTTACAGGAACAAGTGCCAAACCAACCACCTAAGAATGTAATCGTTGAGCGAAAACACTTGACAACCTCCTAGAAGCAGCTTTTCTTGCCACCAGACCTTTCTCCATCAATTAGGAATCTGATGCCGTCACTAGGCACTTTCCTTAAATTGTAGCCATTTCTTGAGAGTGTTTTTTTGTGTCTAATCCGCATAAATATCACTATTGCCCTTGATTTTCTTGACTGTAAATCTCTTAAATGTCAACATATACACGTGTGATTAAGTTTACGAAGATTTTTCAATGCCGAGAACCTTGATCAGAGAGTAAAAAAGGCGTAAGGTTCACAATGGTGTAAAATTAAAATGGGATATACCGGGATAGGATTCGAGTTAAAATAACAAGGGCCAAACCAGCCACCCAAGAATAGAATCGTCGAGCCAAAACACTTGACAACCTCCTAGAAGCAGCTTTTCTTGCCACCAGACCTTTCTCCATCGATTTGGAATCTGATGCCGTCACTAAACACATTGCTTAATTTGTAGCCATTTGTTGAGTTATTTGTTTTGGTGTCTATTCCGCATATCTATCACCATTGCCCTTGATTTTTTTAGCTGTATATCTCTTAAATGTCAACATATACACGTGTGATTTAGTTTACGATGATTTTTCAATGCCGATAACCTCGACCAGAGAGTAAAAAGGGCGTAAGGTTCACAATGGTGTAAAATTAAAATGGGATATACCGGGCTAGGATTCGAGTTAAAGGAAGAAGTGCCAAACCAACCACCCAAGATTGGAATCGTCGAGCGAAAACACTTGACAACCTCCTAGAAGCAGTGTTTCTTGCCACCAGACCTTTCTCCATCAATTAGGAATCTGATGCCGTCACTAACCACATTCCTTAAATTGTAGCCATTTGTTGAGTGATTTTTTGGGTGTCTAATCCGCATATATATCACCATTGACGTTTATTTTCTTGAATGTATATCTCTTAAATGTCAACATATACACGTGTGATTTAGTTTATGAAGATTTTTCAATGCCAAAAACCTCGATCAGAGAGTAAAAAGGGCATAAGGTTCACAATGGTGTAAAATTAAAATGGGATATATCGGGCTAGGATTCGAGTTACACGAACAAGGGCCAAACCAACCACCCAAGAATGGAATCGTCGAGTGAAAACACTTGACAACCTACTAGAAGCAGCTTTTCGTGCCATCAGACCTTTCTCCATCAATTAGTATTCTGATGCCGTCACTAAACACATTCACTAAATTGTAGCCATTTATTGAGTGTTTTTTTTTGTGTATAATCTGCATATATATCACCATTGCCCTTGATTTTATTGACTGTGTATCTCTTAAATTTCAACATATACATGTGTGATTTAGTTTACGAAGATTTTTCAATGCCGAGAACCTCGATCCGATAGTAAAAAAGGCGTAAGGTTCACAATGGTGTAAAATTAAAATGGGATATACCGGGTTAGAATTCTAGTTACAGGAACTAGGGCCAAACCAACCACCCAAGAATGTAATCGTCATGCGAAAACACTTGACAACCCCCTAGTAGCAGCTTTTCTTGGCACCATACCTTTCTCCATCAATTAGAAATCTGATGCCGTCACTAAACACATTCCTTAAATTGTAGACATTTGTTGAGTGTTTTTGTTGGTGTCTAATCCGGATATATATCACCATTGCACTTGATTTTCTTGACTGTATATCTCTTAAATGTCAACATATACACGTGTGCTTTAGTTTACGAAGATTTTTCAATGTCGAGAACCTCGATCAGAGAGTAAAAAAGGCGTAAGGTTCACAATGGTGTAAAATTAAAATGAGATATACCAGGCTAGGATTTGAGTTATAGGAAAAGGGCCAAACCAACCACCCAAGAATGGAATTGTCGAGCGAAAACACTTGACAACCTCCTAGAAGCAACTTTTCTTGCCACCAGACCTTTCCCCATCAATTAGAAATCTGATGCCGTCACTAAACACATTCCTTTAATTGTAGCCATTTGTTGAGCGTTTTTTTTTGTGTCTAATCCGCATATATATCACCATTGCCCTTGATTTTCTTGACTGTATATCTCTTAAATGTCAACATATACACATGTGATTTAGTTTACGAAGATTTTTTAATGCCGAGAACCTCGATCAGAGAATAAGAAAGGCGTAAGGTTCACAATGGTGTCAATTTAAAATGGGATATACCGGTCTAGGATTCGAGTTACAGGAACAAGGGCCAAACCAACCACCCAAGAATGGATTCGTCGAGCGAAAACACTTGATAACCTCATAGAAGCAGTTTTTCTTGCCACCAGATCTTTCTCCATCAATTAGGAATCTGATGCCGTCACTAAACACATTCTTTCAATTGTAGCCATTTGTTAAGTGTTTTTTTTGGTGTCTAATCCGCATATATATCACCATTGCCCTTAATTTTTTTAACTGTATATCTCTTAAATGTCAACATATACACGTGTGATTTAGTTTCCAAAGATTTTACAATGCCGAGAACCTCGATCAGAGAGTAAAAAAGGCGTAAAGTTCACAATGGTGTAAAATTAAAATGGGATATACCGTGCTAGGATTCGAGTTACAAGAACAAGGGCCAAACCAACCACCCAAGAACAGAATCGTCGAGCAAAAACACTTGACAACCTCCTAGAAGCAGCTTTTCTTGCCATCAGACCTTTCTCCAACAATTAGGAATCTGATGCCGTCACTAAACACATTCCTTAAATTGTAGCCATTTGTTAAGTGTTTTTTTGGTGTGTAATCCGCATATTGATTTTCTTGACTGTTTATCTCTTAAATGTCAACATAAACACGTGTGATTTAGTTTACGAAGATTTTTCAATGCCGAGAACCTCGATCAGAGAGTAAAAAAGGCGTAAGGTTCACAATGGTGTAAAATTAAAATGGGATATACCGGGCTAGGATTCGAGTTACAGGAATAAGGGCCAAACCAACCACCCAAGAATGGAATCGTCGAGCGGAAACACTTGACAACCTACTAGAAGCAGATTTTCATGCCACCAGACCTTTCTCCATCAATTAGGAATCTGATGTCGTCACTAAACACATTCCTTGAATTGTAGCCATTTGTTGAGTGTTTTTTTGTTGTCTAATCCGCATATATATCACCATTGCACTTGATTTTCTTGACTGTATATCTCTTAAATTTCAACATATGCACGTGTGATTTAGTTTACGAAGATTTTTCAATGCCGAGAAACACGATCAGAGAGTAAAAAAGGCGTAAGGTTCACAATGGTGTAAAATTAAAATGGGATATTCTGTGCTAGGATTCGAGTTACAGGCACAAGGGCCAAACCAACCACCCAAGAATGGAATCGTCGAGCGAAAACACTCGACAACCTCCTAGAAGCAGCTTTTCTTGCCACCAGACCTTTCTCCATCAATTAGGAATCTGATGCCGTCACTAAACACATTCCTTGAATTGTTGCCATTTGTTGAGTGTTTTTTTTTTGGTGTCTAATCCGCATATATATCACCATTGCCCTTGATTTTCTTGACTGTATATTTCTTAAATGTCAACATATACACGTGTGATTTAGTTTATGAAGATTTTTCAATGCCGAGAAGCTCGATCAGAGAGTAAAAAAGGCGTAAGGTTCACAATGGTGTAAAATTAAAATGGGATATACCGGGCTAGGATTCGAGTTACAGGAACAAGGGCCAAACCAACCACCCAAGAAAGGAATCGTCAAGCGAAAACACATGACAACCTCCTAGAAGCAGCTTTTCATGCCACCAGACCTTTCTCCATCAATAAGAAATCTGGTGCCGTCACTAAACACATTCCTTAAATTGTAGCCATTTGTTGAGGGGTTTTTTTTGTCTAATCCGCATATATATGACCATTTCCCTTGATTTTCTTGACTCTATATCTCTTAAATGTCAACATATACACGTGTGATTTAGTTTACGAAGATTTTTGAATGCCGAGAACCTCGATCAGAGAGTAAAAAAGGCGTAAGGTTCACAATGGTGTAAAATTAAAATGGGATATATAGGGCTAGGATTCGAGTTACAAGAACAAGGGCCAAATTAACCACCCAAGAATGGAATCGTCGAGCGAAAACACTTGACAACCTCCTAGAAGCAACTTTTCTTGACACCAGACCTTTCTCCATCAATTAGGAATCTGATGCCGTCACTAAACACATTCCTTGAATTGTAGCCATTTGTTGAGTGTTTTTTTTTTGTGTCTAATCCGCATATATATCACCATTGCCCTTGATTTTTTGACTGTATATCTCTTAAATGTCAACATATACACGTGTGATTTAGTTTACGAAGATTTTTCAATGCCAAGAACCTCGACCAGAGAGAAAAAAAGGCGTATGGTTCAAAATGGTGTAAAATTAAAATGGGATACACCGGGGCTAGGATTCGAGTTACAGGAACAAGGGCCAAACCAACCACCCAAGTATGAAATTGTCGAGCGAAAACACTTGACAACCTCCTAGAAGCAGCTTTTGTTGCCGCCAACCTTTCTCCATCAATTAGGAATCTGATGTCGTCACTAAACACATTCCTTAAATTGTAGCCATTTGTTGAGTGTTTTTTTTGGTGTCTAATCCGCATATATATCACCATTGCACTTGATTTTCTTGACTGTATATCTCTTAAATGTCAATATATACATGTGTGATTTAGTTTACGAAGATTTTTCAACGCCGAGAACCTCGACCAGTGAGTTAAAAAGGCGTAAGGTTCAAAATGGTGTAAAATTAAAATGGGATACACCGGGGCTAGGATTCGAGTTACAGGAACAAGGGCCAAACCAAACACCCAAGAATGGAATCGTCTAGCGAAAACACTTGACAACCTCCTAGAAGAAGCTTTTCTTGACAACAGACATTTCTTCATCAATTAGGAATCTGATGGCGTCACTAAACACATTCCTTAAATTATAGCCATTTGTTGAGTGTTTTTTTTCATTGTCTAATCCGCATATATATCACCCTTGCGCTTGATTTTCTTGACTGTATATCTCTTAAATATCAACATATACATGTGTGATTTAGTTTACGAAGATTTTTCAATGTCGAGAACCTCGAACAGAGAGTAAAAAAGGATTAAGGTTCACAATGGTGTAAAATAAAAATGGGACTGTGCTAGGTTACGAGTTAGAGGAACAAGGGCCAAACCAACCACCCAAGAATGGAATCGTCGAGCAAAAATACTTGACAACCTCCTAGAAGCAGCTTTTCTTGCCACCAGACCTTTCTCCATCAATTAGGAATCTGATGCTGTCACAAAACACATTCCTTAAATTGTAGCCATTTGTTGAGTGTTTTTTTGGTGTCTAATCCGCATATATATCACCATTGCCCTTGATTTTCTTGACTTTATATATCTTAAACGTCAACATATACACGTGTGATTTAGTTTACGAAGATTTTTCAATGCCACGAACCTCGATCAGTGAGTAAAAAAGGCGTAAGGTTCACAATGGTGTAAAATTAAAATGGGATATACCGTGCTAGGTTTCGAGTTACAGGAACAAGGGCCAAACCAACCACCCAAGAATGGAATCGTCGAGCGAAAGCACTTGACAACCTCCTAGAAGCAGCTTTTCTTGCCACCAGACCTTTCTCCATCAATTAGGAATCTGATGTCGTCACTAAACACATTCCTTTAGTTGTAGCCATTTGTTGAGTGTTTTTTTTTGTGTCTAATCCGCATATATATCACCATTGCACTTGATTTTCTTGACTGTATATCTCTTAAATGTCAACATATGCACGTGTGATTTAGTTTACGAAGATTTTTCAATGCCGAGAAACACGATTAGAGAGTAAAAAAGGCGTAAGGTTCACAATGGTGTAAAATTAAAATGGGATATTCTGTGCTAGGATTCGAGTTACAGGAACAAGGGCCAAACCAACCACCCAAGAATGGAATCGTCGAGCGAAAACACTCGACAACCTCCTAGAAGCAGCTTTTCTTGCCACCAAACCTTTCTCCATCAATTAAGAATATGATGTCGTCACTAAACACATTCCTTAAATTGTAGCCATTTGTTAAGTGTTTTTTTTTTTGTGTGTCTAATCCGCATATATATCACCAGAGCCCTTGATTTTCTTGACTATATATCACTTAAATGTCAACATATACACGTGTGATTTAGTTTACGAAGGTTTTTGAATGCCGAGAACCTCGATCAGAGAGTAAAAAAGGCGTAAGGTTCACAATGGTGTAAAATTAAAATGGGATATACCGTACTAGGTTTCGAGTTACAGGAACAAGGGCCAAACCAACCACCCAAGAATGGAATCGTCGAGCGAAAGCACTTGACAACCTCCTAGAAGCAGCTTTTCTTGCCACCAGACCTTTCTCCATCAATTAGGAATCTGATGTCGTCACTAAATACATTCCTTTAGTTGTAGCCATTTGTTGAGTGTTTTTTTTTGTGTCTAATCCGCATATATATCACCATTGCACTTGATTTTCTTGACTGTATATCTCTTAAATGTCAATATATACATGTGTGATTTAGTTTACGAAGATTTTTCAACGCCGAGAACCTCGACCAGAGAGTAAAAAAGGCGTATGGTTCAAAATGGTGTAAAATTAAAATGGGATAAACCGGGGCTAGGATTCGAGTTACAGGAACAAGGGCCAAACCAACCACCCAAGAATGGAATCATCTAGCGAAAACACTTGACAACCTCCTAGAAGAAGCTTTTCTTGACAACAGACCATTCTCCATCAATTAGGAATCTGATGGCGTCACTATACACATTCCTTAAATTATAGCCATTTGTTGAGTGTTTTTTTTTCATTGTCTAATCCGCATATATATCACCATTGCCCTTGATTTTCTAGACTGTATATCTCTTAAATGTCAACATATACACGTGTGATTTAGTTTACGAAGATTTATCAATGCCACGAACCTCGATCAGTGTGTAAAAAAGGCGTAAGGTTCACAATGGTGTAAAATTAAAATGGGATATACAGTGCTAGGTTTCGAGTTACAGGAACAAGGGCCAAACCAACCACCCAAGAATGGAATCGTCGAGCGAAAGCACTTGACAACCTCCTAGAAGCAGCTTTTCTTGCCACCAGACCTTTCTCCATCAATTAGGAATCTGATGTCGTCACTAAACACATTCCTTAAATTGTAGCCATTTGTTGAGTGTTTTTTTTTGTGTCTAATCCGCATATATATCACCATTGCCCTTGATTTTCTTGACTGTATATCTCTTAAATGTCAACATATACACGTGTGATATAGTTTACGAAGATTTTTCAATGCCGAGAAACACGATTAGAGAGTAAAAAAGGCGTAAGGTTCACAATGGTGTAAAATTAAAATGGGATATACTGTGCTAGGATTCGAGTTACAGGAACAAGGGCCAAACCAACCACCCAAGAATGGAATCGTCGAGCGAAAACACTCGACAACCTCCTAGAAGCAGCTTTTCTTGCCACCAAACCTTTCTCCATCAATTAAGAATATGAGGTCGTCACTAAACACATTCCTTAAATTGTAGCCATTTGTTATGTGTTTTTTTTGTATCTAATCCGCATATTTATCACCAGAGCCCTTGATTTTCTTGACTATATATCTCTTAAATGTCAACATATACACGTGTGATTTAGTTTACCAAGATTTTTCAATACTGAGAACCTCGATCAAAGAGTAAAAAAGGCGTAAGGTTCACAATGGTGTAAAATTAACATGGGATATATCGTGCTAGAATTCGAGTTACAGGAATAAGGGCCAAACCAACCACCCAAGAATGGAATCGTCGAGCGAAAACACTCGACAACCTCCTAGAAGCAGCTTTTCTTGCCACCAAACCTTTCTCCATCAATTAAGAATATGATGTCATCACTAAACACATTCCTTAAATTGTAGCCATTTGTTAAGTGTTTTTTTTTTGTCTAATCCGCATATTTATCACCAGAGCCCTTGATTTTCTTGACTGTATATCTCTTAAATGTCAACATATACACGTGTGATTTAGTTTACGTAGATTATTCAATACTGAGAACCTCGATCAGAGAGTAAAAAAGGCGTAAGGTTCACAATGGTGTAAAATTAAAATGGGATATACCGGGCGAGGATTCAAGTTACAGGAACAAGGGCCAAACCAACCACCCAAGAATGGAATTGTCGAGTGAAAACACTTGACAACCTCCTAGAAGCAACTTTTCTTAACACTAGACCTTTCTACATCAATTAGGAATCTGATGCCGTCACTAAACACATTCCTTAAATTATAGCCGTTTGTTGAGTGTATTTTTCGGTGTCTAATCCGCATATATATCACCATTGCCCTTGATTTTCTTGACTGTATATCTCTTAAATATCAACATATACACGTGAGATTTAGTTTACGAAGATTTTTCAATGCCGAGAACCTCGATCAGAGAGTAAAAAAGGCGTAAGGTTCACAATGGTGTAAAATTAAAATGGGATATACCGTGCTAGGTTTCGAGTTATAGGAAAAAAGGCCAAACTAACCACCCAAGAATGGAATTGTCGAGCAAAAACACTTGACAACCTCCTAGAAGCAGCTTTTCTTGCCACTAGTCTTTTCTCCATCAATTAGGAATCTGATGCTGTCACTAAATACATTCCTTAAATTGTAGCCATTTGTTGAGTGTTTTTTTTTTTTGTGTCTAATCCGCATATATATCACAATTGCCTTGATTTTCTTGACTGTATATCTCTTAAATGTCAACATATACAAGTGTGATTTAGTTTACGAAGAATTTTCAATGCCAAGAACCTCGATCAGTGAGTAAAAAAGGCGTAAGGTTCATAATGGTGTAAAATTAAAATGGGATATACCGGGCTAGGTTTCGAGTTACATCAACAAGGGCCAAACCAACCACCCAAGAATTGAATCGTCGAGCAAAAGCACTTGACAACCTCTTAGAAGCATCTTTTCTTGCCGCCAGACCTTTATCCATCAATTCGGAATCTGATGTCGTCACTTAACACATTCCTTAAATTGTAGCTATTTGTTGAGTGTTTTTTTTGGTGTCTAATCCGCATATATATCACCATTGCACTTGATTTTCTTGACTGTATATCTCTTAAATGTCAACATATACACGTGTGATTTAGTTTACGAAGATTTTTCAATGCCGAGAAACACAATGAGAGAGTAAAAAAGGCGTAAGGTTCACAATGGTGTAAAATTAAAATGGGATATATTGTGCTAGGATTCGAGTTACAGGAACAAGGGCCAAACCAACCACCCAAGAATGGAATCGTTGAGTGAAAACCTTTAACAACCTTCGAGAAGCAGCTTTTCTTGCCACCAGACCTTTCTCCATCAATTAGGAATCTGATGCCGTCACTAAACACATTTCTAAAATTGTAGCCATTTGTTGACTGTTTTTTTTGTGTATAATCCGCATATATATCACCATTGCCCTTGATTTCTTGACTGTATATCTCTTAAATGTCAACATATACACGTATGATTTAGTTTACGAAGATTTTTCAATGCCGAGAAACTCGATCAGAGAGTAAAAAAGGCGTAAGGTTCACAATGGTGTAAAATTAAAATGGGATATATCGGGCTAGAATTCGAGTTACAGGAACAATGGCCAAACCAACCAACCAAGAATGGAATCGTCGAGCGAAAACACTCGACAACCTCCTAGAAGCAGCTTTTCTTGCCACCAGACCTTTCTCCATCAATTAAGAATATGATGTCGTCACTAAACACATTCCTTAAATTGTAGCCATTTGTTGAGTGTTTTTTTTGGTGTCTAATCTGCATATATATCACCAAAGCCATTGATTTTCTTGACTGTATATCTCTTAAATGTCAACATATACACGTGTGATTTAGTTTACGAAGATTTTTCAAGGCTGAGAACCTCGATCAGAGATAAAAAGGCGTAAGGTTCACAATCGTGTAAAATTAAAATGGGATATACCGGGCGAGTATTCGAGTTACAGAAACATGGGCCAAACCAATCACCCAAGAATGAAATCGTCGAGTGAAAACACTTGACAACCTCCTAGAAGCAGCTTTTCTTGCCACCGGACCTTTCTCCATCAATTAGGCATCTGATCCTATCACTAAACACATTCCTTAATTGTAGCCATTTGTTGAGTGTTTTTCGTTTGTGTCTAATCCGCATATATATCACCATTGCCCTTGATTTTCTTGACTGTATATCTCTTAAATGTAAACATATACACGTGTGATTTAGATTACGAAGATTTTTCAATGTTGAGAACCTCGATCACGGAGTAAAAAAGCCGTAAGGTTCACAATGGTGTAAAATTAAAATGCGATATACCGGGCTAGGATTCAATTTACAGGAACAAGGGCCAAACCAACCACCCAAGAATGGAATCGTCGAGCGAAAACACTTGACAACCTCCTTGAAGCAGCTTTTCTTGCCGTCAGACCTTTCTCCATCAATTAGGAATCTGATGCCATCACTAAACACATTTCTTAAATTGTATCCATTTGTCGAGTGTTTTTTTTGGTGTCTAATCCGCATATATATCACCATTGCATTTGATTTTCTTGACTGTATATCTCTTAAATGTCAACATATACACGTGTGATTTAGTTTACGAAGATTTTTCAATGCTGAGAACCTCGATCAGAGAGTAAAAAAGGCGTAAGGTTCACAATGGTGTAAAATTAAAATGGGATATACCGGGCGAGGATTCGAGTCACAGAAACAAGGGCCAAACCAACCACCCAAGAATGGAATCGTCGAGCGAAAACACTTGACAACCTCCAAGAAGCAGCTTTTCTTGCCACCGGAATTTTCTCCGTCAATTAGGAATCTGATGCTGTCACTAAACACATTCCTTAATTGTAGCCATTTGTTGAGTGTTTTTTTTTGGTGTCTAATCCGCATATATATCACCATTGCCCTTGATTTTCTTGACTGTATATCTCTTAAATGTCAACATATACACGTGTGATTTAGTTTACAAAGATTTTTCAATGCCGAGAACCTCGATCAGAGAGTAAAAACTGCGTAAGGTTCACAATGGTGTAAAATTAAAATGGGATATACTGGGCTAGGATTCAAGTTACAGGAACAAGGACGAAACCAACCACCCAAGAATGGAATCGTCGAGCGAAAACACTTCACAACCTCCTAGAAGCAGCTTTTCTTGCCACCAGACCTTTCTCCATTAATTAGGAATCTGATGCCGTCACTAAACACATTCCTTAAATTGTAGCCATTTGTTGAGTGTTTTTCTTGGTGTCTAATCCGCATATATATCAACATTGCCCTTGATTTTCTTGACTGTATATCTCTTAAATGTCAACATATACACGTGCGATTTAGTTATGAAGATTTTTCAATGCCGAGAACCTCGATCAGAGAGTAAAAAAGGCGTAAGGTTCACAATGGCGTAAAATTAAAATGGGATATACCGGGCTAGGATTCGTGTTACAGGATCAAGGGCAAAACCAACCACCTAAGAATGGAATCGTCGAGCGAAAACACTTCATAACTTCCTAGAAGCAGCTTTTCTAGCCACTAGACCTTTTTCATCAATTAGTAATCTGATGCCGTCACTAAACACGTTCCTTAAATTGAAGCCATTTGTTGAGTGTATTTTTTTGGTGTGTAATCCGCATATATATCACATTTGCCGTTGATTTTTTTAACTCAATATCTCTTAATTGTCAACATATACACATGTGATTTAGTTTACGAAGATTTTTCAATGCCGAGAACCTCGATCAGAGAGTAAAAAAGGCGTAAAGTTCACAATGGTGTAAAATTAAAATGGGATATACCGGGCTAGGATTCGAGTTACAGGATCAAGGGCCAAACCAACCACCCAAGAATGGAATCGTCGAGCGAAAACACTTGACAACCTCCTAGAAGCATCTTTTCTTGCCACCAGACCTTTCTCCATCAATTAGGAATCTAATGTCGTCACTAAACACATTCCTTAAATTGTAGCTATTTGTTGAGTGTTTTTTATGGGTGTCTTATCCGCGTATATATCACCATTGCCCTTGATTTTCTTGACTGTATATTTCTTAAATGTCAACATATACACGTGTGATTTAGTTTACGACGATTTTTTAATGCTGAGAACCTCGATCAGAGAGTAAAAAAGGCGTAAGGTTCACAATGGTGTAAAATTAAAATGAGATATACCGGGGCTAGGATTCGAGTTACAGGAACAAGGGCCAGACCAACCACCCAAGAATGGAATCGTCGAGCGAAAACACTTAACACCCTCCTAGAAGCAGCATTTCTTGCCACCAGACCTTTCTCCATCAATTACGAATCTGATGCCGTCACTAAACACATTCCTTAAATTGTATCCATTTGTTGAGTGTTTTTTTGGTGTCTAATCTGCATATATATCACCATTTCCCTTGATTTTCTTGACTGTATATCTCTTAAATGTCAACATATACACGTGTGATTTAGGTTACGAGGATTTTTCAATGCCGAGAACGTCGATCAGAGAGTAAACACATTCCTTAAATAGTAGCCATTTGTTGAGTGTTTTTTTTTGTGTCTAATCTGCGTATATATCACCATTGCCCTTGATTTTCTTGACTGTATACCTGTTAAATGTTAACATATACACGTGTGATTTAGTTTATAAAGATTTTTTCAATGCCGAGAATCTCGATCAGATAGTAAAAAAGGCGTAAGGTTCACATGGTGTAAAATTAAATTGGGATATACCGGGATAGGATTTGACAGGAACAAGGACCAAACCAACCACCCAAGAGTCGAATCGTCGAGGGAAAACACTTGACAACCTCCTAGAAGAACCTTTTCTTGCCACCAGACCTTTCCCCATCAATTAGGAATCTGATGCCGTCACTAAACACATTCCTTAAATTGTAGCCATTTGTTGAGTGTTTTTTTTTGTGTCTAATCCGCATATATATCACCATTGCCATTGATTTTCTTGACTGTATATTTCTTAAATGTCGACATATACACGTGTGATTTAGTTTACGAAGATTTTTCAATGCCGAGAACCTCGATCAGAGAGTAAAAAAGGCGTAAGGTTCACAATGGTGTAAAATTAAAATGGGATATACCGAGGCTAGGATTCGAGTTACAGGAACAAGGGCCAAACCAACCACTCAAGAATGGAATCGTCGAGCGAAAACACATGACAACCTCCTAGTAGCAGCATTTCTTGCCACCAGACCTTTCTCCATCAATTACGTATCTGATGCCGTTACTAAACACATTCCTTAAATTGTATCCATTTGTTGAGTGTTTTTTTGGTGTCTAATCTGCATATATATCACCATTGCCCTTGATTTTCTTGACTGTATATCTCTTAAAAGTCAACATATACACGTGTGATTTAGGTTACGAGGATTTTTCAATGCCGAGAACGTCGATCAGAGAGTAAAAAAGGCATAAGGTTCACAATGGCGTTAAATTAAACTGGAATATACCGGGCTAGGATTCTAGTTACAGGATCAAGGGCCAAACCAACCACCTAAGAATGGAATCGTCGAGCGAAAACACTTAACAACCTCCTAGAAGCACCTTTTCTTGCCACCAGACCTTTCTCCATCAATTAGGAATCTAATGCCGTCACTAAACACAGTCCTTAAATTGTAGCCATTTGTTGAGTGTTTTTTTTGGTGTCTAATCTGCATATATATCACCATTGCCCTTGATTTTCTGGACTGTATATCTCTTAAATTTCAACATATACACTTGTGATTTAGTTTACAAAGATTTTTCAATGCCGAGAACCTCGATCAGAGAGTAAAAAATGCGTAAGGTTCACAATAGTGTAAAATTAAAATGGGAAATACTGGGATAGGATTCGAGTTACATGAACAAGCGCCAAACCAACCACCCAAGAATGGAATCGTCGAGCAAAAACACTTGACAACCTCCGAGAAGCAGCTTTTCTTGCCACCAGACCTTTCTCCTTCAATTATGAAACTAATGCCGTCACTAAACACATTCCTTAAATTGTAGCCATTTGTTGAGTGTTTCTTTTTGGTGTCTAATCTGGAAATATATCACCATTGCCCTTGATTTTCTTGACTGTACATCTCTTAAATGTCAACTTATACACGTGTGATTTAGTTTACAAACATTTTTCAATGCCGAGAACCTCGATCAAAGAGTTAAAAAGGCGTAAGGTTCACAATGGTGTAAAATTAAAATGGGATATACCGGGCTAGGATTCGAGTTACAGGAACATGGGCCAAACCAACCACCCAAGAATGGAATTGTCGAGCGAAAACACTTCACAACCTCCTAGAAGCAGCTTTTCTTGCCACCAGACCTTTCTCCATTAATTAGGAATCTGATGCCGTCACTAAACACATTCCTTAAATTGTAGCCATTTGTTGAGTGTTTTTCTTGGTGTCTAATCCGCATATATATCAACATTGCCCTTGATTTTCTTGACTGTATATCTCTTAAATGTCAACATATACACGTGCGATTTAGTTATGAAGATTTTTCAATGCCGAGAACCTCGATCAGAGAGTAAAAAAGGCGTAAGGTTCACAATGGCGTAAAATTAAAATGGGATATACCGGGCTAGGATTCGTGTTACAGGATCAAGGGCAAAACCAACCACCTAAGAATGGAATCGTCGAGCGAAAACACTTGATAACTTCCTAGAAGCAGCTTTTCTAGCCACTAGACCTTTTTCATCAATTAGTAATCTGATGCCGTCACTAAACACGTTCCTTAAATTGAAGCCATTTGTTGAGTGTATTTTTTTGGTGTGTAATCCGCATATATATCACATTTGCCGTTGATTTTTTTAACTCAATATCTCTTAATTGTCAATATATACACATGTGATTTAGTTTACGAAGATTTTTCAATGCCGAGAACCTCGATCAGAGAGTAAAAAAGGCGTAAAGTTCACAATGGTGTAAAATTAAAATGGGATATACCGGGCTAGGATTCGAGTTACAGGATCAAGGGCCAAACCAACCACCCAAGAATGGAATCGTCGAGCGAAAACACTTGACAACCTCCTAGAAGCATCTTTTCTTGCCACCAGACCTTTCTCCATCAATTAGGAATCTAATGTCGTCACTAAACACATTCCTTAAATTGTATCCATTTGTTGAGTGTTTTTTATGGGTGTCTTATCCGCGTATATATCACCATTGCCCTTGATTTTCTTGACTGTATATTTCTTAAATGTCAACATATACACGTGTGATTTAGTTTACGACGATTTTTCAATGCTGAGAACCTCGATCAGAGAGTAAAAAAGGCGTAAGGTTCACAATGGTGTAAAATTAAAATGAGATATACCGGGGCTAGGATTCGAGTTACAGGAACAAGGGCCAGACCAACCACCCAAGAATGGAATCGTCGAGCGAAAACACTTAACACCCTCCTAGAAGCAGCATTTCTTGCCACCAGACCTTTCTCCATCAATTACGAATCTGATGCCGTCACTAAACACATTCCTTAAATTGTATCCATTTGTTGAGTGTTTTTTTGGTGTCTAATCTGCATATATATCACCATTGCCCTTGATTTTCTTGACTGTATATCTCTTAAATGTCAACATATACACGTGTGATTTAGGCTACGAGGATTTTTCAATGCCGAGAACGTCGATCAGAGAGTAAACACATTCCTTAAATAGTAGCCATTTGTTGAGTGTTTTTTTTTTTGTGTCTAATCTGCATATATATCACCATTGCCCTTGATTTTCTTGACTGTATACCTGTTAAATGTTAACATATACACGTGTGATTTAGTTTATAAAGATTTTTTCAATGCCGAGAATCTCGATCAGATAGTAAAAAAGGCGTAAGGTTCACATGGTGTAAAATTAAATTGGGATATACCGGGATAGGATTTGAGTTACAGGAACAAGGACCAAACCAACCACCCAAGAGTCGAATCGTCGAGCGAAAACACTTGACAACCTCCTAGAAGAACCTTTTCTTGCCACCAGACCTTTCCCCATCAATTAGGAATCTGATGCCGTCACTAAACACATTCCTTAAATTGTAGCCATTTGTTGAGTGTTTTTTTTGGTGTCTAATCTGCATATATATCACCATTGCCCTTGATTTTCTGGACTGTATATCTCTTAAATGTCAACATATACACTTGTGATTTAGTTTACAAAGATTTTTCAATGCCGAGAACCTCGATCAGAGAGTAAAAAATGCGTAAGGTTGACAACGGTGTAAAATTAAAATGGGAAATACTGGGATAGGATTCGAGTTACAGGAACAAGCGCCAAACCAACCACCCAAGAATGGAATCGTCGACCAAAACACTTGACAACCTCCTAGAAGCAGCTTTTCTAGCCACCAGACCTTTCTCCATCAATTATGAAACTAATGCCGTCACTAAACACATTCCTTAAATTGAAGCCATTTGTTGAGTGTTTCTTTTTGGTGTCTAATCTGGAAATATATCACCATTGCCCTTGATTTTCTTGACTGTACATCTCTTAAATGTCAACATATACACGTGTGATTTAGTTTACAAACATTTTTCAATGCCGAGAACCTCGATCAAAGAGTTAAAAAGGCGTAAGGTTCACAATGGTGTAAAATTAAAATGGGATATACCGGGCTAGGATTCGAGTTACAGGAACATGGGCCAAACCAATCACACCAAAGAATGGAATCGTCGAGCGAAAACACTTGACAACCTCCTAGAAGCAGCTTTTCTTGCCACTAGACCTTTCTCCATCAATTAGAAATCTGATGCCGTCACTAAACACATTCCTTAAATTGTAGCCATTTGTTGAGTGTTTTTTTGTTGTCTAATCCGTATATATATCACCATTGCCCTTGATTTTCTTGACTGTATATCTCTTAAATGTCAACATATACACGTGCGATTCAGTTTACGAAGATTTTTCAATGCCGAGAACCTCGATCAGAGAGTAAAAAAGGCGTAAGGTTCACAATGGCGTTAAATTAAAATGGAATATACCGGGCTAGGATTCTAGTTATAGGATCAAGGGCCAAACCAACCACCTAAGAATGGAATCGTCGAGCGAAAACACTTAACAACCTCCTAGAAGAAGCTTTTCTAGCCACTAGACCTTTTTCTATCAATTAGTAATCTGATGCCGTCACTAAACACATTCTTAAATTGTAGCCATTTGTTGAGTGTTTTTTTTGGTGTCTAATCCGTATATATATCACCATTTCCATTAATTTTTTTGACTCAATATCTCTTAAATGTCAACATATACACATGTGATTTAGTTTACGAAGATTTTTCATTGCCGAGAACCTCGATCAGAGAGTAAAAAAGGCGTAAGGTTCACAATGATGCAAAATTAAAATGGGATATACCGGGCTAGGATTCGAGTTACAGGATCAAGGGCCAAACCAACCACCTAAGAATGGAATCGTTGAGCGATAACACTTGACAACCTCCTAGAAGCAGCTTCACTTGCCACCAGACCTTTCTCCATAAATTAGGAATCTGATGTCGTCACTAAACACATTCCTTAAATTGTAGCCATTTGTTGAGTGTTTTTTTTTTGTGTCTAATCTTCATATATATATCACCATTGCCCTTGATTTTCTTGACTGTATACCAGTTAAATGTTAACATATACACGTGTGATTTAGTTTACAAAGATTTTTTCAATGCCGAGAACCTCGATCAGAGAGTAAAAAAGGCGTAAGGTTCTCATGGTGTAAAATTAAATTGGGATATACCGGGATAGGATTTGAGTTACAGGAACAAGGACCAAACCAACCACCCAAGAGTCGAATCGTCGAGCGAAAACACAGTCGAATCCTAGAAGTACCTTTTCTTGCCACCAGACCTTTCTCCATCAATTAGGAATCTGATGCCGTCACTAAACACAGTCCTTAAATTGTAGCCATTTGTTGAGTGTTTTTTTTGGTGTCTAATCTGCATATATATCACCATTGCCCTTGATTTTCTGGACTGTATATCTCTTAAATGTCAACATATACACTTGGGATTTAGTTTACAAAGATTTTTCAATGCCGAGAACCTCGATCAGAGAGTAAAAAATGCGTAAGGTTCACAATGGTGTAAAATTAAAATGGGATATACCGGGCTAGGATTCGAGTTACAGGAACATTGGCCAAACCAATCACACCAAAGAATGGAATCCTCGAGCGAAAACACTTGACAACCTCCTAGAAGCAGCTTTTCTTGCCACTAGACCTTTCTCCATCAATTAGAAATCTGATGCCGTCACTAAACACATTCCTTAAATTGTAGCCATTTGTTGAGTGTTTTTTTGTTGTCTAATCCGTATATATATCACCATTGCCCTTGATTTTCTTGACTGTATATCTCTTAAATGTCAACATATACACGTGCGATTCAGTTTACGAAGATTTTTCAATGCCGAGAACCTCGATCAGAGAGTAAAAAAGGCGTAAGGTTCACAATGGCGTTAAATTAAAATGGAATATACCGGGCTAGGATTCTAGTTATAGGATCAAGGGCCAAACCAACCACCTAAGAATGGAATCGTCGAGCGAAAACACTTAACAACCTCCTAGAAGAAGCTTTTCTAGCCACTAGACCTTTTTCTATCAATTAGTAATCTGATGCCGTCACTAAACACATTCTTAAATTGTAGCCATTTGTTGAGTGTTTTTTTTGGTGTCTAATCCGCATATATATCACCATTTCCATTAATTTTTTTGACTCAATATCTCTTAAATGTCAACATATACACATGTGATTTAGTTTACGAAGATTTTTCATTGCCGAGAACCTCGATCAGAGAGTAAAAAAGGCGTAAGGTTCACAATGATGCAAAATTAAAATGGGATATACCGGGCTAGGATTCGAGTTACAGGATCAAGGGCCAAACCAACCACCTAAGAATGGAATCGTTGAGCGATAACACTTGACAACCTCCTAGAAGCAGCTTCACTTGCCACCAGACCTTTCTCCATAAATTAGGAATCTGATGTCGTCACTAAACACATTCCTTAAATTGTAGCCATTTGTTGAGTGTTTTTTTTGTGTCTAATCTTCATATATATATCACCATTGCCCTTGATTTTCTTGACTGTATACCAGTTAAATGTTAACATATACACGTGTGATTTAGTTTACAAAGATTTTTTCAATGCCGAGAACCTCGATCAGAGAGTAAAAAAGGCGTAAGGTTCTCATGGTGTAAAATTAAATTGGGATATACCGGGATAGGATTTGAGTTACAGGAACAAGGACCAAACCAACCACCCAAGAGTCGAATCGTCGAGTGAAAACACAGTCGAATCCTAGAAGTACCTTTTCTTGCCACCAGACCTTTCTCCATCAATTAGGAATCTGATGCCGTCACTAAACACAGTCCTTAAATTGTAGCCATTTGTTGAGTGTTTTTTTTGGTGTCTAATCTGCATATATATCACCATTGCCCTTGATTTTCTGGACTGTATATCTCTTAAATGTCAACATATACACTTGTGATTTAGTTTACAAAGATTTTTCAATGCCGAGAACCTCGATCAGAGAGTAAAAAATGCGTAAGGTTCACAATGGTGTAAAATTAAAATGGGAAATACTGGGATAGAATTCGAGTTACAGGAACAAGCGCCAAACCAACCACCCAAGAATGGAATCGTCGAGCAAAAACACTTGACAACCTCCTAGAAGCAGCTTTTCTTGCCACCAGACCTTTCTCCATCAATTATGAAACTAATGCCGTCACTAAACACATTCCTTAAATTGTAGCCATTTGTTGAGTGTTTCTTTTTGGTGTCTAATCTGGAAATATATCACCATTGCCCTTGATTTTCTTGACTGTACATCTCTTAAATGTCAACATATACACGTGTGATTTAGTTTACAAACATTTTTCAATGCCGAGAACCTCGATCAAAGAGTTAAAAAGGCGTAAGGTTCACAATGGTGTAAAATTAAAATGGGATATACCGGGCTAGGATTCGAGTTACAGGAACATGGGCCAAACCAATCACACCAAAGAATGGAATCGTCGAGCGGAAACACTTGACAACCTCCTAGAAGCAGCTTTTCTTGCCACTAGACCTTTCTCCATCAATTAGAAATCTGATGCCGTCACTAAACACATTCCTTAAATTGTAGCCATTTGTTGAGTGTTTTTTTGTTGTCTAATCCGTATATATATCACCATTGCCCATGATTTTCTTGACTGTATATCTCTTAAATGTCAACATATACACGTGCGATTCAGTTTACGAAGATTTTTCAATGCCGAGAACCTCGATCAGAGAGTAAAAAAGGCGTAAGGTTCACAATGGCGTTAAATTAAAATGGAATATACCGGTCTAGGATTCTAGTTACAGGATCAAGGGCCAAACCAACCACCTAAGAATGGAATCGTCGAGCGAAAACACTTAACAACCAACTAGAAGAAGCTTTTCTAGCCACTAGACCTTTTTCTATCAATTAGTAATCTGATGCCGTCACTAAACACATTCTTAAATTGTAGCCATTTGTTGAGTGTTTTTTTTGGTGTCTAATCCGCATATATATCACCATTTCCATTGATTTTTTTGTCTCATTATCTCTTAAATGTCAACATATACACATGTGATTTAGTTTACGAAGATTTTTCATTGCCGAGAACCTCGATCAGAGAGTAAAAAAGGCGTAAGGTTCACAATGATGCAAAATTAAAATGGGATATACCGGGCTAGGATTCGAGTTACAGGATCAAGGGCCAAACCAACCACCTAAGAATGGAATCGTTGAGTGATAACACTTGACAACCTCCTAGAAGCAGCTTCACTTGCCACCAGACCTTTCTCCATAAATTAGGAATCTGATGTCGTCACTAAACACATTCCTTAAATTGTAGCCATTTGTTGTGTGTTTTTTTTGTGTTTAATCCGCATATATATCACCATTGCCCTTGATTTTCTTGACTGTATATCTCTGAAATGTCTACATATACACGTGTTATTTAGTTTACGAAGATTTTTCAATGCCGAGAACCTCGATCAGAGAGTAACAAAGGCGTAAGGTTCACAATGGTGTAAAATTAAAATGGGATATACCGGGCTAGGATTCGAGTTACAGGATCAAGGGCCAAAGCAAACACCTAAGAATAGAATCGTCGAGTGAAAACACTTGACAACCTCCTATAAGCAGCTTTTTCTAGACACTAGACCTTTCTCCATCAATTAGGAATCTGATGCCGTCACTAAACACATTCCTTAAATTGTAGCCATTTGTTGAGTGTTTTTTTTTTGTGTCTAATCCGTATCTATATCACCATTGCCATTGATTTTCTTGATTGTATATCTCTTAAATGTCAACATATACACGTGTTATTTAGTTTACGAAGATTTTTCAATGCCGAGAACCTCGATCAGAGAGTAAAATAGGCGTAAGGTTCACAATGGTGTAAAATTAAAATGGGATATACCGGACTAGAATTCAAGTTACCGGGACAAGGGCAAAACCAACCACCAAAGAATGGAATCGTCGAGCGAAAACACTTAACAACATCATAGAAGCAGCTTTTTCTAGACACTAGACCTTTCTCCATCAATTACGAATATGATGCCGTCACTAAACACATTCCTTAAATTGTATCCATTTGTTGAGTGTTTTTTTTGGTGTCTAATCTGCATATATATCACCATTTCTCTTGATTTTCTTGACTGTATATCTCTTAAATGTCAACATATACACGTGTGATTTAGTTTATGAAGATTTTTCAATGCTGAGAACCTCGATCAGAGAGTAAAAAAGGCGAAAGGTTCACAATGGTGTAAAATTAAAATGGGATATACCGGGCTAGAATTCGAGTTACCGTGTCAATGGCCAAACCAACCACCAAAGAATGGAATCGTCGAGCGAAAACACTTAACCACCTTCTAGAAGCAGCTTTTCTTGCCACCAGACCTTTATCCATCAATTAGGAATCTGATGCCGTCACTAAACACATTACTTAAATTGTAGCCATTTGTTGAGTGTGTTTTTTTGGTGTCTAATCCGCATATATATCACCATTGCCCTTGATTTTCTTAACTGTATATCTCTTAATTGTCAACATATACACGTGTGATTTAGTTTACGATGATTTTTCAATGCCGAGATCCTCGATCAGAGAGTAAAAAAGGCGTAAGGATCACTATGGTGTAAAATTAAAATGGGATATATAGGGCAAGGATTCGAGTTACAGGATCAAGGGCCAAACCAAACACCTAAGAATGGAATCGTCGAGTGAAAACACTTGACAACCTCCTACAAGCAGCTTTTCTAGCCACTAGACCTTTCTCCATCAATTAGGAATCTGATGCCATCACTAAACACATTCCTTAAATTGTAGCCATTTGTGGAGTGTTTTTTTTTGTGTCTAATCCGTATATATATCACCATTGCCGTTGATTTTCTTGACTGTATATCTCTTAAATGTCAACATATACACGTGTGATTTAGTTTACGAAGATTTTTCAATGCCGAGAACCTCGATCAGAGAGTAAAAAAGGCGTAAGGTTCACAATGGTGTATAATTAAAATGGGATATACCGGGATAGGATTCGAGTTACAGGATCAAGGGCCAAACCAACCACCCAAGAATGGAATCGTCAAGCGAAAACACTTGACAAACTCCTAGAAGCATCTTTTCTTGCCACCCAACCTTTCTCCATCAATTAGGAATCTGATGCCGTCACTAAACACCTTCCTTAAATTGTAGCCATTTGTTGAGTGTTTTTTTGGTGTCTAATCCGCATATATATCACAATTGCCCTTGATTTTCTTGACTGTATATCTCTTAAATATCAACATATACACGTGTGATTTAGTTTACGATGATTTTTCAATGCCAAGAACCTTGATCAGAGACTAAAAAGACGTAAGGTTCACAATGGTGTAAAATTAAAATGGGATATACCGGGCTAGGATTCGAGTTACAGGATTAAGGGCCAAACCAACCACCTAAGAATGGAATCGTTGACCGAAAACACTTGACAACCTCCTAGAAGTAGCTTTTCCAGCTACTAGACCTTTCTCCATCAATTAGAAATCTGATGCCGTCACTAAACACATTCCTTAAATTGTAGCCATTTGTTGAGTGTTTTTTTGGTGTCTAATCCGCATATATATCACCGTTGCCGTTGATTTTCTTGACTGTATATCTCTTAAATGTCAACATATACACTTGTGATTTAGTTTACAAAGATTTTTCAATGCCGAGAACCTCGATCAGAGAGTAAAAAATGCGTAAGGTTCACAATGGTGTAAAATTAAACTGGGAAATACTAGGATAGGATTCGAGTTACAGGAACAAGCGCCAAACCAACCACCCAAGAATGGAATCGTCGAGCAAAAACACTTGACAACCTCCTAGAAGCAGCTTTTCTTGCCACCAGACCTTTCCCCATCAATTATGAATCTAATGCCGTCACTAAACACATTCCATAAATTGTAGCCATTTGTTGAGTGTTTTTTTTGGTGTCTAATCTGCAAATATATCACCATTGCCCTTGATTTTCTTGACTGTACATCTCTTAAATGTCAACATATACACGTGTGATTTAGTTTACAAACATTTTTCAATGCCGAGAACCTCGATCAGAGAGTAAAAAAGGCGTTAGGTTCACAATGGTGTAAAATTAAAATGGGATATACCGGGCTAGGATTCGAGTTACAGGAACATGGGCCAAACCAATCACACCCAAGAATGGAATCGTTGAGCAAAAACACTTGACAACCTCCTAGAAGCAGCTTTTCTTGCCACTAGACCTTTCTCCATCAATTAGAAATCTGATGCCGTCACTAAACACATTCCTTAAATTATAGCCATTTGTTGAGTGTTTTTTTGTTGTCTAATCCGCATATATATCACCATTGCCCTTGATTTTCTTGACTGTATATCTCTTAAATGTCAACATATACACATGCGATTCAGTTTACGAAGATTTTTCGATGCCGAGAACCTCGATCAGAGAGTAAAAAAGGCGTAAGGTTCACAATGGTGTATAATTAAAATGGGATATACCGGGATAGGATTCGAGTTACAGGATCAAGGGCCAAACCAATCACACCCAAGAATGGAATCGTCGAGCAAAAACACTTGACAACCTCCTAGAAGCAGCTTTTCTTGCCACTAGACCTTTCTCCATCAATTAGAAATCTGATGCCGTCACTAAACACCTTCCTTAAATTGTAGCCATTTGTTGAGTGTTTTTTTGGTGTCTAATCCGCATATATATCACCATTGCCCTTGATTTTCTTGACTGTATATCTCTTAAATATCAACATATACACATGTGATTTAGTTTACGATGATTTTTCAATGCCAAGAACCTCGATCAGAGAGTAAAAAGACGTAAGGTTCACAATGGTGTAAAATTAAAATGGGATATACCGGGCTAGGATTCGAGTTACAGGATTAAGGGCCAAACCAACCACCTAAGAATGGAATCGTTGACCGAAAACACTTGACAACCTCCTAGAAGTAGCTTTTCCAGCCACTAGACCTTTCTCCATCAATTAGAAATCTGATGCCGTCACTAAACACATTCCTTAAATTGTAGCCATTTATTGAGTGTTTTTTTGGTGTCTAATCCGCATATATATCACCGTTGCCGTTGATTTTCTTGACTGTATATCTCTTAAATGTCAACATATACACTTGTGATTTAGTTTACAAAGATTTTTCAATGCCGAGAACCTCGATCAGAGAGTAAAAAATGCGTAAGGTTCACAATGGTGTAAAATTAAAATGGGAAATACTAGGATAGGATTCGAGTTACAGGAACAAGCGCCAAACCAACCACCCAAGAATGGAATCGTCGAGCAAAAACACTTGACAATCTCCTAGAGACCTTTCCCCATCAATTATGAATCTAATGTCGTCACTAAACACATTCCATAAATTGTAGCCATTTGTTGAGTGTTTTTTTTGGTGTCTAATCTGCAAATATATCACCATTGCCCTTGATTTTCTTGACTGTACATCTCTTAAATGTCAACATATACACGTGTGATTTAGTTTACAAACATTTTTCAATGCCGAGAACCTCGATCAGAGAGTAAAAAAAGCGTTAGGTTCACAATGGTGTAAAATTAAAATGGGATATACCGGGCTAGGATTCGAGTTACAGGAACATGGGCCAAACCAATCACACCCAAGATTGGAATCGTCGAGCAAAAACACTTGACAACCTCCTAGAAGCAGCTTTTCTTCCCACTAGACCTTTCTCCATCAATTAGAAATCTGATGTCGTCACTAAACACATTCCTTAAATTGTAGCCATTTGTTGAGTGTTTTTTTGTTGTCTAATCCGCATATATATCACCATTGCCCTTGATTTTCTTGACTGTATATCTCTTAAATGTCAACATATACACATGCGATTTACTTTACGAAGATTTTTCAATGCCGAGAACCTCGATCAGAGAGTAAAAAAGGCGTAAGGTTCACAATCGCGTAAAATTAAAATGGAATATACCGGGCTAGGATTCTAGTTACAGGATCAAGGGCCAAACCAACCACCTAAGAATGGAATCGTCGAGCGAAAACACTTGACAACCTCCTAGAAGCAGCTTTTCTAGCCACTAGACCTTTTTCTATCAATTAGTAATCTGATGTCGTCACTAAACACATTCCTTAAATTGTAGCCATTTGTTGAGTGTTTTTTTTGGTGTCTAATCCGCATATATATCACCATTGCCATTGATTTTTTGACTCAATATCTCTTAAATGTCAACATATACACATGTGATTTAGTTTACGAAGATTTTTAATTGTCGAGAACCTCGATCAGAGAGTAAAAAGGCGTAAGGTTCACAATGATGCAAAATTAAAATGGGATATACCGGGCTAGGATTCGAGTTACAGGATCAAGGGCCAAACCAACCACCTAAGAATGGAATCGTCGAGCGAAGACACTTGACAACCTCCTAGAAGCAGCTTTTCTAGCCACTAGACCTTTCTCCATCAATTAGGAATCTGATGCCGTCTCTAAACACATTCCTTAAATTGTAGCCATTTGTTGAGTGTTTTTTTTTGGTGTCTAATCCGCATATATATCACCATTGCCGTTGATTTTCTTGACTGTATATCTCTTAAATGTCAACATATACACGTGTGATTTAGTTTGCGAAGATTTTTCAATGCCGAGAACCTCGATCCGAGAGTAAAAAAGGCGTAAGGTTCACAATGGTGTAAAATTAATGGTGTATACCAGGCTTGGATTCGAGTTACAGGAACAAGGGCCAAACCAACCCCCATTTATGGAATCGCCGAGCGAAAACATTTGACAACCTCCTAGAAGCAGCTTTTCTTGCCACCAGACCTTTCTCCATCAATTAGGAATCTGATGCCGTCACTTAACACATTCCTTGAATTGTAGCCATTTGTTGAGTGTTTTTTTTTTGGTGCCTAATCCGCATATATATCACCATTGCCCTTGATTTTCTTGACTGTATATCCCTAAAATGTCAACATACACACGTGTGATTTAGTTTACGAATATTTGTCAATGCCGAGAAACTCGATCAGAGAGTAAAAAAGGCGTAAGGTTCACAATGGTGTAAAATTAAACTGGGATTTACCGGGCTAGGATTCGAGTTACAGGAACATGGGCGAAACCAACCACCTAAGAATGGATTCGTCGAGCGAAAACACTTGACAACCTCCTAGAAGCAGCTTTTCTTGCCACCAGACCTTTCTCCATCAATTAGGAATACGATGCCGTCATTAAACACGTTCCTTAAATTGTAGCCATTTGTTGAGTGTTTTTTTTGGTGTCTTATCCGCATATATATCACCATTGCCCTTGATTTTCTTGACTGTATATCTCTTAAATGTCAACATATACACGTGTGATTTAGTTTACGAAGATTTTTCAATGCCGAGAACCTCGATCAGAGACTAAAAAAGGCGTAAGGTTCCCAATGTTGTAAAATTAAAATGGGATACACCGGGCTAGGATTTGAGTTACAGGATCAAGGGCCAAACCAACAACCCAAAAATGAAATCGTCTACCGAAAACACTTGACAACCTCCTAGAATCAGCTTTTCTTGCCACCAAACCTTTCTCCATCAATTAGGAAGCTGATGTCGTCACTAAACACATTCCTTAAATTGTAGCCTTTTGTTGAGTGTTTTTTTTTGTGTCTAATCCGCATATATATCACCATTGCCCTTGATTTTCTTGACTGTATATCTCTTAAATATCAACATATACACGTGTGATTTAGTTTACGAAGATTTTTCATTGTCGAGAACCTCGATCAGAGAGTAAAAAAGGCGTAAGGTTCACAATGGTGTAAAATTAAAATGGGATATACTGGGGCTAGGATTCGAGTTACTAGAACAAGGGCCAAACCAACCACCCAAGAAATGGAATCGTCGAGCGAAAACACTTAACAACCTTCTAGAAGCAACTTTTCTTGCCACCAGACCTTTCTTCATCAATTACGAATCTGATATATTTCACCATTGCCCATTACGAAAACACTTAACACATTCGTTAAATTGTATCCATTTGTTGAGTGTTTTTTTTTTGTGTCTAATCTGCATATATATCACCATTGCCCTTGATTTTCTTAACTGTATATCTCTTAAATGTCAACATATACACGTGTGATTTAGTTTACGAAGATTTTTAAATGCTGAGAACCTCAATCAGAGAGTAAAAAAGGCATAAGGTTCACAATGGTGTAAAATTAAAATGCGATATACCGGGCTAGGATTCGATTTACCGGGACAAGGGGCAAACCAACCACCGAAGAATGGAATCGTCGAGCAAAAACACTTGACAACCTCCAAGAAGCAGCTTTTCTTGCCACCAGACATTTCTCCATCAATTAGGAATCTGATGCCGTCACTAAACACATTCCTTAAATTGTAGCCAGTTGTTGAGTGTTTTTTTTGTGTTTAATCCGCATATAAATGACCATTTCCCTTGATTTTCTTGACTGTATATCTCATAAATGTCAACATATACACGTGTGATTTATTTTATGACGATTTTTCAATGCCGAGAACCTCGATCAGAGAGTAAAAAAGGCGTAAGTTTCACAATGGTGTAAAATTAAAATGGGAAATACCAGGCTAGGATTCGAGTTACAGGATCAAGGACCAAACCAACCACCCAAGAATGAAATCGTCTACCGAAAACACTTGACAACCTCCTAGAAGCAGCTTTTCTTGCCACCAGACCTTTCTCCATCAATTAGAAATATGATGCCGTCACTAAACACATTCCTTGAATTGTAGCCATTTGTTGAGTGTTTTTTTGTTGTCTAATCCGCATATATATCACCATTGCCCTTGATTTTCTTGACTGTATATCTCTTAAATGTCAACATATACACGTGCGATTCAGTTTACGAAGATTTTTCAATGCCGAGAACCTCGATCAGAGAGTAAAAAAGGCGTAAGGTTCACAATGGCGTAAAATTAAAATGGAATATACCGGGCTAGGATTCTAGTTATAGGATCAAGGGCCAAACCAACCACCTAAGAATGGAATCGTCGAGCGAAAACACTTGACAACCTCCTAGAAGCAGCTTTTCTAGCCACTAGACCTTTTTCTATCAATTAGTAATCTGATGCCGTCACTAAACACATTCCTTAAATTGTAGCCATTTGTTGAGTGTTTTTTTTGGTGTCTTATCCGCATATATATCACCATTGCCATTGATTTTTTGACTCAATATCTCTTAAATGTCAACATATACACATGTGATTTAGTTTACGAAGATTTTTAATTACCGAGAACCTCGATCAGAGAGTAAAAAGGCGTAAGGTTCACAATGATGCAAAATTAAAATGGGATATATCGGGCGAGGATTCGAGTTACAGGATCAAGGGCCAAACCAACCACCTAAGAATGGAATCGTTGAGCGAAAACACTTGACAACCTCCTAGAAGCAGCTTCTCTTGCCACCAGACCTTTCTCCATCAATTAGGAATCTGATGTCTTCACTAAACACATTCCTTAAATTGTAGCCATTTGTTGAGTGTTTTTTTTGGTGTCTAATCCGCATATAAATCACCATTGCCCGTGATTTTCTTGACTGTATATCTCTTAAATGTCAACATATACACGTGTGATTTAGTTTACGACGATTTTTCAATGCCGAGAACCTCGATCAGAGAGTAAAAAAGGCGTAAGGTTCACAATGGTGTAAAATTAAAATGGGAAATACCGGGCTAGGATTCGAGTTACAGGATCAAGGGCCAAACCAACCACCTAAGAATGGAATCGTCGAGCGAAAACACTTGACAACCTCCTAGAAGCAGCTTTTCTAGCCACTAGACCTTTCTCCGTCAATTAGGAATCTGATGCCGTCACTAAACACATTCCTTAAATTGTAGCCATTTGTTGAGTGTTTTTTTTGGTGTCTAATCCGCATATATATCACCATTGCCGTTGATTTTCTTGACTGTATATCTCTTAAATGTCAACATATACACGTGTGATTTAGTTTGCGTAGATTTTTCAATGTCGAGAACCTCGATCCGAGAGTAAAAAAGGCGTAAGGTTCACAATGGTGTAAAATTAATGGTATATACCGGGCTTGGATTCGAGTTACAGGAACAAGGGCCAAACCAACCCCCCATTTATGGAATCGCCGAGCGAAAACATTTGACAACCACCTAGAAGCAGCTTTTCTTTCCACTAGACCTTTCTCTATCAATTATGAATCTGATGCCGTCACTAAACACATTCCTTGAATTGTAGCCATTTGTTGAGTGTTTTTTTGGTGTCTAATCCGCATATATATCACCATTGCCCTTGATTTTCTTGACTGTATATCCCTAAAATGTCAACATACACACGTGTGATTTAGTTTACGAATATTTGTCAATGTCGAGACCTCGATCAGAGAGTAAAAAAGGCGTAAGGTTCACAATGGTGTAAAATTAAACTGGGATATACTGGGCTAGGATTCGAGTTACAGGAACATGGGCGAAACCAACCACCCAAGAATGGAATCGTCGAGCAAAAACACTTGACAACCTCCTAGAAGCAGCTTTTCTTGCCACCAGACCTTTCTCCATCAATTAGGAATATGATGCCGTCATTAAACACATTCCTTAAATTGTAGCCATTTGTTGAGTGTTTTTTTTGGTGTCTAATCCGCATATATATCACCATTGCCATTGATTTTTTGACTCAATATCTCTTAAATGTCAACATATACACATGTGATTTAGTTTACGAAGATTTTTAATTGTCGAGAACCTCGATCAGAGAGTAAAAAGGCGTAAGGTTCACAATGATGCAAAATTAAAATGGGATATACCGGGCTAGGATTCGAGTTACAGGATCAAGGGCCAAACCAACCACCTAAGAATGGAATCGTCGAGCGAAGACACTTGACAACCTCCTAGAAGCAGCTTTTCTAGCCACTAGACCTTTCTCCATCAATTAGGAATCTGATGCCGTCTCTAAACACATTCCTTAAAATGTAGCCATTTGTTGAGTGTTTTTTTTTTGGTGTCTAATCCGCATATATATCACCATTGCCGTTGATTTTCTTGACTGTATATCTCTTAAATGTCAACATATACACGTGTGATTTAGTTTGCGAAGATTTTTCAATGCCGAGAACCTCGATCCGAGAGTAAAAAAGGCGTAAGGTTCACAATGGTATAAAATTAATGGTGTATACCAGGCTTGGATTCGAGTTACAGGAACAAGGGCCAAACCAACCCCCATTTATGGAATCGCCGAGCGAAAACATTTGACAACCTCCTAGAAGCAGCTTTTCTTGCCACCAGACCTTTCTCCATCAATTAGGAATCTGATGCCGTCACTAAACACATTCCTTGAATTGTAGCCATTTGTTGAGTGTTTTTTTTTGGTGCCTAATCCGCATATATATCACCATTGCCCTTGATTTTCTTGACTGTATATCCCTAAAATGTCAGCATACACACGTGTGATTTAGTTTACGAATATTTGTCAATGCCGAGAAACTCGATCAGAGAGTAAAAAAGGCGTAAGGTTCACAATGGTGTAAAATTAAACTGGGATTTACCGGGCTAGGATTCGAGTTACAGGAACATGGGCGAAACCAACCACCTAAGAATGGATTCGTCGAGCGAAAACACTTGACAACCTCCTAGAAGCAACTTTTCTTGCCACCAGACCTTTCTCCATCAATTAGGAATATGATGCCGTCATTAAACACGTTCCTTAAATTGTAGCCATTTGTTGAGTGTTTTTTTTGGTGTCTTATCCGCATATATATCACCATTGCCCTTGATTTTCTTGACTGTATATCTCTTAAATGTCAACATATACACGTGTGATTTAGTTTACGAAGATTTTTCAATGCCGAGAACCGCGATCAGAGACTAAAAAAGGCGTAAGGTTCCCAATGTTGTAAAATTAAAATGGGATATACCGGGCTAGGATTTGAGTTACAGGATCAAGGGCCAAACCAACAACCCAAAAATGAAATCGTCTACCGAAAACACTTGACAACCTCCTAGAATCAGCTTTTCTTGCCACCAAACCTTTCTCCATCAATTAGGAAGCTGATGTCGTCACTAAACACATTCCTTAAATTGTAGCCTTTTGTTGAGTGTTTTTTTTTGTGTCTAATCCGCATATATATCACCATTGCCCTTGATTTTCTTGACTGTATA
Organism: Helianthus tuberosus; assembly: GCA_030545235.1. NCBI lineage: Eukaryota > Viridiplantae > Streptophyta > Magnoliopsida > Asterales > Asteraceae > Helianthus > Helianthus tuberosus. The sequence continues at coordinate 39,687,048 of CM060387.1, read as the reverse complement.
TCTCTTAAATATCAACATATACACGTGTGATTTAGTTTACGAAGATTTTTCATTGTCGAGAACCTCGATCAGAGAGTAAAAAAGGCGTAAGGTTCACAATGGTGTAAAATTAAAATGGGATATACTGGGGCTAGGATTCGAGTTACTAGAACAAGGGCCAAACCAACCACCCAAGAAATGGAATCGTCGAGCGAAAACACTTAACAACCTTCTAGAAGCAACTTTTCTTGCCACCAGACCTTTCTTCATCAATTACGAATCTGATATATTTCACCATTGCCCATTACGAAAACACTTAACACATTCGTTAAATTGTATCCATTTGTTGAGTGTTTTTTTTTTTGTGTCTAATCTGCATATATATCACCATTGCCCTTGGTTTTCTTAACTGTATATCTCTTAAATGTCAACATATACACGTGTGATTTAGTTTACGAAGATTTTTAAATGCTGAGAACCTCAATCAGAGAGTAAAAAAGGCATAAGGTTCACAATGGTGTAAAATTAAAATGCGATATACCGGGCTAGGATTCGAGTTACAGGATCAAGGGCCAAACCAACCACCTAAGAATGGAATCGTCGAGCGAAGACACTTGACAACCTCCTAGAAGCAGCTTTTCTAGCCACTAGACCTTTCTCCATCAATTAGGAATCTGATGCCGTCTCTAAACACATTCCTTAAAATGTAGCCATTTGTTGAGTGTTTTTTTTTTGGTGTCTAATCCGCATATATATCACCATTGCCGTTGATTTTCTTGACTGTATATCTCTTAAATGTCAACATATACACGTGTGATTTAGTTTGCGAAGATTTTTCAATGCCGAGAACCTCGATCCGAGAGTAAAAAAGGCGTAAGGTTCACAATGGTGTAAAATTAATGGTGTATACCAGGCTTGGATTCGAGTTACAGGAACAAGGGCCAAACCAACCCCCATTTATGGAATCGCCGAGCGAAAACATTTGACAACCTCCTAGAAGCAGCTTTTCTTGCCACCAGACCTTTCTCCATCAATTAGGAATCTGATGCCGTCACTAAACACATTCCTTGAATTGTAGCCATTTGTTGAGTGTTTTTTTTTGGTGCCTAATCCGCATATATATCACCATTGCCCTTGATTTTCTTGACTGTATATCCCTAAAATGTCAACATACACACGTGTGATTTAGTTTACGAATATTTGTCAATGCCGAGAAACTCGATCAGAGAGTAAAAAAGGCGTAAGGTTCACAATGGTGTAAAATTAAACTGGGATTTACCGGGCTAGGATTCGAGTTACAGGAACATGGGCGAAACCAACCACCTAAGAATGGATTCGTCGAGCGAAAACACTTGACAACCTCCTAGAAGCACCTTTTCTTGCCACCAGACCTTTCTCCATCAATTAGGAATATGATGCCGTCATTAAACACGTTCCTTAAATTGTAGCCATTTGTTGAGTGTTTTTTTTGGTGTCTTATCCGCATATATATCACCATTGCCCTTGATTTTCTTGACTGTATATCTCTTAAATGTCAACATATACACGTGTGATTTAGTTTACGAAGATTTTTCAATGCCGAGAACCGCGATCAGAGACTAAAAAAGGCGTAAGGTTCCCAATGTTGTAAAATTAAAATGGGATATACCGGGCTAGGATTTGAGTTACAGGATCAAGGGCCAAACCAACAACCCAAAAATGAAATCGTCTACCGAAAACACTTGACAACCTCCTAGAATCAGCTTTTCTTGCCACCAAACCTTTCTCCATCAATTAGGAAGCTGATGTCGTCACTAAACACATTCCTTAAATTGTAGCCTTTTGTTGAGTGTTTTTTTTTGTGTCTAATCCGCATATATATCACCATTGCCCTTGATTTTCTTGACTGTATATCTCTTAAATATCAACATATACACGTGTGATTTAGTTTACGAAGATTTTTCATTGTCGAGAACCTCGATCAGAGAGTAAAAAAGGCGTAAGGTTCACAATGGTGTAAAATTAAAATGGGATATACTGGGGCTAGGATTCGAGTTACTAGAACAAGGGCCAAACCAACCACCCAAGAAATGGAATCGTCGAGCGAAAACACTTAACAACCTTCTAGAAGCAACTTTTCTTGCCACCAGACCTTTCTTCATCAATTACGAATCTGATATATTTCACCATTGCCCATTATGAAAACACTTAACACATTCGTTAAATTGTATCCATTTGTTGAGTGTTTTTTTTTTTGTGTCTAATCTGCATATATATCACCATTGCCCTTGGTTTTCTTAACTGTATATCTCTTAAATGTCAACATATACACGTGTGATTTAGTTTACGAAGATTTTTAAATGCTGAGAACCTCAATCAGAGAGTAAAAAAGGCATAAGGTTCACAATGGTGTAAAATTAAAATGCGATATACCGGGCTAGGATTCGATTTACCGGGACAAGGGGCAAACCAACCACCGAAGAATGGAATCGTCGAGCAAAAACACTTGACAACCTCCAAGAAGCAGCTTTTCTTGCCACCAGACATTTCTCCATCAATTAGGAATCTGATGCCGTCACTAAACACATTCCTTAAATTGTAGCCAGTTGTTGAGTGTTTTTTTTGTGTTTAATCCGCATATAAATGACCATTTCCCTTGATTTTCTTGACTGTATATCTCATAAATGTCAACATATACACGTGTGATTTATTTTATGACGATTTTTCAATGCCGAGAACCTCGATCAGAGAGTAAAAAAGGCGTAAGTTTCACAATGGTGTAAAATTAAAATGGGAAATACCAGGCTAGGATTCGAGTTACAGGATCAAGGACCAAACCAACCACCCAAGAATGAAATCGTCTACCGAAAACACTTGACAACCTCCTAGAAGCAGCTTTTCTTGCCACCAGACCTTTCTCCATCAATTAGAAATATGATGCCGTCACTAAACACATTCCTTGAATTGTAGCCATTTGTTGAGTGTTTTTTTGTTGTCTAATCCGCATATATATCACCATTGCCCTTGATTTTCTTGACTGTATATCTCTTAAATGTCAACATATACACGTGCGATTCAGTTTACGAAGATTTTTCAATGCCGAGAACCTCGATCAGAGAGTAAAAAAGGCGTAAGGTTCACAATGGCGTAAAATTAAAATGGAATATACCGGGCTAGGATTCTAGTTATAGGATCAAAGGCCAAACCAACCACCTAAGAATGGAATCGTCGAGCGAAAACACTTGACAACCTCCTAGAAGCAGCTTTTCTAGCCACTAGACCTTTTTCTATCAATTAGTAATCTGATGCCGTCACTAAACACATTCCTTAAATTGTAGCCATTTGTTGAGTGTTTTTTTTGGTGTCTTATCCGCATATATATCACCATTGCCATTGATTTTTTGACTCAATATCTCTTAAATGTCAACATATACACATGTGATTTAGTTTACGAAGATTTTTAATTACCGAGAACCTCGATCAGAGAGTAAAAAGGCGTAAGGTTCACAATGATGCAAAATTAAAATGGGATATATCGGGCGAGGATTCGAGTTACAGGATCAAGGGCCAAACCAACCACCTAAGAATGGAATCGTTGAGCGAAAACACTTGACAACCTCCTAGAAGCAGCTTCTCTTGCCACCAGACCTTTCTCCATCAATTAGGAATCTGATGCCTTCACTAAACACATTCCTTAAATTGTAGCCATTTGTTGAGTGTTTTTTTTGGTGTCTAATCCGCATATAAATCACCATTGCCCGTGATTTTCTTGACTGTATATCTCTTAAATGTCAACATATACACGTGTGATTTAGTTTACGACGATTTTTCAATGCCGAGAACCTCGATCAGAGAGTAAAAAAGGCGTAAGGTTCACAATGGTGTAAAATTAAAATGGGAAATACCGGGCTAGGATTCGAGTTACAGGATCAAGGGCCAAACCAACCACCTAAGAATGGAATCGTCGAGCGAAAACACTTGACAACCTCCTAGAAGCAGCTTTTCTAGCCACTAGACCTTTCTCCATCAATTAGGAATCTGATGCCGTCACTAAACACATTCCTTAAATTGTAGCCATTTGTTGAGTGTTTTTTTTGGTGTCTAATCCGCATATATATCACCATTGCCGTTGATTTTCTTGACTGTATATCTCTTAAATGTCAACATATACACGTGTGATTTAGTTTGCGTAGATTTTTCAATGCCGAGAACCTCGATCCGAGAGTAAAAAAGGCGTAAGGTTCACAATGGTGTAAAATTAATGGTATATACCGGGCTTGGATTCGAGTTACAGGAACAAGGGCCAAACCAACCCCCCATTTATGGAATCGCCGAGCGAAAACATTTGACAACCACCTAGAAGCAGCTTTTCTTTCCACTAGACCTTTCTCTATCAATTATGAATCTGATGCTGTCACTAAACACATTCCTTGAATTGTAGCCATTTGTTGAGTGTTTTTTTGGTGTCTAATCCGCATATATATCACCATTGCCCTTGATTTTCTTGACTGTATATCCCTAAAATGTCAACATACACACGTGTGATTTAGTTTACGAATATTTGTCAATGTCGAGACCTCGATCAGAGAGTAAAAAAGGCGTAAGGTTCACAATGGTGTAAAATTAAACTGGGATATACTGGGCTAGGATTCGAGTTACAGGAACATGGGCGAAACCAACCACCCAAGAATGGAATCGTCGAGCAAAAACACTTGACAACCTCCTAGAAGCAGCTTTTCTTGCCACCAGACCTTTCGCCATCAATTAGGAATATGATGCCGTCATTAAACACATTCCTTAAATTGTAGCCATTTGTTGAGTGTTTTTTTTGGTGTCTAATCCGCATATATATCACCATTGCCCTTGATTTTCTTGACTGTATATCTCTTAAATGTCAACATCTACACGTGTGATTTAGTTTGCGAAGATTTTTCAATGCCGAGAACCACGATCCGAGAGTAAAAAAGGCGTAAGGTTCACAATTGTGTAAAATTAATGGTGTATACCGGGCTAGGATTCGAGTTACAGGAACAAGGGCCAAACCAACCCCCCATTTATGGAATCGCCGAGCAAAAACATTTGACAACCTCCTAGAAGCAGCTTTTCTTGCCACCAGACCTTTCTCCATCAATTAGGAATCTGATGCCGTCACTAAACACATTCCTTGAATTGTAGCCATTTGTTGAGTGTTTTTTTTGGTGCCTAATCCGCATATATATCACCATTGCCCTTGATTTTCTTGACTGTATATCCCTAAAATGTCAACATACACACGTTTGATTTAGTTTACGAATATTTGTCAATGCCGAGAACCTCGATCAGAGAGTAAAAAAGGCGTAAGGTTCAGAATGGTGTAAAATTAAACTGGGATATACCGGGCTAGGATTCGAGTTACAGGAACATGGGTGAAACCAACCACCTAAGAATGCAATCGTCGAGCGAAAACACTTGACAATCTCCTAGAAGCAGCTTTTCTTGCCACCAGAACTTTCTCCATCAATTAGGAATATGATGCCGTCATTAAACACATTCCTTAAATTGTAGCCATTTGTTGAGTGTTTTTTTTGGTGTCTAATCCGCATATATATCACCATTGCCCATGATTTTCTTGACTGTATATCTCTTAAATGTCAACATATACAAGTGTGATTTAGTTTACGAAGATTTTTCAATGCCGAGAACCTCGATCAGAGACTAAAAAAGGCGTAAGGTTCCCAATGTTGTAAAATTAAAATGGGATATACCGGGCTAGGATTTGAGTTACAGGATCAAGGGCCAAACCAACCACCCAAGAATGAAATCGTCTACCGAAAACACTTGACAACCTCCTAGAAGCAACTTTTCTTGCCACCAAACCTTTCTCCATCAATTAGGAATCTGATGTCGTCACTAAACACATTCCTTAAATTGTAGCCTTTTGTTGAGTGTTTTTTTTTGTGTCTAATCCGCATATATATCACCATTGCCCTTGATTTTCTTGACTGTATATCTCTTAAATGTCAACATATACACGTGTGATTTAGTTTACGAAGATTTTGCATTGTCGAGAACCTCGATCAGAGAGTAAAAAAGGCGTAAGTTCACAATGGTGTAAAATTAAAATGGGATATACTGGGGCTAGGATTCGAGTTACTGGAACAAGGGCCAAACCAACCACCCAAGAAATGGAATCGTCGAGCGAAAACACTTAACAACCTCCTAGAAGCAACTTTTCTTTCCACCAGACCTTTCTTCATCAATTACGAATCTGATGCCGTCACTAAACACATTCGTTAAATTGTATCCATTTGTTGAGTGTTCTTTTTTGGTGTCTAATTTGCATATATATCACCATTGCCCTTGATTTTCTTAACTGTATATCTCTTAAATGTCAACATATACACGTGTGATTTAGTTTACGAAGATTTTTAAATGCTGAGAACCTCAATCAGAGAGTAAAAAGGCATAAGGTTCACAATGGTGTAAAATTAAAATGCGATATACCGGGCTAGGATTCGATTTACCGGTGTTGCTGACAGAATTCATGTTGAAGCTGACGCTATCCAAAGACCAAAAGACTGTGAGATTCTGAAGACTAAAGTTTCGTTTGCAAGCTATTGTCAAGGGGGAGTTTGTTGGTGCATGTTATGTGACAACAGCGTTGGATTGGTCTTTGGATATTAAACGAGTTTGGGCTGCGAAGACTTATGAAGACTGAATAGAATTCGAGTTTGTTGAAGCCCAATCTAGTCCAAGTTTGTATCAAGTTAAGTCTATCTAGTTTAGCCCGAATTGTAAACAGAATTCGTATGGGCCGAGCCCAGTTCGAATTGCATGGTTGTGTGTATATAAACAACCTTTACCTAGAGTTTTAGGGTTAGACTTTTGGAGACTTTTAGGCAATTGAGAGAGAGTTCGAATACACAGATTATTGGCTGTGAGTTCGTGAAGATCTTGAGTGATTGTAAACGTTTTCGTTGGATAATCATAGAAGATCGGTTGGTAAATCGTCTTGTGTTCTTGTTTCTGTTTGAAAGGTTTATCAAGGGGATTCCGCACCCTTGGTAGATTGTCAGTTTTGTTACGATCCACACGGGATAGGGACCTACAATTGGTATCAGAGCATTTGCTCTTGTGTACGGTTCAAAACTGATATTACAGATTCAAGGATTGTGTTCGTGTTTGAAGATTTTCGGATTCTGTGTGAAGAACATCGAAGAACAGTAAAAAATTGTGAGTGTTTGATTCGTTTTGGTTATTGATCTGATTTGTTTGCTTGTTTTTAGGAGTTTCAGTTGGAAAGTTATCAATCAGAGGATTCGTTGGTGTAAAAGGTGCTGATTTTTCGAGATTTTGATTGGAAAATAGCTGGTCTCGACTCGAAACTGTAGTCTCGACTTGTGCTGATTTTACTCGCAACCGTGGTCTCGACTCGCAACCGTGGTCTCGAGTTGTGCTGATTTGACTCGCAACAGTGGTTTCGACTCGCAACAGTGGTTTCGACTCGTAACTAGTGGTCTCAGTTTGTGCTGATTTGACTCGCAACAGTGGTCTCGACTGGACTGTGTGGTCTCGATTGGACTGAGTAGTTGCAAGTTTGAAAGTGGTGGAATTTTTCTAGGCAATCGTAGGAAAAATTTCACAGTTTCGTGTTTAGATATTTATCCGTAACTCATCTGGACAAACCGGTTGCACCGTTGGACTCCTTGGATTTTTAGGGGAAAAAAAAAACAGGTTTCGGACTAAAATTGTAATCGTAATCTCAAGACGAATATAACGGTATAAATTTAGTAAAAACAGGTTTTAGACATTATATATCATTGGAATCGTAATCTCAAGACGAATCTAACGGTATAAATTTAGTAAAAACAGGTTTCGGACTAAAATTGTACGGTTTAACCAGTCTGCTTAAGTTAAAATGTCGAACATGTCTAAATTGAACGAGCTTTTAAGGATGGAACACGAGGTAGGCACAACGAACAAACCACCTAAGATGATGAAGGTGGAGAATTACTTGACATGGAAGGATAGGTTTCAATCCTTTATTGAATATCAGGACACACGCATGTGGATTTTTATTGAAGATGGGTACACAAACCCTACACATGACTTTGAAGGCAGACCGTGTGTCACAGCCTATGTGAACATGCAAGAAAATGATAAAAGGATGTATGAGGCTGAAAAAAAAGCCTTGGCAGCTATCAAGATGTCCCTACCTGATAGCATCAAACACACCTTTAAGAAGTACACTACTTCAAAAGAAATGTGGGATGCATTAGAGAAGAGATATGAAGGGAATTCTGATGTCAAGAAGAACAAAATTGATCTACTGAAGAAGCAGTTTGCTGTGTTCAAGTACATGAAAAATGAGTCACTTGAGGACGTTATTACTTGATACTACCATCTGATGTCAGAATTGGACAATTATGATATAGATTGCTATTCTGACATAGAGAAAAATGACAAGCTGCTTGATGCTCTGCCTGCTAAATGGGATATTTACACTCTCATGATAAAGGGAGAAGCTGATTATGAAACAAAGGAACTGGAAGAAGTAGTTGGAAAGCTAAGAGCTTATGAGCTCAGCATGAAGAAGAAGGACACTGGATATGATCAGGTTCAAGATCCAGGGATTTACAATGGGCTTACATCTTCTTCATCTCACGATGCTTCTAGCGACTCTGCCACTGCTTTTCTCTCGCGTGAAACTGAGCAGGTCACAGTAAATGAGGATGGTGATGTATGTTTTGTAGCTGCTTCAGGAGGATCAACTGGAGCTAAGAGAACATCAACTGCTAAGCAAAGTAGTAGTTCAAAGTCAATGCCAATGAGTGTCAAGTCTGCTGAAGAACATCTTGCTCTACTTGCTTCATTTGTTGCTTCTTACGAGAACTACATTCAGGGGAAGATATCTGATCCTGCCGTTTTAGATGAAGATTACGATCAGATTGACCCTGATGATCTTGAAGATATGGATTTGCAATGGCAAATGGCCATGATTACTAGAAGGGTGAAGAGGTTCATGAATAGAACTGGAAGGAAATTTGTAGGGAAAACTGTTGGTTTTGACAAGACCAAAGTGAGGTGCTTTAACTGTCAAAGTTATGGTCATTTTCCTAGGGAATGTCAGAAACAAAAGAATGAAACCTCAAGTCAGAGTTCAAACAATAGAAATTCATCAAACAACTCTAACTCAAGAGCGCTGATCTCTACCGCACGAGAAGGTTCATATGACTGGAGTATTCACTTGGAAAATGATGAGAATGTCACTCAAGCATTTATGGCAGAGATTGTTCCCGTTGATGAAGCTGAAGCTAACATGAATGCTGAAGTTGAGAAGAAAAGTGAAGCTGAGGTAGATAAGGCTGATCAGACAACAGATGCTGAAAAAGGAAAGCCAAAGTCTGAGCATGAAATGGATGATGAAAAGGAAGCAGATGAGAAAGATGAAATCATCAAAAGAATGGAAGCTCAACTTGCTGCTCTTATGGCCAACTCAGACAAATCGACTGGAGAGGTAAGTAACTCTGCTACTTCTGTTTGCTTAAAGTGTCGTGAATTACAGGGTGAAGTTGACAGGTTGTCAACTCAAAACAAAAGTCTGGTGAGCGAAATATCTAACGTAAAAGAATCAAATTTCTTTGCAAAAAGAAATGAATCATCATATTTGAAAAAGATAAAAGGCTATGAAGCTGAAATTGAAGTTTTAACCTGTAAACTAAACGAAAAACTTCAAGTCATAGACTTAGCTCATGACATGATGGCTGAGAAAACAAAAGAAATTTCTGAAAAATGCAAAGAGTTGTCAGATGCACAACTCAAAATTGTTGAACTCGAAAATAAATTAGGTCAATTCAGGGATTCTACTTTTGTTATGAAACACATGATGGGTGGGTTAAAGAAGAGTAATGACAAGACAAGTGTGGGATTCAAGGGCTTCAATGAAGTTCCACCTCCTCTTAGTCATGACTATTCTTTCTTACCTGATGAAGATGAGTTCACAGACTTTCTGTCAACATCACCAAGTAGTTTCACATCTAGTCAAGGTGATGTGTTTGAAGATAATGATGCTAAGAAGGTCAATAACAGCAAACCTGTTTTGAAAAAGAAAAATTCAAATCCTACGAATAAAAATCCAACTTTTGTTAAAAAGGTTAATTTTGTTCAAGGAAGTGATATGAAAAACGAAACAGCTGTTATAGAAAATGAATCAAATGTAGAGTTTGCTAAAAACAAAAACATAGAAAATCTTGAAACTAAGCAAACTGAACCAAATCCTTCTAAGGCATCATCATCTAAACCAGAATCTAGTTCAAAGGCTTTAGCTAAGAAGTCTTCGAATAAGAGATCGTGCTTCAAATGTCACACCAAGGGACATGTAGCTAGCTGCTGTCCTAACAAAAAGGTTGAAGCACAAGTTAGTGAGAAACAAAGAGGGAAATCACCAGAGAAGAAAGGTGATAATGAGGAGAAAGTCTCAAGTTCTCCAAAGCAATCTGCTCCAAAGCAACAATCGGGTGTTGCTGGTGGTGTAGATAAGGCTGAAAAAGGAACTCCACAAGTTCCTCGTTTTCAAAGAAATCAACCAAGATTTCAGCCTGAATCTACATCAGGCAGATATGAAAGACCAAGAAGTAGTTCACCAAGAATGAACAACCAAAATTCAAATAATTTTAGAAGTCAAGGTCAATATCAAAATCGATACCAAAATAATGGTTGTCGAAATTTTTATAACAATGGCTTTCGAAATTACAACAATCAAGGTTCTTGGAATCAAAATCAAAGTTTTCAAAGGTCACATAGTCCAAACACAAACAGGTACCCTCAGGACCAGAGACCTTATGGAAATCATGCCCCATTTCCATCAACAGGCCCAAGATCCAAGACTCCACCTAGGAGTGATGGATACTGGATGGATGTTCCTGTAGTTGATGAATCTGGAAGACCCAAGACCATTAAGGCTTGGGTCCCCCAAGCTAACTAATCCTTTGGTTGGTGTGTGCAGGAGCTGCTAAGGAGGATTATCAACTTATGGTATGTTGATAGTGGCTGCTCTAGGCACATGACGGGGGATGCGAGGTTGTTTTCTGAATTTGAAGAATATGATGGTGGACATGTAAATTTTGCTGGTGCTAAAGGTGGTAGGATAACTGGTCGAGGAAAAGTGACGAATGGGAAGATCACTTTGGACAAAGTGAACTATGTTGAGCAGCTTAAACACAATCTGATGAGCGTGTCACAAGTCTGCGACAAGGGTCACTCGGTCCATTTTACAAATACTGAGGCATTGGTGTTGAAACCGGGTTTGGTTATTCCGGACGATTGGATAGTTATGCGTGCACCAAGGAAAAATGATACTTATGTCATGGACATGGGTGCCAAGGATCCAACTGATGCGGTGGCGTGTTTACTGTCAAAAGCATCTGAAGCTGAATCTATGTTGTGGCACAGACGCATGGCCAACATTCACTATCGCAAAATGAATTATATCATAAAAATGAGCTAGTGAAAGGGGTTCCATTGCTGAGGTTTCAAGTGGAAGATAAATGTCTTCCATGTCAAAAGGGAAAACAACACAAGAAACCTCATAAGTCTAAAACAGTAAATTCCATTAATGCCCCTTATGAATTACTTCACATGGATTTATTCGGTCCAGTGAACGTGAGGAGCATAGGTGGAAAGTACTACTGTCTGGTTGTCACTGATGATTACTCACGTTATTCATGGGTTTTCTTTTTAGGTACAAAAGATGAAATAGCAGAGATGTTGATAGATCTTTTTACAAAATTGGAAAACGTCCATGATGCAAGGATCAAGAGGATAAGGAGTGATAATGGCACAGAGTCCAAGAATCAGATTCTGGATCTCTACTGTCTTCGAAAGGGAATAGAACATCAATATTCAGCTCCTTATACTCCTCAACAGAATGGAGTCGCTGAGAGGAAAAACAGGACGTTGATTGAAGCCGCTAGGACTATGCTTTCAGATTCAAAGCTACCAGTTCTTTTCTGGGGAGAAGCTGTGAATACAGCTTGCTATGTCCTAAACAAAGTTTTAACCATTAAACGTTTTAACAAAACTTGTCATGCGTTGATGTTTAACGAAAAACCAAACTTAACAGGCTTTGAACCATTTGGATTACCCTGCACCATTGTGCGAAACAAAGATAAACAAAAATTCGGTGAGGTGGCTGACGAAGGCTACTTTCTGGGTTACGTGCCTGGCACACCGAATAAAAGGGTTTTTAATCTCAGAACTGGTAAAATTGAGGTTGTTTTTAATGTGGAAATTACTTCCTACAAACCTCAACAATCAACGAGTGGTCCTGCTATACTGTATGATTATGAAAGTGTGTTTAAATCATTTAATATTCCTGAGGTTTCTGATGCAGATGATTCTCAGCTGATTCAAACAGTGGTATGTGAAGACGATGAAGGCGAATTCATGCCTAGATCGAATGTTGATATTTCAGATGCTCCGGAAATTTCCCAAGGTGCTGCTGATCCTGATTCAAGTGATAGTGACTCTGAACCTATTCAGGGGGAGGAGTTTGTTAATCCGTTTGCAAATCAGAATATTCAGGGGGAGGTTGGATCAAACCTGGGTGATAATCTTGAAGTTGATGCAGTTGCTTCTACACGAGCAAATAGAGATCATCCAGTTGACATGATACTTGGAGATCCTACTGCAGGTGTTCAGATGAGAAGAAGCATAGCAGCGAATTCTGGGTTATTTGTTTCGATTGAGAAGACTGGGATAGTGAATGAATGCTTGTATAGTTGCTTTATTTCCCAAGAGGAGCCGAAGAACATTCACATGGCTTTTAAAGACAATTCATGGGTTGAAGCTATGCAAGAAGAATTGGCCCAGTTTGCGAAGTTGAAGGTTTGGGAGTTAGTGGACCTTCCTAAAGGTGAAAGAGAGATTGGCACTAAGTGGGTGTTTAAGTGCAAGAAGGATGATAGAGGTATTGTCACGCGCAACAAGGCTCGGTTAGTGGTAAAAGGGTTCAATCAGCAAGAAGGGATATATTATAATGAAGTGTTTGCACCAGTGGCAAGGTTGGAGGCAATTTGTTTGTTTCTAGCTTTCGCTTCATTCAAGGGCTTTAAAGTTTTCCAACTAGACGTGAAGAGTGCATTTCTTTACGGGAAAGTCCAAGAAGTGGTGTATGTCTCACAGCCAGATGGGTTTGTTGATCCAGACTATCCAGATCGAGTTTACAAACTTGATAAGGCTTTATATGGGTTACATCAAGCTCCTAGGGCGTGGTACGAGACACTGTCTACACATCTGATCAAGAATGGTTTTGAGAGAGGTCAGATTGACAGTACACTGTTCATCAAGAGAAAGAAGGAAGATTTTCTGCTGGTACAGGTATATGTGGATGACATCATCTTTGGGTCATCAGATGAGAACATGTGTAAGGAGTTTGAACAGGTGATGAAGAGTAAGTTTGAAATGAGTTCTATGGGTGAGCTGTCTTACTTTCTGGGATTACAAGTTGAACAGAAGGAGGATGGGATGTTTATTCATCAAACAAAGTATGTGTATGACATTTTGGATCGGTTCAAAATGAATGATTGCTCTACTTTCAACACACCCATTTGCGAAAATCACAATCTCGGCCCAGATCATGAAAGTACTGAAGATGTTGATCCTACTCAATACAGGGCGATGATTGGTTCTCTAATGTACTTGACTGCTTCAAGACCTGACATCATATTTGCCGTATGCTTGTGTGCCAGATATCAGGCGAATCCGAAAGAGTCACACATGAAAGCAGTGAAGCGTATTCTTCGTTACTTGAAGGGGAAACCTAAACTTGGGTTATGGTATCCAGCTGATAGTGATTTGAGGTTCATTGCTTACACTGATTCAGACTTTGGAGGATGCAAATCAAACAGAAAGTCTACAACAGGTGGTTGTCAGTTCTTAGGAGGCAGGATCGTGTCTTGGCAATGCAAGAAGCAATCCTGTGTGTCTACATCTACGTGTGAAGCTGAATATATTGCTGTGGGTAGCTGTTGCTCTCAGGTTCTCTGGATTCAACAGCAGATGCGCAATTACGGTTTGGATTTCACTCGTACTCCTATTATGATAGATAATAATGCCACCATATCAATCACAAACAATCCCGTAAAGCACAGTAGAACTAAACATATTGACATACGTCATCACTTTATACGGGATTGTGCTGAAAAACGACTAATTGAATTGCACCGAGTCGACACAGAAGATAACCTTGCTGATCTTTACACAAAAGCTTTTGATCGAGCTCGCTTTGAACACTTAGTCGAACTCAACGGGATGAGGAATCCTGAATAACTGGTTTTTCATAAGAATTTTGTAAATAGTTTACTGCTTTTTCAAAAATCAAAAATACAAAAACATTGAAAAATCAAAAACATAAAAAAAATAGAAAATCAAAAATGAGTTTTCACTGTGTGAAAAAGAAGAAATGATAGTTCATCAGCAAGTTAGACTGTCACACTCGAACTGAATTAAATTGCTTAAGTGTGATAGCAGTTTCATCATATGATGTACCAGTAGGCAAAAGCATGAAATAATCAACTTACCAATGTGATATAAACCTAAATGCACTGAGTATGAGTGGGGAACACATCAGTGGTGTATGGTTTAATGACCTTAAATCTTGCGTTGATAGATTGCCAAAATCTGAAGTTTTGGGTCTTTCTACTGTTATTTCATCTGGGGATATCTTGGCTGTCATTCTGTTTACAACTAAAATTGTACATGACCCCAGGAAAGAAAGTCACTTGGAATTAGCTCATTTCTATTTGAATGTCTGTATCTTGTCCCGATACACACAATTTTGATCTGATTCTGAAATCTTCTCTGAAAAAAGTCGTGTACCTCCTCTGCTGCATCCAGATATATGCTGACCTGGAGGTGCTAGGCAACGACAGCTTCTGCTGCATCCAGATACATGCTGACCTAGCTGTACGTTGTCGCACTATAGATCTAATACACCCGAAAGAGGCCCTCAAGTGCCCAAATGAAACCCAATAAACCTATATCAAACTGAGAAAACTCATTTGATCTGTATATTATACCATCTCTCCTAAAGATCTATTATGTTCTCTTCTCAACCTATTCCCAGTTAAGATTTCAGAAATCTGGATTGGACTTGTGAAATATGTGGTAAGGAAGATACTTGCATGATAGAGTGTGTTGTTGATATTTCCAGGATTTGATTAGTATTTATTTGGGTGTTCATTGTTAAGCAATCAAAACATGATTATATGCAGACCTAGACATTGTTATGATATCTTAAAGGATGAAATCAGTATACTCACCTACTACGATGAATCTTTGTGCATACCTTGATCGTGGGGGTATATCCTGAAGTGGGACACACTAAATATATCAGAATAAAATTACCTTAACGTATCATACGGTAATGGTACTTGAAATGTTCATGCATTTTGTTTAGATGGACAAACATACTGGTAATCGTCTTGAACTGCTTTTCAAGAAAAATTAAATAAAGAATTATCTAATAGTGTTAAACAGTTTGATTGTGCTGATATGATCTTCTTACCGGTGATTCTCACAAAAACAGAGTGTTTATTGCTTTTCGTATTTATTTGCTTTCAGAAAATACAAAAATATAAAAATAGTGTTTTTTTTTCTATTTAAAATTCTTAATGTACGGAAAACTGTTATTCGTGGAGGAATTGTTACTGATAGGGGGAGACGGTGTTAGTAAGTGGGTTCAAAATTTTGAAATGATGCAGGTTATAAGGTGTTTGTTTAAAAATTGTTGCGTGTGGTGCTTAATTTGAAAATGCTTAATCTGTTATACAGTTTAACTATCTCTTGAATAATAATAATTCCTTAACTATGTTGAAAAATTCTTATGGTTTCTCGAGATGTTGGTTTTATAGTATACAGATTGAAGCAGTTTGTTGATGAGAAGTTGCTTTGAAGAGATGAGGAGTTTGTTGCTGCTTGGTAGAGTCCTCCTTCTACAATGCAGAATGGATGCTGTGAAGACTTATTACGAATGCTGAATAAAACTTGGAAGATTTGGTGATTGGATACATCAGCTTAGGGGGAGTCTGTTGCTGACAGAATTCATGTTGAAGCTGACGCTATCCAAAGACCAAAAGACTGTGAGATTCTGAAGACTAAAGTTTCCTTTGCAAGCTATTGTCAAGGGGGAGTTTGTTGGTGCATGTTATGTGACAACAGCGTTGGATTGGTCTTTGGATATTAAACGAGTTTGGGCCGCGAAGACTTATGAAGACTGAATAGAATTCGAGTTTGTTGAAGCCCAATCTAGTCCAAGTTTATATCAAGTTAAGTCTATCTAGTTTAGCCCGAATTGTAAACAGAATTCGTATGGGCTGAGCCCAGTTCGAATTGTATGGTTGTGTGTATATAAACAACCTTTACCTAGAGTTTTAGGGTTAGACTTTTGGAGACTTTTAGGCAATTGAGAGAGAGTTCGAATACACAGATTATTGGCTGTGAGTTCGTGAAGATCTTGAGTGATTGTAAACGTTTTCGTTGGATAATCATAGAAGATCGGTTGGTAAATCGTGTAGGATCGTGTTTGCAATCCGAATGAGTCGGTTTAGAGAAGTTCTATCAAATACAGGTGCGGAAAACAAGTATTTGACTATAATACAGCTGAATCTTCACTTTAACACTGATTATATTGATATCTGAAACACAAATACAATCAGTTCTCACACCGGCAGCACTTCGGTATGGAGTCACTCAAATGATACTCTATGATTTCGCTTGACACTGAACTCCTATATATAGAGTATGAGATTTCGCTTCAGAAAGACTCAAGTGAAATCTTATCATGTTGATTTCGCTTGAGGCTTCAAGCGAAATCTCAAACACAAAACATAACTTCAAACGAATTCATCTAACTTTCTCACAAAATCTCATTCTACGAGCCCTGATCTATTCTAACTAGTCTAAGACTCGATACAAGACGAAGTCGACAGATGTAGTGCACCAACAGACTCCCCCTCAGATGTTGACGAGTCGACTATCGAGTCACACCAATACTGTGTCTTCACATCTTCATTCTTGATCAGTCTCCGGGCTTTACTTTTTCAATCAGCATCAACAGACTTCCCTTTATAATGTGCTGGCATTTCTTTAGTTCTTCAGCGTCATCTGCTTCAGGATCATTGTCTGACTTTCACAATTTTGGCTTTTCAGAATCATCACTTCTCAAACTTTAATCTGCATAAACTCTACCTCACAATAAATTTTACAATTTACACATTTCAAACATATAAACTTTCACTAATTCAAACTCTTCTCTAAAAACCTAATCAAAATGATCTTTCAATCTGATAAACCACTTGAAGTTTTGACAAAAATAATCAGTTTTGAACACAAACTCCCCCTAAAATCATACTCATCATGTTTAGCACTCAGAATTTTGAAAATCAGCTTTTCAATACCAGTTGTCGAAAATCTTTTTGTGTTTTTCAAAATTTTATACTAAAATACACTAAAAATCTTTTTGAAATTTTGAATAGAATGAAATGCAGTAAAGAAATATTTACAGACAATATTTTTGTGAATTTGTGTAAGAGGATCATATCAGTTTTTGAGACATATCATCAACACCGTTAAGCTTCATTTCATTTTAAGCTCTAAACGATTCACGTTGATTGACGATATTGTTGTCCACTTAAACTCAATCTAAAAACTTTCAATCTGCTTACCGATACTTTAAGGTATATTTAGATAGCACTAAATTCTTATGGACCCCACGATCTCAGCATATCCCCTCATCATGCAATACACTAACTCAAGTAATGCCTTTAAACTTTTATCAACTGTGATTTGTGCGAAAACAAAGCAGAATGTTTAAACATTAACAATCAGGTCAATACTTCCGTATACACAGAGAAAGTCCAATGTTTAAACAAAATAAGAAAAATAAAACAAGTTGAAGTTGTTTAGGCTTTAACCACCAGGTCGATACTCCCGTATACGCAGAGGTGATCCAAAGCTTAAACGAAACACCAAAGAAAATAAAGCAGAACGTTTAGGCAACAACATCCAGGTCGATACTCACGTATACGCAGAGGATGTCCGATGCTTAAACAAAATAAAGAAATAAAACAAGTTTAAATCTTTGCAAAATAAAATGCACAATCACAGCGACTTTTTAGCAAAGTTGTGAAAGTTCACAAACTTAACCAGTTTTTATACTTTTGGCATTCAGCAATTACTGAGTAGGCACACAGTCAAGAAGGACAAAACTAAGTACTATGCTTTCAACCATGTTTCCCACTAGAACTAGGCTTTTTGCTTTAGGTTTGTATCGTTATCGCAAATCTACTAGTCTAGCTGAGCCTATCTTCACATCTTTAGTGAGACCGTTTATCACATTTTATCTTTCCATTTCTTTAGCATGCTGTGATAGTCCACTGATGTACTATCATTTCCTCTATTTGACAACAAAACTCATTTTTGATTTTATCATGTTTTTGACTTTTTCAAATTTTCAAATGTTTTTGGATTTTTCTGAAATTTTCTACTCCCCCTAAAATGCAAACACATGTTAGGAAATTTGAAAACAAACTGTACAAACAAAATTGACAACCGATATCAAATCACCTCAATTCGCCATTCACTTGGCATAAACAATCAGAACTCCCCCTCACAACAAACTATTTTCCCATCGATTTCAAAACACTTAAGTTTGTTTTAATCAAATGGTTTTTCCGGAAAATAAGTTTTGTTGATTTTATCACTTGTAAAGTTAGGGGTTTGGTTCACCACATTGTTTTTTAACCACTTGTAGAAAATCAGATACAACTTAATGTCCCTGATTTACCACTTGTACGAAAAACACAATCAAATACAAAGAATGATGCCGATTCCTGATCCACGATTACCAACTTGGGATCTCCGGCAAGTCCACAGACTCATTGTTCATAGTATGAACCATCCCAGTCACGAACTAGAGATGGTTCAACTTTCTCCTTCATCGTCTTCTTCTCGTAAAACTCCTTCACTCCTTTGACCTTCCTGTCAATCATTTTTCCAAACATGTTATGGATTTTGGAGTTAAAAACCTTTTCTACATCAAATTCCTTTTTGTCATCATAAAATTGGTTTGAAATCTCAACTTTACCAATTTTCTTTTTATAATTTTCAGCCCGAAGTAATGGAAAATTATCATCATTCACACTCGGTATTGAGTTATCACCTTTTACCTCAACCTGTGGCTCAACTGACTTTATGGAATCAGTTTCATCGCCAGAAGATAGCTCCTCTGATTTTGACCCATCAGAATCATCGCTAGAACTATCAACAGACTTCTTAACAACCCATTTCTGGTTGTCAAGATTTCCTCTTTTCTTGTAAAACCTGTTTGAACTTTCACCAATTTCAAAAGTCGAATTTTTGAACAATTTAGTTCTGTCAATTGGTGGTTCAAACACAACTTCTTTTTCTTTCTGTTTATGAGAAACTCCCTGTTTTAATGGTATTGCCTTAAAACAATCTCTGGCAATATGTCCAACAGTGTTGCATTGGAAACAGGTTCTCGTATCTTTCCTTTGTCCAGCAAACTTCATCTCTTCTTGCTTCGTTGCAAGAAACTCACTATTTGACTGCCTCCAAAACTTTTTCTTTTCTTCCTCATCTCTTGATGTACCTGAAACAAATGTCATCTTTTCTTTAAAATCACGAACATATGTTTCATTTTTCTGTTTTTCTGTTGGAGTAAAACCAAGACCTTTCTTTTTGAAATTACGGTTAGGGTTTGGTTTCTTATGAAATTCAGAACCAGAACTGTAACCTTTTTTCTTGTTTAGTCTTTGTTGTACTCTTGAGGTGTATTTTTTAGGTTTATCAATAAGATTTACATCTTTTAATTCAGAAAAATTGATTTCTGTTAATTTGAAAATCTTTTTGATCATCTCAGTTTTTACACCTCTTAATGGAAATTCCTCATCAGAATATAATTTGTCGGAATCATTCAATGTATATGCAACTTTGAATGTTTCGTCACTCAAATTAGATTTTGATAACAGGAATTCTTTGTTGTAAACCCTTTTAACTGAAGAATTTTGACTGTTGACCGTCAAACTCGAACTTTCAGAACCAGACTTTGACTCTGACTCTGACTTTGACTCCTCAGTTTCATCTTTATCCAACACCTGATCGACGACTTTCTTAATTAACTCGGACTCATGATCAGTGTCAGATGATGTAAACACGACATCAATATTTTCTGGCAAATTGACTGACGACTCCGACTCCCATTGTAAATTTGTTGCTTTTTCAACTTTTTCCTGATTTGGATTCCTGGGCAAATATCCATTTTCTAACGGAGGTGGACATTTGTTATAACTGACTTCTTGTTTCTTACCAGAATCCTTCTTGTCAGTCTTTTTCTTTGTATCATTCTTCTTCTTGTT
This sequence comes from Helianthus tuberosus, assembly GCA_030545235.1. Classification (NCBI taxonomy): domain Eukaryota; kingdom Viridiplantae; phylum Streptophyta; class Magnoliopsida; order Asterales; family Asteraceae; genus Helianthus; species Helianthus tuberosus. The sequence goes on along the minus strand of CM060387.1, from coordinate 39,666,676 downwards.
TTTCTTTTCTGGAGTCTTTTCTTCAGTCTCTTTTCCATCATCCTTCTTTTCTTCAGTTACTTCATCTTCTTCAAATGCCTTCATGCCTTCAACAGTTGGATAAATCCTGTCAATGACATAAGAAGTACATGAGTAACTTTTCAACAAACGATTTACTCTTTCAGTCTCAATTCTCTGAGTTTCAAGTTTCTGCTCAAGCACAGCACACTTCTCGATGTAGTTGTTCACCACTTTTTGCTTCGTCATAAAAGCTCCTTGAAGTGTTTTCATCGCTGTTGCTTGTTCTTCACAAGTTAAATTGTATTGGTTCATTGCTTTGTTCAGTACATCATAAGATTCCTTCAAACTATTCAAGTTATAGATCAGTGTACTGTTCTGCTTCTTCACAGCTTCACAGTTTTCACACTTCACTGGAATCTTCTTTGCATCAACTTCATCTTCAACTTTGAACTTTGCAACTTCAACCTTTACTTTCCTTTTGGTCACTGGAATTTCTTCGTCATCACTACTTACTGGAGTTTTGATCTTTTTCTTCTTCTTTTTAACCTTTTCATCTTCACTGTCACTTTCAGCAAGCAGTTTCATATCAGCTTTGAATTTTCTCGCCCAATACTCACGATCATCATCACTATCTTCTTCAACTTTGGCAACAAAAGCTGTATAAGCTTTGTTTTGATCAGGAATATAGTTATCCCAATTGAAATTCTCCCAGCTAAAACCCTCGGGTAGTTTTTCATCATCTTGATCTATTATCAATGCACTACCATCAGCTCTCTTTGAAGAATTTTGATCAACCGCACAAGCTCTTTTTCCAGAATCTTCAATTACATATCTTCCATGCGCAGTTTGTGCCTGATGTTGTTGTTGTTGAGGTGGTTGTTGAGCAACTTGATGGTAAATGGCCTTTCGATAGTAATCATTGTTGTTGTTGAACGGATTTTGAGCTCCACTTGCTTCGCGGTTTTTACACTCCCTCTTGAAGTGTCCTTTCTCCCTACAACGAAAACAAGTGACTTTAGATTTGTCAAAACCTAAAGTAGAATTACCAGCCTCACGAAGATCATCTCTTCCAGTGATTTGTTTGAATTTCTCAGCTCTTCTCAACACACTGGCTAAGCACCATTTTATGTCCATCAGTTCCATTTCTTCAGCATTGATCTGGTCGTAATCTTCCTTTGTCAGCATTGGATTCCCGATTCGACCTGCAACAAAACTACCATAAGATTCAAGAACAGTTCCCAATAAAGACATATGGCTTTTAGCAATTTCTACTGAATAGTCTTCATCATTTTCCAAATTCAATACAATGTTGCACTGAATCTTTTTTCCATTCTTTGTTGCTGAAATGTTTGGATCGAAAGACGGAAATGATGTGAAACTTGTTTTGCTGTTTGATCCTGATGATGAACTTCCAGGAGAATTTTTGGCATTGTAAGCAGTTTCTATTTTTGGAGATAAATTTGTAGACTTCTCATTCACTCCTGCTTTGTAATACAACCCAATATCCTGTTCACCATCGAAATCTTTCATTCGAATAATCTTTCGTTGCTCCATTTCTTGAGCTTCCAGCTTCTCAATGAATTTGCTGAGTGTCAAACTGCTAAAGCCTTTCTTGTTTCTAAGCATCATGAGATATGTGCCCCAAGTCTCATGTGGTAATGCATCAGCAAGTTTTTCTATCAACTCTTCGTTGTCTTTCTCAATACTCAATCTCTTCATGTTTGCTAGCAGATTGCAGTATCTTTCAATGATTTGTCTTGTATTTTCATTCTTCAACCCGCGAAACAAATCGAACTCTTTCTTCAGAAGTGACTTCTTGTTCTTTATCATTTCTTGACTACCAACAAATTTTGATCTTAAAGCTTTCCAAATCGAGTAGGAAGTTCCGTTATGTTGTAATAACACCAAGATGTCTTCTTTCACAGCTTGTTGTAGAAGACTCAGCATCATTTTCTCATCTTTGTATTTCTTTCTAGCATCGGCAGTTAGATCTTTAATCGGAACCACTTCTTCATCATCATTTGTCGGTCGAATATACTTTGTCTCGACACATTCCCACGCATCCAAGTAGTTTGCTTGCACCCAATTCTCGAAACGACCTTCCCAACCCTTATATTCCTCAATGTTCATTAGTTTGGGCGGCTTTTGCATCGTCCCTGTTTCGTTTTCCATCAATGTGTTCTGTGTAATACTGATCGGGGTAGCCGGGGTAGCAAACGCGTTGTAAAAATCTTCGTCCATTTTTCGAAATTCAAAAATTTCACACAACAATGAGTTCAAGCGAAATCACCAAGTCAATCACAGTTCAAGCGAAATGGTCACTTTGTAGCTTTCAAGCGAACTAGTCAAGTGAACAGTCTTTGAAGCGAAAATGTCAAACTGGTTGGTTGAAGCGAAAACCTTGAAGCGAATCTATCAACTCTTTGAAGCGAAATTGTTCAAGCGAAATTTACAATTAATAATCTCTGAAGCGGAATCGTTGAAGCGACAGCATTGAAGCGAAATAGTTGAAGTGACAGCTCTTGAAGCGAAATAGAAATCTACTTGAAGCGAAATCAAGGTATCGCTTTGAATTTCAAGCGAAATCTTCTAAAGAAAAACTGATATGTTCAAGCGAAATCCATTCGGATGTTTGTTTCTGATAGTTTTACGTCGAATTTTGCAATGAAACTTTCAAGGGTTTGTTATCTTGTACTTTTATACAATCTGTGAGAAATTGGATAGGTTTTGACCGTAAAATCTTTCTGAACTGAGAAAAGAAGGTGTAGAAGTAAGAGAACGATGTTAATTTCAGCTGAAATCTTGCAGAACTCCTCAACTGGCTCTGATACCAATTGTAGGATCGTGTTTGCAATCCGAATGAGTCGGTTTAGAGAAGTTCTATCAAATACAGGTGCGGAAAACAAGTATTTGACTATAATACAGCTGAATCTTCACTTTAACACTGATTATATTGATATCTGAAACACAAATACAATCAGTTCTCACACCGGCAGCACTTCGGTATGGAGTCACTCAAATGATACTCTATGATTTCGCTTGACACTGAACTCCTATATATAGAGTATGAGATTTCGCTTCAGAAAGACTCAAGCGAAATCTTATCATGTTGATTTCGCTTGAGGCTTCAAGCGAAATCTCAAACACAAAACATAACTTCAAACGAATTCATCTAACTTTCTCACAAAATCTCATTCTACGAGCCCTGATCTATTCTAACTAGTCTAAGACTCGATACAAGACGAAGTCGACAGATGTAGTGCACCAACAAATCGTCTTGTGTTCTTGTTTCTGTTTGAAAGGTTTATCAAGGGGATTCCGCACCCTTGGTAGATTGTCAGTTTTGTTACGATCCACACGGGATAGGGACCTACAACCGGGACAAGGGGCAAACCAACCACAGAAGAATGGAATCGTCGAGCAAAAACACTTGACAACCTCCAAGAAGCAGCTTTTCTTGCCACCAGACATTTCTCCATCAATTAGGAATCTGATGCCGTCACTAAACACATTCCTTAAATTGTAGCCATTTGTTGAGTGTTTTTTTGTGTTTAATCCGCATATAAATGACCATTTCCCTTGATTTTCTTGACTGTATATCTCTTAAATGTCAACATATACACGTGTGATTTAGTTTATGACGATTTTTCAATGCCGAGAACCTCGATCAGAGAGTAAAAAAGGCGTAAGTTTCACAATGGTGTAAAATTAAAATGGGAAATACCGGGCTAGGTTTCGAGTTACAGGATCAAGGACCAAACCAACCACTTAAGAATGGAATCGTCGAGCGAAAACACTTGACAACCTCCTAAGCTTTTCTAGCCACTAGACCTTTCTCCATCAATTAGGAATCTGATGCCGTCACTAAACACATTCCTTAAATTGTAGCCATTTGTTGAGTGTTTTTTTTGGTGTCTAATCCGCATATATATCACCATTGCCGTTGATTTTCTTGACTGTATATCTCTTAAATGCCAACATATACACGTGCGATTTAGTTTGCGAAGATTTTTCAATGCCGAGAACCTCGATCCGAGAGTAAAAAAGGAGAAAGGTTCACAATGTTGTAAAATTAATGGTGTATACCAGGCTAGGATTCGAGTTACAGGAACAAGGGCCGAACCAACCCCCCATTTATGGAATCGCCGAGCGAAAACACTTGACAACCTCCTAGAAGCAGCTTTTCTTGCCACCAGACCTTTCTCCATCAATTAGGAATCTAATGCCGTCACTAAACACATTCCTTAAATTGTAGCCATTTGTTGAGTGTTTTTTTTGGTGTCTAATCCCCATATATATCACCATTGCCCTTGATTTTCTTGACTGTATATCCCTAAAATGTCAACATACACACGTGTGATTTAGTTTACGAATATTTGTCAATGTCGAGAACCTCGATCAGAGAGTAAAAAAGGCGTAAGGTTCACAATGGTGTAAAATTAAACTGGGATATACCGGGCTAGGATTCGAGTTACAGGAACATGGGCGAAACCAACCACCTAAGAATGGAATCGTCGAGCGAAAACACTTGACAATCTCCTAGAAGCAGCTTTTCTTGCCACCAGACCTTTCTCCATCAATTAGGAATATGATGCCGTCATTAAACACATTCCTTAAATTGTAGCCATTTGTTGAGTGTTTTTTTTGGTGTCTAATCCGCATATATATCACCATTGCCCTTGATTTTCTTGACTGTATATCTCTTAAATGTCAACATATACAAGTGTGATTTAGTTTACGAATATTTTTCAATGACGAGAACCTCGATCAGAGACTAAAAAAGGCGTAAGGTTCCCAATGTTGTAAAATTAAAATGGGATATATCGGGCTAGGATTTGAGTTACAGGATCAAGGGCCAAACCAACCACCCAAGAATGAAATCGTCTACCGAAAACACTTGACAACCTCCTAGAAGCAGCTTTTCTTGCCACCAAACCTTTCTCTATCAATTAGGAATCTGATGTCGTCACTAAACACATTCCTTAAATTGTAGCCTTTTGTTGAGTGTTTTTTTTTTGTGTCTAATCCGCATATATATCACCATTGCCCTTGATTTTCTTGACTGTATATCTCTTAAATGTCAACATATACACGTGTGATTTAGTTTACGAAGATTTTTCATTGTCGAGAACCTCGATCAGAGAGTAAAAAAGGCGTAAGGTTCACAATGGTGTAAAATTAAAATGGGATATACTGGGGCTAGGATTCGAGTTACTGGAACAAGGGCCAAACCAACCACCCAAGAAATGGAATCGTCGAGCGAAAACACTTAACAACCTCCTAGAAGCAACTTTTCTTGCCACCAGACCTTTCTTCATCAATTACGAATCTGATGCCGTCACTAAACACATTCGTTAAATTGTATCCATTTGTTGAGTGTTTTTTTTGGTGTCTAATCTGCATATATATCACCATTGCCCTTGATTTTCTTAACTGTATATCTCTTAAATGTCAACATATACACGTGTGATTTAGTTTACGAAGATTTTTAAATGCTGAGAACCTCAATCAGAGAGTAAAAAGGCGTAAGGTTCACAATGGTGTAAAATTAAAATGCGATATACCGGGCTAGGATTCGATTTACCGGGACAAGGGGCAAACCAACCACCGAAGAATTGAATCGTCGAGCAAAAACACTTGACAACCTCCAAGAAGCAGCTTTTCTTGCCACCAGACATTTCTCCATCAATTAGTAATCTGATGCCGTCACTAAACACATTCCTTAAATTGTAGCCATTTATTGAGTGTTTTTTTTGTGTTTAATCCGCATATAAATGACCATTTCCCTTGATTTTCTTGACTGTATATCTCTTAAATGTCAACATATACACGTGTGATTTAGTTTATGACGATTTTTCAATGCCGAGAACCTCGATCAGAGAGTAAAAAAGGCGTAAGTTTCACAATTGTGTAAAATTAAAATGGGAAATACCGGGTTAGGATTCGAGTTACATGATCAAGGACCAAACCAACCACCTAAGAATGGAATCGTCGAGCGAAAACACTTGACAACCTCCTAAAAGCAGCTTTTTCTAGCCACTAGACATTTCTCCATCAATTAGGAATCTGATGCCGTCACTAAACACATTGCTTAAATTGTAGCCATTTGTTGAGTGTTTTTCTTGGTGTCTAATCCGCATATATATCACCATTGCCGTTGATTTTCTTGACTGTATATATCTTAAATGTCAACATATACACGTGTGATTTAGTTTGCGAAGATTTTTCATTGCCGAGAACCTCGATCCGAGAGTAAAAAAGGCATAAGGTTCACAATGTTGTAAAATTAATGGTGTATACCTGGCTTGGATTCGAGTTACAGGAACAAGGGCCGAACCAACCCCCCATTTATGGAATCGCCGAGCGAAAACACTTGACAACCTCCTACAAGCAGCTTTTCTTGCCACCAGACCTTTCTCCATCAATTAGGAATCTGATGCCGTCACTAAACACATTCCTTAAATTGTAGCCATTTGTTGAGTGTTTTTTTTGGTGTCTAATCCGCATATATATCACCATTGCCCTTGATTTTCTTGACTATATATCCCTAAAATGTCAACATACACACGTGTGATTTAGTTTACGAATATTTGTAAATGCCGAGAACCTCAATCAGAGTGTAAAAAAGGCGTAAGGTTCACAATGGTGTAAAATTAAAATGGGATATACCGGGCGAGGATTCGAGTTACCGGATCAAGGGCCAAACCAACCACCCAAGAATGGAATCGTCGAGCGTAAACACTTAACAACCTCCTAGCAGCAGCTTTTCTTGCCACCAGACCTTTCTCCATCAAATAGGAATATGATGCCATCACTAAACACATTCCTTAAATTGTATCCATTTGTTGAGTGTTTTTTTTTGGTGTCTAATTCGCGTATAGATCAATATTGCCCTTGATTTTCTTGACTATATATCTCTTAAATGTCAACATATACACGTGTGATTTAGTTTACGAAGATTTTTCAATGCCGAGAACCTCGATCAGAGAGTAAAAAAGGCGTAAGAGTCACAATGGTGTGAAATTAAAATGGGATATACCGGGCTAGGATTCGAGTAACAGGAACAAGGGCCAAACCAACCACCCAAGAATGGAATCGTTGAGGGAAAACACTTGACTACCTCCTATAAGCAGCTTTTCTTGCCACTAGACCTTTCTCCATCAATTAGGAATCTGATGCCGTCACTAAACACATTCCTTAAATTGTAGTCATTTGTTGAGTGTTTTTTTGTCTAATCTGCAAATATATTACCATTGCACTTGATTTTCTTGACTGTATATCTCTTAAATGCATATATATCACCATTGCCCTTGATTTTATTGATGTATATCTCTTAAATGTCAACATATACACGTGTTATTTAGTTTACGAAGATTTTTCAATGCCGAGAACCTCGATCAGAGAGTAAAAAAGGCGTAAGGTTCACAATGGTGTAAAATTAAAATGGGATATACCGGGGTAGGATTCGAGTTACAGGAACAAGGGCCAAACCAACCACCCAAGAATGGAATCGTTGAGCGAAAACACTTGACACCCTCCTAGAAGCAACTTTTCTTGCCACCAGACCTTTCTCCATCAATTAGGAATATGATGCCGTCACTAAACACATTCCTTAAATTATAGCCATTTGTTGAGTGTTTTTTTTGTGTCTAATCCGCATATATATCACCATTGCCCTTGATTTTCTTGACTATATATCTGTTAAATGTCAACATATACATATGTGATTTAGTTTACGAAGATTTTTCAATGCCGAGAACTTCGACCAGAGAGTAAAAACGGCGTAAGGTTCACAATGGTGTAAAATTAAAATGGGATATACAGGGCTAGGATTCGAGTTACAGGAATACTGGCTAATACAACCACCTAAGAATGGAATCGTCGAGCGAAAACACTTGACAACCACCTAGAAGCAGCTTTTCTTGCCACCAGACCTTTCTCCATCAGTTAGGAATCTGATGCCGTCACTAAACACATTCCTTAAATTGAAGCCATTTGTTGAGTGTTTTTTTTTGTGTTTAATCCGCATATATGTCACCATTGCCCTTGATTCTCTTGACTGTATATCTCTTAAATGTCAACATATACACGGATGATTTAGTTTATGAAGATTTTTCAATGCCGAGAACCTCGATCAGAGAGTAAAAAAGGCGTAAGGTTCACAATGGTGTAAAATTAAAATGGGATATACCTCGTGTGAATTAGTTACAGGAACAAGGGCCAAACTAACCACCCAAGAATGGAATCGTCGAGCGAAAAAACTTGACAACCTCCTAGAAGCTGCTTTTCTTGCCACCAGACCTTTCTCCATCAATTAGGAATCTGATGTCGTCACTAAACATATTCCTTAAATTGTAGCCATTTGTTGAGTGTTTTTTTTGGTGTCTAATCCGCATATATATCACCCTTGCCCTTGATTTTCTTGATGTATATCTCTTAAATGTCAACATATACACGTGTGATTTAGTTGACGAAGATTTTTCAATGCCGAGAACCTCGATCAGAGAGTAAAAAAGGCGTAAGGTTCACAATGGTGTAAAATTAAAATGGGATATACCGGGCTAGGATTCGAGATACAGGAACAAGGGCCAAACAAACCACCCAAGAATAGAATCGTCGAGCGAAAACACTTGACAACCACCTTGAAGCAGCTTTTCTTGCCATCAGACCTTTCTCCATCAATTAAGAATATGATGCCGTCACTAAACACATTCCTTAAATTATAGCCATTTGTTGAGTGTTTTTTTGGTGTCTAATCCGCATATATATCACCATTGCCCTTGATTTTCTTGATGTATATCTCTTAAATGTCAACATATACACGTGTGATTTAGTTTACGAAGATTTTTCAATGCCGAGAACCTCGATCAGAGAGTAAAAAAGGCGTAAGGTTCACAATGGTGTAAAATTAAAATGGGATATACCTTGCTAGGATTCGAGTTACAGGAACAAGGGCCAAACCAACCACCCAAGAATGGAATCGTCGAGCGAAAACACTTGACAACCTTCTAGAAGCAGCTTTTCTTGCCACCAGACATTTCTCCATCAATTAGGAATCTGATGCCGTCACTAAACATATTCCTTAAATTGTAGCCATTTGTTGAGGGTTTTTTTTGGTGTCTAATCCGCATATATATCACCATTGCCCTTGATTTTCTTGACTGTATATCTCTTAAATGTCAACATATACACATGTGATTTCGTTTACGAAGATTTTTCAATGCCGAGAACCTCGATCAGATAGTAAAAAAGGCGTAAGGTTCACAATGGTGTAAAATTAAAATGGGATATACCGGGCTAGGATTCGAGATACAGGAACAAGGGTCAAACCAACCACCCAAGAATAGAATCGTCGAGCGAAAACACTTGACAACCACCTAGAAGCAGCTTTTCTTGCCATCAGACCTTTCTACATCAATTAGGAATCTAATGCCGTCACTAAACACATTCCATAAATTGTAGCCATTTGTTGAGTGTTTTTTTGTGTCTAATCCGCATATATATCACCATTTCCCTTGATTTTCATGATTGTGTATCTCTTAAATGTCAAGATATACACGTGTGATTTAGTTTACGAAGATTTTTTAATGCTGAGAACCTCGATCAGAGAGTAAAAAAGGCGTAAGGTTCACAATGGTGTAAAATTAAAATGGGATATACCTTGCTAGGATTCGAGTTACAGGAACAAGAGTCAAACCAACAACCCAAGAATGGAATCGTCGAGCGAAAACACTTGACAACCTCCTAGAAGCAGCTTTTCTTGCCACCAGACCTTTCTCCATCAATTAGGAATCTGATGCCGTCTCTACACATATTCGTTAAATTGTAGCCATTTGTTGAGGGTTTTTTTTGGTGTCTAATCCGCATATATATCACCATTGCCCTTGATTTTCTTGACTGTATATCTCTTAAATGTCAACATATACACATGTGATTTCGTTTACGAAGATTTTTCAATGCCGAGAACCTCGATCAGATAGTAAAAAAGGCGTAAGGTTCACAATGGTGTAAAATTAAAATGGGATATACCGGGCTAGGATTCGAGATACAGGAACAAGGGTCAAACCAACCACCCAAGAATGGAATCGTCGAGCGAAAACACTTGACAACCACCTAGAAGCAGCTTTTCTTGCCATCAGACCTTCTCCATCAATTAGGAATCTATTGCCGTCACTAAACATATTCCATAAATTATAGCCATTTGTTGAGTGTTTTTTTTTTTTTGTGTCTAATCTGCATATATATCACCATTGCCCATGATTTTCTTGGCTGTATATCTCTTAAATGTCAACAAATACACGTGTGATTTTGTTTACGAAGATTTTTCATTGCCGAGAACCTCGATCAGAGAGTAAAAAAGGCGTATGGTTCACAATGGTGTAAAACTAAAATGGGATATACCTTGCTAGGATTCGAGTTACAAGAACAAGGGCCAAACCAACCACCCAAGAATGGAATCGTCGAGCGAAAACACTTGACAACCTCTTAGAAGCAGCTTTTCTTGCCACCAGACCTTTCTCCATCAATTAGGAATCTGATGCCGTCACTAAACATATTCCTTAAATTGTAGCCATTTGTTGAGTGTTTTTTTTGGTGTCTAATCCGCATATATATCACCATTGCCCTTGATTTTCTTGACTGTATATCTCTTAAATGTCAACACATACAAGTGTGATTTAGTTTACGAAGATTTTTCAATGCCGAGATCCTCGATCAGAGAGTAAAAAAGGCGTAAGGTTCACAATGGTGTAAAATTAAAATGGGATATACCGGGCTAGGATTCGAGATACAGGAACAAGGGTCAAACCAACAACCCAAGAATAGAATCGTCGAGCGAAAACACTTGACAACCACCTGAAGCAGCTTTTCTTGCCATCAGACCTTTCTACATCAATTAGGAATCTAATGCCGTCACTAAACACATTCCATAAATTGTAGCCATTTGTTGAGTGTTTTTTTGTGTCTAATCCGCATATATATCACCATTGCCCTTGATTTTCATGACTGTGTATCTCTTAAATGTCAAGATATACACGTGTGATTTAGTTTACGAAGATTTTTTAATGCTGAGAACCTCGATCAGAGAGTAAAAAAGGCGTAAGGTTCACAATGGTGTAAAATTAAAATGGGATATACCTTGCTAGGATTCGTGTTACAGGAACAAGAGTCAAACCAACAACCCAAGAATGGAATCGTCGAGCGAAAACACTTGACAACCTCCTAGAAGCAGCTTTTCTTGCCACCAGACCTTTCTCCATCAATTAGGAATCTGATGCCGTCTCTACACATATTCCTTAAATTGTAGCCATTTGTTGAGGGTTTTTTTTGGTGTCTAATCCGCATATATATCACCATTGCCCTTGATTTTCTTGACTGTATATCTCTTAAATGTCAACATATACACATGTGATTTCGTTTACGAAGATTTTTCAATGCTGAGAACCTCGATCAGATAGTAAAAAAGGCGTAAGGTTCACAATGGTGTAAAATTAAAATGGGATATACCGGGCTAGGATTCGAGATACAGGAACAAGGGTCAAACCAACCACCCAAGAATGGAATCGTCGAGCGAAAACACTTGACAACCACCTAGAAGCAGCTTTTCTTGCCATCAGACCTTCTCCATCAATTAGGAATCTATTGCCGTTACTAAACATATTCCATAAATTATAGCCATTTGTTGAGTGTTTTTTTTTTGTGTCTAATCTACATATATATCACCATTGCCCATGATTTTCTTGGCTGTATATCTCTTAAATGTCAACAAATACACGTGTGATTTTGTTTACGAAGATTTTTCATTGCCGAGAACCTCGATCAGAGAGTAAAAAAGGCGTATGGTTCACAATGGTGTAAAATTAAAATGGGATATACCTTGCTAGGATTCGAGTTACAGGAACAAGGGCCAAACCAACCACCCAAGAATGGAATCGTCGAGCGAAAACACTTGACAACCTCTTAGAAGCAGCTTTTCTTGCCACCAGACCTTTCTCCATCAATTAGGAATCTGATGCCGTCACTAAACATATTCCTTAAATTGTAGCCATTTGTTGAGTGTTTTTTTTGGTGTCTAATCCGCATATATATCACCATTGCCCTTGATTTTCTTGACTGTATATCTCTTAAATGTCAACACATACAAGTGTGATTTAGTTTACGAAGATTTTTCAATGCCGAGATCCTCGATCAGAGAGTAAAAAAGGCGTAAGGTTCACAATGGTGTAAAATTAAAATGGGATATACCGGGCTAGGATTCGAGATACAGGAACAAGGGTCAAACCAACCACCCAAGAATAGAATCGTCTAGCGAAAACACTTGACAACCACCTAGAAGCAGCTTTTCTTGCCATCGGACCTTTCTCCATCAATTAGGAATCTAATGCCGTCACTAAACACATTCCATAAATTGTAGCCATTTGTTGAGTGTTTTTTTTTGTGTCTAATCCGCATATATATCACCATTGCCCTTGATTTTCATGACTGTGTATCTCTTAAATGTCAACATATACACGTGTGATTTAGTTTACGAAGATTTTTCAATGCTGAGAACCTCGATCAGAGAGTAAAAAAGGCGTAAGGTTCACAATGGTGTAAAATTAAAATGGGATATACCTTACTAGGATTCGAGTTACAGGAACAAGAGTCAAACCAACAACCCAAGAATGGAATCGTCGAGCGAAAACACTTGACAACCTCCTAGAAGCAGCTTTTCTTGCCACCAGACCTTTCTCCATCAATTAGGAATCTGATGCCGTCTCTACACATATTCCTTAAATTGTAGCCATTTGTTGAGTGTTTTTTTTTTGGTGTCTAATCCGCATATATATCACCATTGCCCTTGATTTTCTTGACTGTATATCTCGTAAATGTCAACATATACACGTGTGATTTAGTTTACGAAGATTTTTCAATGCCGAGAACCTCGATCAGAGAGTAAAAAAGGCGTAAGGTTCACAATGGTGTAAAATTAAAATGGGATATACCGGGCTAGGATTCGAGATACAGGAACAAGGGTCAAACCAACCACCCAAGAATGGAATCGTCGAGCGAAAACACTTGACAACCACCTAGAAGCAGTTTTTCTTGCCATCAGACCTTCTCCATCAATTAGGAATCTATTGCCGTCACTAAACATATTCCATAAATTATAGCCATTTGTTGAGTGTTTTTTTTTTGTGTCTAATCTGCATATATATCACCATTGCCCATTATTTTCTTGGCTGTATATCTCTTAAATGTTAACAAATACACGTGTGATTTTGTTTACGAAGATTTTTCATTGCCGAGAACCTCGATCAGAGAGTAAAAAAGGCGTATGGTTCACAATGGTGTAAAACTAAAATGGGATATACCTTGCTAGGATTCGAGTTACAGGAACAAGGGCCAAACCAACCACCCAAGAATGGAATCGTCGAGCGAAAACACTTGACAACCTCTTAGAAGCAGCTTTTCTTGCCACCAGACCTTTCTCCATCAATTAGGAATCTGATGCCGTCACTAAACATATTCCTTAAATTGTAGCCATTTGTTGAGTGTTTTTTTTGGTGTCTAATCCGCATATATATCACCATTGCCCTTGATTTTCTTGACTGTATATCTCTTAAATGTCAACACATACAAGTGTGATTTAGTTTACGAAGATTTTTCAATGCCGAGATCCTCGATCAGAGAGTAAAAAAGGCGTAAGGTTCACAATGGTGTAAAATTAAAATGGGATATACCGGGCTAGGATTCGAGATACAGGAACAAGGGTCAAACCAACCACCCAAGAATAGAATCGTCGAGCGAAAACACTTGACAACCACCTAGAAGCAGCTTTTCTTGCCATCAGACCTTTCTACATCAATTAGGAATCTAATGCCGTCACTAAACACATTCCATAAATTGTAGCCATTTGTTGAGTGTTTTTTTTGTGTCTAATCCGCATATATATCACCATTGCCCTTGATTTTCATGACTGTGTATCTCTTAAATGTCAACATATGCACGTGTGATTTAGTTTACGAAGATTTTTCAATGCTGAGAACCTCGATCAGAGAGTAAAAAAGGCGTAAGGTTCACAATGGTGTAAAATTAAAATGGGATATACCTTGCTAGGATTCGAGTTACAGGAACAAGAGTCAAACCAACAACCCAAGAATGGAATCGTCGAGCGAAAACACTTGACAACCTCCTAGAAGCAGCTTTTCTTGCCACCAGACCTTTCTCCATCAATTAGGAATCTGATGCCGTCTCTACACATATTCCTTAAATTGTAGCCATTTGTTGAGTGTTTTTTTTTGGTGTCTAATCCGCATATATATCACCATTGCCCTTGATTTTCTTGACTGTATATCTCGTAAATGTCAACATATACACGTGTGATTTAGTTTACGAAGATTTTTCAATGCCGAGAACCTCGATCAGAGAGTAAAAAAGGCGTAAGGTTCACAATGGTGTAAAATTAAAATGGGATATACCGGGCTAGGATTCGAGATACAGGAACAAGGGTCAAACCAACCACCCAAGAATGGAATCGTCGAGCGAAAACACTTGACAACCACCTAGAAGCAGCTTTTCTTGCCATCAGACCTTCTCCATCAATTAGGAATCTATTGCCGTCACTAAACATATTCCATAAATTATAGCCATTTGTTGAGTGTTTTTTTTTGTGTCTAATCTGCATATATATCACCATTGCCAATGATTTTCTTGGCTGTATATCTCTTAAATGTCAACAAATACACGTGTGATTTTGTTTACGAATATTTTTCATTGCCGAGAACCTCGATCAGAGAGTAAAAAAGGCGTATGGTTCACAATGGTATAAAACTAAAATGGGATATACCTTGCTAGGATTCGAGTTACAGGAACAAGGGCCAAACCAACCACCCAAGAATGGAATCGTCGAGCGAAAACACTTGACAACCTCTTAGAAGCAGCTTTTCTTGCCACCAGACCTTTCTCCATCAATTAGGAATCTGATGCCGTCACTAAACATATTCCTTAAATTGTAGCCATTTGTTGAGTGTTTTTTTTGGTGTCTAATCCGCATATATATCACCATTGCCCTTGATTTTCTTGACTGTATATCTCTTAAATGTCAACATATACAAGTGTGATTTAGTTTACGAAGATTTTTCAATGCCGAGATCCTCGATCAGAGAGTAAAAAAGGCGTAAGGTTCACAATGGTGTAAAATTAAAATGGGATATACCGGGCTAGGATTCAAGATACAGGAACAAGGGTCAAACCAACCACCCAAGAATAGAATCGTCGAGCGAAAACACTTGACAACCACCTAGAAGCAGCTTTTCTTGCCATCAGACCTTTCTCCATCAATTAGGAATCTAATGCCGTCACTAAACACATTCCATAAATTGTAGCCATTTGCTGAGTGTTTTTTTTTTGTGTCTAATCCGCATATATATCACCATTGCCCTTGATTTTCATGACTGTGTATCTCTTAAATGTCAACATATACACGTGTGATTTAGTTTACGAAGATTTTTCAATGCCGAGAACCTCGATCAGAGAGTAAAAAAGGCGTAAGGTTCACAATGGTGTAAAATTAAAATGGGATATACCGGGCTAGGATTCGAGATACAGGAACAAGGGTCAAACCAACCACCCAAGAATGGAATCGTCGAGCGAAAACACTTGACAACCACCTAGAAGCAGCTTTTCTTGCCATCAGACCTTCTCCATCAATTAGGAATCTATTGCCGTCACTAAACATATTCCATAAATTATAGCCATTTGTTGAGTGTTTTTTTTTTTGTGTCTAATCTGCATATATATCACCATTGCCCATTATTTTCTTGGCTGTATATCTCTTAAATGTCAACAAATACACGTGTGATTTTGTTTACGAAGATTTTTCATTGCCGAGAACCTCGATCAGAGAGTAAAAAAGGCGTATGGTTCACAATGGTGTAAAACTAAAATGGGATATACCTTGCTAGGATTCGAGTTACAGGAACAAGGGCCAAACCAACCACCCAAGAATGGAATCGTCGAGCGAAAACACTTGACAACCTCTTAGAAGCAGCTTTTCTTGCCACCAGACCTTTCTCCATCAATTAGGAATCTGATGCCGTCACTAAACATATTCCTTAAATTGTAGCCATTTGTTGAGTGTTTTTTTTGGTGTCTAATCCGCATATATATCACCATTGCCCTTGATTTAATTGACTGTATATCTCTTAAATGTCAACACATACAAGTGTGATTTAGTTTACGAAGATTTTTCAATGCCGAGATCCTCGATCAGAGAGTAAAAAAGGCGTAAGGTTCACAATGGTGTAAAATTAAAATGGGATATACCGGGCTAGGATTCGAGATACAGGAACAAGGGTCAAACCAACCACCCAAGAATAGAATCGTCGAGCGAAAACACTTGACAACCACCTAGAAGCAGCTTTTCTTGCCATCAGACCTTTCTACATCAATTAGGAATCTAATGCCGTCACTAAACACATTCCATAAATTGTAGCCATTTGTTGAGTGTTTTTTTTGTGTCTAATCCGCATATATATCACCATTGCCCTTGATTTTCATGACTGTGTATCTCTTAAATGTCAACATATGCACGTGTGATTTAGTTTACGAAGATTTTTCAATGCTGAGAACCTCGATCAGAGAGTAAAAAAGGCGTAAGGTTCACAATGGTGTAAAATTAAAATGGGATATACCTTGCTAGGATTCGAGTTACAGGAACAAGAGTCAAACCAACAACCCAAGAATGGAATCGTCGAGCGAAAACACTTGACAACCTCCTAGAAGCAGCTTTTCTTGCCACCAGACCTTTCTCCATCAATTAGGAATCTGATGCCGTCTCTACACATATTCCTTAAATTGTAGCCATTTGTTGAGTGTTTTTTTTTTGGTGTCTAATCCGCATATATATCACCATTGCCCTTGATTTTCTTGACTGTATATCTCGTAAATGTCAACATATACACGTGTGATTTAGTTTACGAAGATTTTTCAATGCCGAGAACCTCGATCAGAGAGTAAAAAAGGCGTAAGGTTCACAATGGTGTAAAATTAAAATGGGATATACCGGGCTAGGATTCGAGATACAGGAACAAGGGTCAAACCAACCACCCAAGAATGGAATCGTCGAGCGAAAACACTTGACAACCACCTAGAAGCAGCTTTTCTTGCCATCAGACCTTCTCCATCAATTAGGAATCTATTGCCGTCACTAAACATATTCCATAAATTATAGCCATTTGTTGAGTGTTTTTTTTTGTGTCTAATCTGCATATATATCACCATGGCCAATGATTTTCTTGGCTGTATATCTCTTAAATGTCAACAAATACACGTGTGATTTTGTTTACGAAGATTTTTCATTGCCGAGAACCTCGATCAGAGAGTAAAAAAGGCGTATGGTTCACAATGGTGTAAAACTAAAATGGGATATACCTTGCTAGGATTCGAGTTACAGGAACAAGGGCCAAACCAACCACCCAAGAATGGAATCGTCGAGCGAAAACACTTGACAACCTCTTAGAAGCAGCTTTTCTTGCCACCAGACCTTTCTCCATCAATTAGGAATCTGATGCCGTCACTAAACATATTCCTTAAATTGTAGCCATTTGTTGAGTGTTTTTTTTGGTGTCTAATCCGCATATATATCACCATTGCCCTTGATTTTCTTGACTGTATATCTCTTAAATGTCAACACATACAAGTGTGATTTAGTTTACGAAGATTTTTCAATGCCGAGATCCTCGATCAGAGAGTAAAAAAGGCGTAAGGTTCTCAATGGTGTAAAATTAAAATGGGATATACCGGGCTAGGATTCGAGATACAGGAACAAGGGTCAAACCAACCACCCAAGAATAGAATCGTCGAGCGAAAACACTTGACAACCACCTAGAAGCAGCTTTTCTTGCCATCAGACCTTTCTACATCAATTAGGAATCTAATGCCGTCACTAAACACATTCCATAAATTGTAGCCATTTGTTGAGTGTTTTTTTTGTGTCTAATCCGCATATATATCACCATTGCCCTTGATTTTCATGACTGTGTATCTCTTAAATGTCAACATATGCACGTGTGATTTAGTTTACGAAGATTTTTCAATGCTGAGAACCTCGATCAGAGAGTAAAAAAGGCGTAAGGTTCACAATGGTGTAAAATTAAAATGGGATATACCTTGCTAGGATTCGAGTTACAGGAACAAGAGTCAAACCAACAACCCAAGAATGGAATCGTCGAGCGAAAACACTTGACAACCTCCTAGAAGCAGCTTTTCTTGCCACCAGACCTTTCTCCATCAATTAGGAATCTGATGCCCTCTCTACACATATTCCTTAAATTGTAGCCATTTGTTGAGTGTTTTTTTTTGGTGTCTAATCCGCATATATATCACCATTGCCCTTGATTTTCTTGACTGTATATCTCGTAAATGTCAACATATACACGTGTGATTTAGTTTACGAAGATTTTTCAATGCCGAGAACCTCGATCAGAGAGTAAAAAAGGCGTAAGGTTCACAATGGTGTAAAATTAAAATGGGATATACCGGGCTAGGATTCGAGATACAGGAACAAGGGTCAAACCAACCACCCAAGAATGGAATCGTCGAGCGAAAACACTTGACAACCACCTAGAAGCAGCTTTTCTTGCCATCAGACCTTCTCCATCAATTAGGAATCTATTGCCGTCACTAAACATATTCCATAAATTATAGCCATTTGTTGAGTGTTTTTTTTGTGTCTAATCTGCATATATATCACCATGGCCAATGATTTTCTTGGCTGTATATCTCTTAAATGTCAACAAATACACGTGTGATTTTGTTTACGAAGATTTTTCATTGCCGAGAACCTCGATCAGAGAGTAAAAAAGGCGTATGGTTCACAATGGTGTAAAACTAAAATGGGATATACCTTGCTAGGATTCGAGTTACAGGAACAAGGGCCAAACCAACCACCCAAGAATGGAATCGTCGAGCGAAAACACTTGACAACCTCTTAGAAGCAGCTTTTCTTGCCACCAGACCTTTCTCCATCAATTAGGAATCTGATGCCGTCACTAAACATATTCCTTAAATTGTAGCCATTTGTTGAGTGTTTTTTTTGGTGTCTAATCCGCATATATATCACCATTGCCCTTGATTTTCTTGACTGTATATCTCTTAAATGTCAACACATACAAGTGTGATTTAGTTTACGAAGATTTTTCAATGCCGAGATCCTCGATCAGAGAGTAAAAAAGGCGTAAGGTTCTCAATGGTGTAAAATTAAAATGGGATATACCGGGCTAGGATTCGAGATACAGGAACAAGGGTCAAACCAACCACCCAAGAATAGAATCGTCGAGCGAAAACACTTGACAACCACCTAGAAGCAGCTTTTCTTGCCATCAGACCTTTCTACATCAATTAGGAATCTAATGCCGTCACTAAACACATTCCATAAATTGTAGCCATTTGTTGAGTGTTTTTTTTGTGTCTAATCCGCATATATATCACCATTGCCCTTGATTTTCATGACTGTGTATCTCTTAAATGTCAACATATGCACGTGTGATTTAGTTTACGAAGATTTTTCAATGCTGAGAACCTCGATCAGAGAGTAAAAAAGGCGTAAGGTTCACAATGGTGTAAAATTAAAATGGGATATACCTTGCTAGGATTCGAGTTACAGGAACAAGAGTCAAACCAACAACCCAAGAATGTAATCGTCGAGCGAAAACACTTGACAACCTCCTAGAAGCAGCTTTTCTTGCCACCAGACCTTTCTCCATCAATTAGGAATCTGATGCCGTCTCTACACATATTCCTTAAATTGTAGCCATTTGTTGAGTGTTTTTTTTGGGGTCTAATCCGCATATATATCACCATTGCCCTTGATTTTCTTGACTGTATATCTCTTAAATGTCAACATATACACGTGTGATTTAGTTTACGAAGATTTTTCAATGCCGAGAACCTCGATCAGAGAGTAAAAAAGGCGTAAGGTTCACAATGGTGTAAAATTAAAATGGGATATACCGGGCTAGGATTCGAGATACAGGAACAAGGGTCAAACCAACCACCCAAGAATGGAATCGTCGAGCGAAAACACTTGACAACCTCTTAGAAGCAGCTTTTCTTGCCACCAGACCTTTCTCCATCAATTAGGAATCTGATGCCGTCACTAAACATATTCCTTAAATTGTAGCCATTTGTTGAGTGTTTTTTTTGGTGTCTAATCCGCATATATATCACCATTGCCCTTGATTTTCTTGACTGTATATCTCTTAAATGTCAACACATACAAGTGTGATTTAGTTTACGAAGATTTTTCAATGCCGAGATCCTCGATCAGAGAGTAAAAAAGGCGTAAGGTTCACAATGGTGTAAAATTAAAATGGGATATACCGGGCTAGGATTCGAGATACAGGAACAAGGGTCAAACCAACCACCCAAGAATAGAATCATCGAGCGAAAACACTTGACAACCACCTAGAAGCAGCTTTTCTTGCCATCGGACCTTTCTACATCAATTAGGAATCTAATGCCGTCACTAAACACATTCCATAAATTGTAGCCATTTCTTGAGTGTTTTTTTTGTGTCTAATCCGCATATATATCACCATTGCCCTTGATTTTCATGACTGTGTATCTCTTAAATGTCAACATATGCACGTGTGATTTAGTTTACGAAGATTTTTCAATGCTGAGAACCTCGATCAGAGAGTAAAAAAGGCGTAAGGTTCACAATGGTGTAAAATTAAAATGGGATATACCTTGCTAGGATTCGAGTTACAGGAACAAGAGTCAAACCAACAACCCAAGAATGTAATCGTCGAGCGAAAACACTTGACAACCTCCTAGAAGCAGCTTTTCTTGCCACCAGACCTTTCTCCATCAATTAGGAATCTGATGCCGTCTCTACACATATTCCTTAAATTGTAGCCATTTGTTGAGTGTTTTTTTTGGGGTCTAATCCGCATATATATCACCATTGCCCTTGATTTTCTTGACTGTATATCTCGTAAATGTCAACATATACACGTGTGATTTAGTTTACGAAGATTTTTCAATGCCGAGAACCTCGATCAGAGAGTAAAAAAGGCGTAAGGTTCACAATGGTGTAAAATTAAAATGGGATATACCGGGCTAGGATTCGAGATACAGGAACAAGGGTCAAACCAACCACCCAAGAATGGAATCGTCGAGCGAAAACACTTGACAACCTCTTAGAAGCAGCTTTTCTTGCCACCAGACCTTTCTCCATCAATTAGGAATCTGATGCCGTCACTAAACATATTCCTTAAATTGTAGCCATTTGTTGAGTGTTTTTTTTGGTGTCTAATCCGCATATATATCACCATTGCCCTTGATTTTCTTGACTGTATATCTCTTAAATGTCAACACATACAAGTGTGATTTAGTTTACGAAGATTTTTCAATGCCGAGATCCTCGATCAGAGAGTAAAAAAGGCGTAAGGTTCACAATGGTGTAAAATTAAAATGGGATATACCGGGCTAGGATTCGAGATACAGGAACAAGGGTCAAACCAACCACCCAAGAATAGAATCATCGAGCGAAAACACTTGACAACCACCTAGAAGCAGCTTTTCTTGCCATCGGACCTTTCTACATCAATTAGGAATCTAATGCCGTCACTAAACACATTCCATAAATTGTAGCCATTTCTTGAGTGTTTTTTTTTGTGTCTAATCCGCATATATATCACCATTGCCCTTGATTTTCATGACTGTGTATCTCTTAAATGTCAACATATGCACGTGTGATTTAGTTTACGAAGATTTTTCAATGCTGAGAACCTCGATCAGAGAGTAAAAAAGGCGTAAGGTTCACAATGGTGTAAAATTAAAATGGGATATACCTTGCTAGGATTCGAGTTACAGGAACAAGAGTCAAACCAACAACCCAAGAATGTAATCGTCGAGCGAAAACACTTGACAACCTCCTAGAAGCAGCTTTTCTTGCCACCAGACCTTTCTCCATCAATTAGGAATCTGATGCCGTCTCTACACATATTCCTTAAATTGTAGCCATTTGTTGAGTGTTTTTTTTGGGGTCTAATCCGCATATATATCACCATTGCCCTTGATTTTCTTGACTGTATATCTCGTAAATGTCAACATATACACGTGTGATTTAGTTTACGAAGATTTTTCAATGCCGAGAACCTCGATCAGAGAGTAAAAAAGGCGTAAGGTTCACAATGGTGTAAAATTAAAATGGGATATACCGGGCTAGGATTCGAGATACAGGAACAAGGGTCAAACCAACCACCCAAGAATGGAATCGTCGAGCGAAAACACTTGACAACCACCTAGAAGCAGCTTTTCTTGCCATCAGACCTTCTCCATCAATTAGGAATCTATTGCCGTCACTAAACATATTCCATAAATTATAGCCATTTGTTGAGTGTTTTTTTTGTGTCTAATCTGCATATATATCACCATTGCCAATGATTTTCTTGGCTGTATATCTCTTAAATGTCAACAAATACACGTGTGATTTTGTGTACGAATATTTTTCATTGCCGAGAACCTCGATCAGAGAGTAAAAAAGGCGTATGGTTCACAATGGTATAAAACTAAAATGGGATATACCTTGCTAGGATTCGAGTTACAGGAACAAGGGCCAAACCAACCACCCAAGAATGGAATCGTCGAGCGAAAACACTTGACAACCTCTTAGAAGCAGCTTTTCTTGCCACCAGACCTTTCTCCATCAATTAGGAATCTGATGCCGTCACTAAACATATTACTTAAATTGTAGCCATTTGTTGAGTGTTTTTTTTGGTGTCTAATCCGCATATATATCACCATTGCCCTTGATTTTCTTGACTGTATATCTCTTAAATGTCAACACATACAAGTGTGATTTAGTTTACGAAGATTTTTCAATGCCGAGATCCTCGATCAGAGAGTAAAAAAGGCGTAAGGTTCACAATGGTGTAAAATTAAAATGGGATATACCGGGCTAGGATTCGAGATACAGGAACAAGGGTCAAACCAACCACCCAAGAATAGATTCGTCGAGCGAAAACACTTGACAACCACCTAGAAGCAGCTTTTCTTGCCATCAGACCTTTCTCCATCAATTAGGAATCTAATGCCGTCACTAAACACATTCCATAAATTGTAGCCATTTGTTGAGTGTTTTTTTTGTGTCTAATCCGCATATATATCACCATTGCCCTTGATTTTCATGACTGTGTATCTCTTAAATGTCAACATATACACGTGTGATTTAGTTTACGAAGATTTTTCAATGCTGAGAACCTCGATCAGAGAGTAAAAAAGGCGTAAGGTTCACAATGGTGTAAAAGTAAAATGGGATATACCTTGCTAGGATTCGAGTTACAGGAACAAGAGTCAAACCAACAACCCAAGAATGGAATCGTCGAGCGAAAACACTTGACAACCTCCTAGAAGCAGCTTTTCTTGCCACCAGACCTTTCTCCATCAATTAGGAATCTGATGCCGTCTCTACACATATTCCTTAAATTGTAGCCATTTGTTGAGTGTTTTGTTTTGGTGTCTAATCCGCATATATATCACCATTGCCCTTGATTTTCTTGACTGTATATCTCGTAAATGTCAACATATACACGTGTGATTTAGTTTACGAAGATTTTTCAATGCCGAGAACCTCGATCAGAGAGTAAAAAAGGCGTAAGGTTCACAATGGTGTAAAATTAAAATGGGATATACCGGGCTAGGATTCGAGATACAGGAATAAGGGTCAAACCGACCACCCAAGAATGGAATCGTCGAGCGAAAACACTTGACAACCACCTAGAAGCAGCTTTTCTTGCCATTAGACATTTCTCCATCAATTAGGAATCTAATGCCGTCACTAAACACATTCCATAAATTGTAGCCATTTGTTGAGTGTTTTTTTTGTGTCTAATCCGCATATATATCACCATTGCCCTTGATTTTCTTGACTGTATATCTCTTAAATGTCAACATATACACGTGTGATTTAGTTTACGAAGATTTTTCAATGCCGAGAACCTCGATCAGAGAGTAAAAAAGGAGTAAGGTTCACAATGGTGTAAAATTAAAATGGGATATACCTTGCTAGGATTCGAGTTACAGGAACAAGGGCCAAACCCACCACCCAAGAATGGAATCGTCGAGCGAAAACACTTGACAACCTCCTAGAAGCAGCATTTCTTGCCACCAGACCTTTCTCCATCAATTAGGAATCTGATGTCGTCACTAAACATATTCCTTAAATTGTAGCCATTTGTTGAGTGTTTTTTTTTTGTTGTCTAATCCGCATATATATCACCATTGCCCTTGATTTTCTTGACTGTATATCTCTTAAATGTCAACATATACACGTGTGATTTAGTTTACAAAGATTTTTCAATGCCGAGAACCTCGATCAGAGAGTAAAAAAGGTGTAAGGTTCACAATTGTGTAAAATTAAAATGGGATATATCGGGCTAGGATTCGAGATAGAGGAACAAGGGTCAAACCAACCACCCAAGAATGGAATCATCGAGCGAAAACACTTGACAACCACCTAGAAGCAGCTTTTCTTGCCTTCAGACCTTTCTCCATCAATTAGGAATCTAATGTCGTCACTAAACATATTCCTTAAATTGTAGCCATTTGTTGAGTGTTTTTTTTGGTATCTAATCCGCATATATATCACGATTGCCCTTGATTTTCTTGACTGTATATCTCTTAAATGTCAACATATACACGTGTGATTTAGTTTACGAAGATTTTTCAATGCCGAGAACCTCGATCAGAGAGTAAAAAAGGCGTAAGGTTCACAATGGTGTAAAATTAAAATGGGATATACCCTGCTAGGATTCGAGATACAGGAACAAGGGTCAAACCAACTACCCAGGAATGGAATCGTCGAGCGAAAACACTTGACAACCACTTAGAAGCAGCTTTTCTTGCCATCAGACCTTTCTCCATCAATTAGGAATCTAATGCCGTCACTAAACACATTCCATAAATTGTAGCCATTTGTTAAGTGTTTTTTTTTGTGTAATCTGCATATATATCACCATTGCCCTTGATTTTCTTGATTGTATATCTCTTAAATGTCAACATATACACGTGTGATTTAATTTACGAAGATTTTTCAACGCCGAGAACCTGGATCAGAGAGTAAAAAAGGCGTAAGGTTCACAATGATGTAAAATTAAAATGGGATATACATTGCGAGGATTCGAGTTACAGGAACAAGGGCCAAACCAACCACCCAAGAATAGAATCATCGAGCGAAAACACTTGACAACCTCCTAGAAGCAGCTTTTCTTGCCACCAGACCTTTCACCATCAATTAGGAATCTGATGCCGTCACTAAACATATTCCTTAAATTGTAGCCATTTGTTGAGTGTTTTTTTTTGTTGTGTCTAATCCGCATATATATCACCATTATCCTTGATTTTCTTGACTGTATATCTCTTAAATGTCAACATATACAGGTGTGATTTAGTTTACGAAGATTTTTCAATGCCGAGAACCTCGATCAGAGAGTAAAAAAGGCGTAAGGTTCATAATGGTGTAAAATTAAAATGGGATATACCGGGCTAGGATTCGAGATACAGGAACAAGGGTCAAACCAACCACCCAAGAATGGAATCATTGAGCGAAAACACTTGACAACCACCTGGAAGCAGCTTTTCTTGCAATCAGACCTTTCTCCATCAATTAGAAATCTAATGCCGTCACTAAACACATTCCATAAATTGTAGCCATTTGTTGAGTGTTTTTTTTGTGTCTAATCCGCATATATATCACCATTGCCCTTGATTTTCTTGACTGTATATCTCTTAAATGTCAACATATACACGTGTGATTTAGTTTACGAAGATTTTTCAATGCCGAGAACCTCGATCAGAGAGTAAAAAAGGAGTAATGTTCACAATGGTGTAAAATTAAAATTGGATATACCTTGCTAGGATTCGAGTTACAGGAACAAGGGCCAAACCAACCACCCAAGAATGGAATCGTCGAGCGAAAACACTTGACAACCTCCTAGAAGCAGCTTTTCTTGCCACCAGACCTTTCTCCATCAATTAGGAATCTGATGCCGTCACTAAACATATTCCTTAAATTGTAGCCATTTGTTGAGTGTTTTTTTTTGTTGTCTAATCCGCATATACATCACCATTGCCCTTGATTTTCTTGACTGTATATCTCTTAAATGTCAATATATACACGTGTGATTTAGTTTACAAAGATTTTTCAATGTCGAGAACCTCGATCAGAGAGTAAAAAAGGTGTAAGGTTCACAATTGTGTAAAATTAAAATGGGATATACCGGGCTAGGATTCGAGATACAGGAACAAGGGTCAAACCAACCACCCAAGAATGGAATCATCGAGCGAAAACACTTGACAACCACCTAGAAGCAGCTTTTCTTGCCATCAGACCTTTCTCCATCAATTAGGAATCTAATGCCGTCACTAAACATATTCCTTAAATTGTATCCATTTGTTGAGTGTTTTTTTTGGTATCTAATCCGCATATATATCACGATTGCCCTTGATTTTCTTGACTGTATATCTCTTAAATGTCAACATATACACGTGTGATTTAGTTTACGAAGATTTTTCAATGCCGAGAACCTCGATTAGAGAGTAAAAAAGGCGTAAGGTTCACAATGGTGTAAAATTAAAATGGGATATACCCTGCTAGGATTCGAGATACAGGAACAAGGGTCAAACCAACTACCCAGGAATGGAATCGTCGAGCGAAAACACTTGACAACCACTTAGAAGCAGCTTTTCTTGCCATCAGACCTTTCTCCATCAATTAGGAATCTAATGCCGTCACTAAACACATTTCATAAATTGTAGCCATTTGTTGAGTGTTTTTTTTTGTGTAATCTGCATATATATCACCATTGCCCTTGATTTTCTTGACTGTATATCTCTTAAATGTCAACATATACACGTGTGATTTCGTTTACGAAGATTTTTCAACGCCGAGAACCTGGATCAGAGAGTAAAAAAGGCGTAAGGTTCACAATGGTGTAAAATTAAAATGGGATATACATTGCGAGGATTCGAGTTACAAGAACAAGGGCCAAACCAACCACCCAAGAATGGAATCGTCGAGCGAAAACACTTGACAACCTCCTAGAAGCAGCTTTTCTTGCCACCAGACCATTCTCCATCAATTAGGAATCTGATGCCGTCAATAAACATATTCCTTAAATTGTAGCCATTTGTTGAGTGTTTTTTGTTGTTGTGTCTAATCCGCATATATATCCCCATTACCCTTGATTTTCTTGACTGTATATCTCTTAAATGTCAACATATACAGGTGTGATTTAGTTTACGAATATTTTTCAATGCCGAGAACCTCGATCAGAGAGTAAAAAAGGCGTAAGGTTCATAATGGTGTAAAATTATAATGGGATATACCGGGCTAGGATTCGAGATACAGGAACAAGGGTCAAACCAACCACCCAAGAATGGAATCATCGAGCGAAAACACTTGACAACCACCTAGAAGCAGCTTTTCTTGCAATCAGACCTTTCTCCATCAATTAGAAATCTAATGCCGTCACTAAACACATTCCATAAATTGTAGCCATTTGTTGAGTGTTTTTTTTTGTTGTCTAATCCGCATATATATCACCATTGCCCTTGATTTTCTTGACTGTATATCTCTTAAATGTCAACATATACACGTGTGATTTAGTTTACAAAGATTTTTCAATGTCGAGAACCTCGATCAGAGAGTAGAAAAGGTGTAAGGTTCACAATTGTGTAAAATTAAAATGGGATATACTGGGCTATGATTCGAGATACAGGAACAAGGGTCAAACCAACCACCCAAGAATGGAATCATTGAGCGAAAACACTTGACAACCACCTAGAAGCAGCTTTTCTTGCCATCAGACCTTTCTCCATCAAGTAGGAATCTAATGTCGTCACTAAACATATTCCTTAAATTGTAGTCATTTGTTGAGTGTTTTTTTTGGTATCTAATCCGCATATATATCACGATTGCCCTTGATTTTCTTGACTGTATATCTCTTAAATGTCAACATATACACGTGTGATTTAGTTTACGAAGATTTTTCAATGCCGAGAACCTCGATCAGAGAGTAAAAAAGGCGTAAGGTTCACAATGGTGTAAAATTAAAATGGGATATACCCTGCTAGGATTCGAGATACAGGAACAAGGGTCAAACCAACTACCCAGGAATGGAATCGTCGAGCGAAAACACTTGTCAACCACTTAGAAGCAGCTTTTCTTGCCATCAGACCTTTCTCCATCAATTAGGAATCTAATGCCGTCACTAAACACATTCCATAAATTGTAGCCATTTGTTGAGTGTTTTTTTTTGTGTAATCTGCATATATATCACCATTGCCCTTGATTTTCTTGACTGTATATCCCTTAAATGTCAACATATACACGTGTGATTTAGTTTACGAAGATTTTTCAACGCCGAGAACCTGGATCAGAGAGTAAAAAAGGCGTAAGGTTCACAATGGTGTAAAATTAAAATGGGATATACCTCGCTAGGATTCGAGTTACAGGAACAAAGGCCAAACCAACCACCCAAGAATGGAATCGTCGAGCGAAAACACTTGACAACCTCCTAGAAGCAGCTTTTCTTGTCACCAGACCTTTCTCCATCAATTAGGAATCTGATGCCGTCACTAAACATATTCCTTAAATTGTAGTCATTTGTTGAGTGTTTTTTTTGGTATCTAATCCGCATATATATCCCGATTGCCCTTGATTTTCTTGACTGTATATCTCTTAAATGTCAACATATACACGAGTGATTTAGTTTATGAAGATTTTTCAATGCCGAGAACCTCGATCAGAGAGTAAAAAAGGCGTAAGGTTCACAATGGTGTAAAATTAAAATGGGATATACCCTGCTAGGATTCGAGATACTGGAACAAGGGTCAAACCAACTACCCAGGAATGGAATCGTCGAGCGAAAACACTTGACAACCACTTAGAAGCAGCTTTTCTTGCCATCAGACCTTTCTCCATCAATTAGAAATCTAATGACGTCACTAAACACATTCCATAAATTGTAGCCATTTGTTGAGTGTTTTTTTTTTGTGTAATTTGCATATATATCACCATTGCCCTTGATTTTCTTGACTGTATATCTCTTAAATGTCAACATATACACGTGTGATTTAGTTTACGAAGATTTTTCAATGCCGAGAACCTCGATCAGAGAGTAAAAAAGGCGTAAGGTTCAGAATGGTGTAAAATTAAAATGAGATATACATTGCGAGGATTCGAGTTACAGGAACAAGGGCCAAACCAACCACCCAAGAATGGAATCGTCGAGCGAAAACACTTGACAACCTCCTAGAAGCAGCTTTTCTTGCCACCAGACCTTTCTCCATCAATTAGGAATCTGATGCCGTCACTAAACATATTCCTTAAATTGTAGCCAATTGTTGACTATTTTTTTTTTGTTGTGTCTAATCCGCATATATATCACCATTACCCTTGATTTTCTTGACTGTATATCTCTTAAATGTCAACATATACATGTGTGATTTAGTTTACGAAGATTTTTCAATGCCGAGAACCTCGATCAGAGAGTAAAAAAGGCGTAAGGTTCATAATGGTGTAAAATTAAAATGTGATATACCGGGCTAGGATTCGAGATACAGGAACAAGGGTCAA
Organism: Helianthus tuberosus; assembly: GCA_030545235.1. Classification (NCBI taxonomy): domain Eukaryota; kingdom Viridiplantae; phylum Streptophyta; class Magnoliopsida; order Asterales; family Asteraceae; genus Helianthus; species Helianthus tuberosus. The sequence goes on along the minus strand of CM060387.1, from coordinate 39,637,053 downwards.
AACAACCACCCAAGAATGGAATCATCGAGCGAAAACACTTGACAACCACCTAGAAGCAACTTTTCTTGCAATCAGACCTTTCTCCATCAATTAGAAATCTAATGCCGTCACTAAACACATTCCATAAAATGTAGCCATTTGTTGAGTGTTTTTTTTGTGTCTAATCCGCATATATATCACCATTGCCCTTGATTTTCTTGACTGTATATCTCTTAAATGTCAACATATACACGTGTGATTTAGTTTACGAAGATTTTTCAATGCCGAGAACCTCGATCAGAGAGTAAAAAAGGAGTAAGGTTCACAATGGTGTAAAATTAAAATGGGATATACCTTGCTAGGATTCGAGTTACAGGAACAAGGGCCAAACCAACCACCCAAGAATGGAATCGTCGAGCGAACACACTTGACAACCTCTTAGAAGCAGCTTTTCTTGCCACCAGACCTTTCTCCATCAATTAGGAATCTGATGCCGTCACTAAACATATTCCTTAAATTGTAGCCATTTGTTGAGTGTTTTTTTTTGTGTCTAATCCGCATATATATCACCATTGCCCTTGATTTTCTTGACTGTATATCTCTTAAATGTCAACATATACACGTGTGATTTAGTTTACGAAGATTTTTCAATGCCGAGAACCTTGATCAGAGAGTAAAAAAGGTGTAAGGTTCACAATTGTGTAAAATTAAAATGGGATATACCGGGCAAGGATTCGAGATACAGGAACAAGGGTCAAACCAACCACCCAAGAATGGAATCATCGAGCGAAAACACTTGACAACCACCTAGAAGCAGCTTTTCTTGCCATCAGACCTTTCTCCATCAATTAGGAATCTAATGCCGTCACTAAACATATTCCTTAAATTGTAGCCATTTGTTGAGTGTTTTTTTTTGTATCTAATCCGCATATTTATCACGATTGCCCTTGATTTTCTTGACTGTATATCTCTTAAATGTCAACATATACACGTGTGATTTAGTTTACGAAGATTTTTCAATGCCGAGAACCTCGATCAGAGAGTAAAAAAGGCGTAAGGTTCACAATGGGGTAAAATTAAAATGGGATATACCATGCTAGGATTCGAGTTATAGGAACAAGGGCCAAACCAACCACCCAAGAATGGAATCATCGAGCGAAAACACTTGACAACCTCCTAGAAGCCGCTTTTCTTGCCACCAGACCTTTCTCCATCAATTAGGAATCTAACGCCGTCACTAAACACATTCCATAAATTGTAGCCATTTGTTGAGTGCTTTTTTTTTTTTGTGTCTAATCTGCATATATATCACCATTGCCCTTGATTTTCTTGACTGTATATATCTTAAATGTCAACATATACACGTGTGATTTAGTTTACGAAGATTTTTCAATGCCGAGAACCTCGATCAGAGAGTAAAAAAGGCGTAAGGTTCACAATGGTGTAAAATTAAAATGGGATATACCGGGCTAGGATTCGAGATACAAGAACCAGGGTCAAACCAACCACCCAAGAATGGAATCGTCGAGCGAAAACACTTGACAACCACCTAGAAGCAGCTTTTCTTGCCATCAGACCTTTCTCCATCAATTAGGAATCTAATGCCGTCACTAAACACATTCCATAGATTGTAGCCATTTGTTGAGTGTTTTTTTTTGGTATCTAATCCGTATATATATCACCATTGCCCTTGATTTTCTTGACTGTATAACTCTTAAATGTCAACATATACACGTGTGATTTAGTTTACGAAGATTTTTCAATGCCGAGAACCTCGATCAGAGAGTAAAAAAGGCGTAAGGTTCACAATGGTGTAAAATTAAAATGGGATATACTTTGCTAGGATTCGAGTTACAGGAACAAGGGCCAAACCAACCACCCAAGAATGGAATCATCGAGCGAAAACACTTGACAACCTTCTAGAAGCAGCTTTTCTTGCCACCAGACCTTTCTCCATCAATTAGGAATCTGATGCCGTCACTAAACATATTCCTTAAATTGTAGCCATTTGTTGAGTGTTTTTTTTTGTGTCTAATCCGCATATATATCACCATTGCCCTTGATATTCTTGACTGAATATCTTAAATGTCAACATATACACGTGTGATTTAGTTTACGAAGATTTTTCAACGCCGAGAACCTCTATCAGAGAGTAAAAAAGGCGTAAGGTTCACAATGGTGTAAAATTAAAATGGGATATACCTTGCTAGGATTCGAGTTACAGGAACAAGGGCCAAACCAACCACCCAAGAATGGAATCATCGAGCGAAAACACTTGACAACCTCCTAGGAGCAGCTTTTCTTGCCACCAGACCTTTCTCCATCAATTAGGAATCTGATGCCGTCACTAAACATATTCCTTAAATTGTAGACATTTGTTGAGTGTTTTTTTTTTGGTGTCTAATCCGCATATATATCACCATTGCCCTTGATTTTATTGACTGTATATCTCTTAAATGTCAACATATACATGTGTGATTTTGTTTACAAATATTTTTCAATTCCGAGAACCTCGATCAGAGGGTAAAAAAGGCGTAAGATTCACAATGGTGTAAAATTAAAATGGGATATACCGCGCTGGGATTCAAGTTACAGGAACAAGGGCCAAACCAACCACCCAAGAATGGAATATTCGAACGAAAACACTTGACAACCTCCTAGAAGCAGCTTTTCTTGCCACCAGATATTTCTCCATCAATTAGGAATCCGATGCCGTCACAAAACACATTCCTTAAATTGTAGCCATTTGATGAGTGTTTTTTTATGTGTCTAATCCGCATATATATATATATATATATATATATATCACAATTGCCCTTGATTTTCTTGACTGTATATCTCTTAAATGTCAACATATACACGTGTGATTTAGTTTACGAAGATTTTTCAATGCCGAGAACCTCGATCAGAGGGTAAAAAAGGCGTAAGATTCACAATGGTGTAAAATTAAAATGGGATATACCGCGCTGGGATTCAAGTTACAGGAACAAGGGCCAAACCAACCACCCAAGAATGGAATCATCGAGCGAAAACACTTGACAACCTCCTAGAAGCCGCTTTTCTTGCCACCAGACCTTTCTCCATCAATTAGGAATCTAATGCCGTCACTAAACACATTCCATAAATTGTAGCCATATGTTGAGTGTTTTTTTTTTGTGTCTAATCTGCATATATATCACCATTGCCCTTGATTTTCTTGACTGTATATATCTTAAATGTCAACATATACATTTGTGATTTAGTTTACGAAGATTTTTCAATGCGGAGAACCTCGATCAGAAAGTAAAAAAGGCGTTAGGTTCACAATGGTGTAAAATTAAAATGGGATATACCGGGCTAGGATTCGAGATACAGGAACCAGGGTCAAACCAACCACCCAAGAACGGAATCGTCGAGCGAAAACACTTAATAACCACCTAGAAGCAGCTTTTCTTGCCATCAGACCTTTCTCCATCAATTAGGAATCTAATGCCGTCACTAAACACATTCCATAGATTGTAGCCATTTGTTGAGTGATTTTTTTGTGTCTAATCTGCATATATATCACCATTGCCCTTGATTTTATTGACTGTATATCTCTTAAATGTCAACATATACATGTGTGATTTTGTTTACAAATATTTTTCAATTCCGAGAACCTCGATCAGAGGGTTAAAAAGGCGTAAGATTCACAATGGTGTAAAATTAAAATGGGATATACCGCGCTGGGATTCAAGTTACAGGAACAAGGGCCAAACCAACCACCCAAGAATGGAATATTCGAACGAAAACACTTGACAACCTCCTAGAAGCAGCTTTTCTTGCCACCAGATATTTCTCCATCAATTAGGAATCCGATGCCGTCACAAAACACATTCCTTAAATTGTAGCCATTTGATGAGTGTTTTTTTATGTGTCTAATACGCATATATATATATATATATATATATATATATATATATATATATATATATATATATATATATATATATATATATATATATATATATATATATATCACAATTGCCCTTGATTTTCTTGACTGTATATCCCTTGATTTTCAATGCCGAGAACCTCGATCAGAGAGTAAAAAAGGTGTAAGGTTCACAATGGTGTAAAATTAAAATGGAATATATCGGGCTAGGATTCGAGTTACAGCAACAAGGGCCGAACCAACCACCCAAGAATAGAATCGTCGAGCGAAAATTCATGACAACCTCCTAGAAGCAGCTTTTCTTGCCACCAGACTTTTCTCCCTCAATTAGGAATCTGATGCCGTCACTAAACACATTCCTTAAATTGCAGCCATTTGTTGAGTGTTTTTTTTTTGGTGTCTAATCCACATATATATCACCATTTCCCTTGATTTTCTTGACTATATATCTCTTAAACGTCAACATATACACGTGTCACTTAGTTTACGAAGATTTTTCAATGCCGAGAATCTCGATCAGATAGTAAAAAAGTCGTAAGGTTCACAATGGTGTAAAATTAACATGGGATATACCGGGCTAGGATTCGAGTTACTGGAACAACGGCCAAACCAACCACCCAAGAATAGAATCGTCGTGCGAAAACACTTGACAACCTCCTAGAAACAACTTTCTTGTCACCAGACCTTTCTCCATCAATTAGGAATCTGATGCCGTCACTAAACATATTCCTTAAATTGTAGCCATTTGTTGAGTGTTTTTTTTTTTGGTGTCTAATCCGCATATATATCACTATTGCCCTTGATTTTGTTGACTGTATATCTCTTAAATGTCAACATATACACGTGTGATTTAGTTTACGAAGATTTTTCAATGCCGAGAACCTCGATTAGAGAGTAAAAAAGGTGTAAGGTTCACAATTGTGTAAAATTAAAATGGGATATACTGGGCTAGGATTTGAGATACAGGAACAAGGGTCAAACCAACCACCCAAGAATGGAATCATCGAGCGAAAACACTTGACAACCACCTAGAAGCAGCTTTTCTTGCCATCAGACCTTTCTCCATCAATTAGGAATCTAATGCCGTCACTAAACATATTCCTTAAATTGTAGCCATTTGTTGAGTGTTTTTTTTGGTGTCTAATCCGCATATATATCACGATTGCCCTTGATTTTCTTGACTGTATATCTCTTAAATGTCAACATATACACGTGTGATTTAGTTTACGAAGATTTTTCAATGCGGAGAACCTCGATCAGAGAGTAAAAAAGGCGTTAGGTTCACAATGGTGTAAAATTAAAATGGGATATACCGGGCTAGGATTCGAGAAACAGGAACCAGGGTCAAACCAACCACCCAAGAACGGAATCATCGAGCGAAAACACTTGACAACCACCTAGAAGCAGCTTTTTTTGCCATCAGACCTTTCTCCATCTATTAGGAATCTGATGCCGTCACTAAACACATTCCATAGTTTGTAGCCATTTGTTGAGTGATTTTTTTTGTGTCTAATCTGCATATATATCACCATTGCCCTTGATTTTCTTGACTGTATATCTCTTAAATGTCAACATATACATGTGTGATTTTGTTTACAAAGATTTTTCAATTCCGAGAACCTCGATCAGAGGGTAAAAAAGGCGTAAGATTCACAATGGTGTAAAATTAAAATGGGATATACCGCGCTGGGATTCAAGTTACAGGAACAAGGTCCAAACCAACCACCCAAGAATGGAATCTTCGAACGAAAACACTTGACAACCTCCTAGAAGCAGCTTTTCTTGCCACCAGACCTTTCTCCATCAATTAGAAATCTAATGCCATCACTAAACACATTCCTTAAATTGTAACCATTTGTTGAGTGATTTTTTTTTTGGGTGTCTAATCTGCATATATATCACCATTGCCCTTGATTTTCTTGACTGTATATCTCTTAAATGTCAACATCTGCACGTGTGATTTAGTTTATGAAGATTTTTCAATGCCGAGAACCTCGATCAGAGAGTAAAAAGGCGTAAGGTTGACAATGGTGTAAAATTAAAATGGGATATACCGGGCTAGGATTCGAGTTATAGGAACAAGGGCCAAACCAACCACCCAAGAATGGATTCGTCGAGGGAAAACACTTGACAACCTCCTAGAAGCAGCTTTTCTTGCCACCAGACATTTCTCCATCAATTAGGAATCCGATGCCGTCACAAAACACATTCCTTAAATTGTAGCCATTTGATGAGTGTTTTTTTTTGTGTCTAATCCGCATATATATATATATATATATATATATATATATATATATATATATATATATATATATATATATATATATATCACAATTGCCCTTGATTTTCTTGACTGTATATCTCTTAAATGTCAACATTTACACGTGTCATTTAATTTACGAAGATTTTTCAATGCCGAGAACCTCGATCAGAGAGTAAAAAAGGCGTAAGGTTCACAATGGTGTAAAATTAAAATGGAATATATCGGGCTAGAATTCGAGTTACAGCAACAAGGGCCGAACCAACCACCCAAGAATAGAATCGTCGAGCGAAAATTCATGACAACCTCCTAGAAGCAGCTTTTCTTGCCACCAGACTTTTCTCCCTCAATTGGTAATCTGATGCCGTCACTAAACACATTCCTTAAATTGCAGCCATTTGTTGAGTGTTTTTTTTGGTGTCTAATCCGCATATATATCACCATTGCCCTTGATTTTCTTGACTATATATCTCTTAAACGTCAACATATACACGTGTCACTTAGTTTACGAAGATTTTTCAATGCCGAGAATCTCGATCAGATTGTAAAAAAGTCGTAAGGTTCACAATGGTGTAAAATTAACATGGGATATACCGGGCTAGGATTCGAGTTACTGGAACAACGGCCAAACCAACCACCCAAGAATAGAATCGTCGTGCGATAACACTTGACAACCTCCTAGAAACAGCTTTCTTGTCACCAGATCTTTCTCCGTCAATTAGGAATCTTATGTCGTCAGTAAACACATTCCTTAATTTGTAGCCATTTGTTGAGTGTATTTTTTAAATGTCAACATGTACACGTGTGATTTAGTTTACGAAGATTTTTCAATGCCGAGAACCTCGATCAGAGAGTAAAAAAGGCGTAAGGTTCACAATTTTGTAAAATTGAAATGGGATATACTGGGCTAGGATTCGAGTTACAGGAACAAGGGCCAAACCAACCACCTAAGAATGGAATCATCGAGCGAAAACACTTGACAACCTCCTAGAAGAAGCTTTTCTTGCCACTAGACCTTTCTCCATCAATAAGGAATCTGATGACGTCACTAAACACATTCCTTAAATTGCAGCATTTGTTGAGTGTTTTTTTGGTGTCTAATCCTTATATATATCACCATTGTCCATGATTTTCTTGACTGTATATCTCTTAAATATCAACATATACATGTGTGATTTAGTTTACGAATATTTTTCAATGCCGAGAACCTCGATCAGAGAGTAAAAAATGCGTAAGGTTTACAATGGTGTAAAATTAAATTGGGATATACCGGGCTAGTATTCGAGTTACAGGAAAAAGGGCCAAACCAACCACCCAAGAATGGAATCGTCGAGCGAAAACACTTGACAACCTCCTAGAAGCCGCTTTTCTTACCACCAGACCTTTCTCCATCAATTAAGAATCTGATGCCGTCACTAAACACATTCCTTAAATTGTAGCCATTTGTTGAGTGTTTTTTTGGTGTCTAATCCGTATATATATCACCACTGCCTTGATTTTCTTGACTGTATAGCTCTTAAATGTCAACATATACACTTGTGATTTAGTTTACGTAGATTTTCAATGCCGAGAACCTCGATCAGGGTGTAAAAAAAGGCGTAAGGTTCACAATGTGTAAAACTAAAATGGGATATACCGGGCTAGGATTCGAGTTACAGGAACAAGCGCCAAACCAACCACCCAAGAATGGAATCGTCGAGCAAAAACACTTGATAACTTCCTAGAAGCAGCTTTTCTTTCCACCAGACCTTTCTCCACCAATTAGAAATCTGATGCCATCACTAAACACATTCCTTAAATTATAGCCATTTGTTGAGTGTTTTTTTTGGTGTCTAATCCGCATATATATCACCATTGCCCTTGATTTTCTTGACTTTATATCTCTTAAACGACAACATATACACGTGTGATTTAGTTTACGAAGATTTTTCAATGCCGAGAACCACGATCAGTGAGTAAAAAAGGCGTAAGTTTCCCAATGGTGTTAAATTAAAATGGGATATACCGGGCTAGGATTCGAGTTACAGGAACAAGGGCCAAACCAACCACCCAAGAATGGAATCGTTGAGCGAAAACACTTGACAACCTCCTAGAAGCAACTTTTCTTGCCATCAGACCTTTCTCCATCAATTAGGAATCTGATACCGCCACTAAACACATTCCTTAAATTGTAGCCATTTGCTGAGTGTTTTTTTTTTGGTGTCTAATCCGCATATATATCACTATTGCCCTTGATTTTCATGACCGTATATCTGTTAAATGTCAACATATACACGTGTGATTTAGTTTACGAAGATTTTTCAATGCCGAGAACCTCGATCAGAGAGTAAAAAAGGCGTAAGGATCACAATGGTATAAAATTAAAATGGGATATACCGGGCTTGGATTCGAGTTATAGGAACAAGGGCCAAACCAATCACCCTAGAATGGAATCGTCGAGCGAAAACACTTGACAACCTCCTAGAAGCAGCTTTTCTTGCCACCAGACATTTCTCCATCAACTAGGTATATGATATCGTCACTAAACACATTCCTTAAATTGTAGCCATTTGTTGAGTGTTTTTTTTTTGTGTCTAATCCGCAAATATATCACCATTGCCCTTTATTTTCTTGACTGTATATCTCTTAAATGTCAACATATACACGTGTGATTTAGTTTACGAAGATTTTTCAATGCCGAGAACCTCGATAAGAGAGTAAAAAAGGCCTATGGTTCACAATAGTGTAAAATTCAAATGGGATATACCGGGCTAGGATTCGAGTTACAGGAACAAGGGCCAAACCAACCACCCAAGAATGGAATCGTCTGGCGAAAACACTTGACAACCTCCTAGAAGCAGCTTTTCTTGCCATCAGACCTTTCTCCATCAATTAGGAATCTGATACCGTCACTAAACACATTCCTTAAATTGTAGATATTTGTTGAGTGTTTTTTTTGTGTCTAATCCGCATATATAGCACCATTGCCCTTGATTTTCTTGACTGTATATATCTTAAATGTCAACATATACACGGGTGATTTAGTTAATGAAGATTTTTCAAAGCCGAGAACCTCGATCAGAGAGTAAAAAAGGCGTAAGGTTCACAATGGTGTAAAATTAAAATGGGATATACCGGGCTAGGATTCGAGTTACAGGAACAAGGGCCAAACTAACCACCCAAGAATGGAATCGTCGAGCGAAAAAACATGAAAACCTCCTAGAAGCAGCTTTTCTTGCCACCAGACCTTTTTCCATCAATTAGGAATTTGATGCCGTCACTAAACACATTTCTTAAATTGTTGCCATTTGTTGAGTGTTTTTTTTGGGTGTCTAATCCGCACATATGTCACCATTGCCCTTGATTTTCTTGACTGTATATCTCTTAAATGTCAACATATACACGTCTGCTTTAGTTTACGAAGATTTTTCAATGCCGAGAACCTCGATCAGAGAGTAAAAAAGGCGTAGGGTTCACAATGATATTAAATTAAAATGGGATATACCGGGCTAGGATTCGAGTTACCGGAACAAGGGCAAAACCAACTACCCAAGAATGGAATCATCGAGCGAAAACACTTGACAAACTCCAAGAAGCAGCTTTTCTTGCCACCAGACCTTTCTCCATCGATTAGGAATCTGATGCCGTCACTAAACACATTCCTTAAAATGTAGCCATTTGCTGAGTGTTTTTTTTTGGTGTCTAATCCGCATATATATCGCCATTGCCCTTGATTTTTTACTGTATATATCTCTTAAATGTCAACATATACACGTATGATTTAGTTTACGAAGATTTTCAATGCCGAGAACCTCGATCAGAGAGTAAAAAAGGCGTAAGGTTCACAATGGTATAAAATTAAAATGGGATATACCGGGATAGGATTTGAGTTACAGGAACAAGGGCCAAACCAACAACCCAAGAATGGAATCGTCGAGCGAAAACACTTGACAACCTCCTAGAAGCAGCTTTTCTTGCCACCAGACCTTTCCCCATCAATTAGGAATCTGATGCCGTCACTAAACACATTCCTCAAATTGTAGCCATTTGTTGAGTGTTTTTTTTGGTGTCTAATACGCATATATATAACCATTGCCTTTGATTTTCTTGACTGTATTTCCCTTAAATGTCAACATATACACGTGTGATTTAGTTTACGAAGATTTTTCAATGTCGAGAACATCGATCAGAGAGTAAAAAAGGCGTAAGGTTCATAATGGTGTAAAATTAAAATGAAATATATCGGGCTAGGATTTGAGTTACAGGAACAAGGGCCAAACCAACAACCCAAGAATGGAATTGTCGAGCGAAAACACTTGACAACCTCCTAGAAGCAGCTTTTCTTGCCACCAGACCTTTCTCCATCAATTAGGAATCTGATGCCGTCACTAAACACATTCCTTAAATTGTAGCCATTTGTTGAGTGTTTTTTTTTGTGTCTAATACGCATATATATCACCATTGCCCTTGATTTTCTTAACTGTATATCTCTTAAATGTCAACATATACACGTGTGATTTAGTTTACGAAGATTTTTCAAAGCCGAGAACCTCGATCAGAGAGTAAAAGAGGCGTAAGGTTCACAATGGTGTAAAATTAAAATGGGATATAACGGGCTAGGATTCAAGTTACAGGAACAAGGCCCAAGTTAACCACCCAAGAATGGAATCGTCGAGCAAAAACACTTGACAACCTCCTAGAAGCAGCTTTTCTTGCCACCAGACCTTTCTCCATCAATTCGGAATCTGATGCCGTCACTAAACACATTCCTTAAATTGTAGCCATTTGTTGAGTATTTTTTTTGGTGTCAAATCCGCATATATATCACCATTGCCCTTCATTTTCCTTGACTGTATATCTCTTAAATGTCAACATATACACGTGTGATTTAGTTTACGAAGATTTTTCAATGCCGAGAACCTCAATCAGAGAGTAAAAAAGGCGTAAGGTTCACAATGGTATAAAATTAAAATGGGATATACCGGGATAGGATTTGAGTTACAGGAACAAGGGCCAAACCAACAACCCAAGTATGGAATCGTCGAGCGAAAACACTTGACAACCTCCTAGAAGCAGCTTTTCTTGCCACGAGACCTTTCCCCATCAATTAGGAATCTGATGCCGTCACTAAACACATTCCTCAAATTGTAGCCATTTGTCGAGTGTTTTTTTTTGGTGTGTAATACGCATATATATAACCATTGCCTTTGATTTTCTTGACTGTATATCTCTTAAATGACAACATATACACGTGTGATTTAGTTTACGAAGATTTTTCAAAGCCGAGAACCTCGATCAGAGAGTAAAAAAGGCGTAAGGTTCACAATGGTGTAAAATTAAAATGGGATATAACGGGCTAGGATTCGAGTTACAGGAACAAGGCCCAAATTAACCACCCAAGAATGGAATCGTCGAGCAAAAACACTTGACAACCTCCTAGAAGCAGCTTTTCTTGCCACCAGACCTTTCTCCATCAATTCGGAATCTGATGCCGTCACTAAACACATTCCTTAAATTGTAGCCATTTGTTGAGTATTTTTTTTTGGTGTCAAATCCGCATATATATCACCATTGCCCTTGATTTTCTTCACTGTATATTTCTTAAATGTCAACATATACACGTGTGATTTAGTTTACGAAGATTTTTCAATGCCGAGAACCTCAATCAGAGAGTAAAAAAGGCGTAAGGTTCACAATGGTATAAAATTAAAATGGGATATACCGGGATAGGATTTGAGTTACAGGAACAAGGGCCAAACCAACAACCCAAGAATGGAATCGTCGAGCGAAAACACTTGACAACCTCCTTGAAGCAGCTTTTCTTGCCCCCAGACCTTTCCCCATCAATTAGGAATCTGATGCCGTCACTAAACACATTCCTCAAATTGTAGCCATTTGTTGAGTGTTTTTTTTGGTGTGTAATACGCATATATATAACCATTGCTTTTGATTTTCTTGACTGTATATCTCTTAAATGTCAACATATACACGTGTGATTTAATTTACGAAGAATTTTCAATGTCGAGAACATCGATCAGAGAGTAAAAAATGCGTAAGGTTCATAATGGTGTAAAATTAAAATTAAATATATCGGGCTAGGATTTGAGTTACAGGAACAAGGGCCAAACCAACAACCCAAGAATGGAATTGTCGAGCGAAAAAACTTGACAACCTCCTAGAAGCAGCTTTTCTTGCCACCAGACCTTCCTCCATCAATTAGGAATCTGATGCCGTCACTAAACACATTCCTTAAATTGTAGCCATTTGTTGAGTGTTTTTTTTTTGTGTCTAATACGCATATATATCACCATTGCCCTTAATTTTCTTGACTGTATATATCTTAAATGTCAATTAATACACGTGTGATTTAGTTTACGAAGATTTTTCAATGCCGAGAACCTCGATCAGAGAGTAAAAAAGGCGTAAGGTTCACAATGGTGTAAAATTAAAATGGGATATACCAGGCTAGGATTCGAGTTACAGGAATAAGGGCCAACACAACCACCCAAGATTGGAATCGTCGAGCCAAAACACTTGACAACCTCCTAGAGGCAACTTTCCTTGCCACCAGACCTTTCTCCATCAATTAGGAATCCGATGCCATCACTAAACACATTCCTTAAATTGTAGCCATTTGTTGAGTGTTTTTTTTGGTGTCTAATCCGCATATATATCACCATTACCCTTGATTTTCTTAACTGTATATCTCTTAAATGTCAACATATACACGTGTGATTTAGTTTACGAAGATTTTTCAATGCCGAGAACCTCGATCAGTGTGTAAAAAAGGCGTAAGGTTCACAATGGTGTTAAATTAAAATGGGATATACCGGGATAGGATTCGAGTTACAGGAACAAGGGCCAAACCAACCACCCTAGAATGGAATCGTCGAGCGAAAACACTTGACAACCTCCTAGAAGCAGCTTTTCTTGCCACCAGACCTTTCTCCATCAATTAGGAATCTGATACCGTCACTAAACATATTCCTTAAATTGTAGCCATTTGTTGAGTGTTTTTTTGGTGTCTAATCCGCATATATATCAGCATTGCCCTTGATTTTCTTGACTGTATATCTCTTAAATGTCAACATATACACGTGTGATTTAGTTTACGAAGATTTTTCAATGCCGAGAACCTCGATCAGTGTGTAAAAAAGGCGTAAGGTTCACAATGGTGTTAAATTAAAATGGGATATACCGGGATAGGATTCGAGTTACAGGAACAGGGGCCAAACCAACCACCCTAGAATGGAATCGTCGAGCGAAAACACTTGACAACATCCTAGAAGCAGCTTTTCTTGCCACCAGACCTTTCTCCATCAATTAGGAATCTGATACCGTCACTAAACACATTCCTTAAATTGTAGCCATTTGTTGAGTGTTTTTTTGGTGTCTAATCCGTATATATATCAGCATTGCCCTTGATTTTCTTGAATGTATATCTCTTAAATGTCAACATATACACGTGTGATTTAGTTTACGAAGATTTTTCAATGCCGAGAACCTCGATTAGAGAGTAAAATGGCGTATGGATCACAATGGTGTAAAATTAAAATGGGATATACCGGGCTAGGATTCGAGTTACAGGAACAAGGGCCAAACCAACCACCCAAGAATGGAATCGTCGATCGAAAACACTTGACAACCTCCTAGAAGCAGCTTTTCTTGCCACCGGACCTTTCTCCATCATTTAGGAATCTGATGCCGTCACTAAACACATTCTTCAAATTGTAGACATTTGTTGAGTGTTTTTTTTGGTGTCTAATCCGCATATATATCAGCATTGCCGATGATTTTCTTGACTGTATATATCTTAAATGTCAACATATACATGTGTGCTTTAGTTTATGAAGATTTTTCAAAGCCGAGCACCTCGATCAGAGAGTAAAAAAGGTGTAAGGTTCCCGATGGTGTAAAATTAAAATGGGATATACCGGGCTAGCATTCGAGTTACAGGAACAAGGGCCAAACCAACCACCCAAGAATGGAATCGTCGAGCGAAAACACTTGAAAACCTCCTAGAAGCAGCTTTTCTTGCCACCAGTCCTTTCTCCATCAATTAGGAATCTGATGCCGTCACTAAACATATTCCTTAAATTGTAGCCATTTGTTGAGTGTTTTTTTTGTATCTAATCCGCATATATATCACCATTGCCCTTGATTTTTCTTGACTGTATATCTCTTAAATGTCAACATATACACGTCTGATTTAGTTTACGAAGATTTTTCAATGCCGAGAACCTCGATCAGAGAGTAAAAGAAGCGTAAGGTTCACAATGGTGTAAAATTAAAATGGGATATACCGGGATAGGATTTGAGTTACAGGAACAAGGGTCAAACCAACAACCCAAGAATGGAATCGTCGAGCGAAAACACTTGACAACCTCCTAGAAGCAGCCTTTCTTGCCACCAGACCTTTCTCCATCAATTAGGAATCTCATGCCGTCACTAAACACATTCCTCAAATTGTAGCCATTTGTTGAGTGTTATTTTTTGGTGTGTAATTCGCATATATATAACCATTGCCTTTGATTTTCTTGATTGTATATCTCTTAAATGTCAACATATACACGTGTGATTTAGTTTACGAAGATTTTTCAATGCCGAGAACCTTGATCAGAGAGTAAAAAAGGCGTACGGTTCACAATGGTGTAAAATTAAAATGGGATATACAGGGCTAGGATTCTAGTTACAAGAATAAGGGCCAAACCACTCACCCAAGATTGGAATCGTCGAGCCAAAACACTTGACAACCTCCTCGAAGCAGCTTTCCTTACCACCAGACCTTTCTCCATCAATTAGGAATCCGATGCCATCACTAAACACATTCCTTAAATTGTAGCCATTTGTTGAGTGTTTTTTTTTGTGTCTAATCCGCATATATATCACCATTACCCTTAATTTTCTTGACTGTATATCTCTTAAATGTCAACATATACACGGGTGATTTAGTTTACAAAGATTTTTCAATGCCGAGAACCTCGATCAGTGTGTAAAAAAGGCGTAAGGTTCACAATGGTGTTAAATTAAAATGGGATATACCGGGATAGGATTCGAGTTACAGGAACAAGGGCCAAACCAATCACCCTAGAATGGAATCGTCGAGCGAAAACCCTTGACAACCTCCTAGAAGCAGCTTTTCTTGCCACCAGACCTTTCTCCATCAATTAGGAATCTGATGCCGTCACTAAACACATTCCTCAAATTGTAGCCATTTGTTGAGTGTTATTTTT
This sequence comes from Helianthus tuberosus, assembly GCA_030545235.1. Classification (NCBI taxonomy): domain Eukaryota; kingdom Viridiplantae; phylum Streptophyta; class Magnoliopsida; order Asterales; family Asteraceae; genus Helianthus; species Helianthus tuberosus. Next base: position 39,621,689 of record CM060387.1, on the reverse strand, counting down.
TGATTTCTAATTCGCATATATATAACCATTGCCTTTGATTTTCTTGACTGTATATCTCTTAAATGTCAACATATACACGTGTGATTTAGTTTACGAAGATTTTTCAATGCCGAGAACCTCGATCAGAGAGTAAAAAAGGCGTAAGGTTCATAATGGTGTAAAATTAAAATGAAATATATCGGGCTAGGATTCGAGTTACAGGAACAAGGGCCAAACCAACACCCCAAGAATGGAATTGTCGAGCGAAAACACTTAACAACCTCCTAGAAGCATCTTTTCTTCCCACCAGACCTTTCTCCATCAATTAGGAATCTGATGCCGTCACTAAACACATTACCTAAATTGTAGCCATTTGTTGAGTGTTTTTTTTTGTGTCTAATCTGCATATATATCACCATTGCCCTTAATTTTCTTGACTGTATATATCTTAAATGTCAATATATACACGTGTGATTTAGTTTACGAAGATTTTTCAATGCCGAGAACATCGATCAGAGAGTAAAAAAGGCGTAAGGTTCACAATGATGTAAAATTAAAATGGGATATACCGGGCTAGGATTCGAGTTACAGGAATAAGGGCCAAACCAACCACCCAAGAATGCAATCGTCGAGCCAAAACACTTGACAATCTCCTAGAAGCAGCTTTCCTTGCCACCAGACCTTTCTCCATCAATTAGGAATCTGATGCCATCACTAAACACATTCCTTAAATTGTAGCCATTTGTTGAGTGTTTTTTTGGTGTCTAATCCGCATATATATCACCATTACCCTTGATTTTCTTGACTGTATATCTCTTAAATGTCAACATATACACGTGTGATTTAGTTTACGAAGATTTTTCAATGCCGAGAACCTCGATCAGTGTGTAAAAAAGGCGTAAGGTTTACAATGGTGTTAAATTAAAATGGGATATACCGGGATAGGATTCGAGTTACAGGAACAAGGGCCAAACCAACCACCCTATAATGGAATCGTCGAGCGAAAACACTTGGCAACCTCCTAGAAGCAGCTTTTCTTGCCACCAGACCTTTCTCCATCAATTAGGAATCTGATACCGTCACTAAACACATTCCTTAAATTGAATCCATTTGTTGAGTGTTTTTTTTGGTGTCTAATCCGCATATATATCAGCATTGGCCTTGATTTTCTTGACTGTATATCTCTTAAATGTCAACATATACACGTGTGATTTAGTTTACGAAGATTTTTCAATGCCGAGAACCTCGATCAGAGAGTAAAATGGCGTACAGATCACAATGGTGTAAAATTAAAATGGGATATACCGGGCTAGGATTCGAGTTACAGGAACAAGGGCCAAACCAACCACCCAAGAATGGAATCGTCGAGCGAAAACACTTGACAACCTCCTAGAAGCAGCTTTTCTTGCCACCAGACCTTTCTCCATCATTTAGGAATCTGAAGCCGTCACTAAACACATTCTTCAAATTGTAGCCATTTGTTGAGTGTTTTTTTTGGTGTCTAATCCGCATATATATCAGCATTGCCGTTGATTTTCTTGACTGTATATATCTTAAATGTCAACATATACATGTGTGATTTAGTTTATGAAGATTTTTCAAAGCCGAGAACCTCGATCAGAGAGTAAAAAAGGTGTAAGGTTCCCGATGGTGTAAAATTAAAATGGGATATACCGGGCTAGCATTCGAGTTACAGGAACAAGGGCCAAACCAACCACCCAAGAATGGAATCGTCGAGCGAAAACACTTGCAAACCTCCTAGAAGCAGCTTTTCTTGCCACCAGACCTTTCTCCATCAATTAGGAATCTGATGCCGTCACTAAACACATTCCTTAAATTGTAGCCATTTGTTGAGTGTTTTTTTGTATCTAATCCGCATATATATCACCATTGCCCTTGATTTTTCTTGACTGTATATCTCTTAAATGTCAACATATACACGTCTGATTTAGTTTACGAAGATTTTTCAATGCCGAGAACCTCGATCAGAGAGTAAAAAAAGCGTAAGGTTCACAATGGTGTAAAATTAAAATGGGATATACCGGGATAGGATTTGAGTTACAGGAACAAGGGCCAAACCAACAACCCATGAATGGAATCGTCGAGCGAAAACACTTGACAACCTCCTAGAAGCAGCTTTTCTTGCCACCAGACCTTTCTCCATCAATTAGGAATCTGATGCCGTCACTAAACACATTCCTCAAATTGTAGCCATTTGTTGAGTGTTATTTTTTGGTGTCTAATTCGCATATATATAACCATTGCCTTTGATTTTCTTGACTGTATATATCTTAAATGTCAACATATACATGTGTGATTTAGTTTATGAAGATTTTTCAAAGCCGAGAACCTCGATCAGAGAGTAAAAAAGGTGTAAGGTTCCCGATGGTGTAAAATTAAAATGGGATATATCGGGCTAGCATTCGAGTTACAGGAACAAGGGCCAAACCAAACACCCAAGAATAGAATCGTCTAGCGAAAACACTTGAAAACTTCCTAGAAGCAGCTTTTCTTGCCACCAGAACTTTCTCCATCAATTAGGAATCTGATGCCGGCACTAAACACATTCCTTAAGTTGTAGCCATTTGTTGAGTGTTTTTTTTTTGTATCTAATCCGCATATATATCCCCATTGCCCTTGATTTTTCTTGACTGTATATCTCTTAAATGTCAACATATACACGTCTGATTTAGTTTACGAAGATTTTTCAATGTCGAGAACCTCGATCAGAGCGTAAAAAAAGCGTAAGGTTCACAATGGTGTAAAATTAAAATGGGATATACCGGGATAGGATTTGAGTTACAGGAACAAGGGCCAAACCAATAACCCAAGAATGGAATCGTCGATCGAAAACACTTGACAACCTCCTAGAAGCACCTTTTCTTGCCAACAGACCTTTCTCCATCAATTAGGAATCTGATGCCGTCACTAAACACATTCCTCAAATTGTAGCCATTTGTTGAGTGTTACTTTTTGGTGTCTAATTCGCATATATATATATAACCATTGCCTTTGATTTTCTTGACTGTATATCTCTTAAATGTCAACATATACACGTGTGATTTAGTTTACGAAGATTTTTCAATGCCGAGAACCTCGATCAGAGAGTAAAAAAGGCGTAAGGTTCATAATGGTGTAAAATTAAAAAAAAATATACCGGGCTAGGATTCGAGTTACAGGAACAAGGGCCAAACCAACAACCCAAGAATGGAATTGTCGACCGAAAACATTAACAACCTCCTAGAAGCATCTTTTCTTGCCACCAGACCCTTCTCCATCAATTAGGAATCTGATGCCGTCACTAAACACATTCCCTAAATTGTAGCCATTTGTTGAGTGTTTTTTTTTGTGTCTAATCTGCATATATATCACAATTGCCCTTAATTTTCTTGACTGTATATATCTTAAATGTCAATATATACACGTGTGATTTAGTTTACGAAGATTTGTCAATGCCGAGAACATCGATCAGAGAGTAAAAAAGGCGTAAGGTTCACAATGGTGTAAAATTAAAATGGGATATACCGGGCTAGGATTCGAGTTACAGGAATAAGGGCCAAACCAACCACCCAAGAATGCAATCGTCGAGCCAAAACACTTGACAACCTCCTAGAAGCAGCTTTCCTTGCCAGCAGACCTTTCTCCATCAATTAGGAATCTGATGCCATCACTAAACACATTCCTTAAATTGTAGCCATTTGTTGAGTGTTATTTTTTGGTGTCTAATCCGCATATATCTCACCATTGCCCTTAATTTTCTTAACTGTATATATCTTAAATGTCAAAATATACACGTGTGATTTAGTTTACGAAGATTTTTCAATGCCGAGAACCTCGATCAGAGAGTAAAAAAGGCGTAAGGTTCACAATGGTGTAAAATTATAATGGGATATACCGGGCTAGGATTCGAGTTAAAGGAACAAGGGCCAAACCAACCACCCAAGAATGGAATCGTCGAGCAAAAACACTTGACAACCTCCTAGAAGCAGTTTTTCTTGCCACCAGACCTTTCTCCATCAATTAGGAATCTGATGCCGTCACTAAACACATTCCTTAAATTGTAGCCATTTGTTGAGTGTGTTTTTTATGTCTAATCCGCATATATATCACCATTGCCTTAATTTTCTTGACTGTATACATCTTAAATGTCAACATATACACGTGTGATTTCGTTTATGAAGATTTTTCAATGCCGAGAACCTCTATTAGAGAGTAAAAAAGGCGTAAGGTTCACAATGGTGTAAAATTAAAATGGGATATACCGGGCTAGGATTTGAGTTACAGGAACAAGGGCCAAACCGACCACCCAGGAATGGAATCGTCGAGCCAAAACACTTGAAAACCTCATAGAAGCAGCTTTTCTTGCCACCAGAACTTTCTCCACCAATTAGGAATCTGATGCCGTCACTAAACACATTCCTTAAATTGTAGCCATTTTTTGAGTGTTTTTTTTATGTCTAATCCGCATATATATCACCATTGCCCTTAATTTTCTTGACTGTATACATCTTAAATGTCAACATATACACGTGTGATTTAGTTTACGAAGATTTTTCGATGCCGAGAACCTCGATTAGAGAGTAAAAAAGGCATAAGGTTCACAATGGTCTAAAATTAAAATGGGATATACCGGGCTAGGATTCGAGTTACAGGAACAAGGGCCAAACCAACCACCCAGGAATGGAATCGTCGAGCCAAAACACTTGAAAACCTCCTAGAAGCAGCTTTTCTTACCACCAGACCTTTCTCCATCAATTAGGAATCTGATGCCGTCACTAAACACATTCCTTTAATTGTAGCCATTTGTTGAGTGTTTTTTTTGGTGTCTAATCCGCATATATATCACCATTGCCCTTGACTTTCTTGACTGTATATCTCTTAAATGTCAACATATACACGTGTGATTTTTCAATGCCGAGAACCTCGAACAGAGACTAAAAAAGGCGTAAGGTTCACAACGGTGTAAAATTAAAATGGGATATACCGGGCTAGGATTCGAGTTACAGGAACAAGGGCCAAACCAACCACCCAAGAATGGAATCGTCGAGCGAAAACACTTGACAACCTCCAAAAAGCAGCTTTTCTTGCCACCAGACCTTTCTCCATCAATTAGGAATCTGATGCCGTCAGTAAACACATTCCTTAAATTGTAGCCATTTGTTGAGTGTTTTTTTGGTGTCTAATCCGCATATATATCACCATTGCCCTTGATTTTCTTGACTGTATATCTCTTAAATGTCAACATATACACGTGTGATTTAGTTTACGAAGATTTTTCAATGCCGAGAACCTCGATCAGAGAGTAAAATAGGCGTAAGGTTCACAATGGTGTAAAATTAAAATGGGATATAACGGGATAGGATTCGACTTACAGGAACAAGGGCCAAACCAACCACCCAAGAATGGAATCGTCGAGCCAAAACACTTGACAACCTCTTAGAAGCAGCTTTTCTTGCCACTAGACCTTTCTCCATCAATTAGGAATCTGATGCCATCACTAAACTCATTCCTCTAATTGTAGCCATTTGTTGCGTGTTTTTTTGGTGTCTAATTCGCATATATATCACCATTGCCTTTAATTTTCTTGACTATATACATCTTAAATGTCAGCATATACATGTGTGATTTAGTTTACGAAGATTTTTCAAAGCCGAGAACCTCGATCAGAGAGTAAAAAGGTGTAACGTTCATAATGGTGTAAAATTAAAATGAGATATACCGGGCTAGGATTCGAGTTACAGGAACAAGGGCCAAACCAACCACCCAAGAATGGAATCGTCGAGCGAAAACACTTGACAACCTCCTAGAAGCAGCTTTTCTTGCCACCAGACCTTTCTCCATCAATTAGGAATCTGATTCCATCACTAATCACATTCCTTAAATTGTAGCCATTTGTAGAGTGTTTTTTTGGTGTCTAATCCGCATATATATCACCATTGCCCTTGATTTTCTTGATTGTATATCTCTTAAATGTCATCATATACACGTGTGATTTAGTTTACGAAGATTTTTCAATGCCGAGAACCTCGATCAGAGAGTAAAAAAGGCGTAAGGTTCACAATGGTGTAAAATTAAAATGGGATATACCGGGCTAGGATTGGAGTTACAGGAACAAGGGCCAAACCAACCACCCCAGAATGGAATCGTCGAGGAAAAACACTTGACAACCTCCTAGTAGCAGCTTTTCTTGTTACCAGACCTTTCTCCATCAATTAGGAATCTGATGCCGTCACTAAACACATTCCTTAAATTGAAGCCATTTGTTGAGTTTTTTTTTTGGTGTCTAATCCGCATATATATCACCATTGCCCTTGATTTTCTTGATTGTATATCTCTTAAATGTCAACATATACACGTTTGATTTAGTTTACGAAGATTTTTCAATGCCGAGAACCTCGATCAATGGGTAGAAAAGGCGTAAGGTTCACAATGGTGTAAAATTAAAATGGGATATACCGGGCTAGGATTCGAGTTACATGAACATGGGCCAAACCAACCACCCAAGAATGGAATCGTCGACCGAAAACACTTGACAACCTCCTAAAAGCAGCTTTTCTTGCCACTAGACCTTTCTCCATCAATTAGGAATCTGATGCCATCACTAAACACATCCCTTAAATTGTAGCCATTTGTTGAGTGTTTTTTTGGTGTCTAATCCGCATATATATCACCATTGCCTTTGATTTTCTTGACTGTATATCTCTTAAATGTCAACATATACACGTGTGATTTAGCTTACGAAGATTTTTCAATGCCGGGAACCTCGATCAGAGAGTAAAAAAGGCTTAAGTTTCACAATGGTGTAAAATTAAAATGGGATATAACGGACTAGGATTCAAGTTACAGGAACAAGGGCCAAACCAACCACCCAAGAACGGAATCGTCGAGCGAAAACACTTGACAACCTCCTAGAAGCTGCTTTTCTTGCCACTAGACTTTCTCCATCAATTAGAAATTTGATGCCGTCACTAAACACATTTCTTAAATTATAGCCATTTGTTGAGTGTTTTTTTTGGTGTCTAATCCGCATATATATCACCATTGCCCTTGATTTTCTTGACTGTATATCTCATAAATGTCAACATATACACGTGTGATTTAGTTTACGAAGATTTTTCAATGCCAAGAACCTCGATCAGAGTGTAAAAAAGGCGTAACCTTCACAATGGTGTAAAATTAAAATGAGATATAACGGGCTAGGATTTGAGTTACAGGAACAAGGGCCAAACCAAGCACCCAAGAATGGAATCGTCGAGCAAAAACACTTCACAAACTTCTAGAAGCAGCTTTTCTTGCCACTAGAACTTTCTCCATCAATTAAGAATCTGATGCCGTCACAAAACACATTCCTTAAATTGTAGCCATTAGTTGAGTGTTTTTTTTTGGTGTCTAATCCGCATATATATCACCATTGCCCTTGATTTTCTTGACCGTATATCTCTTAAATGTCAACATATACAGTGTGATTTAGCTTACGAATATTTTTCAATGCCGAGAACCTCGATCAGGGAATAAAAAAGGCTTAAGTTTCACAATGGTGTAAAATTAAAATGGGATATAACGGGCTAGGATTCGAGCTACAGGAACAAGGGCCAAACAAACACCCAAGAACGGAATCGTCGAGCGAAAACACTTGACAACCTCCAAGAAGCAGCTTTTCTTGCCACGAGACTTTCTCCATCAATTAGAAATCGGATGCCATCACTAAACACATTCCTTAAATTGTAGCCATTTGTTGAGTGTTTTTTTTTGTGTCTAATCCGCATATATATCACCATTGCCCTTGATTTTCTTGACTGTATATCTCTTAAATGTCAACATATACACGTATATTTTAGTTTACAAAGATTTTTCAATGCCGAGAACCTCGATCAGAGAGTAAAAAAGGCGTAAGGATTACAATGGTGTAAAATTGAAATGGGATATAACGGGCTAAAATTCGAGTTACAGGAACAAGGGCCAAACCAACCACCCATGAATAGAACCGCCGAGAGAAAACACTTGACAACCTCCTAGAAGCAGCTTTTCTTGCCGCCAGACCTTTCTCCATCAATTAGGAATCTGAAGCAGTCACTAAACACATTCGTTAAATTGTAGCCATTTGTTGAGTGTTTTATTTTGGTGTCTAATCCGCATATATATCACCATTGCCCTTGATTTTCTTGACTGTATAACTCTTAAATGTCAACATATACATGTGTGATTTAGTTTACGAATATTTTTCAATGCCGAGAACATCGATTCGAGAGTAAAAAAGGCGTAAGGTTCACAATGGTGTAAAACTAAAATGGGATATACCGGGCTAGGATTCAAGTTAACGAAACAAGGGAAAAGCCAACCACCCAAGAATGGAATCGTCGAGCGAAAACACTTGACAACCTCTTAGAAGCAGCTTTTTTTGCCACAAGACATTTCTCCATCAATTAGGAATCTGGCGACGTCACTAAACACATTCCTTAAATTATAGCCATTTGTTGAGTGTTTTTTTTTTGTGTCTAATCTGCATATATATCACCATTGCCCTTGATTTTCTTGACTGTATATATCTTAAATGTCAACATATACACGTGTGTTTTAGTTTATGAAGATTTTTCAATGCCGAGAACCTCGATCATAGAGTAAAAAAGGCGTAAGGTTCACAATGGTGTAAAATTAAAGTGGGATATACCGGGCTAGGATTCGAGTTACAGGAAAAAGGGCCAAACCAACCACCCAAGAATGGAATCATCGAGCAAAAACACTTGATAACCTCCTAGAAGCAGCTTTTCTTGCCACCAGACCTTTATCCATCAATTAGGAATCTGATGCCGTCACTAAACACATTCCTTAAATTGTAGCCATTTGTTGAGTGTTTTTTTTTTGGTGTCTAATCCGCATATATATCACCTATGCCCTTGATTTTCTTGACTGTATACCTCTTAAATGTCAACATATACACGTGTGATTTAGTTTACGAAGATTTTTCAATGCCGAGAACCTCGATCAGAGAGTAAAACAGGCGTAAGGTTCACAATGGTGTAAAATTAAAATGGGATATACCAGGGTAGGATTCGAGTTACAGGAACAAGGGCTAAACCAACCACTCAAGAATGGAATCGTCGAGCCAAAACACTTGACAACCTCATAGAAGCAGCTTTTCTTGCCACTAGACCTTTCTCCATCAATTAGGAAACTGATGCCGTCACTAAACACATTCCTCAAATCGTAGCTATTTGTTGAGTGTTATTTTTTGGTGTCTAATCCACTTATATATCACCATTGCGTTTGATTTTCTTGATTGTATATATCTTAAATGTCAACATATACACATGTGATTTAGTTTATGAAGATTTTTCAAAGCCGAGAACCTCGATCAGAGAGTAAAAAAGGAGTAAGGTTCATATTGGTGTAAAATTAAAATGGGATATACCGGGCTAGTAATTGAGTTACAGGAACAAGGGCTAAACCAACCACCCAAGAATGGAATCGTCGAGCGAAAACACTTGACAACCTCCTAGAAGCAGCTTTTCTTGCCACCAGACCTTTCTCCATCAATTAGGAATCTGATGCCGTCACTAAACACATTCCTTAAATTGTAGCCATTTGTTGAGTGTTTTTTTTATGTCTAATTCGCATATATATCACCATTGCCCTTAATTTTCTTGACTGTATACATCTTAAATGTTAACATATACACGTGTGATTTAGTTTACGAAGATTTTTCAATGCCGAGAACCTCGATCAGAGAGTAAAAAAGGCGTAAGGTTCACAATGGTGTAAAATTAAAATGGGATATACCGGGCTAAGATTCGACTTACAGGAACAAGGGCCAAACCAAACACGCAAGAATGGAATCGTCGAGCCAAAACACTTGAAAACCTCCTAGAAGCAGCTTTTCTTGCCACCAGACCTTTCTCCATCAATTAGGAATCTGATGCCGTCACTAAACACATTCCTTCAATTGTAGCCATTTATTGAGTGTTTTTTTGTGTGTCTAATCCGTATATATATCACCATAGCCCTTGATTTTCTTGACTATATATCTCTTAATTGTCAACATATACACGTGTGATTTTTCAATGCTTGGAACCTCGATCAGAGAGTAAAAAAGGCGTAAGATTCACAATGGTGTAAAATTGAAATGGGATATATCGGGTTAGGATTCGAGTTACAGGAACATGGGCCAAACCAACCACCCAAGAACGGAATCGTCGAGCGAAAACACATGACAACCTCCTAGAAGCAGCTTTTCTTGCCACCAGACCTTTCTCCATCAATTAGGAATCTGATGCCGTCACGAAACACATTCCTTAAATTGTAGCCATTTGTTGAGTGTGTTTTTTTGTGTCTAATCCGCATATATATCACCATTTCCCTTGATTTTCTTGACTGTATATCTCTTAAATGTCAACATACACACGTGTGATTTAGGTTACGAAGATTTTTCAATGCCGAGAACCTCGATCAGGGAATAAAAAAGGCTTAAGTTTCACAATGGTGTAAAATTAAAATGGGATATAACGGGCTAGGATTCGAGCTACAGGAACAAGGGCCAAACAAACACCCAAGAACGGAATCGTCGAGCGAAAACACTTGACAACCTCCAAGAAGCAGCTTTTCTTGCCACGAGACCTTTCTCCATCAATTAGAAATCGGATGCCATCACTAAACACATTCCTTAAATTGTAGCCATTTGTTGAGTGTTTTTTTTTTGTGTCTAATCCGCATATATATCACCATTGCCCTTGATTTTCTTGACTGTATATCTCTTAAATGTCAACATATACACGTATATTTTAGTTTACAAAGATTTTTCAATGCCGAGAACCTCGATCAGAGAGTAAAAAAGGCGTAAGGATTACAATGGTGTAAAATTGAAATGGGATATAACGGGCTAAAATTCGAGTTACAGGAACAAGGGCCAAACCAACCACCCATGAATAGAACCGCCGAGAGAAAACACTTGACAACCTCCTAGAAGCAGCTTTTCTTGCCGCCAGACCTTTCTCCATCAATTAGGAATCTGAAGCAGTCACTAAACACATTCGTTAAATTGTAGCCATTTGTTGAGTGTTTTATTTTGGTGTCTAATCCGCATATATATCACCATTGCCCTTGATTTTCTTGACTGTATAACTCTTAAATGTCAACATATACATGTGTGATTTAGTTTACGAATATTTTTCAATGCCGAGAACATCGATTCGAGAGTAAAAAAGGCGTAAGGTTCACAATGGTGTAAAACTAAATTGGGATATACCGGGCTAGGATTCAAGTTAACGAAACAAGGGAAAAGCCAACCACCCAAGAATGGAATCGTCGAGCGAAAACACTTGACAACCTCTTAGAAGCAGCTTTTTTTGCCACAAGACATTTCTCCATCAATTAGGAATCTGGCGACGTCACTAAACACATTCCTTAAATTATAGCCATTTGTTGAGTGTTTTTTTTGTGTCTAATCTGCATATATATCACCATTGCCCTTGATTTTCTTGACTGTATATATCTTAAATGTCAACATATACACGTGTGTTTTAGTTTATGAAGATTTTTCAATGCCGAGAACCTCGATCATAGAGTAAAAAAGGCGTAAGGTTCACAATGGTGTAAAATTAAAGTGGGATATACCGGGCTAGGATTCGAGTTACAGGAAAAAGGGCCAAACCAACCACCCAAGAATGGAATCATCGAGCAAAAACACTTGATAACCTCCTAGAAGCAGCTTTTCTTGCCACCAGACCTTTATCCATCAATTAGGAATCTGATGCCGTCACTAAACACATTCCTTAAATTGTAGCCATTTGTTGAGTGTTTTTTTTTTGGTGTCTAATCCGCATATATATCACCTATGCCCTTGATTTTCTTGACTGTATACCTCTTAAATGTCAACATATACACGTGTGATTTAGTTTACGAAGATTTTTCAATGCCGAGAACCTCGATCAGAGAGTAAAACAGGCGTAAGGTTCACAATGGTGTAAAATTAAAATGGGATATACCAGGGTAGGATTCGAGTTACAGGAACAAGGGCTAAACCAACCACTCAAGAATGGAATCGTCGAGCCAAAACACTTGACAACCTCATAGAAGCAGCTTTTCTTGCCACTAGACCTTTCTCCATCAATTAGGAAACTGATGCCGTCACTAAACACATTCCTCAAATCGTAGCTATTTGTTGAGTGTTATTTTTTGGTGTCTAATCCACTTATATATCACCATTGCGTTTGATTTTCTTGATTGTATATATCTTAAATGTCAACATATACACATGTGATTTAGTTTATGAAGATTTTTAAAGCCGAGAACCTCGATCAGAGAGTAAAAAAGGAGTAAGGTTCATATTGGTGTAAAATTAAAATGGGATATACCGGGCTAGTAATTGAGTTACAGGAACAAGGGCTAAACCAACCACCCAAGAATGGAATCGTCGAGCGAAAACACTTGACAACCTCCTAGAAGCAGCTTTTCTTGCCACCAGACCTTTCTCCATCAATTAGGAATCTGATGCCGTCACTAAACACATTCCTTAAATTGTAGCCATTTGTTGAGTGTTTTTTTATGTCTAATTCGCATATATATCACCATTGCCCTTAATTTTCTTGACTGTATACATCTTAAATGTTAACATATACACGTGTGATTTAATTTACGAAGATTTTTCAATGCCGAGAACCTCGATCAGAGAGTAAAAAAGGCGTAAGGTTCACAATGGTGTAAAATTAAAATGGGATATACCGGGCTAAGATTCGACTTACAGGAACAAGGGCCAAACCAAACACGCAAGAATGGAATCGTCGAGCCAAAACACTTGAAAACCTCCTAGAAGCAGCTTTTCTTGCCACCAGACCTTTCTCCATCAATTAGGAATCTGATGCCGTCACTAAACACATTCCTTCAATTGTAGCCATTTATTGAGTGTTTTTTTGTGTGTCTAATCCGTATATATATCACCATAGCCCTTGATTTTCTTGACTATATATCTCTTAATTGTCAACATATACACGTGTGATTTTTCAATGCTTGGAACCTCGATCAGAGAGTAAAAAAGGCGTAAGATTCACAATGGTGTAAAATTGAAATGGGATATATCGGGTTAGGATTCGAGTTACAGGAACATGGGCCAAACCAACCACCCAAGAACGGAATCGTCGAGCGAAAACACATGACAACCTCCTAGAAGCAGCTTTTCTTGCCACCAGACCTTTCTCCATCAATTAGGAATCTGATGCCGTCACGAAACACATTCCTTAAATTGTAGCCATTTGTTGAGTGTGTTTTTTTGTGTCTAATCCGCATATATATCACCATTTCCCTTGATTTTCTTGACTGTATATCTCTTAAATGTCAACATACACACGTGTGATTTAGGTTACGAAGATTTTTCAATGCCGAGAACCTCGATCAGGGAATAAAAAAGGCTTAAGTTTCACAATGGTGTAAAATTAAAATGGGATATAACGGGCTAGGATTCGAGCTACAGGAACAAGGGCCAAACAAACACCCAAGAACGGAATCGTCGAGCGAAAACACTTGACAACCTCCTAGAAGCAGCTTTTGTTGCCACTAGACCTTTCTCCATCAATTAGGAATCTGATGCCGTCACTAAACACATTCCTCAAATTGTAGCCATTTGTTGAGTGTTTTTTTTGTGTCCAATCTCCATATATCACCATTGCCTTTGATTTTCTTAACTGTATATCTTTAAATGTCAACATATACACCTATGATTTAGCTTACGAAGATTTTTCAATGCTGAGAACCTCGATCAGAGAGTAAAAAAGGCTTATGTTTCACAATGGTGTAAAATTAAAATGGGATATAACGGGCTAGGATTCGAGATACAGGAACATGGGCCAAACCAACCACCCAAGAATGGAATCGTCGAGCCAAAACACTTGACAACCTCCTAGAAGCAGCTTTTCTTGCCACTAGACCTTTCTCCATCAATTAGGAATCTGATGCCGTCACTAAACACATTCCTTAAATTGTAGCCATTTGTTGAGTGTTTTTTTTGGTGTCTTATCCGCATATATATCACCATTGCCTTTGATTTTCTTGACTGTATATCTCTTAAATGTCAACATATACACGTGTGATTTAGCTTACGAAGATTTTTCAATGCTGAGAACCTCGATCAGAGAGTAAAAAAGGCTTAAGTTTCACAATGGTGTAAAATTAAAATGGGATATAACGGGCTAGGATTCGAGTTACAGGAACATCGGCCAAACCAACCACCCAAGAACGGAATCGTCGAGCCAAAACACTTGACAACCTCCTAGAAGCAGCTTTTGTTGCCACTAGACCTTTCTCCATCAATTAGGAATCTGATGGTGTCACTAAACACATTTCTTAAATTGTAGCCATTTGTTCAGTGTTTTTTTGGTGTCTAATCCGCATATATATCACCATTGCCTTTGATTTTCTTGACTGTATCTCTCTTAAATGTCAACATATACACGTGTGATATAGCTTACGAAGATTTTTCAATGCTGAGAACCTCGACCAGAGAGTAAAAAAGGTTTAAGTTTCACAATGGTGTAAAATTAAAATGGGATATAACGGGCTAGGATTCGAGTTACAGGAACATGGGCCAAACCACCCACCCAAGAACGGAATCGTCGAGCCAAAACACTTGACAACCTCCTAGAAGCAGCTTTTCTTGCCACTAGACCGTTCTCCATCAATTAGGAATCTGAAGCCGTCACTAAACACATCCCTTAAATTGTAGCCATTTGTTGAGTGTTTTTTTGGTGTCTAATCCGCATATATATCACCATTGCCTTTGATTTTCTTGACTGTATATCTCTTAAATGTCAACATATACACGTGTGATTTAGCTTACGAAGATTTTTCAATGCTGAGAACCTCGATCAGAGAGTAAAAAAGGCTTAAGTTTCACAATGGTGTAAAATTAAAATGGGATATACTGGGCTAGGATTCGAGTTACAGGAACAAGTGCCAAACCAACCACCGAAGAATGGAATCGTCGTGCCAAAACACTTGACAACCTCCTAGAAGCAGCTTTTCTTGCCACTAGACCTTTCTCCATCAATTAGAAATCTGATGCTGTCACTAAACACATTCCTTAAATTGTAGCCATTTGTTGAGTGTTTTTTTTGTGTCTAATCCGCATATATATCACCATTGCCTTTGATTTTCTTGACTGTATATCTCTTAAATGTCAACATATACACGTGTGATTTAGCTTACGAAGATTTTTCAATGCTGAGAACCTCCATAAGAGAGTAAAAAAGGCTTAAGTTTTACAATGGTGTAAAATTAAAATAGGATATAACGGGCTAGGATTCGAGTTGCAGGAACATGGGCCAAACCAACCACCCAAGAACGGAATCGTCGAGCGAAAACACTTGACAACCTCCTAGAAGAAGCTTTTCTTGCCACCAGACCTTTCTCCATCAATTAGAAATCTGATGCCGTCACTAAACATATTCCTTAAATTATAGCCATTTGTTGAGTGCTTTTTTTTGTGACTAATCCTCATATATATCACCATTGCCCTTGATTTTCTTAACAGTATATCTCTTAAATGCCAACATATACACGTGTGATTTAGCTTACGAAGATTTTTCAATGCCGAGAACCTCGATCAGAGAGTAAAAAAGCTTAAGTTCCACAACGATGTAAAATTAAAATGGGATATAACGGGCTAGGATTCAAATTACAGGAACAAGGGCCAAACCAACCACCCAAGAACGGAATTGTCGAGCGAAAACACTTGACAACCTCCTAGAAGTAGCTTCTCTTGCCACCAGACCTTTCTCCATCAATTAGAACTCTGAAGCCGTCACTAAACACATTCCTTAAATTATAGCCATTTGTTGAATGTTTTTTTTTGGTGTCTAATCCGCATATATATCACCATTGCCCTTGATTTTCTTGACTGTATATCTCTTAAATGTCAACATATACACGTGTGATTGAGTTTACGAAGATTTTTCAATGCCGAGAACCTCGATCAGAGTGTAAAAAAGGTGTAAGGTTCACAATGGTGTAAAATTAAAATGGGATATACCGGGCTAGGATTCGAGTTACAGGAACAAGGGCCAAACCAACCACCCAAGAATGGAATCGTCGTGCCAAAACACTTGACAACCTCCTAGAAGCAGCTTTTTTTGCCACTAGACCTTTCTGCATCAATTAGGAAGTTGATGCCGTCACAAAAAACATTCCTTAAATTGTAGCCATTTGTTGAGTGTTTTTTTATATGGTGTCTAATCCGCATATATATCACCATTGCCCTTGATTTTCTTGGCTGTATATCTCTTAAATATCAACATATACATGTGTGATTTAGCATACGAAGATTTTTCATTGCCGAGAACCTCGATCAGAGAGTAAAAAACGCTTAAGTTTCACAACGGTGTAAAATTAAAATGGGATATAACGGGCTAGGATTCGAGTTACAGGAACAAGGGCCAAACCAACCACCCAAGAACGGAATCGTCGAGAGAAAACACTTGACAACCTCCAAGAAGCAGCTTTTCTTGCCACCAAACCTTTCTCCATCAATTAGGAATCTGATGCCGTCACTAAACACATTCCATAAATTGTAGCCATTTGTTGAGTGTTTTTTTTGTCTAATCCGCATATATATCACCATTACCATTGATTTTCTTGACTGTATATCTCTTAAATGTCAACATATACACGTGTGATTTAGCTTACGAAGATTTTTCAATGCTGAGAACCTCGATCAGAGAGTTTAAAAGGCTTAAGTTTCACAATGGTGTAAAATTAAAATGGGATATACCGAGCTAGGATTCGAGTTACAGCAACAAGGGCCAAACCAACCACCCAAGAATGGAATCGTCGAGCCAAAACACTTGACAACCTCCTAGATGCAGGTTTTCTTGCCACTAGACCTTTCTCCATCAATTAGGAATCTGATGCCGTCAATAAACACATTCCTTAAATTGTAGCCATTTGTTGAGTGTTTTTTTGGTGTCTAATCCGCATATATATCACCATTGCCTTTGATTTTCTTGACTGTATATCTCTTAAATGTCAACATATACATGTGTGATTTAGCTTACGAAGATTTTTCAATGCTGAGAACCTCGATCAGAGAGTAAAAAAGGCTTAAGTTTCACAATGGTGTAAAATTAAAATGGGATTTCAAGTTACAGTAATATGGGCCAAACCAACCACCCAAGAACGGAATCGTCGAGCGAAAACACTTGACAACCTCCTAGAAGCAGCTTTTCTTGCCACCAGACCTTTCTCCATCAATTAGAAATCTGATGCCGTCACTAAACATATTCCTTAAATTATAACCATTTGTTGAGTGCTTTTTTTGTGTCTAATCCACATATATATCACCATTGCCCTTGATTTTCTTGACTGTATATCTCTTAAATGTCAACATATACACATGTGATTTAGTTTACGAAGATTTTTCAATGCCGAGAACCTCGATCAGAGAGTAAAAAACGCTTAAGTTTCACAATGGTGTAAAATTAAAATGGGATATAACGGGCTAGGATTCGAGTTACAGGAACAAGGGTCAAACCAACCTCCCATGAATGGAATCGTCGAGCGAAAACACTTGACAACCTCCTAGAAGCAGCTTTTCTTGCCACCAGACCTTTCTCCATCAATTAGAAATCTGATTCCGTCACTAAACACATTCCTTAAATTGTAGCCATTTGTTGAGTGTTTTTTTGGGTGTCTAATCCGCATATATATCACCATTGCCCTTGATTTTCTGGACTGTATATCTCTTAAATGTCAATATATACACGTATGTTTTAGTTTATGAAGATTTTTCAATGCCGAGAACCTCGATCAGAGAGTAAAAAACGCTTAAGCTTCACAATGGTGTAAAATTAAAATGGGATATAACGGGCTAGGATTCAAGTTACAGGAACAAGGGCCAAACCAACCACCCAAGAACGGAATTGTCGAGCGAAAACACTTGACAACCTCCTAGAAGTAGCTTTTCTTGCCACCAGACCTTTCTCCATCAATTAGAAATCTGAAGCCGTTACTAAACACATTCCTTAAATTGTAGCCATTTGTTGAGTGTTTTTTTTGTGTCTAATCCGCATATATATCACCATTGCCCTTGATTTTCTTGACTGTATATCTCTTAAATGTCAACATATACACTTGTGATTTAGCATACGAAGATTTTTCAATGCCGAGAACCTCGATCAGAGAGTAAAAAACGCTTAAGTTTCACAATGGTGTAAAATTAAAATGGGATATAACGGGCTAGGAATCGAGTTACAGGAACAATGGTCAAACCAACCTCCCATGAATGGAATCGTCGAGCGAAAACACTTGACAACCTCCTAGAAGCAGCTTTTCTTGCCACCAGACCTTTCTCCATCAATTAGAAATCTGATTCCGTCACTAAACACATTCCTTAAATTGTAGCCATTTGTTGAGTGTTTTTTTGTGTCTAATCCGCATATATATCACCATTGCCCTTGATTTTCTTGACTGTATATCTCTTAAATGTCAACATATACACGTGTGATTTAGCATACGAAGATTTTTCAATGACGAGAACCTCGATCAGAGAGTAAAAAACGCTTAAGTTTCACAATGGTGTAAAATTAAAATGGGATATAACGGGCTAGGATTCGAGTTACAGGAACAAGGGTCAAACCAACCTCCCATGAATGGAATCGTCGAGCGAAAACACTTGACAACCTCCTAGAAGCAGCTTTTCTTGCCACCAGACCTTTCTCCATCAATTAGAAATCTGATTCCGTCACTAAACACATTCCTTAAATTGTAGCCATTTGTTGAGTGTTTTTTTGGGTGTCTAATCCGCATATATATCACCATTGCCCTTGATTTTCTGGACTGTATATCTCTTAAATGTCAATATATACACGTATGTTTTAGTTTATGAAGATTTTTCAATGCCGAGAACCTCGATCAGAGAGTAAAAAACGCTTAAGTTTCACAATGGTGTAAAATTAAAATGGGATATAACGGGCTAGGATTCAAGTTACAGGAACAAGGGCCAAACCAACCACCCAAGAACGGAATTGTCGAGTGAAAACACTTGACAACCTCCTAGACGTAGCTTTTCTTGCCACCAGACCTTTCTCCATCAATTAGAAATCTGAAGCCGTTACTAAACACATTCCTTAAATTGTAGCCATTTGTTGAGTGTTTTTTTTGTGTCTAATCCGCATATATATCACCATTGCCCTTGATTTTCTTGACTGTATATCTCTTAAATGTCAACATATACACTTGTGATTTAGCATACGAAGATTTTTCAATGCCGAGAACCTCGATCAGAGAGTAAAAAACGCTTAAGGTTCACAATGGTGTAAAATTAAAATGGGATATAACGGGCTAGGAATCGAGTTACAGGAACAAGGGTCAAACCAACCTCCCATGAATGGAATCGTCGAGCGAAAACACTTGACAACCTCCTAGAAGCAGCTTTTCTTGCCACCAGACCTTTCTCCATCAATTAGAAATCTGATTCCGTCACTAAACACATTCCTTAAATTGTAGCCATTTGTTGAGTGTTTTTTTTTGTGTCTAATCCGCATATATATCACCATTTCCCTTGATTTTCTTGACTGTATATCTCTTAATTGTCAACATATACACGTGTGATTTTTCAATGCTTGGAACCTCGATCAGAGAGTAAAAAAGGCGTAAGATTCACAATGGTGTAAAATTGAAATGGGATATATCGGGTTAGGATTCGAGTTACAGGAACATGGGCCAAACCAACCACCCAAGAACGGAATTGTCGAGCGAAAACACATGACAACCTCCTAGAAGCAGCTTTTCTTGCCACCAGACCTTTCTCCATCAATTAGGAATCTGATGCCGTCACGAAACACATTCCTTAAATTGTAGCCATTTGTTGAGTGTGTTTTTTTGTGTCTAATCCGCATATATATCACCATTTCCCTTGATTTTCTTGACTGTATATCTCTTAAATGTCAACATACACACGTGTGATTTAGTTTACGAAGATTTTTCAATGCCGAGAACCTCGATCAGAGAGTAAAAAAGGCGTAAGGTTCACAATGGTGTAAAATTAAAATGGGATATAACGGGCTAGGATTCGAGATACAGGAACATGGGCCAAACCAACCACCCAAGAACGGAATCGTCGAGCCAAAACACTTGACAACGTCCTAGAAGCAGCTTTTCTTGCCACTAGACCTTTCTCCATCAATTAGGAATCTGATGCCGTCACTAAACACATTCCTCAAATTGTAGCCATTTGTTGAGTGTTTTTTTTGGTGTCTTATCCGCATATATATCACCATTGCCTTTGATTTTCTTGACTGTATATCTCTTAAATGTCAACATATACACGTGTGATTTAGCTTACGAAGATTTTTCAATGCTGAGAACCTCGATCAGAGAGTAAAAAAGGCTTAAGTTTCACAATGGTGTAAAATTAAAATGGGATATAACGGGCTAGGATTCGAGTTACAGGAACATGGGCCAAACCAACCACCCAAGAACGGAATCGTCGAGCCAAAACACTTGACAACCTCCTAGAAGCAGCTTTTGTTGCCACTAGACCTTTCTCCATCAATTAGGAATCTGATGGTGTCACTAAACACATTCCTTAAATTGTAGCCATTTGTTGAGTGTTTTTTTGGTGTCTAATCCGCATATATATCACCATTGCCTTTGATTTTCTTGACTGTATCTCTCTTAAATGTCAACATATACACGTGTGATATAGCTTACAAAGATTTTTCAATGCTGAGAACCTCGACCAGAGAGTAAAAAAGGTTTAAGTTTCACAATGGTGTAAAATTAAAATGGGATATAACGGGCTAGGATTTGAGTTACAGGAACATGGGCCAAACCACCCACCCAAGAACGGAATCGTCGAGCCAAAACACTTGACAACCTCCTAGAAGCAGCTTTTCTTGCCACTAGACCTTTCTCCATCAATTAGGAATCTGAAGCCGTCACTAAACACATCCCTTAAATTGTAGCCATTTGTTGAGTGTTTTTTTGGTGTCTAATCCGCATATATATCACCATTGCCTTTGATTTTCTTGACTGTATCTCTCTTAAATGTCAACATATACACGTGTGATATAGCTTACAAAGATTTTTCAATGCTGAGAACCTCGACCAGAGAGTAAAAAAGGTTTAAGTTTCACAATGGTGTAAAATTAAAATGGGATATAACGGGCTAGGATTCGAGTTACAGGAACATGGGCCAAACCACCCACCCAAGAACGGAATCGTCGAGCCAAAACACTTGACAACCTCCTAGAAGCAGCTTTTCTTGCCACTAGACCTTTCTCCATCAATTAGGAATCTGAAGCCGTCACTAAACACATCCCTTAAATTGTAGCCATTTGTTGAGTGTTTTTTTGGTGTCTAATCCGCATATATATCACCATTGCCTTTGATTTTCTTGACTGTATATCTCTTAAATGTCAACATATACACGTGTGATTTAGCTTACGAAGATTTTTCAATGCTGAGAACCTCGATCAGAGAGTAAAAAAGGCTTAAGTTTCACAATGGTGTAAAATTAAAATGGGATATACTGGGCTAGGATTCGAGTTACAGGAACAAGTGCCAAACCAACCACCGAAGAATGGAATCGTCGTGCCAAAACACTTGACAACCTCCTAGAAGCAGCTTTTCTTGCCACTAGACCTTTCTCCATTAATTAGAAATCTGATGCTGTCACTAAACACATTCCTTAAATTGTAGCCATTTGTTGAGTGTTTTTTTTGTGTCTAATCCGCATATATATCACCATTGCCTTTGATTTTCTTGACTGTATATCTCTTAAATGTCAACATATACACGTGTGATTTAGCTTACGAAGATTTTTCAATGCTGAGAACCTCAATAAGAGAGTAAAAAAGGCTTAAGTTTTACAATGGTGTAAAATTAAAATAGGATATAACGGGCTAGGATTCGAGTTGCAGGAACATGGGCCAAACCAACCACCCAAGAACGGAATCGTCGAGCGAAAACACTTGACAACCTCCTAGAAGAAGCTTTTCTTGCCACCAGACTTTTCTCCATCAATTAGAAATCTGATGCCGTCACTAAACATATTCCTTAAATTATAGCCATTTGTTGAGTGCTTTTTTTGTGACTAATCCTCATATATATCACCATTGCCCTTGATTTTCTTAACTCTATATCTCTTAAATGCCAACATATACACGTGTGATTTAGCTTACGAAGATTTTTCAATGCCGAGAACCTCGATCAGAGAGTAAAAAAGCTTAAGTTCCACAACGATGTAAAATTAAAATGGGATATAACGGGCTAGGATTCAAATTACAGGAACAAGGGCCAAACCAACCACCCAAGAACGGAATTGTCGAGCGAAAACACTTGACAACCTCCTAGAAGTAGCTTCTCTTGCCACCAGACCTTTCTCCATCAATTAGAAATCTGAAGCCGTCACTAAACACATTCCTTAAATTATAGCCATTTGTTGAATGTTTTTTTTGGTGTCTAATCCGCATATATATCACCATTGCCCTTGATTTTCTTGACTGTATATCTCTTAAATGTCAACATATACACGTGTGATTTAGTTTACGAAGATTTTTCAATGCCGAGAACCTCGATCAGAGTGTAAAAAAGGTGTAAGGTTCACAATGGTGTAAAATTAAAATGGGATATACCGGGCTAGGATTCGAGTTACAGGAACAAGGGCCAAACCAACCACCCAAGAATGGAATCGTCGTGCCAAAACACTTGACAACCTCCTAGAAGCAGCTTTTCTTGCCACTAGACCTTTCTGCATCAATTAGGAAGTTGATGCCGTCACAAAAAACATTCCTTAAATTGTAGCCATTTGTTGAGTGTTTTTTTATATGGTGTCTAATCCGCATATATATCACCATTGCCCTTGATTTTCTTGGCTGTATATCTCTTAAATATCAACATATACATGTGTGATTTAGCATACGAAGATTTTTCATTGCCGAGAACCTCGATCAGAGAGTAAAAAACGCTTAAGTTTCACAACGGTGTAAAATTAAAATGGGATATAACGGGCTAGGATTCGAGTTACAGGAACAAGGGCCAAACCAACCACCCAAGAACGGAATCGTCGAGAGAAAACACTTGACAACCTCCTAGAAGCAGCTTTTCTTGCCACCAAACCTTTCTCCATCAATTAGGAATCTGATGCCGTCACTAAACACATTCCATAAATTGTAGCCATTTGTTGAGTGGTTTTTTTTGTCTAATCCGCATATATATCACCATTACCATTGATTTTCTTGACTGTATATCTCTTAAATGTCAACATATACACGTGTGATTTAGCTTACGAAGATTTTTCAATGCTGAGAACCTCGATCAGAGAGTTTAAAAGGCTTAAGTTTCACAATGGTGTAAAATTAAAATGGGATATACCGAGCTAGGATTCGAGTTACAGCAACAAGGGCCAAACCAACCACCCAAGAATGGAATCGTCGAGCCAAAACACTTGACAACCTCCTAGAAGCAGGTTTTCTTGCCACTAGACCTTTCTCCATCAATTAGGAATCTGATGCCGTCAATAAACACATTCCTTAAATTGTAGCCATTTGTTGAGTGTTTTTTTGGTGTCTAATCCGCATATATATCACCATTGCCTTTGATTTTCTTGACTGTATATCTCTTAAATGTCAACATATACATGTGTGATTTAGCTTACGAAGATTTTTCAATGCTGAGAACCTCGATCAGAGAGTAAAAAAGGCTTAAGTTTCACAATGGTGTAAAATTAAAATGGGATTTCAAGTTATAGGAATATGGGCCAAACCAACCACCCAAGAACGGAATCGTCGAGCGAAAACACTTGACAACCTCCTAGAAGCAGCTTTTCTTGCCACCAGACCTTTCTCCATCAATTAGAAATCTGATGCCGTCACTAAACATATTCCTTAAATTATAACCATTTGTTGAGTGCTTTTTTTGTGTCTAATCCACATATATATCACCATTGCCCTTGATTTTCTTGACTGTATATCTCTTAAATGTCAAAATATACACATTTGATTTAGTTTACGAAGATTTTTCAATGCCGAGAACCTCGATCAGAGAGTAAAAAAGGCTTAAGTTTCACAATGGTGTAAAATTAAAATGGGATATAACGGGCTAGGATTCAAGTTACCGGAATATGGGCCAAACCAACCACCCAAGAACGGAATCGTCGAGCGAAAACACTTGACAACCTCCTACAAGCAGCTTTTCTTGCCACCAGACCTTTCTCCATGAATTAGAAATCTGATACCGTCACTAAACATATTCCTTAAATTATAACCATTTGTTGAGTGCTTGTTTTGTGTCTAATCCACATATATATCACCATTTCCCTTGATTTTCTTGACTGTATATCTCTTAAATGTCAACATATACACATGTGATTTAGTTTACGAAGATTTTTCAATGCCGAGAACCTCGATCAGAGAGTAAAAAACGCTTAAGTTTCACAATGGTGTAAAATTAAAATGGGATATAACGGGCTAGGATTCAAGTTACAGGAACAAGGGCCAAACCAACCACCCAAGAATGGAATCGTCGAGCCAAAACACTTGAGAACCTCCTAGAAGCAGGTTTTCTTGCCACTAGACCTTTCTCCATCAATTAGGAATCTGATGCCGTCAATAAACACATTCCTTAAATTGTAGCCATTTGTTGAGTGTTTTTTTGGTGTCTAATCCGCATATATATCACCATTGCCTTTGATTTTCTTGACTGTATATCTCTTAAATGTCAACATATACACATGTGATTTAGTTTATGAAGATTTTTCAATGCTGAGATCCTCGATCAGAGAGTAAAAAAGGATTAAGTTTCACAATGGTGTAAAATTAAGATGGGATATAACGGGCTTGGATTCAAGTTACAGGAATATGGGCCAAACCAACCACCCAAGAACGGAATCGTCGAGCGAAAACACTTGACAACCTCCTAGAAGCAGCTTTTCTTGCTACCAGACCTTTCTCCATCAATTAGAAATCTGATGCCGTCACTAAACATATTCCTTAAATTATAACCATTTGTTGAGTGCTTTTTTTGTGTCTAATCCACATATATATCACCATTGCCCTTGATTTTCTTGACTGTATATCTCTTAAATGTCAACATATACACATGTGATTTAGTTTCCGAAGATTTTTCAATGCCGAGAACCTCGATCAGAGAGTAAAAAACGCTTAAGTTTCACAATGGTGTAAAATTAAAATGGGATATAACGGGCTATGATTCAAGTTACAGGAACAAGGGCCAAACCAACCACCCAAGAACGGAATTGTCGAGCGAAAACACTTGACAACCTCCTAGAAGTAGCTTTTCTTGCCACCAGACCTTTCTCCATCAATTAGAAATCTGAAGCCGTTACTAAACACATTCCTTAAATTGTAGCCATTTGTTGAGTGTTTTTTTTGTGTCTAATCCGCATATATATCACCATTGCCCTTGATTTTCTTGACTGTATATCTCTTAAATGTCAACATATACACGTGTGATTTAGCATACGAAGATTTTTCAATGCCGAGAACCTCGATCAGAGAATAAAAAACGCTTAAGTTTCACACTGGTGTAAAATTAAAATGGGATATAACGGGCTAGAATTCGAGTTACAGGAACAAGGGTCAAACCAACCTCCCATGAATGGAATCGTCGAGCGAAAACACTTGACAACCTCCTAGAAGCAGCTTTTCTTGCCACCAGACCTTTCTCCATCAATTAGAAATCTGATTCCGTCACTAAACACATTCCTTAAATTGTAGCCATTTGTTGAGTGTTTTTTTGGGTGTCTAATCCGCATATATATCACCATTGCCCTTGATTTTCTGGACTGTATATCTCTTAAATGTCAATATATACACGTATGTTTTGGTTTATGAAGATTTTTCAATGCCGAGAACCTCGATCAGAGAGTAAAAAACGCTTAAGCTTCACAATGGTGTAAAATTAAAATGGGATATAACGGGCTAGGATTCAAGTTACAGGAACAAGGGCCAAACCAACCACCCAAGAACGGAATTGTCGAGCGAAAACACTTGACAACCTCCTAGAAGTAGCTTTTCTTGCCACCAGACCTTTCTCCATCAATTAGAAATCTGAAGCCGTTACTAAACACATTCCTTAAATTGTAGCCATTTGTTGAGTGTTTTTTTTGTGTCTAATCCGCATATATATCACCATTGCCCCTGATTTTCTTGACTGTATATCTCTTAAATGTCAACATATACACTTGTGATTTAGCATACGAAGATTTTTCAATGCCGAGAACCTCGATCAGAGAGTAAAAAACGCTTAAGTTTCACAATGGTGTAAAATTAAAATGGGATATAACGGGCTAGGAATCGAGTTACAGGAACAAGGGTCAAACCAACCTCCCATGAATGGAATCGTCGAGCGAAAACACTTGACAACCTCCTAGAAGCAGCTTTTCTTGCCACCAGATCCATCAATTAGAAATCTGATTCCGTCACTAAACACATTCCTTAAATTGTAGCCATTAGTTGAGTGTTTTTTTGGTGTCTAATCCGCATATATATCACCATTGCCCTTGATTTTCTGGACTGTATATCTCTTAAATCTCAATATATACACGTGTGATTTAGTTTACCATGATTTTTCAATGCTGAGAACCTCGATCAGAGAGTAAAAAAGGCGTAAGGTTCACAATGGTGTAAAATTAAAATGGGATATAACGGGCTAGAATTCGAGTTACAGGAACAAGGGCCAAACCAACCACCCATGAATAGAACCGTCAAGAGAAAACACTTGATAACCTCTTAGAAGCAGCTTTTCTTGCCACCAGACCTTTCTCCATCAATTTGGAATCTGATGCCGTCACTAAACAGATTCCTTAAATTGTAGCCATTTGTTGAGTGTTTTTTTTTGTGTCTAATCCGCATATATATCACCATTGCCCTTGATTTTCTTGACTGTATATCTCTTAAATGTCAACATATACACGTATGTTTTAGTTTATGAAGATTTTTCAATGCCGAGAACCTCGATCAGAGAGTAAAAAAGGCGTAAGGTTTACAATTGTGTAAAATTAAAATGGGATATACCGGGCTAGGATACGAGTCATAGGAACAAGGGCTAAACCAACCACCCAAGAACGGAATCGTCGAGCGAAAACACTTGACAACCTCCTAGAAGCATGTTTTCTTGCCACCAGACCTTTCTCCATCAATTAGAAATCTGATGCCATCACTAAACATATTCCTTAAATTATAACCATTTGTTGAGTGCTTTTTTTGTGTCTAATCCACATATATATCACCATTGCCCTTGATTTTCTTGACTGTATATCTCTTAAATGTCAACATATACACATGTGATTTAGTTTCCGAAGATTTTTCAATGCCGAGAACCTCGATCAGAGAGTAAAAAACGCTTAAGTTTCACAATGGTGTAAAATTAAAATGGGATATAACGGGCTAGGATGCAAGTTACAGGAACAAGGGCCAAACCAACCACCCAAGAACGGAATTGTCGAGCGAAAACACTTGACAACCTCCTAGAAGTAGCTTTTCTTGCCAACAGACCTTTCTCCATCAATTAGAAATCTGAAGCCGTTACTAAACACATTCCTTAAATTGTAGCCATTTGTTGAGTGTTTTTTTTGTGTCTAATCCGCATATATATCACCATTGCCCTTGATTTTCTTGACTGTATATCTCTTAAATGTCAACATATACACTTGTGATTTAGCATACGAAGATTTTTCAATGCCGAGAACCTCGATCAGAGAGTAAAAAACGCTTAAGTTTCACAATGGTGTAAAATTAAAATGGGATATAACGGGCTAGGAATCGAGTTACAGGAACAAGGGTCAAACCAACCTCCCATGAATGGAATCGTCGAGCGAAAACAATTGACAACCTCCTAGAAGCAGCTTTTCTTGCCACCAGACCTTTCTCCATCAATTAGAAATCTGATTCCGTCACTAAACACATTCCTTAAATTGTAGCCATTTGTTGAGTGTTTTTTTGGGTGTCTAATCCGCATATATATCACCATTGCCCTTGATTTTCTGGACTGTATATCTCTTAAATGTCAATATATACACGTATGTTTTAGTTTATGAAGATTTTTCAATGCCGAGAACCTCGATCAGAGAGTGAAAAACGCTTAAGCTTCACAATGGTGTAAAATTAAAATGGGATATAACGGGCTAGGATTCAAGTTACAGGAACAAGGGCCAAACCAACCACCCAAGAACGGAATTGTCGAGCGAAAACACTTGACAACCTCCTAGAAGTAGCTTTTCTTGCCACCAGACCTTTCTCCATCAATTAGAAATCTGAAGCCGTTACTAAACACATTCCTTAAATTGTAGCCATTTGTTGAGTGTTTTTTTTGTGTCTAATCCGCATATATATCACCATTGCCCTTGATTTTCTTGACTGTATATCTCTTAAATGTCAACATATACACTTGTGATTTAGCATACGAAGAGTTTTCAATGCCGAGAACCTCGATCAGAGAGTAAAAAACGCTTAAGTTTCACAATGGTGTAAAATTAAAATGGGATATAACGGGCTAGGAATCGAGTTACAGGAACAATGGTCAAACCAACCTCCCATGAATGGAATCGTCGAGCGAAAACACTTGACAACCTCCTAGAAGCAGCTTTTCTTGCCACCAGACCTTTCTCCATCAATTAGAAATCTGATTCCGTCACTAAACACATTCCTTAAATTGTAGCCATTTGTTGAGTGTTTTTTGTGTGTCTAATCCGCATATATATCACCATTGCCCTTGATTTTCTTGACTGTATATCTCTTAAATGTCAACATATACACGTGTGATTTAGCATACGAAGATTTTTCAATGACGAGAACCTCGATCAGAGAGTAAAAAACGCTTAAGTTTCACAATGGTGTAAAATTAAAATGGGATATAACGGGCTAGGAATCGAGTTACAGGAACAAGGGTCAAACCAACCTCCCATGAATGGAATCGTCGAGCGAAAACACTTGACAACCTCCTAGAAGCAGCTTTTCTTGCCACCAGACCTTTCTCCATCAATTAGAAATCTGATTCCGTCACTAAACACATTCCTTAAATTGTAGCCATTTGTTGAGTGTTTTTTTGGTGTCTAATCCGCATATATATCACCATTGCCCTTGATTTTCTGGACTGTATATCTCTTAAATGTCAATATATACACGTGTGATTTAGTTTACCATGATTTTTCAATGCTGAGAACCTCGATCAGAGAGTAAAAAAGGCGTAAGGTTCACAATGGTGTAAAATTAAAATGGGATATAATGGGCTAGAATTCGAGTTACAGGAACAAGGGCCAAACCAACCACCCATGAATAGAACCGTCAAGAGAAAACACTTGATAACCTCTTAGAAGCAGCTTTTCTTGCCACCAGACCTTTCTCCATCAATTTGGAATCTGATGCCGTCACTAAACAGATTCCTTAAATTGTAGCCATTTGTTGAGTGTTTTTTTTTGTGTCTAATCCGCATATATATCACCATTGCCCTTGATTTTCTTGACTGTATATCTCTTAAATGTCAACATATACACGTATGTTTTAGTTTATGAAGATTTTTCAATGCCGAGAACCTCGATCAGAGAGTAAAAAAGGCGTAAGGTTTACAATGGTGTAAAATTAAAATGGGATATACCGGGCTAGGATACGAGTCATAGGAACAAGGGCTAAACCAACCACCCAACAACGGAATCGTCGAGCGAAAACACTTGACAACCTCCTAGAAGCAGGTTTTCTTGCCACCAGACCTTTCTCCATCAATTAGAAATCTGATGCCGTCACTAAACATATTCCTTAAATTATAACCATTTGTTGAGTGCTTTTTTTGTGTCTAATCCACATATATATCACCATTGCCCTTGATTTTCTTGACTGTATATCTCTTAAATGTCAACATATACACATGTGATTTAGTTTACGAAGATTTTTCAATGCCGAGAACCTCGATCAGAGAGTAAAAAACGCTTAAGTTTCACAATGGTGTAAAATTAAAATGGGATATAACGGGCTAGGATTCAAGTTACAGGAACTAGGGCCAAACCAACCACCCAAGAACGGAATTGTCGAGCGAAAACACTTGACAACCTCCTAGAAGTAGCTTTTCTTGCCACCAGACCTTTCTCCATCAATTAGAAATCTGAAGCCGTTACTAAACACATTCCTTAAATTGTAGCCATTTGTTGAGTGTTTTTTTTGTGTCTAATCCGCATATATATCACCATTTCCCTTGATTTTCTTGACTGTATATCTCTTAAATGTCAACATATACACGTGTGATTTAGCATACGAAGATTTTTCAATGCCGAGAACCTCGATCAGAGAGTAAAAAACGCTTAAGTTTCACAATGGTGTAAAATTAAAATGGGATATAACGGGCTAGGATTCGAGTTACAAGAACAAGGGTCAAACCAACCTCCCATGAATGGAATCGTCGAGCGAAAACACTTGACAACCTCCTAGAAGCAGCTTTTCTTGCCACCAGACCTTTCTCCATCAATTAGAAATCTGATTCCGTCACTAAACACATTCCTTAAATTGTAGCCATTTGTTAAGTGTTTCTTTGGGTGTCTAATCCGCATATATATCACCATTGCCCTTGATTTTCTGGACTGTATATCTCTTAAATGTCAATATATACACGTATGTTTTAGTTTATGAAGATTTTTCAATGCCGAGAACCTCGATCAGAGAGTAAAAAACGCTTAAGTTTCACAATGGTGTAAAATTAAAATGGGATATAACGGGCTAGGATTCAAGTTACAGGAACAAGGGCCAAACCAACCACCCAAGAACGGAATTGTCGAGCGAAAACACTTGACAACCTCCTAGACGTAGCTTTTCTTGCCACCAGACCTTTCTCCATCAATTAGAAATCTGAAGCCGTTACTAAACACATTCCTTAAATTGTAGCCATTTGTTGAGTGTTTTTTTTGTGTCTAATCCGCATATATATCACCATTGCCCTTGATTTTCTTGACTGTATATCTCTTAAATGTCAACATATACACTTGTGATTTAGCATACGAAGATTTTCCAATGCCGAGAACCTCGATCAGAGAGTAAAAAACGCTTAAGTTTCACAATGGTGTAAAATTAAAATGGGATATAACGGGCTAGGAATCGAGTTACAGGAACAAGGGTCAAACCAACCTCCCATGAATGGAATCATCGAGCGAAAACACTTGACAACCTCCTAGAAGCAGCTTTTCTTGCCACCAGACCTTTCTCCATCAATTAGAAAATCTGATTCCGTCACTAAACACATTCCTTAAATTGTAGCCATTTGTTGAGTGTTTTTTTTTGTGTCTAATCCGCATATATATCACCATTTCCCTTGATTTTCTTGACTGTATATCTCTTAAATGTCAACATATACACGTGTGATTTCGTATACGAAGATTTTTCAATGCCGAGAACCTCGATCAGAGAGTAAAAAACGCTTAAGTTTCACAATGGTGTAAAATTGAAATGGGATATAACGGGCTAGGAATCGAGTTACAGGAACAAGGGTCAAACCAACCTCCCATGAATGGAATCGTCGAGCGAAAACACTTGACAACCTCCTAGAAGCAGCTTTTCTTGCCACCAGACCTTTCTCCATCAATTAGAAATCTGATTCCGTCACTAAACACATTCCTTAAATTGTAGCCATTTGTTGAGTGTTTTTTTGGTGTCTAATCCGCATATATATCACCATTGCCCTTGATTTTCTGGACTGTATATCTCTTAAATGTCAATATATACACGTGTGATTTAGTTTACCATGATTTTTCAATGCTGAGAACCTCGATCAGAGAGTAAAAAAGGCGTAAGGTTCACAATGGTGTAAAATTAAAATGGGATATAACGGGCTAGAATTCGAGTTACAGGAACAAGGGCCAAACCAACCACCCATGAATAGAACCATCAAGAGAAATCACTTGATAACCTCTAAGAAGCAGCTTTTCTTGCCACCAGACCTTTCTCCATCAATTTGGAATCTGATGCCGTCACTAAACAGATTCCTTAAATTGTAGCCATTTGTTGAGTGTTTTTTTTTGTGTCTAATCCGCATATATATCACCATTGCCCTTGATTTTCTTGACTGTATATCTCTTAAATGTCAACATATACAAGTATGTTTTAGTTTATGAAGATTTTTCAATGCCGAGAACCTCGATCAGAGAGTAAAAAAGGCGTAAGGTTTACAATGGTGTAAAATTAAAATGGGATACACCGGGCTAGGATACGGGTCATAGGAACAAGGGCTAAACCAACCACCCAAGAATGGAATCGTCGAGCGAAAACACTTGACAACCTCCTAGAAGCAGGTTTTCTTGCCACCAGACCTTTCTCCATAAATTAGAAATCTGATGCCGTCACTAAACATATTCCTTAAATTATAACCATTTGTTGAGTGCTTTTTTTGTGTCTAATCCACATATATATCACCATTGCCCTTGATTTTCTTGACTGTATATCTCTTAAATGTCAACATATACACATGTGATTTAGTTTACGAAGATTTTTCAATGCCGAGAACCTCGATCAGAGAGTAAAAAACGCTTAAGTTTCACAATGGTGTAAAATTAAAATGGGATACAACGGGCTAGGATTCAAGTTACAGCAACAAGGGCCAAACCAACCACCCAAGAACGGAATTGTCGAGCGAAAACACTTGACAACCTCCTAGAAGTAGCTTTTCTTGCCACCAGACCTTTCTCCATCAATTAGAAATCTGAAGCCGTTACTAAACACATTCCTTAAATTGTATCCATTTGTTGAGTGTTTTTTTTGTGTCTAATCCGCATATATATCACCATTGCCCTTGATTTTCTTGACTGTATATCTCTTAAATGTCAACATATACACTTGTGATTTAGCATACGAAGATTTTTCAATGCCGAGAACCTCGATCAGAGAGTAAAAAACGCTTAAGTTTCACAATGGTGTAAAATTAAAATGGGATATAACGGGCTAGGAATCGAGTTACAGGAACAAGGGTCAAACCAACCTCCCATGAATGGAATCGTCGAGCGAAAACACTTGACAACCTCCTAGAAGCAGCTTTTCTTGCCACCAGACCTTTCTCCATCAATTAGAAATCTGATTCCGTTACTAAACACATTCCTTAAATTGTAGCCATTTGTTGAGTGTTTTTTTGGTGTCTAATCCGCATATATATCACCATTGCCCTTGATTTTCTGGACTGTATATCTCTTAAATGTCAATATATACACGTGTGATTTAGTTTACCATGATTTTTCAATGCTGAGAACCTCGATCAGAGAGTAAAAAAGGCGTAAGGTTCACAATGGTGTAAAATTAAAATGGGATATAACGGGCTAGAATTCGAGTTACAGGAACAAGGGCCAAACCAACCACCCATGAATAGAACCGTCAAGAGAAAACACTTGATAACCTCTTAGAAGCAGCTTTTCTTGCCACCAGACCATTCACCATCAATTAAAATCTGATCCCGTCACTAAACACATTCCTTAAATTGTAGCCATTTGTTGAGTGTTTTTTTTTTGTGTCTAATCCGCATATATATCACCATTGCCTTTGATTTTCTTGACCGTATATCTCTTAAATGTCAACATATACACGTGTGATTTTGTTTACGAAAATTTTTCAATGCCGAGAACATTGATCAAAGTGTAAAAAAGGCGTAAGGTTCACAATGGTGTAAAATTAAAATGTGATATACCGGGCTTGGATTCGAGTTACAGGAACAAGGGCCAAACCAACCACCCAAGAATGGAATCGTCGAGCCAAAACACTTGACAACCTCCTAGAAGTAGCTTTTCTTGCCACTAGACCTTTCTCTATCAATTAGGAATCTGATGCCATCACTAAACACATTCCTTAAATTGTAGCCATTTGTTGATTGTTTTTTTTTGTGTCTAATCCGCATATATATCACCATTGGCCTTGATTTTCTTGACTGTATATCTCTTAAATGTCAACATATACACGTGTGATTTAGTTTACGAAGATTTTTCAATGCCGTGAACCTCGATCAGAGTGTAAAAAAGGCGTAAGGTTCACAATGGTGTAAAATTAAAATGGGATATACCGGTCTAGGATTCGAGTTACGGGAACAAGGGCCAAACCAACCAGCCAAGAATGGAATCGTCGAGCCAAAACAGTTGACAACCTCCTAGAAGCAGCTTTTCTTGCCACTAGACCTTTCTCCATCAATTAGGGATCTGATGCCGTCACAAAACACATTCCTTAAATTGTAGCCATTTGTTGAGTGTTTTTTTTGTGTCTAATCCGCATATATATCACCATTGCCCTTGATTTTCTTGACTGTATATCTCTTAAATGTCAACATACACACGTGTGATTTAGCATACGAAGATTTTTCAATGCCGAGAACCTCGATCAGAGAGTAAAAAATGCTTAAGTTTCACAATGGTGTAAAATTAAAATGGGATATAACGGGCTAGGATTCGAGTTACAGGAACATGGGCCAAACCAAACACCCAAGAACGGAATCGTCGAGAGAAAACACTTGACAACCTCCTAGAAGCAGCTTTTCTTGCCACCAAACCTTTCTCCATCAATTTGGAATCTGATGCCATCACTAAACACATTCCTTAAATTGTAGCCATTTGTTCAGTGTTTTTTTTTGTCTAATCCGCATATATATCACCATTGCCCTTGATTTTCTTGAATGTATATATCTTAAATGTTAACATATACACGTGTGATTTAGTTTACGAAGATTTTTCAATGCTGAGAACCTCGATCAGAGAGTAAAAAGGCGTAATGTTCACAAAGATGTAAAATTAAAATGGGATATATCTGGCTAGAATTCGAGTTACAGGAACATGGGCCAAACCAACCACCCATGAATGGAATCGTCGAGCGAAAACACTTGACACCCTCCTGGAAGCAGCTTTTCTTGCCACCAGACCTTTCTCCATCAATTAGAAATTTGATTCCGTCACTAAACACATTCCTTAAATTGTAGCCATTTGTTGAGTGTTTTTTTTTTGGTGTCTAATCCGCATATATATCACCACTGCCCTTAATTTTCTGGACTGTATATCTCTTAAATGTCAATATATACACGTGTGATTTAGTTTACCAAGATTTTTCAATGCTGAGAACCTCGATCAGAGAGTAAAAAAGGCGTAGGGTTCACAATGGTGTAAAATTAAATGGGATATAACGGGCTAGAATTCGAGTTACAGGAACAAGGGCCAAACCAACCACCCATGAAAAGAACCGTCGACAGAAAAGACTTGATAACCTCTTAGAAGCAGCTTTTCTTGCCACCAGACCTTTCTCCATCAATTAGGAATCTGATGCCGTCACTAAACACATTCCTTAAATTGTAGCCATTTGTTGAGTGTTTTTTTGTCTAATCCGCATATATATCACTATTGCCCTTGATTTTCTTGACTGTATATCTCTTAAATGTCAACATATATACGTATGTTTTAGTTTACGAAGATTTTTCCATGCCGAGAACCTCGATCAGAGAGTAAAAAAGGCGTAAGGTTTACAATGGTGTAAAATTAAAATGGGATATACCGGGCTAGGATTCGAGTTACAAGAACAAGGGCCAAACCAACCACCCAAGAATGGAATCGTCGAGCGAAAACACTTCACAACCTCCTAGAAGCAGGTTTTCTTGCCACTAGACCTTTCTCCATCAATTAGAAATCTGATTCCATCACTAAACACATTCCTTAAATTGTAGCCATTTGTTGAGTGTTTTTTTTTGGTGTCTAATCCGCATATATATCACCATTGCCCTTGATTTTCTGGACTATATATCTCTTAAATGTCAATATATACACGTTTGATTTAGTTTACCATGATTTTTCAGTGCTGAGAACCTCGATCAGAGAGTAAAAAAGGCGTAAGGTTCACAATGGTGTAAAATTAAAATGGGATATAACGGGCTAGAATTCGAGTTACAGGAAAAAGGGCCAAACCAACCACCCATGAATAGAACCGTCAAGTGAAAACACTTGATAACGTCTTAGAAGCAGCTTTTCTTGCCACCAGACCTTTCTTCATCAATTTGCAATCTGATGCCGTCAGTAAACAGATTCCTTAAATTGTAGTCATTTGTTGAGTGTTTTTTTTTGTGTCTAATCCGCATATATATCACCATTGCCCTTGATTTTCTTGACTGTATATCTCTTAAATGTCAACATATACACGTATGTTTTAGTTTATGAAGATTTTTTCAATGCCGAGAACCTCGATCAGAGAATAAAAAAGGCGTAAGGTTTACAATGGTGCAAAATTAAAATGGGATAGACCGGGCTAGGATACGAGTCACAGGAACAAGGGCTAAACCAACCACCCAAGAATGGAATCGTCGAGCGAAAACACTTGACAACCACCTAGAAGCAGTTTTTCTTGCCACCAGACCATTCACCATCAATTAAAATCTGATGCCGTCACTAAACACATTCCTTAAATTGCATCCATTTGTTGAGTGTTTTTTTTTGTGTCTAATCCGCATATATATCACCATTGCCTTTGATTTTCTTGACCGTATATCTCTTAATAGTCAACATATACACGTGTGATTTTGTTTACGAAAAATTTTCAACGCCGAGAACATCGTTCAAAGTGTAAAAAAGGCGTAAGGTTCACAATGGTGTAAAATTAAAATGGGATATACCGGGCTTGGATTCTAGTTACAGGAACAAGGGCCAAACCAACCACCCAAGAATGGAATCGTCGAGCCAAAACACTTGACAACCTCCTAGAAGTAGCTTTTCTTGCCACTAGGCCTTTCTCTATCAATTAGGAATCTGATGCCATCACTAAACACCTTCCTTAAATTGTAGCCATTTGTTGATTGTTTTTTTTGTGTCCAATCCGCATATATATCACCATTGCCCTTGATTTTCTTGACTGTATATCTCTTAAATGTCAACATATACACGTGTGATTTAGCTTACGAAGATTTTTCAATGCCGAGAACCTCGATCAGAGAGTAAAAAAGGCTTATGTTACACAATGGTGTAAAATTAAAATGGGATATAACGGGCTAGGATTCGAGTTATAGGAATAAGGGCCAAACCAACCACCCAAGAATGGGATCGTCGAGTGAAAACACTAGACAACCTCCTATGTGACAACTCATATTTCCGAACCGATCTTCGTACTTTGATGTAACCTATGTGTACGATATGTGACTGTTATGAAAGTGAATACTTATGCGTGCTTATGTATTGTTAAGTTATTATTTATGATCTTAATCATTTAGGGTTCATATGAATTTGGATGTTGAAAACCCTTGTTTGATCTAATATTAATTATGTATGAAACTGATAAGTTGTTTATTGATAAAAATAAAAAGGAAACTTTGCAATTAGTTGCAAGATAAAAGTTGTAACATATTTCCATAATTTCCGAATCATTAAACCTGATCACACAAGACCTCTTGGTCGTACAAGAGGTCCACTCACACAAGGAGTCCGGTCGCACAAGACCAAACACACAAGTCCAGTCGTACAATGGGTCCCCAGTCGCACAAGGGATTTCCCGGTCGCACAAGGCTGATGGGCCGCGTGTGATTGTGTGATGACTTAACTGTTGGGCCGGGTAAGTGTTTGGGCCGGATGAGTCCACTCGCACAAGATATATTCAGTCGCACAAGAGTACCTGATGTTGCATAAGATTACTTGTTGTTTGTTGTGATTGAGCCGCACAAGCTGGTTATTTGTTTTTAATTGTTGGGCCG
Organism: Helianthus tuberosus; assembly: GCA_030545235.1. Taxonomy (NCBI): domain Eukaryota; kingdom Viridiplantae; phylum Streptophyta; class Magnoliopsida; order Asterales; family Asteraceae; genus Helianthus; species Helianthus tuberosus. The sequence continues at coordinate 39,584,051 of CM060387.1, read as the reverse complement.
TAGACATGGGGGGTAATAAAGCAGATCGCACAAGATGATTTGTTTTTTGTTTTTGGGCCGTAAGTTATATGTTGGGCTGAGTGCTATTGGGCTTATTTAAATCGCACAAGTTGAATGTGTTGTTTGACTGTTAAAATGCTGCCATGATCTATACGTACTTGAAACCTGTTAGTTATGCGTAAACTTATGTGCATTACTTGAGTCAAAACCTGACTTGTATGGTAACCCTATTAGGACGCGGTTGACCACTCATAGTTCAAGAAACCCTTTTGTGTATCTGCCGAGCAAACCAAGGTGAGTTCACACAGCCAAGGCATGGGGTTCCCGGGTGGGAATGGGATTTGATGATTTACTGTGCATACAAAGATGATAGAACCTACTGCTAGACTAGTAACTCTTATTGAACGATCTTCGCACACCTGCCAAGGGTTGGCCGCGATATTATGACTGACTTCGCACACCTGCCATATGATGGCCGCGAACTAAATTTACAAATCTTCGCACACCTGCCTGGAGAGGCCGCGATACAAATAAACCTAGTCTAGAATACTTGGGAAAAACATTCCCCAATATCTTCGCACACCTGCCGGGAAGGCCGCGATGGGAACTAATACGATACATTGTAACGAACGAATAAACTACTACTCACGCTATACTATTACTGAACTATTAACTGTGAACTCGCTCAACTAGTTGTTGACTCTCTCTTGCATGCCTTGCAGGACCTTAGGTACATATGGAGCTTGCACAGGGAGGAGCAGGTCGTTGTGGGACATGGATCGATGATGCCATGTTATCTATCTAAACATTTGAATTTACTATTTACATTGGGTTACATACTTATGCTTCCGCTACACACTTGTTAATGTTTGGTTTTGAAAACACCTTTCGTATTGATGAATGATCTTTGGTATTTACTTATATGTTCAATATGATTGGTGGCTTGATCCTGGTCAGTCACGCCTCCAAGCGGTGATACTCCGCGTGTGGATTTTTGGGTGTGTGACAGATTGGTATCAGAGCCATTGGTTATAGAGAACTCGGTTTTAATAAGGGGAAAACGATTTTGTTAAAACCAGACTATAACCAGAACAGTGCTCTCAACGATCCACAACGACGCTTCGCTCCACGTGCAAGACTCAACATCATAGGTACTACTATTCATGTTACCTTACCTACTTGCTTGAATTACATACAACTTTGCTCGTGGTATGCTCAGATTACAGAACCTATTATATGTTATTGCTTGAGAATAATTGTGTGCTCACTCTCTTCGCACTATTCGCGAACCTCTCCCCCACATGTTCTCCTTGATGTCAAGATCATGAGTGGACGCGTTAACCTAACTCAAGCCCAGTTGGCGGCTTCGATCACTGAACAAGTTACTGCAGCACTCGCAGCTGCCGAGGCAGGAGGTGTAACCTGCCATCACCACTTACTCTAGGATCTCTTGATCCTACTCTCGTAACTCAACACTTGTGCTTAATTTCGATTACTCTTACGCCCACGACAAGTCAACACGCTCAGCCACCTGTATGCACATACAAAACTTTTATGGACTTTTGTCCTACTACTTTCAGCGACACTGAAGGAGCTGTTGGACTCCTCCATTAGTTCGAGGAACTCGAATCGGTCTTCGAATGTGCGAATGACCTGAGGCTCGTAAGGTGAAATATGCCACTGATATTCTCGAAGGTACTGCGCAAACTTGGTGGAACGCGCAAGTTACGATGTTGGGGCTGGCGGCTGCTAATGCCACCCCATGGAATGATATTAAGGAACCGATCAAACGTGGATACAGTAGTTATGATGCCATCCACAAGTTGGAAGTGGAGTCCCTTAACATGAAGATTACGGGGTCAGAGATAGGAGCGTACACGATAACGATCCAACAAACTAGCAATTTTGTGTCCAACTATGGTGGATCCTCCCATAAAGAGCTTTGAGCTGTACCTCAAAGGCTTAGTACCAGGAATTCAAAACTATGTGATGACGGCTAATCTTGCTACTATTCAAGATGTTACTCGTCTTACTCATCGTCTCACAGACCAGGCAGTGGAACAGAACAAGCTGCCTCAACGTATCAGCACTACTACAACCACTACTACTTCAACTACTTCTGCTACCCTCAGTGACAACAAACGAAAGTGGGATGGAACCTCTAGCAAGGGTTCGAATATGATTCCGTCCCAGACACAGCAGCAAAAGATCGATGACAACCAAAGTCCTGGTCAGCAACCTTTTAGTAGTCAAGGGCAGGGTGGATACAGGGGAAACCACCCTAAGCGCAAACGATGTAACTTGCACCACAGCGGGCAGTGCAACCGAAACTATTGTTAATGATGTGACAAGCTTGGTCATGGAGCCAAAGATGGTAGCAACTCACGTCCTGCAAGCCAGAACCAACAACAACAGACACAAGATCTTCAGAATCAGCAGCAACAGCAGGGTAACAAGGGATGTTATTAGGGTGATGCTGAAGGCCTCTTCAAGAGACGCTGCCCACGATTGAACCAGAACCAAAATCAGGACCACAACCAAGGAAACGGGAACTAGTAAAGACAATAACAGGGGTAATAATGACGGCAATGGTGCCAGGGGTCGACTGTTCGTGATTGGTCAGGATGATGCTAAGAATGACCCCGACGTTGCGATGGTTTCGACATCGTTATTGGTATGGATTGGTTACGTCAACATCGAGCAGAGATTCTTTGCAAAGAAAAGATCGTCCGCATTCCTCGTGCCGATTAAGAACCTTTGGTAATTCATGGTGACAAGCTCCTGGAGCAGCACCCATAGCTCGAGCACCTTATCGTCTAGCTCCAACTGAATTGGAAGAACTGTCAAAGCAGCTACAAGAACTCTTGGAAAAGGGTTTTATACGTCCTAGCTCTTCGCCCTGGGGAGCTCCAGTGTTATTCGTAAAGAAGAAAGACGGTACGTTCAGGATGTGTATAGACTACCGCGAACTCAACAAGGTGACGATCAAGAATCGTTATCCTCTTCCGCGCATAGATGATTTATTCGACCAGCTGCAAGGGTCGAGCTACTACTCCAAAATAGACTTAAGGTCAGGATATCACCAGCTGAGAGTCCGGGATGAGGAGGTCTCTAAAACAGCATTTAGAACTCGCTACGGCCACTACGAGTTTATGGTCATGCCATTCGGGCTAACGAACGCGTCTGCCGTATTTATGGATCTTATGAACAGGGTGTGCAAACCCTATCTCGACAAGTTCGTCATTGTTTTCATCGACGACATCCTAATTTATTCGAAAAGTCAGGAGGAACACGAGCAGCACTTACGACTTATACTGGAACTTCTACGAACAGAACAGCTATACGCTAAGTTTTCCAAATGTGACTTCTGGCTTCGTGAAGTCCACTTCTTAGGCCACGTGGTAAACAAGGATGGGATTCATGTCGATCCATCCAAGGTGGATTCGATCAAGAATTGGCCCCCTCCTCGCACACCAACAGAAATACGCCAATTCTTGGGTTTGGCGGGATACTACAGAAGGTTTATTAAAGACTTCTCGAAGATTGCTCAGCCGCTCACACTACTGACGCAGAAAGGTGTTGTTTACCGTTGGGGTAATGCACAGGAAACAGCATTCCAACACTTAAAGGATAGACTCTGTAGCGCACCTATCCTCTCACTGCCTGAAGGCACGGACGATTTCGTAGTCTACTGCGACGCATCTATCCAAGGTCTTGGATGTGTATTGATGCAGAGGGATAAAGTTATTGCTTATGCTTCGCGCCAACTTAAGATTCACGAACGGAATTATACGACACACGACCTAGAGCTGGGAGCGGTTGTTTTTGCACTTAAGATATGGCGACACTATTTGTATGGTACCAAGTGCGCAATCTACACTGATCACAGAAGCCTCGAACATATCTTCAAACAGAAAGAGCTGAATATGCGACAGCGACGATGGGTTGAACTGTTAAATGACTACGAATGCTCAATCAAGTATCACCCAGGCAAAGCCAACGTTGTGGCTGACGCCCTCAGTCGAAAGGACACCGCGCCTAAGCGCGTGCGAGCTTTACAACTCACTATACAGTCTAGTCTTCCTTCTCAGATACGAGATGCTCAGGTAGAAGCATTGAAACCAGAGAATGTCAGGGCTGAAGCCCTACGCGGCTCAAGGCAACGCTTAGAACAGAAGGAGGACGGTGCTTACTACGTAACAGGACGCATTTGGGTCCCACTTTACGGCAACCTACGAGAGCTTGTGATGGATGAGGCACACAAGTCTCGCTACTCAGTGCACCCTGGTTCGGATAAAATGTACCACGACATCAAATCCACATATTGGTGGCCTAGCATGAAGGCCCACATAGCAACTTACGTTAGCAAGTGCTTGACTTGTGCGAGAGTCAAGGCGGAATACCAGAAACCTTCAGGCCCACTTCAACAACCAGAGATACCACAATGGAAATGGGAGCAAATTTCCATGGATTTTGTTACTGGCCTGCCTAGATCACAACGTGGTAACGATACTATTTGGGTGATCGTAGATCGACTCACAAAGTCTGCTCACTTCCTGGCTATCAAAGAAACGGATAAGTTCTCCACTCTAGCAGAAGTATACCTAAAGGAAGTTGTCTCGAGGCACGGGGTGCCCACCTCTATCATCTCGGATCGAGATGCACGTTTTACATCAGAATTGTGGCAAGCAATGCACAAGTCCTTTGGCACAAGGTTAGACATGAGCACAGCTTATCACCCGCAAACGGATGGGCAGTCGGAACGTACCATCCAGACTCTCGAAGACATGCTTAGGGCATGTGTGATTGACTTTGGCAACGGCTGGGAAAAGCATCTGCCACTTGTAGAATTTTCGTACAACAATAGCTACCACACCAGCATTAAAGCTGCTCCGTTTGAGGCATTGTACGGGCGTAAATGCCGGTCACCTCTTTGTTGGGCAGTGGTGGGGGATAGTCAGATTATTGGTCCAGAATATGTAGTTGACACAACAGAGAAAATTGCTCAGATACGACAACGAATGGCGGCAGCTCGTGAGCGTCAGAAAGTCTACGCCGATAAGGATAGAAAATTACTCGAATTCCAGGTTGGGGATCGAGCGCTACTCAAAGTTTCACCCTGGAAGGGTGTGGTTCGTTTTGGCAAACGGGGCAAACTTAATCCACGATACGTTGGACCCTTCGAAGTCATTGAGAAAATAGGCAAGGTGGCCTACAGACTGAATTTACCAGCAGAACTCGGTGCAGTTCACAATGTTTTCCACGTGTCAAACCTGAAGAAGTGTTTATCAGATGAGCCCCACGTAGTTCCTTTGAAGGAGCTCACGATCGACGAGCAGTTACGATTCGTCGAGGAACCTGTGGAGATCACGGACCGGGATGTGAAGGTCCTCAAACATACCAGAATACCTCTCGTTCGAGTTCGTTGGAACTCACGTCGCGGCCCAGAGTTCACCTGGGAGCGCGAAGATCAGATGAAACAAAAGTATCCCCAACTGTTCGCAACCGGTACAACCACTGCTGAGGTTGAAGCTACGGAATTTCGGGACGAAATTCCAGATCAACGGGGGGAGGATGTGACACCCCAGGAAAACCAGGAAAACCATGCAACCTAACTAGCTTCCTCAGTGAGTACGTGCTAAATTTCGGGACGAAATTTCTTTCAACTTGGGGATAATGTGACAACTCGTATTTCCGAACCGATCTTCGTACTTTGATGTAACCTATGTGTACGATATGTGACTGTTATGAAAGTGAATACTTATGCGAATGTTATGTTATTACGTGCTTTGTGTAATGTATGTATGTATATAAATAGTCCAACCGCACAACATGAACCGACCGCACAACACACACTCGATCGCACAAGCTCTTTTGGGCTATACTCCTTACATCCGATCCAAGGGCGGCCCAAGGTTGGGTTCGGCCCACTCTTCATGCGCATACACACACACACACCTTAGAGGGTTTGCTCTCATTTGTTGCAAAAACTTTCACAAACCCTAGCTATTCTCTCTCTCCCTCACGAACTCAAAGGCAGCCACATACTCTCTCTCTCTAGCTCGAAGATCCTTACATTTGAATCAATCCTTGTCCCTTCTCTCTATTCGGTTAGTATCTTAATCATTGTTTTATGATTGTTTGATGTTATGTGTTTTATTCGGGTGATGTATTGTTATGTTGATGATATGTGATCGGTCGTATATGTGTTTGAATCCGAATGATTTAGTTAGTGTTAAGATTTCGGCTCACGTGTAAAGTATGTTAATCGAGATAGGTTAATAGTTATTTGATGTTGTTAATGATTGAGGACCGAGTACTTGTTAAATCGGCTATTATGAATATGCTTCGGATGGTTAAACATGTGATGATTGGTATATGATTGTTGAACATGTGATATTGTTAATCAATTTCAAATAATCGGCTAGCATGTTATCATGGAAAGAAAGAAATCGGCTGTGATGTATTAATCGGATATAGGCTAGTGATCGAGACCCATGTTAACGTGCTTATGTATTGTTAAGTTATTATTTATGATCTTAATCATTTAGGGTTCATATGAATTTGGATGTTGAAAACCCTTGTTTGATCTAATATTAATTATGTATGAAACTGGTAAGTTGTTTATTGATAAAAATAAAAAGGAAACTTTGCAATTAGTTGCAAGATAAAAGTTGTAACATATTTCCATAATTTCCGAATCATTAAACCTGATCACACAAGACCTCTTGGTCGTACAAGAGGTCCACTCACACAAGGAGTCCGGTCGCACAAGACCAAACACACAAGTCCAGTCGTACAATGGGTCCCCAGTCGCACAAGGGATTTCCCGGTCGCACAAGGCTGATGGGCCGCGTGTGATTGTGTGATGACTTAACTGTTGGGCCGGGTAAGTGTTTGGGCCGGATGAGTCCACTCGCACAAGATATATTCAGTCGCACAAGAGTACCTGATGTTGCATAAGATTACTTGTTGTTTGTTGTGATTGAGCCGCACAAGCTGGTTATTTGTTTTTAATTGTTGGGCCGTAGACATGGGGGGTAATAGAGCAGATCGCACAAGATGATTTGTTTTTTGTTTTTGGGCCGTAAGTTATATGTTGGGCTGAGTGCTATTGGGCTTATTTAAATCGCACAAGTTGAATGTGTTGTTTGACTGTTAAAATGCTGCCATGATCTATACGTACTTGAAACCTGTTAGTTATGCGTAAACTTATGTGCATTACTTGAGTCAAAACCTGACTTGTATGGTAACCCTATTAGGACGCGGTTGACCACTCATAGTTCAAGAAACCCTTTTGTGTATCTGCCGAGCAAACCAAGGTGAGTTCACACAGCCAAGGCATGGGGTTCCCGGGTGGGAATGGGATTTGATGATTTACTGTGCATACAAAGATGATAGAACCTACTGCTAGACTAGTAACTCTTATTGAACGATCTTCGCACACCTGCCAAGGGTTGGCCGCGATATTATGACTGACTTCGCACACCTGCCATATGATGGCCGCGAACTAAATTTACAAATCTTCGCACACCTGCCTGGAGAGGCCGCGATACAAATAAACCTAGTCTAGAATACTTGGGAAAAACATTCCCCAATATCTTCGCACACCTGCCGGGAAGGCCGCGATGGGAACTAATACGATACATTGTAACGAACGAATAAACTACTACTCACGCTATACTATTACTGAACTATTAACTGTGAACTCGCTCAACTAGTTGTTGACTCTCTCTTGCATGCCTTGCAGGACCTTAGGTACATATGGAGCTTGCACAGGGAGGAGCAGGTCGTTGTGGGACATGGATCGATGATGCCATGTTATCTATCTAAACATTTGAATTTACTATTTACATTGGGTTACATACTTATGCTTCCGCTACACACTTGTTAATGTTTGGTTTTGAAAACACCTTTCGTATTGATGAATGATCTTTGGTATTTACTTATATGTTCAATATGATTGGTGGCTTGATCCTGGTCAGTCACGCCTCCAAGCGGTGATACTCCGCGTGTGGATTTTTGGGGGTGTGACAGATTGGGACATGGATCGATGATGCCCATGATTTTCTTGATTTTATATATCTTAAATGTCAACATATGCACGTATGTTTTAGTTTACGAAGATTTTTCAATGCCGAGATATCGATCAGAGAGTAAAAAAGGCGTAAGGTTTACAATGGTGTAAAATTAAAATGGGATATACCGGGATAGGATTCGAGTTACAGGAACAAGGGCCAAACCAACCACCCAAGAATGGAATTGTCGAGCAAAAACACTTGACAACCTCCTAGAAGCAGCTTTTCTTGCCACGAGACCTTTCTCCATCAATTAGAAATCTGATGCCGTCACTAAAGACATTCCTTAAATTGTAGCCATTTGTCTAGTGTTTTTTTAGTGTCTAATCCGCATAAATATCACCATTGCCCTTGATTTTCTTGACTGTATATCTCTTAAATGTCAACATATACACGTGTGATTTAGTTTACGAACATTTTTCAATGCTGAGAACCTCGATCAGAGAGTTAAAAAGGAGTAAGGTTCACAATGGTGTAAAATTAAAATGGGATATACCAGGCTAGGATTCGAGTTACAGGAACAAGGGCCAAACCAACCACCCAAGAAAGAACCGTCGAGCGAAAACACTTGACAACCTCCTAGAAACAGCTTTTCTTGCCACCAGAGCTTTCTCCATCAATTAGGAATCTGATGCCGTCACTAAACACATTCCTTAAATTGTAGCCACTTGTTGAGTGTTTTTTTTTATATGGTGTCTAATCCGCATATATATCACCATTGCCCATGATTTTCATGACTGTATATCTCTTAAATGTCAACACATACACGTGTGATTTAGTTTACGAATATTTTTCAATGCCGAGAACCTCGATCAGAGAGTAAAAAAGGAGTAAGGTTCACAATGGTGTAAAATTAAAATGGGATATACCGGGCTAGGATTCGAGTTACAGGAACAAGGGCCAAACCAACCACCCAAGAATGGAACCGTCGAGCCAAAACACTTGACAACATCCATGAAGCAGCTTTTCTGGCCACCAGACCTTTCTCCATCAATTAGAAATCTGATGCCGTCACTAAACACATTCCTTAAATTATAGCCATTTGGTGACTATTTTGTTTAGTGTCTAATCCGCATATATATCACCATTGCCCTTGATTTTCTTGACTGTATATAACTCTTAAATGTCAACATGTACATGTGTAATTTAGTTTACGAATATTTTTCAATGTCGAGAACCTCGATTAGAGAGTAAAAAAGGTGTAAGGTTCACAATGGTGTAAAACTGAAATGGGATATACCGGGCTAGGATTCGAGTTAACGGAACAAGGGCCAAACCAACCACCCAAGAATGGAATCGTCGAGCGAAAACACTTGACAACCTCCTAGAAGTAGCTTCTCTTGCCACCAGACCTTTCTCCATCAATTAGAAATCTGAAGCCGTCACTAAACACATTCCTTAAATTATAGCCATTTGTTGAATGTTTTTTTTGGTGTCTAATCCGCATATATATCACCATTGCCCTTGATTTTCTTGACTGTATATCTCTTAAATGTCAACATATACACGTGTGTTTTAGTTTACGAAGATTTTTCAATGCCGAGAACCTCGATCATAGAGTAAAAAAGGCGTAAGCTTAACAATGGTGTAAAATTAAAATGGGAAATACCGGGCTAGGATTCGAGTTACAGGAACAAGGGCCAAACCAACCACCCAAGAATGGAACCGTCGAGCCAATACACTTGACAACCTCCTAGAAGCAGCTTTTCTTGCCATCAGACCTTTCTCCATCAATTAGGAATCTGATGACGTCACTAAACACATTCCTTAAATTGTAGCCATTTGTTGAGTGTTTTTTTTTGGTGTCTAATCCGCATATATATCATAATTGCCATTGATTTTCTTAACTGTATATCTTTTAAATGTCAACATACACACGTGTGATTTAGTTTACGAATATTTTTCAATGCCGAGAACCTTGATCAGAGAGTAAAAAAGGCGTAAGGTTCACAATGGTGTAAAATTAAAATGGGATATACCGGGCTAGGATTCGAGTTACAGGAACAAGGGCCAAACCATCCACCGAAGAATGGAATCGTCGATCGAAAAAACTTGACAACCTCCTAGAAGCACCTTTTCTTTCCACCAGACCTTTCTCCATCAATTAGGAATCTGATGCCGTCACAAAACAAATTCCTTAAATTGTAGCCATCTGTTGAGTGTTTTTTTTGGTGTCTAATCCGCATATAAATCATAATTGCCATTGATTTTGTTGACTGTATATCTCTTAAATGTCAGCATATACACGTGTGATTTAGTTTACGAATATTTTTCAATCCCGAGAACCTCGATCAGAGGGTAAAAAAGGCGAAAGGTTCACAAATGTGAAAAATTAAAATGGGATATACCAGGATAGGATTCGAGTTATAGGAACAAGGGCCAAACCAACCGCCCAAGAATGGAATTGTCGAGCGAATACACAAGACAACATCCTAGAAGCAGCTATTCTTGCCACCAGACCTTTCTTCATCAATTAGAAATCTGATGCCGTCACTTAACACATTCCTTAAATTGTAGCCATTTGTTGAGTGTTTTTTTTTTTTTTTGTGTCTAATCCTCATATATATCTCCATTGCACTTGATTTTGTTGACTGTATATCTCTTAAATGTCAACATATACACATATGTTTTTGTTTACGAAGATTTTTCAATTCCGAGAACCTTGATCAGAGAGTAAAAGAGGCGTAAGGTTTACAATGGTGTAAAATGAAAATGGGTTATACCGGGCTAGGATTCGAGTTAGAGGAACAAGGGCCAAACCAACCCCCCAAGAATGGAATCATCGAGCGAAAACACTTGACAACCTCCCAGAAGCAGCTTTTCTTGCCACCAGACCTTTCTCCATCAATTAGAAATTTGATGCTGTCACTAAACACATTCCTTAAATTGTAGCCATTTGTTGAGTTTTTTTTTTGGGTGTCTAGTCCGCATATATATCACCATTGCCCTTCATTTTCTTGATTGTATATCTCATAAACGTCAACATATACACGTGTGATTTAGTTTACGAAGATTTTTCAATGCCGAGAACGTCGCTCAGAGAGTAAAAAAGGCTTAAGGTTCACAATGGTGTATAATTAAAATGGGATATACCGTGCTAGAATTTGAGTTTCAGGAACAAGGGCCAAACCAACCACCCATGAATAGAACCGTCGAGCGAAAACACATGACAACCTCCTAGAAGCAACTTTTCTTGCCACCTGACCTTTCTCCATCAATTAGGAATCAGATGCCGTGACTAAACACATTCCTTAAATTATAGCCATTTGTAGAGTGTTTTTTTGTGTCAAATCCGCATATATATCACCATTGCCCTTGATTTTCTTAACTGTATATCTCTTAAATGTCAACATATACACGTGTGATTTAGTTTACGAACATTTTTCAACGCCGAGAACGTCGCTCAGAGAGTAAAAAAGGCGTAAGGTTCACAATGGTGTAAAATTAAAATGGGATATATCGGGCAAGAATTCGAGTTTCAGGAGCAAGGGCCAAACCAACCACCCATGAATAGAACCGTCGAGCGAAAACACTTGACAACCTCCTAGAAGCAGCTTTTCTTGCCACCAGACCTTTCTCCATCAATTAGGAATCAGATGCCGTCACTAAACACATTCATTAAATTATAGCCATTTGTTGAGTGTTTTTTTTGTGTCTAATCCGCATATATATCACCATTGCCCTTAATTTTCTTGACTGTATATCTCTTAAATGTCAACATATACACGTGTGATTTAGTTTACGAATATTTTTCAATGTCGAGAACCACGATTATAGATTAAAAAAGGAGTAAGGTTCACAATGGTGTAAAATTAAAATGGGATATACCGGGCTAGGATTCGAGTTACAGGAACAAGGGCCAAACCAACCACCCAAGAATGGAATCGCCGAGCGAAAACACCTGACAACCCCCTAGAAGCAGCTTTTCTTGCCACCAGACCTTTCTCCTTCAATTAGGAATCTGATGCCGTCACTAAACACATTCCTTAAATTGTAGCCATTTGTTGAGTGTTTTTTTTGTGTGTAATCCGCATATATATCACCATTGCCCTTAATTTTTTCTTGATTGTATATCCCTTAAATGTCAGCATATACACATATGATTTAGTTTACGAAGATTTTTCAATGCCGAGAACCTCGATCAGAGAGTAAAAAAGGCGTAAGGTTCACAATGGTGTAAATTTAAAACGGGATATACCGGGCTAGGATTCGAGTTCCAGGAACAAGGGCCAAACCAACCACCCAAGAATGGAATCGTCGAGCGAAAACACTTGACAACCTCCTAGAAGCAGCTTTTCTTGCCACCAGACCTTTCTCCATCAGTTAGGAATCTGATGCCGTCACTAAACGCATTCCTTAAATTGTAGCCATTTGTTGAGTGTTTTTTTTGTGTCTAATCCGCATCTATATCACCATTGCCCTTGATTTTCTTGACTGTATATCTCTTAAATGTCAACATATACACCTGTGATTTAGTTTACGAAGATTTTTCAATGCCAAGAAACTCGATCAGAGAGTAAAAGAGGCATAAGGTTCACAATGGTGTAAAATTAAAATGGGATATACCGGGGTAGGATCCGAGTTACAGGAAGAAGGGCCAAACCAACCACCCAAGAATGGTATTGTCGAGCGAAAACACTTGACAACCTCCTAGAAGCATCTTTTCTTTCCACCGGACCGTTCTCCATCAATTAGGAATCTGATGTCGTCACTAAACACGTTCCTTAAATTGTAGCCATTTGTTGAGTGTTTTTTATTTGGTGTCTAATCCGCATATATATCACCATTGCCCTTAATTTACTTGACGTTATATCTCTTAAATGTCAACATAAACACGTGTGATTTAGTTTACGAAGATTTTTCAATGCCGAGAACCTCGATCAGAGAGTTAAAAAGGCGTAAGGTTCACAATGGTGTAAAATTAAAATGGGATATACCGGGCTAGGATTCGAGTTACATGAACAATGGCCAAACCAACCACCCAAGAATGGAATCGTCAAGCGAAAACACTTGACAACCTCCTAGAAGCAGCTTTTCTTGTCACCAGACCTTTCTCCCTCAATTAGGAATCTGATGCCGTCATTAAACACAATCCTTAAATTGTAGCCATTTGTTGAGTGTATTTTTTTGTGTAATCTGCATATATATAACCATTGCCCTTGATTTTCTTGACTGTATATCTCTTAAATGTCAGCATATACATGTGTGATTTAGTTTACGAAGATTTTTCAATATCTAGAACCTCGATCAGAGAGTAAAAAAAGGGTAAGGTTCACAATGGTGGAAGATTAAAATGGGATATACCGGGCTAGGATTCGAGTTACAAGAACAAGGGCCAAACCAACCACCCAAGAATGGAATCGTCGAGCGAAAACACTTGACAACATCCTAGAAGCAGCTTTTCTTGCCACCAGACCTTTCTCTATCAATTAGGAATCTGATGTCGTCACTAAACAGATTCCTTAAATTGTAACCATTTGTTGAGTGTTTTTTTGGTGTCTAATCCGCATATATATCACCATTGCCCTTGATTTTCTTGACAGTATATCTCTTAAATGTTAACATATACACGTGTGATTTAGTTTACGAAGATTTTTCAATGCCGAGAACCTCGATCAGAGAGTAAAAAAGGCGTAAGGTTCACAATGGTGTAAAATTAAAATGGGATATACCGGGCTAGGATTCGAGTTATGTTGGAACTTATGAGATCGTTCATACTTGTACTGGATTAGTTTTATTATAGTTTGTAGCTTGTTTTAATGTCTAGGGGCATATTTTGTAATTAGATGAAAGTAGCAAACCTGACTTGGTGTAGTTAAGATTCCAGCATAATTATAATTATGCTGGCAAGTCAGGATCTATAAATACCCTTGTAATGTTGCCCTAGCCAAGCTTTTGGCTCTTTTAGTGAATAGAAGTGTTGTTTACATTCAATCTTTGATATTATGCTCTAATCAGATTTCCAAGGTGCTTTATTGATTTACATTCTTGTTTGGATTCAATACAACACTTGTTGTATTCATCATTCCATTTGCTTCATCTTCATTCTTGATTCTTCTTAACTTTTTCATAGTACAACCACTTAATCAATAGGTGTTTTGGACTAAAACAATCAACCACTGTGATCCGGATTGATATTGGGATTTACAATTTGGTATCAGAGCCTTAGTGCTCTTAGTTGTTGTGTTTTTGTTAAGATTTTTCAAAGTTTTGAAGGCTTTTCAAAGTTTCAAGGTTTTTCAATTTTTTGGACTTAAAATGGATTGATTTGGTGTGTTTAATCGATAGGTTGTTGTTAATCTGTGATTAGGGAGTCATTTTGGAAATTTTGATGCATAAAAACATGGTTTTTGAGTCGTTTTTGGGAGATTAGAGGGTTTTAGTTCGTGTTAAACCCTCTGGTTGGCGAAGATAATCTTGAATGTAGCGAAATTATTTTGAAGATAGCGAAATCATTTTTGAATACAGCAAACTTAAGCTTGAATATAGCGAAATTATTTTGAACATCGCTTAATCGTCAGTTGCACCGAGTAAAACTCGAGCGAAGTTGTCGATTTCCGGCGAAATAGTGCCAGTTGTCCCAATAGCGAAATTATCGAAGGTGACTTTGAGAACCATGATAAAGAACCACAGCGTTTTTATCATGGTGTACGGAGAAATAAGCCAAACTAACGTGTGTGTTTATTGTATCAGCGGAATTAGCTTCTTCGTTCGTGCAGGATTTCTCCGCGTACCGGCGAAGACAGTTGACCAGCGAAGATCATCGGCGAAATTGGTGCTGTTCCTCTAAATTCAGTCAGATCTCCGGCGATATTACCTATTTCACCGGCGAAATTGTTCACTAGCAGTCTATCAGCGAAATTAACCTCTGATCAGCTTTCTTAAGTAAAAATCAAGTCATGATGTCGGTCAATCAGCTAAGTCCAATTGCTTAAGCTAAACTTGAGACCGGAACCACCACAAGACCACCAAAGTTGAAAGGAGCTGAAGATTTCGGTACTTGGAAGAATCGAATCAAGTCATTCTTCGAATTCACTGACTACAACCTATGGCTTTCTGTCATCACTAGACCCTACGTTCCAACGGTGGTTTGAGGAGATATGATATCAATAATAACGACCCCACAACCTTCACCGATGAAGATAAAGCTCTAATCCAACGTGACCGTCATGCACATGCTGCCTTAACCATGGCTTTGTCAACTGAGGACTGTAACATGTTTGAAGAATACAGAACTGCTAATGAACTCTGGCAAGCTTTGATCGAACACTACGAGGGAAATGAAGAGCTAATTGAGAGCAAAAGAGACATGGTGCAGAAGCAATACGACATGTTTGGTGGAATTCATGGTGAAAGCCTTTCCGATCATATCAGTCGCTTTCTGAATATGATGACCAAGACGAAGAAGGCAGGAAATCCTATCACAAATAGCGCTGCCATAAAGAAGCTTCTGGATTCGCTTCCAAAGGAATGGAGCCTTCAATGCATGAAGATAAAAAGGGATTTCCTCAACAGCCCAAATCCTGTAACTTTGTCCGATTTAATCAACACTCTGAAGGATTTTGAAATGGACGTCAACAAACGCGAAATGAATACAATAAGTTACTCCCCAAAGGCAGCTTAGACTTCTACTGGACTGAAGAACGTGGCATTTCTAGCTTCAGGAGGCACCAGTAAACAAGCCTCCGATATGTCCTACTTTAACGTTTCCACAGGCGCGACAAAGGCTCCACAAAAGCTTTGAAAGTGTCAACTGAACATGTGGCACTTTTTAACATGTTTTTTAGTAGCTATGAAGCTTTAATGTCGGGAGAACTCAAGAAGGAGATGCTCACTGCTGAAGACATGTATCAGGTTGATCCAGATGACATAGAGGAGATGGATTTGAAGTGGCAGATGGCTATGATCACTTTAAGGTTGAAGAAGTTTCAGGATAAGACTGGAAAGTGTGTGGGTCTTGGAAAAGCTGGTTTTGACAAATCCAAACTGAGATGTTACAACTGCAAGAATCTTGGTCACTTCAAGCGTGATTGCCCCTTATTAAAAGGAAGGAAACATTGAAGCCACTCCTGCTCTGAAACAAATCACTATCGAAGAAAATAAAACCAACGCGTCTCCCAACACACCAAGAGCTCTCGTTGTTGAAGATTATGATTGGGGTGAAGAAATTGTTGAGGCGAAGGAACAAGTCAACAAAGTTCTCATGGCAAAGATCTCAAGCGGGTCGTCATCAAAACAGTTTGAGAAACAGACTGCTGGAATCCCAAAGGGGGAAAACATTGCTGACAAGTGTCTGAAAAGCATTCTCATCTCCCCAGAGCCTGAGAAAGGAAAGAACTCTGAAGAAGCTGAAAAACCCAAGGAGCATGTTCCCAAGGAGTCATCTGATGAGAAGAAAGAAAAAGTCTCAGCAGCAGCAATGAAAATAGAATCCTCCAAGGAAAAAGCTGACAAAGACTTGGTAAATAGTATTCCACATAACTTTAAAGTAAAGTTATGCACACCAGCATGCGTTGATGTCGTGGCACATTATAAATCTCTTAATCTAGAATTTGAGAGGCAAAAAGACAAAGCTTTAAAATTTAACAAAGAACTTAAACATAATGAGGCCACATATCAGAGAAAGTTGAATTCAACTTTAGCTGAAATGAAAGCTCTAAAAGAATTTGTTTTTAGAAAAGATTTTATCATTAACGATCTTACAGATAGACTAGAAAAAGCTTTGAACGAAAAGAATAAATTGCAAATTATCATAGAAAATGGAATGTCAGTCAGAAGGCCTTTACTGACATCAAGAACTGCCAACGACCAATGTATGTAAAAGATGGGATCGGGTATAAGGATAGGCAGTGAAATGAAAGAAAACTTTTCTTTCCACCACATAGCAAAAACTATGTGCCTATGCCAACTCCTCATCCCGAAAATGATTTCATAGATGAAAAGGCCTCTGTAGAACAAAATGATTCTTTCATAAAAGAAACAACTGCTAACATTTCTAAAAGTAATGCAGATCCAATTGTGTGTAAAGAAGATGTGTGCGATGAGGATGGAGACTGTGGCGGTTCAAAAATAGGAATAGGTTATTCAGGAGACAGTTATTCCACTGTTAAGAAAAACAATATTCGAGATGAATGTAATAATTTAATTAGGATAGATGACTGTAATGGCCGTGTGCGTAAATTTAAATCTTTGGATGACTGTAAGGGCCATGTGCCTACATTCGAGACCCGTGATCGTGAACATGCTATGTTTGAATGTCATGATTTAAATTCTGCATTTTGTGATGATAAAAATGTCTGTGAATCTCCTGTATTTGTGCCAAAATTGAAAAAGAATAGCTTTGGAAAATTCCTCACAGAGGAAATTCCAGAATTTATTCCATCTCGAACAGGTATGACAGATTCAAAGAAGAAAGTCGCTAAAGATAGCAGCAAAGAGGATTCAAACATTCTGTCTCAGAAAAGGAAGAAGAGACGTTAAGTTCTGATGAAGAACAAGAATCAGAAAATTCAAGTGAAGATCAAACAACAGAAGGTGAAAGCTCTGAAGATACGAGTGACGAAACAATTGAAGATCAAAATTCAGAAAGTTCAAGTGAAAATCAGATCTCCGATGATTCAAGTGACGAAGCAAGTAACGAATCAAGTGAAGATCAAAATTCAAGTGAATATCAAACAACAGAAAGTCCATCAGATTCCGACAATGATGAAGACTGTTTGGAAAATGAAAGCCGAGTTGACAAGAAAATGAAGAAAGTCGAGAGCTCAAGATACACTGCATCAAAAGACTCATCAAAAAGCTCAAGACACTCATCACATACATCATCTTTTAACACCAAAAAGCCCAGACGTAAATGATGTTTTCGCTGTGGTCATTTAGGGCATACAGCGAAACATTGTAAAAACAAGAATTTTTCTAAACCAGAATATGATTTTGTTAGAAATTTCACAGATCAACTTGATTATCTTAAGAAATCTGTTAAAAATCTTGTTAATTCAACAGCTTATTTTTGGAAGCCAAAAGAGGACATCGTGGGTCAAAACCACAATAGATCCAAAGTAAAGCAAATCTGGGTTCCCAAATCACACTAATCTGTGTATATTCTTGTATTTCAGAATAAACTCCAGAAATGGCTTCGAATGCTCATGGAATACATCTGGCATGTCGACAGCGGATGTTCAAGACACATGACAGGATTAAAGGAACTTCTGCCGAATTTTCGTTTTATTGATGGCGATTTCGTGTCATTCGCTGGGAACGAGAAGGGAGGGAAGATCGTTGGAATGGGAGATGTCGTGTCCGAAGCACTCACTTTGGAAAATGTCAACTATGTTCCAGAACTGTGCTACAATCTTATGAGCGTATCACAAGTCTGTGATAAAGGAATATCGGTGCTTTTCAACGACATGGAATGTTTGTTTCTCAAGCCTGAATATGTGGTTCCTGCAGAGATGATCATGCTTGCAGCTCCAAGACAAAACAACACATACGTTCTCAACATAAAAAACGCCAAGACAAATGATAACTTGACTTGTTTAATCTCAAAGGCTTCAGAATCGGAGTCACTGCTTTGGCACAGGCGATTGGGGCATGTAAATTTAAAAAATATGAACAAACCCTCTAAGTTAAAATTAGTATGAGGTCTTCCGATAAAAGAATTTCCTTTTTCTGAAAAATGTATAGCATGCGCCCAAGGAAAGCAACACAAGAAATCGCACAAGTCCAAAACAGTGAACACGATTACTGCGCAGCTTCAGTTGATGCATATGGATCTCTTTGGTCCAATAAGTGTTAAAAGTCTTGCTAAAATTTCTTACTGTTTGGTGATTACAGATGATTTCTCTCGTTTTTCATGGGTTTACTTTCTTGAAGCCAAGAGTGAGACAACTGATATCCTTAAGTCATTCATTCCCTTGATTGAAAATGTGACCAGATTGAAAGTGAAGTCGATCAGAAGTGACAATGGTTCTGAATTCAAGAATCAAAGCTTCATATCCTTTTGTGCTGAAAAGGGAATTCATCTTCAGTACAGCGTGGCTAGAACTCCTCAACAAAATGGTGTAGCTGAATGAAAGAACAGAACCTTAATCGAAGCCGCAAGAACCATGCTGGTGGACTCAAAGCTTCCAATCATCTTTTGGGCAGAAGCGGTAAATACCGCATGCTACGTTCTGAACAAAGTTCTTATTGTAAAACCTCCTGGAAAAACTGCATACAACTTCTCTTCAAAAGGAATCCACTCATCGATTTCTTCAGACCGTTTGGATGTTCTTGCACTCTTCTGAATACTCAGGAGAATCTCATCAAATTCGAAGCAGTAGGTGACATTTGCTACTTTATGGGATATTCGTCCACACAGAAAGCCTATAGAGTCTACAACAAACGAACAAAGATGGTGATTGAATCATATTACATGGACTTTCAAGAAGGAAATTACACTAACACTGGAAGTACTCCCGATTGGTTTTATGATGTGGGTGTGATTTTCAACACCTTCGAAATTCCAGAAGATGTTCCAGAAGCAGAACCTGCAGAAGCTGCTCAAGTTGAACCTCTGTTTGATTCTTCAGATATTGGTTTACCTCCTTTCACTACCCGTTTCTCTCCATTTTCTGCTAATCCACTTCTCTTTGTAGATGAAGTAAATGGTGACACTTCGCCTGAGAACACCCCTGAAAAGGGTGCTTCTTCTTTACAGGCGAATGTGGATGAACCGACTCAAGAAGATGAGCCTTCAATAATATACTTTGTCGAACACTTCACCAACCTTCCGCAGCAAATTGAGTCTCACACAAATGCAGGATACAATAGAAATCACGATCACCCTCTTGAGAATGTCATAGGTGTAGTAGAAGAAGGAGTACGTACACGTGGTTAGTCATCAAGCATCAACAAAGGGCTCTATGTAGCGTTTCTCTCACAGTCACTACCACGGGACATTGAAGAAGCCATTCAAGACTCCAGTTGGGTTCAGGCAATGCAGGAAGAATTATCTCAATTTCACAAACTCAAAGTCTGGGAGTTAGTAGATTTACCTGAGGGAAAGTTTCCGATTGGTATAAAATGGGTCTTTCGTAACAAGATGGTTGATCGTGGAGTAGTGATCAAGAACAAGGCCAGATTGGTGGTACAAGGTTTTCGTCAGGAGGAAGGAATTGATTACGAAGAGGTTTTTGCTCTAGTTGCAAGATTGGACGCAATCAGAATATTCCTGGCATACGCATCATACAGAAATTTCAAAGTCTTTCAGATGGACGTGAAGAGTGCTTTTCTGTATGGGAAGGTAAAGGAAGAAGTCTACGTGTGTCAGCCTCCAGGTTTCGAAGATCCACATTTTCCAGGTCGCTACTACGAGTTGGACAAAGCCCTCTATGGTCTTCATCAAGCTCCACGTGCTTGGTATGAGACTTTGTCAACTTATCTTCTGAAATGCGGGTACACCAGAGGAACAATCGACATGACTCTCTTCACCATACGAATCGGAGAAGACGTAATGTTGGTTTAGATTTATGTGGACGATATCATCTTCGGGTCAACAAATCAGGAGTTATGTAAAGAATTCAAGACCGTGAAGAAGGCAAAGTTCGAAATGAGCATGATGGGAGAACTCACGTTCTTCTTAGGGCTAGAAGTGAAGCAAAAGGAGGACAGCATTCTTATTCATCAGGCTAAGTACATTCAGGATATTCTCGCGAAGTACAACATGGACGACTGCAACGTTACAAGCACTCCATTTGCCTCTCAGACAGAGCTTACTCTAGATCCTCAAGGAAAACCAGTGAACAAGTCCTTTTACCACTCAATGATAGGCTCTCTGATGTACATAACTGCAAGCAGGCTTGACATTATGTGGGCAGTCTGTCTCTGTGCTCGTTTTCAGGCTAATCCCAAAGAATCACATGAAACAGTTGTGAAGCGCATCTTCCGCTATCTTAAAGGAACTCCGAAACTAGGTCTTTGGTATCCTAAAGATAGTAATTTTGATCTTATTGCTTATTCTGACAGTGATCATGCAGGTTGTAAAGTAGATCACAGGTCTATATCAGGAGGATGTCAATTCTTGGGAAATCGTCTGATCTCTTGGCAAAGCAAGAAGCAGACAACGGTGTCCACCTCCACCGCTCAAGCCGAGTACACTACGGCCTACAGTTGTTGTTCACAAGTCCTCTGGATACAAAATCAGTTGTTGGATTATGGAATCAACATCATGAAGAATCCTATATTCATCGACAATGAGGCATGTCTGGGAATTGTGAAGAATCCCATCCACCACTCCATAACAAAGCATATCGAAATTTGTATTCACGCAATTTAAGATGCCTACGAGAAAGGATACATTCAAGTGGTGCCAGTGGATACAACACAGCAACGGGCCGACATTTTCACGAAAGCCTTTGATAAAACCTGATTCAACCAGCTGGTAACCTGGTTGGAAATGGTCAATTTCCTTGAATGGAAGTGAATCTTGTTATCCAAAATCACTCGTAAATACTCTATATTTTGTCCATTAAAAAAATCGTTTGTTAAAAGTAAAACAAGTACCGTCAAACATTGCCCACCAAAAAGATTTTCCGAACTATAAAATTTCATTTTCGGGCAAATGGACTTTCGAAAATAAAGATTTTAGGGGGGGTATTCCAGAAAATCAAAAAATTAGATGCTTGTGTGTGACTCCTCTCAGAAGAAACGATAGAAAATTGCTAACACTTTGTCATTTCTTGAAAAACAGAAAACAAAAAGAAATCGGGGTACCAACCAACGACGTGTTAGTAGATTCAGCAACACCAATGAGTAAACTGCTGTTAGGGAGCAAAACATAAAGTCTACACAAGGATTCTGGCTTTTCTCAGGCATTACGCATCATAGTGGGTAACACGTTGCGGCATATGGCTTAATGGTCTTAAATCTTGTGTTGATAGATTGCCAAAGTCTGAGATCTCAGGTCTTTATATTGGTTTTTCATTCGGGGATATCATAGTTGTTCTTCTGCTGCATCTAGATACATGCTGACCTAGACGCTATGATATCTTTTCATAATAAGTGCCAAAAATGGCCAAAACCCTTCATAATAAGTACCAAAAATGGACAAAACCTTTAGATGGATTAGTTTGGTCTCTCTATTGTACGAAAGTACTGACCTATTCACCAAACTGTCTATCATCGATTCGTACCAAATCTGGTATCTGTCTCCACCCACGGTATTTTTCGGGATCTCTGCTGTACGAAAGTACTGACCTGATCTCCACTCTATCGTTGAAAAGAATGAATCCAATATACTCACCAGTTATGAGGAACCTTTGTGCATACCTTGATCGCGGGGGTATGTCCTGATGTGGGACTCACGGGCGTAATGATTCTATTCTCAATAGCTTGTGTGGGGGCCATAGAAGTCATGTCAATATTACCAAAAACATGATAATCGCGCTCTCCAAAGGCATGTTGAAAGAAGGATGCATGGATTTAAGCGGACAAACATACTAGCAGTTTTTCTTGTGCCTTGATTCGCTAATAATAATAATAGATAAGAAATTGACAAGTGTTGGCAATATGATCATCTGCAGGTAAGTCGACGAGCGTCAAAAGAATCAAGAAAATCAGCTCAAAATGGAACCTCCCAAGATTGAAAAACGAAGTTCGGAGTTAAAAAGGCCCAAATTTTCTATAGTTTGTAAATATTTCGTAGAGTACTCTATTTCGTAACTTATAGTGTTTTTAACAAATTTGGGCACGTTTTTCGAGAAAGTTTGTAAATTCACAAGCGAACTTAAACTTGTTTTTGAAATTGGTTTGTAAATCCTCGTTGGCGGTGAAAATGAAGATGCCGGCGAAATTAACTATTTCGCCAGGCATCCTAAACCGCCTATATATTATGCATAACCGACCTATTTTCAAAAGTTTTCAAACTTCTCTCTTATTTTCTGCATATTCTGATTTATAATCAAACTTGTTCAAGACTCTCATCATTCAAAATTTTCGGTCTCATTGTTTGATCAAAGTGATAGGTAACATATTCTGTTTCTTCTCATCAATTTGTGTGTCGGACCGTGTTAGATTTTGTTGAAGTTAGGTTTCTTCTTGAAGTTCAAATATTGAATCAGTAGTGTTTTAGGATTTGTTGCAAGTAGTCAAACCGACCGAACTAAGATTTCGAAATGCTCGTTCATGTTTAGATTCGTCTGTGATCGGTGTTGATCAATCGGTGAAAACAGTTGGGGGTTTAGAGGGGTTTATCAAGAAATATATGGTGGTAGTGAAATTATGATGAATGTGGCGAAGACAGTAGCGAAATTATCTTAAATCATGGAATTTGAAAAGTCTCGAAAGCGAGTTCGAGCAACCGGCGAAATAACTTATTTCGTCAGTAAAATGGCTTAGACAATTGTCTTCGCTGATAGATCAGTTCAAGAACAAAACCTACCTTCGCCGACAATTATCAGCGAAATTAAGTTGGGATCAAATCAAAGTTACCGGCGAAAACACCCTTTACCCGATGTTGTCGCCGGCGAAATAGTCCAATCTCAATAGTAATCATCAGCGAAGATACTTTTGGGTTTTCCAGCGATTTTGTCAACTTTTTGGTTTGAAATTTTTTTTAATTATCTTTTGTAAATATTTTCTAAAATCATATTATTTTTTTTAACCTAAAATGTTTATAAATATTAAATATTTTCAAAATCTTTTTTTGTAAATTTACTTGTCTTATATAATATGTAAATATTATATAATATCCTATCTTTTTGTCGAAAATTCTCTAACTTAGCTCGTTTGTCGTGTCAGAAACAGGATGGTGAAAATCGTTGAGTGGGATAAGACGTTGAAGCATAATCAGAGTATAAATCTTGAGAACACCACAGGATTTCCAAGATGCGGCAAGATGGATACAAACAAGCATGATTGGGTACGCGGTTCAAACAGAAATTCCCATTTATCGCATCCACATTCAAGAGTTCTGGGAAAATGCGAAGCCTGAAACTATTAACAAAGCCAGAGGGATATCTTCAACAGTCCGCAACAAATGTATAATTGTAACTGAAGAAATGATTTGAAAGGTTCTGAAGCTGAGAGATAATGCAGAGGATCCAATCTCGTTGAACAAGGATGACATTCTTGACGGGTTTCGTGGCATGGGTTATGTGGGAGATTTTCGTCAAAAGAAAGAGATCAAAAGAAACGGTCTAACAAGGGACTGGAGATTCATAGTAAACGTAATTGCTATGAGCTTAGCTCATCGTAAAGGTGGATATGACGGCCTGAATCTGGAGTGGTCGGCAGCAATGTTAAACTTGTGTTTGAATCAAAAATTCAACCTCTCTGGTCTAATTTTCAATTTCATGCTCGAGAATGTAAGTGGGCCGACTTGGGCAATGTATCCCAGATTCATCCAGATGCTGATCAATGATCAATATGAAAATCCGCCGCATGATGGAAACCTTTACACCTTTCATGTTCCCACAAGTCGACAATTCACAGAGATCAAAACGAATGAATGGGTGATGTTACATGACTGGATGTATACTGCCGAGAGACTGCCGTTGGTCAAAGAAGCTTATAGAAAGTACAGAGAAGCAGTTCTAGCTAAACAACGAAGAATCGAGCAACAGCCTGCAGAAAAAGAAAAAGAACAATTGAAAGGAAAAAGAAAAGGAGAGCAGGCAGCGGACGATGAACCTCCAAAGAAGAAGAAATCCTCTGAAAACCCAGAAAGACTTATGGGTGCAAGCTTCAGAGCTGCCGAATCAGAAGAACATCGTTGACACATTCAAGACATGCAACAAATTCATGAAATGCAAGAAAAGGAAAAGAGAGAAAAGAAGCTTAAACGACGAGAAATGTCAGAATCTGAACAACCAGAGGTAGTAACAGAAGAAGTGCAAACACTGGATGATTTTGTTGACACATTACTAGTCAATCCAGAAGAAACCTCTGCAAGCAAGACAACTCCCCCAAAGAAGAAGTCAACAGATGAAGGATCTTTCAGATTTCCTCAAGTAAAACCAACGAGGATCTCAAGGCCTCCTGTGCCTCCTCAAAGGGTTCGTCCGTTTCAAGATTTATATGATAAGCTTGTCAAAGAGACTTGTCCAACTTCAGCTAAAGAAATCTGCCTTCTAAAAAATCAAGTGAATGACATGAACATCTTGAGAGAAAAGTTAAAGGATCAACAGAAGAAAAACAAAGAAATAAATGCTTATGTAGCCAAACAATCAAAGTTCATACGATTCCAACAACACTGGATTGAAAAGTTGTACAGAATGATGAAAGGTATATGTGCCAAGATAGAGATAGAGCCTATGTTCTCCTTTGCAGAGGTCTTCGACTTCGAGGCATTCATGGAAGAAGAAACAAACAGAAAAGCAAAAGAAGCCGAAGCGAAGAAAAGGCGTCTGGAGTCGGCAGAAAAGGTAACTGAAGGAGACGAGAGTGATGAAGAAGAGATGGATAGGAATGAAATGCCTGCTAAATTTCTTGAGTGGGGATTAGAAGAGGAAGTTATGTATGAACGAGAAGATGGAAAGACTTTCTCCCCTCAGCATCCCGAATGGTTTAAGAAGGAAAGAGAAAAACTTCCTGATTTTATCAGGTAGTAACGGTTGAAAAGACAGAAGCCACTGATAAAATTATCAGTTGGATGTATAGCAATCTCAGTGGAATGTTTGTGGTCAAAAGAAGAGGTGGTGTAATTCAGTACTTCCAGACAGGGTTTGATCTCTTTTCACTTCTAAGGTGGGATCTACGTGAGCTCGGCCGACTAGATATGCTAAATCCAGAAGATAGAAGCGTTGGTGGGGATTTTGAGCGCTTAATTGCTAAAGAATGCAACAAAGGTTTCCCAAATCACAAACCGCAGCGTCCCAGACGGAGAGTGTCCATAAAAACAAAAGATCCTATAACTGGAAAAGGCAGGGTGACGTGGGTTATTAACCCTGCTAAAGTTGTCACAAGAATTAAGCTTCCAGAAGAAGTTCCAGTATGTTTAAACAAGTTCAAAAAGTGGTTCTATGATAGCCACACTGGTGAGGCGGTGATTCGATCAACCGAAAATGAAGATATTCAAATCTTGGATCCAATGGATGTGTTTATGTTTGGACTCTCTGACCAAACAGTGCTGAATGCGAGTCGTATAAATGTGGGAGCTGGAAACGCTAATCTGGAAGAGGCCATGTTATTTCAAAGAGCAGTGGAGAGAGCCAGGAAGATAAAAAGAGAGATGCTCGTTATCGTTGATAAAATCGAGAAAAGGAAGGAAGCTGTTGAAAATAAGGAAGAAAGAAAGAAGAAAAAGCATGAAAGAAAGAAAGAAAAGTCTTCCTCAACAACAAAAGAGCCCACCACCACAACTTCTCAAGCAACATCATCACCTCCGGCCTCATCCACATATGAGGAAATTATGGAGGATCCACCAACCACAAGTGAAGCTGTTGTAATACAAGAAACTCCCTCCACAACAATCGACGTTCAAGCAACACCAGAAGCAGCAGGGCATGAAGCTGTAGTGGAAACTACAGAAGAATGAAAACCAAGTATGCAACAATCCAGGGGGATATTGTTGGAACTTAGGAGATCGTTCATACTTGTACTGGATTAGTTTTATTATAGTTTGTAGCTTGTTTTAAAGTCTAGGGGCATATTTTGTAATTAGATGAAAGTAGCAAACCTGACATGGTGTAGTTAAGATTCCAGCGTAATTATAATTATGCTGACAAGTCAGGATCTATAAATACCCTTGTAATGTTGCCCTAGCCAAGCTTTTGGCTCTTTTGGTGAATAGAAGTGTTGTTTACATTCAATCTTTGATATTGTGCTCTAATCAGATTTCCAAGGTGCTTTATTGATTTACATTCTTGTTTGGATTCAATACAACACTTGTTGTATTCATCATTCCATTAGCTTCATTTAATTCTTGATTCTTCTTAACTTTTTTCATAGTACAAACACTTAATCAATAGGTTTTTTGGACTAAAACAATCAACCACTGTGATCCGGATTGATATTGGGATTTACAAGTTACAGGGATATATCGGGCCAGGATTCGAGTTACATGAACAAGGGCCTCGATCAGAGAGTAAAAAAGGCGTAAGGTTCATAATGGTGTAAAATTAAAATGGGATCTATCGTGCTGGGATTCGAGTTACAGGAACAAGGGCCAAACCAACCACCCAAGAATGGAATCGTCGAGCGAAAACACTTGACAACCTCCTAGAAGAAGCTTTTCTTCCCACCAGACATTTCTCCATCAATTAGGAATCTTATACCGTCACTAAACACATTCCTTAAATTGTAGCCATTTGTTGAGTGTTTTTTTGGTGTCTAATCCGTATATATATCGCCATTGCCCTTGATTTTCTTGACGGTATATCTCTTAAATGTCAACATATACACATGGGATTTAGTTTACGAAGATTTTTCAATGCCGAGAACCTCGATCAGAGAGTAAAAAGGCGTAAGGTTCACAATGGTGTAAAATTAAAATCGGATTTACAGGGCTAGGATTCGAGTTACAGGAACAAGGGCCAAACCAACCCCACAAGAATGGAATCGTCGAGCGAAATCACTTGACAACCTCCTAGAAGCAGCTTTCTTGCCACCGGACCATTCTCCATCAAATAGGAATCTGATGCCGTCACTGAACACATTCCTTAAATTGTAGCCATTTGTTGAGTGTTTTTTTGTTGTCTAATCCGCATATATATCACCATTGCCCTTGATTTTCTTGACTATATATCTCTTAAATGTAAACATATACATGTGTGATTTAGTTTACGAAGATTTTTCAATACTGAGAACCTCGATCAGAGAGTAAAAAAGGCGTAAGGTTTACAATGGTGTAATATTAAAAAGGTATATACTGGGCTAGGATTCGAGTTATAGGAACAAGAGCCAAACCAACCACCCAAGAATGGAATCGTCAAGCGAAAACACTTGACAACCTCCTAAAAGCAGCTTTTCTTGCCACCAGACCTTTCTTCATCAATTAGGAATCTGATGCCGTCACTAAACACATTCTTAAATTTAGCCATTTGTTGAGTGTTTTTTTTGGTGTCTAATCAGCATATATATCACCATTGCCCTTGATTTTCTTAACTGTATATCTCTTAAATGTCAATATATACACGTGTGATTTAGTTTACGAAGTTTTTTCAATGCCAAGAACCTCCATCAGAGAGTAAAAAAGGACTAAGGTTCACAATGGTGTAAAATTAAAATGGGATATACCGGGCTAGGATTCGAGTTACAGAAACAAGGGCCAAACCAACCACCCAAGAATGGAATCGTCATGCGAAAACACTTGACAACCTCCTAGAAGCAGCTTTTCTTGCCACCAGATTTTTCTCCATCAATTAAGAATCTGATGTCGTCACTAAACACATTCCTTAAATTATAGCCATTTATTGAGTGTTTTTTTTTGGTGTCTAATCCGCATATATATCCCTATTGCCTTTGATTTTCTCGACTGTATATCTCTTAAATGTCAACATATACACGTGTGATTTAGTTTACGAAGATTTTTCAATGGCGAGAACCTCGACCAGAGAGTAAAAAATGCGTAAGGTTCACAATGGTGTAAAATTAAAATGGGATATATCGGGCTAGGATTCGAGTTACAGGAACAAGGGCCAAACCGACCACCCAAGAATGAAATAGTCGAGCGAAAATATTTGACAACCTCCTAGAAGCAGCTTTTCTTGCCACCAGACCTTTCTCCATCAATTAGGAATTCGATGCCATCACTAAACACATTCCTTAAATTGTAGCCATTTGTTGACTGTTTTTTTTTGTGCCTAATCCGTAAATATATCACCATTGCCCTTGATTATCTTGACTGTATATCTATTAAATGTCAACATATACACGTGTGATTTAGTTTACGAAGATTTTTCTATGCCGAGAACCTCGATCAGAGAGTAAAAAAGGCGTAAGGTTCACAATGGTGTAAAATTAAAATGGGATATACCGGGCTAGGATTCGAGTTACAGGAACAAGGCCCAAACCAACCACCCAAGAATGGAATCGTCAAGAGAAAACACATGACAACCTCCTAGAAGCAGCGTTTCTTGCCACCAGGCCTTTCTCCATCAATTAGGAATCTGATGCTGTCACTAAACACATTCCTTAAATTGTAGCCATTTGTTGAGTGTTTTTTTTTTGGTGTCTAATCCGCATATATATCACTATTGCCCTTGATTTTCTTGACTGTATATCTCCTAAATGTCAACATATACACGTGTGATTTTGTTTACAAAGATTTTTCAGTACCGAGAACCTCGATCAGAGAGTAAAAAAGGCGTAAGGTTCACAATGGTGTAAATTTAAAATGGGATATACCGGGCTAGGATTCAAGTTACAGGAACAAGGGCCAAACCAACCACCCAAGAATGGAATCGTCGAGCGAAAACACTTGACATCCTCCTAGAAGCAGCTTTTCTTGCCACCAGACATTTCTTCATCAATTAGGAATCTGATGCGGCCACTAAACACATTCCTTAAATTGTAGCCATTTTTGAGTGTTTTTTTTGGTGTCTAATCCGCATATATACCACCATTGGCCTTGGTTTTCTTGACTTTATATCTCTTAAATGTCAACAAATACACGTGTGATATAGTTTACCAAGATTTTTCAATGCCGAGAACCTCGATTTTATAGTAAAAAAGGCGTAAGGTTCACAATGGTGTAAAATTAAAATGGGATATACCGGGCAAGGATTCGAGTTACAGGAACAAGGGCCAAACCAACCACCCAAGAATGGAATCGTCGAGCGAAAACACTTGACAACCTCATAGAAGCAGCTTTTCTTGCCACCAGACCTTTCTCCATCAATTATGAATCTGATGCCATCACTAAACACATTCCTTAAATTGTAGCAATTTGTTGAGTGTTTTTTTGGTGTCTAATCCGCATATATATCACTATTGCCCTTGATTTTCTTAACTGTATATCTCCTAAATGTCAACATATACACATGTGATTTTATTTACAAAGATTTTTCAATGCCGAGAACCTCGATCAGAGAGTAAAAAAGGCGTAAGGTTCCCAATGGTGTAAATTTAAAATGGGATATACCGGGCTAGGATTCAAGTTACAGGAACAAGGGCCAAACCAACCACCCAAGAATGGAATCGTCGAGCGAAAACACTTGACAACCTCCTAGAAGCAGCTTTTCTTGCCACCAGACCTTTCTTCAACAATTAGGAATCTGATGCCGTCACTAAACACATTCCTTAAATTGTAGCCATTTGTTGAGTGTTTTTTTTTTGTGTCTAATCCGCATATATATCACCATTGGCCTTGATTTTCTTGACTTTATATCTCTTAAATGTCAACAAATACACGTGTGATATAGTTTACCAAGATTTTTCAATGCCGAGAACCTCGATCAGATAGTAAAAAAGGCGTAAGGTTCACAATGGTGTAAAATTAAAATGGGATATACCGGGCAAGGATTCGAGTTACAGGAACAAGGGCCAAACCAACCACCCAAGAATGGAAATGTCGAGCGCAAACACTTGACAACCTCATAGAAGCAGCTTTTCTTGCCACCAGACCTTTCTCCATCAATTAGGAATCTGATGCCATCACTAAACACATTCCTTAAATTGTAGCAATTTGTTGAGTGTTTTTTTTTGTGTCTAATCCGCATATATATTACCATTGCCCTTGATTTTCTTGGCTGTATATCTCTTAAATGTCAACATATACACGTGTGATTTAGTTTACGAAGATTTTTCAATGCCGAGAACCTCGATCAGAGAGTAAAAGAGGCGTAAGGTTCACAATGGTGTAAAATAAAATGGGATATACTGGGCTAGGATTCGAGATACAGGAACAAGGGCCAAACCAACCACCCAAGAATGGAATCGTCGAGAGAAAACACTTGACAACCTCCTAGAAGTAGCTTTTCTTGCTACCAGACCTTTCTCCATCAATTAGGATTCTGATGCCGTCACTAAACACATTCCTTAAATTGTAGCCATTTGTTGAGTGTTTTGTTGTGGTGTCTAATCCGCATATATATCACTATTGCCCTTGATTTTCTTGACTGTATGTCTCTTAAATGTCAACATATACACATGTGATTTAGTTTACGAAGATTTTTCAATGCCGAGAACCTCGATCAGAGTGTAAAAAAAGGCGCAAGGTTCGCAATGGTGTAAATTAAATTGGGATATACCGGGATAAGATTCGAGTTACAGGAACAACGGCCAAACCAACCACCCAAGAATGGAATAATCAAGCGAAAACACTTGAAAACCTCCTAGAAACAGCTTTTCTTTCCACCAGACCTTTCTCCATCAATTAGGAATCTCATGCCGTCACTGAACACATTTCTTAAATTGTAGCCATTGGTTGAGTGTTTTTTTGTGTATAATCCGCATATATATCACCATTGCCCTTGATTTTCTGGACTGTATATCTCTTAAATGTCAACATATACACGTGTGATTTAGTTTACGAAGGTTTTTCAAAGTCGAGAACCTCGATCAGAGAGTAAAAAACGCTTAAGTTTCACAATGGTGTAAAATTAAAATGGGATATAACGGGCTAGGAATCGAGTTACAGGAACAATGGTCAAACCAACCTCCCATGAATGGAATCGTCGAGCGAAAACACTTGACAACCTCCTAGAAGCTGCTTTTTTTGCCACCAAACCTTTCTCCATCAATTAGCAATCTGATTCCTTCACTAAACACATTCCTTAAATTATAGCCATTTGTTGAATGTTTTTTTTTGGTGTCTAATCCGCATATAAATCACCATTGCCATTGATTTTCTGGACTGTATATCTCTTAAATGTCAACATATACACGTGTGATTTAGTTTACGAAGATTTTTCAATGCCAAGAACCTCGATCAGAGAGTAAAAATGGCGTAAGGTTCACAATGGTGTAAAATTAAAATGTGATATACCAGGCTAGGATTCGAGTTACAGGAACAAGGGCCAAACCAACCACCCAATAATGGAATCGTCGTGCGAAAACACTTAACAACCTCCTAGAAGAAGCGTTTCTTACCACCAGACCGTTCTCCATCAATTAGGAATCTGATGCTGTCATTAAACACATTCCTTAAATTGTAGCCATTTGTTGAGTGTTTTTTTTTGTATCTAATCCGCATATATATCACCATTGCCCTTGATTTTCTTGACTGTATATCTCTTAAATTCAACATATACACGTGTGATTTAGTTTACGAAGATTTTTCAATGCCAAGAACCTCGATCAGAGAGTAAAAAAAGGCGTAAGTTTCACAATGGTGTAAAATTAAAATAAGATATATCGGGCTAGGATTCGAGTTACAGGAACACGGGCCAAACCAACCACCCAAGAATGGAATCGTCGAGTGAAAACACTTGGCAACCTCCAAGAAGTTGCTTTTCTTGCCAGCAGACCTTTCTCCATTAATTAGGAATCTAATGTCATCACTAAATACATTCCTTAAATTGTAGTCATTTGTTGAGGTTTTTTTTGGAGTCTAATCCGCCTATATATCACCATTGCTCTTGATTTTCTGGACTGTATATCTCTTAAATGTCAACATATACACGTGTGATTTAGTTTACGACGATTTTTCAATGCCGAGAACCTCGATCAGAGAGAAAAAAAGGCGTAAGGTTCACAATGGTGTAAAATTAAAATGTGATATACCGGGCTAGGATTCCAGTTACATGAAAAATGGCCAAACCAACCACCCAAGAATGGAATCGTCGAGCGAAAACACTGGACAACCTCCTAGAAGCAGGTTTTCTTACCACCAAACCTTTCTCCATCAATTAGGAATCGGATGCCGTCACTAAACACATTCAATAAATTGTAACCATTTTTTGAATGTTTGTTTTGGTATCAATTCCGCAAATATATCACCATTGCCCTTGATTTTCTTGACTGTATATCTCTTAAATGTCAACATATACACGTCTGATTTAGTTTACGAAGATTTTTCAATGCCGAGAACCTCGATCAGAGAGTAAAAAAGGTGTAAGGTTCACAATGGTGTAAAATTAAAATGGGATATACCGGGCTTGTATTCGAGTTACAGAAACAAGGGCCAAACCAACCACCCTAGAATGGAATCGTCGAGCGAAAACATATGACAACCTCCTAGAAACAGCTTTTCTTGCCACCAGACCTTTCTCCATCAATTAGGAATTTGATGCCATCACTAAACACATTCCTTAAATTGTTGCCATTTGTTGAGTGTTTTTTTTGGTGTTTTAATCCGCATATATAACATTATTGCCCTTGATTTTCTTGACAGTATATCTCTTAAATGTCAACATATACACGCCTGATTTAGTTTACGAAAATTTTTCAGTGCCGAGAACCTCGATCAGAGCGTAAAAAAGGCGTAAGGTTCACAATGGTGTAAAATTAAAATGAGATATACCGGGCTAGGATTCGAGTCACAGGAAAAAGGGCCAAACCAACCACCCAAGAATGGAATCGTCGAGCGGAAACACTTGACAACCTCCTAGAAGCAGCTTTTCTTGCCACCAGACATTTCTCCATCAATTAGGAATCTGTTGTCGTCACTAAACACATTCCTTAAATTGTAGCCATTTGTTGATTATTTGTTTTTGGTGTCTAATACGCATATATATCACCATTGCCCTTGATTTTCTTTACTGTATATCTCTTAAATGTCAAAATATACACGTGTGATTTAGTTTACAAAGATTTTTCAATGCTGAGAACCTCGATCAGAGAGTAAAAAAGGCGTAAAGTTCACAATGGTATAAAATTAAAATGTGATATACCAAGCTAGTATTCGGGTTACCGGAACAAGGGCCAAACCAACCACCCAAGAATGGAATCGCCAAGCGAAAACACTTGACAAACTCCTAGAAGCAGCTTTTCTTGACACCAGACCATTCTCCATCAATTAGGAATCTGATGTCGTCACTAAACACATTCCTTAAATTGTAGCCATTTGTTGATTGTTTTTTTTTGTGTCTAATCCGCATATATATACCATTGTCCTTGATTTTCTTGACTGTATATCTCTTAAATGTCAACATATACACGTGTGATTTAGTTTACGAAGATTTTTCAATGCCGAGAACCTCGATCAGAGAGTAAAAAAGGCGTAAGGTTCACAATGGTGCAAAATAAAAATGGGACATACCGGGCTAGGATTCGAGTTACAGAAACAAGGGCCAAACCAACCACCCAAAAATCGAATCGTTGAGCGAAAGCACATGACAACCTCCTAGTAGCAGCTTTTCTTGCCACCCGACCTTTCTCCATCAATGAGGAATTTGATGCCGTCACTAAACACATTCCTTAAATTGTTGCCACTTGTTGAATGTTTTTTTTGGTGTTTTAATCCGCATATATAACATTATTGCCCTTGATTTTGTTGACAGTATATCTCTTAAATATCAACATATACACGTGTGATTTAGTTTACGAAAATTTTTCAACGCCGAGAACCTCGATCAGAGTGTAAAAAAGGCGTAAGGTTCACAATGGTGTAAAATTAAAATGTGATATACCGGGCTAGGATTCGAGTCACAGAAACAAGGGCCAAAGCAACCACCCTAGAATGGAATCGTCGAGCGAAAACACATGACAACCTCCTAGAAGCAGCTTTTCTTGCCACCAGACCTTTCTCCATCAATTAGGAATTTGATGCCGTCACTAAACACATTCCTTAAATTGTTGCCCTTGATTTTCTTGACAGTATATCTCTTAAATGTCAACATATACACGTCTGATTTAGTTTACGAAAAATTTTCAGTGCCGAGAACCTCGATCAGAGTGTAAAAAAGGCGTAAGGTTCACAATGGTGTAAAATTAAAATGGGATATACCGGGCTAGGATTCGAGTCACAGGAAAAAGGGCCAAACCAACCACCCAATAATGGAATCGTCGAGCAAAAACACTTGACAACCTCCTAGAAGCCGCTTTTCTTGCCACCAGACCTTTCTCCATCAATTAGGAATCTGATGTCGTCACTAAACACATTCCTAAAATTGTAGCCATTTCTTGATTATTTTTTTTTTTTGGTGTCTAATACGCATATATATCACCATTGCCCTTGATTTTCTTGACTGTATATCTCTTAAATGTCAACATATACACGTGTGATTTAGTTTACAAATATTTTTCAATGCCGAGAACCTCGATCAGAGAGTAAAAAAGGCGTAAAGTTCACAATGGTATAAAATTAAAATGCGATATACCAGGCTAGTATTCGGGTTACAGGAACAAGGGCCAAACCAACAACCCAAGAATGGAATCGTCAAGCGAAAACACTTGACAACCTCCTAGAAGCAGCTTTTCTTGACACCAGACCGTTCTCCATCAATTAGGAATATGATGTCGTCACTAAACACATTCCTTAAATTGTACCCATTTGTTGATTGTTTTTTTTTGTTGTCTAATCCGCATATATATCACCATCGTCCTTGATTTTCTTGACTGTATATCTCTTAAATATCAACATATACACGTGTGATTTAGTTTACGAAGATTTTTCAATGCCGAGAACCTCGATCAGAGAGTAAAAAAGGTGTAAGGTTCACAATGGTGTAAAATTAAAATGGGATATACCGAGCTAGGATTCGAGTTACAGAAACAAGGGCCAAACCAACCACCCAAAAATGGAATCGTTGAGCGAAAGCACATGACAACCTCCTAGTAGCAGCTTTTCTTGCCACCAGACCTTTCTCCATCAATGAGGAATTTGATGCCGTCACTAAACACATTCCTTAAATTGTTGCCATTTGTTGAGTTTTTTTTTGGTGTTTTAATCCGCATATATATACATTATTGCCCTTGATTTTCTTGACAGTATATCTATTAAATGTCAACATATACACGTGTGATTTAGTTTAAGAAAATTTTTCAATGCCGAGAACCTCGATCAGAGTATAAAAAAGGCGTAAGGTTCACAATGGTGTAAAATTAAAATGGGATATATCGGGCTAGGATTCGAGTCACGGGAACAAGGGCCAAACCAACCACCCAAGAATGGAATCGTCGAGCGAAAACACTTGACAACCTCCTAGAAGCAGCTTTTCTTACCACGAAACCTTTCTCCATCAATTAGGAATCGGATGTCGTCACTAAACACATTCCTTAAAATGTAACCATTTTTTGAATGTTTTTTTTGGTATCGATTCCGCATATATATCACCATTGCCCTTGATTTTCTTGACTGTATATCTCTTAAATGTCAACATATACACGTGTGATTTAGTTTACGAAGATTTTTCAATGCCGAGAACCTCGATCAGAGAGTAAAAAAGGTGTAAGGTTCACAATGGTGTAAAATTAAAATGGGATATACCGGGCTAGGATTCGAGTTACAGAAACAAGGGCCAAACCAACCACCCTAGAATGGAATCGTCGAGCGAAAACACATGACAACCTCCTAGAAGCAGCTTTTCTTGCCACCAGACCTTTCTCTATCAATTAGGAATTTGATGTCGTCACTAAACACATTCCTTAAATTGTTGCCCTTGATTTTCTTGACAGTATATCTCTTAAATGTCAACATATACACGTCTGATTTAGTTTACGAAAATTTTTCAGTGCCGAGAACCTCGATCAGAGTGTAAAAAAGGCGTAAGGTTCACAATGGTGTAAAATTAAAATGGGATATACCGGGCTAGGATTCGAGTCACAGGAAAAAGGGCCAAACCAACCACCCAATAATGGAATCGTCGAGCGAAAACACTTGACAACCTCCTAGAAGCAGCTTTTCTTGCCACCAGACCTTTCTCCATCAATTAGGAATCTGATGTCGTCACTAAACACATTCCTAAAATTGTAGCCATTTGTTGATTTTTTTTTTTTGGTGTCTAATACGCATATATATCACCATTGCCCTTGATTTTCTTGACTGTATATCTCTTAAATGTCAACATATACACGTGTGATTTAGTTTACAAATATTTTTCAATGCCGAGAACCTCGATCAGAGAGTAAAAAAGGCGTAAAGTTCACAATGGTATAAAATTAAAATGCGATATACCAAGCTAGTATTTGGGTTACAGGAACAAGGGCGAAACCAACAACCCAAGAATGGAATCGTCAAGCGAAAACACTTGACAACCTCCTAGAAGCAGCTTTTCTTGACACCAGACCGTTCTCCATCAATTAGGAATATGATGTCGTCACTAAACACATTCCTTAAATTGTAGCCATTTGTTGATTGTTTTTTTTTTGTTGTCTAATCCGCATATATATCACCATCGTCCTTGATTTTCTTGACTGTATATCTCTTAAATGTCAACATATACACGTGTGATTTAGTTTACGAAGATTTTTCAATGCCGAGAACCTCGATCAGAGAGTAAAAAAGGTGTAAGGTTCACAATGGTGTAAAATTAAAATGGGATATACCGAGCTAGGATTCGAGTTACAGAAACAAGGGCCAAACCAACCACCCAAAAATGGAATCGTTGAGCGAAAGCACATGACAACCTCCTAGTAGCAGCTTTTCTTGCCACCAGACCTTTCTCCATCAATGAGGAATTTGATGCCGTCACTAAACACATTCCTTAAATTGTTGCCACTTGTTGAGTGTTTTTCTTGGTGTTTTAATCCGCATATATAACATTATTGCTCTTGATTTTGTTGACAGTATATCTCTTAAATGTCAACATATACACGTGTGATTTAGTTTACGAAAATTTTTCAATGCCGAGAACCTCGTTCAGAGTGTAAAAAAGGCGTAAGGTTCACAATGGTGTAAAATTAAAATGCGATATACCGGGCTAGGATTCGAGTTACAGGAACAAGGGCCAAACCAACCACCCAAGAATGGAATCGTCGAGCGAAAACACTTGACAACCTCCTAGAAGCAGCTTTTCTTGCCATCAGACCTTTCTCCATCAATTAGGAATATGATGCCGTCACTAAATACATTCCTTAAATTGTAGCCATTGGTTGAGTGTTTTTTTTTTGTGTCTAATCCGCATATATATCACCATTGCCCTTGATTTTCTTGATTGTATATCTCTTAAATGTCAAAATATACACGTGTGATTTAGTTTACGAAGATTTTTCATTGCTGAGAACCTCGATCAGAGAGTAAAAAAGGTGTCAGGTTCACAATGGTGTAAAATTAAAATGGGATATACTGGGCTAGGATTTGAGTTACAGGAACAGGGGCCAAACCAACCACCCAAGAATGGAATCGTCGAGCGAAAACACTTGATAACCTCCTAGAAGCAGCTTCTCTTGCCACCAGACCTTTCTCCATCAATTAGGAATCTGATGCCGTCACTAAACACATTCCTTAAATTGTAGCCATTTGTTGAGTGTTTTTTTTTTCTGTCTAATCCGCATATATATCACCATTCCCCTTGATTTTGTTGACGGTATATCTCTTAAATGTCAACATATACACGTGTGATTTAGTTCATGAAGATTTTTCAATGCCAAGAACCTCGATCAGAGAGTAAAAAAGGCGTAAGGTACACAATGGTGCAATATTAAAATGGGATATACCGGGCTAGGATTCGAGTTACAGGAACAGGGGCCAAACTAACCACCCAATACTGGAATCGTCGAGCAAAAACACATGACAACCTCCTAGAAGCAGCTTTTCTTGCCACCAGACCTTTCTCCATCAATTAGGAATTTGATGCCGTCACTAAACACATTCCCTAAATTGTTGCCATTTGTTGAGTTTTTTTTTTTGGTGTTTTAATCCGCATATATAACATTATTGCCCTTGATTTTCTTGTCAGTGTATCTCTTAAATGTCAACATATACACGTGTGATTTAGTTTAAGAAAATTTTTCGATGCCGAGAACCTCGATCAGAGTATAAAAAAGGCGTAAGGTTCACAATGGTGTAAAATTAAAATGGGATATACCGGGCTAGGATTCTGGTCACGGGAACAAGGGCCAAACCAACCACCCAAGAATGGAATCATCAAGCGAAAACACTTGACAACCTCCTAGAAGCAGCTTTTCTTGCCACCAGTTTTTTCTCCATCAATTAGGAATCTGATGCCATCACTAAACACATTCCTTAAATTGTAGCCATTTGTTAAGTGTTTTTTTTGTGTCTAATCCGCATATATATCACCATTGCCCTTGATTTTCTTGACTGTATATCTCTTAAATATCAACCTATACACGTGTGATTTAGTTTATGAAGATTTTTCAATTCCGAGAACCTCGATTAGAGATTAAAAAAGGCGTAAGGTTCACAATGGTGTAAAATTAAAATGGGATATACCGGGCTAGGATTCTAGTCACGGGAACAAGGGCCAAACCAACCACCCAAGAATGGAATCGTCGAGCAAAAACACTTGACAACCTCCTAGAAGCAGCTTTTCTTGCCACCAGTTTTTTCCCCATCAATTAGGAATCTGATGCCATCACTAAACACATTCCTTAAATTGTAGCCATTTGTTGAGTGTTTTTTTGTGTCTAATCCGCATATATATCACCATTGCCCTTGATTTTCTTGACTGTATATCTCTTAAATGTCAACATATACACGTGTGATTTAGTTTACGAAGAGTTTTCAATGCCGAGAACCTCGATCAGAGAGTAAAAAAGGCGTAAGGTTCACAATGGTGTAAAATTAAAATGGGATATACCGGGCTAGGATTTGAGTTACAGGAACAGGGGCCAAACCAACTACCCAAGAATGGAATCGTCGAGCAAAAACACTTGACAACCTGGTAGAAGCAGCTATTCTTGCCACCAGACCTTCCTCCATCAATTAGAAATCTGATGCCGTCAATAAACACATTCCTTAAATTGTAGCCATTTGTTGAGTTCTTTTTTGGTGTCTAATCCGCATATATATCACCATTGCCCTGGATTTTCTTGACTGTATATCTCTTAAATGTCAACATATACACATGTGATTTAGTTTACGAAGATTTTTCAATGCCGAGAACCTCGATCAAAGAGTAAAAAAGGCGCAAGGTTCAGAATGGTGTAAAATTAAAATGGGATATATCGGGCAAGGATTCGAGTTACGGGAACAAGGGCCAAAACCAACCACCCAAGAGTGGAATCGTCAAGCGAAAACACTTGACAACCTCCTAGAAGCAGTTTTCTTGCCACCAGACCTTTCTCCAACAATTAGGAATCTGATGCCATCAGTAAACACTTTCCTTAAATTGTAGCCTTTTGTTGAGTGTTTTTTTTTGTGTGTCTAATCCGCGTATATATCACAATGGCCCTTGATTTTCATAACTGTATATCTCTTAAATGTCAACATATACACGTGTGATTTAGTTTACGAATATTTTTCAATGCCGAGAACCTCGATCAGAGAGTAAAAAAGGCGTAAGGTTCACAATGGTGTAAAATTAAAATGGGATATACCGGGCTAGGATTCGAGTTACAGGAACAAGGGACAAACTAACCACCCAAGAATGGAATCGTCGAGCGAAAACACTTGACAACCTCCTAGAAGTTGCTTTTCTTGCCACCAGACCTTTCTCCATCAATTAGGAATCTGATGCCGTCACTAAACACATTCCTTAAATTGTAGCCATTTGTTGAGTGTTTTTTTTTTGCTGTCTAATCCGCGTGTATATCACGATTGCCCTTGATTTTCTTGACTGTATATCTTTTTAATGTCAACATATACACGTGTGATTTTGTTTACAAAGATTTTTCAATGCCGAGAACCTCGATCAGAGAGTAAAAAAGGCATAACGTTTACAATGGTGTAAAATTAAAATGGGATATACCGGGCTAGGATTCGAGTTACAGGAACAAGGGACAAACCAACCACCCAAGAATGGAATCGTCGAGCGAAAACACCTGACAACCTCCTAGAAGCAGCTTTTCTTGCCACCAGACCTTTCTCCATCAATTAGGAATCTGATTCCGTCACTAAACACATTACTTAAATTGTAGCCATTTGTTGAGTGTTTTCTTTGTGTCTAATCCGCATATATATCACCATTGCCCTTGATTTTCTTGACTGTACATCTCTTAAATGTCAACATATACAAGTGTGATTTAGTTTACGAACATTTTTCAATGCCGAGAACCTGGATCAGAGAGTAAAAAAGGCGTAAGGTTCATAATGGTGTAAAATTAAAATGGGATATAACGGGCTAGGATTCGAGTTACAGGAATAAGGGCCAAACCAACAACCCAAGAATGGATTCGCCGAGCGAAAACACTTGACAACCTCCTAGAAGCAGTTTTTCTTGCCACAAGACCTTTCTCCATCAATTAGGAATCTGATGGCTTCACTAAACAGATTCTTTAAATTTTAGCCACTTGTTGAGTGTTTTTTTTTGGTGTCTAATCCGGATATATATCATCGTTGCCTTGATTTTGTCGATTGTATATCTCTTAAATGTCAACATATACATGTGTGATTTAATTTACGAAGATTTTTCAATGTCGAGAACCTCGATCAGAGAGTAAAAAATGCGTAAGGTTCACAATGGTGTAAAATAAAATTGGATATACCAGGCTAGGATTCGAGTTACAGGAACAATGGCCAAACCAACCACCCAAGAATGAAATCGTCGAGCGAAAACACTTGACAACCTCCTAGAAACAGCTTTTCTTGCCACCAGATCTTTCTCCATCAATTAGGAATCTGATGCCATCACTAAACACATTCCTTCAATTGTAGCCATTTGTTAAGTGTTTTTTTTTTGTGTCTAACCCACATATATATCACCATTGCCCTTAATTTTCTTGACTGTATATCTCTTAAATGTCAACATATAAACGTGTGATTTGGTTTACGAAGATTTTTCAATGCTGAGAACTTCTATCAGAGAGTAAAAAAGGCGCAAGGTTCACAATGGTGTAAAATTAAAATGGGATATACCGGGCTAAGATTCGAGTTACAGGAAAAAGGGGCAAACCAACCACCCAAGAATGGAATCGTCGAGCGAAAACACTTGGCAACCTCCTAGAAGTAGCTTTTCTTGCCACCAGAGCTTTCTCCATCAATTAGGAATCTGATGCCGTCACTAAACACATTCCTTAAATTGTAGCCATTTGTTGAGTGTTTTTTTTTGCTGTCTAATCCGCGTGTATATCACGATTGCCCTTGATTTTTGTTGACTGTATATCTGTTAAATGTCAACATATACACGTGTGATTTTGTTTACGAAGATTTTTCAATGCCGAGAACCTCGATCAGAGAGTAAAAAAGGCGTAAGGTTTACAATGGTGTAAAATTAAAATGGGATATACCGGGCTAGAATTCGAGTTACAGGAACAAGGGACAAACCAACCACCCAAGAATGGAATCGTCGAGCGAAAACACTTGACAACCTCCTAGAAGCAGCTTTTCTTGCCACCAGACCTTTCTCCATCCATTAGGAATCTGCGGCCGTCACTAAACACATTACTTAAATTGTAGCCATTTGTTGAGTGTTTTTTTTGTGTCCAGTCCGCACATATATCACCATTGCCCTTGATTTTCTTAACTGTATATCTCTTAAATATCAACATATACACAGGTGATTTAGTGTTCGAAGATGTTTCAATGCCGAGAACGTCGATCAGAGAGTAAAAAAGGCGTAAGGTTCACAATGGTGTAAATTTAAAATGGGATATACCGGGCTAGGATTCTAGTTACAGGAACAAGGGCCAAACCAACCACCCAAGAATGGAATCGTCGAGCGAAAACACTTGATAACCTCCAAGTAGTAGCTTTTCTTGCCACCAGACCCTTCTCCATCAATTAGGAATCTGATGCCGTCACTAAACGCATTCCTTAAATTGTAGCCATTTGTTGAGTGTCTTTTTTTTGCTGTCTAATCCGCGTGTATATCACGATTGCCCTAGATTTTCTTGACTGTATATCTCTTAAATGTCAACATATACACGTGTGATTTTGTTTACGAAGATTTTTCAATGCCGAGAACCTCAATCAGAGAGTAAAAAATGCGAAAGGTTTACAATGGTGTAAAATTAAAATGGGATATACCGGGCTAGGATTTGAGTTACAGGAACAAGGGATAAACCAACCACCCAAGAATGGAATCATCGAGCGAAAGCACTTGACAACCTCCTAGAAGCACCTTTTCTTGCCACCAGACCTTTCTCCATTAATTAGGAATCTGATGCCGTCACTAAACACATTACTTAAATTGTAGCCATTTGTTGAGTGTTTTTTTTTTGTGTCAAATCCGCATATATATCACCATTGCCCTTGATTTTCTTGACTGTATATCTCTTAAATGTCAACATATACACGGGTGATTTAGTATTCGAAGATTTTTCAATGCC
This sequence comes from Helianthus tuberosus, assembly GCA_030545235.1. Lineage (NCBI taxonomy): Eukaryota > Viridiplantae > Streptophyta > Magnoliopsida > Asterales > Asteraceae > Helianthus > Helianthus tuberosus. The sequence continues at coordinate 39,540,783 of CM060387.1, read as the reverse complement.
GAGAACGTCGATCAGAGAGTAAAAAAGGCGTAAGGTTCACAACGGTGTAAAATTAAAATGGGATATACCGGGCTAGGATTCGTGTTACCGGAACAAGGGACAAACCAACCACCCAAGAATGGAATCGTCGAGCGAAAACACTTGACAACCTCCTAGAAGCAGCTTTTCTTGCCACCAGACCTTTCTCCATCAATTAGGAATCTGATGACATCACAAAACACATTCCTTAAATTGTAGTCATTTGTTGAGTGTGTTTTGTTTTTGTGTCTAATCCACATATATATCACCATTGCCCTTGATTTTCTTGACTGTATATCTCTTAAATGTCAACATATACACGTGTGATTTAGTTTACTAAGATTTTTCAATACCGAGAACCTCGTTCAGAGAGTAAAAAAGGCGTAAGGTTCACAATGGTGTAAAATTAAAATGGGATATACCGGGCTAGGATTCGAGTTACAGGAATAAAGGCCAAACCAACAACCCAAGAATGGAATCGCCGAGCGAAAACACTTGACAACCTCCTAGAAGCAGCTTTTCTTGCCACCAGACCTTTCTCCATCAATTAGGAATCTGATGCCGTCATTAAACAGATTCCTTAAATTGTAGCCATTTGTTGAGTGTTTTTTTTTGTGTCTAATCCGGATATGTATCAACATTGCCCTTGATTTTGTTGACTGTATATATCTCTTAAATGTCAACATATACATGTGTGATTTAATTTAAGAAGATTTTTTAATGCCGAGAACCTCGATCAGAGAGTAAAAAATGCGTAAGGTTCACAATGGTGTAAATTAAAATTTGATATACAGAGCTAGGATTCGAGTTACAGAAACAAGGGCCAAACCAACCACCGAAGAATGTAATCGTCGAGCGAAAACACTTGATAACCTACTAGAAGCAGCTTTTCTTGCCACCAGATCTTTCCCCATCAATTAGGAATCTGATGCCGTCACTAAACACATTCCTTAAATTGTATCCATTTGTTGAGTGTTTATTTTTGTGTCTAATCCACATATATATCACCATTGCCCTTGTTTTTCTTGACTGTATATCTCTTAAATCTCAACATATACATGTGTGATTTAGTTTACTAAGATTTTTCAATACCGAGAACCTCGTTCAGAGAGTAAAAAAGGCGTAAGGTTCACAATGGTGTAAAATTAAAATGGGATATACCGTGATAGGATTCGAGTTACAGGAACAAGGGTCAAACCAACCACCCAAGAATGGAATCATCGACCGAAAACACTTGACAACCTCCTAGATACAGTTTTTCTTGCCACCAGACCTTTCTCCATCAATTAGGAATCTGATGCCATCACTAAACACATTCCTTAAATTGTAGCCATTTGTTGAGTGTTTTTTTTTTTGGTGTCTGATCCGCATATATATCACCATTGCCCTTGATTTTCTTGACTGTATATCTTTTAAATGTCAACATATACACGTGTGATTTAGTTTACGAAGATTTTTCAATGCCGAGAACCTCGATCAGAGAGTAAAAAAGGCGTAAGGTTCACAATGGTGTAAAATTAAAATGGCATATACCGGGCTAGGATTCGAGTTACAGGAACAAGGGCCAAACCAACCACCCAAGAATGGAATCGTCGACCGAAAACACTTGACAACCTCCTAGATACAGTTTTTCTTGCCACCAGACCTTTCTCCATCAATTAGAAATCTGATGCCATCACTAAACACATTCCTTAAATTGTAGCCATTTGTTGAGTGTTTTTTTTTGGTGTCTAATCCTCATATATATCACCATTGCCCTTGATTATCTTGACTGTATATCTCTTAAATGTTAACATATACACGTGTGTTTTGGTTTATGAATGCTGAGAACCTCGATCAGAGAGTAAAAAAGGCGCAAGGTTCACAATGGTGTAAAATTAAAATCGGATATACCGGGCTAGGATTCGCGTTACAGGAAGAATGGCCAAACCAACCACCCAAGAATGGAATCGTCGAGCGAAAACACTTGACAAACTCCTAGAAGTAGCTTTTCTTGCCACCAGACCTTTCTACATCAATTAGGAATCTGATGCCGTCACTAAACACATTCCTTAAATTGTAGCCATTTGTTGAGTGTTTTTTTTGGTGTCTAATCCGCATATATATCCCCATTGCCCATGATTTTCTTGACTTAATATCTCTTAAATGTCAACATATACACGAGTGATTTAGTTTACGAAGATTTTTCAATGTCGAGAACCTCGAACAGAGAGTAAAAAAGGCGTAAGCTTCACAATGGTGTAAAATTAAAATGGGATATATAGGGCTAGGATTCGAGTTACAGGAACAAGGGCTAAACCAACCAACCAAGAATGGAATCGTCGAGCGAAAACCCTTGACATCCTCCTAGAAATAACTTTTCTTGCCACCAGACTTTTCTACATCAATTAGGAATCTGATGTCGTCACTAGACACATTCCTTAAATTGTAGCCATTTGTTGAGTGTTTTTTTTGGTGTCTAATCCGCATATATATCACCATTGCCCTTGATTTTCTTTACTGTATATCTCTTAAATTTCAACATAAACACGTTTGATTTGCTTTACGAAGATTTTTCCATGCCGAGAACCTCGATCAGAGAGTAAAAAAGGCGTAAGGTTCACAATGGTGTAAAATTAAAATGGGATATACCTGGCTAGGATTCGAGTTACAGGAACAAGGGCCAAACCTCCTAGGATGGAATCGTAGAGCGAAAACACTTGACAACCTCCTAGAAGCAGCTTTTCTTACCACCAGAACTTTCTCAATCAATTAGGAATCCGATGCCCTCACTAAACACATTCCTTAAATTGTAGCCATTTGTTAAGTGTTTTGTTTTTTTTTGTCTCTAATCCGCATATATATCACCATTGCCCTTGATTTTCTTGACTGTATATCTCTTGAATGTCAACATATACACGTGTGATTTAGTTTACGAAGATTTTTCAGTGCCGAGAACCTCGAGCAGTGAGTAAAAAAGGCGTAATGTTCACAATGGTGTAAAATTTAAATGGGATATATCGGGCTAGGATTCGAGTTAAAGGAACAAGGGCCAAACCAACCACCCAAGAATTGAATCGTCGAGCGAAAACACTTAACAACCTCCTAGAAGCAGCTTTTCTTGCCACCAGACCTTTCTCCATCAATTAGGAATCTGATGCCATCACTAAACACATTCCTTAAATTGTAGCCATTTGTTGAGTGTTTTTTTTGTTTAATCCGCATATATATCACCATTTCCCTTGATTTTCTTTTATGTATATCTCTTAAATGTCAACATATACACGTGTGATTTAGTTTACCAAGAATTTTCATCACCGAGAACCTCGATCAGAGAGTAAAAAAGGCGTAAGGTTCACAATGGTGTAAAATTAAAATGGGATATATTGGGCTAGGATTCGAGTTACAGAAAAAGGGGCCAAACCAACCACCCAAGAATGGAATCATCGAGCGAAAACACTTGACAACCTCCTAGAAGTAGCTTTTCTTGCCACCAGACCTTTCTCCATCAATTAGGAATCTGATGCCGTCACTAAACACATTCCTTAAATTGTAACCATTTGTTGAGTGTTTTTTTTTGGTGTCTAATCCGCATATATATCACCATTGTCCTTGATTTTCTTGATTGTATATCTCTTAAATGTCAACATATACACGTGTGATTTAGTTTACGAAGATTTTTAAATGTCGAAAACCTCGATCAGAGAGTAAAAAAGGCGTAAGGTTCACAATGGTGTATAATTAAAATGGGATATATAGGGCTAGGATTCAAGTTACAGGAACAAGGGCCAAACCAACCACCCAAGAATGGAATCGTCGAGCGAAAACACTTGACAACCTCTTAGAAATAGCTTTTCTTGCCACCTAACCTTTCTCCATCAGTTAGAAATCTGATGCCGTCACTAGACACATTCCTTAAATTGTAGCCATTTGTTGAGTGTTTTTTTTTGTGTCTTGTAACACCCGTTCTTTAAACTTAAGGTTTAACGTATTATTTACGAAAAACAGTCATGTAATTAAGATTACATATGCATTGGAAATTACGGGTTCATTAAACCTTTTACAGAATTAAAACTATACAACATAACGTGTGTGAGTTTGTCATTTAATCATAACAACGATACATAGTGCGGAAGCTTATTTCTTAATCGTGTTCGGTTCTTCATTATGTTTGATCGTCCTCCGGTGCTAAAATCATACCTGAAACTCATAAAACATGAGTTGGATTAGTCATATGTAACTTAGAACGTATTTAAACGAGTCAGGGAACCGAAACTGATTAAAATAAAATTATTTCACCAAATCAGGGTTCCGTCGCGTGTCGCGGCGGATTCATGTTGTTCCTTCGCGTGTCGCGGGGGAAACCAGTTTCCAGCAGGTCTGGAGCTGGGTCCTGCATTTTCAGCTATGCCTGTTTTTACGGAAACGGCCATAACTTCTTCGTTATTGATCCGTTTTACCCGATTCTTTTTCCTACGCGACCGTAATTTAATTCTCCATCTAATGGAGTTGAAATCCAACATCCTACATAATAAAATTTCATACTTTTAACTCTTCGGCTTATTACCCTTTTTACCAACTTTTGACCCGTTCGTGATTTCATCATCAAACGTGTTTATTTGACCCTTATATCACATACACTTCTTCAAACTAATGTTATCTACCATATTAGATTCTAATCACCGGTTTATTACACAAATTAAACCCGTTTTCGCTTGTATGCTTATTTTGACCCGTTAAGGGTATTTAAGCACTTTCGAGCCTAAAATCGCTTTCGATTGTTTCTAGCATTTCATCACCACATTTCTTATCCTATAATCTCCCACCACAACAGTGTTTATGGCGGATTTGATGTGGTGATCTATATAAACCAAATTTTACCTCTCGAATCATTATTTTACGGCAAAAACTCAAATAGTATCGTTTGACTAATATAATACCTTTTTCAACTTCTATACTTAATCTAAGTATTTACTTAATCATAAAACTTGTTTCCAAACAACCTTTAAAGGTTGTTTGTTCGAATTAGCTAACAAGGGCGTTTTGGTCCCTTTTAGTCTTTCAATTACGACAAGGCCCTTTGAGGGCATGTTTGACCCATAATACTTCTTTTGAGTTATGATCTTGTTCGAAAGGTCTTAATGCCCTTCGAAACACCACGACGCTCTTTTAAAACATTCGGTTTACCCATTTAAGTACCCCATTGTCTATCCAAGACTTCATTTTAATGCTCATTGAACCTTATGTTTTAAATGAATAATTACTCTATTACACATACTTGGCTCGGGTCAATGTATTGACCTGTTTTAATGCCTTGCTATAATATTCGCTAAATAATAGCGATGCAAATATCATTTCTACATTTATTCCTGAAATCATATAACTCGACAATAATCATTAGTCACTATCATCAAAGGGCGGTATCTTCACTCTTTGACCCGTTTGGTCTAAATGACCAATTATATTAGCGAGATGACATGTATTTTCATCTCGACTATATGACTCGCTCCGATTTACATCGTGTGGTCGTTTTACTTAAAATTCATTTCTTAATACTTTTCGGCCTATTAAGGCTTACTTCATAAGTTTCTTTTAAAACCAATAGTTATGGTCGACGTGTGACCAATTTACCGTTTTACCATTATGGTTTGTTTTGGGTTGACCCTATAAGGTAACCATTTAAAAGTTCATTTTCCATTTGTCTTAAAATGATCAAATTACCGATTTAACCCCTTTTAAACCATCAACATGGTTTCTTGTCATGCTCGACTATCTTGTTCTGTACGTCTACACGCCGAAACATCATACCTCAACTATGTATTTATCTTATTCGTAACTAATACGATAAGAGAATATTCTAAACATAAGACTAGTGTAAGCCATACTTACCTCACATCCGAATTATGCTTTTCCTCCATTCTTGCTTTGTTTGACCCGCTTCCTTTCCAAGCCTTCACCTAGCTCGTTAGGCGTCAACTATTATCAACATTTACATGGTGGTTAGATTAGTCATTAACAATCAGACTATTCCACCTTACTTATTGTCTTTGTCGAAACTACTATTCGACTTCATCACTAGTTAGTTTGACTTTCTAAAGTCAACTACCTTTAATCATATAATATACACGATTAAGGCAAATCAACATTATGATTAGAACCCGTTTTATCCCATGTCTCATGTAATTAGTCAAGCTTGCCAATTACGCGTTTCACTTGAATTCCAACACTTTACTTCTCATTTAGACATTTTAACAAACACCTAATGAGTTTAAGTATTTCTTGATTACTTCTCAATTAGACATTTTAACCACCATCACTTATGATCAAATACTCATACTAGCAATTTGTTTAAGTATTTCTTGATTACTTAACATGCATGATGATTCTAAGCATAGTTATATCATCAATTTCATCATAACATTAAAACCCACTTATCTAAGTGTGTTAATTCATCAAATCCTTCAAATCATAGCATGTTATGTATGATTTTCACTTAGGGTTCCGTTCCTAAGCAAGTATACATCACTAATCTAGCCATAGCTTCTCTAATCCATGCCTAATTCACGATTAGGATGATTATCCAATTTTTACAACTTCAAGAATGTTAGAAATTCGACATACCTTACGATCCCCTTGACTTGGTGAACGTTTCTATGTGTTCAAATCCGAATTTGACCCTTGTTTGATCCTCCAATTTGAGGGTTTTGTTGAATTTTAGGGTTGAGCTCCATGGGAGCTTGCTCCTGCTCGATCTCAAAAACACACTGTGTGTGTGTTTGTGTGTTTTGTTTCTTTTTAAATAACCTTTCTAGTTATCCCACTTTAACCCCTCGTGTTTAGTTCGTTATTAAGTAGGCTACAACCTACAAATTTTAATAACAATACTCCTACTTATTAACTAGGTTAAACATTCCTAGTTAACTTAGTGGGTTTGGGGAATTTATAACTGTCACACCCCCAAAATCCACATGCGGAGTACTACCGCTTGGAGGCGTGACTGACCAGGATCCAGCCACCAATTATACTGAGCATTGATTAATAGTAAAGGTGTTCACCAACCACAATAGTTAGTAAACACCATATTTTTAAAGTTCTAAAAGTTTAAGTTCAAATAACAGTTTAAACAAACAGCGGAAGCAAAAACCAATCAGTCTCAAAACAAGGTTCATAGTTTAGATTATTTAAAACCCACACACGGGCTAAACGACCACTACACATTCCCAAGCTGCAAGCTCCTGAGTCACTGGGTACCTGCAAAGCATGCAGTAGGGTATCAACAAGGATGTTGGCGAGTCCACGAGTTGTCCAGTTTTAATTACCAAAAACTTGTTTCACCAGTTAATTTATCCGTTTATACATGCGTTGGGGAGCTACCCCATAAGTAAGCGACTAAACTGTTTTTACAATACCGAATACTATTCATCCGTACGTTTCCGTAGAGTGCCCCGCTTGTCAATGTTCTATCATCATTGACGGTTGCCAGAGTACATTAGTTCACGCCCGATCCCATACGCGGGCACGGTGTGAGGTTGGTGAGACCTAAATAGCGCTATCAACTAATAACCCGTTCGCCTGAGCCTGGCGACTAATCGGTATTAAGAAGTGAGGACTTTAGTGATAGAGTTTTGTTTAGTGTTGCTTGTTGCATCCAGTATAAACAGTAATTAACTAAAAGTCCCTTTTAAAGGGATAGAAGTAGGTTTGTATCCCTTACGAGGGGATAGCGTTGTTTAAATTTCTGTTTCCCAACCACCGGGAACGCATGCTTTATTAGTTGTGAACTCACCTTGGGTTGCTCGGCAGTTTAGTTTACTTGGTCAAGCACGTTGGTCACCACGTCCTAACATGGTTACCAGTATGGGTTAAGCCCGGTACAATAAGTCACGTAGAATCTACACATAGCTAACACATAGCATGCATAAAATACAATTATCCTTTAAGTTAATGAGCCTGTTCTAATATTTGAATAGTAGACTAGTAACAGTTAACACATACATATATGTCATTCAAGGTTATTGGGCCCGTCCTATCGTGCTAGGAATTCATGAAGAAATTAGTTAACACTTAGTCCACACAGAAAGCAGTCCGTTAAACCAACATGGCCCAATAACAGCATGGCCCAATCGAAACCACTGATAGGTTGAATCCACTGGTGAGTGGTCTCGAGTCGATGCCACTGAGAAATAGTATCGAGTCGCAACTACCGTCGTAGGCATGATCAGTGGTCTCGAGTGCTATCCACTGATGGCGAAGTTGAGGAGTGGTCTCGAGTCGAAACCACTAATCTCGAGTCATGCCTTAATGTGTCGCAATAGGGCAGTGCTTTGACTCGCAACCACTGGTGGTCTCGAGTCGCAACACTGATGAACCTCCTGCGGAGTCGAGACCTTTGTCGAGACAACTGTTCTCGATTAGTCAGTTGATGGTCTCGAGTTGTCACTTGATGATCTCGAGTCGAAACCGGGGGTCTCGACTCGCAATCCTGGATGCGTGCACATGAAGTCCTTCTAGAACATCTTGATGTACTAACCAATAATCTTGCAATTTCATGTAATTGTGTACTAGCCAATGGAATTTCATAAACATGTTTTGTTGTCTAATTCCCAAACAATTCAGATTAAACATGGCATCTTTTAATGTTCAAAGCATATTCAAATCTTCATATTCACATTGTTCATCATATTCAACATTCAAACACATTTAACAAACACATATTCATGTCATATTCATATAGTTCATCCCTAGGGTTTTATCATTCATCTTTATACTCAAGGTGTGTGCATATATCCTAAATTCTTCAACATATACATAAGACTTGTGAGTAAGAACCATGTAACTTATATTCTAGATATCGAGACAATCTTGTAACCCATCATCTAAACACAATGTTTGTCATATTTTATCAAGCATGAATCGGATTGTCATAAGCATCATCAATTATTTATCATTCAAAGCACAATTTGTTCACATCTCATTCATCATTCAATCATTCAAAGTAGGTCACATCATTATACACAAAACACCTAGTAAAGATCTAAAACACTAACCGGTTGATAGAGGGTGCGTGAAGGTGAGTTGGTTTGTCGTCCGGTATTCTCCGAGTGAAGAACACAAGTTAATCCGAGGGCTTGGTTGTCGCCGGTTTGATCCGACAGAGTCAAGAGGAGAGGTTGTGTTGTTAGTGTTTTTAGTGAGAGAGGATGTAGTAGAGTGTGTGTGTAGGAGAGTGTGAAGGGATGGTGATTGGAAAGTGGCAAGGTTGGTCATCAACATAGTATATATACCTGATCCATGTAGGTGCACCCTAATGGGTTCGAGTGGGCTTTTGAGGTGCACGGCCCAACCGGCCCAGTCGCTCACTCGAGACCGAATGGGCTTAGAGTCGGATTCATGGTTTTGGTTCACTTATATATATATTACATACACATAGTTTAATACAAGCATCACATAACACTTCAAGATAATTCTCAAATCTTCATTTAATAACATATATATATATATATACGCACTAAGTAATTTACAAGGTGTTTGCTCGGAAGAACCTAGAGTGTCACATTATCCCCAAGTTTTAAGAACTTTCGTCCCGAAAGTTAAGGCAGCCCCTGACAAGCTAGTGTAAATGAGAACGTTTCAACGGGGTGTCACAATAACTAAGCTTATTTTAAGTCCCGTTAGATCCGGCCTTCTATAAACTTTATTTCCTCAAAAGCCTTTATACTACTTTTATTTAATATTAGGTTTATTTATTTAAGTCCTAATATTTACCGGGTTAATTTTTTTACCACTAACGGTATCTTACCCGTCTTTACTATTAACGTGGTTTGATTACCAAACCCGTTTTTGGGATGTTACAAGTCTACCCCCTTAAAGAGGTTTCGTCCTCGAAACCTTTTCTTACATAATTTATTGAGTTTAAACTCAATGTAGTCTATCCGAGAAATCTTTCAAACATTATTTATACTTTTAACCATTCGTTAGTATTACCATAAAAGTATGGTAACATCTTTTTGGTTACTAATTGTCTATATATCTCATACGACATAGTGCAACTTGAAATAACGTAATCTCGTTATTTCCGCTAGTTTAGCTAACTTAGCGATATCCTTCGCTTTCATATACTATCGAATTTCTTATGAATCCGTTACTTTGACCCGTTTAAAGGTCTTTAGTGAAATCTTTCACTTTTTGCAACAAGTTCTTTTATTTTCAAATTTATTTATTAGGTTCAGTTATACCGAATCTACCGCTTACAAGCAGACCAAATTTCTTGATTTGAATTACTAACCTTAACCGGTCTCACTAACTAGACTTATTAGTCCAGTTACTTTTTACCGCTTTCTTGGTTATAATGTGGTTCTACTTCACATTGCATTTCTTGACCATGATCGTGTCACATCATGTTTAATTTATATCAAAATTTCATATTCGAAAATATCACTTTTCGGATATAACGTCTTGCGCCTATCAGTGTCAAGACTTGAACCTTTCCTGCTTAATATTCAATTTCCTATCAGGATTCATATTTGTAAAAACGTTATTTCTTACTAAAACCAAAGTTTTAGTTTAGGATCTTCTCTTTATCCTTTGTCAAGTATCCGTACCAGGATATTGGCAGTCCGTAATTTATTCTTTTACAGTCTTAGTTTTATGTGGGAATTTTCTACTGGTTCCCTCGCTCGTCTAAGTAACCCGTAGATTTTTTCACTTAGCCTCGTAGGCTATTTCTTTAGGCTTCCACCTCTTTAGGGCGAAGACCTTATAATTTATTTATAATTATGACCTGTGGGTCGTTTTAGTCTCGTAGACCTTTCATAATCTCTTCACTTTAACCAATTCAATTAACTTAGCGAAACCCATCACTTAAATACTAACCTTACCTCCCATTATTGTTGGAACCTGAAGGTTTATTCATGTAGGTTTGTATAGTTTAAGGGTTGATTAAGTACTTGTTTAGTTTACATGTTTTGGGTCGATTTTGTATGGGTTGGGCTAGTAGACTTGATGTCGCAATGGGCCTAGTGTTTAGCCCAGTTGTTTTGTATTTAAACAAACCTCAACCTCTTGGTTGAGGTTGTTGGTCAGTTGTTTGGTTGCGACACAAGGGACACAAGGGAACCGATTTCAGTTGAAGTCTTGTATCAGTCTTTGCTTATCATTGAATGCAAGATTTCGGTTTGTGATTCATTTGTTATTCTTGTGTTGATTATTATTGTTTGTTCTTGAATCAGCTTGTGATTGTTTTCCGCACCTTCACAAGTTAAAGGTTGATATCATTGATAGATCCTAACGGGTTTTACAATTGGTATCAGAGCCATTGAAGTCTTTCAAGGCTCGGTTTTGATATCATTCAGATTCAAGAACCAGTTTTGCTACTGATCCAGTTTTGTTGCTTGTTTTGCAGTGAAAATTATTGAAATACTCGATCTGTTCTTGATCGAATCATTAAAAAATTGTTGATTTTGGGTTGTCGATTTCAGAAAAGGTGTTTGCTGAATTTTCGGAAAGTTGGAGGTCAACAGATTCAAAGATTACGATATCTTTGAATTTTTGAAAGTGCTGAAAATTAGGGATTGCGAGTCAACAGATCTTATCTCTTATCTGTTTTGCAGGTTTCGACTCGCAACCTTCATCAGTCTCGGCTCATCCTGTTTGGTTTCGACTCGCAACCTTCATCAGTCTCGGCTCATCCTGTTTGGTTTCGACTCGCAACCATCACCAGTTTCGGCTCATACTGCTTTGGTTTCGACTCGCAATCAATTACGGTTTCGAGTTGTTTGATTTCTGGTTTCGACTCGCAACAACACTGATCACGGGAGATTATGACTGACAGTCCTACCGAACCCGGACTAAAAGTAAAGAACTGGACTCAAAGGTTGGAACCACTACACGCATTCCTAGGTTAACCGATGCAAATGATTTTCCAGAATGGAAATGGCGTTTTGAACAGCATGTGAAGGTCAAGGACTCAAAGATATGGAGAAGCATCTTAAGAGGTCCAAGGGAGATTATGACTGACAGTCCTACCGAACCCGGACTAAAAGTAAAGAAAGCAAAGAGTGAATATACTGAAGAAGATTTCAGTATAATTGAGGAAGATGATAGAGCACTGTCCTATTTAACCATGGGATTGGGCCCTGATATTGCTATTGGCTTTCGCACTTGCAAATCTGCTAAGGAACTTTGGGAATCATTGATTGACGTTTACGAAGGGAATGAAGACATGAAAGAAAGTCGAAGGAACTTGCTCAGACAGAACTTCAATAACTTCAATCATATCTATGGGGAGACTGTAGATAATCAGATTCAGAGGTTCGTCAAGTTAGTCACACAAATGCAGATGGAAGAGATTCCTACCTCAAATGCATCAACAAATAGGCAACTTTTAAATGCATTACCTAAAAGCTGGGATCATCATGTGGCTATGATCAAGAAAACAAAAGATCTTGCTAGATGCAGTTTATCTGAAATGATTTCTCATATCAAAGCATGTGAATTGGATGATAAGCAAAGAGAGACCAATCATAAAAACAGTATGTTAGCTGCAGGATTCACTATTGCACCATCTTCGTTAAACAACAATGCAGCCCTCTTGTCTCAAGGAGGTTTTCAAATGTTTAGCAATGCTGCATCTGTTAAAGCGGCTCCTAGTCCCGCAAACATCTACTACTCTGGGTCTTCTGCTCAAGTTGCTCAAGTTGCTCCATCTTTTCCTAATGCTGCTCCCGCTTCTGCTGTGAATACTTCTTCCGCAGCTTCCGTCTCCACTGCGAACAATGAGATGATAGCTTTCTTTACTAAACAGTCAAAGGAGAATTTGGATATCGCAGCTTCTGTTATCAATTGTTTGAACGCTTTCGTTGCAGGAAAAATTGATCCTCCAAAATGGTGTAGCGAAGACCTATATCAGATTCATCCTGATGATGTTGAAGAAATGGACATCACCTGGCAGATGGCGATGGCTGCTTTCAGGGCACAAAAGTTTATTAAAAGAACAGGTATAAATCGATGGGGAACTGCTTGGAGTGGTGCTGCAAAAGTGCCTTTTAACTTGCGCTGTTATAACTGTCATGAGGAAGGACACTAAGCTCGAAATTGCACCAAACCACTGATAAATAGAGAACAAACTCCTGCACAGCCCGCAACACCTAATCGAGAAAGAGCTCTTGTGACCACTGCTAGTTTAACAGATGCTGCTGCTTCTTGAAGTCCTCAGCCACAAGGATTAGCTCAAGCCCTGGTGGTGGTTCAGCCCAACATCAACTTTGATTGGAATTCAGAGATTGAGCGTCTGAACATTTCTGCTCAAGAAAATCAAGCTGCTTCAAATAGTAATATTGCTTTTATGACCTCAAATGATCAAGTAACTGCACAAGAGGAGGAGACTGCAGCTGAGAACTTTGCTTTCATGACCTAGATTCTCTCAGCTCCTGTTAAAGGTCTAACCAAAGAAGAGGTACTTTCTGCTTTCTGTACTCCTGAATGTAGAGAAAGAGTTGAAGTTTATAGAATGCACAACGCTGAGCTAATTCAAGATTACAATGATATAAAAAATAAAAACTTTACTTTATCGAAAAACGAAAAACTTTTCAAAGAAAAGATCGAAGCTCAGCGAAAAGACATCATCAAACTCAAGGATGATGTAAGTGTTAAATCATCTCAACTCTTATACGTTCAGGAAAAACTGTGCATAGTGACTAAGGAACTGGAAGATATCAGAGACAAATATCAAATTAATGAGCTTAACATTAAAAAATTTGATTCTTCCAGCAAACTAGTTAAAAACATGTGCGATCAACAGCTTGCGTACAAAGAAAAGAAAGGGCGCGGTTTGGGTTATAATCAGACTCCTCCTCCATATAATAATAATTACACTTATCTGCCAATGACTGAGGAGGAGATGATGAATGAGAGTAACATGACTTTTGGTTCTAAAACCAACAAGTCGTCTTCTCATGACAGACAAGTTGAGAAACAGAAGTCTACTCCATTAAATTTTATTTCAAAAGGCTCGATTGATCCTAACGTTTCATCTTCATGTGCAGATGATATTTCTGAAGTAAAGTGTGGAGATGTTCATGGGAGTGAACCAGTCGTTGTTTCAAATATTTCTGAACCTTATTTTAAACCTTATTCTGAACCAACTGAATCTGACATGGCTTTTAGTCGTTCTTTATTTGCGTCGTTTTCTGCTTATGTTTCATCATGTGAGCCTGTTGTTTTGGGCAAAACTGATGATGTTTGTGTTGATAATTTGAACAATAAGTGTGGTGATGATTGTTTTTCAGTTGATATGTGTGATTCTAATGCTTCTAACATCTCAGTTAATGAAAATGTTACAGGTGAGGTCCCTCAGGATGCATTCAGTGAAACCACTGAAACTACTTCTCAAGAAAATCAAGAGTATCATGATTCTTCTTCTGAACCTGTCTCAGTGGGTGTCCCTAATGTTGAATCTAGTGGGACCCCATTGGAAACTGTAGTAGAAATTGAACCTGAATCGTCTTCACATGATAAATGCGTTGAGGAAATGCAAATTGATGAGACTTCTACATGTTCAGATAATGAACCTGAATTAGTTTCACATGACAAATGCATTGATAAAACGCATATTGATGAAACTTCTCCTTGTTCAAATATTGAACCAAAATTAAGTAACAAAGAAAAGGATATTGATATAAGTGAGAAGTCATTAGAAGAAAAACCTTCAAAAAACTCAGAACAACCACAAGCACAACATGTTCAGAAAAACAAGACGTTAAATCATTCAAAATCAAGCAAATCGTACAAAAGCTTTCAAAATACACACAAATTGAAACGTCAAACATGTTTTAACTGTGGCATCGCTGGTCACATTGCCAGAAATTGTGGTCAACTCCCAAGGACATCGTACAAGAAAAAGTCAGTGCAAGATCAGAAGGTCATGTCTAACCGATTTCGTTGTTCAGAGTCAATGACGACTGAAAAGACCAAGACAATGAAAAACAACTATCGCAAGACTAAACCTTCTGATCAGGATTGGAATGCAGCCAAACGCAAAAATCAAAAACAACAAAATGATTTTCGAAGATCTCAACATAATGCTTTTGGTAATTACAATTCTAACTGGTCAAACAAGCATTGGAAACCTAAAGCTAAGGCCAAGCAATCCAATCCATCTCATACATGTCATCGAAACTCTGTCTTTCAAAATACTTCAAAGTTTTTAAATAAAGAAAACTTAGTGTGGCAGAGAGTGACTTATATTGATGCACAAGGAAAACCCAGATCCACTATGGGCTGGGTTCCTAAATCTAACTAATCCCACTAATCGTGCAGGAACAGCTGTGGAGGACTACCGTGCGCCTCTGGTACATGGATAGTGGCTGTTCCAGGCACATGACAGGAGACTTATCCCAACTGGAAAATGTCAAAGAATTTAATGGTGGATATGTCTCATTTGCGGGAGGAGATTCAGGCAGAATCACGTTAAAAGGAACTGTACGAAACGACGTGTTAAGCTTCGAAAATGTTAATTATGTTCCAGAACTGAAACACAATCTGTTGAGCATTTCTCAGATTTGTGATCGAGGGAATTCAGTTCACTTTACAAAGGAAGGATGTCATGTTCTTAAACCTGGAATTGTCATTCCAGAAGACTGGTTCTTAATGTCAGCAGAGAGACGAGGAAACGCTTATGTGATTGATATGAACAAGAAACCGTGTGAAGAAATTACTTGCCTATTTTCGAAGATTTCAGAACATGATGGTCTACTGTGGCATCGTCGCCTTGGGCATGTGAACATGAAGAATTTGAATCGACTGGCAAAAGGTCAATTAGTACGTGATCTTCCAATAAAAGATTTCATGTTGGTTGAAAGGTGTGTTTCTTGTGCAAAAGGAAAAGCTCATCGAAAACCTCATAAGACTAAACCAGCACCCTCGACGAAGGCCGTGCTTGAACTACTTCACATGGATCTTTTTGGTCCAGTGAATGTGTTAAGTATTGGCAAGAAAGCTTATTGTCTCGTAATTGTCGATGATTATTCTCGCTACACCTGGGTATATTTTCTCAGTCACAAGAATGAAACTGCAGTCTTGGTGAAACAATTTATCACTCTGGCTGAAAATCAAGCGAGTGCTAAGGTGAAGGTTATTCGATCTGATAATGGACAAAGTTCAAGAATGCTACTTTGGACACATTCTGCACTGATAAGGGAATTGATCGTCAGTATAGTGCACCACGGACTCCTCAACAGAATGGAGTAGCTGAAAGAAGAAATCGTACTCTTATCGAGGCTGCACGAACTATGCTGGCTAACTCGAAGCTTCCTAGTTTCTTTTGGGCCGAAGCTGTTAGCACGGCTTGTTACGTCCAGAATCATGCTTTAGTAAACAAACGACATATGAAAACTCCATATGAGATTCTGGAAGGACGTAAACCTTCGGTTTCACACTTTCGCATCTTTGGTTGTCCATGTGTGTTACTACTTATGGACTCTAATGGAAAGTTTGAGGTCAAAGGGGACGAATGTTACTTTGTTGGATATGCTAAAGGGTCAGCCTATAGAGTATACAACAAGGTAACTAAAAAGGTCGTCGAGTCGTGCAACATTGAATGGCTCGAGGAAAATGCTACGGACGCTAGAGTTGGACCAGATTGGTTATATGATTATGCTGGATTGTTTAAGTCATTTAACATTTTGTCAAGTGATTTTTCAGATGCAGGTGTGTCTATTCCAAAACAACCTCTGTCTTTTGAGGATACTGAAGATGAAGAACAGACAGAAGGAAGCGTCAGACATCATACCATTGATCCACCAGGAATGGTGTTTACGCAACATACTACGTGTCAACAAACGTCCCATCAATCCCCTGAAGGTGCTTCAAATAGTGGTTCTGCATCTAATAGTTCCGGATCTGCACTATTTCCTGAACAAATTCCTGAAGATTGCATTATTACCACTCCATTCGTTCATAATACTGCAACATCTAATGAGGGGGAGTCTAGCAACACCACCACTGAAGACGAGACTGTACCTGACCTGGCAATACCCACAAGTGTTCAACGGAATCATCCTATAGAGAATGTGATTGGTCCTGTAAATGCAGGAGTTTTAAGCAGGAGTCAATCAGGAACCATCAATACTTGTTTATATTCTTGCTATATTTCTCAAATCGAACCTAAAACTGTTGATATAGCTTTGCAGGAACCAGGCTGGGTAGATGCTATGCATGAAGAGCTAAACCAGTTTGAGAAGCTTGGAGTATGGAAACTTGTCAAGTTGCCACAGGGAAAGCGCAAACTTGGAACTAGATGTGTTTTTCGAAACAAGCAAGATTCTGCAGGGGTTATTGTTCGAAATAAAGCAAGGCTGGTGGTTCAAGGGTTTCGACAAATAGAAGGCTTGGATTATGATGAAGTATATGCTCCGGTTGCTCGACTTGAAGCCATCCGGATTTTCTTAGCTTATGCGTCATATATGGGGTTCACTGTGTATCAGATGGACGTCAAGACAGCGTTTCTCTATGGGGATGTGAAGGAAGAAATTTTTTGTTGAACAGCCACCAGGTTTCGTGCATCCAGATCATCCAGAATATGCCTACAAGCTAGATAAGGCATTGTATGGATTACACCAAGCGCCACGTGCTTGGTATGTCACACTTACTGAACATCTTCTGGCTCATGGGTATACACGTGGCACGATAGACCAGACTCTTTTTATCAAGAAGGTGGGCAAGGATCAGATTTTAGTTCAAATCTATGTTGATGATATTATTTTCGGATCTACAAGTGAGGGACTTTGCAAGGAGTTTGAGAGAGTTATGAAAAATAAATTTGAGATGAGTGCTCTTGGGGAAATGACACTGTTTTTGGGTTTACAAGTCAAGCAGAATTCTCAAGGGATTCTTATCCATCAAGGGAAGTATGTGGATGACGTGCTAGCAAAATTTAAGTTTTCGGACGCAAAGCCTGCTGAAACACCAATGGCAGAGAGACCGCTATTGACTGAAGATGAAGAAGGATCTTCTGTGGATCAACGTCAGTATAGGTCTATGATCGGATCGTTGATGTATCTGACAGCTAGTCGTTCGGATATTATGTTTGCTGTCTGCAACTGTGCAAGATATCAGGCTAATCCTAAAACTTCTCATCTTACTGCTGTTAAACGAATCTTTCGGTACCTTAAAGGCCGACCTAGGTTTGGTCTGTGGTATCCGAGGGATTCCAATTTTGACTTGTTTGCTTTTTCTGATAGCAATTTCGGAGGTACAGATAGTGACAGGAAATCTACATCAGCTGGATGTCAGTTTCTGGGTGACAGGCTTATTTCTTGGCAATGCAAGAAACAACAAACGGTGGCGATTTCTACAGCTGAAGCTGAGTATGTTGCCGCTTCTGCATCTTGCTCTCAAGTGGTGTGGATGCAACATCAATTGCCGAACTACGGTTTGACTTATCTCAACACTACTATTTACTGCGATAATGATGCTGCAATACAAATTGTTAGAAATCCTGTTTTTCACTCCAAAACCAAGCACATAGACATCAAAGTTCATTTTATTCGAGATTGCTTTGACAGAGGTCTTATTACACTTGAGCAAATCGACACAGATGCAAATGCTGCCGATTTGTTCACCAAACCTGTCAGCAGCTCAAAATTCAAAGTGCTTGTGGATTTTCTGAAAATGATCCGCTTTACTGACTGAGCATGTTTTTGTTTTTCGTAGGTAAATTTGTTCATAAAGTTTTCTATTCTTAGGTAGTTTTTATTTATGCTCAAATTTAGGGGGAGAAATTTTGAAAAATACAAAAACATTAAAAAATTAGAAAAATACAAAAAGAGGTGTGGCATGACTGGGAAATGAAATGAATTTTCACATCATGGTTAAGGGCTGACTCATGTAAAACCAGTATCGAAATAGTTTGACTCTAGTACTGATATGCTGGTAGGCTCTATTCTTATGACTAGAATCATTGACTGTTTTGCTAAGAACTAAATTAGTACATGACCTCAGGAAAGAAAATCACTTGGAATTAGCTCATTTCTATTTGAATGTCTGTATGTTGTCCTGATACACACAATTTTGGTCTGACTCTAAAATCTTCTCTGAAAAAAGTCGTGTATCTCCTTTGCTGCATCCAGATATATGCTGACCTGGAGGTGCTAGGCAACGTCAGCTTCTGCTGCATCCAGATACATGCTGACCTAGCTGTACGTTGTCGCGCTGTAGATCAATTATACACCCGAAAGAGGCCCTCAAGTGCCCAAAAGAAACCCATGAAACCTATTTCAAATTGAGAAAAACTCATTTGATCTGTATATTATACCATCTCTGCTTAAGATCTATTCTGTTCTCTTCTCAATCTATTCCCAGTTAAGATTTCAGAGATCTGGATTGGACTTGTGAAATATGTGGTAGGGAAGCTACTTACATGATAGGGTGTGCTGTCTGTAATTCTGAGATTTGATTAGTATTTGTTTGGGTGTTCATTGTTAAGAAATCAAAACATGATAAAATTTGTTACAGGCAGTTATATGGAAAAGGTCTAGGAAGATGAGTTTAGGTGGACAAATATACTTGCAATCGTCTAGATCTTTCGGTAGTAGATCAGTGTTGATAAGTGAAGTCAAGCCCGAAACCTTGTGATTTGATCCCTGAATATCTTTGCAAATTTCCTAATTTATTTTTGTAAATAATATTTTATTATTTAATTTTTGTTTTTTTTTTGTTTTGTAAATTTTGCTCAGAAGGTTTAGCGGGTGTTTTTAAGTTAAATCTGAAATTAAATTTTATTATTAAAGGGTTTAAGTTGAGATATAAATGACAAATCTGTTAAGCCCAATCGTTAAGTCTCAAGCCCAAAAGTCAAGGGCCCATAATCAAAGTTGTGGTATAAATGGCTGGTTTCGAGTCGAAACCTAATTTATCACTCAAAACCAAGCCTCATTCTCTCTCAAGATTCCGGTGATATTTGAAGATTCCGACTTGTCTCCGGTTTCGACTCGTAATCTGTGGTTTCGACTCGTTGATAATCAAGGTATTATGATATTATTTTTCAAGTTTTTGCAGAAAATTATGAATGTTTGAAGAAGCTCCGATGAAGATTTGAAGATTCCGACTTGCAATCAAGAACTCTCCGATGAAGATTTGAATATTCCGACTCGCAATCAAGAACACTAAGATGAAGTTCATATGATTGTGTGGTTGCGACTCAAACAACACAAGGACTCGAGACCAGTGGTTGCGAGTCGCAATATCAAGATTGCGACTCATGGTTTCGACTCGGAGTCTATCAGTTGCGACTCATGGTTTCGACTCGAAATCTATTAGTTGCGACTCATGGTTGCGACTCAATGACAAGTGGTCTCGACTCGAGACCTTTCAGTTTTGACTCATGGTCTCGAGTCAACAGTAACAGTGTTATTTATTAATTGTTTTATCTGAATATTGTTATAACAAAGGTTGGAAATGTTAATTAATTTGTGTTTTGTGCAGAAAATGGACTTAAAGTTTATATCTTCTCACAATCAAGTAGGTTACTTGGCACCTCCACCAGAGAAATACAAGCAGCTGTACATGTCACTGATGAAAGGTCTAAATAACTGCCGGATTGCTTATGCTCTTGGTGAGAATCCGGTTGTTTATGAAGAGCTTATTCAAGATTTTTGGAAGAGTGCTAAAGTCGAAGTCGTTGAAGGAAAAGGAGCTATAGTTGCTGAAATTAAAGAGACAAAAGTTATAGTTACTGAGCAGATGATTAGAGAAGCGTTAAGATTTAATGATCAGGAAACAGATCCTATAGAACTTCCAGCTGGAACAGTGGAAGCAATTCTACCTCGTTTAAGCTACGAAGGGAAGTTTCCACCCCTGACAAAGAAGTTTATGCATCCGTATTGGCGTCTATTGCTGCACATGTTCCTTTTGTGCATGACAGAAAATAGAGGGGGAGCTGATCAGTTGAATACCACTCAGTCTGCTGCTTTGATATGTGTGATTACCAATGAACCATTCAACTATTCAAGATATATCTTGGAAGCGATGAAGAGAAATGCAATCGGACTTCGAAAGGATATGTTTCTTATGTACCCGAGGTTTTTGCAGATGATTCTGAATGATCATTATCCAGAATTGAAGAGATCTGGTGATACGTTGGAATTAAAGCCTATGGGTCCTTCATGTTTTGGTGCTCTTACTACAAAGAAAGGTACTGAAAGGAAGTTTGAAGGTTTGATTCAATTGGAGAAGTTTGGTCAGTTTGCAGAGACGGAAGATGTTAGTGCAAATCCAGTACTAGTACGACCCGTTCCAGTGCATAGTGTGCCTGCAAGTGCTATTGTTGCTGAAGAACATGATATTCCAAGGAGAGTTGAAGGTGAGCCTGAGACGGAGTGTATAACTATTAACTCTGACGATGAAGGTGTCGAGATTATGCGTGATTCTGATGATGATAAAGAACTTCCTCCTGAAGTTGATGCCGTTGTTTCTACTGTTGAACCAGTGATTACTGCTGAAAGCTTGGCGATGCTGTTAAAGTCAGTAACTGACAAGATGGGAAAACCTCCTTCCAATCTGTCAGTATCAACTGAAGAGCCTGATGAAAGCCCAATGGATTCTGATTCCTTTCCATTAAAAAGGAAAAGGAGGGATCCTAGACCTGGAATGTTTGTTGAACAAGGAAAAGATCAATCCGTGAATGTTGCTGATGATGACGAAGGTTTATATGACTTCGATTTTGAAAGAAATGTGAGTGATACCACTACCACTGCTGAGAATATGTTTGAGTTTGATGTTGATACTCAAAGAGATGAGATGGATATGGCAAATGTTGAAGTTCAAAGGGATGATATAGATGTTACTACTACTGAAGTTCTAGCTACAACTGTTGATACTGTGCCAATTGGTATTTCTGATGTTGAAGTTCACAATGATGCTGGTCCTTCTGGAATTGTTCATGATGAACCTAGCAGTTCTAGTGGTAAAAGACCTGAAGAACCACTAAGAATGTCGTTTGATGATGATTCAAGTGATGAAGATGAGTTTATCAGCATGAGAGATATGAAGAAACGAATGGTTGTGCTTGTGCAAGATTCAATTCATAAAGATGCGAAGATTATCCAACTTGAAGATACTATTGTAAAGAAAGATCAACAGATTGAGCAACTTCAAGGAGATGTTAGTTTGTTGTTCAATATGGTTTATGATTTACGAGGGAAGTTGGAGAAGAAATTTGGACAAGAATTTTCTGATCCAACTGATGTTGAAAACAGAAGAACAGCCTTTGCTAAAGATGATGCTGAAAGAAGTGCTGCAATGGAACAATATTTCAAGAGAGTTACAAATCCAGTGGCAGACAAAGAGAAGGCAGAAAGGATTAAAAAGAAAAGAGAGTTAGTGATTTTGAAGAACAAGAATTTGAATCCAAATGATGAGGATGCTCATGCAACTCATCATTTAATGGATGTTGGTGAAACTCTCTATGATAAAGTTGGTAATCGTTCTGGTGTAGTTAGCTGGGGATATGACCATGATCGTAAGAGATGGTGGATAAAAAGAAAAATTGGTCCTGTCGAGTGGTACAAGCATCCAGGACAGTTTCAGTCTTTCACTAAGGTGGATTTGACAAATCTGTCTAATGCACCTTATGTGGATGATAAGCCTGGAGGTGCTGGATACATATTTTTCGAGAGATTGAAGAGGGAGGTTCTTAAGGGTTTTCCTTCAATGCGTACGGCAGAATCCATTGTTAAACCAGCTAAAGGAATTAGAGATCCTTACACAAACAAGCGTATGAAGATCGTGCATTGGCCAACTACTGATAAAGAAAAGACGATTCCTCTAGTGAGAAAGATCCCGAAAGGTGCGCTGAAGACATTACACTTTTGGGTATATGATGAACGTCTTGGGCAGGCAGTGATTGTTTGTGATGGAGATACGAGTTACTGTTTGGTTGATCAGATTGACTTGTTAAATCTTGCTGCTGAAGATCTGGAAGTCTTGGCGTGTAATCAGATTAGAGCTACAGAGAAATATGAAGAAATAGCTAAGGCTTGGACTGCTGCTGTAGCGTCTGTTCTGCATATTCATAAGAAGGGATTTGGCGGTTATAAGGATAGTGCAAGTGGTGGCGATCAAGGCAATTGAAGTCAGAAGAACCTCATGCATAAACCTAGGGGGAGATTGTTGGAACCTAAAGGTTTATTCATGTAGGTTAGTATAGTTTAAGGGTTGATTAAGTTCTTGTTTAGTTTACATGTTTTGGGTCGATTTTGTATGGGTTGGGCTAGTAGACTTGATGTCGCAATGGGCCTAGTGTTTAGCCCAGTTGTTTTGTATTTAAACAAACCTCAACCTCTTGGTTGAGGTTGTTGGTCAGTTGTTTGGTTGCGACACAAGGGACACAAGGGAACCGATTTCAGTTGATGTCTTGTATCAGTCTTTGCTTATCATTGAATGCAAGATTTCGGTTTGTGATTCATTTGTTATTCTTGTGTTGATTATTATTGTTTGTTCTTGAATCGACTTGTGATTGTTTTCCGCACCTTCACAAGTTAAAGGTTGAAATCATTGATAGATCCTAACGGGTTTTACAATTATCATTTTACGCGGGGAGTTATAACCAGTTTTCTTGTTTTACATTATTAACCCGTAGGTTATGATGATCCCGTAGATCATACTTTATTCGAGTTTCTATTCAAATGAATATATATGTTTATATATGTACATGGCGTCGAAGCACCCCTTTTTATGTTTAGAATTATTTACTTTTGCATTTTTGGATTTCATTTGACCTTGACCGTAGTCTAAGGCTACATTTGTTTTCTTTCAAATTATCTTTCCGACTTTATGATTTCTAACGTCGTTTACACGTCGGTTTGTCTTACGCTTACCGTTACCCGGTTCTTACCTACACTTCTTTACGACCCGTTACCCGGGTTGTTGATACATGATGTCTAAAGCCTACGTCATAAGTCTAGGGTCTCAATATGTCAAGTATGAAATGTATAGGGGTCTATATGTAAGTTTATGATAGTTTGTTAGGATTTCGCTTCAGGATGTAACATGTAAGCTTCAAGCGAAATCAAATGATGAGATTTCGCTTGAGACATGTTGAAGCGAAATCGTCTGCCTATAAATAGGCTAGTGTAGTTCTCATTTGGTACGCATCCCGAGAAGTTGTAACGAGGTGCTGCTGGATTTTCAAGTCAATCTATTAATGAGAATAAGTGATTAAAGTGATTTCTTCTGTTTTCTACTCTATGCTACTGATTCTAAGCTGTTTAGATGTTTCCGCCATCTAAATAGTGTTAATACACTCAAATTGACTCATTCGATCGGTCAAATCGATCCTACAATTGGTATCAGAGCCAGTTATGAGTGTGTTCACTTGAATCAGTTAGTTTTTACTCATAAAAATTGATTTCTGGACGAAAACACGGACAAAATGGGCTAAGATTTTCACAGTGTGTGTAAAAGTGTGTTTTAACAAAGCCTTGAGAGTCTCAGATTAAAACTCGGACTAAAACTGACAAAAATGACCTGAAAACCAGATTTCGCTTGAACGAGCAGTTTGTTTGTTGGTATTTTGAAGCGAAACTGTGAATTTCGCTTGAAACGACTGCTTGAAGCGAAATTGTATATTTCGCTTGAAAAGTTTGAGTTTGGCTGAAAAGTTGGTTTGAAGCGAAACCGTGGTGTTCGCTTGAAAACTTGCTGGTTGAAGCGAAATCATATTGTGTTTTGTAGCTGTAGATTTCGCTTGAAATCTTCTGAGATTTCGCTTGAAGTGTGAGTGATTTCGCTTGAGCTTCTGAAAAGTCCATAGTGTTCGTGAACTTGTTCGATAGTCTGATTTTGTGAAAAGTGTGTGTGTGAAAATTAAAAAAAAAACTACTCGGTAAATTTCTAAAAATGGAAAACCAAGAGTTTTATAACTTCTTCTCGGGAAGTGGCTTGGTCGCTGGACAATCGGGAAGTATATTTCAGAATGTTTCAATGGAAAACGAAATGGGAACAATGCAGAAACCACCCAAATTGATGAGCCTAGACGAATATTCAGGATGGTCTGGAAGATTTAAAAATTGGGTTCAGGCAAATCATTTTGAAAGTTGGTTGAAGGTTGAAGTGGAATATGTTCCACCGGTAGATGCTCGAAATACTCCAAAGATAGCTGCAAGTTTAACACAAACAGAGCAAAATGATTTCAAAGCAGAAAAGAAAATGGTTAGCATTCTTGAGCAAGCAATCAAGGAGGATATATTGGTGCTGCTGCAACATAGTGATACTGCTTATACTATCTGGGAGGCATTGAAGTTAAAATTTCAAGGAAGTGCATCTTTGATAAAAAAACAAAAAGGCGCTGTTAAAGAAAGAATTCGATATTTTCACTAGCATGAAAGGTGAAACCACAAAAAGTTTGCTTGACAGATATTGTCATTTGGTGTTAGAAATGAAGAGATTGGAAATTACAAAGACAAATGAAGAGTTGGTTGACAAGTTAGCAGATGCTTTGCCATATGAAGATTGGGGTACATATTTGATGATGCTGAAAAATGCTCCAGGCTTTGGTAATTTGAACCTCAGTGGTTTCATAGAAAAAATTGAGGCTCAAGAATTGGAGTTGATGAAAATCAAGAAAATGAATCTAGTCAATATACAGCAAGATGTGTCGTTGTATTACAAAGGAAATCCTTCAGTATCAACCAATCAAAGTCCGAAAATACAGACAGGATTCATTGCTGATAATACTCCAAATGTTTCTTCAAACATTCCTCAATCAGGAAATTTGTCACCGTTCACAAAATTTGAGCCGAATATCAGATCACAGGAACAGTCTTCACCCCAAAGCTCAACAGGATCAAATCAACAGGCATATATTTCTGGGGTACAGTGCAATATAGCGGTGAACATTAAGAATGGGAATGAGATTTCAGAAAAAGCCGCTAAACAACATATAGCACTACTTGCTTCCGTACTCGAATCCTATGAAGGACTAGTTGCTGGTAGAATTGGTAATCCTGATATGACTAAAGAGGATTATGACCAGATTGATCCGGAATAGCTTGAACTGATTGACATAAAGTGGGGAATGGCAAGTTTGGTTAGAAGGGCACAACGATTTATGGAGATCACAGGGAGAAACAGTCTTTCAGGTCCTGATCAAAAGCTCGGTTTCGACAAATCAAAAGTTACATGTTTCAAGTGCAAAGAACGTGGTCACTTCAAAAGAGAATGCCCAAATCGTGAAGTGAATAACCATTAAAATCCGTTCACCAATGACTACTACAAGCAAGCAATTTATCATCGACCGAATCAACAGCAAGTTATTCAAAGGCTTCAGATTGAGAACAAACCAGAAAAGGCAATGATTGTCAATCAAGATGATGAAAAGGTTGCTTCAGGTTTCAGCTAGGATAAATACATTCCAGGCAGTGATGAAACAGCTATGATGGCTGAAGTTTGTGAGATTTCTGAAAAAGTTTCTGAAGAGAAAACAGTTGCTGATGAAGTTTCTGAGAATGTTGATGAAGCATCTTCTGACGAGATTGATGAGATTTCTGCTAAAAATGCTGAGAATCTAGAAGAAATAACTGCTGAAGCATATCCTGAGTATGAGGTAATAGGAAAATTGATGAAATCTATATTATCTCCTGATTTTTCTAAATCTTTTGCAGATCATTTTGAAGAACCAAGAACTGGATCATGTCCTAGATTTGAAGAAAAGAAAGAAGTTGTTGAAGAGTTGATAGATGTATCAAAAGAGTTCACTGGAGAGAGATTGAAAGAAATAGCTGATCAAGCTCTCATGGCGAAATTACGAGAGGTAGTTTCAGAACTCAAGAAGTTAAAGTCTGTCAGCTGTGAGTCTGTCACACAGGAGAAGTCAAAGTCTGTCAGTTGTGAGTCGGTCACACAGGAGGAATCTGGAGTTCAGGATACCAAATCAGTCAAAGTGTCTGAGTCAGAGTCAGATAAAGTCGGTAAAATTAATTGTGTTGATCAGATTGTTTCAATCCCTGAAACACCGTGCAAAAAGTGTCTAGAACCATGCACGGAGTGTCTTGCAAAAGACACTAAGTATCAGGAATTGAAAAATCACACTGATTTGATCAAGTTTGACCTTGAACAAGCCAAAGAGGCATACGACACTCTTGCAAGGTCAATCAAGATGATTCAAGATGAAAGTCTTGAAAATGATAAAGCCACTAAATTGACAAAATCAACTTTAATGGATAAACAAATTGAAGTCAATTTTCATCTAGACACAATTGCTTCACTTAAAAAGGAACTTGAATTGGTAAAAATTGAAAATGAGAGAATTGATAACAAGTTGATGAGTTATTTGGCTTCATCCTATGTCATTGAACAAATTGTCCCACAACAGCCATATGCTGCACCAGTCTTTAAAAGTATTCCACCCCCAATGTGGAGTCACTACACACAGAAATATCCAGATGGGGTGGAAGAGGCTTTGAATCTCAAACTGAGAACAATTGAGGATGATTTACCTGAAAGCATAGATGTAACATTTTCCCCATCCGATACCGACAATGAATCTCAGGTTATCAAAACGGTTGTTGATCCGGTATTGGATGAGGAAAGTGAGAAATCTGAGAATGTTGTCAGTGATTCTGAAGATGAAAGAAACTTTCTAGACCGATTCATACCGAAATCAGATAAGAGTGAGAATGATGATCCGATTATGGTAGCATATACTATGATTGGAACAGACAAACTCTACTTTGATTTCGAGTATCCTCTTCAGAATGTGAAAATTGAGAATGTTGAGAAAGTCTTTAAACTGGTTGAAATTGACATTGATGAGATTAAAAACAAAGAAATTTTTTCAAAACCTACAATTTCGGAAAAGATAGAATGGAAAGGTAAAGGTAATTACAAGAAAAATGGTAATAACTTGAAGAAAAAAGGGATTGGTTTTGAAAAAGGGATGGCTAAAAAGGATGACAAATCAGTATTTTGTGCTGGTCCAAATATGGAAAATGAAAAAGAGTACATTTTTAGTCAAAAGGCCATCGACGATTTCTATGCGGCAAGGAATTTGAAAGAAAAGTCATTCAATTCAACTTTTGTCGAGTATGACAAAAGAATTTGCTATCGCTGCAATGAGATCGGGCACATGGCAAAACAATGCAAGAAAGTTTTTGAAAAATCTGTCATTAAACAAGTTGGTCAAAAACCTCGATCTAAGCCACCAATTGACAAAAAGGGTAAAAAACCAATAGTTTCACCAATTCGAATCTTGAAAAGGGGTGAATCATTGAAGTCGGAAGATAAGCTGAAATCGACATTCGAGATTGGCGAATCTTCAAAGTCTCAAATGACTTCAAAGATTTATCCAAAAACGAAAACTTTTGAAAATCAATTTTGGGTTGTAAAATCAAAACCATCGGTTGAGGAGAAAAAGATGGAAAACATTTTGAAAAATGAAACAAAAGTTGTTGAAACCAAATCACAATCAGTTGAGGTAAAGAAAATGGAGAACGAGTTAAAGTTTGATTCAAAAGCTTTTAATCCCACTATTCAAAATATTTTTGGAAAAATGGTTGACAGAAAAGTCAAAGGGGTAAAGGAATTTTATGAATCAAAGGTGGGTGTTAATGATAATCACAAATTTGAGTCTGAACTTGACAAGTTTCTTGCAGATTTTGAGTCAGATTTTCCACCAATCAAAAATGAAGCAAAAACAAAAGCTAAAATTGATGAAACAAATGTCACGTTTAATTTTCCAAAGGCGGATATGCCGGTTGATTTAGTATTTGGGAGTGTGTCATCAGTTAAGAAGTCATGGAGTTCATTGTTTGAATGAATTTGATATGATATGTGCAGGGGCTGCCCAAGTCAATTCTATCAAAATGGATCATGGATAGTGGTGCGTCAAGGCACATGACTGGGACGCTTGCTTTGCTCTATGATGTAAAATCCATCAATGGAGGTCATGTAGGGTTTGCTGGGAGTCAAGGTGGAAGAATTGTTGGTCAAGGAATTTTGACAAATGGTGTGATATCTTTCGACAAAGTAAACTACATAGTGGAGTTGACAAACAATCTACTCAGTATTTCACAGATTTGTGATAAAGATTTCAACGTACATTTTACTAAAACTGAATGTGTTGTGTTGAAACCAGGGTTTAAAATCCCTGATGAGATGGTGTTGTTGCGTGCACCTCGGGAAAATGATCTCTATTATCTTGATATGAGCACAGCAACGCCAACATCTCATCAGAAACAGTGTTTTGTGACTAAAAACAAAGCGACAGAAAAAGATTCTATCATGTGGCATCGTAAGATGGGCCACATTCATGTTCGCAAAATGAACTTTTTGGTTCATAATGATTTAGTTGAAGGTGTAAACTTGAAAAATTTTCATTTAAATGATGATTGTATTGCATGTAAGAAAGGTAAGCAGGTTCGAAAGTCACATCCTTTGAAGGTCATGAATTTGATCAGGTTACCTCTTGAGAGATTGCACATGGATCTCTTCGGGCCTGTCAATGTTTGGAGCATCAGCCGGGATTTGTACTGCTTGGTGGTTACAGATGATTTTTCAAGATTTTCTTGGGTTGTGTGCTTAGAACGGAAAGATCAAACATTTGAGTCTTTGATGATACTTTTCAAGAAGATGGAAACTGTATACAAACTGCCTATCCGGAGAATTAGAAGCGACAATGGAACTGAATTTAAAAACAACAGAATGTACGAGTTCTGCAATGAAAAGGGAATTCTTCATGAATTCAGTGCGCCGTATACTCCACAGCAAAACGGCGTAGCTGAAAGAAAGAATAGAACCCTAATAGAGACAACACGTACAATGTTAGCAGATTCCAAGCTACCTATTTTCTTCTGGAGTGAAGCAGTATCTGCAGCGTGCTATACACTGAACAGAGTCCTTACTGTCAAGAAGTATGGAAAAACGTGTTTTGAGTTACTGCATCGGTATAAGCCGAATCTTGAGTTCTTGGAACCTTTCGGATCACCGTGTACGTTCATTGATGAAGACGGAAAGTTTGGGGCAAAATCAAATGAAGGTTTCTTTGTAGGATACGCCAGCCCACTCAAAAGGGTGTTCGTACCATGTCTGAGCAAGGTGATTCAAGTCCTTCATGTGGATTGTCAGAAGCATACTCCGTGTAGGATCGGTTTCGGATCCGAACGAGTCGGTTAGAAGAGTTTTTCACCAAAACAAGAGGCGGAAACAAATGTTTCGGCGTAATTCAGCACGTATTCACCTTTAACTGTTGTTTGTATTGATATACGAACTATTACAGACCTTACAACAACTTCGGCAGCACTTCGTGGCTCACCGGAAGACAAACACCAACTTCTATGTATGTGGTTCGCTCATACCGACTATATATAAGAGATGTGGTCCGCTCTTACGACATGCCATAAGAGCGATCCAGACCTGACAAATAAGCGAACTAGACTAGACCTTATAAGCGAACCTCATCTAAAGACACATGAGCGGACCAGACAATTTACATAAAAACGAATCTGACATGTCACATGAGCGAACTAGATCTAAGACATATATAATCAAAATCATGATCTAGCACATGCAACATTTTTGTCTTTTATGAATTGATGTCATGGTGATGTCATCATGATGATGTCATCATGACATCATGCTTTAACATCTCCGCAACGAACCCGATCTTCGCAACGAACCTGAGACTCGACATAAGACGTAGTTGACAGACGTAGTGCACCAACAAACTCCCCCTCGGATGTTGACGGAGTCTTTAGTGTCGAGTATTCAATTGTCAATCTACAATCTTTATCAATCTTCAATTTTTCTCTGAAGTATTTGTCATTTCAAGAATCCTCAATCAATCTCTTACTCTTTCTCAAATGTTGAATATCCTGGTGTCTTCAGACTCCCCCTCTCAATCTGCTGGGATCGTAGTCTGGAATTCACTATCCACAGGTTCTTAGATTGAAACATGGCACTCATCTAACTCAGGTTTCGGAACCTGACCAACCTGCAAAACTCTACCCAAAAATAAATTTTCTGATAACAATTTGTGGATAAGATTTTCAAATCTAATTTACCACTTGTAGGAATAACATTTTTATTTCATAATATTTCTCATTCTATTTCAATCATTCTTCAAACACTTTTGCCCAAACCATTTGTTCATCATGT
The DNA here is from genome assembly GCA_030545235.1 of Helianthus tuberosus. NCBI lineage: Eukaryota > Viridiplantae > Streptophyta > Magnoliopsida > Asterales > Asteraceae > Helianthus > Helianthus tuberosus. The sequence continues at coordinate 39,509,643 of CM060387.1, read as the reverse complement.
TTAGCACTTGGAATTTTGAAAATCAGCTCTTCAACACCAGTTGTCGAAAATCTTTTTAAATTTTTCAAACTTTATGCTAAAACACACTAAAATCTTTTTGGATTTTTGACTGAAATAGAAATGCAGAAAATGAAATATTTACAAACAATATTTTTGTGAGTTCGTGCAAGAGGATCATATCAGTTTTTGAGACAAATCACCAACACCGTTAAGCTTCATTTCATTTTAAGCTCTAAACAATTCACCTAGATTGTCAGTATATTGATCCACTTAAATTTTCACACAAAGTTCAATTGATCCAAGATATGAGATTAATGTTTTAAGCTCTTGAACTTATTCGTGTGTCCCACTACTTGAATATACTCCCGTATCCAGATCCCAATATTCAGTCTTACAGGTGAGTATACCACAGATGATATCTGTCAGGGGAATAAATTATGCAACCGTGATAGCTCAGGTCAGAACTTCCGTTCAGCAGAGAGCCTAGTTGACTTTTAGGTGTGTCCCCTTTAGAGGATCTTTTGAATTACAACAGCCATGATTAGCATTTTTCAATGATTTATCATTTTTAGCTGAGGGTGGTGCTATATTTCAAGCAAGCAGAAAGTATTCTCCGGGGACTAGGCCATTGCTTCCGCAAAATCAGAAGTCCCGGGATAATACCCCAGATATCACTGAGCATAAAGACCTAGTATCTCAGAATAAGGGACCTTTCAAACAAGATTTCAGGGGTTACCTATATATCCAAGTTTGTGTTAACCCACATAACAAGCAAGTTTGAAATTTAGGTTTATATCTCGTCACAATCTACTAAATGTATAAAAACCTACTGGCACATCATCAGTGAGACCGTTTATCACTTTTTTATCTTACCAAATCTTTAGCATGTTGTGATCGTCCACTGATGTACTATCATATCCTCTTTTATGCAGCAAAACTCATTTTTGATTTTATCATGTTTTTGGCTTTTTCAAATTTTCAAATGTTTTTGGATTTTCTAAAAATTTCTTACTCCCCCTAAAATGCAAACACATTGTAGGAAATTTGAAAACAAACTGTACACAAACATGACAACAAATATCGAATTGCCTCAATTCGCCATCCACTTGGCATAAACAATCAGAACTCCCCCTCACAACAAACTATTTTCCCATCGATTTCAAAACACTTAAGTTTGTTTTAATCAAATGGTTTTTCCGGAAAATGAGTTTTGTTGATTTTATCACTTGTAAAATTGGGGATTAAATCATCACATTGTTTTTCAACCACTTGTAGAAAATCAGATACAACTTAATGTCCCTGATTTACCACTTTTAAGATCAATCCAATCAAACATTTTCAACCAAACATCATCTGTTAGTTGAATTCTCAAGGTGCCGATTCCTACTCCTCGCTTACAAACCTGGGAGTTCCGGCAAGTCCTGCAAAAACTTCTCAAACATTATGCAAATATGATAAAGAATGATGCCGATTCATGATCCACGATTACCAACTTGGGATCTCCGGCAAGTCAGGTTTTTATTCTTTGAAAAATATATCCACCCAAGCCTGACCTTTCTTGGGTGTAACAATCTCTTCATCATCTTTTCTTTCAACTAACCTGTGACCTCCTCTTTTGGCAGCGTAAAATTCTTTAACACCTTTGACCTTACCATTGATCATTTTGATAAAAATGTGTTTCACAGTTCCATTGAAAGCTTTATCAACATCAAATTTCTTCTTGTCAGAATAAAATTGATTTGAAATTTCAACTTTCCCAACTCTCTTTTTAAAATTTTCAGCACACAACGGTGGAAAATTTTCATCGTTCATAGTTGGAACTGATTTCTCAACACGTGGCTCCTCTGATTTTGTGGAATCAGATTCATCACCAGAATTATTACCTGAACCCTTCACAACCCATTTTTGATTTATTACATTTTCTTTTCTTTTTACCACATTCTTTGAACATTCACCAATCTCAAAGGTCGAATTTTCAAAGCCAGTAAATGGTTTGGTTGTAAGTTCAGTTTTCTCCACAACTTTCTCTTTCAATTTACCAGATACTTCCTGTTTTGGTTTGAATATTTTCGGACAATTCCTAGCAACATGACCAGTAATCTTGCACTGAAAACAGTTTCTGGTTTCTATCTTTTTTGGCACAGCATTTTTCTTCAACTCTTCTTGCTTCTTGGCAAGAAATTCCTGATTTGTCTGCTTTCTGAATGCTTGCTCTTTCTCATCATTCAAAAAATTTCCTGAAACAAACACAGTTTTTGGTTTAGAAAATTTTTCATTTTTATAGTTTTTCGGTGGTACAAAACCTAGACCATTCCTTTTGAAATTACGGCTTTGGTTTGGCTTCTTTTGAAAACCAGAACCAGAACTGTAACCCTTTTTCTTGTTTAATCTTTGTTGAACTCTTGAGGTGTATTTTGTAGGTTTATCAATAAGATTTACATCTTTTAATTCAAAACTATTGATTTATGTTAGTTTGAAAACCTTTTTGATCATCTCAGTTTTTACACCTCTTAATGGAAAATCTTCATCAGAATATAATTTGTCAGAATCTTTCAAAGTATATGCCACTTTAAATGATTCATCATTCAAATTAGATTTTGATATCAAAAACTCTTTATCATAAACCCGTTTGTCCTTTGTGACTGTTGACTTTGATGTATCGGACTCAGACTTTGACTTGGATTTGGACTCCGATTTTGACTCCTCTATGTCATCTTTATCTAACACCTGATCGACCACACTTTTTATCAACTTTGACTCATGATCAGTGTCGGACGACGTGTACGTGACATCAATATTTTCTGGCAAGTTATCCGACGGCCCAGACTCCCATTGTAAGTTTATTGCCTTTTCGACTCTTTCGGAATTTGGATTTCGAGGTAAAAATCCATTTTCGACCGGGGGCGGACATCTAGTGTAGATCACACTTGGTTTCTTACCAGAAATCTTCACTTCATCTTTTGTCATAGATTTCTTTTCTTCAGACTTCTTCACTTCTTCAAACGTCTTCAATTCTTCCACAACTGGATAAATCCTGTCAACAACAAAAGTAGAACATGAGTAACTTTCTAATAACTTGTTGACTCTTTCAGTTTCTATCTTTTGTGTTGCCAACTTCAACTCCAGATCAGCACATTTCTTTATGTGAAAGTTGACATCATCAAGTTGTCTCAGGTACGCTTTCTTTAACGTATTCATTGCCACAATTTGTTCACCATTTGAATCAGTATACTTATTTATTTCTCTGTTCATTGTATCATAGGATTCTTTCAATCTGTTTATGTTGTGCAGCAACTCATTGTTCTGCTTGATTAAAGAATCACAGTTCATGCACTTTTCAGGAACTTTGACAGGTTCTGCATCAACTTTTACTTCAAATTCAGGAACCTCTTTGACTATTCGATTTGATTGTAAAAATTCAGCTCTTCTCTTTTTCTCAACTTTAGCTTCAGCTTTTAATCTCTCTTCCTCTTCTTCCTCTTCTTCAAGCTTTCTCCGTCTTGCTTCAGCTGCTTCCATGACTTTTCTGCACCTTTCAGCACATTTCAAATCATAAGCATTTGCAATGAAAGCTTTAGCATTTGAAGTGTCTTTGGACATCTCTTTGGCCATAAATTCTTGATCTGGGCAAAAATTGTCCCAATTGAATCCTTCGGCCAGTTTTTCATCATCTTGTTCTGCCAAATACACTTTGCTGTTTGTTGGAATGTAATTATCCCAACTGAATCTACCATCCTTTCCCAGACAAGCTTTCTTTGAATCTTTAATCTCCATCATTCCATGTGCAGTTTGTGCCTGATGCAATGCTGGTGGTGTGACTTGATGATAAATTGCCTTTTTGTGATAATCGTTGTTTCCAAAAGGATTCTGGGCTCCAGTAGCTTCACGATTTTTCCATTCCCTCTTAAAATGCCCCTTTTCCCTGCAACGAAAACATGTAACTTTAGATTTATCAAAGCCTAAAGTTGAAACATGAGCATTAAGAAAATCATCTCGGCCTGTAATTTGTTTAAATTTTTCGGCTCTTCTCAACACACTGGCCATGCACCATTTAATATCCATCAATTCCATTTCCTCAGCATCGATTTGATCGTAATCCTCTTTCGTGAGCATTGGATTACCGATCTTTCCGGCCACAAAACTACTATAAGACTCTAGAACCATTCCCAACAAAGACATTTGATTTTTAGCTACTTCTTCAGAATAATCTTGATCACTTTCAAGATTTAATACAATATTGCATTGAAGTTTTCTTCCGTTCTTTGTTGCAGAAATGTTTGGATTGAATGATGAAAATCTAGTGCTGCTTGATCCCTGGGATGATTTCTTTTCAGAAGAATCTTTCACACTGTAAGCAGTTTCTATTTTCGGAGAAAAATTTGACTTTTCGTTGACACCACCTTTGTAATACAAGCTTATATCTTGTTCTCCATCGTAATTCTTCATCCTGGCAATCTTTCTCTGCTCCATCTCTTGAGCTTCCAAATGTTTGATGAAATCTCCCAGTGTCATATTTTTGTAATCTTTTCTGTTGGATCTCAGCATCATCAAAAACGTTCCCCAAGTTTCATGAGGTAGTGCATCTGCAAGTTTTTCAATCAATTCATCAGTATCTTTCTTAATTCCAAGTTTATTCATATTTCTCACCAAGTTACAATATCTATCAATTATTTGTTTGGTGTTTTCAGATCTCAAACCACGAAACAAATCGAATTCTTTCTTCATGAGAGACATTTTGTTTTTGAGCATATCATCACTTCCAACAAATTTTGCTTCCAATTCTGTCCAGATCGAATAAGCAGTTCCATCATGTTGAAGCAAAATCAGAATATCTTCTTTTATCGCTTGCTGAAGCAGGCTCACCATCAATTTCTCATCGCGGTATTTCTTTTTATCTTCCGTACTCATTTCTCGAATTGTTTCCTGTACACCATTTTTAACTGGTCTAACATATGGTTCTTCAGTGTGTTCCCATGCGTCGAGATGATAGGCTTCGACCCAATTACCAAAACGTTCAGACCATCCATTGTAATCATCAATATCCATGAGTTTTGGTGGTTTCTGAGACGTCCCGGTTTCATTTTCATGCAAAGCATTCTGAGTGATTGTAACTGGACTAGCAAAAGCATTGTAGAACTCGTTCTCCATGTTTCGAATTTTCAAATGAGCTTTATCTCCTTGTAAAATCACCTTTCAACACAAATAACAAACAATCAGTTTAAACGTTTATCAATTAACTGAATAAAACTGGTACTCGAACTTGTGAATTTTCTGTGCGGACTGAATGTTGACCAACTGTGCGAACTTTTAAGACCCGAATCGAATTCAAACGACTTGACAACTTGACCCTTTGAACTCCAAACCTTACGAATTTTCAAGCTAGTCGATGTCTTTAATACGCAACTTGACTGACAAAACAATTTATCGAACCGTGTAAACCGACTAAACTCCAAACCTGACAATCAATTCAAACACTTTGCAAAAATACTAAATGTGTTGATTCAGTTTACATATTGTATTCGAATATTATTGGACCGTACTAAATCTGACTTATCATGTGAATTGATTTCATTTGACCACAATATCCATTAATCCGACAACAGTTAAGACTCAATTTAAATGATTATGATATCATTCACATGTAATCTGACAAACTTATGTATGCATTAAATCTGATTGGACCTATAAAACCACTATGCCGAGAACAATCACTTTTAAAAATGATTATATTAAACCGACAAAACAATCAATTATCATACATGCAATCACACATATCAACAATATGCAGCCGACACTTTAAGATAATCAAATTCAACCTGACACAAACATGCAATTTTTTTAATAGAACACTCACGTGACCAACTGACAACTAAACTGATTATTATCACATGCAAACTGTCCAACACACTTGCAAATCGACAACTGATACACGTTACTATCTCTTTTACACAAACTGACAGCCTTGATAGATGTGTCACACAAATTGATACTACTGAAGTGTCACAAGATTGAGACTCTAGTTGTCACTAAAAGCGGACCTCAACTATCACAAAAAGCGGACCACAACTGTTGCTAAGAGCGGACCAGATAATGTCCGGATAAGCGGACCAGAAAAAGCGAACCATCTGATGATCTAAAAGTGAATCTCGATGTTCAAATAAGCGGACCAGACTGCTGATGTCATCTTATCACGATTTCGTAAAAGCGAAACATCAAAAATCCAAGTTTTTAGGTCGATTCAAGCTATGAAACTTTCCAGGATTATTCTACTCTGGATTCCGAACACAATGAGATGATTTTCATTCCATATCGTCCACTAATTCAACGTAGATCTGAGTCTAAACAAACTGATCGATTTTTTTAAGAAATTGACCAAGAATTACTTTGTTTTAAGATCTGAAACTTTCACTTATTGATTAAACAATTGTGAAGAATTGTGAAGAATGAAGTAGAAACAGAAGTATCGGCTGAAATCGTAAAGAACTCTTCTTAACTGGCTCTGATACCAATTGTAGGATCGGTTTCGGATCCGAACGAGTCGGTTAGAAGAGTTTTTCACCAAAACAAGAGGCGGAAACAAATGTTTCGGCGTAATTCAGCACGTATTCACCTTTAACTGTTGTTTGTATTGATATACGAACTATTACAGACCTTACAACAACTTCGGCAGCACTTCGTGGCTCACCGGAAGACAAACACCAACTTCTATGTATGTGGTTCGCTCATACCGACTATATATAAGAGATGTGGTCCGCTCTTACGACATGCCATAAGAGCGATCCAGACCTGACAAATAAGCGAACTAGACTAGACCTTATAAGCGAACCTCATCTAAAGACACATGAGCGGACCAGACAATTTACATAAAAACGAATCTGACATGTCACATGAGCGAACTAGATCTAAGACATATATAATCAAAATCATGATCTAGCACATGCAACATTTTTGTCTTTTATGAATTGATGTCATGGTGATGTCATCTTGATGATGTCATCATGACATCATGCTTTAACATCTCCGCAACAAACCCGATCTTCGCAACGAACCTGAGACTCGACATAAGACGTAGTTGACAGACGTAGTGCACCAACACTCCGTCACCACAACTTCCCGGACAAAGATTTCTGTTCGATTACGATAAACTCTGGGAGTCGTTTCAGCTGCCGGTCGAGCCGAGTGAGGAGGAAGTAGCTCTTATGTACTTCTATCAGCAAAATGAATCATCAGAGCCGATATCTAGTCCGCTAGAAGTTCCTCAACCCACCGGGGGTACTCACGATAATGAAGCAGGACCGAGTGGAACGGCTCATGAATCACCAGAGGAACAAGTTTCATCATTAGACGAATCTGACGACTCAGAAGCGGAACTCGCTCCGACTTTTGACGAGGATCCAAATGAAGCTGAAGATCAAACCATTGATCTTGATATTACGAGCTTGGAATCGGAAGTTAGTGTGCCTGACAATGCAATGCCACGAACATTATCCTATCACCCCTCAGAACAGATCATTGGCGACTTGCAAAGTGGTGTTAAAACTCGACACCAAATAGATCAAGCCCTTACTTGTTTTTATTCATCTATTGCTGATATGCAGAAAGAGATTTCTTTCAAGTGTTTTATCTCGCAGATAGAACCCAAGACGTACAGGGAAGCATTGACCGAGGAGAGCTGGGTTAATGCAATGCAGGAGGAGTTGCAACAGTTTGAAAAGCTGGGTGTTTGGAATCTTGTTGATCTTCCACCAAATCAGAAGTTAATCAAGACAAAGTGGGTTTTCAAATGCAAACGTGATGATAGAGGAGTCGTGGTGAGAAACAAAGCAAGAATGGTCGTTCAAGGATTCAGTCAACAAGAAGGAATTGATTACGATGAAGTCTACGCACCAGTTTCAAGGCTAGAGGCAATTCGGATTTTTCTGGCCTTTGCATCATGGAAGAACTTTAAAGTATATCAACTTGACGTGAAATCTGCTTTTCTCTACGGAACTATCAAAGAGGAAGTGTATGTGGGGCAACCGCCGGGTTTCACAGACCCACAACACAAAAACAAGGTGTTTCTACTGGACAAGGCGTTATACGGACTTCATCAGGCCCCGAGATCCTGGTATGAAACGCTCTCGACATACTTGCTGGACAACGGGTTCACAAGAGGTACAGTAGATAGCACTTTGTTTATTAAAGAAAAAGACAACCATTTGTTGATTGTGCAGATTTACGTGGACGATATCATCTTTGGATCCACAAACGACGATATGTGCAAAGAGTTTGAGTTAGTGATGAAGAAAAAGTTTGAGATGAGCTCAATGGGAGAAATGAAGTTTTTCCTCGGGTTGCAGGTAGAACAAATGCCCGACGGAATCTTCATTCATCAGTCAAAGTATGGAAGGACGTGCTAGACAAGTTCGACATGACAGATTGCAGTCCTGCTTCCACTCCCCTTGCACAGAATCATGGCATTTGCCCAGACGAGAATGGAGTGAAGATGGATGAAACATTGTACCGATCAATCATTGGTTCTTTGATGTATCTCACGGTTTCTCATCCAGACATCATGTATCCGACATGCTTATGTGCCAGATATCAGTCGAATCCGAAGCAGTCACACCTGACAATCGTGAAACGTATACTACGGTATTTGAAAGGCTGCCCAAGCATCGGCTTGTGGTATCCTAGATCGGGTGACTTTACTTTATCCGGTTTCGCTGATTCAGATTTTGGAAACTGCAAACAAAATGCAAAGTCCACCACTGCTGGGTGTTAGTTCTTTGGAACTCGACTCGTTACCTGGCAGTGTAAGAAACAAACTACAGTAGCGCTTTCTACTTGTGAAGCTGAATACGTTTCAGCCTCCAGCTGTTGTTCGCAGATCCTTTGGATCCAATAGCAAATGCGCGACTTTGGTTTGCAATTCTTAGATACTCCGATTTTCGTGGACAATGAAGCAGCCATTAATATAACTAAAAATCCGGTTCACCATTCAAAAACAAAACATATTGAGATCCGTCATCATTTTATTCGTGATTGTCACGAGAAAAAATTAATTCGGATTGAACACGTGCACACCGATGAACAGAAAGCGGATTTCTATACCAAACCATTTGACAAAAAGAGGTTTTATTATCTTTTAAAATTGAATGGAATGAAAAATCTGCAATCTGGGAGGGTTATTGAATGTGATGCCGAGTTGGGCGGCGATCTGACGTGAACCTTGTCATGTTGTCAAGTTTGTTTGTACAGTTTTTTCTGCTTTTCGTTAAAAACAAAAACACAAAAATATATTTTAGTTTTAGGGGGAGATATTCGCAGAAAAATACAAAAACATGATAAAATCTATAAAAACCAAAAACATTGAAAAAGCAAAAATGAGTTTGTGTATAAAAGGGAAATGATAGTACATCAGCTAGACAGGTGCAGTACGCTAAAGAATTGGATTGTATAAAATGCAATTAAGCAGTCTCACTAAAGATGTGCTGATAGGTTTTCACCAAATTAGTAGATTAGTTTGGGATATAAACATAAAATTTACTTGCGTTTACGTGGGGAACACCTCCAGGATATATAGGTAACCCCTGAAATTCTGTTTGAAGGGTCCCGTATTCTGAGATACTAGGTCTTTATGCTTAGTGATATCTGGGGTATTATCCCGGGACTTCTGATTTTGCGGAAGCAATGGCCTAGTCCCCGGAGAATACTTTACGCTGCTTTGAAATATAAGCCTCCCCTCAGCATAAAAAATGATAACACATTGCAAAATGGTTAATCATGTGCTGTTGAAAAGAAGATCCCCAAAGGGGACCCACCAAAAGTCGAAGTCGTCATCTCTCTGCGTATCGAAAGATCGACCTGAGCTCTCACGGCCCTCGCAATTAACCCCTTACAGATATCATCTAGGTATACTCACCTGTAGGACTGAATACTGGGGTCTGGATACGGGAGTATATACTGAGGTGGGACACATGTAGATGTTTAAGTCCAAAAACACTAATTCTGTATCCCGAACAGATTGAAAATTTTGTGAGAATTTAAGAGGATCAGTATATCGGCAATCTATGTGAATTGTTTAATGCTTAAAATGAAATAACAGCTTAACGGTACTTGTATTTCGTCGGCAGCTGATATGATCCCTTGACACGCTCACAAAAAGATTGTGTGTACATAGTTTCAGTTTATTCAGTTTAAAATTCAAAAAGATTTTAGTTTCTCATTTTGTTTTCAACAACTGACATTGGGAATCGAAAGTTCAAAGCCTAGTGCAGATCATGTCTAAGATTGATGAGGACTGGGTAAGCTGGTGATGCAGTAAAATGCTAGGTACAAGTGTTTGTTGGTTAAAATGAGTTTGAAAGATCTAAATGATTCAAAAGTTCATTAATTTGAACTTAATTTTTCAAGAAATCCGACATCTTCATAAATTGGTCAACCAGGGTCATTAATTTGGACTTGGCAGACTAGTCAGTTGACCAGGGTCATTAACTTGGACTTGGTTGACTGGGTGTGATAGTAAAAGTAGTAAAAATCAAAAGGTTAAAACAAGTTAAAAAAAGGTTTTCGCTTCAAGGATAAAAAAATTACACTGGGATCTGATTCAAGCGAAACTTTCATGTTGACGATTTCGCTTGAGCAATTTTTGAATGACCCACAAGCGAGACCTTCAGGAGTATAAAAGGACAAAGTCTTCGCTTGAAGCATCAGTTGTAACACGATTTCGCTTCAAGTATTTCCAGAGCGATTTCAAGCGAACTCGTCTGAATCTTCGTTTTTCTGCCGTTACTCTGCCCAAATTCACACAAATCTTGTGTTTTTAGTTGGCATACTCAACTACTAACATGGTGAATGTAAGTGATGGTACATATTTGTATCAATTTTGATTATTTTTGTGTGTCGGCGACGGTTAGGGTTAGAACACATAGATTTAGGGATTTAACTTGATAAAAATCAAATCAAAACATATGTGTGTTGTCGGAATCATGTGTAGATTGATGTGTATTGTTTGTTTGATTCAGATCTGAGTTTATACAAATTTGACGGATGAACAGATCTTTAATCGTAGATCTAGAACGTTTGTGTGGGTCAAAATGTATGAAATTGATATCAGGTTGATCGGAATTGAACGTAGAACAGGACTATGTGATCAATTTGATCATATGTTCACAAAATTTTTTTTGTTGTGATTGATCAGTTTCGCTTCAAGCGAAATGGGGTGTTATGATTTTGTTTGAATGATTGTTGTTGTCTGTTGACCTTCAAGCGTATTCAAAGATCTGTGTAAAATTGAAATTTTAAAAAAAATGTCTAATTTGTTTGAATTTTGTGGTATTTGATATGCAGCCTTCGAGTGTTCTGTTCAAAGCTCTTCACAACACTTGTTGTGATCTTGATGTGACAAGTAGTCCAAAGTTATCGAAGTTTGCAAGCATTCTGGAATTCATGAGAAGATTGCCGATACAAAAAGCTTTCACAGATAGAAGGATGGTGTATACATCTCACATCAAACGTTTTTGGAAGCATGCAGTGTATGACGAGAAGAGCAAAGTAATCACTTCGCTTGTTAAGGTTGCTGATGAAAAGAAACAAATCCTGATAACGGAAGCATATGTTTGTGAGATTCTGGATTTTCCTGATACTGAAGATTCACCAACAGCATTTCCTGAAAGGATGGTGAAAGGATGTTTGCTTAGAATGGGATACATTGGAGATTTGAATGCTGCAAATGTTCTGAAGTCAAAATTCACAAAGCCGTTCAAATTCTTGATTCATTCAGTGTTGATTGCTCTAAGTCATCAAAAGGGTAGTTACGATGCTATGCGTGATTATCATATGATCATGGTGGTCTTTGGAAGAGAAAGTCAAATTGAAAGCTGAGAAGGTTCGTAAAGCTCAAGAAGAAAAAGATAGATATTTACGTGAGACGTTTGCTCAAAGACAAGCTGCTGAAGAAAAGAAGAGAGCAGATGAGAATGAGAAACTTAGGAAAATGTTACTAAAGAAGCCTAAGTCTCATGAAGAAAAGTTCAAGTCCCTGTAATGTTTGAAGACCAAGACTGAAGACTCCGGCTGTATCCAAGGGGGAGTTTGTTGATACATGATGTCTAAAGCCTACGTCATAAGTCTAGGGTCTCAATATGTCAAGTATGAAATGTATAGGGGTCTATATGTAAGTTTATGATAGTTTGTTAGGATTTCGCTTCAGGATGTAACATGTAAGCTTCAAGCGAAATCAAATGATGAGATTTCGCTTGAGACATGTTGAAGCGAAATCGTCTGCCTATAAATAGGCTAGTGTAGTTCTCATTTGGTACGCATCCCGAGAAGTTGTAACGAGGTGCTGCTGGATTTTCAAGTCAATCTATTAATGAGAATAAGTGATTAAAGTGATTTCTTCTGTTTTCTACTCTATTCTACTGATTCTAAGCTGTTTAGATGTTTCCGCCATCTAAATAGTGTAAATACACTCAAATTGACTCATTCGATCGGTCAAATCGATCCTACACGGGTTCTTTATACTTCGCGCTTCCATTATTCGGTTTGCGCTTACTTGCACTACCGAGTTTTTTTTATATCTCGTTTGACTTATTCGCGTGAGGTTTCATCACTTATATACGTCAAACTTTATTCTTTATTCGACCCGCTCAACTTTAAAATAGTTGAACGTAGTTATCAAAATTTATGTTCGCAAATTCTCATCTTCTTTTAGTCATGACTCCTAATCCGAGTCTTTTAACTTTCTATTTCGCGTTCCCGTCTCTTGGTTTACGCATACTTTCAAAATCCTACCCATCTATCGGGTATCTTACCGAAGTCACTATCAAAGTAACCGTCCCGGTATGTATTAAGACTTCGTTTTAATTTATTTGATCGTATTAGCGAATCCCATCGCTTTTATTTTTATATTCCGACATTGTCCTCAAGTTTGACGTTTTACTAAAACGGCCCGTTAAGAGGCATATTTGCATTTTCCGGGTTCGAGTGCAAGTACACTCCCTCCCAAAGCATATCCTAATCATTTTACATGTTTGCGTTCTCCGAGTTCGAGTGTAAGTACACCCCCTCCTAGTGCATATCTAAATCGTTTTACATGTTTCTTTGTCCCTTCTCTCGGGCTCATTATCCTAATATAATACGCTTTCGTCACTCGGTTGTGCGTTTACATTATGATCGGATATTTTGCTTATCTGATTCATTTGGGTACTCTTAATTTGTCCCACTCACCCCGTCCTTACTACATCGGGTGTAAGCGCGTCCATTATAAAAAAAATTCATGGTATCATGTGTTCACTACCTACTTGGCCAGAGTAGGCGATCAACACATGACATACATGACCCTTTTATAACTTTCACATCACACCCCATGTAAGTAACACCTCTATGTGTTTCTCTTGGAAACAATATCCCGAATACATTTTCTATTCGGGTTTTTCCAAGTTTTTTTTTATCTACATATGCAACTTTAAATTTCTACTTATTTGTTGCATATTACTATTTGTGCGATTATTTAAAATATGCACCTGGTAATGTTTGCCCTGACGGGCGTTCCTTGCCATTAACCTTGTTCGCGGTCGTTACGCGATTTAGTTCTCGGTGAGCATGCTCCTCTTGTCATACTTCGGACCGTTCCATCATCATATCCACAATTCGTCTGACTCTCGTCGTCTTCAAACGCGAGTGTCCTTCAATTAAAACATTCACAAAAGTTAGTAACATCAACTTCAATAATCGCCCGTATTATAATACAAGGCTTTTTCTACTATACGCGTCAACGCGCGTATTTTCGTCAACTATATCAATCATTTTAATTGGGGCAACGTGTATCACACGATAGCCCTATGTGTTGTTTACAACACTTTAGCATGCTAAACGATTAATATACATGCACTTACCGGATTTGCGATCAAGCCTTGAACCGAACACCAATCTTTATTAAGAGAATAAGGTTTAAGTCTAAGCATAGTTTTCCCACCATACTTGAATCTATTAAACCAAGGCTCGGATACCAACTTGTAACACCCGTTCTTTAAATTTAAGGTTTAACGTATTATTTACGAAAAACAGTCATGTAATTAAGATTACATATGCATTGGAAATTACGGGTTCATTAAACCTTTTACAGAATTAAAACTATACAACATAACGTGTGTGAGTTCGTCATTTAATCATAACAACGATACATAGTGCGGAAGCTTATTTCTTAATCGTGTTCGGTTCTTCATTATGTTTGATCGTCCTCCGGTGCTAAAATCATACCTGAAACTCATAAAACATGAGTTGGATTAGTCATATGTAACTTAGAAGGTATTTAAACGAGTCCGGGAAGTGAAACTGATTAAAATGAAAATTTTTCGCCAAATCAGGGTTCCGTCGCGTGCCGCGGCGGATTCATGTTGTTCCTTCGCATGTCGCGGGGGAAACCAGTTTTTACGGAAACGGCCATAACTTCTTCGTTATTGATCCGTTTTACCCGATTCTTTTTCCTACGCGACCGTAATTTAATTATACATCTAATGGAGTTGAAATCCAACATCCTACATAATAAAATTTCAGACTTTTAACTCTTCGGCTTATTACCCTTTTTACCAACTTTTGACCCGTTCGTGATTTCATCATCAAACGTGTTTATTTGACCCTTATATCACATACACTTCTTCAAACTAATGTTATCTACCATATTAGATTCTAATCACCGGTTTATTACACAAATTAAACCCGTTTTCGCTTGTATGCTTATTTTGACCCGTTAAGGGTATTTAAGCACTTTCGAGCCTAAAATCGCTTTCGATTGTTTCTAGCATTTCATCACCACATTTCTTATCCTATAATCTCCCACCACAACTGTGTTTATGGCGGATTTGATGTGGTAATCTATATAAACCAAATTTTACCTCTCGAATCATTATTTTACGGCAAAAACTCAAATAGTGCCGTTTGACTAATATAATACCTCTTTCAACTTCTATACTTAATCTAAGTATTTACTTAATCATAAAACTTGTTTCCAAACAACCTTTAAAGGTTGTTTGTTCGAATTAGCTAACAAGGGCGTTTTGGTCCCTTTTAGTCTTTCAATTACGACAAGGCCCTTTGAGAGCATGTTTGACCCATAATACTTCTTTTGAGTTATGATCTTGTTCGAAAGGTCTTTATGCCCTTCGAAACACCACGACACTCTTTTAAAACATACGGTTTACCCATTTAAGTACCCCATTGCCTATCCAAGACTTCATTTTAATGCTCATTGAACCTTATGTTTTAAATGAATAATTACTCTATTACACATATTTGGCTCGGGTCAATGTATTGACTTGCTTTAATGCCTTGCTATAATATTCGTTAAATAATAGCGATGCAAATATCATTTCTACATTTATTCCTGAAAGAGTAAATTTCAAAGTCCGTCCTTTATGTATGTCTAATATATCAAAGTATGTCCTTTATCTTTAATATCTTCAAGAAACATACTTAATGTTTGCAAATCCTTACATGTTACGTCCTTTAGTCCTAATCCATTTACTTTTCATGGTTAAATCAGGCCAAGGGTACCCCACATAAGGGTATTTTGGTAATTTTACTAATTTATTAAAGATATCTCTAATATCAATCAATCAATCAATCATACCCAGTAAAATCCCACAAAGAGCAAAGCTATTTGTAGGGTCTGGGGAGGGTGGGATGTAGGCACACCTTACCTCTACCCCTAGGGATAGAGAGGCTGCTTCCAGAGAGACCCTCGGCTCCAAAACACCCAAGAAAGAAATAAATAGAGCATGGGGTGTGTGTGTATGTGTATGTGTATGAAGCTACCAATGTAGTATGAGTTGCAAAATAGTGCATGGTAGAACAGAACAAATATGACAACACAAACAGTCTATACACATAGTTACATATTTACGACCATACACTACACCTAGAAACACAACTGTACAAAACATCCTATACACATAGTTACTTATGTACGACCATACACTCCACTACACCTAAAAACACAATTGTACCCTTTCCTAGAAATCCTTAACCTTAATCCTACGTCTCCACGAGCTCCTATCATGGACCATGTTCTCAGAGAGGTGCAATTTTTGCAAATCCTGCCTAATCCGCTCATCCCAAGTAATTTTGGGTCTGCCTCTACTCCTCCTCCCCTCCACCTCGAGGGTTTCAACCACTCTAACTGGTTCTATCATCTGCCTCCTCTTCACATGCCCAAACCATCTCAATCTTCCCTCCTTTATCTTATCTGATATACTAGCTACTTCTAACCTTTCCCTAAAAACATCATTTCTTATCCGGTCTAACCTTGTGTGGCCACACATCCATCTTAGCATTCTCATCTCTGCTACCTCCATCTTGCGTGCCTGTACTTCCTTAATGGCCCAACATTCGGTTCCATATAACATAGCAGGTCTAATTGCAACCCTATAGAATTTCCCTTTCAATTTTGTTGGGAACCTCCTATCGCACAATACCCCAGTGGCAGCTCTCCACCTACACCATCCGACCTGGATGCGGTGGGCAACGTCACTATCTATCTCCCCATCCCTCTGGACAAACGATCCTAGATACTTGAACTTAGTCACCTGCGGGACCGCTTGACTGTCAATGGTGATCTGAATGTCCTCATCGTTGTCTACTCCACTAAAGTCGCAATACAAGTACTCAGTCTTAGATCGACTAATCTTTAAACCTCTTCCCTCTAAAGCTGCTCGCCACTCTTCTAACCTCGCATTCAGGCTTTGTTTACTATCAGCAACTAACACAATATCATCTGCAAAAAGCAGGCACCACGGAAGAGCCCCCTGAATTAACTTTGTCAACTCATCTAGGATAACTGCAAATAGAAAAGGGCTCAAAGCGGACCCTTGGTGGAGTCCTACCTCCACCGGGAAAGAATCAGTATCCCCTACAGGCGCTCGGATAAAGATATCTCTAATAAAGAAAATAAAAAAAAGAAATTTAAATAATTAAACATATATTAAAATTAATCCTCTCCTTTAATTGATTTTCTTTCTCTCTCTCTCTCTCTTAACTCTCTTTTTCTCTCCTTCTCTCTAACTTCCTGATCCACCACCAATCTAACACCACCACTACCACCACTCTAGAACTGCCACCATCAACAACCCCCAAACTGCCCGGATTTCCTGTTACACCAACCGATAATGATGGAACACCAAATCCCCATCAAACGACGACGCCTTAGACCCATCAACCGACCCACTACGCCTATGACGGTAGCCACCATCGCCGTCAGCGGCGGCGCTAAACCCTAACCCATTAAAAAAATCACCATCACCATCAGCGGCGACGTTAACATCCGAAGACTCTGCATCCGAATCGGCGTGAATGCAGATCTGTTTGTTTGGAGATGACCTAAACCGATTGAGAAGATGAAATAGAAGGTTTTAGGGTTTGGAGATGAAGGTGGAGTGAATGCAGATTGGGGATGCGGAACAGTTCGCCGGAAACACGTTTGAAGATCTGAGAAAGTTGTTTCAGATCTGTTTGTTTGGTGGAGTGAATGCAGATTGTTGTAAACCGTCGATTGGGGATGCGGAACAGTTCGCCGGAAACCGTTTGAAGATCTGAGAATGTAGATTGGGGATGCGGAACAGTTCGCCGGAAACCGTTTGAAGATCTGAGAAACTTGTTTCAGGTCTGTTTGTTTGGTCGACCGTACCGTACATCAGATAAGTTTGTTTGGGGTTAGTAGCTTAAATGTAGATTAGGGTTTGAATTTGGATTGTCGTTTGATAAGGAGCAGTGTTTGCATCTTGATTTTCTGTCCGTTGGTGGGGGGTTTTGCAGAAGTGGAGGTGCGGTGGTGGAGGTTCGGTGGTGATGATGGAAGTACGGTGGTTGACGGTGGTGGAGGTGCGGTGGTTGCAGGTGTGGTGTGGTGGCAGGTGGGTGGTGGTGTTGGTGGTTGCAGGTGTGGTGTGATAGCAAGTGGGTGTTGGTGGATGGTGTTGACTGTATATATTTATTGTTTTTGATGATTATTTCTTTTAATATTTGTGATAAAATGACCAAAATACCCTTATGTGGGGCTGACTTAGTCAAATTTAACCATGAAAAGTAACTGGATTAGGACTAAAGGACGTAACATGTAAGGATTTGCAAACATTAAGTATGTTTCTTGAAGATATTAAAGATAAATGACATACTTTGATATATTAGACATACATAAAGGACGAACTTTGAAATTTACTCTTCCTGAAATCATATAACTCGACAATAATCATTAGTCGCTATCATCAAAGGGCGGTATCTTCACTCTTTGACCCGTTTGGTCTAAATGACCAATTATATTAGCGAGATGACATGTATTTTCATCTCGACTATATGACTCGCTCCGATTTACATCGTGCGGTTCTTTTACTTAAAATTCATTTCTTAATACTTTTCGGCCTATTAAGGCTTACTTCATAAGTGTCTTTTAAAACCAATAGTTATGGTCTACGTGTGACCAATTTACCGTTTTACCATTATGGTTTGTTTTGGGTTGACCCTATAAGGTAACCATTTAAAAGTTCATTTTCCATTTGTCATAAAATGATCAAATTACCGATTTAACCCCTTTTAAACCATCAACATGGTTTCTTGTCATGCTCGACTATCTTGTTCTGTACGTCTACACGCCGAAACATCATACCTCAACTATGTATTTATCTTATTCGTAACTAATACGATAAGAGAATATTCTAAACATAAGACTAGTGTAAGCCATACTTACCTCACATCCGAATTATGCTTTTCCTCCATTCTTGCTTCGTTTGACCCGCTTCCTTTCCAAGCCTTCACATAGCTCGTTAGGCGTCAACTATTATCAACATTTACATGGTGGTTAGATTAGTCATTAACAATCAGACTATTCCACCTTACTTATTTTCTTTGTCGAAACTACTATTCGACTTCATCACTAGTTAGTTTGACTTTCTAAAGTCAACTACCTTTAATCATATAATATACACGATTAAGGCAAATCAACATTATGATTAGAACCCGTTTTATCCCATGTCTCATGTAATTAGTCAAGCTTGCCAATTACGCGTTTCACTTGAATTCCAACACTTTACTTCTCATTTAGACATTTTAACAAACACCTAATGAGCATAATTTTACACATTTGCTAACTAGTTCATAACTAGTCATTTTCACCAAGATTAACATCAAAATTTAACCACCATCACTTATGATCAAATACTCATACTAGCAATTTGTTTAAGTATTTCTTGATTACTTAACATGCATGATGATTCTAAGCATAGTTATATCATCAATTTCATCATAACATTAAAACCCACTTATCTAAGTGTGTTAATTCATCAAATCCTTCAATTAATAGCATGTTATGTATGATTTTCACTTAGGGTTTCGTTCCTAAGCAAGTATACATCACTAATCTAGCCATAGCTTCTCTAATCCATGCCTAATTCATGATTAGGATGATTATCCAATTTTTACAACTTCAAGAATGTTAGAAATTCGACATACCTTACGATCCCCTTGACTTGGTGACCGTTTCTATGTGTTCAAATCCGAATTTGACCCTTGTTTGATCTTCCAATTTGAGGGTTTTGTTGAATTTTAGGGTTGAGCTCCATGGGAGCTTGCTCCTGCTCGATCTCAAACACACACTGTGTGTGTGTGTTTGTGTGTTTTGTTTCTTTTTAAATAACCTTTCTATTTATCCAACTTTAACCCCTCGTGTTTGGTTCGTTATTAAGTAGGCTACAACCTACAAATTTTAATAACAATACTCCTACTTATTAACTAGGTTAAACATTCCTAGTTAACTTAGTGGGTTCGGGGAATTTATAACTAAGCTTATTTTAAGTCCCGTTAGGTCGGGCCTTCTACTTTTATTTAATATTAGGTTTATTTATTTAAGTCCTAATATTTATCGGGTTAATTTTTTTTACCACTTACTGTATCTTACCCGTCTTTACTATTAACGTGGTTTGATTACCAAACCCGTTTTTGGGATGTTACATGTCTAATCCGCATATATATCACCATTGCCCTTGATTTTTTTGAATGTATATCTCTTAAATGTCAACATATACACGTGTGATTTAGTTTATAAATATTTTTCAATGCCGAGAACCTCGATCAGAGAGTAAAAAAGGCGTAAGGTTCGCAATGATGTAAAATTAAAATGGGATATACCGGGCTAGGATTCGAGTTATAGGAACAATGGCCAAACCAACCACCCAAGAATGGAATCCTCGAGCGAAAACACTTGACTACCTCCTAGAAGCAGCTTTTCTTGCCCCCAGATCTTTCTCCATCAATTAGGAATCTTAAATTGTAGCAATTTGTTGAGTTTTTTTTATATCTAATCCACATATATATCACCATTGCCCTTGATTTTCTTGACTGTATATCTCTTAAATGTCAACATATACATGTGTGATTTAGTTTATGAAGATTTTTCAATATCGAGAACCTCGATCAAAGAGTAAAAAAAAGGCGTCAGGTTCACAATGGTGTAAAATTAAAATGGGATAACCGGGCTAGGATTCGAGTTACAGGAACAAGGGCCAAACCAACCACACAAGAATGGAATCGTCGAGCGAAAACACTTGACAACCTTCTATAAGCAGCTTTTCTTGCCACCAGACCTTTCTCTATCAATTAGGAATTTGATGCCGTCACTAAACACATTCCTTAAATTCTAGCCATTTGTTGAGTGTTTTTTTGTGTCTAATCCGCATATATATCACCATTGCCCTTGATTTTCTTTATTGTATATATCTTAAATGTCAACATAAACACGTGTGATTTACTTTACGATGATTTTTTCATGCCGAGAACCTCGATCAGAGAGTAAAAAAGGCGTTAGGTTCACAATGGTGTAATATTAAAATGGGATATACCTGGCTAGGAATCGAGTTACAGGAACAACGGCCAAACCAACCACACAAGAATGGAATCGTCGAGCGAAAACACTTGACAACCTCCTAGATGCAGCTTTTCTTACCACCAGAACTTTCTCCATCAATTAGGAATCTGATGCCCTCACTAAACACATTCCTTAAATTGTAGCCATTTGTTGAGTGTTTTGTTTTTTTTTTGTGTCTAATCCACATATATATCACCATTGCCCTTGATTTTCTTGACTGTATATCTCTTAAATGTCAACATATACACGTGTGATTTAGTTTACGAAGATTCTTCAATGCCGAGAACCTCGATCAGTGACTAAAAAAGGCGTAATGTTCACAATGGTGTAAAATTTAAATGGGATATACCAGGCTAGGATTCGAGTTAAAGGAACAAGGGCCAAACCAACCACCCAAGAATTGAATCATCGAGCGAAAACACTTGACAACCTCCTAGAAGCAGCTTTTCTTGCCACCAGACCATTCTCCATCAATTAGGAATTTGATGCCGTCACTTAACACATTCCTTAAATTGTAGCCATTTGTTGAGTGTTTTTTTCGTGTCTAATCCGCATAAATATCACCGTTGCCCTTGATTTTCTTGACTGTATATCCCTTAAATGTCAACATATACACGTGTGATTTAGTTTACGAAGATTTTTCATCACCGAGAAACTCGATCAGAGAGTAAAAAAGGCGTAAGGTTCACAATGGTGTAAAATTAAAATGGGATATATCGGGCTAGGATTCGAGTTACAGAAACTAGGGTCAAACCAACCACCCAAGAATGGAATCGTCGAGCGAAAACACTTGACAACCTCATAGAAGCAGCTTTTCTTGCCACCAGACCTTTCTCCATCAGTTAGGAATCCGATGTCGTCACTAAACACATTCCTTAAAATGTAGCCATTTGTTGAGTGTTTTTTATTTGTGTCTAATCCGCATATATATATCACCATTGCCCTTGATTTTCTTTTCTGTATATCTCTTAAATGTCAACATATACACATGTGATTTGGTTTACGAAGATTTTTCCATGCCGAGAACCTCGATCATAGAGTAAAAAAGGCGTAAAGTTCACAATGGTGTAAAATAAAAATGGGATATACCGGGCTAGGATTCGAGTTACAGAAACAATGGCCAAACCAACCACCCAAGAATGGAATCGTCGAACAAAAACACTTGGCAACCTCCTTGAAACAGCTTTTCTTGCCACCAGAACTTTCTCCATCAATTAGGAATCTGATGCCGTTACTAAACACATTCCATAAATTGTAGCCATTTGTTGAGTGTTTTTTTTGTGTCTAATCCGCATATATAACACCATTGCCCTTGATTTTCTTGACTGTATATCTCTTAAATGTCAACATATACACGTGTGATTTAGTTTACAAAGATTTTTCAATGCCGAGAATCTCAATCAGAGAGTAAAAACGGCGTGAGGTTCACAATGGTGTAAAAATAAAATGGGATATACCGGGCTAGAATTCGAGTTATAGGAAAAAGGGACAAACCAACCACCGAAGAATGGAATCGTCGAGCCAAAACACTTAACAACCTCCTAGAAGCAGCTTTTCTTGCCACCGGATTTCTCCATCAATTAGGAATCTGATGCCGTCACTAAACACATTCCTTAAATTGTTGCCATTTGTTGAGTGTTTTTTTTGGTGCCTAATCCGCATATATATCACCATTTCCCTTGATTTTCTTGATTGTATATCTCTTAAATGTTAACATATACACGTGTGATTTAGTTTACGAAGATTTTTCAATGCCGAGAACCTCGATCAGAGAGTAAAAAAGACGTAAGGTTTACAATGGTGTAAAATTAAAATGGGATATACCGGGCTAGGATTCGAGTTACAGGAACAAGGGACAAACCAACCACCGAAGAATGGAATCGTCGAGCGAAAACACTTGACAACCTCCTAGAAGTAGCTTTTCTTGCCACCAGACCTTTCTCCATCAATTACGAATCTGATGCCGTCACAAAACACATTCCTTAAATTGTAGCCATTTGTTGAGTGTTTTTTTTTTGTGTCTAATCCGCATATATATCACCATTTCCCTTGATTTTCTTGACAGTATATCTCATAAATGTCAACATATACACGTGTGATTTAGTTTATGAAATTTTTCAATGCCGAGAACCTCGATCAGAGAGTAAAAAAGGCGTAAGGTTCACCATGGTGTAAAATTAAAATGAGATATACCGGGGCTAGGATTCGAGTTACAAGAACAAGGGCCAAACCAACCACCCAAGAATGGAATCGTCGAGCGAAAACACTTGACAACCTCCTAGAAGCAGCTTTTCTTGCCACCAGACTTTTCTCCAATCAAATAGGAATATGATGCCGTCACTAAACACAATCCTTAAATTGTAGCCATTTGTTGAGTGTGTTTTTTGTGTCTAATCCGCATATATATCACCATTGCCCTTGATTTGCTTGAGTGTATATCTCTTAAATGTCAACATATACACGTGTGATTTAGTTTACAAAGATTTTCCAATGCCGAGAACCTCGATCAGAGAGTAAAAAAGGTGTAAGGTTCACAATGGTATAAAATTATAATGGGATATACCGGGCTAGGATTCGAGTTACAGGAACAAAGGCCATACCAACCACCCAAGAATGGAATCGTCAAGCGAAAACGCTTGACAACCTCTTAGAAGCAGCTTTTCTTGCCACCAGACCTTTCTCCATCAATTAGGAATCTGATGCCGTCACTAAACACATTCCTTAAGTTGTAGCCATTTGTTGAGTGTTTTTTTGTTTATGTCTAATGTCACACCCTGACTTTTGCGAAAGCGTGATTATGGTGTGACTTCTTAATACCATTGCATACAATCATAACAACACTTTATGATTAAACCATTAGATGTTCATCCATAAATCAATTTTGAAAATATTACAACATAATTGTCTGAAACGTAGACTCCATATTTAAATTACAAACCACAACATGTTTTAAAGAGTTCACGAGGACTCGACAAAAGACCTTAAAATAAAAACCGAGTTTAGAACCATGTATCTCGTCCACTTCAAACTCCAAAGGTTTCCTTCTTTGGTCCGCATAGCTCTTTTGTCGATCACGAGACGCCTTGATGCGCTCTCGGATCTGTATAATCTTATATGTCGTCTCTTGAACCAATTCGGGACCAACAAGCTATCTTTCACCCGCATCTGCCCAGCATAATGGTGATCGACACTTGTGTCCGTAGAAGGCTTCAAATGGTGCAGCTTGAATGCTTGCATGGTAGCTGTTGTTATATGAGAACTCAACCAAAGGTAGATAAGTGCCCCAACTGCCACCCAAGTCCATTACGTAAGCTCGCAACATATCTTCTAGCGTTTGAATCGTTCGTTCGCTCTGTCCATCTGTCTGTTGGTGAAAAGCAGTACTCAGATTCAACTAAGAACCAAAGGATTCTTGGAAGGATTGCCAGATCCTTGAAACAAGTTTTCCGTCTCTATCAGAAATAATCGAGAGAGGCACTCCATGTCATGCAACTATCTCTCTAAGGTACAGCTCGGCTAGCTTACCTGTGTTATCTTTTTCTCTGATCACTAAAAAGTGTGCAGATTTTGTCAGACGATCTACGAATACCCAAACCGTGTCATGACCTCTGGGTGTCTTTGGTAACTTCGTTATAAAATCCATTGAAATTTGCTCCCATTTCCACATAGGTATTTCAGGTTGCTACAGAAGACCTGAAGGCTTTTGATATTCGGCCTTTACCTTGGCACAAGTCAAACATTTGCCAACATACGTTGCAACATCACATTTCAATCTCGGCCACCAGTAGAAATCCTTCAAGTCCTGGTACATCTTATCTGCTCCGGGATGGATCGAGTACCTTGATTTATGAGCTTCATCAAAAATCACCTCTCTAAGACCACCAAATGGGGGAACCCAAATTCGTTTCATGAAACACAACGTTCCTTCCTTATTGGGTACTAATTGTTTCTCCATCCCACAGAGATATTTGTCCTCAAGATTCTCCTTCTTAAGAGTTTCTCTCTGCGCAGCACGAATGCGCAATGAGAGGTTTGTCTGTATAATCATTTCCAAAGCCCTAACCCTTATGGGCTTGATTCTCTCCTTTCGACTTAAGGCGTCTGCTACGACATTCGCCTTCCCTGGGTGATACTTGATTTCACAATCATAATCGTTTAACAACTCAACCCATCGTCGATGTCTCATGTTAAGCTCCTTTTGATCGAATATATGCTGTAGGCTCTTGTGATCAGTAAAGATCGTGCACCGGGTGCCATACAAATAATGTCGCCAAATCTTTAATCCAAACACCACTGCGCCTAATTCCAAATCATGCGTAGTGTAATTTTTCTCGTTAACCTTCAACTGGCGCGAAGCATAAGCAAAGACCTTCTGTCACTGCATTAGTACACATCACAATCCCTGACGCGAGGCGTCACAATATACCACGAAGTCGTCGGTGCCTTCGGGTAAGGATAAAATAGGTGCATCGCAAAGCTTGTTCTTTAACAACTGAAATGCTTCTTCTTGCTTGTCTCCCCATTCGTACTTTTTATCCTTCTGAGTAACGGAGGTCAGCGGTTGAGCGATTTTCGAAAAATCCTCAATGAATCTGCGATAATATCCTGCCAAACCAAGAAATTGTCGAATCTCTGTTGTTGTCTTCGGAGTCTCCCAGTTCTTGATCGCCTCGATCTTGGTGGGATCCACATGGATTCCATCTTCGGTTACTACATGACCAAGGAACTGAACCTCGCGCAACCAGAACTCGCACTTTGAGAACTTTGCGTATAATTTCTCTTTCTTAAGCCGCTCTAAAATAGCTCTTAAATTTTGCTCATGCTCTTCCTTCGACCTTGAATAAATCAAAATATCGTCGATAAACACAATCACGAATTTATCGAGATATGGCTTGCAGACTCTATTCATCAAATCCATAAATACTGCTAGCGCGTTTGACAGACCGAACGGCATTACTAGGAACTCGTAGTGTCCATATCGAGCCCTAAAGGCAGTCTTTGGAATACTCTCTTCTTGAATTCTCAACTGGTGATACCCTGATCAAGGATCGATCTTGGAGTAAAAACTCGAACCTTGTAGTTGACCGAAAAGATCATCAATCCTCGGCAAAGGATACCGATTCTTGATGGTTAACTTGTTTAGCTCTCGGTAGTCGATACACATGCGAAAACTACCGTCTTTCTTCTTGACAAACAAAATTGGAGCTCCCCAAGGCGAGAAGCTTGGTCTGATAAATCCCTTGTCCAAAAGCTCCTGAAGTTGCATTGATAAGTCTTGCATCTCGAAAGGCGCAAGTCGATAAGGTGCCTTAGCTACAGGCGCAACGCCTGTAACTAAGTCAATGTGGAACTCGACTAGTCGCTGCGGCGGCAATCCTGGCAAGTCTTCGGGGAAGACTTCAGGATATTCCCTTACAAATGGGATATCTTCCAGCTTTGGCTCAGTGGCTTCTTTGTCAACAACGTGTGCCAAGAAGGCAACACATCCTTTCTGCAAACATCTTCGGGCTTTCAAACAACTGATGGTCCTTAAAGGCGTATCATGTTTCTCTCCATGCACTACAATCGTCTCTCCATTTGCCATCAGAATGGGAATGATCTTCTCATGACATACGATCTCTGCTCGGTTGTTCGACAACCAATCCATTCCGACTACCACGTCAAAGCTTCCCAACTCGACTGGCAGAAGATCAAGCGTAAACTCATGCTCCCCGAGTTCTATTACACAACCTCTAACGACTTCATTCGCTTCTACTAGCTTTCCGTTAGCTAGTTCTATCGAGTACGGAATATCTAGCTTACTAGCTACCAACCCAAGTATTTTCTTAAATTCTAAGGATACAAAACTATAATCGGCACCAGTATCAAACAGTACAGATGCAAAGTGTTGGTTGATAGGGAACATACCCGTGACTACGTTCGGATCTTGGCGAGTTTCCCTCACTTTAATTTTGAAAACCCTTCCCTGAGCTTGGTTGTTTCTCGGGCAATCACGCTTGAAATGCCCAACAGTTAAAGCAATCTGGTCCCCGACCATTTACATTTCCAATTCCACCCTGGTTGTTGTTTGCTCCATGGTTTCCACTACCAGCTTGGTTCCAAAAACCACCACGATTACCATTACCGCCATTTCCTCCTTGATTGCGGTTTCCATACCCAATTCCACCACGGTTACCGTTTCCATTCCCGTTGCAATTACCTCTCAGACCACCATTACCACGACCGACACCATACCAGCATGTCTCTTTGGCATGACCAAACTTTCTATACGTCTCACACTTTCCGGCTCGACATCGTCCAGTGTGATTCAACTGACACGCATCGCATTTGGGCATGGTGCCCATATACCCTTTTCCTTTGTTTTCAACACCAGTCTTGACCTCGGCTTGTGCGTTTGCCTCTTTCTTCTTGTTAGCACTGCTGGTACCCTTCTTAAAATTTGAGAACTTCCTTTTGTTCTCACTTGATGACTCAACGTGAGTCTCCTTCTTCTTTTGGTCAGAAATCGAGAACTTGTTCAACCTCATCGCTTCTTCAGTTAGTGCCACACTCAGATCAATAGCCTCAGTGATCGTTGAAGGCTTTGACGTCATCACCATGCTCATGATTTGGGGTGCCAATCCCCAAATAAAACACTCAATGCGCTTGAATTCCGGATCAACCATGTAAGGAACGACGCGAGATAGGTCGTGAAATCTCTGCACGTATTGGGCAATCTTCGGACCATCCATCTTGAGATTCCAGAATTCAATTTCCAATTTCTGTATCTCGGCCCTTGAACAGTATTTCTTGCGCATGAGTTCCTTCATTTCATCCCATGTCATAGCATATGCAGCCTCTTCTCCCAGAGTCTGAACTTGGATATTCCACCATGATAGCGCTCCGTCTAAGAACAATTCAGAGATGTAGGTGACCTGGTGCTCCGGCGCATACTTGCTCATTCTTAGCACATAATCAGTTTTCTCCATCTATCTAACAAAAGCTACAGCACCCCCGGTGCCGTCAAAATTCAGAGGTTTGCAGTCAAGGAACTGCCTATAGGTACAGCCTGTACAAGCAACATCATTCACAGAAAGCATTAGCAAACGTACATGGAATGTCTAAACGTAACATAATGTGTCCTTTAGTAAACATTACCAAGAGGTGGGTTACTTCGTGAGGTACCTCCGCTGTGTTTAGAGCGCAAGGCCTCGTGTTGTGCTATTGCTTTTGAAATCCGTTCTTGTAGCTCAGCCTCTGTTGTAGGCAGCTAGTTGTCTCTTCGAGGAGGCATCTTCTAAAACAAGATTGTATAGGTCAGGTCTTATGCATATAAGTATGTAGTACGTGAATGTAATAACATTTATCAACACAAGCAAACACATAACATCACATTCATATCACCAATGTATGATTCAACAATGTATATAATGAGAATATTGCAATTGAGCTTGTATAAATCATCGACCACAAATACAGTTACATGTTCTACAAATGTATCATATCACATCAAAGCAGGGTCATACCACCCTTGTCCAAAATGTCTATCAATCTACAACATTCATAAAATCAAAATGCGGTCTTCAAAAGGTTTCGTAAGCTAAGCTCAATAGCGACACTCTCATCCAAATAAGCTACCTGCATAAAACCAAAAACCGGCTATGCTGATGGTGGAGGAGGAGGAGGGGGAGGAATGAAAGTAAACTGCGCACATGCGTTAACTCCTCCTCAAGAGCATGAACGCGACGCAACGGATAACTAATCTACTGTTCCATGGTAAGAAATCGAACGTCAAAATCTGGATAAGGCAGAAGAGGAGCAGGTGGAGTCGCAAAAGGTGACTGACATGAACAAGGTGGAGGACGTAGAGTCCTCTCAAGCTCCATGACTCTATGACACAAGATCTCCTACTGAAGCTGCAATGACAGGAGTAAGTCAACCCTCGTGTAACCAATAAAGTGGGAGGGATGGTATGGATCAGAAATTGGCATACTGTTCGGTGGAAACCATATGAGTGGCTCGCCTGACGGTGCCGAAGCAAAATGAGTAGCAGGTGTATACTTTGGCATGTAAGGAAATGCGGCTGACACGTGTGGAACATGGCCAGGCTGCTGGCTGGATGGGCCTTCCTCTGGACGGGGTGGAGGGATATCCTATAAGAATGTGATCGGTAGGTCAGTGCGGTGAACATCGGATATAATCGGGTCAAATAGGGCAACATCAACAGGTGCATGTATGTGAGGGGGAGTAACAGGCTCAACAAAAGGGGGAATATCATCATCTTCCTCTATCCACCCATTGCTAGTGAATGCGTATCTGGGGTCTATCTGATCAGCAAATGTAGCATGGTCAGCGGGTGCAGGGATCGGATCGGGTACATGTGGTGCAACAATAGGTATGCCAACAGGTACAAGATCATGGTTAGGCAGGGGATCAGGAGCAGGTATAGGCTCAGGAGCAAGTGCCTGCTCAGGATCAGCATGTGCATCCATAGGCTGATCGCTAGGGGAAAAGTCAATCTCATGTCCATGCTCAACGTCATGATCAAATTCGTGTGGAATAACAGGTGCAACAGACAGGGCCGTGTCAGAATCAGAATCAGTAGGGTAACACTGCAATCCCAATGCATGCAAAGTGGTGGATGACACAGACTCAAAAGAATCTGGAGCAGAATGATCAGATGAAACCTCAACGATAGGTATCTCAACGAGTGGAACAACAATGGCATCATCAGCTGGAACTCCATCTCCCTGAGCAGCATCAGGGGGACCATCAATGAAAAGATCGACATCATTATCTGACAGCTCATCAAAAGGAAAATCCTCGAGAGGAAAACCGCAAGAGGAAAAGGGGTGAGTATCGGAACCACAACATGCTCATCATCGGGATGTCCGAGGATGAGATGGTCCTAGTCAGGAATAGGAACAAGAAAGGGATCCTCGTCGGGTAAAGCATCAGCATGCGGTACATCGTCACCAAAGTCAGGTAATGCAATAGGCTGGAAATCATCATCATCGTCTCTCTCAGTGTCGGAGGTAAAAATCTCAGGGTCTGGGACAATCTCATCGTCCGAAACAATGGCCATGTGGTCGACAGTATCTGACAGTCCACTCTCAGATGAGGACATAGTGTCTATAACAAAACAATCACAACATATGCACATATATCAACAATCATTATTAAGCATGTAAGTAATAACAATGTAAGCACGTATTCATCCTAGTCTTCGCAGACTATCCCACCCAGCCTCTCAGACTGAACTACTTAGTCTCTCAGACTAAACTCCCCAGTCTCTCAGATTGTCCCAACTAGTCTCTCAAACTAACTACCCAGTCTCTCAGACTGAATTACCCAGTCTCTCAGACTGAACTACAAACGAATTCTTTGAAATGTGATTTGTGTCCTTTATTTGTAAAAATGTTTGTTTCCTGGATCTGGGCGTTTCGTGTATGCAATGAAAATATGTTGTGAAAACATTTTCGTGAGAGCCCTAATGATCGTAGTCTAGACTCGAGAAAGAATCCTATTTCGCTACGATCGAAGCTCTGATACCAAGCTGTCACACCCTGACTTTTGCGGAAGTGTGATTATGGTGTGACTTCTTAATACCATTGCATACAATCATAACAACACTGTATGATTAAACCATTAGATGTTCATCCATAAATCAAGTTTGAAAATATTACAACATAATTGTCTGAAACGTAGACTCCATATTTAAATTACAAACCACAACATGTTTAAAGAGTTCACGAGGACTCGACAAAAGACCTTAAAATAAAAACCGAGTTTAGAACCATGTATCTCGTCCAGGATTAAGATACATCTCCTAAACCCTAATGACTTCGAATGACATCTTTTTACTCATAACGCAGCTTGGGACATGCAAACACCAGGCTAGATCCACTTAATTTCCTGAAATACATGTAATTTGAAAACATCAACAAAAGTTGAGCGAGTTCATGTGTTTGTGTATATGTATAAAACCTTTTTGAATAGTGTATGTATGTATGTTTGTAAATCCCGGTAGGAAAGCAAACAAGGAAACAAATCACCAATGGTTTGCAAGGCCACTGGTATGTGTGACGGCATAGGAAGGCTCAAACCTAGCAAATTTGTACCGGGCTTCCGGATGTAAGACATAGTCACCTCATGGGCCACCCTGGTCCTCATGGGTGTGGGCTCGCTACACCCAAATAGATCTATCACTCATGCCCCTCGGTCCTTATACTAGGATTAATGGTCTCAAGTGTGCGCCTACCCATTCACATGATCTACTGTACTTTCCTAGGCTAACCATACCAATTGTAATTGTATGTAATCATTTTGTAACATGTATTTCACCCCCGAAGTTAATAAACAAAACAATTTAAAGAAAAGGGGGACATGAACTCACTGTCTTGCGTCTTCGATAAGCGTAACTCAAGTTCCTTCAGCAAACACGACTATCTACAATGTACTAAGGTCTATTAGACGGACGGGTCGTGCCTTGTCATAGTATTAATGTTTTTGAGTTACGTTTCTTTTATGTTTTTGATATTATTCCAAGTTATAATTTTAACTTAAATTATATTTATTACTTTTTGGAATAATCGTTGAACAATGTTTTGTAACAATACTTCTCAAGTATTTATACTTGTGCTTCCTTCCCAAGGATGGGTATATTTGTATTTATATATTTTGGTCATGTATCGGTGTCGTATTCCAGTGTGTATTTATACGTACGAGAGTACGTACCTTTTTGTAATTGTTAAGTATTCTTATACTTAATTTTGTGTTAAACTTTCCGGAATGTTATTTCTAATAAAAGTCCACTAATATATATATTTCCCAAAATATATATATTTAGTAATTATTACTTAGAAAAATTATTTATAAATTTTCCTTTTGGCAAAAATATTTGTAGTTCCAAATTAATATATTTTCAAGTCTAAATTTAGAAAATACATATATAAACTTATTTTATTCCAAAAATAATGTATTTCAAGTTTATCCAGGAAAATATATATTTTTCCCAAAAATATTATATTTCCTAGTAATTTCCACGAAAACATATAAATTTTTAATCGCAAAAAATTATATATTTCCGTTTTGTCAAGGTATGATATAACTTCGTTATATTCATAAAAATCATATTTTCATTTCTTTGTGTCCAAAATATCATTTACCAAAAATATATTTATAAATGTATTTTTCGGAAATTTTGTAAGTTACATTCTTTCGTTCGGTTTCACAATATTATGTGTAACGTGTGTATTTGTTCCTTCAGATTTTTGGTAATATTTTGGATTGTAATTTCTTGGTATTTTAATGTGTTATATTATTTCAAGTCCTAAATAATATAACTAATACACAAAGTATACAAATAATCACACATGTGTGTCTTTTAAATATCCTTCAACTACATATTTAGTCATTTTTATTTATAAAAACCAACCTCCAATATTTGTATTTTTGTGACAAAAATTAAGGCAAGGTTTATATGGAAACTCATGGTTAAAATATACTTGTAAATATTTGTTTGAAAATATTTTTCTAAGTGTTTACATTTTTAGAAAATTTTGCCATAGTTTCCCCTAAAATGGAGGTTCCCATGCTTTCAAAGCATATCATTTTCTTTTAAAATCATCACAAACAATCAACAACTCAATCAACACTTACCAAGTGCCAAAATCATGCAATTTACACAACAACATGAACTTGAACTTTTATGAAAACTTGTAGTAACTTACTAGTGTGTTTAGTAAGCTTAGTTACCCTTTAAAGTGTGGTTATTTATTTGTAAATCCCTTTCTTACAAGATTTAGTCTTTTACAACTTGCAAGATGATTTTTCTAAAAATCATTCTTTTGAATTTTTCTTGTTAACAATGTATTTTTATACGTGTTTCACCACTAAAAACATGGTTAGTTTCTTTAAAATCCATGATTATGTAAATCTTGTGATTTAACTTAGTTTCTTGAGAAAACTAGTTTTGAAATCATCCAAGTTTATGACTAGTAACATGTTACATACTTCATCATTCGCAAAATCATTTTCATTTTCAAGTTCATGAGAAACATAAAGTATGATCATCTTGGTTTTTCACAAGATCATCACCTCAACTTGCTAGATCATGTGTTTAATCACAATCTAGTAAGTTTCATATGATGTCTAACATCATAAAGACAAGAAAATAACAATCAAGTATCATATATACACTAAATCAACATTGATTCTTATGTTATTACGCTTTATGTTAGAGATTATCAGAGCCTTACTACTAGCACAAGGGATTATAAGAGCCTTACTACTAGCACAAGGCTAGGGATGAAACTCAAGAAAATGAAGATGATAAACTAGGTGGTTAATAGCAAATGGTGAAGGTCCTTCAATCTCCAAATCCACCAAGCTTCCTTATCTTGCTTCTAACACCTTGTGATGAGTATGGAATGGATGAAAGTGAGATGAAGATGATGGATGTATGGTGGTTAGGGGTCGGCCAAGAATGGAGGAGGAGAGGGAGAGATGGAGTGTGTTTTGTGTGTGAGAGATAATGAAAGTCTTGTTACTTCATGTTCTTCTTATATCCATGTTTAGGTGTTAACCATATTGTAATATGTTTCTAAAGTACAAGGCAAATCTAATAAACAATTGCCACAAAATCCATGGGTGGGTCCACCCATGGTAACTGTAAGAATGAGGGGGGGGGGGTATGGTTGTATT
Source organism: Helianthus tuberosus (assembly GCA_030545235.1). Classification (NCBI taxonomy): domain Eukaryota; kingdom Viridiplantae; phylum Streptophyta; class Magnoliopsida; order Asterales; family Asteraceae; genus Helianthus; species Helianthus tuberosus. Next base: position 39,476,066 of record CM060387.1, on the reverse strand, counting down.
GTGATGGATAGTTAGGAGAATTAGTTAGATTCTAAGTATAATAGTTAGGTGTTTAGTTGTTAGTGTGTTAGGGTGTTCGGGGATCATAACGAGCTTGGAAACATTAAAACAATGCTTCTAGTGTAATTTTGATGTTTCGGGTAGTGTCCGGTTGTTCGGTTAGATACCGGTTCGTTAAAGTGCTAAACTATACCGTTTAGTGTTCTTTATGTACCCTTTTGTGACACTTTTAATTCCCGACACTTAGGAAAGCATTCAGGACCATTTAGTCATATTTTTGCATGATACTAGCTTGTTAAAATGCTGGTTCTTGCTGAATTATGCTGAATTCAGCACTTTGGGTGAGTTTTAAGCATTTCCTAGCACTTAAACTATCACTTAGGAATGCAGTTTTGTGGTCCTTACTTCCCTACACACCATACTAGTGTATTACTTAGTCTCTGGCCCATACTGGGTCTTAAAACACTGTCTATCTATGTGCTGAGTTCTGTCAGCATATTTCTGAGTTATCCGCTAACTGTGCTAACTGTGCTTTGTGCATCATTTATGTCAATATGGTTTGCATGTAATAATGATGTGACATTATGAGATATGTGACGCACATGTAAGTAGGATGCAGTAGTCAGAAGGTAGTTAATTGTAATTAAGTAGACCTTTCTCCATCAATAAGGAATCTGATGCCGTCACTAAACACATTCCTTAAATTGTAGCCATTTGTTGAGTGTTTTTTTGGTATCTAATCCGCATATATATCACCATTGCCCTTGATTTTCTTGACTGTATATCTCTTAAATGTCAACATATACACGTGTGATTTGGTTTACGAAGATTTTTCAACGCCAGGAACCTCGAACAGAGAGTAAAAAAGGCGTAAGGTTCACAATGGTGTAAAATTAAAATGGGATATACCGGGCTAGGATTCGAGTTACAGGAACAAGGGCCAAACCAACCACCCAAGAATGGAATCGTCGAGCGAAAACACTTGACAACCTCCTAGAAGCAGTTTTTCTTGCCACCAGACCTTTCTCCATCAATTAGGAATCCGATACTGTCACTAAAAACATTCCTTAGATTGTAGCCATTTGTTGAGTGTTTTTTTTGGTGTCTAATCCGCATATATATCACCATTGCCCTTGATTTTCTTGACTGTATATATCTTAAATGTCAACATATACATGTGTGATTTAGTTTACGAGGATTTTTCAATACCGAGAACCTCTATCAGAGAGTAAAAAGGGCGTAAGGTTCACAATGATGTAAAATTAAAATGGGATATACCAGGCTAGGATTCGAGTTACAGGAACAAGGGCCAAACCAAGCACCCAAGAATGGAATCGTCTAGTGAAGACACTTGGCAACCTCCTAGAAGCAGCTTTTCTTACCACCAGACCTTTCTCCATCAATTAGGAATTAGGAATCTGATGCCGTCACTAAACGCATTCCTTAAATTGTAGCCATTTGTTGAGTGTTGTTTTTGTTTCTAATCCTCATATATATCACCATTGACCTTGATTTTCTTGACTGTATATCTCTTAAATGTCAACATATACACATGTGATTTAGTTTACGAAGATTTTTCAATGCCAAGAACCTCGATCAGAGAGTAAAAAAGGCGTAAGGTTCACAATGGTGTAAAATTAAAATGGGATACACCGGGCTAGGATTCGAGTTTCAGGAACAAGGGCCAAACCAACCACCCAAGAATAGAATCGTCGAGCGAAAACACTTGACAACCTCTTAGAAGCAACTTTTCTTGCCACCAGACCTTTCTCCATCAATTAGAAATCTGATGCCGTCACTAAACACATTCCTTAAATTGTAGCCATTTGTTGAGTGTTTTTTTTTTTGTGTCTAATCTACATATATATCACCATTGCCCTTGATTTTCTTGACTGTATAACTCTTAAATGTCAACATATACACGTGTGATTTAGTTTACGAGGATTTTTCAATGCCGAGAACCTCGATCAGAGAGTAAAAAAGGCGTAAGGTTCACAATGGTGTAAAATTAAAATGTGATACACCGGGCTAGTATTCGAGTTACAGGAACAAGGGCCAAACCAACCACCCAAGAATGAAATCATCGAGCAAAAACACTTACCAACCTCCTAGAAGCAGCTTTTCTTGCCACCAAACCTTTCTCCATCAATGAGAAATCTGATGCCGCCACTAAACGCATTCCTTTAATTGTAGCCATTTGTTGAGTGTTTTTTTTTGGTGTCTAATCCGCATATATATCACCATTGCCCTTGATTTTCTTGACTGTATATCTCTTAAATGTCAACATATACACTTGTGATATAAATTACGAAGATTTTTCAATGCCGAGAACCTGGATCAGAGAGTAAAAAAGGCCTAAGGTTCACAACGGTGTAAACTTAAAATGGGATATACCAGGCTAGGATTCGAGTTACAATAAAAAGGACCAAACCAACAACCCAAGAATGCAATCGTCGAGCGAAAACACTTGACAACCTACTAGAAGCAGCTTTTCTTGCCACCACACCTTTCTCCATCAATTTGGAATCTGATGCCGTCACTAAACATATTCCTTAAAGTGTAGCCATTTGTTGAGTGTTTTTTTTGGTGTCTAATACGCATATATATCACCATTGCCCTTGATTTTCTTGAATGTATATCTCTTAAATGTAAACATATACACGTGTGATTTAGTTTATGAAGATTTTTCAATGCCGAGAACCTCAATCAGAGAGTAAAAAAGGCGTAAGGTTCACAATGGTGTAAAATTAAAATGGGATATAACGGGCTAGGATTCAAGTTACAAGAACAAGGGCTAAACCAACCACCCAAGAATGGAATCGTCGAGCGAAAACACTTGACAACCTCCTAGAAGTAGCTTTTTTTGCCACCAGACCTTTCTCCATCAATTAGGAATCTGATGCCGTCACTAAACACATTGCTTAAATTGTAGCCATTTCTTGAGTGTTTTTTTTGGTGTCTAATCCGCATATATATCACCATTGCCCTTGATTTTCTTGACTGTATATCTCTTAAATGTCAACATATAAACGTGTGATTTAGTTTACGATGATTTTTCAATGCTGAGAACCTCGATCAGAGAGTAAAAAAGGCGTAAGGTTCACAATGGTGTAAAATTAAAATGGGATATAACGGGCTAGGATTCGAGTTACATGAACAAGGGCCAAACCAGCCACCCAAGAATGGATTCTTCGAGCAAAAACACTTGACAACCTCCTAGAAGTAGCTTTTCTTGCCACCAGACATTTCTCCATCAATTAGGAATCTGATGTCGTCACTAAACGCATTCCTTAAATTGTAGCCATTTGTTGAGTGTTTTTTTTTTGTGTCTAATCCGCATATATATCACCATTGACCTTGATTTTCTTGACTGTATATCTCTTAAGTGTCAACATATACACGTGTGATTTAGTTTATAAAGATTTTTCAAAGCCGAGAACCTCGATCAGAGAGTAAAAAAGGCCTAAGGTTCACAATGGTGTAAACTTAAAATGGGATATACCAGGCTAGGATTCGAGTTACAGGAACAAGGGCCAAACCAACAACCCAAGAATGGAATCGTCGAGCAAAAACACTTGACAACTTTCTAGAAGCAGCTTTTCTTGTCACCAGACCCTTCCCCATCAATTTGGAATCTGATGCCGTCACTAAACATATTCCTTAAATTGTAGCCATTTGTTGAGTGTTTTTTTTGGTGTCTAGTCCGCATATATATCACCATTGCCCTTGATTTTCTTGACTATATATCTCTTAAATGTGAACATATACATGTGTGATTTAGTTTACGATTTTTCAATTCCGAGAACCTCTATCAGAGAGTAAAAAATGCGTAAGGTTCACAATGGTGTAACAATAAAATAGGATATACCGGGCTAGGATTTGAGTTACAGGAACAACGGCCAAACCACCCTCCCAAGAATGGAATCATCGAGCGAAAACACTTGGCAACCTCCTAGAAGCAGCTTTTTTTGCCACCAAACCTTTCTCAATCAATTAGGAATCTGATGCAGTCACTAAACACATTCTTTAAATTGTAGCCATTTGTTGAGTGTTTTTTTTTGTGTCTAATACTCATATATACCACCTTTGCCCTTGATTTTTTTGAATGTATATCTGTTAAATGCAAACATATACACGTGTGATTTAGTTTACGAAGATTTTTCAATGTCGAGAACCTCGATCAGAGAGTAAAAAAGGCGTAAGGTTCACAATGGTGTAAAATTAAAATGGGATATACCCGGCTAGGATTCGAGTTACAGGAGCAAGGGCCAAACCAACCACCCAAGAATGGAATTGTCGAGCGAAAATACTTGAGAAACTCTTAGAAGTAGCTTTTCTTGCCACCAGACCTTTCTCTATCAATTAGGAATCTGATGCCGTCACTAAACAGATTCCTTAAATTGTAGCCATTTGTTGAGTGTTTTTTTTGTGTTTAATTCGCATATATATCACCATTGCCCTTGATTTTCTTGACAGTATATCTCTTAAATGTAAACATATACACGTGTGATTTAGTTTACGAAGATTTTTCAATGCCGACAACCTCGATCAGAGAGTAAAAAGGCGTAAGGTTCACAATGGTGTAAAATTAAAATGGGATATACCGGGATAGAATTCGAGTTACAGGAACAAGGGCCAAACCAACCACCCAAGAATGGAATCGTCGAGTGAAGAAACTTGATAACCTCCTAGAAGCAGTTTTTCTTGCCACCAGACCATTCTCAATCAATTAGGAATTAGGAATCTGATGCCGTCGCTAAACGCATTCATTAAATTGTAGCCATTTGTTGTGTGTTTTTTTGTGTCTAATCCGCATATATATCACCATTGCCCTTAATATTCTTGACTGTATATCTCTTAAATGTCAACATATACACGTGTGATTTAGTTTACGAATATTTTTCAATGTCGAGAACCTCGATCAGAGAGTAAAAAAGGCGTAAGATTCACAATGGTGTAAAATTAAAATGGGATATACCCGGCTAGGATTCGAGTTACAGGAACAAGGGCCAAACCAACCACCCAAGAATGGAATTGTCAAGCGAAAACACTTGACAACCTCCTAAAAGCAGCTTTTCTTTCCACCAGACCTTTCTCCATCAATTAGGAATCTGATGCTGTCACTAAACGCATTTCTTAAATTGTAGCTATTTGTTGAGTGTTTTTTTGGGTGTCTAATCCGCATATATATCACCATTGCCCTTCATTTTCTTAACTGTATATCTCTTCAATGTCAACATATACACTTGTGATTTAGTTTACGAAGATTTTTCAATGCCGAGAACCTCGATCAGAGAGTAAAAAAGGCCTAAGGTTCACAATGGTGTAAACTTAAAATGGGATATAACATGCTAGGATTCGAGTTACAGGAACAAGGGCCAAACCAACAACCCAAGAATGGAATCGTCGAGCGAAAACACTTGACAACCTCCTAAAAGCATCTTTTCTTGCCACCAGACCTTTCTCCATCAATTTGGAATCTGATGCCGTCACTAAACATATTCCTTAAATTGTAGCCATTTGTTGAGTGTTTTTTTATTGTCTAATCCGCTTATATATCACCATTGCCCTTGATTTTCTTGACTCTATATCTCTTAAATGTCAACATATACACGTGTGATTTAGTTTACGAGGATTTTTCAATGCCGAGAACCTCGATCAGAGAGTAAAAATCCGTAAGGTTCACAATGGTGTAAAATTAAAATGGGATATACCGGGCTAGGATTTGTGTTAGAGGAACAAGGGCCAAACCAACCTCCCAAGAATGGAATCGTCGAGCGAAAACACTTGACAACCTCCTAGAAGCAGCTTTTCTTGCCACCAGACCTTTCTCCATCAACTAGGAATCTGATGCAGTCACTAAACACATTCCTTAAATTGTAGCCATTTGTTGAGGGTTTTTTTTTGGTGGCCAATACGCATATATATCACCATTGCCCTTGATTTTCTTGAATGTATATCTCTTGAATGTAAACATATACACGTGTGATTTAGTTTACGAAGATTTTTCAATGTCGAGAACCTCGATCAGAGAGTAAAAAAGGCGTAAGGTTCACAATGGTGTAAAATTAAAATGGGATATACCCGGCTAGGATTCGAGTTACAGGAACAAGGGCCAAACCAACCACCCAACAATGGAATCGTCGAGCGAAAACACTTGAGAACCTCCTAGAAGCAGATTTTCTTGCCACCAGACCTTTCTCCATCAATTAGGAATCTGATGCCGTCACTAAACACATTCCTTAAATTGTAGCCATTTGTTCAGTGTTTTTTTTTTTGTGTTTAATCCGCATATCTATCACCATTGCCCTTGATTTTCTTGACAGTATATCTCTTAAATGTAAGCATATACACGTGTGATTTAGTTTACGAAGATTTTTCAATGCCGAGAACCTCGATCAGAGAGTAAAAAGGCGTAAGGTTCACAATGGTGTAAAATTAAAATGGGATATACCGGGCTAGGATTTGAGTTACAGGAACAAGGTTCAAACCAACCACCCAAGAATGGAATCGTCGAGTGAAGAAACTTGACAACCTCCTAGAAGCAGTTTTTCTTGCCACCAGACCTTTCTCCATCAATTAGGAATTATGAATCTGATGCTGTCACTAAATGCATTACTTAAATTGTAGCCATTTGTTGTGTGTTTTTTTGTGTCTAAGCCGCATATATATCACCATTGCCCTTGATTTTCTTGGGTGTATATCTCTTAAATGTCAACATATACACGTGTGATTTAGTTTACGAAGATTTTTCAATGCCAATAACCCCGATCAGAGAGTAAAAAAGGCTTAAGGTTCACAATGGTGTAAAATTAAAATGGGATATACCCGGCTAGGATTCGAGTTACAGGAACAAGGGCCAAACCAACCACCCAAGAATGGAATTGCCAAGCGAAAACACTTGACAACCTCCTAGAAGCAGCTTTTCTTGCCACCAGTCCTTTCTCCATCAATTAGGAATCCGATGCCGTCACTAAACGCATTCCTTAAATTGTAGCTATTTGTTGAGTGCTTTTTTTGGTGTCTAATCCGCATATATATAACCATTCCCCTTGATTTTCTTGACTGTATATCTATTAAATGTCAACATATACACGTGTGATTTAGTTTACGAAGATTTTTCAATGCCGAGAACCTCGATCAGAGAGTAAAACAGTTGTAAGGTTCACAATGTTATAAAATTAAAGAGGAATATACCGTGCTAGGATTCGAGTTACAGGAACAAGGGTTAAACCAACCACCCAAGAATGGAATCGTCGAGCGAAAACACTTGACAACCTCCTAGAAGCAGCTTTTCTTGCCACCAGACCTTTCTGCATCAATTAGGAATCTGATGCCGACACTAAACATATTCCTTAAATTGTAGCTATTTGTTGAGTGTTTTTTTGGTGTCTAATCCGCATATATATCACCATTTCCCTTGATTTTCTTGACTGTATATCTATTAAAATGGGATATACCAGGCTAGGATTCGGGTTACAGGAACAAGGGCCAAACCAACAACCCAAGAATGGAATCGTCGAGCGAAAACACTTGACAACCTCCTCGAAGCAGCTTTTCTTGCCACCAGACCTTTCTCCATCAATTTTGAATCTAATGCCGTCACTAAACATATTGCTTAAATTGTAGCCATTTGTTGAGTGTTTTTTTAGTGTCAAATCCGCATATATATCACCATTGCCCTTGATTTTCTTGACTGTATATCTCTTAAATGTCAACATATACACGTGTGATTTAAGTACAAGGATTTTTCAATGCCGAGAACCTCGATCAGAGAGTAAAAAAAGCGTAAGGTTCACAATGGTGTAAAATTAAAATGGGATATACCGGGCTAGGATTTGAGTTACAGGAACAAGGGACAAACCAACCTCCCGAGAATGGAATCGTCAAGCGAAAACACTTGACAACCTCCTAGAAGCAGCTTTTCTTGCCACCAGACCTTTCTCCATCAATTCGGAATCTGATGCAGTCACTAAACACATTCCTTAAATTGTAGCCATTTGTTGAGTGTTTTTTTGGTGTCTAGTATGCATATATATCGCCATTGCCCTTAATTTTCTTGAATATATATCTCTTAAATATCAACATATACACGTGTAATTTAGTTTATGAACATTTTTCAATGCCGAGAACCACGATCAGAGAGTAAAAAAGGCGTAAGGTTCACAATGGGGTAAAATTAAAATGGGATATACCCGGCTAGGATTCGAGTTACAGGAACAAGGGCCAAACCAACAACCCAAGAATGGAATCGTCGAGCGAAAACACTTGACCACCTCCTCGATGCAGCTTTTCTTGCCACCATACCTTTCTCCATCAATTTAGAATCTGATGCCGTCACTAAACATATTCCTTAAATTGTAGCCATTTGTTGAGTGTATTTTTAGTGTCTAATCCGCATATATATCACCATTGCCCTTGATTTTCTTGACTGTATATCTCTTAAATGTCAACATATACACGTGTGATTTAGTTTACGAGGATTTTTCAATGCCGAGAACCTCGATCAGAAAGTAAAAAATGCGTAAGGTTCACAATGGTGTAAAATTAAAATCGGATATACCGGGCTAGGATTTGAGTTACAGGAACAAGGGCCAAACCAACCTCCCAAGAAAGGAATCGTCGAGCGAAAACACTTGACAACCTCCTAGAACCAACTTTTCGTTCCACCAGACCTTTCTCCATCAATTAGGAATCTGATGCAGTCACTAAACACATTCCTTAAATTGTAGCCATTTGTGGAGTGTTTTTTTTGGTGTCTAATACGCATATATATCGCCATTGCCCTTAATTTTCTTGAATGTATATCTCTTAAATGTCAACATATACACTTGAATGTATATCTCTTAAAAGTACAAAAGGCGTAAGGTTGACAATGGGGTAAAATTAAAATGGGATATACCCGGCTAGGAATCGAGTTACAGGAAAAAGGTCCAAACCAACCACCCAAGAATGGAATCATCGAGCGGAAATACTTGACAACCTCCTAAAAGCAGCTTTTCTTGCCACCAGACCTTCTCCATCAATAAGGAATCTGATCCCGTCACTAACACATTCCTTAAATTGTAGCTATTTGTTGAGTGTTTTTTTTTTGTGTTTAATCCGCATATATATCACCATTGCCCTTGATTTTCTTGACTGTATATCTCTTAAATGTAAACATATACACGTGTGATTTAGTTTACGAAGATTTTTCAATGTCGAGAACCTCGATCAGAGAGTAAAAAAGGCGTAAGGTTCACAATGGGGTAAAATTAAAATGGGATATACCCGGCTAGGATTGGAGTTACAGGAACAAGGACCAAACCAACCACCCAAGAATGGAATCATCGAGTGAAAATACTTGACAACCTCCTAGAAGCAGCTTTTCTTGCCACCAGACCTTTCTCCATCAAGTAGGAATCTGATGCCGTCACTAAACACATTCCTTAAATTGTAGCCATTTGTTGAGTGTTTTTTTTTGTGCTTAATCCGCATATATATCACCAGTGCCCTTGATTTTCTTGACTGTATATCTCTTAAATGTAAACATATACTCGTGTGATTTAGTTTACGAAGAGTTTTCAATGCCGAGAACCTCGATCAGAGATTAAAAAGGCGTAAGGTTCACAATGGTGTAAAATTAAAATGCGATATACCGGGCTAGGATTCGAGTTACAGGAACAAGGGCCAAACCAACCTCTCAAGAATGGAATCGTCGAGTGAAGAAACTTGACAACTTCCTAGAAGCAGCTTTTCTTTCCACCAGACCTTTCTCCATCAATTAGGAATTAGGAATCTGATGCCGTCACTAAATGCATTCCTTAAATTGTAGCCATTTTTTAGTGTTTTTTTTGTGTCTAATCCGCATATATATCATCATTGCCCTTGATTTTCTTGAGTGTATATCTCTTAAATGTCAACATATACACGTGTGATTTAGTTTTCGAAGATTTTTCAATGCCATGAACCTCGATCAGAGAGTAAAAAAGGCGTAAGGTTCACAATGGTGTAAAATTAAAATGGGATATACCGGGCTAGGATTCGAGTTACAGGAACAAGGGCCAAACCAACCACCCAAGAATGGAATTGTCAAGCGAAAACACTTGACCACCTCCTAGAAGCAGCTTTTCTTGCCACCAGATCTTTCTCCATCAATTAGGAATCTGATGCCGTCACTAAACACATTCCTTAAATTGTAGTTATATGTTGAGTGTTTTTTTTGGTGTCTAATCCGCATATATATATATATATATATATATATATATATATATATATATATATATATCACCATTGCCCTTGATTTTCTTGCCTGTATATCTCTTAAGTGTAAACATATACACGTGTGATTTAGTTTACGAGGATTTTTCAATGCCGAGAACCTCGATCAGGGAGTAAAAAAGGCGTAAGGTTCACAATGGTGTAAAATTAAAATGGGATATACCGGGCTAGGATTCGAGTTACAGGAACAAGGCCCAAACCAACCACCCAAGATTGGAATCGTCGAGCAAAAACACTTGACAACCTCCTAGAAGCAGCTTTTCTTGCCACCAGACCTTTCTCCATCAATTAGGAATCTAATGCCGTCACTAAACGCATTCCTTAAATTGTAGTCATTTGTTGAGTGTTTTTTTTTTGTGTCTAATCCGCATATATATCACCATTGCCCTTGATTTTCTTGACTGTATATCTCTTAAGTGTCAACATATACACGTGTGATTTAGTTTACGAGGATTTTTCAATGCCGAGAACCTCGATCAGAGAGTAAAAAAGGCGTAAGGTTCACAATGGTGTAAAATTAAAATGGGATATACCGGGCTAGGATTTGAGTTACAGGAACAAGGGACAAACCAACCTCCCGAGAATGGAATCGTCGAGCGAAAACACTTGACAACCCCCTAGAAGCAGCTTTTCTTGCCACCAGACCTTTCTCCATCAATTAGGAATCTGATGCAGTCACTAAACACATTCCTTAAATTGTAGCCATTTGTTGAGTGTTTTTTTGGTGTCTAGTACGCATATATATCGCCATTGCCCTTAATTTTCTTGAATATATATCTCTTAAATATCAACATATACACCTGTAATTTAGTTTATGAACATTTTTCAATGCCGAGAACCACGATCAGAGAGTAAAAAAGGCGTAAGGTTCACAATGGGGTAAAATTAAAATGGGATATACCCGGCTAGGATTCGAGTTACAAGAACAAGGGCCAAACCAACAACCCAAGAATGGAATCGTCGAGCGAAAACACTTGACCACCTCCTCGATGCAGCTTTTCTTGCCACCATACCTTTCTCCATCAATTTAGAATCTGATGCCGTCACTAAACATATTCCTTAAATTGTAGCCATTTGTTGAGTGTATTTTTAGTGTCTAATCCGCATATATATCACCATTGCCCTTGATTTTCTTGACTGTATATCTCTTAAATGTCAACATATACACGTGTGATTTAGTTTACGAGGATTTTTCAATGCCGAGAACCTCGATCAGAGAGTAAAAAATGCGTAAGGTTCACAATGGTGTAAAATTAAAATCGGATATACCGGGCAAGGATTTGAGTTACAGGAACAAGGGCCAAACCAACCTCCCAAGAAAGGAATCGTCGAGCGAAAACACTTGACAACCTCCTAGAACCAACTTTTCGTTCCACCAGACCTTTCTCCATCAATTAGGAATCTGATGCAGTCACTAAACACATTCCTTAAATTGTAGCCATTTGTGGAGTGTTTTTTTTGGTGTCTAATACGCATATATATCGCCATTGCCCTTAATTTTCTTGAATGTATATCTCTTAAATGTCAACATATACACGTGTGATTTAGTTTATGAAGATTTTTTAATGCCGAGAACCTCGATCAGAGAGTACAAAAGGCGTAAGGTTCACAATGGGGTAAAATTAAAATGGGATATACCCGACTAGGAATCGAGTTACAGGAAAAAGGTCCAAACCAACCACCCAAGAATGGAATCATCGAGCGGAAATACTTGACAACCTCCTAAAAGCAGCTTTTCTTGCCACCAGACCTTCTCCATCAATAAGGAATCTGATCCCGTCACTAACACATTCCTTAAACTGTAGCCATTTGTTGAGTGTTTTTTTTTTGTGTTTAATCCGCATATATATCACCATTGCCCTTGATTTTCTTGACTGTATATCTCTTAAATGTAAACATATGCACGTGTGATTTAGTTTACGAAGATTTTTCAATGTCGAGAACCTCGATCAGAGAGTAAAAATGGCGTAAGGTTCACAATGGGGTAAAATTAAAATGGGATATAGCCGGCTAGGATTCGAGTTACAGGAACAAGGACCAAACCAACCACCCAAGAATGGAATCATCGAGTGAAAATACTTGACAACCTCCTAGAAGCAGCTTTTCTTGCCACCAGACCTTTCTCCATCAAGTAGGAATCTGATGCCGTCACTAAACACATTCCTTAAATTGTAGCCATTTGTTGAGTGTTTTTTTTTGTGCTTAATCCGCATATATATCACCAGTGCCCTTGATTTTCTTGACTGTATATCTCTTAAATGTAAACATATACTCGTGTGATTTAGTTTACGAAGAGTTTTCAATGCCGAGAACCTCGATCAGAGATTAAAAAGGCGTAAGGTTCACAATGGTGTAAAATTAAAATGGGATATACCGGGCTAGGATTCGAGTTACAGGAACAAGGGCTAAACCAACCACTCAAGAATGGAATCGTCGAGTGAAGAAACTTGACAACTTCCTAGAAGCAGCTTTTCTTTCCACCAGACCTTTCTCCATCAATTAGGAATTAGGAATCTGATGCCGTCACTAAACGCATTCCTTAAATTGTAGCCATTTTTTAGTGTTTTTTTTGTGTCTAATCCGCATATATATCATCATTGCCCTTGATTTTCTTGAGTGTATATCTCTTAAATGTCAACATATACACGTGTGATTTAGTTTTCGAAGATTTTTCAATGCCATGAACCTCGATCAGAGAGTAAAAAAGGCGTAAGGTTCAAAATGGTGTAAAATTAAAATGGGATATACCGGGCTAGGATTCGAGTTACAGGAACAAGGGCCAAACCAACCACCCAAGAATGGAATTGTCAAGCGAAAACACTTGACAACCTCCTAGAAGCAGCTTTTCTTGCCACCAGATCTTTCTCCATCAATTAGGAATCTGATGCCGTCACTAAACGCATTCCTTAAATTGTAGTTATATGTTGAGTGTTTTTTTTGGTGTCTAATCCACATATATATATATATATATATATATATCACCATTGCCCTTGATTTTCTTGCCTGTATATATCTTAAGTGTAAACATATACACGTGTGATTTAGTTTACGAGGATTTTTCAATGCCGAGAACCTCGATCAGGGGGTAAAAAAGGCGTAAGGTTCACAATGGTGTAAAATTAAAATGGGATATACCGGGCTAGGATTTGAGTTACAGGAACAAGGGCCAAACCAACCACCCAAGATTGGAATCGTTGAGCCAAAACACTTGACAACCTCCTAGAAGGAGCTTTTCTTGCCACCAGACCTTTCTCCATTAATTAGGAATCTGATGCCGTCACTATACGCATTCCTTAAATTGTAGCCATTTGTTGAGTGTTTTTTTTTGGTGTCTAATCCGCATATATATCACCATTGCACTTGATTTTCTTGACTGTATATCTATTAAATGTCAACATATACACGTGCGATTTAGTTTACGAAGATTTTTCAATGCCGAGAACCTCGATCAGAGAGTAAAAAAGTCCTAAGGTTCACAATGGTGTTAACTTAAAATGGGATATACCAGGCTAGGATTCGAGTTACAGGAACAAGGGCCAAACCAACAACCCAAGAATGGAATCGTCGAGCGAAAACACTTGACAACCACCTCGAAGCAGCTTTTCTTGCCACCAGACCTTTCTCCATCAATTTGGAATCTGATGCCATCACTAAACACATTCCTTAAATTGTAGCAGTTTGTTGAGGGTTTTTTTTGGTGTCTAATCCGCATATATATCACCATTGCCCTTGATTTTCTTGACCGTATATCTCTTAAATGTCAACATATACACGTATGATTTAGTTTACGAAGATTTTTCAATGCCAAGAACCACGATCAGAGAGAAAAAGAGGCGTAAGGTTCACAATGGTGTAAAATTAAAATGGGATATAACAGGCTAGTATTCGAGTTACAGGAACAAGGGCCAACCCAACCAACCAACCAAGAATGGAATCGTCGAGTGAAAACACTTGACAACCTCCTAGAAGCAGCTTTTCTTGCCACCAGACCTTTCTCCATCAATTAGGAATATGATGTCGTCACTAAACACATTCCTTAAATTGTAGCCATTTGTTGAGTTTTTTTGGGTGTCTAATCCGCATATACATCACCAATGCCCTTGATTTAATTGAATGTATATCTCTTAGACGTCAACATATACACGTGTGATTTATTTTAAGAAGATTTTTCAATGCCGAGAATCACGATCAGAGAGTAAAAAAGGCGTAAGGTTCACAATGGTGTAAAATTAAAATGGGATATAACGGGCTAGGATTCGAGTTAAAGGAACAATGGCCAAACCAACCACCCAAGAATGGAATCGTCGAGCGAAAACACTTGACAACCTCCTAGAAGCAGCTTTTGTTGCCACCGAAACTTTCTCCATTAATTAGAAATCTGATTCCGTCACGAAACACATTCCTTAAATTGTAGCCATTTGTTGAGTGTTTTTTTTTTGGTGTGTAATCCGCATATATATCAAGATTTCCCAAGATTTTCTTTACTGTATATCTCTTAAATGTCAACATATACACATGTGATTTAGTTTGCGAAGATTTTTCAATGCCGCGAACCTCGATCGGAGAGTAAAAAAGGCGTAAGGTTCACAATGGTGTAAAATTAAAATGGGATATACCAGGCTAGGTTTCGAGTTATAGGAATAAGGGCCAAACCAACCACCCAAGAATGTAATCGTCGAGCGAAAACACTTGACAACCTCCTAGAAGCAGCTTTTCTTGTCACCAGACCTTTCTCCATCAATTAGGAATCTGATGACGTCACTAAACACATTCCTTAAATTGTAGCCATTTGTTGGGGGTTTTTTTTGGTGTCTAATCCGCATATATATCACCATTGACTTTGATTTTCTTGACTGTATATCTCTTAAATGTCAACATATACACGTATGATTTACTTTACGAAGATTTTTCAATGCCGAGAACCTCGATCAGAGAGAAAAAGGGGCGTAAGGTTCACAATGATGTAAAATTAAAATGGGATATAACAGGCTAGGATTCGAGTTACAGGATCAATGGCCAAACCAACCAACCCAAGAATAGAATCGTCGAGCGAAAACACTTGACAACCTCCTAGAAGCAGCTTTTCTTGCCACCGGAACTTTCTCCATTAATTAGAAATCTGATTATGTCACTAAACACATTACTTAAATTGTAGCCATTTGTTGAGTGTTTTTTTTGGGTGTGTAATTCGCATATATATCACCATTGCCCAAGATTTTCTTGACTGTATATCTCTTAAATGTCAACATATACACGTGTGATTTAGTTTACGAAGATTTTTCAATGTCGCGAACCTCGATCGGAGAGTAAAAAAGGCGTAAGGTTCACAATGGTGTAAAATTAAAATGGGATATACCAGGCTAGGTTTCGAGTTACAGGAATAAGGGCCAAACCAACCACCCAAGAATGTAATCGTCGAGAAAAACACATGACAACCTCCTAGAAGCAGCTTTTCTTGCCACCAGACCTTTCTCCATCAATTAGGAATATGATGTCGTCACTAAACACATTCCTTAAATTGTAGCCATTTGTTGAGTTTTTTTGGGTGTCTAATCCGCATATACATCACCAATGCCCTTGATTTAATTGAATGTATATCTCTTAGACGTCAACATATACACGTGTGATTTATTTTAAGAAGATTTTTCAATGCCGAGAATCACGATCAGAGAGTAAAAAAGGCGTAAGGTTCACAATGGTGTAAAATTAAAATGGGATATAACGGGCTAGGATTCGAGTTAAAGGAACAATGGCCAAACCAACCACCCAAGAATGGAATCGTCGAGCGAAAACACTTGACAACCTCCTAGAAGCAGCTTTTGTTGCCACCGAAACTTTCTCCATTAATTAGAAATCTGATTCCGTCACGAAACACATTCCTTAAATTGTAGCCATTTGTTGAGTGTTTTTTTTTTGGTGTGTAATCCGCATATATATCAAGATTTCCCAAGATTTTCTTTACTGTATATCTCTTAAATGTCAACATATACACGTGTGATTTAGTTTGCGAAGATTTTTCAATGCCGCGAACCTCGATCGGAGAGTAAAAAAGGCGTAAGGTTCACAATGGTGTAAAATTAAAATGGGATATACCAGGCTAGGTTTCGAGTTATAGGAATAAGGGCCAAACCAACCACCCAAGAATGTAATCGTCGAGCGAAAACACTTGACAACCTCCTAGAAGCAGCTTTTCTTGTCACCAGACCTTTCTCCATCAATTAGGAATCTGATGACGTCACTAAACACATTCCTTAAATTGTAGCCATTTGTTGGGGGTTTTTTTTGGTGTCTAATCCGCATATATATCACCATTGACTTTGATTTTCTTGACTGTATATCTCTTAAATGTCAACATATACACGTATGATTTACTTTACGAAGATTTTTCAATGCCGAGAACCTCGATCAGAGAGAAAAAGGGGCGTAAGGTTCACAATGATGTAAAATTAAAATGGGATATAACAGGCTAGGATTCGAGTTACAGGATCAATGGCCAAACCAACCAACCCAAGAATAGAATCGTCGAGCGAAAACACTTGACAACCTCCTAGAAGCAGCTTTTCTTGCCACCGGAACTTTCTCCATTAATTAGAAATCTGATTATGTCACTAAACACATTACTTAAATTGTAGCCATTTGTTGAGTGTTTTTTTTGGGTGTGTAATTCGCATATATATCACCATTGCCCAAGATTTTCTTGACTGTATATCTCTTAAATGTCAACATATACACGTGTGATTTAGTTTACGAAGATTTTTCAATGTCGCGAACCTCGATCGGAGAGTAAAAAAGGCGTAAGGTTCACAATGGTGTAAAATTAAAATGGGATATACCAGGCTAGGTTTCGAGTTACAGGAATAAGGGCCAAACCAACCACCCAAGAATGTAATCGTCGAGAAAAACACATGACAACCTCCTAGAAGCAGCTTTTCTTGTCACCAGACCTTTCTCCATCAATTAGGAATCTGATGCCGTCACTAAACAGATTCCTTAAATTGTAGCCATTTGTTGAGGGTTTTTTTGGTGTCTAATCCGCATATATATCACCATTGCCCTTGATTTTCTTGACTGTATATCTCTTAAATGTCAACATATACACGTATGATTTAGTTTACGAAGATTTTTCAATTCCGAGAACCTCGATCAGAGAGAAAAAGAGGTGTAAGGTTCACAATGGTGTAAAATTAAAATGGGATATAACAGGCTAGGATTCGAGTTACAGGAACAAGGGCCAAACCAACCAACCAAGAATGGAATCGTCGAGCGAAAACACTTGACAACCTCCTAGAACAGCTTTTCTTGCCACCAGACCTTTCTCCATCAATTAGGAATATGATGTCGTCACTAAACACATTCCTTAAATTGTAGCCATTTGTTGAGTTTTTTTTTGGTGTCTAATCCGCATATACATCACCAATGCCCTTGATTTAATTGACTGTATATCTCTTAGACGTCAACATATACACGTGTGATTTAGTTTAAGAAGATTTTTCAATGCTGAGAATCACGATCAGAGAGTAGAAAAGGCGTAAGGTTCACAATGGTGTAAAATTAAAATGGGATATACCGGGCTAGGATTCGAGTTAAAGGAACAAGGACCAAACCAACCACCCAAGAATGGAATCGTCGAGCGAAAACACTTGACAACCTCCTAGAAGTAGTTTTTCTTGCCACCAGACCTTTCTCTATCAATTATGAATCCGATGCCGTCACTAAACACATTCCTTAAATTGTAGCCATTTGTTGAGGGTTTTTTTTTTTGGTGTCTAATCCGCATATATATCACCATTGCCCTTGATTTCTTGACTGTATATCTCTTAAATGTGAACATATACACGTGTGATTTAGTTTACGAAGATTTTTCAATGCCGAGAACCTCAATCAGAGAGTAAAAAAGGCGTAAGGTTCACAATGGTGTAAAATTAAAATGGGATATACCGGGCTAGGATTCGAGTTACAGGAACAAGGGCCAAACCAACCACCCAAGAATGAAATCGTCGAGCGATAACACTTGACAACCTCCAAAAAGAAGCTTTTCTTGCCACCGGACTTTTCTCCATTAATTAGAAATCTGATTCCGTCACTAAACACATTCCTTAAATTGCAGCCATTTGTTGAGTGTTTTTTTTGGGTGTCTAATCCGCATATATATCACCATTGCCCTTGATTTTCTTGACTGTATATCTCTTAAATGTCAACGTATACACGTGTTATTTAGTTTACGAAGATTTTTCGATGCCGAGAACCTCGATCAGAGAGTAAAAAAGGTGTAAGGTTCACAATGGTGTAAAATTAAAATGGGATATACCGGGCTAGGATTCGAGTTACAGGAACAAGGGCCAAACCAACCACCCAAGAATGGAATCGTCGAGCGAAAACACTTGACAACCTCCTAGAAGCAGTTTTTCTTGCCACCAGACCTTTCTCTATCAATTAGAAATCTGATGCCGTCACTAAACACATTCCTTAAATTGTAGCCATTTGTTGAGGGTTTTTTTTGGTGTCTAATCCGCATATATATCACCATTGCCCTTGATTTTCTTGACTGTATATCTCTTAAATGTCAACATATACAAGTGTGATTTAGTTTACGAAGATTTTTCAATGCCGAGAACCTCGATCAGAGAGTAAAAAAGGCGTAAGGTTCACAATGGTGTAAAATTAAAATGGGATATACCAGGCTAGGATTCGAGTTACAGGAACAAGGGCCAAACCAACCACCCAAGAATGGAATCGTCGAGCGAAAACACTTGACAACCTCCTAGAAGCAGTTTTTCTTGCCACCAGACCTTTCTCCATCAATTTGGAATCTGATGCCGTCACTAAACATATTCCATAAATTGTAGCCATTTGTTGCGTGTTTTTTTAGTGTCTAATCCGCATATATATCACCATTGCCCTTAATTTTCTTGACTGTAGATCTCTTAGACGTCAACATATACACATGTGATTTAGTTTACGAAGATTTTTCAATGCCGAGAACCTCGCTCAGAGAGTAAAAAACACGTAAGGTTCACAATGGTGTAAAATTAAAATGGGATATACCAGGCTAGGATTTGAGTTACAGGAACAAGGGCCAAACCAACAACCCAAGAATGGAATCGTCGAGCGAAAACACTTGACAACCTCCTAGAAGCAGTTTTTCTTGCCACCAGACCTTTCTCTATCAATTAGGAATCTGATGCCGTTACTAAACACATTCCTTAAATTGTAGCCATTTGTTGAGGGTTTTTTTTTGGTGTCTAATCCGCATATATATCACCATTGCCCTTGATTTTCTTGACTGTATATCTCTTAAATGTCAACATATACACGTGTGCTTTAGTTTACGAAGATTTTTCAATGCCGAGAACCTCGATCAGAGAGTAAAAAAGGCATAAGGTTCACAATGGTGTAAAATTAAAATGGGATATACCGGGCTTGGTTTCGAGTTACAGGAATAAGGGCCAAACCAACCACCCAAGAATGGAATCGTCGAGCGAAAACACTTGACAACCTCCTAGAAGCAGGTTTTCATGCCACTAAACCTTTCTCTATCAATTAGGAATCAGATGCCGTCACTAAACACATTCCTTAAATTGTAGCCATTTGTTGAGGGTTTTTTTTGGTGTCTAATCCGCATATATATCACCATTGCCCTTGATTTTCTTGACTGTATATCTCTTAAATGTCAACATATACACGTGTGATTTAGTTTACGAAGATTTTTCAATGCCAAGAACCTCGATCAGAGAGTAAAAAAGGCGTAAGGTTCAAAATGGTGTAAAATTATAATAGGATATACCGGGCAAGGATTCGAGTTACAGGAAAAAGGGACAAACCAACCACCCAAGAATGGAATCGTCGAGCGATAACACTTGACAACCTCCTAGAAGCAGCTTTTCATGCCACTAAACCTTTCTCTATCAATTAGGAATCAGATGCCGTCACTAAACACATTCCTTAAATTGTAGCCATTTGTTGAAGGTTTTTTTTGGTGTCTAATCCGCATATATATCACCATTGCCCTTGATTTTCTTGACTGTATATCTCTTAAATGTCAACATATACACATGTGATTTAGTTTACGAAGATTTTTCAATGCCAAGAACCTCGATCAGAGAGTAAAAAAGGCGTAAGGTTCACAATGGTGTAAAATTATAATAGGATATACCGGGCAAGGATTCAAGTTACAGGAATAAGTGCCAAACCAACCACCCAAGATTGGAATCGTCGAGCGATAACACTTGACAACCTCCTAGAAGCAGCTTTTCTTGCCACCAGACCTTTCTCCATCTATTAGGAATCTGATGTCGTCACTAAACACATTCCTTAAATTGTAGCCATTTGTTGAGGGTTTTTTTTTGGTGTCTAATCCGCATATATATCACCATTGCCCTTGATTTTCTTGACCTTATATCTCTTAAATGTCAACATATACACGTATGATTTAGTTTATGAAGATTTTTCAATGCCGAGAACCTCTATCAGAGAGTAAAAAAGGCGTAAGGTTCACAATGGCGTAAAATTAAAATGGGATATACCGGGCTAGGATTCGAGTTACAGGAACAAGGGCCAAACCGACCACCCAAGAATGTAATCGTCGAGCGAAAACACTTGACAACCTCCTAGAAGCAGCTTTTCTTGCCACCAGACCTTTCTCCATCAATTGGGAATATGATGCCGTCACTAAACACATTCCTTAAATTGTAGCCAGTTGTTGAGGGTTTTTTGGGTGTCTAATCCGCATATATATCACCATTGCCCTTGATTTTCTTGACTGTATATCTCTTAAATGTCAACATATACACATGTGATTTAGTTTACGAAGATTTTTCAATGCCGAGAACCTCGATCAGAGAGTAATAAAGGCGTAAGGTTCACAATGGTGTAAAATTAAAATGGGATATACCGGGCTAGGATTCGAGTTACAGGAACAAGGGCCAAACCATACACCCAAGAATGGAATCGTCGAGCGATAAAACTTGACAACCTCCTAGAAGAAGCTTTTCTTGCCACCGGACTTTTCTCCATTAATTAGAAATCTGATTCCGTCACTAAAGACATTCCTTAAATTGTAGCCATTTGTTAAGTGTTTTTTTGGGTGTCTAATCCGCATATATATCACCATTGCCCTTGATTTTCTTGACTGTATATCTCTTAAATTTCAACATATACACGTGTGATTTAGTTTACGAAGATTTTTCAATGCCGAGAACCTCGATCAGAGAGTAAAAAAGGCGTAAGGTTCACAGTGGTGTAAAATTAAAATGGGATATACCGGGCTAGGATTCGAGTTAATGGAACAATGGCCAAACCAACCACCCAAGAAGGGAATCGTCGAGCGAAAACACTTGACAACCTCCTAGAAGCAGCTTTTATTGCCACCGGAACTTTCTCCATTAATTAGAAATCTGATTCTGTCACTAAACACATTCCTTAAATTGTAGCCATTTGTTGAGTGTTTTTTTTGGGTGTGTAATCCGCATATATATCACCATTGCCCAAGATTTTCTTGACTGTATATCTCTTAAATGTCAACATATACACGTGTGATTTAGTTTACGAAGATTTTTCAATGTCGCGAACCTCGATCGGAGAGTAAAAAAGGCGTAAGGTTCACAATGGTGTAAAATTAAAATGGGATATACCAGGCTAGGATTCGAGTTACAGAATAAGGGCCAAACCAACCACCCAAGAATGTAATCGTCGAGCGAAAACACTTGACAACCTCCTAGAAGCAACTTTTCTTGTCACCAGACCTTTCTCCATCAATTAGGAATCTGATGACGTCACTAAACACATTCTTTAAAGTGTAGACATTTGTTGAGGGTTTTTTTGGTGTCTAATCCGCATATATATCACCATTGCCCTTGATTTTCTTGACTGTATATCTCTTAAATGTCAACATATACACGTATGATTTAGTTTACGAAGATTTTTCAATGCCGAGAACCTCGATCAGAGAGAAAAAGAGGCGTAAGGTTCACAATGGTGTAAAATTAAAATGGGATATACTAGGCTAGGATTTGAGTTCAGGAACAAGGGCCAAACCAACCAACCAAGAATGGAATCGTCGAGCGAAATCACTTGACAACCTCCTAGAAGCAGCTTTTCTTGCCACCAGACCTTTCTCCATCAATTAGGAATCTTATGCCGTCACTAAACAGGTTCCTTAAATTGTAGCCATTTGTTGAGTTTTTTTTGCTGTCTAATCCGCATATACATCACCAATGCCCTTGATTTAATTGACTGTATATATCTTAGACATCAACATATACACGTGTGATTTAGTTAAAGAAGATTTTTCAATGCCGAGAATCCCGATCAGAGAGTAAAAAAGGCGTAAGGTTCACAATGGTGTAAAATTAAAATGGGATATACCGGGCTAGGATTCGAGTTAAAGGAACAAGGGCCAAACCAACCACCCAAGAATAGAATCGTCGAGCGAAAACACTTGACAACCTCCTAGAAGCAGTTTTTCTTGCCACCATACCTTTCTCCATCAATTAGGAATCTGATGCCGTCACTAAACAGATTCCTTAAATTGTAGCCATTTGTTGAGGGTTTTTTTTGGTGTCTAATCCGCATATATATCACCATTGCCCTTGATTTTCTTGACTGTATATCTCTTAAATGTCAACATATACACGTATGATTTAGTTTACGAAGATTTTTCAATTCCGAGAACCTCGATCAGAGAGAAAAAGAGGTGTATGGTTCACAATGGTGTAAAATTAAAATGGGATATAACAGGCTAGGATTCGAGTTACAGGAACAAGGGCCAAACCAACCAACCAAGAATGGAATCGTCGAGCGAAAACACTTGACAACCTCATAGAAGCAGCTTTTCATGCCACTAAACCTTTCTCTATCAATTAGGAATCAGATGCCGTCACTAAACACATTCCTTAAATTGTAGCCATTTGTTGAAGGTTTTTTTTGGTGTCTAATCCGCATATATATCACCATTGCCCTTGATTTTCTTGACTGTATATCTCTTAAATGTCAACATATACACATGTGATTTAGTTTACGAAGATTTTTCAATGCCAAGAACCTCGATCAGAGAGTAAAAAAGGCGTAAGGTTCACAATGGTGTAAAATTATAATAGGATATACCGGGCAAGGATTCAAGTTACAGGAATAAGTGCCAAACCAACCACCCAAGATTGGAATCGTCGAGCGATAACACTTGACAACCTCCTAGAAGCAGCTTTTCTTGCCACCAGACCTTTCTCCATCTATTAGGAATCTGATGTCGTCACTAAACACATTCCTTAAATTGTAGCCATTTGTTGAGGGTTTTTTTTTGGTGTCTAATCCGCATATATATCACCATTGCCCTTGATTTTCTTGACCTTATATCTCTTAAATGTCAACATATACACGTATGATTTAGTTTATGAAGATTTTTCAATGCCGAGAACCTCTATCAGAGAGTAAAAAAGGCGTAAGGTTCACAATGGCGTAAAATTAAAATGGGATATACCGGGCTAGGATTCGAGTTACAGGAACAAGGGCCAAACCGACCACCCAAGAATGTAATCGTCGAGCGAAAACACTTGACAACCTCCTAGAAGCAGCTTTTCTTGCCACCAGACCTTTCTCCATCAATTGGGAATATGATGCCGTCACTAAACACATTCCTTAAATTGTAGCCAGTTGTTGAGGGTTTTTTGGGTGTCTAATCCGCATATATATCACCATTGCCCTTGATTTTCTTGACTGTATATCTCTTAAATGTCAACATATACACATGTGATTTAGTTTACGAAGATTTTTCAATGCCGAGAACCTCGATCAGAGAGTAATAAAGGCGTAAGGTTCACAATGGTGTAAAATTAAAATGGGATATACCGGGCTAGGATTCGAGTTACAGGAACAAGGGCCAAACCAACCACCCAAGAATGGAATCGTCGAGCGATAAAACTTGACAACCTCCTAGAAGAAGCTTTTCTTGCCACCGGACTTTTCTCCATTAATTAGAAATCTGATTCCGTCACTAAAGACATTCCTTAAATTGTAGCCATTTGTTAAGTGTTTTTTTGGGTGTCTAATCCGCATATATATCACCATTGCCCTTGATTTTCTTGACTGTATATCTCTTAAATTTCAACATATACACGTGTGATTTAGTTTACGAAGATTTTTCAATGCCGAGAACCTCGATCAGAGAGTAAAAAAGGCGTAAGGTTCACAGTGGTGTAAAATTAAAATGGGATATACCGGGCTAGGATTCGAGTTAATGGAACAATGGCCAAACCAACCACCCAAGAAGGGAATCGTCGAGCGAAAACACTTGACAACCTCCTAGAAGCAGCTTTTATTGCCACCGGAACTTTCTCCATTAATTAGAAATCTGATTCTGTCACTAAACACATTCCTTAAATTGTAGCCATTTGTTGAGTGTTTTTTTTGGGTGTGTAATCCGCATATATATCACCATTGCCCAAGATTTTCTTGACTGTATATCTCTTAAATGTCAACATATACACGTGTGATTTAGTTTACGAAGATTTTTCAATGTCGCGAACCTCGATCGGAGAGTAAAAAAGGCGTAAGGTTCACAATGGTGTAAAATTAAAATGGGATATACCAGGCTAGGATTCGAGTTACAGAATAAGGGCCAAACCAACCACCCAAGAATGTAATCGTCGAGCGAAAACACTTGACAACCTCCTAGAAGCAACTTTTCTTGTCCCCAGACCTTTCTCCATCAATTAGGAATCTGATGACGTCACTAAACACATTCCTTAAATTGTAGCCATTTGTTGAGGGTTTTTTTGGTGCCTAATCCGCATATATATCACCATTGCCCTTGATTTTCTTGACTGTATATCTCTTAAATGTCAACATATACACGTATGATTTAGTTTACGAAGATTTTTCAATGCCGAGAACCTCGATCAGAGAGAAAAAGAGGCGTAAGGTTCACAATGGTGTAAAATTAAAATGGGATATACTAGGCTAGGATTTGAGTTCAGGAACAAGGGCCAAACCAACCAACCAAGAATGGAATCGTCGAGCGAAATCACTTGACAACCTCCTAGAAGCAGCTTTTCTTGCCACCAGACCCTTCTCCATCAATTAGGAATCTTATGCCGTCACTAAACAGGTTCCTTAAATTGTAGCCATTTGTTGAGTTTTTTTTGCTGTCTAATCCGCATATACATCACCAATGCCCTTGATTTAATTGACTGTATATATCTTAGACATCAACATATACACGTGTGATTTAGTTAAAGAAGATTTTTCAATGCCGAGAATCCCGATCAGAGAGTAAAAAAGGCGTAAGGTTCACAATGGTGTAAAATTAAAATGGGATATACCGGGCTAGGATTCGAGTTAAAGGAACAAGGGCCAAACCAACCACCCAAGAATAGAATCGTCGAGCGAAAACACTTGACAACCTCCTAGAAGCAGTTTTTCTTGCCACCAGACATTTCTCCATCAATTAGGAATCTGATGCCGTCACTAAACAGATTCCTTAAATTGTAGCAATTTGTTGAGGGTTTTTTTGTCGTGTCTAATCTGCATATATATTACCATTGCCCTTGATTTTCTTGACTGTATATCTCTTAAATGTCAACATATACACGTATGATTTAGTTTACGAAGATTTTTCAATTCCGAGAACCTCGATCAGAGAGAAAAAGAGGTGTATGGTTCACAATGGTGTAAAATTAAAATGGGATATAACAGGCTAGGATTCGAGTTACAGGAACAAGGGCCAAACCAACCAACCAAGAATGGAATCGTCGAGCGAAAACACTTGACAACCTCATAGAAGCAGCTTTTCTTGCCACCACACCTTTCTCCATCAATTAGGAATATGATGTCGTCACTAAACACATTTCTTAAATTGTAGCCATTTGTTGAGTTTTTTTTTTGGTGTCTAATCCGCATATACATCACCAATGCCCTTGATTTAATTGACTGTATATCTCTTAGACGTCAACATATACACGTGTGATTTAGTTTAAGAAGATTTTTCAATGTCGAGAATCACGATCAGAGAGTAGAAAAGGCGTAAGGTTCACAATGGTGTAAAATTAAAATGGGATATACCGGGCTAGGATTCGAGTTAAAGGAACAAGGACCAAACCAACCACCCAAGAATGGAATCATCGAGCGAAAACACTTGACAACCTCCTAGAAGTAGTTTTTCTTGCCACCAGACCTTTCTCTATCAATTAGGAATCTGATGCCGTCACTAAACACATTCCTTAAATTGTAGCCATTTGTTGAGGGGTTTTTTTTTGGTGTCTAATCCACATATATATCACCATTGCCCTTGATTTCTTGACTGTATATCTCTTAAATGTCAACATATACACGTGTGATTTATTTACGAAGATTTTTCAATGCCGAGAACCTCAATTAGAGAGTAAAAAAGGCGTAAGGTTCACAATGGTGTAAAATTAAAATGGGATATACCGGGCTAGGATTCGAGTTACAGGAACAAGGGCCAAACCAACCACCCAAGAATGAAATCGTCGAGCGATAACACTTGACAACCTCCAAAAAGAAGCTTTTCTTGCCACCGGACTTTTCTCCATTAATTAGAAATCTGATTCCGTCACTAAACACATTCCTTAAATTGCAGCCATTTGTTGAGTGTTTTTTTTGGGTGTCTAATCCGCATATATATCACCATTGCCCTTGATTTTCTTGACTGTATATCTCTTAAATGTCTACATATACACGTGTGATTTAGTTTACGAAGATTTTTCAATGCCGAGAACCTCGATCAGAGAGTAAAAAAGGCGTAAGGTTCACAATGGTGTAAAATTAAATTGGGATATACCGGGCTAGGTTTCGAGTTACAGGAATAAGGGCCAAACCAACCACCCAAGAATGTAATCATCGAGCGAAATCACTTGACAACCTCCTAGAAGCAGCTTTTCTTGCCACCAGACCTTTCTCCATCAATTAGGAATCTTATGCCGTCACTAAACAGGTTCCTTAAATTGTAGCCATTTGTTGAGTTTTTTTTGCTGTCTAATCCGCATATACATCACCAATGCCCTTGATTTAATTGACTGTATATATCTTAGACATCAACATATACACGTGTGATTTAGTTAAAGAAGATTTTTCAATGCCGAGAATCCCGATCAGAGAGTAAAAAAGGCGTAAGGTTCACAATGGTGTAAAATTAAAATGGGATATACCGGGCTAGGATTCGAGTTAAAGGAACAAGGGCCAAACCAACCACCCAAGAATAGAATCGTCGAGCGAAAACACTTGACAACCTCCTAGAAGCAGTTTTTCTTGCCACTAGACCTTTCTCCATCAATTAGGAATCTGATGCCGTCACTAAACAGATTCCTTAAATTGTAGCCATTTGTTGAGGGTTTTTTTTTTGGTGTCTAATCCGCATATATATCACCATTGCCCTTGATTTTCTTGACTGTATATCTCTTAAATGTCAACATATACACGTATGATTTAGTTTACGAAGATTTTTCAATTCCGAGAACCTCGATCAGAGAGAAAAAGAGGCGTATGGTTCACAATGGTGTAAAATTAAAATGGGATATAACAGGCTAGGATTCGAGTTACAGGAACAAGGGCCAAACCAACCAACCAAGAATGGAATCGTCGAGCGAAAACACTTGACAACCTCCTAGAAGCAGCTTTTCTTGCCACCACACCTTTCTCCATCAATTAGGAATATGATATCGTCACTAAACACATTCCTTAAATTGTAGCCATTTGTTGAGTTTTTTTTTGGTGTCTAATCCGCATATACATCACCAGTGCCCTTAATTTAATTGACTGTATATCTCTTAGACGTCAACATATACACGTGTGATTTAGTTTAAGAATATTTTTCAATGCCGAGAATCACGATCAGAGAGTAGAAAAGGCGTAAGGTTCACAATGGTGTAAAATTAAAATGGGATATACCGGGCTAGGATTCGAGTTAAAGGAACAAGGACCAAACCAACCACCCAAGAATGGAATCATCGAGCGAAAACACTTGACAACCTCCTAGAAGTAGTTTTTCTTGCCACCAGACCTTTCTCTATCAATTAGGAATCTGATGCCGTCACTAAACACATTCCTTAAATTGTAGCCATTTGTTGAGGGGTTTTTTTTTGGTGTCTAATCCACATATATATCACCATTGCCCTTGATTTCTTGACTGTATATCTCTTAAATGTCAACATATACACGTGTGATTTAGTTTACGAAGATTTTTCAATGCCGAGAACCTCGATCGGAGAGTAAAAAAGGCGTAAGGTTCACAATGGTGTAAAATTAAATTGGGATATACCGGGCTAGGTTTCGAGTTACAGGAATAAGGGCCAAACCAACCACCCAAGAATGTAATCGTCGAGCGAAAACACTTGACAACCTCCTAGAAGCAGCTTTTCTTGTCACCAGACCTTTCTCCATTAATTAGAAATCTGATTCTGTCACTAAACACATTCCTTAAATTGTAGCCATTTGTTGAGTGTTTTTTTTGGGTGTATAATCCGCATATATATCACCATTGCCCAAGATTTTCTTGACTGTATATCTCTTAAATGTCAACATATACACGTGTGATTTAGTTTACGAAGATTTTTCAATGTCGCGAACCTCGATCGGAGAGTAAAAAAGGCGTAAGGTTCACAATGGTGTAAAATTAAAATGGGATATACCAGGCTAGGATTCGAGTTACAGAATAAGGGCCAAACCAACCACCCAAGAATGTAATCGTCGAGCGAAAACACTTGACAACCTCCTAGAAGCAACTTTTCTTGTCCCCAGACCTTTCTCCATCAATTAGGAATCTGATGACGTCACTAAACACATTCCTTAAATTGTAGCCATTTGTTGAGGGTTTTTTTGGTGCCTAATCCGCATATATATCACCATTGCCCTTGATTTTCTTGACTGTATATCTCTTAAATGTCAACATATACACGTATGATTTAGTTTACGAAGATTTTTCAATGCCGAGAACCTCGATCAGAGAGAAAAAGAGGCGTAAGGTTCACAATGGTGTAAAATTAAAATGGGATATACTAGGCTAGGATTTGAGTTCAGGAACAAGGGCCAAACCAACCAACCAAGAATGGAATCGTCGAGCGAAATCACTTGACAACCTCCTAGAAGCAGCTTTTCTTGCCACCAGACCCTTCTCCATCAATTAGGAATCTTATGCCGTCACTAAACAGGTTCCTTAAATTGTAGCCATTTGTTGAGTTTTTTTTGCTGTCTAATCCGCATATACATCACCAATGCCCTTGATTTAATTGACTGTATATATCTTAGACATCAACATATACACGTGTGATTTAGTTAAAGAAGATTTTTCAATGCCGAGAATCCCGATCAGAGAGTAAAAAAGGCGTAAGGTTCACAATGGTGTAAAATTAAAATGGGATATACCGGGCTAGGATTCGAGTTAAAGGAACAAGGGCCAAACCAACCACCCAAGAATAGAATCGTCGAGCGAAAACACTTGACAACCTCCTAGAAGCAGTTTTTCTTGCCACCAGACATTTCTCCATCAATTAGGAATCTGATGCCGTCACTAAACAGATTCCTTAAATTGTAGCAATTTGTTGAGGGTTTTTTTGTCGTGTCTAATCTGCATATATATTACCATTGCCCTTGATTTTCTTGACTGTATATCTCTTAAATGTCAACATATACACGTATGATTTAGTTTACGAAGATTTTTCAATTCCGAGAACCTCGATCAGAGAGAAAAAGAGGTGTATGGTTCACAATGGTGTAAAATTAAAATGGGATATAACAGGCTAGGATTCGAGTTACAGGAACAAGGGCCAAACCAACCAACCAAGAATGGAATCGTCGAGCGAAAACACTTGACAACCTCATAGAAGCAGCTTTTCTTGCCACCACACCTTTCTCCATCAATTAGGAATATGATGTCGTCACTAAACACATTTCTTAAATTGTAGCCATTTGTTGAGTTTTTTTTTTGGTGTCTAATCCGCATATACATCACCAATGCCCTTGATTTAATTGACTGTATATCTCTTAGACGTCAACATATACACGTGTGATTTAGTTTAAGAAGATTTTTCAATGTCGAGAATCACGATCAGAGAGTAGAAAAGGCGTAAGGTTCACAATGGTGTAAAATTAAAATGGGATATACCGGGCTAGGATTCGAGTTAAAGGAACAAGGACCAAACCAACCACCCAAGAATGGAATCATCGAGCGAAAACACTTGACAACCTCCTAGAAGTAGTTTTTCTTGCCACCAGACCTTTCTCTATCAATTAGGAATCTGATGCCGTCACTAAACACATTCCTTAAATTGTAGCCATTTGTTGAGGGGTTTTTTTTTGGTGTCTAATCCACATATATATCACCATTGCCCTTGATTTCTTGACTGTATATCTCTTAAATGTCAACATATACACGTGTGATTTATTTACGAAGATTTTTCAATGCCGAGAACCTCAATTAGAGAGTAAAAAAGGCGTAAGGTTCACAATGGTGTAAAATTAAAATGGGATATACCGGGCTAGGATTCGAGTTACAGGAACAACGGCCAAACCAACCACCCAAGAATGAAATCGTCGAGCGATAACACTTGACAACCTCCAAAAAGAAGCTTTTCTTGCCACCGGACTTTTCTCCATTAATTAGAAATCTGATTCCGTCACTAAACACATTCCTTAAATTGCAGCCATTTGTTGAGTGTTTTTTTTGGGTGTCTAATCCGCATATATATCACCATTGCCCTTGATTTTCTTGACTGTATATCTCTTAAATGTCTACATATACACGTGTGATTTAGTTTACGAAGATTTTTCAATGCCGAGAACCTCGATCAGAGAGTAAAAAAGGCGTAAGGTTCACAATGGTGTAAAATTAAATTGGGATATACCGGGCTAGGTTTCGAGTTACAGGAATAAGGGCCAAACCAACCACCCAAGAATGTAATCGTCGAGCGAAATCACTTGACAACCTCCTAGAAGCAGCTTTTCTTGCCACCAGACCTTTCTCCATCAATTAGGAATCTTATGCCGTCACTAAACAGGTTCCTTAAATTGTAGCCATTTGTTGAGTTTTTTTTGCTGTCTAATCCGCATATACATCACCAATGCCCTTGATTTAATTGACTGTATATCTCTTAAATGTCAACATATACACGTGTGATTTAGTTTACGAAGATTTTTCAATGCCGAGAACCTCGATCAGAGAGTAAAAAAGGCGTAAGGTTCACAGTGGTGTAAAATTAAAATGGGATATACCGGGCTAGGATTCGAGTTAATGGAACAATGGCCAAACTAACCACCCAAGAAGGGAATCGTCGAGCGAAAACACTTGACAACCTCCTAGAAGCAGCTTTTATTGCCACCGGAACTTTCTCCATTAATTAGAAATCTGATTCTGTCACTAAACACATTCCTTAAATTGTAGCCATTTGTTGAGTGTTTTTTTTGGGTGTATAATCCGCATATATATCACCATTGCCCAAGATTTTCTTGACTGTATATCTCTTAAATGTCAACATATACACGTGTGATTTAGTTTACGAATATTTTTCAATGTCGCGAACCTCGATCGGAGAGTAAAAAAGGCGTAAGGTTCACAATGGTGTAAAATTAAAATGGGATATACCAGGCTAGGATTCGAGTTACAGAATAAGGGCCAAACCAACCACCCAAGAATGTAATCGTCGAGCGAAAACACTTGACAACCTCCTAGAAGCAACTTTTCTTGTCACCAGACCTTTCTCCATCAATTAGGAATCTGATGACGTCACTAAACACATTCCTTAAATTGTAGACATTTGTTGAGGGTTTTTTTGGTGTCTAATCCGCATATATATCACCATTGCCCTTGATTTTCTTGACTGTATATCTCTTAAATGTCAACATATACACGTATGATTTAGTTTACGAAGATTTTTCAATGCCGAGAACCTCGATCAGAGAGAAAAAGAGGCGTAAGGTTCACAATGGTGTAAAATTAAAATGGGATATACTAGGCTAGGATTTGAGTTCAGGAACAAGGGCCAAACCAACCAACCAAGAATGGAATCGTCGAGCGATAACACTTGACAACCTCCAAAAATAAACTTTTCTTGCCACCGGACTTTTCTCCATTAATTAGAAATCTGATTCCGTCACTAAACACATTCCTTAAATTGCAGCCATTTGTTGAGTGTTTTTTTTGGGTGTCTAATCCGCATATATATCACCATTGCCCTTGATTTTCTTGACAGTATATCTCTTAAATGTCTACATATACACGTGTGATTTAGTTTACGAAGATTTTTCAATGCCGAGAACCTCGATCAGAGAGTAAAAAAGGCGTAAGGTTCACAATGGTGTAAAATTAAATTGGGATATACCGGGCTAGGTTTCTAGTTATAGGAACAAGGGCCAAACCAACCACCCAAGAATGAAATCGTCGAGCGATAACACTTGACAACCTCCAAAAAGAAACTTTTCTTGCCACCGGACTTTTCTCCATTAATTAGAAATCTGATTCCGTCACTAAACACATTCCTTAAATTGCAGCCATTTGTTGAGTGTTTTTTTTGGGTGTCTAATCCGCATATATATCACAATTGCCCTTGATTTTCTTGACAGTATATCTCTTAAATGTCTACATATACACGTGTGATTTAGTTTACGAAGATTTTTCAATGCCGAGAACCTCGATCAGAGAGTAAAAAAGGCGTAAGGTTCACAATGGTGTAAAATTAAATTGGGATATACCGGGCTAGGTTTCGAGTTACAGGAATAAGGGCCAAACCAACCACCCAAGAATGTAATCGTCGAGCGAAAACACTTGACAACCTCCTAGAAGAAGCTTTTCTTGTCACCAGACCTTTCTCCATCAATTAGGAATCTGATGACGTCACTGAACACATTCCTTAAATTGTAGCCATTTGTTGAGTGTTTTTTTTGGTGTCTAATCCGCATATATATCACCATTGCCCTAGATTTTCTTGACTGTATATCTCTTAAATGTCAACATATACACGTGTGATTTAGTTTACGAAGATTTTTCAATGCCGAGAACCTCGATCAGAGAGTAAAAAAGGCGTAAGGTTCACAGTGGTGTAAAATTAAAATGGGATATACCGGGCTAGGATTCGAGTTAATGGAACAATGGCCAAACCAACCACCCAAGAAGGGAATCGTCGAGCGAAAACACTTGACAACCTCCTAGAAGCAGCTTTTATTGCCACCGGAACTTTCTCCATTAATTAGAAATCTGATTCTGTAACTAAACACATTCCTTAAATTGTAGCCATTTGTTGAGTGTTTTTTTTGGGTGTGTAATCCGCATATATACCACCATTGCCCAAGATTTTCTTGACTGTATATCTCTTAAATGTCAACATATACACGTGTGATTTAGTTTACAAAGATTTTACAATGTCGCGAACCTCGATCGGAGAGTAAAAAAGGCGTAAGGTTCACAATGGTGTAAAATTAAAATGGGATATACCAGGCTAGGATTCGAGTTACAGAATAAGGGCCAAACCAACCACCCAAGAATGTAATCGTCGAGCGAAAACACTTGACAACCTCCTAGAAGCAACTTTTCTTGTCACCAGACCTTTCTCCATCAATTAGAAATCTGATGACGTCACTAAACACATTCCTTAAATTGTAGACATTTGTTGAGGGTTTTTTTGGTGTCTAATCCGCATATATATCACCATTGCCCTTGATTTTCTTGACTGTATATCTCTTAAATGTCAACATATACACGTATGATTTAGTTTACGAAGATTTTTCAATGCCGAGAACCTCGATCAGAGAGAAAAAGAGGCGTAAGGTTCACAATGGTGTAAAATTAAAATGGGATATACTAGGCTAGGATTTGAGTTCAGGAACAAGGGCCAAACCAACCAACCAAGAATGGAATCGTCGAGCGATAACACTTGACAACCTCCAAAAAGAAACTTTTCTTGCCACCGGACTTTTCTCCATTAATTAGAAATCTGATTCCGTCACTAAACACATTCCTTAAATTGCAGCCATTTGTTGAGTGTTTTTTTTGGGTGTCTAATCCGCATATATATCACCATTGCCCTTGATTTTCTTGACAGTATATCTCTTAAATGTCTACATATACACGTGTGATTTAGTTTACGAAGATTTTTCAATGCCGAGAACCTCGATCAGAGAGTAAAAAAGGCGTAAGGTTCACAATGGTGTAAAATTACATTGGGATATACCGGGCTAGGTTTCGAGTTACAGGAACAAGGGCCAAACCAACCACCCAAGAATGAAATCGTCGAGCGATAACACTTGACAACCTCCAAAAAGAAACTTTTCTTGCCACCGGACTTTTCTCCATTAATTAGAAATCTGTTTCCGTCACTAAACACATTCCTTAAATTGCAGCCATTTGTTGAGTGTTTTTTTTGGGTGTCTAATCCGCAAATATATCACCATTGCCCTTGATTTTCTTGACAGTATATCTCTTAAATGTCTACATATACTCGTGTGATTTAGTTTACGAAGATTTTTCAATGCCGAGAACCTCGATCAGAGAGTAAAAAAGGCGTAAGGTTAACAATGGTGTAAAATTAAATTGGGATATACCGGGCTAGGATTCGAGTTACAGGAACAAGGGCCAAACCAACCACCCAAGAATGAAATCGTCGAGCGATAACACTTGACAACCTCCAAAAAGAAGCTTTTCTTGTCACCAGACCTTTCTCCATCAATTAGGAATCTGATGACGTCACTAAACACATTCCTTAAATTGTAGCCATTTGTTGAGTGTTTTTTTTGGTGTCTAATCCGCATATATATCACCATTGCCCTAAATTTTCTTGACTGTATATCTCTTAAATGTCAACATATACACGTGTGATTTAGTTTACGAAGATTTTTCAATGCCGAGAACCTCGATCAGAGAGTAAAAAAGGCGTAAGGTTCACAGTGGTGTAAAATTAAAATGGGATATACCGGGCTAGGATTCGAGTTAATGGAACAATGGCCAAACCAACCACCCAAGAAGGGAATCGTCGAGCGAAAACACTTGACAACCTCCTAGAAGCAGCTTTTATTGCCACCGGAACTTTCTCCATTAATTAGAAATCTGATTCTGTCACTAAACACATTCCTTAAATTGTAGCCATTTGTTGAGTGTTTTTTTTGGGTGTGTAATCCGCATATATATCACCATTGCCCAAGATTTTCTTGACTGTATATCTCTTAAATGTCAACATATACACGTGTGATTTAGTTTACGAAGATTTTTCAATGTCGCGAACCTCGATCGGAGAGTAAAAAAGGCGTAAGGTTCACAATGGTGTAAAATTAAAATGGGATATACCAGGCTAGGATTCGAGTTACAGAATAAGGGCCAAACCAACCACCCAAGAATGTAATCGTCGAGCGAAAACACTTGACAACCTCCTAGAAGCAACTTTTCTTGTCACCAGACCTTTCTCCATCAATTAGGAATCTGATGACGTCACTAAACACATTCTTTAAAGTGTAGACATTTGTTGAGGGTTTTTTTGGTGTCTAATCCGCATATATATCACCATTGCCCTTGATTTTCTTGACTGTATATCTCTTAAATGTCAACATATACACGTATGATTTAGTTTACGAAGATTTTTCAATGCCGAGAACCTCGATCAGAGAGAAAAAGAGGCGTAAGGTTCACAATGGTGTAAAATTAAAATGGGATATACTAGGCTAGGATTTGAGTTCAGGAACAAGGGCCAAACCAACCAACCAAGAATGGAATCGTCGAGCGAAATCACTTGACAACCTCCTAGAAGCAGCTTTTCTTGCCACCAGACCTTTCTCCATCAATTAGGAATCTTATGCCGTCACTAAACAGGTTCCTTAAATTGTAGCCATTTGTTGAGTTTTTTTTGCTGTCTAATCCGCATATACATCACCAATGCCCTTGATTTAATTGACTGTATATATCTTAGACATCAACATATACACGTGTGATTTAGTTAAAGAAGATTTTTCAATGCCGAGAATCCCGATCAGAGAGTAAAAAAGGCGTAAGGTTCACAATGGTGTAAAATTAAAATGGGATATACCGGGCTAGGATTCGAGTTAAAGGAACAAGGGCCAAACCAACCACCCAAGAATAGAATCGTCGAGCGAAAACACTTGACAACCTCCTAGAAGCAGTTTTTCTTGCCACCATACCTTTCTCCATCAATTAGGAATCTGATGCCGTCACTAAACAGATTCCTTAAATTGTAGCCATTTGTTGAGGGTTTTTTTTGGTGTCTAATCCGCATATATATCACCATTGCCCTTGATTTTCTTGACTGTATATCTCTTAAATGTCAACATATACACGTATGATTTAGTTTACGAAGATTTTTCAATTCCGAGAACCTCGATCAGAGAGAAAAAGAGGCGTATGGTTCACAATGGTGTAAAATTAAAATGGGATATAACAGGCTAGGATTCGAGTTACAGGAACAAGGGCCAAACCAACCAACCAAGAATGGAATCGTCGAGCGAAAACACTTGACAACCTCCTAGAAGCAGCTTTTCTTGCCACCACACCTTTCTCCATCAATTAGGAATATGATGTCGTCACTAAACACATTCCTTAAATTGTAGCCATTTGTTGAGTTTTTTTTTTTTGGTGTCTAATCCGCATATACTTCACCAATGCCCTTGATTTAATTGACTGTATATCTCTTAGACGTCAACATATACACGTGTGATTTAGTTTAAGAAGGTTTTTCAATGCCGAGAATCACGATCAGAGAGTAGAAAAGGCGTAAGGTTCACAATGGTGTAAAATTAAAATGGGATATACCGGGCTAGGATTCGAGTTAAAGGAACAAGGACCAAACCAACCACCCAAGAATGGAATCATCGAGCGAAAACACTTGACAACCTCCTAGAAGTAGTTTTTCTTGCCACCAGACCTTTCTCTATCAATTAGGAATCTGATGCCGTCACTAAACACATTCCTTAAATTGTAGCCATTTGTTGAGGGGTTTTTTTTTTGGTGTCTAATCCACATATATATAACCATTGCCCTTGATTTCTTGACTGTATATCTCTTAAATGTCAACATATACACGTGTGATTTAGTTTACGAAGATTTTTCAATGCCGAGAACCTCAATTAGAGAGTAAAAAAGGCGTAAGGTTCACAATGGTGTAAAATTAAAATGGGATATACCGGGCTAGGATTCGAGTTACAGGAACAAGGGCCAAACCAACCACCCAAGAATGAAATCGTCGAGCGATAACACTTGACAACCTCCTAGAAGCAGCTTTTCTTGTCACCAGACCTTTCTCCATCAATTAGGAATCTGATGACGTCACTAAACACATTCCTTAAATTGTAGCCATTTGTTGAGTGTTTTTTTTTTGGTGTCTAATCCGCATATATATCACCATTGCCCTAGATTTTCTTAACTGTATATCTCTTAAATGTCAACGTATACACATGTGATTTAGTTTTCGAAGATTTTTCGATGCCGAGAACCTCGATCAGAGAGTATAAAAGGCGTAAGGTTCACAATGGTGTAAAATTAAAATGGGATATACCGAGCTAGGATTCGAGTTACAGGAACAAGGGCCAAACCAACCACCCAAGAATGGAATCGTCGAGCGAAAACACTTGACAACCTCCTAGAAGCAGTTTTTCTTTCCACCAGACCTTACTTTATCCATTAGAAATCTGATGCCGTCACTAAACACATTCCTTAAATTGTAGCCATTTGTTGAGGGTATTTTTTGGTGTCTAATCCGAATATATATCACCATTGCCCTTGATTTTCTTGACTGTATATCTCTTAAATGTCAACATATACACGTGTGATTTAGTTTACGAAGATTTTTCAATGCCGAGAACCTCGATCAGAGAGTAAAAAAGGCGTAAGGTTCACAATGGTGTAAAATTAAAATGGGATATACCAGGCTAGGATTCGAGTTACAGGAACAAGGGCCAAACCAACCACCCAAGAATGGAATCGTCGAGCGAAAACACTTGACAACCTCCTAGAAGCAGTTTTTCTTGCCACCAGACCTTTCTCCATCAATTTGGAATCTGATGCCGTCACTAAACATATTCCATAAATTGTAGCCATTTGTTGTGTGTTTTTTTTTGGTGTCTAATCCGTATATATATCACCATTGCCCTTGATTTTCTTGACTGTATATCTCTTAAATGTCAACATATACACGTGTGCTTTAGTTTACGAAGATTTTTCAATGCCAAGAACCTCGATCAGAGAGTAAAAAAGGCATAAGGTTCACAATGGTGTAAAATTAAAATGGGATATAAAGGGCTTGGTTTCGAGTTACGGGAATAAGGGCTAAACAAACCACCTAAGAATGTAATCGTCGAGCGAAAACACTTGACAACCTCCTAGAAGCAGCTTTTCTTGTCACCAGACCTTTCTCCATCAATTAGGAATCTGATGACGTCACTAAACACATTCCTTAAATTGTAGCCATTTGTTGAGTGTTTTTTTTTGGTGTCTAATCCGCATATATATCACCATTGCCCTTGATTTTCTTGACTGTATATCTCTTAAATGTCAACGTATAAACGTGTGATTTAGTTTATGAAGATTTTTCAATGCCGAGAACCTCGATCAGAGAGTAAAAAAGGCGTAAGGTTCACAATGGTGTAAAATTAAAATGGGATATACCGGGCTAGGATTCGAGTTACAGGAACATGGGCCAAACCAACCACCCAAGAATGGAATCGTCGAGCGAAAACAATTGACAACCTCCTAGAAGAAGCTTTTCATGCCACTAAACCATTCTCTATCAATTAGGAATCAGATGCCGTCACTAAACACATTCCTTAAATTGTAGCCATTTGTTGAGGGTTTTTTTGGTGTGTAATCCGCATATATATCACCATTGCCCTTGATTTTCTTGACTGTATATCTCTTAAATGTCAACACATACACGTGTGATTTAGTTTACGAAGATTTTTCAATGCCAAGAACCTCGATCAGAGAGTAAAAAAGGCCTAAGGTTCACAATCGTGTAAAATTATAATAGGATATACAGGGCAAGGATTCGAGTTACAGGAACAAGGGCCAAACCAACCACCCAAGAATGGAATCGTCGAGCGATAACACTTGACAACCTCCTAGAAGCAGCTTTTCTTGCCACCAGACCTTTCTCCATCTATTAGGAATCTGATGTCGTCACTAAACACATTCCTTAAATTGTAGCCATTTGTTGAGGGGTTTTTTTGGTGTCTAATCCGCATATATATCACCATTGCCCTTGATTTTCTTGACTTTATATCTCTTAAATGTCAACATATACACGTATGATTTAGTTTATGAAGATTTTTCAATGCCAGAACCTCGATTAGAGAGTAAAAAAGGCGTAAGGTTCACAATGGCGTAAAATTAAAATGGGATATACCGGGCTAGGATTCGAGTTACAGGAACAAGGGCCAAACCAACCACCCAAGAATGTAATCGTCGAGCGAAAACACTTGACAACCTCCTAGAAGCAGCTTTTCTTGCCACCAGACCTTTCTCCATCAATTAGGAATATGATGTCGTCACTAAACACATTCCTTAAATTGTAGCCAGTTGTTGAGGGTTTTTTTGGTGTCTAATCCGCATATGTATCACCATTGCCCTTGATTTTCTTGACTGTATATCTCTTAAATGTCAACATATACACATGTGATTTAGTTTACGAAGATTTTTCAATGCCGAGAACCTCGATCAGAGAGTAAAAAAGGCGTAAGGTTCACAATGGTGTAAAATTAAAATGGGATATACCGGGCTAGGATTCGAGTTACAGGAACAAGGGCCAAACCAACCACCCAAGAATGGAATCGTCGAGCGATAAAACTTGACAACCTCCTAGAAGAAGCTTTTCTTGCCACCGGACATTTCTCCATTAATTAGAAATCTGATTCCGTCACTAAACACATTCCTTTAATTGTAGCCATTTGTTGAGTGTTTTTTTTTGGGTGTCTAATCCGCATATATATATCACCATTGCCCTTGATTTTCTTGATTGTATATCTCTTAAATGTCAACATATACACGTGTGATTTAGTTTACGAAGATTTTTCAATGCCGAGAACCTCGATCAGAGAGTAAAAAAGGCGTAAGGTTCACAATGGTGTAAAATTAAAATGGGATATACCGGGCTAGGTTTCGAGTTACAGGAACAAGGGCCAAACCAACCACCCAAGAATGGAATCGTCGAGCGATAACACTTGACAACCTCCTAGAAGCAGCTTTTCTTGCCACCAGACCTTTCTCCATCTATTAGGAATCTGATGTCGTCACTAAACACATTCCTTAAATTGTAGCCATTTGTTGAGGGGTTTTTTTTGGTGTCTAATCCGCATATATATCACCATTGCCCTTGATTTTCTTGACTTTATATCTCTTAAATGTCAACATATACACGTATGATTTAGTTTATGAAGATTTTTCAATGCCAGAACCTCGATCAGAGAGTAAAAAAGGCGGAAGGTTCACAATGGCGTAAAATTAAAATGGGATATACCAGGCTAGGATTCGAGTTACAGGAACAAGGGCCAAACCAACCACCCAAGAATGTAATCGTCGAGCGAAAACACTTGACAACCTCCTAGAAGCAGCTTTTCTTGCCACCAGACCTTTCTCCATCAATTAGGAATATGATGTCGTCACTAAACACATTCCTTAAATTGTAGCCAGTTGTTGAGGGTTTTTTTGGTGTCTAATCCGCATATGTATCACCATTGCCCTTGATTTTCTTGACTGTATATCTCTTAAATGTCAACATATACACATGTGATTTAGTTTACGAAAATTTTTCAATGCCGAGAACCTCGATCAGAGAGTAAAAAAGGCGTAAGTTTCACAATGGTGTAAAATTAAAATGGGATATACCGGGCTAGGATTCGAGTTACAGGAACAAGGGCCAAACCAACCACCCAAGAATGGAATCGTCGAGCGATAAAACTTGACAACCTCCTAGAAGAAGCTTTTCTTGCCACCGGACTTTTCTCCATTAATTAGAAATCTGATTCCGTCACTAAACACATTCCTTAAATTGTAGCCATTTGTTGAGTGTTTTTTTTGGGTGTCTAATCCGCATATATATCACCATTGCCCTTGATTTTCTTGACTGTAGATCTCTTAGACGTCAACATATACACATGTGATTTAGTTTACGAAGATTTTTCAATGCCGAGAAACTCGATCAGAGAGTAAAAAAGGCGTAAGGTTCACAATGGTGTAAAATTAAAATGGGATATACCAGGCTAGGATTCGAGTTACAGGAACAAGGGCCAAACCAACAACCCAAGAATGGAATCGTCGAGCGAAAACACTTGACAACCTCCTAGAAGCAGCTTTTCTTGTCACCAGACCTTTCTCTATCAATTAGGAATCTGATGCCGTTACTAAACACATTCCTTAAATTGTAGCCATTTGTTGAGGGTTTTTTTTTGGTGTCTAATCCGCATATATATCACCATTGCCCTTGATTTTCTTGACTGTATATCTCTTAAATGTCAACATATACACGTGTGCTTTAGTTTACGAAGATTTTTCAATGCCAAGAACCTCGATCAGAGAGTAAAAAAGGCATAAGGTTCACAATGGTGTAAAATTAAAATGGGATATAAAGGGCTTGGTTTCGAGTTACGGGAATAAGGGCTAAACAAACCACCTAAGAATGTAATCGTCGAGCGAAAACACTTGACAACCTCCTAGAAGCAGCTTTTCTTGTCACCAGACCTTTCTCCATCAATTAGGAATCTGATGACGTCACTAAACACATTCCTTAAATTGTAGCCATTTGTTGAGTGTTTTTTTTTTGGTGTCTAATCCGCATATATATCACCATTGCCCTTGATTTTCTTGACTGTATATCTCTTAAATGTCAACGTATAAACGTGTGATTTAGTTTATGAAGATTTTTCAATGCCGAGAACCTCGATCAGAGAGTAAAAAAGGCGTAAGGTTCACAATGGTGTAAAATTAAAATGGGATATACCGGGCTAGGATTCGAGTTACAGGAACATGGGCCAAACCAACCACCCAAGAATGGAATCGTCGAGCGAAAACAATTGACAACCTCCTAGAAGAAGCTTTTCATGCCACTAAACCATTCTCTATCAATTAGGAATCAGATGTCGTCACTAAACACATTCCTTAAATTGTAGCCATTTGTTGAGGGTTTTTTTGGTGTGTAATCCGCATATATATCACCATTGCCCTTGATTTTCTTGACTGTATATCTCTTAAA
Organism: Helianthus tuberosus; assembly: GCA_030545235.1. NCBI lineage: Eukaryota > Viridiplantae > Streptophyta > Magnoliopsida > Asterales > Asteraceae > Helianthus > Helianthus tuberosus. The sequence continues at coordinate 39,433,632 of CM060387.1, read as the reverse complement.
TGTCAACACATACACGTGTGATTTAGTTTACGAAGATTTTTCAATGCCAAGAACCTCGATCAGAGAGTAAAAAAGGCCTAAGGTTCACAATCGTGTAAAATTATAATAGGATATACAGGGCAAGGATTCGAGTTACAGGAACAAGGGCCAAACCAACCACCCAAGAATGGAATCGTCGAGCGATAACACTTGACAACCTCCTAGAAGCAGCTTTTCTTGCCACCAGACCTTTCTCCATCTATTAGGAATCTGATGTCGTCACTAAACACATTCCTTAAATTGTAGCCATTTGTTGAGGGGTTTTTTTGGTGTCTAATCCGCATATATATCACCATTGCCCTTGATTTTCTTGACTTTATATCTCTTAAATGTCAACATATACACGTATGATTTAGTTTATGAAGATTTTTCAATGCCAGAACCTCGATCAGAGAGTAAAAAAAGCGTAAGGTTCACAATGGCGTAAAATTAAAATGGGATATACCGGGCTAGGATTCGAGTTACAGGAACAAGGGCCAAACCAACCACCCAAGAATGTAATCGTCGAGCGAAAACACTTGACAACCTCCTAGAAGCAGCTTTTCTTGCCACCAGACCTTTCTCCATCAATTAGGAATATGATGTCGTCACTAAACACATTCCTTAAATTGTAGCCATTTGTTGAGTGTTTTTTTTGGGTGTCTAATCCGCATATATATATCACCATTGCCCTTGATTTTCTTGATTGTATATCTCTTAAATGTCAACATATACACGTGTGATTTAGTTTACGAAGATTTTTCAATGCCGAGAACCTCGATCAGAGAGTAAAAAAGGCGTAAGGTTCACAATGGTGTAAAATTAAAATGGGATATACCGGGCTAGGTTTCGAGTTACAGGAACAAGGGCCAAACCAACCACCCAAGAATGGAATCGTCGAGCGATAACACTTGACAACCTCCTAGAAGCAGCTTTTCTTGCCACCAGACCTTTCTCCATCTATTAGGAATCTGATGTCGTCACTAAACACATTCCTTAAATTGTAGCCATTTGTTGAGGGGTTTTTTTTGGTGTCTAATCCGCATATATATCACCATTGCCCTTGATTTTCTTGACTTTATATCTCTTAAATGTCAACATATACACGTATGATTTAGTTTATGAAGATTTTTCAATGCCAGAACCTCGATCAGAGAGTAAAAAAGGCGGAAGGTTCACAATGGCGTAAAATTAAAATGGGATATACCAGGCTAGGATTCGAGTTACAGGAACAAGGGCCAAACCAACCACCCAAGAATGTAATCGTCGAGCGAAAACACTTGACAACCTCCTAGAAGCAGCTTTTCTTGCCACCAGACCTTTCTCCATCAATTAGGAATATGATGTCGTCACTAAACACATTCCTTAAATTGTAGCCAGTTGTTGAGGGTTTTTTTGGTGTCTAATCCGCATATGTATCACCATTGCCCTTGATTTTCTTGACTGTATATCTCTTAAATGTCAACATATACACATGTGATTTAGTTTACGAAAATTTTGCAATGCCGAGAACCTCGATCAGAGAGTAAAAAAGGCGTAAGTTTCACAATGGTGTAAAATTAAAATGGGATATACCGGGCTAGGATTCGAGTTACAGGAACAAGGGCCAAACCAACCACCCAAGAATGGAATCGTCGAGCGATAAAACTTGACAACCTCCTAGAAGCAGCTTTTCTTGTCACCAGACCTTTCTCTATCAATTAGGAATCTGATGCCGTTACTAAACACATTCCTTAAATTGTAGCCATTTGTTGAGGGTTTTTTTTTTGGTGTCTAATCCGCATATATATCACCATTGCCCTTGATTTTCTTGACTGTATATCTCTTAAATGTCAACATATACACGTGTGCTTTAGTTTACGAAGATTTTTCAATGCCAAGAACCTCGATCAGAGAGTAAAAAAGGCATAAGGTTCACAATGGTGTAAAATTAAAATGGGATATAAAGGGCTTGGTTTCGAGTTACGGGAATAAGGGCTAAACAAACCACCTAAGAATGTAATCGTCGAGCGAAAACACTTGACAACCTCCTAGAAGCAGCTTTTCTTGTCACCAGACCTTTCTCCATCAATTAGGAATCTGATGACGTCACTAAACACATTCCTTAAATTGTAGCCATTTGTTGAGTGTTTTTTTTTTTGGTGTCTAATCCGCATATATATCACCATTGCCCTTGATTTTCTTGACTGTATATCTCTTAAATGTCAACGTATAAACGTGTGATTTAGTTTATGAAGATTTTTCAATGCCGAGAACCTCGATCAGAGAGTAAAAAAGGCGTAAGGTTCACAATGGTGTAAAATTAAAATGGGATATACCGGGCTAGGATTCGAGTTACAGGAACATGGGCCAAACCAACCACCCAAGAATGGAATCGTCGAGCGAAAACAATTGACAACCTCCTAGAAGAAGCTTTTCATGCCACTAAACCATTCTCTATCAATTAGGAATCAGATGCCGTCACTAAACACATTCCTTAAATTGTAGCCATTTGTTGAGGGTTTTTTTGGTGTGTAATCCGCATATATATATCACCATTGCCCTTGATTTTCTTGACTGTATATCTCTTAAATGTCAACACATACACGTGTGATTTAGTTTACGAAGATTTTTCAATGCCAAGAACCTCGATCAGAGAGTAAAAAAGGCTTAAGGTTCACAATCGTGTAAAATTATAATAGGATATACAGGGCAAGGATTCGAGTTACAGGAACAAGGGCCAAACCAACCACCCAAGAATGGAATCGTCGAGCGATAACACTTGACAACCTCCTAGAAGCAGCTTTTCTTGCCACCAGACCTTTCTCCATCTATTAGGAATCTGATGTCGTCACTAAACACATTCCTTAAATTGTAGCCATTTGTTGAGGGGTTTTTTTGGTGTCTAATCCGCATATATATCACCATTGCCCTTGATTTTCTTGACTTTATATCTCTTAAATGTCAACATATACACGTATGATTTAGTTTATGAAGATTTTTCAATGCCAGAACCTCGATCAGAGAGTAAAAAAGGCGTAAGGTTCACAATGGCGTAAAATTAAAATGGGATATACCGGGCTAGGATTCGAGTTACAGGAACAAGGGCCAAACCAACCACCCAAGAATGTAATCGTCGAGCGAAAACACTTGACAACCTCCTAGAAGCAGCTTTTCTTGCCACCAGACCTTTCTCCATCAATTAGGAATATGATGTCGTCACTAAACACATTCCTTAAATTGTAGCCAGTTGTTGAGGGTTTTTTTGGTGTCTAATCCGCATATGTATCACCATTGCCCTTGATTTTCTTGACTGTATATCTCTTAAATGTCAACATATACACATGTGATTTAGTTTACGAAAATTTTTCAAAGCCGAGAACCTCGATCAGAGAGTAAAAAAGGCGTAAGTTTCACAATGGTGTAAAATTAAAATGGGATATACCGGGCTAGGATTCGAGTTACAGGAACAAGGGCCAAACCAACCACCCAAGAATGGAATCGTCGAGCGATAAAACTTGACAACCTCCTAGAAGAAGCTTTTCTTGCCACCGGACTTTTCTCCATTAATTAGAAATCTGATTCCGTCACTAAACACATTCCTTAAATTGTAGCCATTTGTTGAGTGTTTTTTTTGGGTGTCTAATCCGCATATATATCACCATTGCCCTTGATTTTCTTGACTGTATATCTCTTAAATGTCAACGTCCACACGTGTGATTTAGTTTACGAAGATTTTTCAATGCCGAGAACCTCGATCAGAGAGTAAAAAAGGCGGAAGGTTCATAATGGTGTAAAATTAAAATGGGATATACCGGGCTAGGATTCGAGTTACAGGAACAAGGGCCAAACCAATCACCCAAGAATGGAATCGTCGAGCGAAAACACTTGACAACCTCCTAGAATCAGCTTTTCATGCACCAAACCTTTCTCTATCACTTAGGAATCTGATGCCGTCACTAAACACATTCCTTAAATTGTAGCCATTTGTTGAGGGTTTTTTTTTTGGTGTCTAATCCGCATATATATCACCATTGCCCTTGATTTTCTTGACTTTATATCTCTTAAATGTCAATATATACACGTATGATTTAGTTTACGAAGATTTTTCAATGCCGAGAACCTCGATCAGAGAGTAATAAAGCCGTAAGGTTCACAATGGCGTAAAATTAAAATGGGATATACCGGGCTAGGATTCGAGTTACAGGAACAAGGGCCAAACCAACCACCCAAGAATGGAATCGTCGAGCGAAAACACTTGACAACCTCCTAGAAGGAGCTTTTTTTGCCACCAGACCTTTCTCCATCAATTAGGAATATGATGCCGTCACTAAACACATTCCTTAAGTTGTAGCCAGTTGTTGAGGGTTTTTTATGGTGTCTAATCCGCATATATATCACCATTGCCCTTGATTTTCTTGACTGTATATCTCTTAAATGTCAACATATACACATGTGATTTAGTTTACGAAGATTTTCAATGCCGAGAACCTCGATCAGAGAGTAAAAAAGGCGTAAGGTTCACAATGGTGTAAAATTATAATGGAATATACCGGGCTAGGATTCGAGTTACAGGAACAAGGGCCAAACCAACCACCCAAGAATGGAATCGTCGAGCGATAAAACTTGACAACCTCCTAGAAGAAGCTTTTCTTGCCACCAGACTTTTCTCCATTAATTAGAAATCTGATTCCGTCACTAAACACATTCCTTAAATTGTAGCCATTTGTTGAGTGTTTTTTTTGGGTGTCTAATCCGCATATATATCACCATTGCCCTTGATTTTCGTGACTGTATATCCCTTAAATGTCAACATATACACGTGTGATTTAGTTTACGAAGATTTTTCAATGCCGAGAACCTCGATCAGAGAGTAAAAAAGGCATAAGGTTCACAATGGTGTAAAATTAAAATGGGATATACCGGGCTAGGTTTCGAGTTACAGGAATAAGGGCCAAACTAACCACCCAAGAATGTAATCGTCGAGCGAAAACACTTGACAACCTCCTAGAAGCAGCTTTTCTTGTCACCAGACCTTTCTCCATCAATTAGGAATCTGATGACGTCACTAAACACATTCCTTAAATTGTAGCCATTTGTTGAGCGTTTTTTTTGTGTCTAATCCGCATATATATCACCATTGCCCTTGATTTTCTTGACTTTATATCTCTTAAATGTCAACATATACACGTATGATTTAGTTTACGAAGATTTTTCAATGCCGAGAACCTCGATCAGAGAGTAATAAAGCCGTAAGGTTCACAATGGCGTAAAATTAAAATGGGATATACCGGGCTAGGATTCGAGTTACAGGAACAAGGGCCAAACCAACCATCCAAGAATGGAATCGTCGAGCGAAAACACTTGATTACCTCCTAGAAACAGCTTTTCTTGCCACCAGACCTTTCTCCATCAATTAGGAATATGATGTCGTCAGTAAACACATTCCTTAAATTGTAGCCAGTTGTTGAGGGTTTTTTTTGGTGTCTAATCCGCATATATATCACCATTGCCTTTGATTTTCTTGACTGTATATCTCTTAAATGTCAACATATACACATGTGATTTAGTTTACGAAGATTTTTCAATGCCGAGAACCTCGATCAGAGAGTAAAAAAGGCGTAAGGTTCACAATGGTGTAAAATTAAAATGGAATATACCGGGCTAGGATTCGAGTTACAGGAACAAGGGCAAAACCAACCACCCAAGAATGAAATCGTCGAGCGATAAAACTTGACAACCTCCTAGAAGAAGCTTTTCTTGCCACCGGACTTTTCTCCATTAATTAGAAATCTGATTCCGTCACTAAACACATTCCTTAAATTGTAGCCATTTGTTGAGTGTTTTTTTTGGGTGTCTAATACGCATATATATCACCATTGCCCTTGATTTTCTTGAGTGTATATCTCTTAAATGTCAACATATACACGTGTGATTTAGTTTACGAAGATTTTTCAATGCCGAGAACCTCGATCAGAGAGTAAAAAAGGCGTAAGGTTCACAATGGTGTAAAATTAAAATGGGATATACCGGGCTAGGTTTCGAGTTACAGGAATAAGGGCCAAACCAACCACCCAAGAATGTAATCGTCGAGCGAAAACACTTGACAACCTCCTAGAAGCAGCTTTTCTTGTCACCAGACCTTTCTCCATCAATTAGGAATCTGATGACGTCACTAAACACATTCCTTAAATTGTAGCCATTTGTTGAGTGTTTTTTTTGGGTGTCTAATCCGCATATATATCACCATTGCCCTTGATTTTCTTGACTTTATATCTCTTAAATGTCAACATATACACGTATGATTTAGTTTACGAAGATTTTTCAATGCCGAGAACCTAGATTAGAGAGTAATAAAGTCGTAAGGTTCACAATGGCGTAAAATTAAAATGGGATATACCGGGCTAGGATTCGAGTTACAGGAACAAGGGCCAAACCAACCAACCAAGAATGGAATCGTCGAGCGAAAACACTTGACAACCTCCTAGAAGCAGCTTTTCTTGCCACCAGACCTTTCTCCATCAATTAGGAATATGATGTCGTCAGTAAACACATTCCTTAAATTGTAGCCAGTTGTTGAGGGTTTTTTTGGTGTCTAATCCGCATATATATCACCATTGCCTTTGATTTTCTTGACTGTATATCTCTTAAATGTCAACATATACACATGTGATTTAGTTTACGAAGATTTTTCAATGCCGAGAACCTCGATCAGAGAGTAAAAAGGTGTAAGGTTCACAATGGTGTAAAATTAAAATGGAATATACCGGGCTAGGATTCGAGTTACAGGAACAAGGGCAAAACCAACCACCCAAGAATGGAATCGTCGAGCGATAAAACTTGACAACCTCCTAGAAGAAGCTTTTCTTGCAACCGGACTTTTCTCCATTAATTATGAATCGGATGACGTCACTAAACACATTCCTTAAATTGTAGCCATTTGTTGAGCGTTTTTTTTTTGGGTGTCTAATCCGCATATATATCACCATTGCCCTTGATTTTCTTGACTGTATATCTCTTAAATGTCAACATATACACGTGTGATTTAGTTTACGAAGATTTTTCAATGCCGAGAACCTCGATCAGAGAGTAAAAAAGGCGTAAGGTTCACAATGGTGTAAAATTAAAATGGGATATACCGGGAAAGGATTCGAGTTACAGGAACAAGGGCCAAACCAACCACCCAAGAATGGAATCGTCGAGCGATAACACTTGACAACCTCCTAGAAGCAGCTTTTCTTGCCACCAGACCTTTCTCCATCTATTAGGAATCTGATGTCGTCACTAAACACATTCCTTAAATTGTAGCCATTTGTTGAGGTTTTTTTTTGGTGTCTAATCCGCATATATATCACCATTGCCCTTGATTTTCTTGACTTTATATCTCTTAAGTGTCAACATATACACGTATGATTTAGTTTACGAAGATTTTTCAATGCCGAGAACCTCGATTAGAGAGTAATAAAGCCGTAAGGTTCACAATGGCGTAAAATTAAAATGGGATATACCGGGCTAGGATTCGAGTTACAGGAACAAGGGCCAAACCAACCATCCAAGAATGGAATCGTCAAGCGAAAACACTTGACAACCTCCTAGAAGCAGCTTTTCTTGCCACCAGACCTTTCTCCATCAATTAGGAATATGATGTCGTCAGTAAACACATTCCTTAAATTGTAGCCAGTTGTTGAGGGTTTTTTTTGGTGTCTAATCCGCATATATATCACCATTGCCTTTGATTTTCTTGACTGTATATGTCTTAAATGTCAACATATACACATGTGATTTAGTTTAAGAAGATTTTTCAATGCCGAGAACCTCGATCAGAGAGTAAAAAAGGCGTAAGGTTCACAATGGTGTAAAATTAAAATGGAATATACCGGGCTAGGATTCGAGTTACAGGAACAAGAGCAAAACCAACCACCCAAGAATGGAATCATCGAGCGATAAAACCTGACAACCTCCTAGAAGAAGCTTTTCTTGCCACCGGACTTTTCTCCATTAATTATGAATCGGATGACGTCACTAAACACATTCCTTAAATTGTAGCCATTTGTTGAGCGTTTTTGTTTTGGTGTCTAATCCGCATATATATAAACATTGCCCTTGATTTTCTTGACTATATATCTCTTAAATGTCAACATATACACGTGTGATTTAGTTTACGAAGATTTTTCAATGCCGAGAACCTCGATCAGAGAGTAAAAAAGGCGTAAGGTTCACAATTGTGTAAAATTAAAATGGGATATACCGGGAAAGGATTCGAGTTACAGGAACAAGGGCCAAACCAACCACCCAAGAATGGAATCGTCGAGCGATAACACTTGACAACCTCCTAGAAGCAGCTTTTCTTGCCACCAGACCTTTCTCCATCTATTAGGAATCTGATGTCGTCACTAAACACATTCCTTAAATTGTAGCCATTTGTTGAGGGTTTTTTTTTTTGGTGTCTAATCCGCATATATATCACCATTGCCCTTGATTTTCTTGACTTTATATCTCTTAAATGTCAACATATACACGTATGATTTAGTTTACGAAGATTTTTCAATGCCGAGAACCTCGATCAGAGAGTAAAAAAGCCGTAAGGTTCACAATGGCGTAAAATTAAAATGGGATATACCGGGCTAGGATTCGAGTTACAGGAACAAGGGCCAAACCAACCACCCAAGAATGGAATCGTCGAGCGAAAACACTTGACAACCTCCTAGAAGCAGCTTTTCTTGCCACCAGACCTTCTCCATCGATTAGGAATATGATGCCGTCACTAAACACATTCCTTAAATTGTAGCCAGTTGTTGAGGTTTTTTTTTGGTGTCTAATCCGCATATATATCACCATTGCCCTTGATTTTCTTGACTGTATATCCCTTAAATGTCAACATATACACGTGTGATTTATTTTACGAAGATTTTTCAATGCCGAGAACCTCATCAGAGAGTAAAAAAGGCGTAAGGTTCACAATGGTGTAAAATTAAAATGGGATATACCGGGCTAGGTTTCGAGTTACAGGAATAAGGGCCAAACCAACCACCCAAGAATGCAATCGTCGAGCGAAAACACTTGACAACCTCCTAGAAGCAGCTTTTCTTGTCACCAGACCTTTCTACATCAATTAGGAATCTGATGACGTCACTAAACACATTCCTTAAATTGTAGCCATTTGTTGAGTGTTTTTTTTTGTGTCTAATCCGCATATATATCACTATTGCCCTTGATTTTCTTGACTGTATATCTCTTAAATGTCAACATATACACGTGTGATTTAGTTTACGAAGATTTTTCAATGCCGAGAACCTCGATCAGAGAGTAAAAAAGGCGTAAGGTTCACAATGGTGTAAAATTAAAATGGGATATACCGGGCTAGGTTTCTAGTTACAGCAATAAGGGCCAAACCAACCACCCAAGAATGTAATCGTCGAGCGAAAACACTTGACAACCCCTTAGAATCAGCTTTTCTTGTCACCAAACCTTTCTCCTTCAATTAGGAATCAGATGACGTCACTAAACACATTCCTTAAATTGTAGCCATTTGTTGACCGTTTTTTTTATGGGGTCTAATCCGCATATATATCACCATTGCCCTTGATTTTCTTGATTGTATATCTCTTAAATGTCAACGTACAAACGTGTGATTTCGTTTACGAAGATTTTTCAATGCCGAGAACCTCGATCAGAGAGTAAAAAAGGCGTATGGTTCACAATGGTGTAAAATTAAAATGGGATATACCGGGCTAGGATTCGAGTTATAGGAACAAGGGCCAAACCAACCACTAAAGAATGGAATTGTCGAGCGAAAACACTTGACAACCACCTAGAAGCAGCTTTTCATGCCACCAAACCTTTCTCTATCAATTAGGAATCTGATGTCGTCACTAAACACATTCCTTAAATTGTAGCCATTTGTTGAGGGTTTTTTTTTTGGTGTCTAATCCGCATATATATATCACCATGGCCCTTGATTTTCTTGACTGTATATCTCTTAAATGTCAACATATACACGTGTGAATTAGTTTACGAAGATTTTTCAATGCCGAGAACCTCGATCAGAGAGTAAAAAAGGCGTAAGGTTCACAATGGTGTAAAATTAAAATGGGATATACCGGGAAAGGATTCGAGTTACAGGAACAAGGGCCAAACCAACCCCCCAAGAATGGAATCGTTGAGCGATAACACTTGACAACCTCCTAGAAGCAGCTTTTCTTGCCACCAGACCTTTCTCCATCTATTAGGAATCTGATGTCGTCACTAAACACATTCCTTAAATTGTAGCCAGTTGTTGAGGGTTTTTTTTGGTGTCTAATCCGCATATATATCACCATTGCCCTTGATTTTCTTGACTCTATATCTCTTAAATGTCAACATATACACGTGTGATTTAGTTTACGAAGATTTTTCAATGCCGAGAACCTCGATCAGAGAGTAAAAAAGGCGTAAGGTTCACAATGGTGTAAAATTAAAATGGGATATATCGGGCTAGGTTTCGAGTTACAGGAATAAGGGCCAAACCAACCACCCAAGAATGTAATCGTCGAGCGAAAGCACTTGACAACCTTTTAGAAGTAGCTTTTCATGCCACCAGACCTTTCTCTATCAATTAGGAATCTGATGCCGTCACTAAACGCATTCCTTATATTGTAGCCATTTGTTGAGGGTTTTTTTTGGTGTCTAATCCGCATATATATCACCATTGCCCTTGATTTTCTTGACTGTATATCTCTTAAATGTCAACATATACACGTGTGATTTAGTTTACGAAGATTTTTCAATGCCGAGAACCTCGATCAGAGAATAAAAAAGGCGTAAGGTTCACAATGGTGTAAAATTAAAATGGGATATACCGGGAAAGGATTCGAGTTACAGGAACAAGGGCTAAACCAACTATCCAAGAATGGAATCGTCGAGCGATAACACTTGACAACCTCCTAAAAGCAGCTTTTCTTGCCACCAGACCTTTCTCAATCTATTAGGAATCTGATGTCGTCACTAAACGCATTCCTAAAAATTGTAGCCATTTGTTGAGAGTTTTTTTTTTGGTGTCTAATCCGCATATATAACACCATTGCCCATGATTTTCTTGACTGTATATATCTTAAATGTCAACGTATACACGTGTGATTTAGTTTACGAAGATTTTTCAATTCCGAGAACCTCGATCAGAGAGAAAAAAAAGGCGTAAGGTTCACAATGGTGTAAAATCTAAATGGGATATACCGGGCTAGGATTCGAGTTACAGGAACAAGGGCCAAACCAACCACCCAAGAATGGAACCGTCGAGCGAAAACACTTGACAACCTCCTAGAAGCAGCTTTTCTTTCCACCAGACCTTTCTCTATCAATTAGGAATCTGATGCCGTCACTAAACACATTCCTTAAATTGTAGCCATTTGTTGAGAGTTTTTTTTTGGTGTCTAATCCGCATATATAACACCATTGCCCATGATTTTCTTGACTGTATATATCTCAAATGTCAACGTATACACGTGTGATTTAGTTTACGAAGATTTTTCAATGCCGAGAACCTCGATCAGAGAGAAAAAAAGGCGTAAGGTTCACAATGGTGTAAAATTTAAATGGGATATACCGGGCTAGGATTCGAGTTACAGGAACAAGGGCCAAACCAACCACCCAAGAATGGAACCGTCGAGCGAAAACACTTGACAACTTCCTAGAAGCAGCTTTTCTTGCCACTAGACCTTTCTCCATCAATTAGGAATCTGATGCCGTCACTAAACACATTCCATAAATTGAAGCCATTTGTTGAGGGTTTTTTTTGGTGTCTAATCCGCATATATATCACCATTGCCATTGATTTTCTTGACTTTATATCTCTTAAATGTCAACATATACACGTGTGATTTAGTTTACGAAGATCTTTCAATGCCGAGAACCTCGATCTGAGAGTAAAAAAGGCGTAAGGTTCACAATGGTGTAAAATTAAAATGGGATATACCAGGCTAGGATTCAAGTTACAGGAACAAGGGCCAAACCAACCACCCAAGAATGGAATCATTGAGCGAAAACACTTGACAACCTCCTAGAAGCAGCTTTTCTTGCCACCTGACCTTTCTCCATCAATTAGGAAAATGATGCCGTCACTAAACACATTCCTTAAATTGTAGCCATTTGTTGAGTTTTTTTTTGGTGTCTAATCCGCATATATATCACCATTGCCCTTGATTTTATTGATTGTATATCTCTTAGACGTCAACATATACACGTGTGATTTAGTTTACGAATATTTTTCAATGCCGAGAACCTCGATCAGAGAGTAAAAAAGGCGTCAGATTCCCAATGGTGTAAAGTTAAAATAGGATATATCGGGCTAGGATTCGAGTTACAGGAACAAGGGCCAAACCAACCACCCAAGAATGGAATCGACGAGCAAAAACACTTGACAACCACCTAGAAGCAACTTTTCTTGCCACCAGACCTTTCTCCACCAATTAGGAATATGATGCCGTCAGTAAACACATTCCTTAAATTGTAGCCATTTTTTTAGGGTTTTTTTTGGTGTCTAATCCGCATATATATCATCATTGCCCTTGATTTTCTTGATTGTATATCTCTTAAATGTCAACATATACACGTTTGATTTAGTTTACAAAGATTTTTCAATGCCGAGAACCTTGATCAGAGAGTAAAAAAGGCGTAAGGTTCACAATGGTGTAAAATTAAAATGGGATATACCGGGCTAGGATTCGATTTACATGAACACGGGCCATACCTACCACCCAAGAATGGAATCGTCAAGCGATAACACTTGACAACCTCCTAGTAGCAGCTTTTCTTGCCACCAGACCTTTCTCTATCAATTAGGAATCTGATGACGTCACTAAACACATTCCTTAAATTGTAGCCATTTGTTGAGGTTTTTTTTTGGTGTCTAATCCGCATATCTATCCCCATTGCCCTTGACTTTCTTGACTTTATATCTCTTAAATGTCAACATATACACGTGTGATTTAGTTTACGAAGATTTTTCAATACCGAGAACCTCGATCAGAGAGAAAAAAAAGGCGTAAGGTTCACAATGGTGTAAAATTTAAATGGGATATACCGGGCTAGGATTTGAGTTACAGGAACAAGGGCCAAACCAACCACCCAAGAATGGAATCGTCGAGCGAAAACACTTGACAACCTCCTAGAAGCAGCTTTTCTTGCCACCAGACCTTTCTCCATCAATTAGGAATCTGATGCCGTCACTAAACACATTCCTTAAATTGTAGCCATTTGTTGAGGGTTTTTTTTTTGGTGTCTAATCCGCATATATATCACCATTGCCCTTGATTTTCTTGACTGTATATCTCTTAGACGTCAACATATACACGTGTGATTTAGTTTACGAAGATTTTTCAATGCCGAGAACCTCGATCAGAGATTAAAAAAGGCGTCAGGTTCACAATGGTGTAAAGTTAAAATGGGATACACCGGGCTAGGATTCGAGTTACAGGAACAAAGGCAAAACCAACCTCCCTAGAATGGAATCGTCGAGCGAAAACACTTGACAACCTCCTAGAAGCAACTTTTCTGCCACCAGACCTTTCTCCACCAATTAGGAATCTGATGCCGTCACTAAACACATTCCTTAAAATGTAGCCATTTTTTTGGGTTTTTTTTGGTGTCTAATCCGCATATATATCACCATTGCCCTTGATTTTCTTGACTGTATATCTCTTAAATGTCAACATATACACGTGTGATTTAGTTTACGAAGATTTTTCAATGCCGAGAACCTCGATCAGAGAGTAAAAAAGGCGTAAGGTTCACAATGGTGTGAAATTAAAATGGGATATACCAGGCTAGGATTCGAGTTACAGGAACACGGGCCATACCAACCACCCAATAATGGAATCGTCGAGCGATAACACTTGACAACCTCCTAGTAGCAGCTTGTCTTGCCACCAGACCTTTCTCCATCAAGTAGGAATCAGATGACGTCAATAAACACATTTCTTAAATTGTAGCCATTTGTTGAGGTTTTTTTTTGGTGTCTAATCCGCATATATATATCACCATTGCACTTGACTTTCTTCATTTTATATCTCTTAAATGTCAACATATACACGTGTGATTTAGTTTACGAAGATTTTTCAATGCCGAGAACCTCGATCAGAGAGTAAAAAAGGCGTCAGGTTCACAATGGTGTAAAGTTAAAATGGGATATACCGGGCTAGGATTCGAGTTACAGGAACAAGGGCCAAACCAACCACCCAAGAATGGAATCGACGAGCAAAAACACTTGACAACCTCCTAGAAGCAACTTTTCTTGCCACCAGACCTTTCTCCACCAATTAGGAATCTGATGCCGTCAGTAAACACATTCCTTAAATTGTAGCCATTTTTTTAGGGTTTTTTTTGGTGTCTAATCCGCATATACATCAACATTGCCCTTGATTTTCTTGACTTTATATCTCTTAAATGTCAACATATACACGTGTGATTTAGTTTACGAAGATTTTTCAATGCCGAGAACCTCGATCAGAGAGTAAAAAAGGCGTAAGGTTCACAATGGTGTAAAATTAAAATGGGATATACCGGGCTAGGATTCGACTTACAGGAACACGGGCCATACCAACCACCCAAGAATGGAATCATCGAGCGATAACACTTGACAACCTCCTAGTAGCAGCTTTTCTTGCCACCAGACATTTCTCCATCAATTAGGAATCTGATGACGTCACTAAACACATTCCTTAAATTGTAGCCATTTGTTGAGGTTTTTTTTTTGGTGTCTAATCCGCATATATATCACCATTGCCCTTGATTTTCTTGACAGTATATATCTTAAATGTCAACATATGCACGTGTGATTTAGTTTATGAAGATTTTCCAATGCCGAGAACCTCGATGAGAAAGTAAAAAAGGCGTTAGGTTCACAATGGTGTAAAATTAAAATGGGATATACCGGGCTAGGATTCGAGTTACAGGAACAAGGGCTAAACCAACCACCCAAGAATGGAATCGTCGAGCGAAAACACTTGACAACCTCCTAGAAGCAGCTTTTCTTGCCACCAGACCTTTCTCCACCAATTAGGAATCTGATGTCGTCACTAAACACATTCCTTAAATTGTAGCCATTTGTTGAGAGTTTTTTTGGGTGTCTAATCCGCATATATATCACCATTGCCCTTGATTTTCTTGACTGTATATATCTTAACTGTCAACATATACACGTGTGATTTAGTTTACGAAGATGTTTCAATGCCGAGAACCTCGATCAGAGAGTAAAAAAGGCGTAAGGTTCACAATGGTGTAAAATTAAAATGGGTTATACCAGGCTAGGATTCGAGTTACAGGAACACGGGCCATACCAACCACCCAATAATGGAATCGTCGAGCGATAACACTTGACAACCTCCTAGTAGCAGCTTGTCTTGCCACCAGACCTTTCTCCATCAAGTAGGAATCTGATGACGTTAATAAACACATTCCTTAAATTGTAGCCATTTGTTGAGGGTTTTTTTTGGTGTCTAATCCGCATATATATATCACCATTGCACTTGACTTTCTTCACTTTATATCTCTAAAATGTCAACATATACACGTGTGATTTAGTTTATGAAGATTTTTCAATGCCGAGAACCTTGATCAGAGAGTAAAAAAGGCGTCAGGTTCACAATGGTGTAAAGTTAAAATGGGATATACCGGGCTAGGATTCGAGTTACAAGAACAAGGGCCAAACCAACCACCCAAGAATGGAATCGACGAGCAAAAACACTTGACAACCTCCTAGAAGCAACTTTTCTTGCCACCAAACCTTTCTCCACCAATTAGGAATCTGATGCCGTCAGTAAACACGTTCCTTAAATTGTAGCCATTTTTTTAGGGTTTTTTTTGGTGTCTAATCCGCATATATATCACCATTGCCCTTGATTTTCTTGACTGTATATCTCTTAAATGTCAACATATACACTTGTGATTTAGTTTAAGAAGATTTGTCAATGCCAAGAACCTCGATCAAAGAGTAAAAAAGGCGTAAGGTTCACAATGGTGTAAAATTAAAATGGGATATACCGGGCTAGGATTCGATTTACAGGAACACGGGCCATACCAACCACCCAAGAATGGAATCGTCGCGCGATAACACTTGACAACCTCCTAGTAGCAGCTTTTCTTGCCACCAGACCTTTCTCCATCAATTAGGAATCTGATGACGTCACTAAACACATTCCTTAAATTGTAGCCATTTGTTGAGGTTTTTTTTTGGTGTCTAATCCGCATATATATTACCATTGCCCTTGACTTTCTTGACTTTATATCTCTTAAATGTCAACATATACACGTGTGATGTAGTTTACGAAGATTTTTCAATGCCGAGAACCTCGATGAGAGAGTAAAAAAGGCGTAAGGTTCACAATGGTGTAAAATTAAAATGGGATATACCGGGCTAGGATTCGATTTACATGAACACGGGCCATACCTACCACCCAAGAATGGAATCGTCAAGCGATAACACTTGACAACCTCCTAGTAGCAGCTTTTCTTGCCACCAGACCTTTCTCTATCAATTAGGAATCTGATGACGTCACTAAACACATTCCTTAAATTGTAGCCATTTGTTGAGGTTTTTTTTTTGGTGTCTAATCCGCATATATATCCCCATTGCCCTTTACTTTCTTGACTTTATATCTCTTAAATGTCAACATATACACGTGTGATTTAGTTTACGAAGATTTTTCAATACCGAGAACCTCGATCAGAGAGAAAAAAAGGCGTAAGGTTCACAATGGTGTAAAATTTAAATGGGATATACCGGGCTAGGATTCGAGTTACAGGAACAAGGGCCAAACCAACCACCCAAGAATGGAATCGACGAGCAAAAACACTTGACAACCTCCTAGAAGCAACTTTTCTTGCCACCAGACCTTTCTCCACCAATTAGGAATCTGATGCCGTCAGTAAACACATTCCTTAAATTGTAGCCATTTTTTTAGGGTTTTTTTTGGTGTCTAATCCGCATATACATCAACATTGCCCTTGATTTTCTTGACTTTATATCTCTTAAATGTCAACATATACACGTGTGATTTAGTTTACGAAGATTTTTCAATGCCGAGAACCTCGATCAGAGAGTAAAAAAGGCGTAAGGTTCACAATGGTGTAAAATTAAAATGGGATATACCGGGCTAGGATTCGATTTACAGGAACACGGGCCATACCAACCACCCAAGAATGGAATCATCGAGCGATAACACTTGACAACCTCCTAGTAGCAGCTTTTCTTGCCACCAGACATTTCTCCATCAATTAGGAATCTGATGACGTCACTAAACACATTCCTTAAATTGTAGCCATTTGTTGAGGTTTTTTTTTGGTGTCTAATCCGCATATATATCACCATTGCCCTTGATTTTCTTGACAGTATATATCTTAAATGTCAACATATACACGTGTGATTTAGTTTACGAAGATTTTCCAATGCCGAGAACCTCGATGAGAAAGTAAAAAAGGCGTTAGGTTCACAATGGTGTAAAATTAAAATGGGATATACCGGGCTAGGATTCGAGTTACAGGAACAAGGGCTAAACCAACCACCCAAGAATGGAATCGTCGAGCGAAAACACTTGACAACCTCCTAGAAGCAGCTTTTCTTGCCACCAGACCTTTCTCCACCAATTAGGAATCTGATGCCGTCACTAAACACATTCCTTAAATTGTAGCCATTTGTTGAGAGTTTTTTTGGGTGTCTAATCCGCATATATATCACCATTGCCCTTGATTTTCTTGACTGTATATATCTTAACTGTTAACATATACACGTGTGATTTAGTTTACGAAGATGTTTCAATGCCGAGAACCTCGATCAGAGAGTAAAAAAGGCGTAAGGTTCACAATGGTGTAAAATTAAAATGGGATATACCAGGCTAGGATTCGAGTTACAGGAACACGGGCATACCAACCACCCAATAATGGAATCGTCGAGCGATAACACTTGACAACCTCCTAGTAGCAGCTTGTCTTGCCACCAGACCTTTCTCCATCAAGTAGGAATCTGATGACGTTAATAAACACATTCCTTAAATTGTAGCCATTTGTTGAGGGTTTTTTTTTGGTGTCTAATCCGCATATATATATCACCATTGCACTTGACTTTCTTCACTTTATATCTCTAAAATGTCAACATATACACGTGTGATTTAGTTTACGAAGATTTTTCAATGCCGAGAACCTCGATCAGAGAGTAAAAAAGGCGTCAGGTTCACAATGGTGTAAAGTTAAAATGGGATATACCAGGCTAGGATTCGAGTTACAGGAACAAGGGCCAAACCAACCACCCAAGAATGGAATCGACGAGCAAAAACACTTGACAACCTCCTAGAAGCAACTTTTCTTGCCACCAAACCTTTCTCCACCAATTAGGAATCTGATGCCGTCAGTAAACACGTTCCTTAAATTGTAGCCATTTTTTTAGGGTTTTTTTGGTGTCTAATCCGCATATATATCACCATTGCCCTTGATTTTCTTGACTGTATATCTCTTAAATGTCAACATATACACGTGTGATTTAGTTTACGAAGATTTGTCAATGCCGAGAACCTCGATCAGAGAGTAAAAAAGGCGTAAGGTTCACAATGGTGTAAAATTAAAATGGGATATACCGGGCTAGGATTCGATTTACAGGAACACGGGCCATACCAACCACCCAAGAATGGAATCGTCGAGCGATAACACTTGACAACCTCCTAGTAGCAGGTTTTCTTGCCACCAGACCTTTCTCCATCAATTAGGAATCTGATGACGTCTCTAAACACATTTCTTAAATTGTAGCCATTTGTTGAGGTTTTTTTTTTGGTGTCTAATCCGCATATATATTACCATTGCCCTTGACTTTCTTGACTTTATATCTCTTAAATGTCAACATATACACGTGTGATTTAGTTTACGAAGATTTTTCAATGCCGAGAACCTCGATGAGAGAGTAAAAAAGGCGTAAGGTTCACAATAGTGTAAAATTAAAATGGGATATACCGGGCTAGGATTCGAGTTACAGGAACAAGGGCCAAACCAACCACCCAAGAATGGAATCGTCGAGCGAAAACACTTGACAACCTCCTAGAAGCAGCTTTTCTTGCCACCAGACCTTTCTCCACCAATTAGGAATCTGATGCCGTCACTAAACACATTCCTTAAATTGTAGCCATTTGTTGAGAGTTTTTTTTGGGTGTCTAATCCGCATATATATCACCATTGCCCTTGATTTTCTTGACTGTATATCTCTTAAATGTCAACATATACACGTGTGATTTAGTTTACGAAGATTTTTCAATGCCGAGAACCTCGATCAGAGAGAAAAAAAGGCATAAGGTTCACAATGCTGTAAAATTTAAATGGGATATACCGGGCTAGGATTCGAGTTACAGGAACAAGGGCCAAACCAACCACCCAAGAATGGAATCGTCGAGCGAAAACACTTGACAACCTCCTAGAAGCAGCTTTTCTTGCCACCTGACCTTTCTCCATCAATAAGGAATAAGGAATATGATGCCATCACTAAACACATTCCTTAAATTGTAGCCATTTGTTGAGTTTTTTTTTTGTGTCTAATCCGCATATATATCACCATTGCCCTTGATTTTCTTGACTGTATATATCTTAAATGTCAACATATACACATGTGATTTAGTTTACGAAGATGTTTCAATGCCGAGAACCTCGATCAGAGAGTAAAAAAGGCGTAAGGTTCACAATGGTGTAAAATTAAAATGGGATATACCAGGCTAGGATTCGAGTTACAGGAACACGGGCCATACCAACCACCCAATAATGGAATCGTCGAGCGATAACACTTGACAACCTCCTAGTAGCAGCTTGTCTTGCCACCAGACCTTTCTCCATCAAGTAGGAATCTGATGACGTCAATAAACACATTCCTTAAATTGTAGCCATTTGTTGAGGGTTTTTTTTGGTGCCTAATCCGCATATATATATCACCATTGCACTTGACTTTCTTCACTTTATATCTCTAAAATGTCAACATATACACGTGTGATTTAGTTTACGAAGATTTTTCAATGCCGAGAACCTCGATCAGAGAGTAAAAAAGGCGTCAGGTTCACAATGGTGTAAAGTTAAAATTGGATATACCGGGCTAGGATTCGAGTTACAGGAACAAGGGCCAAACCAACCTTCCAAGAATGGAATCGACGAGCAAAAACACTTGACAACCTCCTAGAAGCAACTTTTCTTGCCACCAGACCTTTCTCCACCAATTAGGAATCTGATGCCGTCAGTAAACACGTTCCTTAAATTGTAGCCATTTTTTTAGGGTTTTTTTTGGTGTCTAATCCGCATATATATCACCATTGCCCTTGATTTTCTTGACTGTATATCTCTTAAATGTCAACATATACACGTGTGATTTAGTTTACGAAGATTTGTCAATGCCGAGAACCTCGATCAGAGAGTAAAAAAGGCGTAAGGTTCACAATGGTGTAAAATTAAAATGGGATATACCGGGCTAGGATTCGATTTACAGGAACACGGGCCATACCAACCACCCAAGAATGGAATCGTCGAGTGATAACACTTGACAACCTCCTAGTAGCAGCTTTTCTTGCCACCAGACCTTTCTCCATCAATTAGGAATCTGATGACGTCACTAAACACATTCCTTAAACTGTAGCCATTTGTTGAGGTTTTTTTTTGGTGTCTAATCCGCATATATATCACCATTGCCCTTGACTTTCTTGACTTTATATCTCTTAAATGTCAACATATACACGTGTGATTTAGTTTACGAAGATTTTTCAATGCCGAGAACCTCGATGAGAGAGTAAAAAAGGCGTAAGGTTCACAATAGTGTAAAATTAAAATGGGATATACCGGGCTAGGATTCGAGTTACAGGAACAAGGGCCAAACCAACCACCCAAGAATGGAATCGTCGAGCGAAAACACTTGACAACCTCCTAGAAGCAGCTTTTCTTGCCACCAGACCTTTCTCCACCAATTAGGAATCTGATGCCGTCACTAAACACATTCCTTAAATTGTAGCCATTTGTTGAGAGTTTTTTTTGGGTGTCTAATCCGCATATATATCACCATTGCCCTTGATTTTCTTGACTGTATATCTCTTAAATGTTAACATATACACGTTTGATTTAGTTTACGAAGATTTTTCAATGCCGAGAACCTTGATCAGAGAGAAAAAAGGCATATGGTTCACAATGCTGTAAAATTTAAATGGGATATACCGGGCTAGGATTCGAGTTACAGGAACAAGGGCCAAACCAACCACCCAAGAATGGAATCGTCGAGCGAAAACACTTGACAACCTCCTAGAAGCAGCTTTTCTTGCCACCTGACCTTTCTCCATCAATAAGGAATATGATGCCATCACTAAACACATTCCTTAAATTGTAGCCATTTGTTGAGTTTTATTTTGGTGTCTAATCCGCATATATATCACCATTGCCCTTGATTTTCATGACTGTATATATCTTAAATGTCAACATATACACGTGTGATTTAGTTTACGAAGATGTTTCAATGCCGAGAACCTCGATCAGAGAGTAAAAAAGGCGTAAGGTTCACAATGGTGTAAAATTAAAATGGGATATACCAGGCTAGGATTCGAGTTACAGGAACACGGGCCATACCAACCACCCAATAATGGAATCGTCGAGCGATAACACTTGACAACCTCCTAGTAGCAGCTTGTCTTGCCACCAGACCTTTCTCCATCAAGTAGG
The DNA here is from genome assembly GCA_030545235.1 of Helianthus tuberosus. NCBI lineage: Eukaryota > Viridiplantae > Streptophyta > Magnoliopsida > Asterales > Asteraceae > Helianthus > Helianthus tuberosus. Next base: position 39,411,945 of record CM060387.1, on the reverse strand, counting down.
AATCTGATGACGTCAATAAACACATTCCTTAAATTGTAGCCATTTGTTGAGGGTTTTTTTTGGTGTCTAATCCGCATATATATATCACCATTGCACTTGACTTTCTTCACTTTATATCTCTAAAATGTCAACATATACACGTGTGATTTAGTTTACGAAGATTTTTCAATGCCGAGAACCTCGATCAGAGAGTAAAAAAGGCGTCAGGTTCACAATGGTGTAAAGTTAAAATGGGATATACCGGGCTAGGATTCGAGTTACAGGAACAAGGGCCAAACCAACCACCCAAGAATGGAATCGACGAGCAAAAACACTTGACAACCTCCTAGAAGCAACTTTTCTTGCCACCAGACCTTTTTCCACCAATTAGGAATCTGATGCCGTCAGTAAACACATTCCTTAGATTATAGCCATTTTTTTAGAGTTTTTTTTGGTGTCTAATCCGCATATATATCACCATTGCCCTTGATTTTCTTGACTGTATATCTCTTAAATGTCAACATATACACGTGTGATTTAGTTTACAAAGATTTTTCAATGCCGAGAACCTCGATCAGAGAGTATAAAAGGCGTAAGGTTCACAATGGTGTAAAATTAAAATGGGATATACCGGGCTAGGATTCGATTTACAGGAACACGGGCCATACCAACCGCCCAAGAATGGAATCGTCGAGCGATAACACTTGACAACCTCCAAGTAGCAGCTTTTCTTGCCACCAGACCTTTCTCCATCAATTAGGAATCCGATGACGTCACTAAACACATTCCTTAAATTGTAGCCATTTGTTGAGGTTTTTTTTTTGGTGTCTAATCCGCATATATATCACCATTGCCCTTGACTTTCTTGACTTTATATCTCTTGAATGTCAACATATACACGTGTGATTTAGTTTACGAAGATTTTTCAATGCCGAGAACCTCGATGAGAGAGTAAAAAAGGGGTAAGGTTCACATTGGTGTAAAATTAAAATGGGATATACCGGGCTAGGATTCGAGTTACAGGAACAAGGGCCAAACCAACCACCCAAGAATGGAATCGTCGAGCGAAAACACTTGACAACCTCCTAGAAGCAGCTTTTCTTGCCACCAGACCTTTCTCCACCAATTAGGAATCTGATGCCGTCACTAAACACATTCCTTAAATTGTAGCCATTTGTTGAGAGTTTTTTTTGGGTGTTTAATCCGCATATATATCACCATTGCCCTTGATTTTCTTGACTGTATATCTCTTAAATGTCAACATATACACGTGTGATTTAGTTTACGAAGATTTTTCAATGCCGAGAACCTCGATCAGAGAGAAAAAAAGGCATAAGGTTCACAATGGTGTAAAATTTAAATGGGATATACCGGGCTAGGATTCGAGTTACAGGAACAAGGGCCAAACCAACCACCCAAGAATGGAATCGTCGAGCGAAAACACTTGACAACCTCCTAGAAGCAGCTTTTCTTGCCACCTGACCTTTCTCCATCAATTAGGAATATGATGCCATCACTAAACACATTCTAAAATTGTAGCCATTTGTTGAGTTTTTTTTTTGGTGTCTAATCCGCATATATATCACCATTGCCCTTGATTTTCTTGACAGTATATCTCTTAGACGTCAACATATACACGTGTGATTTAGTTTACGAAGATTTTTCAATGCCGTGAACCTCGATCAGAGATTAAAAAAATGTCAGGTTCACAATGGTGTAAAGTTAAAATGGGATACACCGGGCTAGGATTCGAGTTACAGGAACAAGGGCCAAACCAACCACCCAAGAATGGAATAGTCGAGCGAAAACACTTGACAAGCTCCTAGAAGCAACTTTTCTGCCACCAGACCTTTCTCCACCAATTAGGAATCTGATGTCGTCACTAAACACATTCCTTAAATTGTAGCCATTTTTTAGGGTTTTTTTTGGTGTCTAATCCGCATATATATCACTATTGCCCTTGATTTTCTTCACTGTATATCTCTTAAATGTCAACATATACACGTGTGATTTAGTTTATGAAGATTTTTCAATGCCGAGAACCTCGATCAGAGAGTAAAAAAGGCGTAAGGTTCATAATGATGTAAAATTAAAATGGGATATACCGGGCTAGGATTCGATTTTCAGGAACACGGGCCATACCAACCACCCAAGAAGGGAATCGTCGAGCGATAACACCTGACAACCTCCTTGAAGCAGCTTTTCTTGACTCCAGACCTTTCTCCACCAATTAGGAATCTGATGACGTCAATAAATACATTCCCTAAATTGTAGCCATTTGTTGAGGTTTTTTTTTGGTGTCTAATCCACATATATATATCACCATTGCACTTGACTTTCTTGACTTTATATCTCTTAAATGTTAACATATACACGTGTGATTTAGTTTACGAAGATTTTTCAATGCCGAGAACCTCGATCAGAGAGTAAAAAATGCGTAAGGTTCACAATGGTGTAAAATTAAAATGGGATATACCAGGCTAGGATTCGAGTTACAGGAACACGGGCCATACCAACCACCCAATAATGGAATCGTCGAGCGATAACACTTGACAACCTCCTAGTAGCAGCTTGTCTTGCCACCAGACCTTTCTCCATCAAGTAGGAATCTAATGACGTCAATAAACACATTCCTTTAATTGTAGCCATTTGTTGAGGGTTTTTTTTGGTGTCTAATCCGCATATATATCACCATTGCCCTTGATTTTCTTGACTGTATATCTCTTAAATGTCAACATATACACGTGTGATTTAGTTTACGAAGATTTTTCAATGCCGAGAACCTCGATCAGAGAGTAAAAAAGGCGTAAGGTTCACAATGGTGTAAAATTAAAATGGGATATACCGGGCTAGGATTCGATTTACAGGAACACGGGCCATACCAACCACCCAAGAATGGAATCGTCGAGCGATAACACTTGACAACCTCCTTGAAGCAGCTTTTCTTGACTCCAGACCTTTCTTCACCAATTAGGAATCTGATGACGTCAATAAACACATTCCCTAAATTGTAGCCATTTGTTGAGGTTTTTTTTGGTGTCTAATCCACATATATATATCACCATTGCACTTGACTTTCTTGACTTTATATCTCTTAAATGTTAACATATACACGTGTGATTTAGTTTACGAAGATTTTTCAATGCCGAGAACCTCGATCAGAGAGTAAAAAATGCGTAAGGTTCACAATGGTGTAAAATTAAAATGGGATATACCAGGCTAGGATTCGAGTTACAGGAATACGGGCCATACCAACCACCCAATAATGGAATCGTCGAGCGATAACACTTAACAACCTCCTAGTAGCAGCTTGTCTTGCCACCAGACCTTTCTCCATCAAGTAGGAATCTGATGACGTCAATAAACACATTCCTTTAATTGTAGCCATTTGTTGAGGGTTTTTTTTTTGTGTCTAATCCGCATATATATATCACCATTGCACTTGACTTTCTTCACTTTATATCTCTAAAATGTCAACATATACACGTGTGATTTAGTTTACGAAGATTTTTCAATGCCGAGAACCTCGATCAGAGAGTAAAAAAGGCGTCAGGTTCACAATGGTGTAAAGTTAAAATGGGATATACCGGGCTAGGATTCGAGTTACAGGAACAAGGGCCAAACCAACCACCCAAGAATGGAATCGACGAGCAAAAACACTTGACAACCTCCTAGAAGCAACTTTTCTTGCCACCAGACCTTTCTCCACCAATTGTAGCCATTTTTTTAGAGTTTTTTTTGGTGTCTAATCCGCATATATATCACCATTGCCCTTGATTTTCTTGACTGTATATCTCTTAAATGTCAACATATACACGTTTGATTTAGTTTACGAAGATTTTTCAATGCCGAGAACCTCGATCAGAGAGTAAAAAAGGCGTAAGGATCACAATGGTGTAAAATTAAAATGGGATATACCGGGCTAGGATTCGATTTACAGGAACACGGGCCATACCAACCACCCAAGAATGGAATCGTCGAGCGATAACACTTGACAACCTCCAAGTAGCAGCTTTTCTTGCCACCAGACCTTTCTCCATCAATTAGGAATCTGATGACGTCACTAAACACATTCCTTAAATTCTAGCCATTTGTTGAGGTTTTTTTTTTGGTGTCTAATCCGCATATATATCACCATTGCCCTTGACTTTCTTGACTTTATATCTCTTAAATGTCAACATATACACGTGTGATTTTGTTTACGAAGATTTTTCAATGCCGAGAACCTCGATGAGAGAGTAAAAAAGGCGTAAGGCTCACATTGGTGTAAAATTAAAATGGGATATACAGGGCTAGGATTCGAGTTACAGGAACAAGGGCCAAACCAACCACCCAAGAATGGAATCGTCGAGCGAAAACACTTGACAACCTCCTAGAAGCAGCTTTTCTTGCCACCAGACCTTTCTCCACCAATTAGGAATCTGATGCCGTCACTAAACACATTCCTTAAATTGTAGCCATTTGTTGAGAGTTTTTTTTGGGTGTCTAATCCGCATATATATCACCATTGCCCTTGATTTTCTTGACTGTATATCTCTTAAATGTCAACATATACACGTGTGATTTAGTTTACGAAGATTTTTCAATGCCGAGAACCTCGATCAGAGAGAAAAAAAGGCATAAGGTTCACAATGGTGTAAAATTTAAATGGGATATACCGGGCTAGGATTCGAGTTACAGGAACAAGGGCCAAACCAACCACCCAAGAATGGAATCGTCGAGCGAAAACACTTGACAACCTCCTAGAAGCAGCTTTTCTTGCCACCTGACCTTTCTCCATCATATAGGAATATGATGCTATCACTAAACACATTCCTTAAATTGTAGCCATTTGTTGAGTTTTTTTTTGGTGTCTAATCCGCATATATATCACCATTGCCCTTGATTTTGTTGACTGTATATCTCTTAGACGTCAACATATACACGTGTGATTTAGTTTACGAAGATTTTTCAATGCCGTGAACCTCGATCAGAGATTTAAAAAATGTCAGGTTCACAATGGTGTAAAGTTAAAATGGGATACACCGGGCTAGGATTCGGGTTACAGGAACAAGGGCCAAACCAACCACCCAAGAATGGAATCGTCGAGCGAAAACACTTGACAAGCTCCTAGAAGCAACTTTTCTGCCACCAGACCTTTCTCCACCAATTAGGAATCTGATGCCGTCACTAAACACATTCCTTAAATTGTAGCCATTTTTTTAGGGTTTTTTTTTTGGTGTCTAATCCGCATATATATCACCATTGCCCTTGATTTTCTTCACTGTATATCTCTTAAATGTCAACATATACACGTGTGATTTAGTTTATGAAGATTTTTCAATGCCGAGAACCTCGATCAGAGAGTAAAAAAGGCGTAAGGTTCATAATGATGTAAAATTAAAATGGGATATACCGGGCTAGGATTCGATTTTCAGGAACACGGGCCATACCAACCACCCAAGAATGGAATCGTCGAGCGATAACACTTGACAACCTCCTTGAAGCAGCTTTTCTTGACTCCAGACCTTTCTCCACCAATTAGGAATCTGATGACGTCAATAAACACATTCCCTAAATTGTAGCCATTTGTTGAGGTTTTTTTTTGGTGTCTAATCCACATATATATATCACCATTGCACTTGACTTTCTTGACTTTATATCTCTTAAATGTTAACATATACACGTGTGATTTAGTTTACGAAGATTTTTCAATGCCGAGAACCTCGATCAGAGAGTAAAAAATGCGTAAGGTTCACAATGGTGTAAAATTAAAATGGGATATACCGGGCTAGGATTCGAGTTACAGGAACAAGGGCCAAACCAACCACCCAAGAATTGAATCGTCGAGCGAAAACACTTGACAACCTCCTAGAAGCAGCTTTTCTTGCCACCAGACCTTTCTCCACCAATTAGGAATCTGATGCCGTCACTAAACACATTCCTTAAATTGTGGCCATTTGTTGAGGTTTTTTTTTTGTGTCTAATCCGCATATATATCACCATTGCCCTTGATTTTCTTGACTGGATATCTCTTAAATGTCAACATATACACGTGTGATTTAGTTTACAAAGATTTTTCAATGCCGTGAACCTCGATCAGAGTGTAAAAAAGGCGTAAGGTTCACAATGGTGTAAAATTAAAATGGGATATACCGGGCTAGGATTCAAGTTACAGGAACAAGGGCAAAGCCAACCACCCAAGAATTGAATCGTCAAGCGAAAACACTTGACAACCTCCTAGAAGCAGCTTTTCTTGCCACCAGACCTTTCTCCACCAATTAGGAATCTGATGCCGTCACTAAACACATTCCTTAAATTGTAGCCGTTTGTTGAGTGTTTTTTTTTTGTGTCTAATCCGCATATATATTTCACCATTGCACTTGACTTTCTTGACTTTATATCTCTTAAATGTCAACATATACACGTGTGATTTAGTTTACGAAGATTTTTCAATGCCGAGAACCTCGATCAGAGAGTAAAAAAGGCGTAAGGTTCACATTGGTGTAAAATTAAAATGGGATATACCGGGCTAGGATTCGAGTTACAGGAACAAGGGCCAAACCAACCACCCAAGAATGGAATCGTCGAGCGAAAACACTTGACAACCTCCTAGAATCAGCTTTTCTTGCCACCAGACCTTTCTCCACCAATTAGGAATCTGATGCCGTCACTAAACACATTCCTTAAATTGTAGCCATTTGTTGAGAGTTTTTTTTGGGTGTCTAATCCGCATATATATCACCATTGCCCTTGATTTTCTTGACTGTATATCTCTTAAATGTCAACATATACACGTGTGATTTAGTTTACGAAGATTTTTCAATGCCGAGAACCTCGATCAGAGAGAAAAAAAGGCATAAGGTTCACAATGGTGTAAAATTTAAATGGGATATACCGGGCTAGGATTCGAGTTACAGGAACAAGGGCCAAACCAACCACCCAAGAATGGAATCGTCGAGCGAAAACACTTGACAACCTCCTAGAAGCAGCTTTTCTTGCCACCTGACCTTTCTCCATCAATTAGGAATATGATGCCATCACTAAACACATTCCTTAAATTGTAGCCATTTGTTGAGTTTTTTTTTTGGTGTCTAATCCGCATATATATCACCATTGCCCTTGATTTTCTTGACTGTATATCTCTTAGACGTCAACATATACACGTGTGATTTAGTTTACGAAGATTTTTCAATGCCGTGAACCTCGATTAGAGATTAAAAAAATGTCAGGTTGACAATGGTGTAAAGTTAAAATGGGATACACCGGGCTAGGATTCGAGTTACAGAAACAAGGGCCAAACCAACCACCCAAGAATGGAATCGTCGAGCGAAAACACTTGACAAGCTCCTAGAAGCAACTTTTCTGCCACCAGACGTTTCTCCACCAATTAGGAATCTGATGCCGTCACTAAACACATTCCTTAAATTGTAGCCATTTTTTTAGGGGTTTTTTTTGGTGTCTAATCCGCATATATATCACCATTGCCCTTGATTTTCTTCACTGTATATCTCTTAAATGTCAACATATACACGTGTGATTTAGTTTATGAAGATTTTTCAATGCCGAGAACCTCGATCAGAGAGTAAAAAAGGCGTAAGGTTCATAATGATGTAAAATTAAAATGGGATATACCGGGCTAGGATTCGATTTTCAGGAACACGGGCCATACCAACCACCCAAGAATGGAATCGTCGAGCGATAACACTTGACAACCTCCTTGAAGCAGCTTTTCTTGACTCCAGACCTTTCTCCACCAATTAGGAATCTGATGACGTCAATAAACACATTCCCTAAATTGTAGCCATTTGTTGAGGTTTTTTTTTGGTGTCTAATCCACATATATATATCACCATTGCACTTGACTTTCTTGACTTTATATCTCTTAAATGTTAACATATACACGTGTGATTTAGTTTACGAAGATTTTTCAATGCCGAGAACCTCGATCAGAGAGTAAAAAATGCGTAAGGTTCACAATGGTGTAAAATTAAAATGGGATATACCGGGCTAGGATTCGAGTTACAGGAACAAGGGCCAAACCAACCACCCAAGAATTGAATCGTCGAGCGAAAACACTTGACAACCTCCTAGAAGCAGCTTTTCTTGCCACCAGACCTTTCTCCACCAATTAGGAATCTGATGCCGTCACTAAACACATTCCTTAAATTGTGGCCATTTGTTGAGGTTTTTTTTGTGTCTAATCCGCATATATATCACCATTGCCCTTGATTTTCTTGACTGGATATCTCTTAAATGTCAACATATACACGTGTGATTTAGTTTACAAAGATTTTTCAATGCCGTGAACCTCGATCAGAGTGTAAAAAAGGCGTAAGGTTCACAATGGTGTAAAATTAAAATGGGATATACCGGGCTAGGATTCGAGTTACAGGAACAAGGGCCAAGCCAACCACCCAAGAATTGAATCGTCAAGCGAAAACACTTGACAACCTCCTAGAAGCAGCTTTTCTTGCCACCAGACCTTTCTCCACCAATTAGGAATCTGATGCCGTCACTAAACACATTCCTTAAATTGTAGCCGTTTGTTGAGTGTTTTTTTTTGTGTCTAATCCGCATATATATTTCACCATTGCACTTGACTTTCTTGACTTTATATCTCTTAAATGTCAACATATACACGTGTGATTTAGTTTACGAAGATTTTTCAATGTCGGGAACCTCGATCAGAGAGTAAAAAAGGCGTAAGGTTCACAATGGTGTAAAATTTAAATGGGATATACCGGGCTAGGATTCGAGTTATAGGAACAAGGGCCAAACCAACCACTCAAGAATGGAATCGTCGAGCAAAAACACTTGACAACCTCCTAGAAGCAGGTTTTCTTGTCACAAGACTTTTTCCATCAATTAGGAATCTCATGATGTCACTAAACACATTCCTTAAATTGTAGCCGTTTGTTGAGTGTTTTTTTTTTTGGTATCTAATCCACATATATATCACTACTTCCCTTGATTTTCTTGACTGTATATCTCTTAAATGTCAACGTATACACGTGTGATTTAGTTTATGAAGATTTTTCAATGCCGAGAACCTCGATCAGAGAGTAAAAAAGGCGTAAGGTTCACAATGCTGTAAAATTAAAATGGGATATACCGGGCTAGGATTCGAGTTACAGGAACAAGGGCCAAACCAACCACCCAAGAATGCAATCGTCGAGCGAAAACACTTGACAACCTTCTAGAAGCAGCTTTTCTTGCCACCAGACCTTTCTCCACCAATTAGGAATCTGATGCTGTCACTAAACACATTCCTTAAATTATAGCCATTTGTTGAGGGTTTTTTTTGGTGTCTAATCAGCATATATATCACCATTGCCCTTGATTTTCTTGACTGGATACCTCTTAAATGTCAACATATACACGTGTGATTTAGTTTACAAAGATTTTTCAATGCCGAGAACCTCGATCAGAGTGTAAAAAAGGCGTAAGGTTCACAATGGTGTAAAATTAAAATGGGATATACCGGGCTAGGATTCGAGTTACAGGAACAAGGGCCAAGCCAACCACCCAAGAATTGAATCGTCAAGCGAAAACACTTGACAACCTCCTAGAAGCAGCTTTTCTTGCCACCAGACCTTTCTCCACCAATTAGGAATCTGATGCCGTCACTAAACACATTCCTTAAATTGTAGCCGTTTGTTGAGTGTTTTTTTTATGTCTAATCCGCATATATATTTCACCATTGCACTTGACTTTCTTGACTTTCTTGACTTTATATCTCTTAAATGTCAACATATACACGTGTGATTTAGTTTACGAAGATTTTTCAATGCCGAGAACCTCGATCAGAGAGTAAAAAAGGCGTAAGGTTCACAATGGTGTAAAATTAAAATGGGATATACCGGGCTAGGATTCGAGTTATAGGAACAAGGGCCAAACCAATCACTCAAGAATGGAATCGTCGAGCAAAAACACTTGACAACCTCCTAGAAGCAGGTTTTCTTGTCCCAAGACTTTTTCCATCAATTAGGAATCTCATGATGTCACTAAACACATTCCTTAAATTGTAGCCGTTTGTTGAGTGTTTTTTTTTTGGTATCTAATCCGCATACATATCACTACTTCCCTTGATTTTCTTGACTGTATATCTCTTAAATGTCAACGTATACACGTGTGATTTAGTTTATGAAGATTTTTCAATGCCGAGAACCTCGATCAGAGAGTAAAAAAGGCGTAAGGTTCACAATGCTGTAAAATTAAAATGGGATATACCGGGCTAGGATTCGAGTTACAGGAACAAGGGCCAAACCAACCACCCAAGAATGCAATCGTCGAGCGAAAACACTTGACAACCTTCTAGAAGCAGCTTTTCTTGCCACCAGACCTTTCTCCACCAATTAGGAATCTGATGCTGTCACTAAACACATTCCTTAAATTATAGCCATTTGTTGAGGGTTTTTTTTGGTGTCTAATCCGCATATATATCACCATTGCCCTTGATTTTCTTGACTGGATATCCCTTAAATGTCAACGTATACACGTGTGAATTAGTTTATGAAGATTTTTCAATGCCGAGAACCTCGATCAGAGAGTAAAAAAGGCGTAAGGTTCACAATGCTGTAAAATTAAAATAGGATATACCGGGCTAGGATTCGAGTTACAGGAACAAGGGCCAAACCAACCACCCAAGAATGCAATCGTCGAGCGAAAACACTTGACAACCTTCTAGAAGCAGCTTTTCTTGCCACCAGACCTTTCTCCACCAATTAGGAATCTGATGCTGTCACTAAACACATTCCTTAAATTATAGCCATTTGTTGAGGGTTTTTTTTTGTGTCTAATCCGCATATATATCACCATTGCCCTTGATTTTCTTGACTGGATATCTCTTAAATGTCAACATATACACGTGTGATTTAGTTTACAAAGATTTTTCAATGCCGAGAACCTCGATCAGAGTGTAAAAAAGGCGTAAGGTTCACAATGGTGTAAAATTAAAATGGGATATACCGGGCTAGGATTCGAGTTACAGGAACAAGGGCCAAGCCAACCACCCAAGAATTGAATCGTCAAGCGAAAACACTTGACAACCTCCTAGAAGCAGCTTTTCTTGCCATCAGACCTTTCTCCACCAAATAGGAATCTGATGCCGTCACTAAACACATTCCTTAAATTGTAGCCGTTTGTTGAGTGTTTTTTTTGGTGTCTAATCCGCATATATATTTCACCATTGCACTTGACTTTCTTGACTTTATATCTCTTAAATGTCAACATATACACGTGTGATTTAGTTTACGAAGATTTTTCAATGCCGAGAACCTCGATCAGAGAGTAAAAAAGGCGTAAGGTTCACAATGGTGTAAAATTAAAATGGGATATACCGGGCTAGGATTCGAGTTATAGGAACAAGGGCCAAACCAACCACTCAAGAATGGAATCGTCGAGCAAAAACACTTGACAACCTCCTAGAAGCAGGTTTTCTTGTCACAAGACTTTTTCCATCAATTAGGAATCTCATGATGTCACTAAACACATTCCTTAAATTGTAGCCGTTTGTTGAGTGTTTTTTTTGGTATCTAATCCGCATATATATCACTACTTCCCTTGATTTTCTTGACTGTATATCTCTTAAATGTCAATGTATACACGTGTGATTTAGTTTGTGAAGATTTTTTAATGCCGAGAACCTCGATCAGAGTGTAAAAAAGGCGTAAGGTTCATAATGGTGTAAAATTAAAATGGGATATACCGGGCTAGGATTCGAGTTACAGGAACAAGGGCCAAACCAACCACCCAAGAATGCAATCGTCGAGCGAAAACACTTGACAACCTCCTAGAAGCAGCTTTTCTTGCCACCAGACCTTTCTCCACCATTTAGGAATCTGATGCCGTCACTAAACACATTCCTTAAATAATAGCCATTTGTTGAGGGTTTTTTTGGTGTCTAATCCGCATATATATCACCATTGCCCTTGATTTTCTTGACTGGATATCTCTTAAATGTCAACATATACACGTGTGATTTAGTTTACGAAGATTTTTCAATGCCGAGAACCTCGATCAGAGAGTAAAAAAGGCGTAAGGTTCACAATGGTGTAAAATTAAAATGGGATATACCGGGCTAGGATTCGAGTTATAGGAACAAGGGCCAAACCAACCACTCAAGAATGGAATCGTCGAGCAAAAACACTTGACAACCTCCTAGAAGCAGCTTTTCTTGTCACAAGACTTTTTCCATCAATTAGGAATCTCATGATCTCACTAAACACATTCCTTAAATTGTAGCCGTTTGTTGAGTGTTTTTTTTTTTGGTGTCTAATCCGCATATATATCACTACTTCCCTTGATTTTCTTGACTGTATATCTCTTAAATGTCAACGTATACACGTGTGATTTAGTTTGTGAAGATTTTTTAATGCCGAGAACCTCGATCAGAGTGTAAAAAAGGCGTAAGGTTCACAATGGTGTAAAATTAAAATGGGATATACCGGGCTAGGATTCGAGTTACAGGAACAAGGGCCAAACCAACCACCCAAGAATGGAATCGTCGAGCGAAAACACTTGACAACCTCCTAGAAGCAGCTTTTCTTGCCACCAGACCTTTCTCCACCAATTAGGAATCTGATGCCGTCACTAAACACATTCCTTAAATTGTAGCCATTTGTTGAGAGTTTTTTTTGGGTGTCTAATCCGCATATATATCACCATTGCCCTTGATTTTCTTGACTGTATATCTCTTAAATGTCAACATATACACGTGTGATTTAGTTTACGAAGATTTTTCAATGCCGAGAACCTCGATCAGAGAGAAAAAAAGGCATAAGGTTCACAATGGTGTAAAATTTAAATGGGATATACCGGGCTAGGATTCGAGTTACAGGAACAAGGGCCAAACCAACCACCCAAGAATGGAATCGTCGAGCGAAAACACTTGACAACCTCCTAGAAGCAGCTTTTCTTGCCACCTGACCTTTCTCCATCAATTAGGAATATGATGCCATCACTAAACACATTCCTTAAATTGTAGCCATTTGTTGAGTTTTTTTTTTGGTGTCTAATCCGCATATATATCACCATTGCCCTTGATTTTCTTGACTGTATATCTCTTAGACGTCAACATATACACGTGTGATTTAGTTTACGAAGATTTTTCAATGCCGTGAACCTCGATTAGAGATTAAAAAAATGTCAGGTTGACAATGGTGTAAAGTTAAAATGGGATACACCGGGCTAGGATTCGAGTTACAGAAACAAGGGCCAAACCAACCACCCAAGAATGGAATCGTCGAGCGAAAACACTTGACAAGCTCCTAGAAGCAACTTTTCTGCCACCAGACGTTTCTCCACCAATTAGGAATCTGATGCCGTCACTAAACACATTCCTTAAATTGTAGCCATTTTTTAGGGTTTTTTTTTGGTGTCTAATCCGCATATGTATCACCATTGCCCTTGATTTTCTTCACTGTATATCTCTTAAATGTCAACATATACACGTGTGATTTAGTTTATGAAGATTTTTCAATGCCGAGAAACTCGATCAGAGAGTAAAAAAGGCGTAAGGTTCATAATGATGTAAAATTAAAATGGGATATACCGGGCTAGGATTCGATTTTCAGGAACACGGGCCATACCAACCACCCAAGAATGGAATCGTCGAGCGATAACACTTGACAACCTCCTTGAAGCAGCTTTTCTTGACTCCAGACCTTTCTCCACCAATTAGGAATCTGATGACGTCAATAAACACATTCCCTAAATTGTAGCCATTTGTTGAGGTTTTTTTTTGGTGTCTAATCCACATATATATATCACCATTGCACTTGACTTTCTTGACTTTATATCTCTTAAATGTTAACATATACACGTGTGATTTAGTTTACGAAGATTTTTCAATGCCGAGAACCTCGATCAGAGAGTAAAAAATGCGTAAGGTTCACAATGGTGTAAAATTAAAATGGGATATACCGGGCTAGGATTCGAGTTACAGGAACAAGGGCCAAACCAACCACCCAAGAATTGAATCGTCGAGCGAAAACACTTGACAACCTCCTAGAAGCAGCTTTTCTTGCCACCAGACCTTTCTCCACCAATTAGGAATCTGATGCCGTCACTAAACACATTCCTTAAATTGTGGCCATTTGTTGAGGTTTTTTTTTTGTGTCTAATCCGCATATATATCACCATTGCCCTTGATTTTCTTGACTGGATATCTCTTAAATGTCAACATATACACGTGTGATTTAGTTTACAAAGATTTTTCAATGCCGTGAACCTCGATCAGAGTGTAAAAAAGGCGTAAGGTTCACAATGGTGTAAAATTAAAATGGGATATACCGGGCTAGGATTCGAGTTACAGGAACAAGGGCCAAGGCAACCACCCAAGAATTGAATCGTCAAGCGAAAACACTTGACAACCTCCTAGAAGCAGCTTTTCTTGCCACCAGACCTTTCTCCACCAATTAGGAATCTGATGCCGTCACTAAACACATTCCTTAAATTGTAGCCGTTTGTTGAGTGTTTTTTTTTTTTTTGTGTCTAATCCGCATATATATTTCACCATTGCACTTGACTTTCTTGACTTTATATCTCTTAGACGTCAACATATACACGTGTGATTTAGTTTACGAAGATTTTTCAATGCCGAGAACCTCGATCAGAGAGAAAAAAAGGCATAAGGTTCACAATGGTGTAAAATTTAAATCGGATATACCGGGCTAGGATTCGAGTTACAGGAACAAGGGCCAAACCAACCACCCAAGAATGGAATCGTCGAGCGAAAACACTTGACAACCTCCTAGAAGCAGCTTTTCTTGCCACCTGACCTTTCTCCATCAATTAGGAATATGATGCCATCACTAAACACATTCCTTAAATTGTAGCCATTTGTTGAGTTTTTTTTTTGGTGTCTAATCCGCATATATATCACCATAGCCCTTGATTTTCTTGACTGTATATCTCTTAGACGTCAACATATACACGTGTGATTTAGTTTACGAAGATTTTTCGATGCCGTGAACCTCGATTAGAGATTAAAAAAATGTCAGGTTGACAATGGTGTAAAGTTAAAATGGGATACACCGGGCTAGGATTCGAGTTACAGAAACAAGGGCCAAACCAACCACCCAAGAATGGAATCGTCGAGCGAAAACACTTGACAAGCTCCTAGAAGTAACTTTTCTGCCACTAGACGTTTCTCCACCAATTAGGAATCTGATGCCGTCACTAAACACATTCCTTAAATTGTAGCCATTTTTTTAGGGTTTTTTTTGGTGTCTAATCCGCATATATATCACCATTGCCCTTGATTTTCTTCACTGTATATCTCTTAAATGTCAACATATACACGTGTGATTTAGTTTATGAAGATTTTTCAATGCCGAGAACCTCGATCAGAGAGTAAAAAAGGCGTAAGGTTCATAATGATGTAAAATTAAAATGGGATATACCGGGCTAGGATTCGATTTTCAGGAACACGGGCCATACCAACCACCCAAGAATGGAATCGTCGAGCGATAACACTTGACAACCTCCTTGAAGCAGCTTTTCTTGACACCAGACCTTTCTCCACCAATTAGGAATCTGATGACGTCAATAAACACATTCCCTAAATTGTAGCCATTTGTTGAGGTTTTTTTTTGGTGTCTAATCCACATATATATATCACCATTGCACTTGACTTTCTTGACTTTATATCTCTTAAATATTAACATATACACGTGTGATTTAGTTTACGAAGATTTTTCAATGCCGAGAACCTCGATCAGAGAGTAAAAAATGCGTAAGGTTCACAATGGTGTAAAATTAAAATGGGATATACCGGGCTAGGATTCGAGTTACAGGAACAAGGGCCAAACCAACCACCCAAGAATTGAATCGTCGAGCAAAAACACTTGACAACCTCCTAGAAGCAGCTTTTCTTGCCACCAGACCTTTCTCCACCAATTAGGAATCTGATGCCGTCACTAGACACATTCCTTAAATTGTGGCCATTTGTTGAGGTTTTTTTGTGTGTCTAATCCGCATATATATCACCATTGCCCTTGATTTTCTTGACTGGATATCTCTTAAATGTCAACATATACACGTGTGATTGAGTTTACAAAGATTTTTCAATGCCGTGAACCTCGATCAGAGTGTAAAAAAGGCGTAAGGTTCACAATGGTGTAAAATTAAAATGGGATATACCGGGCTAGGATTCGAGTTACAGGAACAAGGGCCAAGCCAACCACCCAAGAATTGAATCGTCAAGCGAAAACACTTGACAACCTCCTAGAAGCAGCTTTTCTTGCCACCAGACCTTTCTCCACCAATTTGGAATCTGATGCCGTCACTAAACACATTCCTTAAATTGTAGCCGTTTGTTGAGTGTTTTTTTTTGTGTCTAATCCGCATATATATTTCACCATTGCACTTGACTTTCTTGACTTTATATCTCTTAAATGTCAACATATACACGTGTGATTTAGTTTACGAAGATTTTTCAATGCCGAGAACCTCGATCAGAGAGTAAAAAAGGCGTAAGGTTCACAATGGTGTAAAATTAAAATGGGATATACCGGGCTAGGATTCGAGTTATAGGAACAAGGGCCAAACCAACCACTCAAGAATGGAATCGTCGAGCAAAAACACTTGACAACCTCCTAGAAGCAGGTTTTCTTGTCACAAGACTTTTTCCATCAATTAGGAATCTCATGATGTCACTAAACACATTCCTTAAATTGTAGCCGTTTGTTGAGTGTTTTTTTTTTTGGTATCTAATCCACATATATATCACTACTTCCCTTGATTTTCTTGACTGTATATCTCTTAAATGTCAACGTATACACGTGTGATTTAGTTTATGAAGATTTTTCAATGCCGAGAACCTCGATCAGAGAGTAAAAAAGGCGTAAGGTTCACAATGCTGTAAAATAAAAATGGGATATACCGGGCTAGGATTCGAGTTACAGGAACATGGGCCAAACCAACCACCCAAGAATGCAATCGTCGAGCGAAAACACTTGACAACCTTCTAGAAGCAGCTTTTCTTGCCACCAGACCTTTCTCCACCAATTAGGAATCTGATGCTGTCACTAAACACATTCCTTAAATTATAGCCATTTGTTGAGGGTTTTTTTTTGGTGTCTAATCCGCATATATATCACCATTGCCCTTGATTTTCTTGACTGGATATCTCTTAAATGTCAACATATACACGTGTGATTTAGTTTACAAAGATTTTTCAATGCCGAGAACCTCGATCAGAGTGTAAAAAAGGCGTAAGGTTCACAATGGTGTAAAATTAAAATGGGATATACCGGGCTAGGATTCGAGTTACAGGAACAAGGGCCAAGCCAACCACCCAAGAATTGAATCGTCAAGCGAAAACACTTGACAACCTCCTAGAAGCAGCTTTTCTTGCCACCAGACCTTTCTCCACCAATTAGGAATCTGATGCCGTCACTAAACACATTCCTTAAATTGTAGCCGTTTGTCGAGTGTTTTTTTTGTGTCTAATCCGCATATATATTTCACCATTGCACTTGACTTTCTTGACTTTATATCTCTTAAATGTCAACATATACACGTGTGATTTAGTTTACGAAGATTTTTCAATGCCGAGAACCTCGATCAGAGAGTAAAAAAGGCGTAAGGTTCACAATGGTGTAAAATTAAAATGGGATATACCGGGCTAGGATTCGAGTTATAGGAACAAGGGCCAAACCAATCACTCAAGAATGGAATCGTCGAGCAAAAACACTTGACAACCTCCTAGAAGCAGGTTTTCTTGTCACAAGACTTTTTCCATCAATTAGGAATCTCATGATGTCACTAAACACATTCCTTAAATTGTAGCCGTTTGTTGAGTGTTTTTTTTTTTTGGTATCTAATCCGCATACATATCACTACTTCCCTTGATTTTCTTGACTGTATATCTCTTAAATGTCAACGTATACACGTGTGATTTAGTTTATGAAGATTTTTCAATGCCGAGAACCTCGATCAGAGAGTAAAAAAGGCGTAAGGTTCACAATGCTGTAAAATTAAAATGGGATATACCGGGCTAGGATTCGAGTTACAGGAACAAGGGCCAAACCAACCACCCAAGAATGCAATCGTCGAGCGAAAACACTTGACAACCTTCTAGAAGCAGCTTTTTTTGCCACCAGACCTTTCTCCACCAAATAGGAATCTGATGCTGTCACTAAACACATTCCTTAAATTATAGCCATTTGTTGAGGGTTTTTTTTGGTGTCTAATCCGCATATATATCACCATTGCCCTTGATTTTCTTGACTGGATATCTCTTAAATGTCAACGTATACACGTGTGATTTAGTTTATGAAGATTTTTCAATGCCGAGAACCTCGATCAGAGAGTAAAAAAGGCGTAAGGTTCACAATGCTGTAAAATTAAAATAGGATATACCGGGCTAGGATTCGAGTTACAGGAACAAGGGCCAAACCAACCACCCAAGAATGCAATCGTCGAGCGAAAACACTTGACAACCTTCTAGAAGCAGCTTTTCTTGCCACCAGACCTTTCTCCACCAATTAGGAATCGGATGCTGTCACTAAACACATTCCTTAAATTATAGCCATTTGTTGAGGGTTTTTTTTTGTGTCTAATCCGCATATATATCACCATTGCCCTTGATTTTCTTGACTGGATATCTCTTAAATGTCAACATATACACGTGTGATTTAGTTTACAAAGATTTTTCAATGCCGAGAACCTCGATCAGAGTGTAAAAAAGGCGTAAGGTTCACAATGGTGTAAAATTAAAATGGGATATACCGGGCTAGGATTCGAGTTACAGGAACAAGGGCCAAGCCAACCACCCAAGAATTGAATCGTCAAGCGAAAACACTTGACAACCTCCTAGAAGCAGCTTTTCTTGCCATCAGACCTTTCTCCACCAATTAGGAATCTGATGCCGTCACTAAACACATTCCTTAAATTGTAGCCGTTTGTTGTGTGTTTTTTTTGGTGTCTAATCCGCATATATATTTCACCATTGCACTTGACTTTCTTGACTTTATATCTCTTAAATGTCAACATATACACGTGTGATTTAGTTTACGAAGATTTTTCAATGCCGAGAACCTCGATCAGAGAGTAAAAAAGGCGTAAGGTTCACAATGGTGTAAAATTAAAATGGGATATACCGGGCTAGGATTCGAGTTATAGGAACAAGGGCCAAACCAACCACTCAAGAATGGAATCGTCGAGCAAAAACACTTGACAACCTCCTAGAAGCAGGTTTTCTTGTCACAAGACTTTTTCCATCAATTAGGAATCTCATGACGTCACTAAACACATTCCTTAAATTGTAGCCGTTTGTTGAGTGTTTTTTTTGGTATCTAATCCGCATATATATCACTACTTCCCTTGATTTTCTTGACTGTATATATCTCTTAAATGTCAATGTATACACGTGTGATTTAGTTTGTGAAGATTTTTTAATGCCGAGAACCTCGATCAGAGTGTAAAAAAGGCGTAAGGTTCATAATGGTGTAAAATTAAAATGGGATATACCGGGCTAGGATTCGAGTTACAGGAACAAGGGCCAAACCAACCACCCAAGAATGCAATCGTCGAGCGAAAACACTTGACAACCTTCTAGAAGCAGCTTTTCTTGCCACCAGACCTTTCTCCACCAATTAGGAATCTGATGCTGTCACTAAACACATTCCTTAAATTATAGCCATTTGTTGAGGGTTTTTTTTTGGTGTCTAATCCGCATATATATCACCATTGCCCTTGATTTTCTTGACTGGATATCTCTTAAATGTCAACATATACACGTGTGATTTAGTTTACAAAGATTTTTCAATGCCGAGAACCTCGATCAGAGTGTAAAAAAGGCGTAAGGTTCACAATGGTGTAAAATTAAAATGGGATATACCGGGCTAGGATTCGAGTTACAGGAACAAGGGCCAAGCCAACCACCCAAGAATTGAATCGTCAAGCGAAAACACTTGACAACCTCCTAGAAGCAGCTTTTCTTGCCACCAGACCTTTCTCCACCAATTAGGAATCTGATGCCGTCACTAAACACATTCCTTAAATTGTAGCCGTTTGTCGAGTGTTTTTTTTGTGTCTAATCCGCATATATATTTCACCATTGCACTTGACTTTCTTGACTTTATATCTCTTAAATGTCAACATATACACGTGTGATTTAGTTTACGAAGATTTTTCAATGCCGAGAACCTCGATCAGAGAGTAAAAAAGGCGTAAGGTTCACAATGGTGTAAAATTAAAATGGGATATACCGGGCTAGGATTCGAGTTATAGGAACAAGGGCCAAACCAATCACTCAAGAATGGAATTGTCGAGCAAAAACACTTGACAACCTCCTAGAAGCAGGTTTTCTTGTCACAAGACTTTTTCCATCAATTAGGAATCTCATGATGTCACTAAACACATTCCTTAAATTGTAGCCGTTTGTTGAGTGTTTTTTTTTTTGGTATCTAATCCGCATACATATCACTACTTCCCTTGATTTTCTTGACTGTATATCTCTTAAATGTCAACGTATACACGTGTGATTTAGTTTATGAAGATTTTTCAATGCCGAGAACCTCGATCAGAGAGTAAAAAAGGCGTAAGGTTCACAATGCTGTAAAATTAAAATGGGATATACCGGGCTAGGATTCGAGTTACAGGAACAAGGGCCAAACCAACCACCCAAGAATGCAATCGTCGAGCGAAAACACTTGACAACCTTCTAGAAGCAGCTTTTCTTGCCACCAGACATTTCTCCACCAAATAGGAATCTGATGCTGTCACTAAACACATTCCTTAAATTATAGCCATTTGTTGAGGGTTTTTTTTGGTGTCTAATCCGCATATATATCACCATTGCCCTTGATTTTCTTGACTGGATATCTCTTAAATGTCAACGTATACACGTGTGATTTAGTTTATGAAGATTTTTCAATGCCGAAAACCTCGATCAGAGAGTAAAAAAGGCGTAAGGTTCACAATGCTGTAAAATTAAAATAGGATATACCGGGCTAGGATTCGAGTTACAGGAACAAGGGCCAAACCAACCACCCAAGAATGCAATCGTCGAGCGAAAACACTTGACAACCTTCTAGAAGCAGCTTTTCTTGCCACCAGACCTTTCTCCACCAATTAGGAATCGGATGCTGTCACTAAACACATTCCTTAAATTATAGCCATTTGTTGAGGGTTTTTTTTTGTGTCTAATCCGCATATATATCACCATTGCCCTTGATTTTCTTGACTGGATATCTCTTAAATGTCAACATATACACGTGTGATTTAGTTTACAAAGATTTTTCAATGCCGAGAACCTCGATCAGAGTGTAAAAAAGGCGTAAGGTTCACAATGGTGTAAAATTAAAATGGGATATACCGGGCTAGGATTCGAGTTACAGGAACAAGGGCCAAGCCAACCACCCAAGAATTGAATCGTCAAGCGAAAACACTTGACAACCTCCTAGAAGCAGCTTTTCTTGCCATCAGACCTTTCTCCACCAATTAGGAATCTGATGCCGTCACTAAACACATTCCTTAAATTGTAGCCGT
Organism: Helianthus tuberosus; assembly: GCA_030545235.1. Classification (NCBI taxonomy): domain Eukaryota; kingdom Viridiplantae; phylum Streptophyta; class Magnoliopsida; order Asterales; family Asteraceae; genus Helianthus; species Helianthus tuberosus. The sequence goes on along the minus strand of CM060387.1, from coordinate 39,390,486 downwards.
TTGTTGAGTGTTTTTTTTGGTGTCTAATCCGCATATATATTTCACCATTGCACTTGACTTTCTTGACTTTATATCTCTTAAATGTCAACATATACACGTGTGATTTAGTTTACGAAGATTTTTCAATGCCGAGAACCTCGATCAGAGAGTAAAAAAGGCGTAAGGTTCACAATGGTGTAAAATTAAAATGGGATATACCGGGCTAGGATTCGAGTTATAGGAACAAGGGCCAAACCAACCACTCAAGAATGGAATCGTCGAGCAAAAACACTTGACAACCTCCTAGAAGCAGGTTTTCTTGTCACAAGACTTTTTCCATCAATTAGGAATCTCATGATGTCACTAAACACATTCCTTAAATTGTAGCCGTTTGTTGAGTGTTTTTTTTGGTATCTAATCCGCATATATATCACTACTTCCCTTGATTTTCTTGACTGTATATCTCTTAAATGTCAATGTATACACGTGTGATTTAGTTTGTGAAGATTTTTTAATGCCGAGAACCTCGATCAGAGTGTAAAAAAGGCGTAAGGTTCATAATGGTGTAAAATTAAAATGGGATATACCGGGCTAGGATTCGAGTTACAGGAACAAGGGCCAAACCAACCACCCAAGAATGCAATCGTCGAGCGAAAACACTTGACAACCTCCTAGAAGCAGCTTTTCTTGCCACCAGACCTTTCTCCACCATTTAGGAATCTGATGCCGTCACTAAACACATTCCTTAAATAATAGCCATTTGTTGAGGGTTTTTTTGGTGACTAATCCGCATATATATCACCATTGCCCTTGATTTTCTTGACTGGATATCTCTTAAATGTCAACGTATACACGTGTGATTTAGTTTATGAAGATTTTTCAATGCCGAGAACCTCGATCAGAGAGTAAAAAAGGCGTAAGGTTCACAATGCTGTAAAATTAAAATGGGATATACCGGGCTAGGATTCGAGTTACAGGAACATGGGCCAAACCAACCACCCAAGAATGCAATCGTCGAGCGAAAACACTTGACAACCTTCTAGAAGCAGCTTTTCTTGCCACCAGACCTTTCTCCACCAATTAGGAATCTGATGCTGTCACTAAACACATTCCTTAAATTATAGCCATTTGTTGAGGGTTTTTTTTTGGTGTCTAATCCGCATATATATCACCATTGCCCTTGATTTTCTTGACTGGATATCTCTTAAATGTCAACATATACACGTGTGATTTAGTTTACAAAGATTTTTCAATGCCGAGAACCTCGATCAGAGTGTAAAAAAGGCGTAAGGTTCACAATGGTGTAAAATTAAAATGGGATATACCGGGCTAGGATTCGAGTTACAGGAACAAGGGCCAAGCCAACCACCCAAGAATTGAATCGTCAAGCGAAAACACTTGACAACCTCCTAGAAGCAGCTTTTCTTGCCACCAGACCTTTCTCCACCAATTAGGAATCTGATGCCGTCACTAAACACATTCCTTAAATTGTAGCCGTTTGTCGAGTGTTTTTTTTGTGTCTAATCCGCATATATATTTCACCATTGCACTTGACTTTCTTGACTTTATATCTCTTAAATGTCAACATATACACGTGTGATTTAGTTTATGAAGATTTTTCAATGCCGAGAACCTCGATCAGAGAGTAAAAAAGGCGTAAGGTTCACAATGGTGTAAAATTAAAATGGGATATACCGGGCTAGGATTCGAGTTATAGGAACAAGGGCCAAACCAATCACTCAAGAATGGAATCGTCGAGCAAAAACACTTGACAACCTCCTAGAAGCAGGTTTTCTTGTCACAAGACTTTTTCCATCAATTAGGAATCTCATGATGTCACTAAACACATTCCTTTAATTGTAGCCGTTTGTTGAGTGTTTTTTTTTTTTGGTATCTAATCCGCATACATATCACTACTTCCCTTGATTTTCTTGACTGTATATCTCTTAAATGTCAACGTATACACGTGTGATTTAGTTTATGAAGATTTTTCAATGCCGAGAACCTCGATCAGAGAGTAAAAAAGGCGTAAGGTTCACAATGCTGTAAAATTAAAATGGGATATACCGGGCTAGGATTCGAGTTACAGGAACAAGGGCCAAACCAACCACCCAAGAATGCAATCGTCGAGCGAAAACACTTGACAACCTTCTAGAAGCAGCTTTTCTTGCCACCAGACCTTTCTCCACCAAATAGGAATCTGATGCTGTCACTAAACACATTCCTTAAATTATAGCCATTTGTTGAGGGTTTTTTTTGGTGTCTAATCCGCATATATATCACCATTGCCCTTGATTTTCTTGACTGGATATCTCTTAAATGTCAACGTATACACGTGTGATTTAGTTTATGAAGATTTTTCAATGCCGAGAACCTCGATCAGAGAGTAAAAAAGGCGTAAGGTTCACAATGCTGTAAAATTAAAATAGGATATACCGGGCTAGGATTCGAGTTACAGGAACAAGGGCCAAACCAACCACCCAAGAATGAAATCGTCGAGCGAAAACACTTGACAACCTTCTAGAAGCAGCTTTTCTTGCCACCAGACCTTTCTCCACCAATTAGGAATCGGATGCTGTCACTAAACACATTCCTTAAATTATAGCCATTTGTTGAGGGTTTTTTTTTGTGTCTAATCCGCATATATATCACCATTGCCCTTGATTTTCTTGACTGGATATCTCTTAAATGTCAACATATACACGTGTGATTTAGTTTACAAAGATTTTTCAATGCCGAGAACCTCGATCAGAGTGTAAAAAAGGCGTAAGGTTCACAATGGTGTAAAATTAAAATGGGATATACCGGGCTAGGATTCGAGTTACAGGAACAAGGGCCAAGCCAACCACCCAAGAATTGAATCGTCAAGCGAAAACACTTGACAACCTCCTAGAAGCAGCTTTTCTTGCCATCAGACCTTTCTCCACCAATTAGGAATCTGATGCCGTCACTAAACACATTCCTTAAATTGTAGCCGTTTGTTGAGTGTTTTTTTTGGTGTCTAATCCGCATATATATTTCACCATTGCACTTGACTTTCTTGACTTTATATCTCTTAAATGTCAACATATACACGTGTGATTTAGTTTACGAAGATTTTTCAATGCCGAGAACCTCGATCAGAGAGTAAAAAAGGCGTAAGGTTCACAATGGTGTAAAATTAAAATGGGATATACCGGGCTAGGATTCGAGTTATAGAAACAAGGGCCAAACCAACCACTCAAGAATGGAATCGTCGAGCAAAAACACTTGACAACCTCCTAGAAGCAGGTTTTCTTGTCACAAGACTTTTTCCATCAATTAGGAATCTCATGATGTCACTAAACACATTCCTTAAATTGTAGCCGTTTGTTGAGTGTTTTTTTTGGTATCTAATCCGCATATATATCACTACTTCCCTTGATTTTCTTGACTGTATATCTCTTAAATGTCAATGTATACACGTGTGATTTAGTTTGTGAAGATTTTTTAATGCCGAGAACCTCGATCAGAGTGTAAAAAAGGCGTAAGGTTCATAATGGTGTAAAATTAAAATGGGATATACCGGGCTAGGATTCGAGTTACAGGAACAAGGGCCAAACCAACCACCCAAGAATGCAATCGTCGAGCGAAAACACTTGACAACCTCCTAGAAGCAGCTTTTCTTGCCACCAGACCTTTCTCCACCATTTAGGAATCTGATGCCGTCACTAAACACATTCCTTAAATAATAGCCATTTGTTGAGGGTTTTTTTGGTGACTAATCCGCATATATATCACCATTGCCCTTGATTTTCTTGACTGGATATCTCTTAAATGTCAACATATACATGCGTGATTTAGTTTACGAAGATTTTTCAATGCCGAGAACCTCGATCAGAGAGTAAAAAAGGCGTAAGGTTCACAATGGTGTAAAATTAAAATGGGATATACCGGGCTAGGATTCGAGTTATAGGAACAAGGGCCAAGCCAACCACTCAAGAATGGAATCGTCGAGCAAAAACACTTGACAACCTCCTAGAAGCAGCTTTTCTTGTCACAAGACTTTTTCCATCAATTAGGAATCTCATGATCTCACTAAACACATTCCTTAAATTGTAGCCGTTTGTTGAGTGTTTTTTTTTTTTGGTGTCTAATCCGCATATATATCACTACTTCCCTTGATTTTCTTGACTGTATATCTCTTAAATGTCAACGTATACACGTGTGATTTAGTTTGTGAAGATTTTTTAATGCCGAGAACCTCGATCAGAGAGTAAAAAAGGCGTAAGGTTCACAATGCTGTAAAATTAAAATGGGATATACCGGGCTAGGATTCGAGTTACAGGAACAAGGGCCAAACCAACCACCCAAGAATGCAATCGTCGAGCGAAAACACTTGACAACCTTCTAGAAGCAGCTTTTCTTGCCACCAGACCTTTCTCCACCAATTAGGAATCTGATGCTGTCACTAAACACATTCCTTAAATTATAGCCATTTGTTGAGGGTTTTTTTTGGTGTCTAATCCGCATATATATCACCATTGCCCTTGATTTTCTTGACTGGATATCTCTTAAATGTCAACATATACACGTGTGATTTAGTTTACAAAGATTTTTCAATGCCGAGAACCTCGATCAGAGTGTAAAAAAGGCGTAAGGTTCACAATGGTGTAAAATTAAAATGGGATATACCGGGCTAGGATTCGAGTTACAGGAACAAGGGCCAAGCCAACCACCCAAGAATTGAATCGTCAAGCGAAAACACTTGACAACCTCCTAGAAGCAGCTTTTCTTGCCACCGGACCTTTCTCCACCAATTAGGAATCTGATGCCGTCACTAAACACATTCCTTAAATTGTAGCCGTTTGTTGAGTGTTTTTTTTTGGTGTTTAATCCGCATATATATTTCACCATTGCACTTGACTTTCTTGACTTTATATCTCTTAAATGTCAACATATACACGTGTGATTTAGTTTACGAAGATTTTTCAATGCCGAGAACCTCGATCAGAGAGTAAAAAAGGCGTAAGGTTCACAATGGTGTAAAATTAAAATGGGATATACCGGGCTAGGATTCGAGTTATAGGAACAAGGGCCAAACCAATCACTCAAGAATGGAATCGTCGAGCAAAAACACTTGACAACCTCCTAGAAGCAGGTTTTCTTGTCACAAGACTTTTTCCATCAATTAGGAATCTCATGATGTCACTAAACACATTCCTTAAATTGTAGCCGTTTGTTGAGTGTTTTTTTTTGGTATCTAATCCGCATACATATCACTACTTCCCTTGATTTTCTTGACTGTATATCTCTTAAATGTCAACGTATACACGTGTGATTTAGTTTATGAAGATTTTTCAATGCCGAGAACCTCGATCAGAGAGTAAAAAAGGCGTAAGGTTCCCAATGGTGTAAAATTAAAATGGGATATACCGGGCTAGGATTCGAGTTATAGGAACAAGGGCCAAACCAACCACTCAAGAATGGAATCGTCGAGCAAAAACACTTGACAACCTCCTAGAAGCAGGTTTTCTTGTCACAAGACTTTTTCCATCAATTAGGAATCTGATGATGTCACTAAACACATTCCTTAAATTGTAGCCGTTTGTTGAGTGTTTTTTTTTTTGGTATCTAATCCGCATATATATCACTACTTCCCTTGATTTTCTTGACTGTATATCTCTTAAATGTCAATGTATACACGTGTGATTTAGTTTGTGAAGATTTTTTAATGCCGAGAACCTCGATCAGAGTGTAAAAAAGGCGTAAGGTTCATAATGGTGTAAAATTAAAATGGGATATACCGGGCTAGGATTCGAGTTACAGGAACAAAGGCCAAACCAACCACCCAAGAATGCAATCGTCGAGCGAAAACACTTGACAACCTCCTAGAAGCAGCTTTTCTTGCCACCAGACCTTTCTCCACCAATTAGGAATCTGATGCCGTCACTAAACACATTCCTTTAATTATAGCCATTTGTTGAGGGTTTTTTTTGGTGTCTAATCCGCATATATATCACCATTGCCCTTGATTTTCTTGACTGGATATCTCTTAAATGTCAACATATACACGTGTGATTTAGATTACGAAGATTTTTCAATGCCGAGAACCTCGATCAGAGAGTAAAAAAGGCGTAAGGTTCACAATGGTGTAAAATTAAAATGGGATATACCGGGCTTGGATTCGAGTTATAGGAACAAGGGCCAAACCAACCACTAAAGAATGGAATCGTCAAGCAAAAACACTTGACAACCTCCTAGAATCAGCTTTTCTTGTCACAAAACTTCTACCATCAATTAGGAATCTCATGATGTCACTAAACACATTACTTAAATTGTAGCCGTTTGTTGAGTGTTTTTTTTTTGGTGTCTAATCCGCATATTTATCACTACTGCCCTTGATTTTCTTGATTGTATATATCTTAAATGTCAACGTATACACGTGTGATTTAGTTTACGAAGATTTTTCAATGCCGAGAACCTCGATCAGAGAGTAAAAAAGGCGTAAGGTTCACAATGGTGTAAAATTAAAATGGGATATACCGGGCTAGGACTCGAGTTACAGGAACAAAGGCCAAACCAACCACCCAAGAATGGAATCGTCGAGCAATAACACTTGACAACCTCCTAGAAGCATCTTTTCTTGCCACCAGACCATTCTCCATCAATTAGGAATCTGATGCCGTCACTAAACACATTCCTTAAATTGTAGCCATTTGTTGAGTGTTTTTTTTGTGTGTTTGATCGGCATATATATCACCATTACCCTTGATTTTCTTGATTGTATATCTCTTAAATGTCAACATATACACGTATGATTTAGTTTACTAAGATTTTTCAATGCCGAGAACCTCGATCAGAGAGTAAAAAAGGCGTAAGGTTCACAATGGTGTAAAATTAAAATGGGATATACCGGGCTAGGATTCGAGTTACAGGAACAAGGGCCAAACCAACCACCCAAGAATGGAATCATCGAGCGAAAACACTTGACAACCTCCAAGAAGCAGCTTTTCTTGCCACCACACCTTTCTCCACCAATTACGAATCTGATGCCGTCACTAAACACATTCCTTAAATTGTAGCCATTTGTTGAGGGTTTTTTTTTGGTGTCTACTCCGCATATATATCACCATTGCCCTTAATTTTCTTGACTGGATATCTCTTAAATGTCAACATATACACGTGTGATTTAGTTTACGAAGATTTTTCAATGCCGAGAACCTTGATCAGAGAGTAAAAAAGGCATAAGGCTCACAATGGTGTAAAATTAAAATGGGATATACCGGGCTAGGATTCGAGTTACTGGAAAACAAGGGCCAAACCAACCACCCAAGAATGGAATTGTCGAGCGATAACACTTGACAACTTCCTAGAAGCAACTTTTCTTGCCACCAGACCTTTCTCCATCAATTAGGAATCTGATGACGTCACTAAACACATTCCTTAAATTGTAGCCATTTGTTGAGGGTTTTTTTTGGTGTATAATCCGTAATATATCACTATTGCCCTTGATTTTCTTGACTTTATATCCTTTAAATGTCAACATATACACGTGTGATTTAGTTTACGAAGATTTTTCAATGCCGAGAACCTCGATCAGAGAGTAAAAAAGGCGTAAGGTTCACAATGGTGTAAAATTAAAATGGGATATACCGGGCTAGGATTCGAGTTACAGGAACAGGGGCCAAACCAACCACCCAAGAATGGAATCGTCGAGCAAAAACACTTGACAACCTCCTAGAAGCAGCTTTTCTTGCCACCAGACCTTTCTCCACCAATTAGGAATCTGAGGCCGTCACTAAACACATTCCTTAAATTGTAGCCATTTGTTGAGGGTTTTTTTTTTGTGTCTATTCCGCATATATATCACCATTGCCCTTGATTTTCTTGACTGGATATCTCTTAAATGTCAACATATACACGTTTGATTTAGTTTACGAAGATTTTTCAATGCCGAGAACCTCGACCAGAGAGTAAAAAGGCGTAAGGTTCACAATAGTGTAAAATTAAAATGGGATATACCGGGCTGGGATTCGAGTTACAGGAACAAGGCCCAAACCAACCACTCAAGAATGGAATCCTCGAGCGAAAACACTTGACAACCTCCTAGAAGCATCTTTTCTTGCCACCAGACCTTTCTCCATCAATTAGGAATCTGATGCCGTCACTAAACACATTCCTTAAATTGAAGCCATTTGTTGAGGGTTTTTTTTTTGTGTCTAATCCGCATATATATCACCATTGCCCTTGATTTTCTTGACTTTATATATCTCTTAAATGTCAACATATACAAGTGTGATTTAGTTTACGAAGATTTTTCAATGCCGAGAACCTCGATCAGAGAATAAAAAAGGCGTAAGTATCACAATGGTGTAAAATTAAAATGGGATATACCGGGCTAAGATTCGAGTTACAGGAACAAGGGCCACACCAACCACCCAAGAATGGAATCGTCGAGCGAAAACACTTGACAACCTCCTAGAAGTAGCTTTTCTTGCCACCAGACCTTTCTCCATTAATTAGGAATATCATGCCGTCACTAAACACATTCCTTAAATTGTAGCCATTTGTTGAGTTTTTTTGGTGTCTAATCCGCATATATATCAACATTGCCCTTGATTTTCTTGACTGTATATCTCTTAAATGTCAACATATACACGTGTGATTTAGTTTACGAAGATTTTTCAATGCCGAGAACCTCGATCAGAGCGTAAAAAAGGTGTAAGTTTCACAATGGAGTAAAATTAAAATGCGATATACCGGGCTAGGATTCGAGTTACAGGAACAAGGGCAAACCAACCACTCAAGAATGGAATCGTCGAGCGAAAACACTTGACAACCTCCTAGAAGCAGCTTTTCTTGCCACCAGACCTTTCTCCATCAATTAGGAATCTGATGCCGTCACTAAACACATTCCTTAAATTTAAGCCATTTGTTGAGGGTTTTTTTGTGTGTCTAATCCGCATATATATCACCATTGCCCTTGATTTTCTTGACTGGATATCTCTTAAATGTCAACATATACACGGGTGATTTAGTTTACGAAGGTTTTTGAATGTCGAGAACCTCGATCAGAGAGTAAAAATGGCGTAAGGTTCACAATGGTGTAAAATTAAAATGGGATATATCGGGCTTGGATTCGAGTTACAGGAACAAGGGCCAAACCAACCACTCAAGAATGGAATCGTCGAGCGAAAACACTTGACAACCTCCTAGAAGCAGTTTTTCTTGCCACCAGCCTTTTCTCCATCAATTAGGAATCTGATGATGTCACTAAACACATTTCTTAAATTGTAGCCGTTTGTTGAGTGTTTTTTTTGGTGTCCAATCCGCATATATATCACTATTGCCCTTGATTTTCTTGACTGTATATCTCTTAAATGTCAACGTATACACGTGTGATTTAGTTTACGAAGATTTTTCAATGCCGAGAACCTCGATCAGAGAATAAAAATGGGGTAAGTTTCACAATGGTGTAAAATTAAAATGGGATATACCGGGCTAGAATTCGAGTTACAGGAACAAGGGCCAAACCAACCACCCAAGAATGGAATCGTCGAGCGAAAACACTTGACAACCTCCTAGAAGCAGCTTTTCTTGCCACCAGACCTTTCTCAATCAATTAGGAATATGATGCCGTCACTAAACACATTCCTTTAATTGTAGCCACTTGTTGAGGGTTTTTTTTTGGTGTCTAATCCGCATATATATCACCATTGCCCATGATTTTATTGACTGTATATCTCTTAAATGTCAACATATACACGTATGATTTAGTTTACGAAGATTTTTCAAGGCAGAGAACCTCGATCAGAAAGTGAAAAAGACGTAAGGTTCACAATGGTGTAATATTAAAATGGGATATACCAGGCTAGGATTCGAGTTACAGGAACAAGGGCCAAGCCAACCACCCAAGAATGGAATCGTCGAGCGAAAACAATTGACAACCTCCTAGAAGCAGCTTTTCTTGCCACCAGACCTTTCTCCATCAATTAGGAATCTGAGGCCCTCACTAAATACATTCCTTAAATTGTAGCTAGTTGTTGAGTGTTTTTTTTTTAGTCTAATCCGCATATATATCAACATTGCCCTTGAATTTCTTAACTGTATATCTCTTAAACGTCAACATATACACGTGTGATTTAGTTTACGAAGATTTTTCAATGCCGAGAACCTCGATCAGAGAGTAAAAAAGGCGTAAGGTTCACATTGGTGTAAAATTAAAATGGTGTATACTGGGCTAGGATTCGAGTTACATGAACAAAGGCCAAACCAACCACCCAAGAATGGAATCATCGAGCGAAAACACTTGACAACCTCCTAGAAGCAGCTTTTCTTGCCACCAAACCTTTCTCCATCAATTAGGAATCTGATCCCGTCACTAAACAAATTCCTTAAATTGTACCCATTTGTTGAGTGTTTTTTTTGTGTCTAATCCGCACATATATCACCATTGCCCTTGATTTTCTTGACTGTGTATCTCTTAAATGTCAACATATACACGTGTGATTTAGTTTACGAAGATTTTTCAATGCCGAGAACCTCGATCGGAGAGTAAAAAAGGCGTAAGGTTCACAATGCAGTAAAATTAAAATGGGATATACCGGGCTAGGATTCGAGTTACAGGAACAAGGGCCAAACCAACCACCCAAGAATGGAATCGTCGAACGAAAACACTTGACAACCTCCTAGAAGCAGCTTTTCTTGCCACCAAACCATTCTCCATCAATTAGGAATCTGATGCCGTCACTAAACACATTCCTTAAATTTTAGCCATTTGTTGAGTATTTTTTTTTGGTGTCTAATCCGCATATATATCACCATTGCCCTTGATTTTCTTGACTGTATATCTCTTAAATGGCAACATATACACGTGTGATTTAGTTTATGAAGATTTTTCAATGCCGAGAACCTCGATCAGAGAGTAAAAAAGGCGTAAGGTTCACAATTGTGTAAAATTAAAATGGGATATACTGGGCTAGGATTCGAGTTACAGGAAAAACGGCCAAACCAACCACCCAAGAATGGAATCGTCGAGCGAAAACACTTGACAACCTCCTAGAAGCAGCTTTTCGTGCCACCAGACCTTTCTCCATCAATTAGGAATCTGATGCTGCCACTAAACACATTCCTTAAATTGTTGCCATTTGTTGAGTGTTTTTTTGTGTGTCTAATCCACATATATATCACCATTGCCCCTGATTTCCTTGACTGTACATCTCTTAAATGTCAACATATATACGAGTGATTTAGTTTATGAAGATTTTTCAGTGCCGAGAACCTCGTTCAGAGAGTAAAAAAGGCGTAAGGTTCACAATAGCGTAAAATTAAAATGGGATATTCCGGACTAGGATTCGAGTTACAGGAACATGGGCCAAAGCAACCACCCAAGAATGGAATCGTCGAGCGAAAACACTTGACAACCTCCTTGAAGCAGCTTTTCTTGCCACCAGTCCTTTCTCCATCAACTAGGAATCTGATGCCGTCACTAAACACATTCCTTAAATTGTAGGCAATTGTTGAGTGTTTTTTTTTGTGTCTAATCCGCATATATAACACCATTGCCCTTGATTTTCTTGACTGTATATCTCTTAAATGGCAACATATACTCGTGTGATTTAGTTTACGAAGATTTTTCAATGCCGAGAACCTCGATCAGAGAGTAAAAAAGGGGTAAGGTTCACAATGGTGTAAAACTAAAATGGGATATACCGGGCTAGGATTCGAGTTACAGGAACAAGGGCCAAACCAACCACCCAATAATGGAATGGTCGAGCGAAAACATTTGACAACTTTCTAGAAGCAGCTTTTCTTGCCACCAGACCTTTCTCCATCAATTAGGAATCTGATGCCGTCACTAAACACATTCCTTAAATTGTAGCCATTTGTTAAGTGTTTTTTTGGTGTCTAATCCGCATATATAACACCATTGCCCTTGATTTTCATGACTGTATATCTCTTAAATGTCAACATATACCCGTGTGATTTAGTTTACGAAGATTTTTCAATGCCGAGAACCTCGATCAGAGAGTAAAAAAGACGTAAGGTTCACAATGGTGTAAAATTAAAATGGGATATATCGGGCTAGGATTCGAGTTACATGAAGAATGGCCAAACTAACCACATAAGAATGGAATCGTTGAGGGAAAACACTTGACAATCTCCTAGAAGCAGCTTTTTTTGCCACCAGACCTTTCCCCATCAATTAGGAATCTGATACTGTCACTAAACACATTCCTTTAATTGTAGACATTTGTTGAGTGTTTTTTTTTGGTGTCTAATCCGCATATATATCACCATTGCCCATGATTTTGTTGACTGTATATCTCTTAAATGTCAACATATACACGTATGATTTAGTTTACGAAGATTTTTCAAGGCAGAGAACCTCGATCAGAGAGTCAAAAAGGCGTAAGGTTCACAATGGTGTAAAATTAAAATGGGATATACCGGGCCAGGATTCGAGTTACAGGAACAAGGGCCAAGCCAACCACCCAAGAATGGAATCGTCGAGCGAAAACACTTGACAACCTCCTAGAAGCAGATTTTCTTGCCACCAGACCTTTCTCCATCAATTAGGAATCTGATGCCGTCACTAAATACATTCCTTAAATTGTAGCTATTTGTTGAGTGTTTTTTTTGGTGTCTAATCCGCATATATATCACCATTGCCCATGATTTTATTGACTTTATATCTCTTAAATGTCAACATATACACGTGTGATTTAGTTTACGAAGATTTTTCAAGGCAGAGAACCTCGATCAGAGAGTGAAAAAGGAGTAAGGTTCAATGGTGTAAAATTAAAATGGGATATACAGGGCTAGGATTCGAGTTACAGGAACAAGGGCCAAGCAACCACCCAAGAATGGAATCGTCGAGCGAAAACACTTGACAACCTCCTAGAAGCAGCTTTTCTTGCCACGAGACCTTTGTCCATCAATTAGGAATCTCATGCCGTCACTAAACACATTCCTTAAATTGTAGCCATTTGTTGAGTGTTTTTTTTTGGTGTCTAATCCGCATATATATCACCATTGCCCTTGATTTTCTTGACTGTATATCTCTTAAATGTCAACATATACACGTGTGATTTTGTTTACGAAGATTTTTCAATCCCGAGAATCTCGATCAGAGAGTAAAATTAAAAGGGAAATTGGTATGTAATAATTCCACCTAACAGAGTTAAGCTTTTTTCCATATTACAGACAGATTTTTTAGGGCTTTTGATTAGAACGATGATACGAGTCCATTGATGTAAAACTTGCCACGAAACGGTGCTCCAAACGATGAAAATGGAGCTTCAATTCGGGTGTTTAAATTTCTAATTAACCAAAATCAAGTCACTTGGAGCACCATTTCGAAGTAAGTTTTATATCAATGGACTCGTATCATTGTTCTGATCAAAAGCCCTTAACAATTTGTTTGTTATTTGAAAAAAAGCTTAACTCCGTTAAGTTTTTTTAACAGGGGACCATTGTAGCAAAAATAGGTGAAAAGTGGGACTGGTAGGGGGAATATTCTGAGATGGGATTATTAGTGGCCAATACGGTCAAGGTGGGATTATTACAGGCTAATTCCCCAAATTAAAATGGGATATACCGAACTAGGATTCGAGTAACAGGAACAAGGGCCAAGCCAACCACCCAAGAATGGAATCGTCGAGCGAAAACACTTGACAACCTCGTACAAGCAGCTTTTCTTGCCACCTGACCTTTCTCCATCAATTAGGAATATGATGCCGTCACTAAACACATTCCTTAAATTGTAGCCATTTGTTGAGTGTTTTTTTTTTTTTTTTTGTGTCTAATCTGCATATATATCACCATTGCCCTTGATTTTCTTGATTGTATATCTCTTAAATGTCAACATATACACGTGTGATTTAGTTTACGAAGATTTTTCAATGCCGAGAACCTCGATCAGAGAGTAAAAAAGGCGTAAGGTTCACAATGGTGTAAAATTAAAATTTGATATATCGGGTTAGGATTCGAGTTACAGGAACAAGTGCCAAACCAACCACCCAAGAATGGAATCGTCGAGCAAAAACACTTGACAACCTCCTAGAAGCAGCTTTTCTTGCCACCAGACCTTTCTGCGTCAATTAGGAATATGATGTCGTCACTAAACACATTCCTTAAATTGTAGCCATTTGTTGAGTGTTTTTTTTTTGTGTCTAATCCGCATATATATCACCATTGCTCTTGATTTTCTTGACTGTATATATATCTATAAAATGTCCACATACACACATGTGTTTTAGTATACGAAGATTTTTCAATGCCGAGAACTTGGATCAGAGAGTAAAAAAGGCGTAAGGTTCACAATGGTGTAAAATTAAAATGGGATATACCGGGCTAGGATTCGAGTTACAGGAACATGGGCCAAACCAACCACCCAAGAATGGAATCGTCGAGCGAAAACACTTGACAACCTCCTAGAAGCAGCTTTTCTTGCCACCAGACCTTTCTCCATCAATTAGGAATCTGATGCCGTCACTAAACACATTCCTAAAATTGTAGCCATATGTTGAGTGTTATTTTTGGTGTCTAATCCGCATATATATCACCATTGCCCTTGATTTGCTTGACTGTATATTTCTTAAATGTCAACATATACACGTGTGATTTAGTTTACGAAGATTTTTCAATGTCAAGAACCTCGATCAGAGAGTAAAAAAGGCTTAAGGTTCACAATGGTGTAAAATTAAAATGGGATATATCGGGCTAGGATTCGAGTTATAGGAACAAGGGCAAACCAACCACCCAAGAATGGAATCGTCGAGCGCAAACACTTGACAACCTCCTAGAAGCAGCTTTTCTTGCCACCAGACCTTTCTCCATCAATTTGGAATATGATGCCGTCACTAAACACATTCCTTAAATTGTAGCCATTTGTTGAGTGTTTTTTTTGTGTCTAATCCGCATTTATATCACCATTGCTCTTGATTTTCTTGACTGTATATCTCTTAAATGTCCACATATACACGTGTGATTTAGTTTACGAAGATTTTTCAATGTCGAGAACCTCGATCAGAGAGTAAAAAAGGCGTAAGGTTCACAATAGTGTAAAATTAAAATGGGATATACCGGGCTAGGATTCGAGTTACAGGAACAAGGGCCAAACCAACCACCCAAGAATAGAATCGTCGACCGAAAACATTTGACAACCTCCTAGAAGGAGCTTTTCTTGCCACCAGACCTTTCTCCATCAATTAGGAATCTCATGCCGTCACTAAACACATTCCTTAAATTGTAGCCATTTGTTGAGTGTTTTTTTTGGTGTCTAATCCGCATATATATCACCATTGCCCTTGATTTTCTTGACTGTATATCTCTTAAATGTCAACATATACACGTGTTTTTTAGTTTACGAAGATTTTTCAATCCCGAGAATCTCGATCAAAGAGTAAAAAATGCGTAAGGTTCACAATGGTGTAAAATTAAAAGGGAAATTGGTATGTAATAATTCCACCTAAACCATATTGGCCATTAATAATCCCACCTCAGAATATTCCCTCCACCAGTCCCACATTTCACCTATTTTTCCTACAATGGTCCTTCGTTTAAAAAACTTAACAGAGTTAAGCTTTTTTCCATATTACAGACAAATTTTTTAGGGCTTTTGATTAGAACGATGATACGAGTCCATTGATGTAAAACTTGCCACGAAACGGTGCTCCAAACGATGAAAATGGAGCTTCAATTCGGGTGTTTAAATTTCTAATTAACCAAAATCAAGTCACTTGGAGCACCATTTCGAAGTAAGTTTTATATCAATGGACTCGTATCATTGTTCTGATCAAAAGCCCTTAACAATTTGTTTGTTATTTGAAAAAAAGCTTAACTCCGTTAAGTTTTTTTAACAGGGGACCATTGTAGCAAAAATAGGTGAAAAGTGGGACTGGTAGGGGGAATATTCTGAGATGGGATTATTAGTGGCCAATACGGTCAAGGTGGGATTATTACAGGCTAATTCCCCAAATTAAAATGGGATATACCGAACTAGGATTCGAGTAACAGGAACAAGGGCCAAGCCAACCACCCAAGAATGGAATCGTCGAGCGAAAACACTTGACAACCTCGTACAAGCAGCTTTTCTTGCCACCTGACCTTTCTCCATCAATTAGGAATATGATGCCGTCACTAAACACATTCCTTAAATTGTAGCCATTTGTTGAGTGTTTTTTTTTTTTTTGTGTCTAATCTGCATATATATCACCATTGCCCTTGATTTTCTTGATTGTATATCTCTTAAATGTCAACATATACACGTGTGATTTAGTTTACGAAGATTTTTCAATGCCGAGAACCTCGATCAGAGAGTAAAAAAGGCGTAAGGTTCACAATGGTGTAAAATTAAAATTTGATATATCGGGTTAGGATTCGAGTTACAGGAACAAGTGCCAAACCAACCACCCAAGAATGGAATCGTCGAGCAAAAACACTTGACAACCTCCTAGAAGCAGCTTTTCTTGCCACCAGACCTTTCTGCGTCAATTAGGAATATGATGTCGTCACTAAACACATTCCTTAAATTGTAGCCATTTGTTGAGTGTTTTTTTTTTGTGTCTAATCCGCATATATATCACCATTGCTCTTGATTTTCTTGACTGTATATATATCTATAAAATGTCCACATACACACATGTGTTTTAGTATACGAAGATTTTTCAATGCCGAGAACTTGGATCAGAGAGTAAAAAAGGCGTAAGGTTCACAATGGTGTAAAATTAAAATGGGATATACCGGGCTACGATTCGAGTTATAGGAACATGGGCCAAACCAACCACCCAAGAATGGAATCGTCGAGCGAAAACACTTGACAACCTC
The DNA here is from genome assembly GCA_030545235.1 of Helianthus tuberosus. Taxonomy (NCBI): domain Eukaryota; kingdom Viridiplantae; phylum Streptophyta; class Magnoliopsida; order Asterales; family Asteraceae; genus Helianthus; species Helianthus tuberosus. The sequence goes on along the minus strand of CM060387.1, from coordinate 39,373,716 downwards.
CTAGAAGCAGCTTTTCTTGCCACCAGACATTTCTCCATCAATTAGGAATCTGATGCCGTCACTAAACACATTCCTTAAATTGTAGCCATATGTTGAGTGTTATTTTTGGTGTCTAATCCGCATATATATCACCATTGCCCTTGATTTGCTTGACTGTATATTTCTTAAATGTCAACATATACACGTGTGATTTAGTTTACGAAGATTTTTCAATGTCGAGAACCTCGATCAGAGAGTAAAAAAGGCTTAAGGTTCACAATGGTGTAAAATTAAAATGGGATATATCGGGCTAGGATTCGAGTTATAGGAACAAGGGCCAAACCAACCACCCAAGAATGGAATCGTCGAGCGCAAACACTTGACAACCTCCTAGAAGTAGCTTTTCTTGCTACCAGACCATTCTCCATCAATTAGGAATATGATACCGTCACTAAACACATTCCTTAAATTGTAGCCATTTGTTGAGTGTTTTTTTTGGTGTCTAATCCGCATTTATATCACCATTGCCCTTGATTTTCTTGACTGTATATCTCTTAAATGTCCACATATACACGTGTGATTTAGTTTACGAAGATTTTTCAATGCCGAGAACCTCGATCAGAGAGTAAAAAAGGTGTAAGGTTCACAATGGTGTAAAATTAAAATGGGATATACCGGGCTAGGATTCGAGTTACAGGAACAAGGGCCAAACCAACCACCCAAGAACAGAATCGTCGAGCGAAAACACTTGACAACCTCCTAGAAGGAGCTTTTCTTGCCACCAGACCTTTCTCCATCAATTAGGAATCTGATGCCGTCACTAAACACATTCCTTAAATTGTAGCCATTTGTTGAGTGTTTTTTTTGGTGTCTAATCCACATATATATCACCATTTCCCTTGATTTTCTTGACTGTATATCTCATAAATGTCAACATATACCCGTGTTTTTTAGTTTACGAAGATTTTTCAATCCCGAGAATCTTGATCAGAGAGTAAAAAATGCGTAAGGTTCACAATGGTGTAAAATTAAAAGGGAAATTGGTATGTAATAATTCCACCTAAACCATATTGGCCATTAATAATCCCACCTCAGAATATTCCCTCCACCAGTCCCACATTTCACCTATTTTTCCTACAATGGTCCTTCGTTAAAAAAACTTAACAGAGTTAAGCTTTTTTCCATATTACAGACAGATTTTTTAGGGCTTTTGATTAGAACGATGAAACGAGTCCATTGATGTAAAACTTGCCACGAAACGGTGCTCCAAACGATGAAAATGGAGCTTCAATTCGGGTGTTTAAATTTCTAATTAACCAAAATCAAGTCACTTGGAGCACCATTTCGAAGTAAGTTTTATATCAATGGACTCGTATCATTGTTCTGATCAAAAGCCCTTAACAATTTGTTTGTTATTTGAAAAAAAGCTTAACTCCGTTAAGTTTTTTTAACAGGGGACCATTGTAGCAAAAATAGGTGAAAAGTGGGACTGGTAGGGGGAATATTCTGAGATGGGATTATTAGTGGCCAATACGGTCTAGGTGGGATTATTACAGGCTAATTCCCCAAATTAAAATGGGATATACCGAACTAGGATTCGAGTAACAGGAACAAGGGCCAAGCCAACCACCCAAGAATGGAATCGTCGAGCGAAAACACTTGACAACCTCCTAGAAGCAGCTTTTCTTGCCACCTGACCTTTCTCCATCAATTAGGAATATGATGCCGTCACTAAACACATTCCTTAAATTGTAGCCATTTGTTGAGTGTTTTTTTTTTGTGTCTAATCCGCATATATATCACCATTGCCCTTGATTTTCTTGATTGTATATCTCTTAAATGTCAACATATACACGTGTGATTTAGTTTACGAAGATTTTTCAATGCCGAGAACCTCGATCAGAGAGTAAAAAAGGCGTAAGGTTCACAATGGTGTAAAATTAAAATTTGATATATCGGGTTAGGATTCGAGTTACAGGAACAAGGGCCAAACCAACCACCCAAGAATGGAATCGTCGAGCAAAAACACTTGACAACCTCCTAGAAGCAGCTTTTCTTGCCACCAGACCTTTCTCCGTCAATTAGGAATATGATGTCGTCACTAAACACATTCCTTAAATTGTAGCCATTTGTTGAGTGTTTTTTTTTTGTGTCTAATCTGCATATATATCACCATTGCTCTTGATTTTCTTGACTGTATATATATCTATAAAATGTCCACATACACACATGTGTTTTAGTATACGAAGATTTTTCAATGCCGAGAACTTGGATCAGAGAGTAAAAAAGGCGTAAGGTTCACAATGGTGTAAAATTAAAATGGGATATACCGGGCTAGGATTCGAGTTATAGGAACATGGGCCAAACCAACCACCCAAGAATGGAATCGTCGAGCGAAAACACTTGACAACCTCCTAGAAGCAGCTTTTCTTGTCACCGGACCTTTCTCCATCAATTAGGAATCTGATGCCGTCACTAAACACATTCCTTAAATTGTAGCCATATGTTGAGTGTTATTTTTGGTGTCTAATCCGCATATATATCACCATTGCCCTTGATTTGCTTGACTGTATATTTCTTAAATGTCAACATATACACGTGTGATTTAGTTTACGAAGATTTTTCAATGTCGAGAACCTCGATCAGAGAGTAAAAAAGGCTTAAGGTTCACAATGGTGTAAAATTAAAATGTGATATATCGGGCTAGGATTCGAGTTATAGGAACAAGGGCCAAACCAACCACCCAAGAATGGAATCGTCGAGCGCAAACACTTGACAACCTCCTAGAAACAACTTTTCTTGCTACCAGACCATTCTCCATCAATTAGGAATATGATGCCGTCACTAAACACATTCCTTAAATTGTTGCCATTTGTTGAGTGTTTTTTTTGGTGTCTAATCCGCATTTATATCACCATTGCCCTTGATTTTCTTGACTGTATATCTCTTAAATGTCCACATATACACGTGTGATTTAGTTTACGAAGATTTTTCAATGCCGAGAACCTCGATCAGAGAGTAAAAAAGGCGTAAGGTTCACAATGGTGTAAAATTAAAATGGGATATACCGGGCTAGGATTCGAGTTACAGGAACAAGGGCCAAACCAACCACCCAAGAACAGAATCGTCGAGCGAAAACACTTGACAACCTCCTAGAAGGAGCTTTTCTAGCTACCAGACCTTTCTCCATCAATTAGGAATCTCATGCCGTCACTAAACACATTCCTTAAATTGTAGCCATTTGTTGAGTGTTTTTTTTGGTGTCTAATCCGCATATATATATCACCATTGCCCTTGATTTTCTTGACTGTATATCTCTTAAATGTCAACATATACCCGTGTTTTTTAGTTTACGAAGATTTTTCAATCCCGAGAATCTCGATCAGAGAGTAAAAAATGCGTAAGGTTCACAATGGTGTAAAATTAAAAGGGAAATTGGTATGTAATAATTCCACCTAAACCATATTAGCCATTAATAATCCCACCTCAGAATATTCCCTCCACCAGTCCCACATTTCACCTATTTTTCCTACAATGGTCCTTCGTTAAAAAAACATAACAGAGTTAAGCTTTTTTCCATATTACAGACAGATTTTTTAGGGCTTTGATTAGAACGATGATACGAGTCCATTGATGTAAAACTTGCCACGAAACGGTGCTCCAAACGATGAAAATGGAGCTTCAATTCGGGTGTTTAAATTTCTAATTAACCAAAATCAAGTCACTTGGAGCACCATTACGAAGTAAGTTTTATAACAATGGACTCGTATCATTGTTCTGATCAAAAGCCCTTAACAATCTGTTTGTAATTTGAAAAAAGCTTAACTCCATTAAGTTTTTTTAACGGGGGACCATTGTAGCAAAAATAGGTGAAAGGTGGGACTGGTGGGGGGAATATTCTGAGATGGGATTATTAGTGGCCAATACGGTCTAGGTGGGCTTATTACATGCTAATTCCCCAAATTAAAATGGGATATACCGGGCTAGGATTCGAGTTATAGGAACAAGGGCCAAGCCAACCACCCAAGAATGGAATCGACGAGCGAAAACACTTGACAACCTCCTAGAAGCAGCTTTTCTTGCCACCAGACCTTTCTCCATCAATTAGGAATATGATGCCGTCACTAAACACATTCCTTAAGTTGTAGCCATTTGTTGAGTGTTTTTTTTTGGTGTCTAATCCGCATATATATCACCATTGACCTTGATTTTCTTGATTGTATATCTCTTAAATGTCAACATATACACGTGTGATTTAGTTTACGAAGATTTTTCAATGCCGAGAACCTCGATCAGAGAGTAAAAAAGGCGTAAGGTTCACAATGGTGTAAAATTAAAATGGGATATATCGGGCTAGGATTCGAGTTACAGGAACAAGGGCCAAACCAACCACCCAAGAATGGAATCATCGAGCAAAAACACTTAACAATCTCCTAAAAGCAGCTTTTCTAGCCACCAGACCTTTCTCCATCAATTAGGAATATGATGTCGTCACTAAACACATTCCTTAAATTGTAGCCATTTGTTGAGTGTTTTGTTTTGGTGTCTAATCCGCATATATATCACCATTGCCCTTGATTTTTTTGACTGTATATTTCTTAAATGTCAACATATACACGTGTGATTTAGTTTACGAAGATTTTTCAATGTCGAGAAACTCGATCAGAGAGTAAAAAGTTCTTAAGGTTCACAATGGTGTAAAATTAAAATGGGATATATCGGGCTAGGATACGAGTTATAGGAACAAGGGCCAAACCAACCACCCAAGAATGGAATCGTCGAGCGCAAACACTTGACAACCTCCTAGAAGAAGCTTTTCTTGCCACCAGACCTTTCTCCATCAATTAGGAATCTGATGCCGTCACTAAACACATTCCTTAAATTGTAGCCATATGTTGAGTGTTATTTTTGGTGTCTAATCTGCATATATATCACCATTGCCCTTGATTTGCTTGACTGTATATTTCTTAAATGTCAACATATACACGTGTGATTTAGTTTACGAAGATTTTTCAATGTCGAGAACCTCGATCAGAGAGTAAAAAAGGCTTAAGGTTCACAATGGTGTAAAATTAAAATGGGATATATCGGGCTAGTATTCGAGTTATAGGAACAAAGGCCAAACCAACCACCCAAGAATGGAATCGTCGAGCACAAACACTTGACAACCTCCAAGAAGCAGCTTTTCTTTCCACCTGACCTTTCTCCATCAATTAGGAATCTGATGCCGTCACTAAACACATTCCTTAAATTGTAGCCATTTGTTGAGTGTTTTTTTGGGGTCTAATCCGCATTTATATCACCATTGCCCTTGATTTTCTTGACTGTATATCTCTTAAATGTCCACATAAACACGTGTGATTTAGTTTACGAAGATTTTTCAATGCTGAGAACCTCGATCAGAGAGTAAAAAAGGCTTAAGGTTCACAATGCTGTAAAATTAAAATGGGATATATCGGGCTAGGATTCGAGTTATAGGAACAAGGACCAAACCAACAACCCAAGAATGGAATCGTCGAGCGCAAACACTTGACAACCTCCTAGAAGCAGCTTTTCTTGCCACCAGACCTTTCTCCATCAATTAGGAATCTGATGCCGTCACTAAACACGTTCCTTAAATTGTAGCCATTTGTTGGGTGTTTTTTTTGGTGTCTAATCCGCATTTATATCACCATTGCCCTTGATTTTCTTGACTGTATATCTCTTAAATGTCCACATATACACGTGTGATTTAGTTTACGAAGATTTTTCAATGCCGAGAACCTCGATCAGAGGGTAAAAACGGCGTAAGGTTCACAATGGTGTAAAATTAAAATGGGATATACCGGGCTAGGATTCGAGTTACACGAACAAGGGCCAAACCAACCACCCAAGAATAGAATCGTCGAGCGAAAACACTTGACAACCTCCTAGAAGGAGCTTTTCTTGCCACCAGACCTTTCTCCATCAATTAGGAATCTGATGCCGTCACTAAACACATTCCTTAAATTTTAGCTATTTGTTGAGTGTTTTTTTTTTGTTGTCTAATCCACATATATATCACCATTGCCCTTGACTTTCTTTAATGTATATCTCTTAAATGTCAACATACACACATGTGATTTAGTATACGAAGATTTTTCAATGCCGAGAACTTGGATCAGAGAGTAAAAAATGCGTAAGGTTCACAATGGTGTAAAATTAAAATGGGATATACCGTGCTAGGATTCGAGTTACAGGAACATGGGCCAAACCAACCTCCCAAGAATGGAATCGTCGAGCGAAAACACTTGACAACCTCCTAGAAGCAGCTTTTCTTGCCACCAGACCTTTCTCCATCAATTAGGAATCTGATGCCGTCACTAAACACATTCCTTAAATTGTAGCCATATGTTGAGTGTTATTTTTGGTGTCTATTCCGCATATATATCACCATTACCCTTGATTTGCTTGACTGTATATTTCTTAAATGTCAACATATACACGTGTGATTTAGTTTACGAAGATTTTTCAATGTCGAGAACCTCGATCAGAGAGTAAAAAAGGCTTAAGGTTCACAATGGTGTAAAATTAAAATTGGATATATCGGGCTAGGATTTCGAGTTATAGGAACAAGGGCCAAACCAACCACCCAAGAATGAAATCGTCGAGCGCAAACACTTGACAACCTCCTAGAAGCAGCTTTTCTTGCCACCAGACCTTTCTCCATCAATTTGGAATCTGGTGCCATCACTAAACACATTCCTTAAATTGTAGCCATTTGTTGAGTGTTTTTTTTTTTGTGTCTAATGCGCATTTATATCACCATTTCCCTTGATTTTCTTTACTGTATATCTCTTAAATGTCAACATACACACATGTGATTTAGTATACGAAGATTTTTCAATGCCGAGAACTTGGATCAGAGAGTAAAAAAGGCGTAAGGTTCACAATGGTGTAAAATTAAAATGGGATATACCGGGCTTGGATTCGAGTTACAGGAACATGGGCCAAACCAACCACCCAAGAATGGAATCGTTGAGCGAAAACACTTGACAACCTCCTAGAAGCAGCTTTTCTTGCCACCAGACCTTTCTCCATCAATTAGGAATCTGATGCCGTCACTAAACACATTCCTTAAATTTTAGCTATTTGTTGAGTGTTTTTTTTTTGGTGTCTAATCCCCATATATATCACCATTGCCCTTGATTTTCTTTACTGTATATCTCTTAAATGTCAACATATACACGTGTGATTTAGTTTACGATGATTTTTCAATGCCGAGAACCTCGATCAGAGAGTAAAAAAGGCGTAAGGTTCACATTGGTGTAAAATTAAAATGGGATATACCGGGCTAGGATTCAAGTTACAGGAACAAGGGACAAACCAACCACCCAAGAATAGAATCGTCGAGCGAAAACACTTGACAACCTCCTTGAAGCAGCTTTTCTTGCCACCAGACCATTCTCCATCAATTAGGAATCTGATGCCGTCACTAAACACATTCCTTAAATTGTAGCCATTTGTTGAGTGTTTTTTTTTTGTGTCTAATCCGCATATATATCACCATTGCCCTTGATTTTCTTTACTGTATATCTCTTAAATGTCAACATACACACATGTGATTTAGTATACGAAGATTTTTCAATGCCGAGAACTTGGATCAGAGAGTAAAAAAGGCGTAAGGTTCACAATGGTGTAAAATTAAAATGGGATATACCGGGCTAGGATTCGAGTTACAGGAACATGGGCCAAACCAACCACCCAAGAATGGAATCGTCGAGCGAAAACACTTGACAACCTCCTAGAAGCAACTTTTCTTGCCACCAGACTTTTCTCCATCAATTAGGAATCTGATGACGTCACTAAACACATTCCTTAAATTATAGCCATATGTTGAGTGTTATTTTTGGTGTCTATTCCGCATATATATCACCATTGCCCTTGATTTGCTTGAGTGTATATTTCTTAAATGTCAACATATACACGTGTGATTTAGTTTACGAAGATTTTTCACTGTCGAGAACCTCGATCAGAGAGTAAAAAAGGCTTAAGGTTCACAATGGTGTAAAATTAAAATGGGATATATCGGGCTAGGATTCGAGTTATAGGAACAAGGGCCAAACCAACCACCCAAGAATGGAATCGTCGAGCGCGAACACTTGACAACCTCCTAGAAGCAGCTTTTCTTGCCACCAGACCTTTCTTCATCAATTAGGAATCTGATGCCGTCACTAAACAAATTCCTTAAATTGTAGCCATTTGTTGAGTGTTATTTTGGTGTCTATTCCGCATATATATCACCATTGCCCTTGATTTGCTTGAGTGTATATTTCTTAAATGTCAACATATACACGTGTGATTTAGTTTACGAAGATTTTTCACTGTCGAGAACCTCGATCAGAGAGTAAAAAAGGCTTAAGGTTCACAATGGTGTAAAATTAAAATGGGATATACCGGGCTAGGATTCAAGTTACAGGAACAAGGGCCAAACCAACCACCCAAGAATGGAATCATCGAGCCAAAACACTTGACAACCTTCTAGAAGCAGCTTTTCTTGCCACAAGACCTTTCTCCATCAATTAGGAATCTGATGCCGTCACTAAATGCATTCTTTAAATTGTAGTAATTTGTTGAGTGTTTTTTTGTGTCTAATCCGCATATATATCACCATTGCCCTTGATTTTCTTAATTGTATATCTCTTAAATGTCAACTTATACACGTGTGATTTAGTTTACCAAGATTTTTCAATGCCGGGAACCTGAATCAGAGTGTAAAAAAGGCGTAAGGTTCACAATGGTGTAAAATTAAAATGGGATATACTGGGCTAGGATTCGAGTTACAAGAACAAGGGCCAAACCAACCACCCAAGAATGGAATCGTCGAGTGAAAACACTTGACAACTTGCTAGAAGCAGCTTTTCTTGCCACCAGACCTTTCTCCATCAATTAGGAATCTGATGCCGTCACTAAACACATTCCTTAAATTTTAGCCATTTGTTGAATGTTTTTTATGGTATCTAATCCGCATATATATCACCATTGCCTTGATTTTCTTGATTGTCTATCTCTTAAATGTCAGCATCTACACGTGTGATTTAGTTTATGAAGATTTTTCAATGCCAAGAACCTCGATCATAGAGTAAAAAAGGCGTAAGGCTCACATTGGTGTAAAATTAAAATGGGATATACCGGGCTAGGATTCGAGTTACAGGACCAAGGGCCAAACCAACCACCCAAGAATGGAATCGTCGAGCGAAAACACTTGATAAACTCCTAGAAGCAGCTTTTCTTGCCACTAGACCTTTCTCCATCAATTAGGAATCCGATGCCGTCACTAAACACATTCCTTAAATTGTAGCCATTTGTTGAGTGTTTTTTTTTTTTGGTGTCTAATCCGCATATATATCACCATTGCCCTGGATTTTCTTGACTGTATATCTCTTAAGTGTCAACATATACACGTGTGATTTAGTTTATGAAGATTTGTCAACATATACAGGAACATGGGCCAAACCAAGCACCCAAGAATGGAATCGTCGAGTGAAAACACATGACAAGCTCCTAGATGCAGCTTTTCTTGCCACCAGACATTTCTCCATTAATTAGGAATCTGATGCCGTCACTAAACACATTCTTTAAATTGTAGCCATTTTTTGAGTGTTTTTTTTTGTGTGTCTAATCCGCATATATATCACCATTGCCTTTGATTTTCTTGACTGTATATCTCTTAATGTTAACATATACACGTGTGATTTAGTTTACGAAGATTTTTCAATGCCGAGAACCTCGATCAGAGAGTAAAAAAGACGTAAGGTTCACAATGGTGTAAAATTAAAATGGGATATACCGGGCTAGGATACGAGTTACAGGAACAAGGGCCAAACCAACCACCCAAGAATGGAATCGTCAAGAGAAAACACTTGACAACCTCCTAGAAGCAGCTTTCTTGCCACCAGACCTTTCTCCATCAATTAGGAATCTGATGCCGTCACTAAATACATTCCTTAAATTGTAGCCATTTCTTGAGTGTTTTTTTTTTGTGTCTAATCCTTATATATATCACCATTGCCCTTGATTATCTTGATTGTATATCTCTTAAATGTCAACATATACACGTGTGATTTAATTTACGAAGATTTTAATGCCGAGAACCTCGATCAGACAGTAAAAACGGCGTAAGGTTCACAATGGTGTAAAATTAAAATGGGATATACCGGGCTAGGATTCGAGTTACAGGAACAAGGGCCAAACCAACCACCCAAGAATAGAATCGTCGAGCGAAAACACTTGACAACCTCCTAGAAGGAGCTTTTCTTGCCACCAGACCTTTCTCCATCAATTAGGAATCTGATGCGGTCACTAAACACATTCCTTAAATTTTAACTATTTGTTGAGTGTTTTTTTTGTTGTCTAATCCCCATATATATCACCATTGCCCTTGATTTTCTTTACTGTATATCTCTTAAATGTCAACATACACACATGTGATTTAGTATACGAAGATTTTTCAATGCCGAGAACATGGATCAGAGAGTAAAAAATGCGTAAGGTTCACAATGGTGTAAAATTAAAATGGGATATATACCGGGCTAGGATTCGAGTTACAGGAACATGGGCCAAACCAACCTCCCAAGAATGGAATCGTCGAGCGAAAACACTTGACAACCTCCTAGAAGCAGCTTTTCTTGCCACCAGACCTTTCTCCATCAATTAGGAATCTGATGCCGTCACTAAACACATTCCTTAAATTGTAGCCATATGTTGAGTGTTATTTTTGGTGTCTATTCCGCATATATATCACCATTACCCTTGATTTGCTTGACTGTATATTTCTTAAATGTCAACATATACACGTGTGATTTAGTTTACGAAGATTTTTCAATGTCGAGAACCTCGATCAGAGAGTAAAAAAGGCTTAAGGTTCACAATGGTGTAAAATTAAAATTGGATATATTGGGCTAGGATTCGAGTTATAGGAACAAGGGCCAAACCAACCACCCAAGAATGGAATCGTCGAGCGCAAACACTTGACAACCTCCTAGAAGCAGCTTTTCTTGCCACCAGACCTTTTTCCATCAATTAGGAATCTGATGCCATCACTAAACACATTCCTTAAATTGTAGCCATTTGTTGAGTGTTTTTTTTTTTTTGTGTCTAATCCGCATTTATATCACCATTTCCCTTGATTTTCTTTACTGTATATCTCTTAAATGTCAACATACACACCTGTGATTTAGTATACGAAGATTTTTCAATGCCGAGAACTTGGATCAGAGAGTAAAAAAGGCGTAAGGTTCACAATGGTGTAAAATTAAAATGGGATATACCGGGCTTGGATTCGAGTTACAGGAACATGGGCCAAAACAACCACCCAAGAATGGAATCGTTGAGCGAAAACACTTGACAGCCTCCTAGAAGCAGCTTTTCTTGCCACCAGACCTTTCTCCATCAATTAGGAATCTGATGCCGTCACTAATCACATTCCTTAAATTTTAGCTATTTGTTGAGTGTTTTTTTTTTGGTGTCTAATCCCCATATATATCACCATTGCCCTTGATTTTCTTTACTGTATATCTCTTAAATGTCAACATATACACGTGTGATTTAGTTTACGATGATTTTTCAATCCCGAGAACCTCGATCAGAGAGTAAAAAAGGCGTAAGGTTCACATTGGTGTAAAATTAAAATGGGATATACCGGGCTAGGATTCAAGTTACAGGAACAAGGGCCAAACCAACCACCCAAGAATGGAATCGTCGAGCGAAAACACTTGACAACCTCCTTGAAGCAACTTTTCTTGCCACCAGACCATTCTCCATCAATTAGGAATCTGATGCCGTCACTAAACACATTCCTTAAATTGTAGCCATTTGTTGAGTGTTTTTTTTTGTGTCTAATCCGCATATATATCACCATTGCCCTTGATTTTCTTTACTGTATATCTCTTAAATGTCAACATACACACATGTGATTTAGTATACGAAGATTTTTCAATGCCGAGAACTTGGATCAGAGAGTAAAAAAGGCGTAAGGTTCACAATGGTATAAAATTAAAATGGGATATACCGGGCTAGGATTCGAGTTACATGAACATGGGCCAAACCAACCACCCAAGAATGGAATCGTCGAGCGAAAACACTTGACAACCTCCTAGAAGCAGCTTTTCTTGCCACCAGACTTTTCTCCATCAATTAGGAATCTGATGCCGTCACTAAACACATTCCTTAAATTGTAGCCATATGTTGAGTGTTATTTTTGGTGTCTATTCCGCATATATATCACCATTGCCCTTGATTTTCTTGAGTGTATATTTCTTAAATGTCAACATATACACGTGTGATTTAGTTTACGAAGATTTTTCACTGTCGAGAGCCTCGATCAGAGAGTAAAAAAGGCTCAAGGTTCACAATGGTGTAAAATTAAAATGGGATATACAGGGCTAGGATTCGAGTTGCAGGAACATGGGCCAAACAAAGCACCCAAGAATGGAATCGTCGAGTGAAAACACATGACAACCTCCTAGAAGCAGCTTTTCTTGCCACCAGACATTTCTCCATTAATTAGGAATCTGATGCCGTCACTAAACACATTCTTTAAATTTTAGTCATTTTTTGAGTGTTTTTTTTTGGTGTCTAATCCGCATATATATCACCATTGCCCTTGATTTTCTTGACTGTATGTCTCTTAATGTTAACATATACACGTGTGATTTAGCTTACGAAGATTTTTAAAAGCCGAGAACCTCGATCAGAGAGTAAAAAAGGCGTAAGGTTCACAATGGTGTAAAATTAAAATGGGATATACCGGGCTAGGATACGAGTTACAGTAACAAGGGCCAAACCAACCACCCAAGAATGGAATTGTCGAGCGTAAACACTTGACAACCTCCTAGAAGCAGCTTTCTTGTCACCAGCCCTTTCTCCATCAATTAGGAATCTGATGCCGTCACTAAATACATTCCTTAAATTGTAGCCATTTCTTGAGTGTTTTTTTTTTTGTGTCTAATCCTCATATATATCACCATTGCCCTTGATTATCTTGATTTTATATCTCTTAAATGTCAACATTTACACGTGTGATTTAATTTACGAAGATTTTAATGCCGAGAACCTCGATCAGAGAGTAAAAAAGGCGTAAGGTTCACAATGGTGTAAAATTAAAATGCTATATACACGGCTAGTATTCTAGTTACAGGAACAAGGGCCAAACCAACCACCCAAGAATGGAATCGTCGAGCGAAAACACTTGACAACCTCCTAGAAGCAGCTTTTCTTGCCACCAGACCTTTCTCCATCAATTAGGAATCCGATGCCGTCACTAAACACATTCCTTAAATTGTAGCTATTTGTTGAGTGTTTTTTTTTGTGTCTAATCCGCATATATATCACCATTGCCCTGGATTTTCTTGACTGTATATCTCTTAAGTGTCAACATATGCACGTGTGATTTAGTTTATGAAGATTTTTCAACGCCGAGAACCTCGATTAGAGAGTAAAAAAGGCGTAAGGTTCACAATGGTATAAATTAAAATGGGATATACCGGGCTAGGATTCGAGTTACAGGAACATGGGCCAAACCAAGCACCCAAGAATGGAATCGTCGAGTGAAAACACATGACAAACTCCTAGACGCAACTTTTCTTGCCACCAGACATTTCTCCATTAATTAGGAATCTGATGCCGTCACTAAACACATTCTTTAAATTGTAGCCATTTTTTGTGGGTTTTTTTTTTGTGTGTCTAACCCGCATATATATCACCACTGTATATCTCTTAATGTTAACATATACACGTGTGATTTAGTTTACGAAGATTTTTCAATGCCGAGAACCTCGATCAGAGAGTAAAAAAGGCGTAAGGTTCACAATGGTGTAAAATTAAAATGGGATATACCGGGCTAGGATACAAGTTACAGGAACAAGGGCCAAACAAACCACCCAAGAATGGAATCGTCGAGCGAAAACACTTGACAACCTCCTAGAAGGAGCTTTCTTGCCACCAGACCTTTCTCCATCAATTAGGAATCTGATGCCGTCACTAAATACATTCCTTAAATTGTAGCCATTTCTTCAGTGTTTTTTTTTTGTGTCTAATCCTTATATATATCACCATTGCCCTTGATTATCTTGATTGTATATCTCTTAAATGTCAACATATACACGTCTGATTTAATTTACGAAGATTTTAATGCCGAGAACCTCGATCAGAGAGTAAAAAAGGCGTAAGGTTCACAATGATGTAAAATTAAAATGCTATATACACGGCTAGTATTCTAGTTACAGGAACAAGGGCCAAACCAACCACCCAAGAATGGAATCGTCGAGCGAAAACACTTGACAACCTCCTAGAAGCAGCTTTTCTTGCCACAAGACATTTCTCCATCAATTAGGAATCTGATGCCGTCACTAAATGCATTCCTTAAATTGTAGTCATTTGTTGAGTGTTTTTTTTGGTGTCCAATCCGCATATATATCACCATTGCCCTTGATTTTCTAGACTGTATATCTCTTAAATGTCAACATATACACGTGTGATTTAGTTTACGAAGATTTTTCAATGCCGAGAACCTCGATCAGAGAGTAAAAAAAGGCGTAAGGTTCACAATGGCGTAAAGTTAAAATGGGATATACCGGGCTAGGATTCGAGTAACAGGAACCAGGGCCAAACCAACCACCCAAGAATGGAATCATCAAGAGAAAACACTTGACAACCTCCTAGAAGCAGCTTTTCTTGCCACCAGACCTTTCTCCGTCAATTAGGAATCTGATGCCGTCACTAAACACATTTTTTAAATTGTAGCCACTTGTTAAGTGTTTTTTTGGTGTCCAATCCGCATATATATCACCATTGCCCTTGATTTTCTTGACTGTATATCTCTTAAATGTCAACATATACACGTGTGATTTAGTTTTCGAATATTTTTCAATGCCGAGAACCTCAATCAGAGAGTAAAAAACGCGTAAGGTTCACAATGGTGCAAAATTAAAATGAGATATACCGGGCTAGGATTCGAGTTACAGGAACCAGGGCCAAACCAACCACCCAAGAATGGAATCATCAAGAGAAAACACTTGACAACATCCTAGAAGCAGCTTTTCTTGCCACCAGACACGTCTCCATCAATTAGGAATCTGATGCCGTCACTAAACACATTCCTTAAATTTTAACCATTTATTTAGTGTTTTTTTTGTTGTCTAATCCGCATATATATCACCATTGCCCTTGATTTTCTTGACTTTATATCTCTTAAATGTCAACATATACACGTGTGATTTAGTTTACGAAGATTTTTCATTGCCGAGAACCTCGGTCAGACAGTAAAAAGGCGTAAGGTTCACAATGGTGTAAAATTAAAATGGGATATACCGGGCTAGGATTCAAGTTACAGGAACAAGGGCCAAACCAACCACCCAAGAATGGAATCGTCGAGCGAAAACCCTTGACAACCTCCGAGAAGCAGCTTTTCTTGCCACCAGACATTTCTCCATCAATTAGTAATCTGATGCCGTCACTAAACACATTCCTTAAATTGTAGCCATTTGTTGAGTGTTTTTTTGGTGTCTAATCCGCATATATATCACCATTGCCCTTGATTTTTTCGACTGTATATCTCTTAAATATCAACATATACACGTGTGATTTAGTTTATGAAGATTTTTCAATGTCGAGAACGTCGATCAGAGAGTAAAAAAAGGCGTAAGGTTCACAATGGCGTAAAGTTAAAATGGGATATACCGGGCTAGGATTCGAGTTACAAGAACAAGGGCTAAACCAACCACCCAAGAATGGAATCGTCGAGCGAAAACACTTGACAACCTCCTAAAAGCAGCTTTTCTTCCCACCAGACCTTTCTCTATCAATTAGGAATCTGATGCCGTCACTAAACACATTCCTTAAATTGTAGCCATTTGTTTAGTGTTTTTTTTTTGTGTCTAATTCGCATATATATCACCATTGCCCTTGATTTTCTTGACTATATATCTCTTAAATGTCAACACATACACGTGTGATTTAGTTTACGAAGATTTTTCAATGCCGAGAACCTCAATCAGAGAGTAAAAAAGGCGTAAGGTTCGCAATGGTGTAAAATTAAAATGAGATATACCAGGCTAGGATTCGAGTTACAAGAACAAGGGCCAAACCAACCACCCAAGAATGGAATCGTCGAGCGAAAACAATTGACAACCTCCTAGAAGCAGCTTTTCTTGCCACTGGACCTTTCTCCATCAATTAGGAATCTGATGTCGTCACTAAACACATTCCTTAAATTGTAGACATTTGTTGAGTATTTTTTTTGCTGTCTAATCCGCATATATATCACCATCGCCCTTGATTTTCTTGACTGTATATCTCTTAAATGTCAACATATACATGTGTAATTTAGTTTACGAAGATTTTTCAATGTCGAGAACCTCAATCAGAAAGTAAAAAAGGCGTAAGGTTCACAATGGTGTAAAATTAAAATGGGATATACCGTGCTAGGATTCGAGTTACAGGAACCAGGGCCAAACCAACCACCCAAGAATGGAATCATCAAGAGAAAACACTTGACAACCTCCTAGAAGCAGCTTTTCTTACCACCAGACCTTTCTCCATCAATTAGGAATCTGATGCCGTCACTAAACACATTTTTTAAATTGTAGCCACTTATTGAGTGTTTTTTTTGGTGTCCAATCCGCATATATATCACCATTGCCCTTGATTTTCTTGACTGTATATCTCTTAAATGTCAACATATACACGTGTGATTTAGTTTTCGAATATTTTTCAATGCCGAGAACCTCAATCAGAGACTAAAAAACGCGTAAGGTTCACAATGGTGTAAAATTAAAATGAGATATACCGGGCTAGGATTCGAGTTACAGGAACCAGGGCCAAACCAACCACCCAATAATGGAATCATCAAGAGAAAACACTTGACAACATCCGAGAAGCAGCTTTTCTTGCCACCAGACCTTTCTCCATCAATTAGGAATCTGATGCCATCACTAAACACATTTCTTAAATTGTAGCCACCTATTGAGTGTTTTTTTTGGTGTCCAATCCGCATATGTATCACCATTGCCCTTGATTTTCTTGACTGTATATCTCTTAACTGTCAACATATACACGTGTGATTTAGTTTACGAATATTTTTCAATGCCGAGAACCTCGATCAGAGAGTAAAAAACGCGTAAGGTTCACAATGGTGTAAAATTAAAATGGGATATACGGGGCTATGATTCGAGGTATAGGAACAAGGTTCAAACCAACCACCCAAGAATGGAATAGTCGAGCGAAAACACTTGAAAACCTCCTAGAAGCAGCTTTTCTTGCCACCAGACCTTTATCCATCAATTAAGAATCGGATGCCGTCACTAAACACATTCCTTAAATTGTAGCCATTTATTGAGTGTTTTTTTTGTGTCTAATCCGCATATATATCACCATTGCCCTTGATATTCTTGATTGTATATCTCTTAAATGTCAACATATACATGTGTGATTTAGTTAACGAAGATTTTTCAATGCCGAGAACCTCGATCAGAGATTTAAAAAGGCGTAAGGTTCACAATGGTGTAAAATTAAAATGGGATATACAGGGCTAGGATTCGAGTTACGGGAACAAGGGCCAAACAAACCACCCAAGAATGGAATCGTCGAGCGAAAACACTTGACAACCTCCTAGAAGCAGCTTTTCTTGCCACCAGACACGTCTCCATCAATTAGGAATCTGATGCCGTCACTAAACACATTCCTTAAATTTTAGCCATTTATTTAGTGTTTTTTTTTTGTGTCTAATCCGCATATATATATATCACCATTGCCCTTGATTTTCTTGACTCTATATCTCTTAAATATCAACATATACACGTGTGATTTAGTTTATGAAGATTTTTCATTGCCGAGAACCTCGATCAGACAGTAAAAATGCGTAAGGTTCACAATGGTGTAAAATTAAAATGGGATATACCGGGCTAGGATTCAAGTTACAGGAACAAGGGCCAAACCAACCACCCGAGAATGGAATCGTCGAGCAAAACCCTTGACAACCTCCGAGAAACAGCTTTTCTTGCCACCAGACATTTCTCCATCAATTAGTAATCTGATGCCGTCACTAAACACATTCCTTAAATTGTAGCCATTTGTTGAGTGTTTTTTGGTGTCTAATCCGCATATATATCACCATTGCCCATGATTTTCTTGACTGTATATCTCTTAAATATCAACATATACACGTGTGATTTAGTTTACGAAGATTTTTCAATGTCGAGAACGTCGATCAGAGAGTAAAAAAAGGCGTAAGGTTCACAATGGCGTAAAGTTAAAATGGGATATACCGGGCTAGGATTCGAGTTACAAGAACAAGGGCTAAACCAACCACCCAAGAATGTAATCGTCGAGCGAAAACACTTGACAACCTCCTAGAAGCAGCTTTTCTTGCCACCAGACCTTTCTCCATCAATTAGGAATCTGATGCCGTCACTAAACACATTCCTTAAATTGTAGCCATTTGTTTAGTGTTTTTTTTTGGTGTCTAATCCGCATATATATCACCATTGCCCTTGATTTTCTTGACTACATATCTCTTAAATGTCAACATATACACGTGTGATTTTGTTTAGGAAGATTTTTCAATGCCGAGAACCTCAATCAGAGAATAAAAAAGGCGTAAGGTTCGCAATGGTGTAAAATTAAAATGGGATATACCGGTCTAGGATTCGAGTTACTGGAACAAGGGCCAAACCAACCCCCCAAGAATGGAATCGTCGAGCGAAAACACTTGACAACCTCCTAGAAGCAGCTTTTCTTGCCACCAGACCTTTCTCCATCAATTAGGAATCTGATGCCGTCACTAAACACATTCCTAAAATTGTAGCCATTTGTTTAGTGTTTTTTTTGGTGTCTAATCCGCATATATATCACCATTGCCCTTGATTTTCTTGACTACATATCTCTTAAATGTCAACATATACACGAGTGATTTAGTTTAGGAAGATTTTTGAATGCCGAGAACCTCAATCAGAGAGTAAAAAAGGCGTAAGGTTCGTAATGGTGTAAAATTAAAATGGGATATACCGGTCTAGGATTCGAGTTACTGGAACAAGGGCCAAACCAACCCCCCAAGAATGGAATCGTCGAGCGAAAACACTTGACAACCTCCTAGAAGCAGCTTTTCTTGCCACCAGACACGTCTCCATCAATAAGGAATCTGATGCCGTCACTAAACACATTCCTTAAATTTTAGCCATTTATTTAGTGTTTTTTTTTGTCTAATCCGCATATATATCACCATTGCCCTTGATTTTCTTGACTCTATATCTCTTAAATGTCAACATATACACGTGTGATTTAGTTTACGAAGATTTTTCATTGCCGAGACCCTCGATCAGACAGTAAAAAGGCGTAAGGTTCACAATGGTGTAAAATTAAAATGGGATATACCGGGCTAGGATTCAAGTTACAGGAACAAGGGCCAAACCAACCACCCAAGAATGGAATCGTCGAGCGAAAACCCTTGACAACCTCCGAGAAGCAGCTTTTCTTGCCACCAGACATTTCTCCATCAATTAGTAATCTGATGCCGTCACTAAACACATTCCTTAAATTGTAGCCATTTATTGAGTGTTTTTTTTGTGTCTAATCCGCATATATATCACCATTGCCCTTGATATTCTTGATTGTATATCTCTTAAATGTCAACGTATACATGTGTGATTTAGTTAACGAAGATTTTTCAATGCCGAGAACCTCGATCAGAGATTTAAAAAGGCGTAAGGTTCACAATGGTGTAAAATTAAAATGGGATATACCGGGCTAGGATTCGAGTTACGGGAACAAGGGCCAAACAAACCACCCAAGAATGGAATCGTCGAGCGAAAACACTTGACAACCTCCTAGAAGCAGCTTTTCTTGCCACCAGACACGTCTCCATCAATTAGGAATCTGATGCCGTCACTAAACACATTCCTTAAATTTTAGCCATTTATTGAGTGTTTTTTTTGTGTCTAATCCGCATATATATCACCATTGCCCTTGATATTCTTGATTGTATATCTCTTAAATGTCAACATATACATGTGTGATTTAGTTAACGAAGATTTTTCAATGCCGAGAACCTCGATCAGAGATTTAAAAAGGCGTAAGGTTCACAATGGTGTAAAATTAAAATGGGATATACCGGGCTAGGATTCGAGTTACGGGAACAAGGGCCAAACAAACCACCCAAGAATGGAATCGTCGAGCGAAAACACTTGACAACCTCCTAGAAGCAGCTTTTCTTGCCACCAGACACGTCTCCATCAATTAGGAATCTGATGTCGTCACTAAACACATTCCTTAAATTTTAGCCATTTATTTAGTGTTTTTTTTTTGTGTATAATCCGCATATATATATATCACCATTGCCCTTGATTTTCTTGACTCTATATCTCTTAAATGTCAACATATACACCTGTGATTTAGTTTATGAAGATTTTTCATTGCCGAGAACCTCGATCAGACAGTAAAAATGCGTAAGGTTCACAATGGTGTAAAATTAAAATGGGATATACCGGGCTAGGATTCAAGTTACAGGAACAAGGGCCAAACCAACCACCCGAGAATGGAATCGTCGAGCAAAACCCTTGACAACCTCCGAGAAACAGCTTTTCTTGCCACCAGACATTTCTCCATCAATTAGTAATCTGATGCCGTCACTAAACACATTCCTTAAATTGTAGCCATTTGTTGAGTGTTTTTTGATGTCTAATCCGCATATATATCACCATTGCCCATGATTTTCTTGACTGTATATCTCTTAAATATCAACATATACACGTGTGATTTAGTTTACGAAGATTTTTCAATGTCGAGAACGTCGATCAGAGAGTAAAAAAAGGCGTAAGGTTCACAATGGCGTAAAGTTAAAATGGGATATACCGGGCTAGGATTCGAGTTACAAGAACAAGGGATAAACCAACCACCCAAGAATGGAATCGTCGAGCGAAAACACTTGACAACCTCCTAGAAGCAGCTTTTCTTGCCACCAGACCTTTCTCCATCAATTAGGAATCTGATGCCGTCACTAAACACATTCCTTAAATTGTAGCCATTTGTTTAGTGTTTTTTTTGGTGTCTAATCCGCATATATATCACCATTGCCCTTGATTTTCTTGACTACATATCTCTTAAATGTCAACATATACACGTGTGATTTTGTTTAGGAAGATTTTTCAATGCCGAGAACCTCAATCAGAGAATAAAAAAGGCGTAAGGTTCGCAATGGTGTAAAATTAAAATGGGATATACCGGTCTAGGATTCGAGTTACTGGAACAAGGGCCAAACCAACCCCCCAAGAATGGAATCGTCGAGCGAAAACACTTGACAACCTCCTAGAAGCAGCTTTTCTTGCCACCAGACCTTTCTCCATCAATTAGGAATCTGATGCCGTCACTAAACACATTCCTTAAATTGTAGCCATTTGTTTAGTGTTTTTTTTGGTGTCTAATCCGCATATATATCACCATTGCCCTTGATTTTCTTGACTACATATCTCTTAAATGTCAACATATACACGTGTGATTTAGTTTAGGAAGATTTTTGAATGCCGAGAACCTCAATCAGAGAGTAAAAAAGGCGTAAGGTTCGTAATGGTGTAAAATTAAAATGGGATATACCGGTCTAGGATTCGAGTTACTGGAACAAGGGCCAAACCAACCCCCCAAGAATGGAATCGTCGAGCGAAAACACTTGACAACCTCCTAGAAGCAGCTTTTCTTGCCACCAGACACGTCTCCATCAATAAGGAATCTGATGCCGTCACTAAACACATTCCTTAAATTTTAGCCATTTATTTAGTGTTTTTTTTTTGTCTAATCCGCATATATATCACCATTGCCCTTGATTTTCTTGACTCTATATCTCTTAAATGTCAACATATACACGTGTGATTTAGTTTACGAAGATTTTTCATTGCCGAGACCCTCGATCAGACAGTAAAAAGGCGTAAGGTTCACAATGGTGTAAAATTAAAATGGGATATACCGGGCTAGGATTCAAGTTACAGGAACAAGGGCCAAACCAACCACCCAAGAATGGAATCGTCGAGCGAAAACCCTTGACAACCTCCGAGAAGCAGCTTTTCTTGCCACCAGACATTTCTCCATCAATTAGTAATCTGATGCCGTCACTAAACACATTCCTTAAATTGTAGCCATTTGTTGAGTGTTTTTTGGTGTCTAATCCGCATATATATCACCATTGCCCGTGATTTTCTTGACTGTATATCTCTTAAATATCAACATATACACGTGTGATGTAGTTTACGAAGATTTTTCAATGTCGAGAACGTCGATCAGAGAGTAAAAAAAGGCGTAAGGTTCACAATGGCGTAAAGTTAAAATGGGATATACCGGGCTAGGATTCGAGTTACAAGAACAAGGGCTAAACCAACCACCCAAGAATGGAATCGTCGAGCGAAAACACTTGACAACTTCCTAGAAGCAGCTTTTCTTGCCACCAGACCTTTCTCCATCAATTAGGAATCTGATGCCGTCACTAAACACATTCCTTAAATTGTAGCCATTTGTTTAGTGTTTTTTTTGGTGTCTAATCCGCATATATATCACCATTGCCCTTGATTTTCTTGACTACATATCTCTTAAATGTCAACATATACACGTGTGATTTTGTTTAGGAAGATTTTTCAATGCCGAGAACCTCAATCAGAGAATAAAAAAGGCGTAAGGTTTGCAATGGTGTAAAATTAAAATGGGATATACCGGTCTAGGATTCGAGTTACTGGAACAAGGGCAAAACCAACCCCCCAAGAATGGAATCGTCGAGCGAAAACACTTGACAACCTCCTAGAAGCAGCTTTTCTTGCCACCAGACCTTTCTCCATCAATTAGGAATCTGATGCCGTCACTAAACACATTCCTTAAATTGTAGCCATTTGTTTAGTGTTTTTTTTGGTGTCTAATCCGCATATATATCACCATTGCCCATGATTTTCTTGACTACATATCTCTTAAATGTCAACATATACACGTGTGATTTAGTTTAGGAAGATTTTTGAATGCCGAGAACCTCAATCAGAGAGTAAAAAAGGCGTAAGGTTCGTAATGGTGTAAAATTAAAATGGGATATATCGGTCTAGGATTCGAGTTACTGGAACAAGGGCCAAACCAACCCCCCAAGAATGGAATCGTCGAGCGAAAACACTTGACAACCTCCTAGAAGCAGCTTTTCTTGCCACCAGACACGTCTCCATCAATAAGGAATCTGATGCCGTCACTAAACACATTCCTTAAATTTTAGCCATTTATTTAGTGTTTTTTTTTTGTCTAATCCGCATATATATCACCATTGCCCTTGATTTTCTTGACTCTATATCTCTTAAATGTCAACATATACACGTGTGATTTAGTTTACGAAGATTTTTCATTGCCGAGACCCTCGATCAGACAGTAAAAAGGCGTAAGGTTCACAATGGTGTAAAATTAAAATGGGATATACCGGGCTAGGATTCAAGTTACAGGAACAAGGGCCAAACCAACCACCCAAGAATGGAATCGTCGAGCGAAAACCCTTGACAACCTCCGAGAAGCAGCTTTTCTTGCCACCAGACATTTCTCCATCAATTAGTAATCTGATGCCGTCACTAAACACATTCCTTAAATTTTAGCCATTTATTTAGTGTTTTTTTTGGTGTCTAATCCGCATATATATCATCATTGCCCTTGATTTTCTTGACTCTATATCTCTTAAATGTCAACATATAGACGTGTGATTTAGTTTACGAAGAATTTTCATTGCCGAGAACCTCGATCAGACAGTAAAAAGGCGTAAGGTTCACAATGGTGTAAAATTAAAATGGGATATACCGGGCTAGGATTCAAGTTACAGGAACAAGGGCCAAACCAACCACCCAAGAATGGAATCGTCAAGCGAAAACCCTTAACAACCTCCGAGAAGCAGCTTTTCTTGCCACCAGACATTTCTCCATCAATTAGTAATCTGATGCCGTCACTAAACACATTCCTTAAATTGTAGCCATTTGTTGAGTGTTTTTTTGGTGTCTAATCCGCATATATATCACCATTGCCCTTGATTTTCTTGACTGTATATCTCTTAAATATCAACATATACACGTGTGATTTAGTTTACGAAGATTTTTCAATGTCGAGAACGTCGATCAGAGAGTAAAAAAAGGTGTAAGGTTCACAATGGCGTAAAGTTAAAATGGGATATATCGGGCTAGGATTCGAGTTACAAGAACAAGGGCTAAACCAACCACCCAAGAATGGAATCGTCGAGCGAAAACACTTGACAACCTCCTAGAAGCAGCTTTTCTTGCCACCAGACCTTTCTCCATCAATTAGGAATCTGATGCCGTCACTAAACACATTCCTTAAATTGTTGCCATTTGTTTAGTGTTTTTTTTGGTGTCTAATCCGCATATAAAACACCATTGCCCTTGATTTTCTTGACTATATATCTCTTAAATTTCAACATATACACTTGTGATTTAGTTTACGAAGATTTTTCAATGCCGAGAACCTCAATCAGAGAGTAAAAAAGGGGTAAGGTTCGCAATGGTGTAAAATTAAAATGGGATATACCGGGCTAGGATTCGAGTTACAGGAACAATGGCCAAACCAACCACCCAAGAATGGAACCGTCGAGCGACAACACTTGACAACCTCCTAGAAGCAGCTTTTCTTGCCACTAGACCTTTCTCCATCAATTAGGAATCTGATGTCGTCACTAAACACATTCCTTAAATTGTAGACATTTGTTGAGTGTTTTTTTTGCTGTCTAATCCGCATATATATCACCATTGCACTTGATTTTCTTTACTGTATATCTCTTAAATTTCAACAAATACACGTGTAATTTAGTTTACGTAGATTTTTCAATGTCGAGAACCTCAATCAGAAAGTAAAAAAGGTGTAAGGTTCACAATGGTGTAAAATTTAAATGGGACATACCGAGCTAGGATTCGAGTTACAGGAACAAGGGCCAAACCAACTAACCAAGAATGGAATCGTCGAGCGAAAACAGTTGACAACCTCCTAGAAGCAGCTTTTCTTGCCACCAGACCTTTCTCCATCAATTAGGAATCTGATGCCGTCACTAAACACATTCCTTAAATTGTTGCCATTTGTTTAGTGTTTTTTTTTGGTGTCTAATCCGCATATATATCACCATTGCCCTTGATTTTCTTGACTATATATCTCTTAAATTTCAACATATACACTTGTGATTTAGTTTACGAAGATTTTTCAATGCCGAGAACCTCAATCAGAGAGTAAAAAAGGGGTAAGGTTCTCAATGGTGTAAAATTAAAATGGGATATACCGGGCTAGGATTCGAGTTACAGGAACAAGGGCCAAACCAACCACCCAAGAATGGAACCGTCGAGCGACAACACTTGACAACCTCCTAGAAGCAGCTTTTCTTGCCACTAGACCTTTCTCCATCAATTAGGAATCTGATGTCGTCACTAAACACATTCCTTAAATTGTAGACATTTGTTGAGTGTTTTTTTTGCTGTCTAATCCGCATATATATCACCATTGCACTTGATTTTCTTTACTGTATATCTCTTAAATTTCAACATATACACGTGTAATTTAGTTTACGTAGATTTTTCAATGTCGAGAACCTCAATCAGAAAGTAAAAAAGGTGTAAGGTTCACAATGGTGTAAAATTTAAATGGGATATACCGAGCTAGGATTCGAGTTACAGGAACAAGGGCCAAACCAACTAACCAAGAATGGAATCGTCGAGCGAAAACAGTTGACAAACTCCTAGAAGCAGCTTTTCTTGCCACTAGACCTTTCTCCATCAATTAGGAATCTGATGTCGTCACTAAACACATTCCTTAAATTGTAGCCATTTGTTGAGTGTTTTTTTGGTGTCTAATCCGCATATATATCACCATTGCCCTTGATTTTCTTGACTGTATATCTCTTAAATATCAACATATACACGTGTGATTTAGTTTACGAAGATTTTTCAATGTCGAGAACGTCGATCAGAGAGTAAAAAATGGCGTAAGGTTCACAATGGCGTAAAGTTAAAATGGGATATACCAGTCTAGGATTCGAGTTACAAGAACAAGGGCTAAACCAACCACCCAAGAATGGAATCGTCGAGCGAAAACACTTGACAACCTCCTAGAAGCAGCTTTTCTTGCCACCAGACCTTTCTCCATCAATTAGGAATCTGATGCCGTCACTAAACACATTCCTTAAATTGTAGCCATTAGTTTAGTGTTTTTTTTTTGTGTCTAATCCGCATATATATCACCATTGCCCTTGATTTTCTTGACTATATATCTCTTAAATGTCAACATATACACGTGTGATTTAGTTTACGAAAATTTTTCAATGCCGAGAACCTGAATCAGAGAGTAAAAAAGGCGTAAGGTTCGCAATGGTGTAAAATTAAAATGGGATATACCGGGCTAGGATTCGAGTTACAGGAACAAGGGCCAAACCAACCACCCAAGAATGGAATCGTCGAGCGAAAACACTTGACAACCTCCTAGAAGCAGCTTTTCTTGCCACCAGACACGTCTCCATCAATTAGGAATCTGATGCCGTCACTAAACACATTCCTTAAATTTTAGCCATTTATTTAGTGTTTTTTTTTGGTGTCTAATCCGCATATATATCACCATTGCCCTTGATTTTCTTGACTCTATATCTCTTAAATGTCAACATATACACGTGTGATTTAGTTTACGAAGATTTTTCATTGCCGAGAACCTCGATCAGACAGTAAAAAGGCGTAAGGTTCACAATGGTGTAAGATTAAAATGGGATATACCAGGCTAGGATTCAAGTTACAGGAACAAGGGCCAAACCAACCACCCAAGAATGGAATCGTCGAGCGAAAACCCTTGACAACCTCCGAGAAGCAGCTTTTCTTGCCACCAGACATTTCTCCATCAATTAGTAATCTGATGCCGTCACTAAACAGATTCCTTAAATTGTAGCCATTTGTTGAGTGTTTTTTTGGTGTCTAATCCACATATATATCACCATTGCTCTTGATTTTCTTGACTATATATCTCTTAAATATCAACATATACACGTGTGATTTAGTTTACGAAGATTTTTCAATGTCGAGAACGTCGATCAGACAGTAAAAAAAGGTGTAAGGTTCACAATGGCGTAAAGTTAAAATGGGATATATCGGGCTAGGAATC
This sequence comes from Helianthus tuberosus, assembly GCA_030545235.1. Classification (NCBI taxonomy): domain Eukaryota; kingdom Viridiplantae; phylum Streptophyta; class Magnoliopsida; order Asterales; family Asteraceae; genus Helianthus; species Helianthus tuberosus. Next base: position 39,346,593 of record CM060387.1, on the reverse strand, counting down.
GAGTTACAAGAACAAGGGCTAAACCAACCACCCAAGAATGGAATCGTCGAGCGAAAACACTTGACAACCTCCTAGAAGCAGCTTTTCTTGCCACCAGACCTTTCTCCATCAATTAGGAATCTGATGCCGTCACTAAACCAATTCCTTAAATTGTAGCCATTTGTTTAGTGTTTTTTTTTGTTGTCTAATCCGCATATATATCACCATTGCCCTTGATTTTCTTGACTATATATCTCTTAAATGTCAACATATACACGTGTGATTTAGTTTACGAAAATTTTTCAATGCCGAGAACCTGAATCAGAGAGTAAAAAAGGCGTAAGGTTCGCAATGGTGTAAAATTAAAATGGGATATACCGGGCTAGGATTCGAGTTACAGGAACAAGGGCCAAACCAACCACCCAAGAATGGAACCGTCGAGCGACAACACTTGACAACCTCCTAGAAGCAGCTTTTCTTGCCACTAGACATTTCTCCATCAATTAGGAATCTGATGTCGTCACTAAACACATTCCTTAAATTGTAGACATTTGTTGAGTGTTTTTTTTGCTGTCTAATCCGCATATATATCACCATTGCACTTGATTTTCTTTACTGTATATCTCTTAAATTTCAACAAATACACGTGTAATTTAGTTTACGTAGATTTTTCAATGTCGAGAACCTCAATCAGAAAGTAAAAAAGGTGTAAGGTTCACAATGGTGTAAAATTTAAATGGGATATACCGAACTAGGATTCGAGTTACAGGAACAAGGGCCAAACCAACTAACCAAGAATGGAATCGTCGAGCGAAAACAGTTGACAACCTCCTAGAAGCAGCTTTTCTTGCCACTAGACCTTTCTCCATCAATTAGGAATCTGATGTCGTCACTAAACACATTCCTTAAATTGTAGCCATTTGTTGAGTGTTTTTTTGTGTGTCTAATCCGCATATATATCACCATTGCCCTTGATTTCCTTGACTGTACATCTCTTAAATGTCAACATATATACGAGTGATTTAGTTTACGAAGATTTTTCAGTGCCGAGAACCTCGTTCAGAGTGTAAAAAAGGCGTAAGGTTCACAATAGTGTAAAATTAAATTATGATATACCGGGCTAGGATTCGAGTTACAGGAACAAGAGCCAAACCAACCACCCAAGAATGGAATCGTCGAGCGAAAACATTTGACTACCTCCTTGAAGCAGCTTTTCTTGCCACCAGTCATTTCTCCATCAACTAGGAATCTGATGCCGTCACTAAACACATTCCTTAAATTGTAGGCATTTGTTGATTGTTTTTTATTTGTGTATAATCCGCATATATAACACCATTGCCCTTAATTTTCTTGACTGTATATCTCTTAAATGGCAACATATACTCATGTGATTTAGTTTACGAAGATTTTACAATGCCGAGAACCTCGATCAGAGAGTAAAAAAGGCGTAAGGTTCACAATGGTGTAAAATTAAAATGGGATATACCGGGCTAGGATTCGAGTTACAGGAAAAAGGGCCAAACCAACCACCTAAGAATGGAATCGTCGAGCGAAAACATTTGACAACCTCCTAGAAGCAGCTTTTCTTGCCACCAGACCTTTCTCCATCAATTAGGAATCTGATGCTGGCACTAAACACATTCCATAAATTGTAGCCATTTGTCGATTGTTTTATTTTTTGTGTCTAATCCGCATATATATCACCATTGCCCATGATTTTCTTGACTATACATCTTTTAAATGTCATCATATACACGTGCAATTTAGTTTACGAAGATTTTTCAATCCCGAGAACCTCGATCACAGAGTAAAAAAGGTGTAAGGTTCACAATGGTGTAAAATTAAAATGGGATATATCGGGATAGGATTCGAGTTACAGGAACAATGGCCAAACTAACCACATAAGAATGGAATCGTCGAGGGAAAACGCTTGACAACCTCCTAAAAGCAGCTTTTCTTGCCACCAGACCTTTCTCCATCAATTAGGAATCTGATGCGGTCACTAAACACATTCCTTTAATTGTATACATTTGTTGAGTGTTTTTTTTTTGGTGTCTAATCCGCATATATATCACCATTGCCCATGATTTTATTGACTGTATATCTCTTAAATGTCAACATATACACGTATGATTTAGTTTACGAAGATTTTTCAAGGCAGAGAACCTCGATCAGAGAGTGAAAAAGGCGTAAGGTTCACAATGGTGTAAAATTAAAAAGGGATATACCGTTCTAGGATTCGAGTTACAGGAACAAGGGACAAGCCAACCACCCAAGAATGGAATCGTCGGGCGAAAACACTTGACAACCTCCTAGAAGCAGCTTTTCTTGCCACGAGACCTTTGTCCATCAATTAGGAATTTCATGCCATCACTAAACACATTCCTTAAATTGTAGCCATTTATTGAGTGTTTTTTTTTTGTGTCTAATCCGCATATATATCACCATTGCCCTTAATTTTCTTGACTGTATATCTCTTAAATGTCAACATATACACGTGTGATTTAGTTTACGAAGATTTTTCGATGCCGAGAATCTTGATCAGAGAGTAAAAAATGTGTAAGGTTCACAGTGGTGTAAAATTAAAAGGGAAATTGGTATGTAATAATCCCACCTAAACCATATTGGCCATTAATATTCCCAACTCAGAATATTCCCTCCACCAGTCCCACATTTCACCTATTTTTCCTAAAATGATCCTTCGTTAAAAAAACTTAACAGAGTTAAGCTTTTTTCCAGATTACAGACAGATTTTTTAGGGCTTTTAATTAGAACGATGATACGAGTCCATTGATGTAAAACTTGCCACGAAACAGTGCTCCAAACGATGAAAACGGCGCTTCAATTCGGGTGTTTAAATTTCTAATTAACCAAAATCAAGTCACTTGGAGCACCATTTCGAAGTAAGTTTTATATCAATGGACTCGTATCATTGTTCTGATCAAAAGCCCTAAACAATTAGTTTGTAATTTGAAAAAAAGCTTAACTCCGTTAAGTTTTTGTTAACGGGGGACCATTGTAGCAAAAATAGGTGAAAGGTGGGACTGGTGGGGGGAATATTCTGAGATGGGATTATTAGTGGCCAATACGGTCTAGGTGGGATTATTACAGGCTAATTCCCCAAATTAAAATGGGATATACCGGGCTAGGATTCGAGTTACAGGAACAAGGGCCAAGCCAACCACCCAAGAATGGAATCGTCGAGCGAAAACACTTGACAACCTCCTAGAAGCAGCTTTTCTTGCCACCAGACCTTTCTCCATCAATTAGGAATCTGATGTCGTCACTAAACACATTCCTTAAATTGTAGCCATTTGTTGAGTGTTTTTTTTGTGTCTAATCCGCATATATATCACCATTGCCCTTGATTTTCTTGATTGTATATCTCTTAAATGTGAACATATACACGTGTGATTTAGTTTACGAAGATTTTTTAATGCTGAGAACCTCGATCTGAGAGTAAAAAAGGCGTAAGGTTCACAATGGTGTAAAATTAAAATGGGATATATCGGGCTAGGATTCGAGTTACAGGAACAAGGGCCAAACCAACCACCCAAGAATGGAATCGTCGAGCAAAAACAGTTGACAACCTCCTAGAAGCAGCTTTTCTTGCCACCAGACCTTTCTCCATCAATTAGGAATATGATGTCGTCACTAAACACATTCCTTAAATTGTAGCCATTTGTTGAGTGTTTTTTTTGTGTCTAATCCGCATATATATCACCATTGCCCTTGATTTTCTTGACTGTATATATCAATAAAATGTCCACATATACACATGTGATTTAGTATACCAAGATTTTTCAATGCCGAGAACTTAGATCAGAGAGTAAAAAAGGCGTATGGTTAACAATGGTGTAAAATTAAAATGGGATATATCGGGCTAGGATTCGAGTTACAGGAACATGGGCCAAACTAACCACCCAAGAATGGAATCGTCGAGTGAAAACACTTGACAACCTCCTAGAAGCAGCTTTTCTTGCCACCAGATCTTTCTCCATCAATTAGGAATCTGATGCCGTCACTAAACACATTCCTTAAATTGTAGTCATATGTTGAGTGTTATTTTTGGTGTCTAATCCGCATATATATCACCATTGCCCTTGATTTTCTTGACTGTATATTTCTTAAATGTCAACATATACACGTGTGATTAAGTTTACGAAGATTTTTCAATGTCGAGAACCTCGATCAGAGAGTAAAAAGGGCTTAAGGTTCACAATGGTGTAAAATTAAAATGGGATATACCGGGCTAGGATTCGAGTTATATGAACAAGGGCCAAACCAACCACCCAAGAATGGAATCGTCGAGCGCAAACACTTGACAACCTCCTAGAAGCAGCTTTTCTTGCCACCAGACCTTTCTCCATCAATTAGGAATCTGATGCCGTCACTAAACGCATTCCTTAAATTGTAGCCATTTGTTGAGTGTTTTTTTTTGTGTCTAATCCGCATTTATATCACCATTGCCCTTGATTTTCTTGACTGTATATCTCTTAAATGTCCACATATACACGTGTGATTTAGTTTACGAAGAATTTTCAATGCCGAGAACCTCGATCGGGGAGTAAAAAAGGCGTAAGGTTCACAATGGTGTAAAATTAAAATGGGATATACCGGGCTAGGATTCGAGTTACAAGAACAAGGGCCAAACCAACCACCCAAGAATAGAATCGTCGAGTGAAAACATTTGACAACCTCCTAGAATGAGCTTTTCTTGCCACCAGACCTTTCTCCATCAATTAGGAATCTGATGCCGTCACTAAACACATTCCTTAAATTTTAGCTATTTGTTGAGTGTTTTTTTTTTGTGTCTAATCCGCATATATATCACCATTGCCCTTGATTTTCTTTACTGTATATCTCTTAAATGTCAACATATACACGTGTGATTTAGTTTACGATGATTTTTCAATGCCGAGAACCTCGATCAGAGAGTAAAAAAGGCGTAAGTTTCACATTGGTGTAAAATTAAAATGGGATATACCGGGCTAGGATTCAAGTTACAGGAACAAGGGCCAAACCAACCACCGAAGAATGGAATCGTCGAGCGAAAACACTTGACAACCTCCTAGAAGCAACTTTTCTTGCCACCAGACCATTCTTCATCAATTAGGAATCTGATGCCGTCACTAAACACATTCCTTAAATTGTAGCCATTTGTTGAGTGTTTTTTTTTTGTGTCTAATCCGCATATATATCACCGTTGCCCTTGATTTTCTTGACTGTATATCTCTTAAATATCAACATATAAACGTGTGATTTCGTTTACGAAGATTTTTCAATGCCGAGAAACTCGATCAGAGAGTAAAAAAGGCGTAAGGTTCACAATGGTGTAAAATTAAAATGGGATATACCGGGCTAGGATTCGAGTTACAGGAACCAGGGCCAAATCAACCACCCAAGAATGGAATCATCAAGAGAAAACACTTGACAACCTCCTAGAAGCAGCTTCTCTTGCCACCAGACCTTTCTCCATCAATTAGGAATCTGCTGCCGTCACTAAACACATTTCTTAAATTGTAGCCACTTGTTGAGTGTTTTTTTTTTGTGTCCAATCCGCATATATATCACCATCGCCCTTGATTTTGTTGAATGTATATCTCTTAAATGTCAACATATACACGTGTGATTTAGTTTACGAATATTTTTCAATGCCGAGAACCTCGATCAGAGAGTAAAAAACGCGTAAGGTTCAGAATGGTGTAAAATTAAAATGGGATATACCGGGCTAGGATTCGAGTTACAGGAACCAGGGCCAAACCAACCACCCAAGAATGGAATCATCAAGAGAAAACACTTAACAACCTCCTAGAAGCAACTCTTCTTGCCAGCAGACCTTTCTCCATCAATTAGGAATCTGATGCCGTCACTAAACACATTCCTTAAATTGTAGCCACTTGTTGAGTGTTTTTTTGGTGTCCAATCCGCATATATATCACCATTGCCCTTGATTTTTTTGACTGTATATCTCTTAAATGTCAACATATACATGTGTGATTTAGTTTACGAATATTTTTCAATGCCGAGAACCTCGATCAGAGAGTAAAAAACGCGTAAGGTTCACAATGGTGTAAAATTAAAATGGGATATACCGGGCTAGGATTCGAGGTATAGGAACAAGGTCCAAACCAACCACCCAAGAATGGAATAGTCGAGCGAAAACACTTGAAAACCTCCTAGAAGCAGCTTTTCTTGCCACCAGACCTTTCTCCATTAATTAGGAATCTGATGCCGTCACTAAACACATTCCTTAAATTGTAGCCATTTATTGAGTGTTTTTTTTGTGTCTAATCTGCATATATATCACCATTGCCCTTGATTTTCTTGACTCTATATCTCTTAAATGTCAACATATACACGTGTGATTTAGTTAACGAAGATTTTTCAATGCCGAGAACCTCGATCAGAGATTTAAAAAGGCGTAAGGTTCACAATGGTGTAAAATTAAAATGGGATATACCGGGCTAGAATTCGAGTTACAGGAACAAGGGCCAAACCATCCACCCCAGAATGGAAACGTCGAGCGAAAACACTTAACAAAAATGAAGCAACTTTTCTTGCCACCAGACCTTTCTCCATCAATTATGAATCTGATGCCGTCACTAAACACATTCTTTAAATTGTTGCCATTTGTTGAGTTTTTTTTTGTGTCTAATCCGCATATATATCACCATTGCCCTTGATTTTCTTGCTGTATATATCTCTTAAATATCAACATATACATGTATGATTTAGATTACCAAGATTTTTCAATGCCGAGAACCTCCATCAGAGGGTAAAAAAGGCGTAAGTTTCACATTGGTGTAAACTTAAAATGGGATATACCGGGCTAGGATTCGAGTTACAGGAACCAAGGCCAAACCAACCACCCAAGAATGGAATCGTCAAGCGAAAACACTTGACAACCTCCTAGAAGCAGCTTTTCTTGCCACCAGACACGTCTCCATCAATTAGGAATCTGATGCCGTTACTAAATACATTCCTTAAATTTTAGCCATTTATTTAGGGTTGTTTTTTTGTGTTTAATCCGCATATATATCACCATTGCCCTTGATTTTCTTGACTCTATATCTCTTAAATGTCAACATATACACGTGTGATTTAGTTTACGAAGATTTTTCAATGTCGAGAACCTCAATCAGAAAGTAAAAAATGCGTAAGGTTCACAATGGTGTAAAATTAAAATGGGATATACCGGGCTAGGATTCGAGTTACAGGAACAAGGGCCAAACCAACCACCCAAAATGTTGAGTGTTTTTTTTTGTGTCTAGTCCGCATATATATATCACCATTGCCCTTGATTTTCATGACTGTATATCTCTTAAATGTCAACAAATACACGTGTGATTTAGTTTACGAAGACTTTTTAATGCCGAGAACCTCGATCAGAGAGTAAAAAAGGCGTAAGGTTCACAATGGTGTAAAATTAAAATGGGATATATCGGGCTAGGATTCGAGTTACAGGAACAAGGGCCAAACTAACCATACAAGAATGGAATCGTCGAGCGAAAACACTTGACAACCTCCTAGAAGCAGCTTTTCTTGCCACCAGACCTTTCTCCATCAATTAGGAATATGATGCCGTCACAAAACACATTCCTTAAATTGTAGCCATTTGTTGAGTGTTTTTTTTGGTGTCTAATCCGCGTATATATCACCATTGCCCTTGCTTTTCTTAACTGTATATCTCTTAAATGTCAACATATACACGTGTGATTTAGTTTACGAAGATTTTTCAATGCCGAGAACCTCGAGCAGAGAGTAAAAAAGGCGTAAGGTTCACAATGGTGTAAAACTAAAATGGGATATACCGAGCTAAGATTCGAGTTACAGGAACAAGGGCCAAACCAACCACCCAAGAATGGAATCGTAGAGCAAAAACACTTGACAACCTCATAGAAGCAGCTTTTTTTGCCAACAGACCTTTTTCCATCAATTAGGAATCTGATGCCGTCTCTAAACACATTCCTTAAATTGTAGCCATATGTTGAGTTTTTTTTTTTGTGTCTAATCCGCATATATATCACCATTGCCCTTGATTTTCTTGACTTTATATATCTCTTAAATGTCAATATATACAGGTGTGATTTAGTTTACGAAGATTTTTTAATGCCGAGAACCTCGTCCAGAGAGTAAAAAATGCGTAAGGTTCACAATGGTGTAAAATTAAAATGGGATATACCGGGATAGGATTCGAGTTACAGGAACAAGGGCCAAACCAACCACCCAAGAATGGAATCGTCGAGCTAAAACACTTGACAACCTCCTAGAAGCAGCTTTTCTTGCCACCAGACATTTCTCCATCAATTAGGAATCTGATGCCGTCACTAAACACATTCCTTTAATTGTAGCCATTTGTTGAGTTTTTTTTTTTTGTGTCAAATCCACATATATATCACCATTGCCCTTGATTTTCTTGTCTGTATACCTTTTAAATGTCAACATATACACGTGTGATTTAGTTTACGAAGATTTTTCAATGTCGAGAACCTCAATCAGAAAATAAAAAAGGCGTAAGGTTCACAATGGTGTAAAACTAAAATGGGATATACCGGGCTAGGATTCGAGTTACAGGAACAAGGGCCAAACCAACCACCCAAGAATGGAATCGTCGAGCAAAAACACTTGACAACCTCCTAGAAGCAGCTTTTTTTTCCACCAGACCTTTCTCCATCAATTAGGAATCTGATGCCGTCTCTAAACACATTCCTTAAATTGTAGCCATTTGTTGAGTTGTTTTTTTTGTGTCTAATCCGCATATATATCACCATTGCCCTTGATTTTCTTAACTGTATATATCTCTTAAATGTCAACATATACACGTGTAATTTAGTTTACGAAGATTTTTCAATGCCGAGAACTTAGTTCAGAGAGTAAAAAATGCGTAAGGTTCACAACGGTGTAAAATTAAAACGGCATATACCGGGATAGGATTCGAGTTACAGGAACAAGGGCCAAACCAAGCACCCAAGAATGGAATCGTCGAGCTAAAATACTTGACAACCTCCTAGAAGCAGCTTTTCTTGCCACCAGACATTTCTCCATCAATTAGGAATCGGATGCCGTCACTAACACATTCCTTAAATTGTAGCCATTTGTTGAGTGTTTCTTTTTTTGTGTCTAATCCGCATATATGTCACCATTGCCCTTGATTTTCTTGACTGTATATTTCTTAAATGTCAACATATACACGTGTGATTTAGTTTACGAAGATTTTTCAATGCCAAGAACCTCGATCAGAGAGAAAAAATGCGTAAGGTTCACAATGGTGTAAAATTAAAATGGGAAATACCGGGCTAGAATTCGAGTTACAGGAACAAGGGCCAAACCAAACACCCAAGAAAGGAATCGTCGAGCGAAAACACTTGACAACCTCCTAGAAACAGCTTTTCTTGCCACCAGACGTTTCTCCATCAATTAGAAATCTGATGCCGTCACTAAACACATTCCTTTAATTGTAGCCATTTGTTGAGTGTTTTTTTTTGTGTCTAATCCGCATATATATCACCATTGCCCTTGATTTTCTTGACTGTATATCTCTTAAATGTCAACATATACACGTGTGATTTAGTTTACGAAGATTTTTCAATGTCGAGAACCTCAATCAGAAAGTAAAAAAGGCATAAGGTTCACAATGGTGTAAAATTAAAATGGGATATACCGGGCTAGGATTCGAGTTACAAGAACAAGGGCCAAACCAACCACCCAAGAATGGAATCGTCTAGCGAAAACACTTGACAACCTCCTAGAAGCAGCTTTTCTTGCGACCAGACCTTTCTCTATCAATAAGGAATCTGATTCCGTCACTAAACACATTCCTTAAATTGTAGCCATTTGTTGAGTGTTTTTTTTTTTTTTTGTGTCTAATCTGCATATATATCACCATTGCCATTGATTTTCTTTACTGTATATCTCTTAAATGTCAAGATATACACATGTGATTTAGTTTACGAAGATTTTTCAATGCCAAGAACCTCGATCAGAGAGAAAAAATGCGTAAGGTTCACAATGGTGTAAAATTAAAATGGGAAATACCGGGCTAGAATTCGAGTTACAGGAACAAGTGCCAAATCAACGACCTAAGAATGGAATCGTCGAGCGAAAACACTTGACAACCTCTTAGAAGCAGCTTTTCTTGCCACCATACCTTTCTCCATCAATTAGGAGTCTGATGTCGTCACCAAACACATTCCTTAAATTGTAGCAATTTGTTGATTGTTTTTTTATGGTGTCTAATCCACATATATATCACCGTTTCCCTTGATTTTCTTGACTGTATATCTCTTAAATGTCAACATATACACGTGTGATTTAGTTTACGAAGACTTTTCAGTGCCTAGAACCTCGATTAGAGGTGTAAAAAGGCATAAGGTTCACAATGGTGTAAAATTAAAATGGGATATACCGGGCTAGGATTCGAGTTACAGGAACAAGGGCCAAATCAGCCACCAAGAATGGAATCGCCGAGCGAAAAAACTTGACAGCCTCCAAGAAGCAGCTTTTCTTGCCACCAGACCTTTCTCCATCAATTAGCAATCTGATGCCGTCACTAAACACGTTCCTTAAATTGTAGCCATTTGTTGAGTGTTTTTTTTTTGGTGTCTAATCCACATATATAACACCATTGCCCTTGATTTTCTTGACTGTATATCTCTTAAATGTCAACATATACACGTGTGATTTCGTTTACGAAGATTTTTCAACGCCGAGAACCTCGATCAGAGAGTAAAAAAGGCGTAACTTTCACAATGGTGTAAAATTAAAATGGGATATACCAGGCTTGGATTGGAGTTACAGGAACAAGGACCAAACCAACCACCCAAGATTGGAATCGTCAGCGAAAACACATGACAACCTCCTAGAAGCAGCTTTTCTTACCAACAGACATTTCTCCATCAATTAGGAATATGATGTCGTCACTAAACACATTCCTGAAATTGTAGCCATTTGTTGAGTGTTTTTTTTTGGTGTCTAATCCGCATATATATCACCATTGCCCTTGATTTTCTTGACTGTATATCTCTAAAATATCAAAATATACACGTGTGATTTAGTTTACGAAGATTTTTCAATGCCGAGAACCTCGATCAGAGAGTAAAAAAGGCGTAAGGTTCACAATGGTGTAAAATTAAAATGGGATATACCGGGCTAGAATTCGAGTTACAGGAACAAGTGCCAAATCAACCACCCAAGAATGGAATCGTCGAGCGAAAACACTTGGCAACCTCCTAGAAGCAGCTTTTCTTGCCACCATAACTTTCTCCATCAATTAGGAATCTGATGTCGTCACTAAACACGTTCCTTAAATTGTAGCCATTTGTAAAGTGTTTTTTTATGGTGTCTAATCCACATATATATCACCATTGCCTTGATTTTCTTGACTGTATATCTCTTAAATGTCAACATATACACGTGTGATTTAGTTTAAGAAGATTTTTCAATGCCGAGAACTTCGATTAGAGGGGTAAAAAAGGCGTAAGGTTCACAATGGTGTAAAATTAAAATGAGATATACCGGGCTAGGATTCGAGTTACAGAAACAAGGGCCAAATCAGCCACCCAAGAATGGAATCGACGAGCGAAAACACTTGACAACCTCCTAGAAGCAGCTTTTCTTGCAACCAGACCTTTCTCCATCAATTAGGAATCTAATGCCGTCACTAAACACATTCCTTAAATTGTAGCCATTTGTTGAGTGTTTTTTTTTTTGTCTAATCCACATATATATCACCATTGCCCTTGATTTTCTTGATTGTATATCACTTAAATGTCAACATATACACGTTTGATTTAGTTTACGAAGATTTTTCAATGCCGAGAACCTCGATCAGAGAGTAAAAAAGGTGTAAGGTTCACAATGTTGTAAAATTAAAATGGGATATACCGGGCTAGAATTCGAGTTACATGAACAAGTGCCAAATCAACCACCCAAGAACGGAATCGTCGAGCGAAAACACTTGACAACCTACTAGAAGCAGCTTTTCTTGCCACCATAACTTTCTCCATCAATGAGGAATCTGATGTCGTCACTAAACACATTCCTTAAATTGTAGCCATTTGTTGAGTGTTTTTTTTTGTCTAATCCACATATATGTCACAATTGCCCTTGATTTTATTGACTGTATATATCTTAAATGTCAACATATACACGTGTGATTTAGTTTACGAAGATTTTTCAAAGCCGAGAACCTCGATTAGAGGGGTAAAAAGGCGTAAGGTTCACAATGGTGTAAAATTAAAATGGGATATACCGGGCTAGGATTCGAGTTACAGGAAAAAGGGCCAACCCAACCACGCAAGAATGGAACCGTCGAGCGAAAACACATGACAACCTCCTAGAAGCAGCTTTTCTTGCCACCAGACATTTCTCCATCAATTAGGAATATGATGTCATCACTAAACACATTCCTGAAATGGTAGCCATTTGTTGAGTGTTTTTTTTTTGTGTGTAATCCGCATATAAATCACGATTGACCTTGATTTTCTTGACTGTATATCTCTAAAATATCAAAATATACACGTCTGATTTAGTTTACGAAGATTTTTCAATGCCGAGAACCTCGATCAGAGAGTAAAAAAGGCGTAAGGATCACAATGGTGTAAAATTAAAATGGGATATACCGGCCCAGAATTCGAGTTACAGGAACAAGTGCCAAATCAACCACCCAAGAAGGGAATCGTCGAGCGAAAACACTTGACAACCTCCTAGAAGCAGCTTTTCTTGCCACCATACCTTTCTACATCAATTAGGAATCTGATGTCGTCACTAAACACATTCCTTAAATTGTAGTCATTTGTTGAGTGTTTTTTATGGTGTCTAATCCACATATATATCACCATTGCCCTTGATTTTCTTGACTGTATATCTCTTAAATGTCAACATATACACGTGTGATTTAGTTTACAAAGATTTTTCAATAACGAGAACCTCGATTAGAGGGGTAAAAAGGCGTAAGGTTCACAATGGTGTAAAATTAAAATGGGATATACCGGGCTAGGATTCGAGTTACAGGAACAAGGGCCAAATCAGCCACCCAAGAATGGAATCGCCGAGCGAAAACACATGACAACCTCCTTGAAGCAACTTTTCTTGCCACCAGACCTTTCTTCATCAATTAGGAATATGATGTCATCACTAAACACATTCCTGAAATGGTAGCCATTTGTTGAGTGTTTTTTTTGGTGTCTAATCCGCATATAAATCACGATTGCCCTTGATTTTCTTGACTGTATATCTCTAAAATATCAAAATATACACGTGTGATTTAGTTTACGAAGATTTTTCAATGCCGAGAACCTCGATCAGAGAGTAAAAAAGGCGTAAGGATCACAATGGTGTAAAATTAAAATGGGATATACCGGGCCAGAATTCGAGTTACAGGAACAAGTGCCAAATCAACCACCCAAGAATGGAATCGTCGAGCGAAAACACTTGACAACCTCCTCGAAGCAGCTTTTCTTGCCACCATACCTTTCTACATCAATTAGGAATCTGATGTCGTCACTAAACACATTCCTTAAATTGTAGTCATTTGTTGAGTGTTTTTTTATGGTGTCTAATCCACATATATATCACCATTGCCCTTTATTTTCTTGACTGTATATCTCTAAAATGTCAACATATACACGTGTGATTTAGTTTACGAAGATTTTTCAATGACGAGAACCTCGATTAGAGGGGTAAAAAGGCGTAAGGTTCACAATGGTGTAAAATTAAAATGGGATATACCGGGCTAGGATTCGAGTTACAGGAACATGGGCCAAATCAGCCACCCAAGAATGGAATCGCCGAGCGAAAACACATGACAACCTCCTTGAAGCAGCTTTTCTTGCCACCAGACCTTTCTTCATCAATTAGGAATATGATGTCATCACTAAACACATTCCTGAAATGGTAGCCATTTGTTGAGTGTTTTTTTGGTGTCTAATCCGCATATAAATCACGATTGCCCTTGATTTTCTTGACTGTATATCTCTAAAATATCAAAATATACACGTGTGATTTAGTTTACGAAGATTTTTCAATGCCGAGAACCTCGACCAGAGAGTAAAAAAGGCGTAAGGATCACAATGGTGTAAAATTAAAATGGGATATACCGGGCCAGAATTCGACTTACATGAACAAGTGCCAAATCAACCACCCAAGAATGGAATCGTCGAGCGAAAACACTTAACAACCTCCTAGAAGCAGCTTTTCTTGCCACCATACCTTTCTACATCAATTAGGAATCTGATGTCCTCACTAAACACATTCCTTAAATTGTAGTCATTTGTTGAGTGTTTTTTATGGTGTCTAATCCACATATATATCTCTTAAATATCAACATATACACGTGTGATTTAGTTTACGAAGATTTTTCAATGACGAGAACCTCGATTAGAGGGGTAAAAAGGTGTAAGGTTCACAATGGTGTAAAATAAAAATGGGATATACCGGGCTAGGATTCGAGTTACAGGAACAAGGTCCAAATCAGCCACCCAAGAATGGAATCGCCGAGCGAAAACACATGACAACCTCCTTGAAGCAGCTTTTCTTGCCACCAGACCTTTCTTCATCAATTAGGAATATGATGTCATCACTAAACACATTCCTGAACCGGTAGCCATTTGTTGAGTGTTTTTTTTTGGTGTCTAATCCGCGTATAAATCACGATTGCCCTTGATTTTCTTGACTGTATATCTCTAAAATATCAAAATATACACGTGTGATTTAGTTTACGAAGATTTTTCAATGCCGAGAACCTCGATCAGAGAGTTACTAATGGCGTAAGGATCACAATGGTGTAAAATTAAAATGGGATATACCGGGCCAGAATTCGAGTTACAGGAACAAGTGCCAAATCAACCACCCAAGAATGGAATCGTCGAGCGAAAACACTTGACAACCTCCTAGAAGCAGCTTTTCTTGCCACCATACCTTTCTACATCAATTAGGAATCTGATGTCGTCACTAAACACATTCCTTAAATTGTAGTCATTTGGTGAGTGTTTTTTATGGTGTCTAATCCACATATATATCACCATTGCCCTTGATTTTCTTGACTTTATATCTCTTAAATGTCAACATATACACGTGTGATTTAGTTTACGAAGATTTTTCAATGCCGAGAACCTCGATCAGAGAGTAAAAAAGACGTAAGGTTCACAACGGTGTAAAATTAAAATGGGTTATACCGGGCTTGGATTCGAGTTACAGGAACAAGGGCCAAACCAACCACCCAAGAATGGAATCGTCGAGCGAAAACACTTGACAACCTCCTAGAAGCAGCTTTTCTTGCCACCAGACCTTTCTCCGTCAATTAGGAATCTGATGCCGTCACTAAACACATTCCTTTAATTGTAGCCATTTGTTGAGTGTTTTTTTTTGTGTCTAATCCGCATATATATCACCATTGCCCTTGATTTTCTTGACTGTATATCTCTTAAATGTCAACATATACACGTGTGATTTAGTTTACGAAGATTTTTCAATGCCGAGAACCTCGATCAGAGAGTAAAAAAGGCGTAAGGATCACAATGGTGTAAAATTAAAATGGGATATACCGGGCCAGAATTCGAGTTACAGGAACAAGTGCCAAATCAACCACCCAAGAATGGAATCGTCGAGCGAAAACACTTGACAACCTCCTAGAAGCAGCTTTTCTTGCCACCATACCTTTCTACATCAATTAGGAATCTGATGTCGTCACTAAACACATTCCTTAAATTGTAGTCATTTGTTGAGTGTTTTTTATGGTGTCTAATCCACATATATATCACCATTGCCCTTGATTTTATTGACTGTATATCTCTTAAATGTCAACATATACACGTGTGATTTAGTTTACGAAGATTTTTCAATGCCGAGAACCTCGATCAGAGAGTAAAAAAGGCGTAAGGTTCACAATGGTGTAAAATTAAAATGGGATATACCGGACTAGGATTCGAGTTACAGGAACAACGGCCAAACTAACCTCCCAAGAATGGAATCGTCGAGCGAAAACACTTGACAACCTCCTAGAAGCAGCTTTTCTTGCCCCCAAACCTTTCTCCATCAATTAGGAATCTGATGCCGTCACTAAACACATTCCTTAAATTGTAGCCATTTGTTGAGTGTTTTTTTTGGTGTCTAATCCGCATATATGTCACAATTGCCTTTGATTTTCTTGACTGTATATCCCTTAAATGTCAACATATACACGTGTGAATTGGTTTACGAAGATTTTTCAATGCCGAGAACCTCGATCAGAGAGTTAAAAAGGCGAAAGGTTCACAAAGGTGTAAAATTAATATGGGATATACCGGGCTATAATTCGAGTTAGAGGAACAAGGGCCAAACCAACCACCCAAGAATTGAATCATCTAGCGAAAACACTTGACAATCTCCTAGAAGCAGCTTCTCTTGCCACCAGACCTTTCTCCATCAATTTGGAATCTGATGCCGTCACTAAACACATTCCTTAAATTGTTGCCATTTGTTGAGTGTTTTTTTTTGGTGTCTAATCCGCATATATATCACCATTGCCCTTGATTTTCTTGACTGTATATCTCTTAAATGTCAACATATACACGTGTGATTTAGTTTACGAAGATTTTTCCATGCCGAGAACCTCGATCAAAGAGTAAAAAAGGCGTAAGGTTCACAATGGTGTAAAATTAAAATTGGATATACCGGACTAGGATTCGAGTTACAGGAACAACGGCCAAACTAACCTCCCAAGAATGGAATCATCGAGCGAAAACACTTGACAACCTCCTAGAAGCAGCTTTTCTTGCCCCCAAACCTTTCTCCATCAATTAGGAATCTGATGCCGTCACTAAACACATTCCTTAAATTGTAGCCATTTGTTGAGTGTTTTTTTTTTGTGTCTAATCCGCATGTATGTCACAATTTCCCTTGATTTTCTTGACTGTATATCCCTTAAATGTCAACATATACACGTGTGATTTAGTTTACGAAGATTTTTTCAATGCCGAGAACCTCGATCAGAGAGTTAAAAAGGCGAAAGGTTCACAAAGGTGTAAAATTTATATGGGATATACCGGGCTATAATTCGAGTTAGAGGAACAAGGGCCAAACTAACCACCCAAGAACTGAATCGTCGAGCGAAAACACTTGACAATCTCCTAGAAGCAGCTTTTCTTGCCACCAGACCTTTCTCCATCAATTTAGAATCTGATACCGTCACTAAACACATTCCTTAAATTGTTGCCATTTGTTGAGTGTTTTTTTTTTGTGTCTAATCCACATATATATCACCATTGCCCTTGATTTTCTTGACTGTATATCTCTTAAATGTCAACATATACACGTGTGATGTAGTTGACGAAGATTTTTCAATGCCGAGAACCTCGATCCGAGAGTAAAAAAGGCGTAAGGTTCATAACTGTGTATAATTAAAATGGGATATACCAGGCTAGCATTCGAGTTACAAGAACAAGGGCCAAACCAACCACCCAAGAATGGAATCGTCGATCGAAAACACTTGACAACCTCCTAGAAGCAGCTTTTCTTGCCACCAGACATTTCTCCATCAAGTAGGAATCTGATGCCGTCACTAAACACATTCCTTTAATTGTAGCCATTTGTTGAGTGTTTTTTTTGGTGTCGAATCCGCATATATATATCCATTTCCCTTGATTTTCTTGACTTTATATCTCTTAAATGTCAACATATACATGAGTGATTTAGTTTACGAAGATTTTTCAATGCCGAGAACCTAGATAAGAGAGTTAAAAAGGCGAAAGGTTCACAAAGGTGTAAAATTAATATGGGATATACCGGGCTATGATTCGAGTTAGAGGAACAAGGGCCAAACCAACCACCCAAGAATTGAATCGTCGAGCGAAAACACTTGACAATCTCCTAGAAGCAGCTTTTCTTGCCACCAGACCTTTCTCCATCAATTTGGAATCTGATGCCGTCACTAAACACATTACTTAAATTGTTGCCATTTGTTGAGTGTTTTTTTTTGGTGTCTAATCCACATATATATCACCATTGCCCTTGATTTTCTTGACTGTATATCTCTTAAATGTCAATATATACACGTGTGATTTAGTTTACGAAGATTTTTCAATGCCGAGAACCTCAATCCGAGAGTAAAAAAGGCGTAAGGTTCACAACTGTGTATAATTAAAATGGGATATACCGGGCTAGGATTCGAGTTACAGGAACAAGGGCCAAACCAACCACCCAAGAATGGAATCGTCGAGCGAAAACACCTGACAACCTCCTAGAATCAGCATTTCTTGCCACCAGACCTTTCTCCATCAATTAGGAATATGATGCCGTCACTAAACACATTCCTTAAATTGTAGCCATTTGTTGAGTGTTTTTTTGGTGTCTAATCCGCATATATATCACCATTGCCCTTGATTTTCTTGACTCTATATTTCTTAAATGTCAACATATACACGTGTGATTTAGTTTACGAAGATTTTTCAATGCCGATAACCTCGATCAGAGAGTAAAAAAGGCGTAAGGTTCACAATGGTGTAAAATTAAAATGGGATATAACGGGCTAGGATTCGAGTTACAGTAACAAGGGCCAAACCAGCCACCCAAGTATGGAATCGTCAAGCGAAAACACTTGACAACCTCCTGGAAGCAGCTTTTCTTGCCACCAGACCTTTCTCCATCAATTAGGAATCTAATGCCGTCAGTAAACACATTCCTTAAATTGTAGCCATTTGTTGAGTGTTTTTTTTGTGTCTAATCCACATATATATCACCATTGCCCTTGATTTTCTTGATTGTATATCACTTAAATGTCAACATATACACGTGTGATTTAGTTTACGAAGATTTTTCAATGCCGAGAACCTCGATCAGAGAGTAAAAAAGACGTAAGGTTCACAATGGTGTAAAATTAAAATGGGTTATACCGGGCTTGGATTCGAGTTACAGGAACAAGGGCAAAACCAACCACCCAAGAATGGAATCGTCGCGCGAAAACACTTGACAACCTCCTAGAAGCAGCTTTTCTTGCCACCAGACCTTTCTCCATCAATTAGGAATTTGATGCCGTCACTAAACACATTCCTTTAATTGTAGCCATTTGTTGAGTGTTTTTTTTGGTGTCTAATCCGCATATATATCTCCATTTCCCTTGATTTTCTTGACTGTATATCTCTTAAATGTCATCATATACACGTGTGATTTAGTTTACGAAGATTTTTCATTGCCGAGAACCTCGATCAGAGAGTTAAAAAGGCGAAAGGTTCACAAAGGTGTAAAATTAATATGGGATATACCGGGCTATGATTCGAGTTAGAGGAACAAGGGCCAAACCAACAACCCAAGAATTGAATCGTCGAGCGAAAACACTTGACAATCTCCTAGAAGCAGCTTTTCTTGCCACCAGACCTTTCACCATCAATTTGGAATCTGATGCCGTCACTAAACACATTCCTTAAATTGTTGCCATTTGTTGAGTGTTTTTTTTTTTGGTGTCTAATCCACATATATATCACCATTGCCCTTGATTTTCTTGACTGTATATCTCTTAAATGTCAACATATACACGTGTGATTTAGTTTACGAAGATTTTTCAATGCCGAGAACCTCGATCAGAGAGTAAAAAATCACAATGGTGTAAAATTAAAATGGGTTATACCGGGCTTGGATTCGAGTTACAGGAACAAGGGCCAAACCAACCACCCAAGAATGGAATCGTCGAGCGAAAACACTTGACAACCTCCTAGAAGCAGCTTTTCTTGCCACCAGACCTTTCTCCATCAATTAGGAATCTGATGCCATCACTAAACACATTTGTTTAATTGTAGCCATTTGTTGAGTGTTTTTTTTGGTATCTAATCCGCATATATATCTCCATTTCCCTTGATTTTCTTGACTGTATATCTCTTAAATGTCAACATATACACGTGTGATTTAGTTTACGAAGATTTTTCAATGTCGGGAACCTCGATCAGAGAGTTAAAAAGGCGAAAGGTTCACAAAGGTGTAAAATTAATATGGGATATACCGAGCTATGATTCGAGTTAGAAGAACAAGGGCCAAACCAACCACCCAAGAATTGAATCGTCGAGCGAAAACACTTGACAATCTCCTAGAAGCAGCTTTTCTTGCCACCAGACCTTTCTCCATCAATTTGGAATCTGATGCCGTCACTAAACACATTCCTTAAATTGTAGCCATTTGTTGAGTGTTTTTTTTTTTTTTGTGTCTAATCCACATATATATCACCATTGCCCTTGATTTTCTTGATTGTATATCACTTAAATGTCAACATATACACGTGTGATTTAGTTTACGAAAATTTTTCAATGCCGAGAACCTCGATCAGAGAGTAAAAAATCACAATGGTGTAAAATTAAACTGGGTTATACCGGGCTTGGATTCGAGTTACAGGAACAAGGGCCAAACCAACCACCCAAGAATGGAATCGTCGAGCGAAAACACTTGACAACCTCCTAGAAGCAGCTTTTCTTGCCACCAGACCTTTCTCCATCAATTAGGAATCTGATGCCGTCACTAAACACATTCCTTTAATTGTAGCCATTTGTTGAGTGTTTTTTTGGTGTCTAATCCGCATATATATCTCCATTTCCCTTGATTTTCTTGACTGTATATCTCTTAAATGTCAACATATACACGTGTGATTTAGTTTACGAAGATTTTTCAATGCCGAGAACCTCGATCAGAGAGTAAAAAAGGCGTAAGGTTCACAATTGTGTAAAATTAAAATGGGATATACCGGGCTAGGATTCGAGTTACAGGAACAAGGGCCAAACCAACCACCCAAGTATGGAATAGTCAAGCGAAAACACTTGACAACCTCCTGGAAGCAGCTTTTCTTGCCACCAGACCTTTCTCCATCAATTAGGAATTTGATGCCGTCACTAAACACATTCCTTAAATTGTAGCCATTTGTTGAGTGTTTTTTTTGGCGTCTAATCTGCATATATATCACCATTGCCCTTGATTTTCTTGACTGTGTATCTCTAAAATATCAAAATATACACGTGTGATTTAGTTTACGGTGATTTTTCAATGCCGAGAACCTCGATCAGAGAGTAAAAAAGGCGTAAGGTTCAAAATGGTGTAAAATTAAAATGGGATATACCGGGTAAGGATTCGAGTTACAGGAACAAGGGCCAAACCAACCACCCAAGAATGGAATCGTCGTGCGAAAACACTTGACAACCTCCTAGAAGCAGCTTTTCTTGCCACCAGACCTTTCTCCATTAATTAGGAATCTGATGCCGTCACTAAACACATTCCTTTAATTGTAGCAATTTGTTGAGTGTTTTTTTTTTGTGTTTAATCCGCATATATATCACCATTGCCCTTGATTTTCTTGACTGTATATCTCTTAAATGTCATCATATACACGTGTGATTTAGTTTACGAAGATTTTTCAATGCCGAGATCCTCGATCAGAGAGTAAAAAAGGCATAAGGTTCACAATGGTGTAAAATTAAAATGGGATATACCGGACTAGTATTCGAGTCACAGGAGCAAGGGCCAAACCAACCTCCTAAGAAAGGAATCGTCGAGCGAAAACACTTGACAACCTCCTAGAAGCATCTTTTGTTGCCACCAAACCTTTCTCCATCAATTAGGATTCTGATGCCGTCACTAAACACATTCCTTAAATTGTAGCCATTTGTTGAGTGTTTTTTTTGGTGTTTAATCCGCATATATATCACCATTGCCCTTGATTTTCTTGACTGTATATCTCTTAAATGTCATCATATACACGTGTGATTTAGTTTACGAAGATTTTTCAATGCCGAGATCCTCGATCATAGAGTAAAAAAGGCATAAGGTTCACAATGGTGTAAAATTAAAATGGGATACACCGGACTAGGATTCGAGTTACAGGAGCAGGGGCCAAACCAACCTCCCAAGAAAGTAATCGTCGAGCGAAAACACTTGACAACCTCCTAGAAGCAGCTTTTCTTGCTACCAAACCTTTCTCTATCAATTAGGATTCTGATGCCATCACTAAACACATTCCTTAAATTGTAGCCATTTGTTGATTGTTTTTTTTTTAGTCTAATCCACATATATGTCACAATTTCCCTTGATTTTCTTGACTGTATATCTCTTAAATGTCAAGATATACATGTGTGATTTAGTTTACGAAGATTTTTCAATGCCGAGAACCTCGATCAGAGAGTAAAAAAGGCGTAAGGGTCACAAAGGTGTAAAATTAATATGGGATATATCGGGCTAGGATTCGAGTTACAGGAACAATGGCCAAACCAACCACCCAAGAATGGAATTGTCGAGCGAAAACACTTGACAATCTCCTAGAAGCAGCTTTTCTTGCCACCAGACCTTTCTCCATCAATTAGGAATCTGATGCCGTCACTAAACAAATTCCTTAAATTGTTGCCATTTGTTGAGTGTTTTTTTTGGTGTCTAATCCACATATCTATCACCATTGCCCTTGATTTTCTTGACTGTATATCTCTTAAACGTCAACATATACACATGTGATTTAGTTTACGAAGATTTTTCAATGCCGAGAACCTCGATCAGCGAGTAAAAAAGGCGTAAGGTTCACAATGGTGTAAAATTAAAAAGGGATATACTGGACTAGGATTCGAGTTACTGGAACAAGGGCCAAACCAACCTCCCAAGTATGAATTCGTCGAGCGAAAACACTTGACAACCTCATAGAAGAAATTTTCTTGCCACCAAACCTTTCTCCATCTATTAGGATTCTGATGCCGTCAATAAACACATTCCTTAAATTGTGGCCATTTGTTGACTGTATATCTCTTAAATGTCAACATATACACGTGTGATTGAGTTTACGAAGATTTTTCAATGCCGAGAACCTCGATCAGAGAGTAAAAAAGGCGTAAGGTTCACAAAGGTGTAAAATTAATATGGGATATACCGGGCTAGGATTCGAGTTACAAGAACAAGGGACAAACCAACCACCCAAAAATGGAATCGTCGAGAGAAAACACTTGACAATCTCCTAGAAGCAGCTTTTCTTGCCACCAGACCTTTCTCCATCAATTAAGAATCTGATTCCGTCACTAAACACATTCCTTAAATTGTTGCCATTTGTTGAGTGTTTTTTTTGTTGTCTAATCCACATATCTATCACCATTGCCCTTGATTTTCTTGACTGCATATCTCTTAAATGTCAACATATACACGTGTGATTGAGTTTACGAAGATTTTTTCAATGCCGAGAACCTCGATCAGAGAGTAAAAAAGGCGTAAGGTTCACAAAGGTGTAAAATTAATATGGGATATACCGGGCTAGGATTCGAGTTACAGGAACAAGGGACAAACCAACCACCGAAGAATGGAATCGTGGAGCGAAACACTTGACAATCTCCTAGAAGCAGCTTTTCTTGCCACCAGACCTTTCTCCATCAATTAGGAATCTGATTCCGTCACTAAACACATTTCTTAAATTGTTGCCATTTGTTGAGTGTTTTTTTTGGCGTCTAATCCACATATCTATCACCATTGCCCTTGATTTTCTTGACTGTGTATCTCTAAAATATCAAAATATACACGTGTGATTTAGTTTACGAAGATTTTTCAATGCCGAGAACCTCGATCAGAGAGTAAAAAAGGCGTAAGGTTCACAATGGTGTAAAATTAAAATGGGATATACCGGACTAGGATTCGAGTTACAGGAACAAGGGCCCAACCAACCTCCCAAGAATGGAATCGTCGAGCGAAAACACTTGACAACCTCATAGAAGCAGCTTTTCTTGCCACCAAACCTTTCTCCATCAATTAGGATTCTGATGCCGTCACTAAACACATTCCTTAAATTGTAGCCATTTGTTGAGTGTTTTTTTTTGTCTAATCCACATATATGTCACAATTGCCCTTGATTTTCTTAACTGTATATCTCTGAAATGTCAACATATACACGTGTGGTTGAGTTTACGAAGATTTTTCAATGACGAACCTTAAAGAAGGCGTAAGGTTCACAAAGGTGTAAAATTAATATGGGATATACCGGGCTAGGATTCGAGTTTCAGGAACAAGGGACAAACCAACCACCCAAGAATGGAATCGTCGAGCGAAAACACTTGACAAACTCCTAGAAGCAGCTTTTCTTGCCACCAGACCTTTCTCCATCAATTAGGAATCTGATGCCGTCACTAAACACATTCCTTAAATTGTTGCCATTTGTTGAGTGTTTTTTTTTGTGTCTAATCCACATATATATCACCATTGCCCTTGATTTTCTTAACTGTATATCTCCTAAATGTCAACATATACACGTGTGATTTAGTTTACGAAGATTTTTCATTGCCGAGAACCTCGATCAGAGAGTAAAAAAGGCGTAAGGTTCGTAACTGTGTATAATTAAAATGGGATATACCGGGCTAGGATTCGAGTTACAGGAACAAGGGTCAAACCAACCACCCAAGAATGGAATCGTGGAGCGAAAACACTTGAACACCTCCTAGAAGAAGCTTTTCTTGCCCCCAGACCTTTCTCCATCAATTTGGAATCTGATGCCATCACTAAAGACATTCCTTAAATTGTAGCCATTTGTTGAGTGTTTTTTTTTTGTATCTAATCCGCATATATATCACCATTGCCCTTGATTTTATTGACTGTATAACTCTTAAATGTCAACATATACACGTGTGATTTAGTTTACGAAAATTTTTCAATGCCGAAAACCTAGATCAGAGAGTAAAAAAGCCGTAAGGTTCACACTGGTGTAAAATTAAAATGGGATATACCGGGCTAGGATTCGAGTTACAGGAACAAGGGCCAAACCAACCACCCAAGAATGGAATCGTTGAGCGAAAACACTTGACAACCTCCTAGAAGCAGCTTCTCTTGCCACCAGACCTTTCTCCATCAATTAGGAATATGATGCCGTCACTAAACACATTCCTTAAATTGTAACCATTTGTTGAGAGTTTTTTTTTTTTTGGTGTCTAATCCGCATATGTATCACCATTGCCCTTGATTTTCTTGACTGTATATCTCTAAAATATCAAAATATACACGTGGGATTTAGTTTACGAAGATTTTTCAATGTCGAGAACCTCAATCAGAGAGTAAAAAGGCGTAAGGTTCACAATGGTGTAAAATTAAAATGGAATATACCGGGCTAGGATTCGAGTTACAGGAACAAGGGCCAAACCAACCACCCAAGAATGGAATCGCCGAGCGAAAACACTTGACAACCTCCTAGAAGCAGCTCTTCTTGCCACCAGACCTTTCTCCATCAATCAGGAATCTCATGCCTTCCCTAAACACATTCCTAAAATTGTAGCCATTTGTTGAGTGTTTTTGTTGGTGTCTAATCCGCATATATATCACCATTGCCCATGATTTTCTTGACTATATATCTCTTAAATGTCAACATATACACGTGTGATTTAGTTTACGAAGATTTTTCAATGCCGAGCAGCTCGATCAGAGAGTAAAAAAGGCATAAGGTTCACAATGGTGTAAAATTAAAATGTGATATACCGGGATAGGATTCGAGTTACAGGAACAAGGGCCAAACCAACCACCCAAGAATGGAATCGTCGAGCGAAAACACTTGACAACCACCTAGAAGCAGCTTTTCTTGCCACCAGACCTTTCTCCATCAATTAGGAATCTGATCCCGTCACTAAACACATTCCTTAAATTGTAGCCATTTGTTGAGTGTTTTTTTTGGTGTCTAATCCGCATATATATCACCATTGCCCTTGATTTTCTTGACTGTATATCTCTTAAATGTCAACAAATACACGAGTGATTTTGTTTTCGAAGATTTTTCAATGCCGAGAACCTCGATCAGAGAGTAAAAAAGGCGTAAGGTTCACAATGGTGTAAAATTAAAATGGGATATACCGGGCTAGGATTCAAGTTAGAGGAACAAGGGCCAAACCAACCACCCAAGAATGGAATCGTCGAGCAAAATCACTTGACAACCTTCAAGAAGCAACTTTTCTTGACACCAGACCTTTCTCCATCAATCAGGAATCTGATGTCGTCCCTAAACACATTCCAAAAATTGTAGCCATTTGTTGAGCGTTTTTTTTGGTGTCTAATCCGCATATATATCACCATTGCCCTTGATTTCTTGAATGTATATCTCTTAAATGTCAACATATACACGTGTGATTTCGTTTACGGAGATTTTTCAATGCCGAGAACCTCGATCAGAGAGTGAAAAATGCGTAAGGTTCACAATGGTGTAAAATTAAAATGGGATATAATAGGCTAGGATTCGAGTTATAGGAACAAGGGCCAAAACAACCACCCAAGAATGGAATCGTCAAACGAAAACACTTGACAACCTCCTAGAAACAGCTTTTCTTGCCGCCAGACCTTTCTCCATCAATTAGGAATCTGATGCCGTCACTAAACACATTCCTTAAATTGTAGCCATTTGTTGAGTGTTTTTTTTTTTGGTGTCTAATCTGCATATATGTCACCATTGCCCTTTTTTTCTTGACTGTATATCTCTTAAATGTCAACATATACACGTGTGATTTAGTTTACGAAGATTTTTCAATACTGAGAACCTCGATCAGAGAGTAAAAAAGGCGTAAGGTTAACAACGGTGTAAAATTAAAATGGGATATACCAGGCTAGGATTCGAGTTACAGGAACAAGGGCCAAACAACCACCCAAGAATGGAAGCGTCGAGCGAAAACACTTGACAACCTCCTAGATGCAGCTTTTCTTGCAACCAGACGTTTCTCCATCAATTAGGAATCTGATTCCGTCACTAAACACATTCCTTAAATTGTAGCCATTTGTTGAGTGTTTTTTTTTGTTTCTAATCCGCATATATGTCACCATTGCCCTCGATTTTCTTGACTGTATATCTCTTAAATGTCAACATATACACGTATGATTTAGTTTACGAAGATTTTTCAATGCCTAGAACCTCGACCATATAGTAAAAAAGGCGTAAGGTTCACAATGGTGTAAAATTAAAATGGGATATACCTGGTTAGGATTCGAGTTACAGGAACAAGGGCCAAAACAACCACCCAAGAATAGAATCGTCAAGCGAAAACACTTGACAACCTCATAGAAGCAGCTTTTCTTGCCACCAGACCTTTCTCCATAAATTAGGAATCTGATGCCGTCACAAACACATTCCATAAATTGTAGTAATTTGTTGATTGTTTTTTTTTGGTGTCTAATCCGCATATATGTCACCATTGCCCTTGATTTTCTTGACTGTATATCTCTTAAATGTCAATATATACACGTGTGATTTAGTTTACGAAGATTTTCAATGCCGAGAACATCCATCAGAGAGTAAAAAAGGCTTAAGGTTCACAATGGTGTAAAATTAAAATGGGATATACCGGGCTGGGATTCGAGTTACAGGAACAAGGGCCAAACCAACCACCCAAGAATGGAATCGGCGAGTGAAAACGTTTGACAACCTCCTAGAAGCAGCTTTTCTTACTGCCAGATCTTTCTCCATCAATTAGGAATCTGATGCCGTCACTAAACACATTCCTTTAATTGTAGCCATTCGTTTAGTGATTTTTTTTTGTGTCTAATCCACATATATATCACCATTGCCCATGATTTTCTTAACTGTATATCTCTTAGATGTCAACATTTACACGTGTGATTTAGTTTACGAAGATTTTTCAATGCCGAGAACCTCGATCAGAGAGTAAAAAAACACGTAAGGTTCACAATGGTGTAAAATTAAAATGGGATATACCGGGCTATGATTCGAGTTACAGTAACAAGGGCCAAATCAACGACCCAAGAATGGAATCGTCGAGCGAAAACACTTGACAACCTCCTAGAGGCAGCTTTTCTTGCCACCATACCTTTCTCCATCAATTAGGAATTTGTTGCCGTCACCTTCACAAAACACATTCCTTAAATTGTAGTCATTTGTTGAGTGTTTATTTTTTTTAGTGACTAATCCACATATATATCACAATTGCCCTTGATTTTCTTGACTGTATATCTCTTAAATGTCAGCATATACACATGTGATTTAGTTTATGAAGATTTTTCAATACCGAGAACCTCGATTAGAGACTAAAAAAGGCGTAAGGTTCACAATGGTGTATAATTAAAATGTGATATACCGGGCTAGGATTCGAGTTACAGGAACAAGGGCCAAACTAACCACCCAAGAATGGAATCGTCGAGCGAAAACACTTGACAACCTCCTTGAAGCAGCTTTTGTTGCCACCAGACCTTTCTCCATCAATTACGAATCTGATGCCGTCACTAAACACATTCCTTAAATTGTAGCCATTTGTTGAGTGTTTTTTTTGGTGTCTAATCCATATATATATCACCATTGCCCTTGATTTTCTTGACTATATATCTCTTAAATGTCAACATATACACGTGTGATTTAGTTTACGAAGATTTTTCAATACCGAGAACCTCGATCAGAGAGTAAAAAAGCGTATGGTTCACAATGGTGTAAAATTAAAATGGCATATACCGGGCTAGGATTCCAGTTACAGGAACAAGGGCCAAACCAACCAACCAACCAAGAATGGAATCGTTGAGCGAAAACACTTGACAACCTCCTAGAAGCAGCTTTTCTTGCCACCAGACCTTTCTCCATCAATTAGGAATATGATGCCGTCACTAAACACATTCCTTAAATTGTAGCCATTTGTTGAGTGTTTTTTTGGTGTCTAATCCGCATATATATCACCATTGCCCTTGATTTTCTTGACTGTATATCTCTTAAATATCAAAATATACACGTGTGATTTAGTTTACGAAGGTTTTTCAATGCCGAGAACCCCGATCAGAGAGTAAAAAAGGCGTAAAGTTCACAATGGTGTAAAATTAAAATGGGATATACCGGTCTAGGATTCGAGTTACAGGAACAAGAGCCAAACCAACCACCCAAGAATGGAATCGCCGAGCGAAAACACTTCACAACCTCCTAGAAGCAGCTTTTCTTGCCACCAGACCTTTTTCCATCAGTTAGGAATCTGATGCCGTCACTAAACACATTGCTTAAAATGTAGCCATTTGTTGAGTGTTTTTTTTTTTGGTGTCTAATCGGCATATATATCACCATCGCCCTTGGTTTTCTTTATTGTATATTTCATAAATGTCAACATACACACGTGTGATTTAGTTTACGAAGATTTTTCAATGCCGAGAACCCCGATCAAGGAGTAAAAAAGGTGTAAGGTTCACAATGGTTTAAAATTAAAATGTGATATATCGGGCTAGGATTCGAGTTACTAGAACAAGGGCCAAACCAACCACCCAAGAATGGAATCGTCGAGCGAAAACACATGACAACCTTCAAGAAGAAACTTTTCTTGCCACCAGACCTTTCTCTATCAATTAGGAATCTGATGCCATCACTAAACACATTCCTTAAATTGTAGCCATTTGTTGAGTGTTTATTTTGGTGTCTAATCCGCATATATATCACCATTTCCCTTGATTTTCTTGAAGGTATATCTCTTAACTGTCAACAAATACACGTGTGATTTCGTTAAAGATTTTTCAATGCCGAGAACCTCGATCAGAGAGTAAAAAAGGCGTAAGGTTCACAATGGTGTAAAATTTAAATGGGATATACCGGGCTAGGATTCGAGTTACAGGAACAAGGGCCAAACCAACCACCCAAGAATGGAATCGTCGAGCGAAAACACTTGACAACCTCCTAGAAGCAGCTTTTCTAGCCACCAGACCTTTCTCCATCAGTTAGGAATCTGATGCCGTCACATAACATATTCCTTAAATTGTTGCCATTTGTTGAATGTTTTCTTTGGTGTCTAATCCGCATATATATCACCATTAACCTTGATTTTCTTGACTGTATATCTCTTAAATGTCAACATATACACGTGTCATTTAGTTTACGAAGATTTTTCAATGCCAAGAACCTCAATCAGAGAGTAAAGCGTAAGGTTCACAATGGTGTAAATTTAAAATGGGATATACCGGGCTAGGATTCGAGTTACAGGAACAATGGCCAAACCAACCACCCAAGAATGGAACCGTCGAACGAAAACACTTGACAACCTCCTAGAAGCAGCTTTTCTTACCACCAGACCTTTCTCAATCAATTAGGAATCTGATGTCGTCGCTAAACACAATCCTTAAATTGTATCCATTTGTTGAGTTTTTTTTTTGTGTCTAATCCGCATATATATCACCATTGCCCTTGATTTTCTTGACTGTATATCTCTTAAATGTCAACATATACACGTGTGATTTAGTTTACAAAGATTTTTCAATGATGAGAACCTTGATCAGAGATTAAAAAAGGCGTAAGTTTCACAATGGTGTAAAATTAATATGGGATATACCGGGCTAGAATTTGAGTTATAGGAACAAGGGCCAAACCAACCACCTAAGAATGGAATCGTCGACCGAAAACACTTGACAACCTCCTAGAAACAGCTTTTCTTACCACCAGACCTTTCTCCATCAATTAGAAATCTGATGCTGTCACTAAACACACTCCTTAAATTGTAGCCATTTGTTAAGTATTTTTTTGGTGTCTAATCGGCATATATATCACCATTGCTCTTGATTTGTTTGAGTAAATATGTCTTAAATGTCAACATATACACGTGTGATTTAGTTTACAAAGATTTTTAAATGCCGAGAACCTCGATCAGAGAGTAAAAAAGGCGTAAAGTTCACAATGGTTTAAAATTAAAATGGGATATACCGGGCTAGGATTCGAGATACAGGAACAAGAGCCAAACCAACCACCCAAGAATGGAATCGTAGAGCGAAAACACTTGATAACCTCCTAGAAGCAACTTTTCTTGCCACCAGACCTTTCTCCATCAATTAGGAATCTGATGCCGTCACTAAAGACATTCAGTAAATTGTAGCCATTTGTTGAGTGTTGTTTTTTTTAGAGTCTAATCCGCATATATATCACCATTGCCATTGATTTTCTTAACTGTATATCTCTTATATGTCAACATATACACGTGTGTTTTAGTTTACGAAGATTTTTCAATGCCGAGAACCTCGATCAGAGAGTAAAAAAGGCGTAAGGTTCACAATGGTGTAATATTAAAATGGGATATACCGGGTTTGGATTCGAGTTACAGGAACAAGGGCCAAACCAACCACCCGAGAATGGAATCGTCGAGCTAAAACACTTGACAACCTCCTAGAAGCGGCTTTTCTTGCCACCAGACCTTTCTCCATCAATTAGGAATCTGATGCCATCACTAAACACATTCCTTAAATTGTAGCCATCTGTTGAGTGTTTTTTTTTCTCGTGTCTAATCCGCATATATATCACCATTGCCCTTGATTTTCATGACTGTATATCTCTTAAATGTCGACATATACACGTGTGATTTAGTTTACGAAGATTTTTCAATGCCGAGAACCTCGATTAGAGAGTAAAAAAGGCGTAAGGTTCACAATGGTGTAAAATTAAAATGGGATATACCGGGCTAGGATTCGAGTTACAGGAACTAGGGCCAAACCAACCGCCCAAGAATGGAATCGTCGAGCGAAAACGCTTGAAAACCTCCTAGAAGCAGCTTTTCTTGCTAGGTCTCCATCAATTAGGAATCTGATGCCATCACTAAACACATTCCTTAAATTGTAGCCATTTGTTGAGTGTTTTTTTTTGTCTAATCCGCATATATATCACCATTGCCCTTGATTTTCTTGACTGTATATCTCTTAAATGTCAACATATACACGTGTGATTTAGTTTACGAAGATTTTTCAATGCCGAGAACCTCGATTAGAGAGTAAAAAAGGCGTAAGGTTCACAATGGTGTAAAATTAAAATGGGATATACCGGGCTAGGATTCGAGTTACAGGAACAAGGGCCAAACCAACCACCCAAGAATGGAATCGTCGAGCGAAAACACTTGACAACCTCCTAGAAGCAGCTTTTCTTGCCACCAGACCTTTCTCCATCAATTAGAAATCTGATGCTGTCATTAAACACACTCCTTAAATTGTAGCCATTTGTTGAGTGTTTTTTTTTTGTGTCTAATCGGCATATATATCACCATTACTCTTGATTTTTTTGACTATATATCTCTTAAATGTCAACATATACACGTGTGATTTAGTTTACAAAGATTTTTCAATGCCGAGAACCTCGATCAGAGAGTAAAAAAGGCATAAGGTTCACAATGGTTTAAAATTAAAATGGGATACACCGGGCTAGGATTCGAGTTACAGGAACAAGAGACAAACCAACCACCCAAGAATGGAATTGTAAAGCGAAAACACTTGATAACCTCCTAGAAGCAACTTTTCTTGCCACCAGACCTTTCTCCATCAATTAGGAATCTGATGTCGTCACTAAACACATTCAGTAAATTGTGGCCATTTGTTGAGTGTTGTTTTTTTGGAGTCTAATCCGCATATATATCACCATTGCCCTTGATTTTCTTGACTGTATATCTCTTATATGTCAACATATACACGTGTGTTTTAGTTTACGAAGATTTTTCAATGCCGAGAACTTCGATCAGAGAGTAAAAAAGGCGTAAGGTTCACAATGGTGTAATATTAAAATGGGATATACCGGGTTTGGATTCGAGTTACAGGAACAAGGGCCAAACCAACCACCCAAGAATGGAATCGTCGAGCTAAAACACTTGACAACCTCCTAGAAGCAGCTTTTCTTGCCACCAGACCTTTCTCCATCAATTAGGAATCTGATGCCGTCACTAAACACATTCCTTAAATTGTAGCCATCTGTTGAGTGTTTTTTTTTCTCGTGTCTAATCCGCATATATATCACCATTGCCCTTGATTTTCTTGACTGTATATCTCTTAAATGTCAACATATACACGTGTGATTTAGTTTACGAAGATTTTTCAATGCCGAGAACCTCGATTAGAGAGTAAAAAAGGCGTAAGGTTCACAATGGTGTAAAATTAAAATGGGATATACCGGGCTAGGATTCGAGTTACAGGAACTAGGGCCAAACCAACCGCCCAAGAATGGAATCGTCGAGCGAAAACGCTTGAAAACCTCCTAGAAGCAGCTTTTCTTGCTAGGTCTCCATCAATTAGGAATCTGATGCGATCACTAAACACATTCCTTAAATTGTAGCCATTTGTTGAGTGTTTTTTTTTGTGTCTAATCCGCATATATATCACCATTGCCCTTGATTTTCTTGACTGTATATCTCTTAAATGTCAACATATACACGTGTGATTTAGTTTACGAAGATTTTTCAATGCCGAGAACCTCGATTAGAGAGTAAAAAAGCCGTAAGGTTCACAATGGTGTAAAATTAAAATGGGATATACCGGGCTAGGATTCGAGTTACAGAAACATGGGCCAAACCAACCACCCAAGAATGGAATCGTCGAGCGAAAACACTTGACAACCTCCTAGAAGCAGCTTTTCTTGCCACCAGACCTTTCTCCATCAATTAGGAATCTGATGTCTTCGCTAAACACAATCCATAAATTGTAGCCATTTGTTGAGTGTTTTTTTTTTGTGTCTAATCCGCATATATATCACCATTGCCCTTGATTTTCTTGACTGTATATCTCTTAAATGTCAACATATACACGTGTGATTTAGTTTACCAAGAATTTTCAATGCCGAGAACCCCGATCAAAGAGTAAAAAAGGTGTAAGGTTCACAATGGTGTAAAATTAAAATGGGATATTCCGCGCTAGGATTCCAGTTACAGGAACAAGGGCCAAACCAACCACCCAAGAATGGAATCGTCGAGCGAAAACACTTGACAACCTCCTAGAAGCAGCTTTTCTTGCCACCAGACCTTTCTCCATCAGTTAGGAATCTGATTCCGTCACTTAACACATTCCTTAACTTGTTGCCATTTGTTGAGTGTTTTTTTTGGTGTGTAATCCGCATATATATCACCATTGCCCTTAATTTTCTTGACTGTATATCTCTTAAATGTCAACATATACACGTGTCATTTAGTTTACGAATATTTTTCAACGCCGAGAACCTCAATCAGAGAGTAAAAATGGCGTAAGGTTCACAATGGCGTAAATTTAAAATGGGATATACCGGGCTAGGATTCGAGTTACAGGAACAAGGGCCAAACCAACCACCCAAGAATGGAACCCTCGAACGAAAACACTTGACAACCTCCTAGAAGCAGCTTTTCTTACCACCAGACCTTTCTCAATCAATTAGGAATCTGATGTCGTCACTAAACACAATCCTTAAATTGTATCCATTTGTTGAGTTTTTTTTTTTTTGTGTCTAACCCGCATATATATCACCATTGCCCTTGATTTTCTTGACTGTATATCTCTTAAATGTCAACATATACACGTGTGATTTAGTTTACGAAGATTTTTCAATGATGAGAACCTTGATCAGAGATTAAAAAAGGCGTAAGTTTCACAATGGTGTAAAATTAATATGGGATATACCGGGCTAGAATTTGAGTTATAGGAACAAGGGCCAAACCAACCACCTAAGAATGGAATCGTCGACCGAAAACACTTGACAACCTCCTAGAAACAGCTTTTCTTACCACCAGACCTTTCTCCATCAATTAGAAATCTGATGCTGTCACTAAACACACTCCTTAAATTGTAGCCATTTGTTAAGTATTTTTTTGGTGTCTAATCGGCATATATATCACCATTGCTCTTGATTTTTTTGAGTAAATATGTCTTAAATGTCAACATATACACGTGTGATTTAGTTTACAAAGATTTTTAAATGCCGAGAACCTCGATCAGAGAGTAAAAAAGGCGTAAAGTTCACAATGGTTTAAAATTAAAATGGGATATACCGGGCTAGGATTCGAGTTACAGGAACAAGAGCCAAACCAACCACCCAAGAATGGAATCGTAGAGCGAAAACACTTGATAACCTCCTAGAAGCAACTTTTCTTGCCACCAGACCTTTCTCCATTAATTAGGAATCTGATGCCGTCACTAAAGACATTCAGTAAATTGTAGCCATTTGTTGAGTGTTGTTTTTTTTAGAGTCTAATCCGCATATATATCACCATTGCCATTGATTTTCTTAACTGTATATCTCTTATATGTCAACATATACACGTGTGTTTTAGTTTACGAAGATTTTTCAATGCCGAGAACCTCGATCAGAGAGTAAAAAAGGCGTAAGGTTCACAATGGTGTAATATTTAAATGGGATATACCGGGTTTGGATTCGAGTTACAGGAACAAGGGCCAAACCAACCACCCGAGAATGGAATCGTCGAGCTAAAACACTTGACAACCTCCTAGAAGCGGCTTTTCTTGCCACCAGACCTTTCTCCATCAATTAGGAATCTGATGCCATCACTAAACACATTCCTTAAATTGTAGCCATCTGTTGAGTGTTTTTTTTTCTCGTGTCTAATCCGCATATATATCACCATTGCCCTTGATTTTCTTGACTGTATATCTCTTAAATGTCGACATATACACGTGTGATTTAGTTTACGATGATTTTTCAATGCCGAGAACCTCGATTAGTGAGTAAAAAAGGCGTAAGGTTCACAATGGTGTAAAATTAAAATGGGATATACCGGGCTAGGATTCGAGTTACAGGAACTAGGGCCAAACCAACCGCCCAAGAATGGAATCGTCGAGCGAAAACGCTTGAAAACCTCCTAGAAGCAGCTTTTCTTGCTAGGTCTCCATCAATTAGGAATCTGATGCCATCACTAAACACATTCCTTAAATTGTAGCCATTTGTTGAGTGTTTTTTTTTTGTCTAATCCGCATATATATCACCATTGCCCTTGATTTTCTTGACTGTATATCTCTTAAATGTCAACATATACACGTGTGATTTAGTTTACGAAGATTTTTCAATGCCGAGAACCTCGATTAGAGAGTAAAAAAGGCGTAAGGTTCACAATGGTGTAAAATTAAAATGGGATATACCGGGCTAGGATTCGAGTTACAGGAACAAGGGCCAAACCAACCACCCAAGAATGGAATCGTCGAGCGAAAACACTTGACAACCTCCTAGAAGCAGCTTTTCTTGCCACCAGACCTTTCTCCATCAATTAGAAATCTGATGCTGTCATTAAACACACTCCTTAAATTGTAGCCATTTGTTGAGTGTTTTTTTTGTGTCTAATCGGCATATATATCACCATTACTCTTGATTTTTTTGACTATATATCTCTTAAATGTCAACATATACACGTGT
This sequence comes from Helianthus tuberosus, assembly GCA_030545235.1. Taxonomy (NCBI): domain Eukaryota; kingdom Viridiplantae; phylum Streptophyta; class Magnoliopsida; order Asterales; family Asteraceae; genus Helianthus; species Helianthus tuberosus. The sequence continues at coordinate 39,310,577 of CM060387.1, read as the reverse complement.
GATTTAGTTTACAAAGATTTTTCAATGCCGAGAACCTCGATCAGAGAGTAAAAAAGGCATAAGGTTCACAATGGTTTAAAATTAAAATGGGATACACCGGGCTAGGATTCGAGTTACAGGAACAAGAGACAAACCAACCACCCAAGAATGGAATTGTAAAGCGAAAACACTTGATAACCTCCTAGAAGCAACTTTTCTTGCCACCAGACCTTTCTCCATCAATTAGGAATCTGATGTCGTCACTAAACACATTCAGTAAATTGTGGCCATTTGTTGAGTGTTGTTTTTTTTGGAGTCTAATTCGCATATATATCACCATTGCCCTTGATTTTCTTGACTGTATATCTCTTATATGTCAACATATACACGTGTGTTTTAGTTTACGAAGATTTTTCAATGCCGAGAACTTCGATCAGAGAGTAAAAAAGGCGTAAGGTTCACAATGGTGTAATATTAAAATGGGATATACCGGGTTTGGATTCGAGTTACAGGAACAAGGGCCAAACCAACCACCCAAGAATGGAATCATCGAGCTAAAACACTTGACAACCTCCTAGAAGCAGCTTTTCTTGCCACCAGACCTTTCTCCATCAATTAGGAATCTGATGCCGTCACTAAACACATTCCTTAAATTGTAGCCATCTGTTGAGTGTTTTTTTTTTCTCGTGTCTAATCCGCATATATATCACCATTGCCCTTGATTTTCTTGACTGTATATCTCTTAAATGTCAACATATACACGTGTGATTTAGTTTACGAAGATTTTTCAATGCCGAGAACCTCGATTAGAGAGTAAAAAAGGCGTAAGGTTCACAATGGTGTAAAATTAAAATGGGATATACCGGGCTAGGATTCGAGTTACAGGAACTAGGGCCAAACCAACCGCCCAAGAATGGAATCGTCGAGCGAAAACGCTTGAAAACCTCCTAGAAGCAGCTTTTCTTGCTAGGTCTCCATCAATTAGGAATCTGATGCGATCACTAAACACATTCCTTAAATTGTAGCCATTTGTTGAGTGTTTTTTTTGTGTCTAATCCGCATATATATCACCATTGCCCTTGATTTTCTTGACTGTATATCTCTTAAATGTCAACATATACACGTGTGATTTAGTTTAAGAAGATTTTTCAATGCCGAGAACCTCGATTAGAGAGTAAAAAAGCCGTAAGGTTCACAATGGTGTAAAATTAAAATGGGATATACCGGGCTAGGATTCGAGTTACAGAAACAAGGGCCAAACCAACCACCCAAGAATGGAATCGTCGAGCGAAAACACTTGACAACCTCCTAGAAGCAGCTTTTCTTGCCACCAGACCTTTCTCCATCAATTAGGAATCTGATGTCTTCGCTAAACACAATCCTTAAATTGTAGCCATTTGTTGAGTGTTTTTTTTTTGTGTCTAATCCGCATATATATCACCATTGCCCTTGATTTTCTTGACTGTATATCTCTTAAATGTCAACATATACACGTGTGATTTAGTTTACCAAGATTTTTCAATGCCGAGAACCCCGATCAAAGAGTAAAAAAGGTGTAAGGTTCACAATGGTGTAAAATTAAAATGGGATATTCCGCGCTAGGATTCCAGTTACAGGAACAAGGGCCAAACCAACCACCCAAGAATGGAATCGTCGAGCGAAAACACTTGACAACCTCCTAGAAGCAGCTTTTCTTGCCACCAGACCTTTCTCCATCAGTTAGGAATCTGATTCCGTCACTTAACACATTCCTTAACTTGTTGCCATTTGTTGAGTGTTTTTTTTGGTGTGTAATCCGCATATATATCACCATTGCCCTTAATTTTCTTGACTGTATATCTCTAATATGTCAACATATACACGTGTCATTTAGTTTACGAATATTTTTCAATGCCGAGAACCTCAATCAGAGAGTAAAAATGGCGTAAGGTTCACAATGGTGTAAATTTAAAATGGGATATACCGGGCTAGGATTCGAGTTACAGGAACAAGGGCCAAACCAACCACCCAAGAATGGAACCGTCGAACGAAAACACTTGACAACCTCCTAGAAGCAGCTTTTCTTACCACCAGACCTTTCTCAATCAATTAGGAATCTGATGTCGTCGCCAAACACAATCCTTAAATTGTATCCATTTGTTGAGTTTTTTTTTTTGTGTCTAACCCGCATATATATCACCATTGCCCTTGATTTTCTTGACTGTATATCTCTTAAATGTCAACATATACACGTGTGATTTAGTTTACGAAGATTTTTCAATGATGAGAACCTTGATCAGAGATTAAAAAAGGCGTAAGTTTCACAATGGTGTAAAATTAATATGGGATATACCGGGCTAGAATTTGAGTTATAGGAACAAGGGCCAAACCAACCACCTAAGAATGGAATCGTCGACCGAAAACACTTGACAACCTCCTAGAAACAGCTTTTCTTACCACCAGACCTTTCTCCATCAATTAGAAATCTGATGCTGTCACTAAACACACTCCTTAAATTGTAGCCATTTGTTAAGTATTTTTTTGGTGTCTAATCGGCATATATATCACCATTGCTCTTGATTTTTTTGAGTAAATATGTCTTAAATGTCAACATATACACGTGTGATTCAGTTTACAAAGATTTTTAAATGCCGAGAACCTCGATCAGAGAGTAAAAAAGGCGTAAAGTTCACAATGGTTTAAAATTAAAATGGGATATACCGGGCTAGGATTCGAGTTACAGGAACAAGAGCCAAACCAACCACCCAAGAATGGAATCGTAGAGCGAAAACACTTGATAACCTCCTAGAAGCAACTTTTCTTGCCACCAGACCTTTCTCCATCAATTAGGAATCTGATGCCGTCACTAAAGACATTCAGTAAATTGTAGCCATTTGTTGAGTGTTGTTTTTTTTAGAGTCTAATCCGCATATATATCACCATTGCCATTGATTTTCTTAACTGTATATCTCTTATATGTCAACATATACACGTGTGTTTTAGTTTACGAAGATTTTTCAATGCCGAGAACCTCGATCAGAGAGTAAAAAAGGCGTAAGGTTCACAATGGTGTAATATTAAAATGGGATATACCGGGTTTGGATTCGAGTTACAGGAACAAGAGCCAAACCAACCACCCGAGAATGGAATCGTCGAGCTAAAACACTTGACAACCTCCTTTAAGCGGCTTTTCTTGCCACCAGACCTTTCTCCATCAATTAGGAATCTGATGCCATCACTAAACACATTCCTTAAATTGTAGCCATCTGTTGAGTGTTTTTTTTTCTCGTGTCTAATCCGCATATATATCACCATTGCCCTTGATTTTCTTGACTGTATATCTCTTAAATGTCGACATATACACGTGTGATTTAGTTTACGAAGATTTTTCAATGCCGAGAACCTCGATTAGAGAGTAAAAAAGGCGTAAGGTTCACAATGGTGTAAAATTAAAATGGGATATACCGGGCTAGGATTCGAGTTACAGGAACTAGGGCCAAACCAACCGCCCAAGAATGGAATCGTCGAGCGAAAACGCTTGAAAACCTCCTAGAAGCAGCTTTTCTTGCTAGGTCTCCATCAATTAGGAATCTGATGCCATCACTAAACACATTCCTTAAATTGTAGCCATTTGTTGAGTGTTTTTTTTTTGTCTAATCCGCATATATATCACCATTGCCCTTGATTTTCTTGACTGTATATCTCTTAAATGTCAACATATACACGTGTGATTTAGTTTACGAAGATTTTTCAATGCCGAGAACCTCGATTAGAGAGTAAAAAAGGCGTAAGGTTCACAATGGTGTAAAATTAAAATGGGATATACCGGGCTAGGATTCGAGTTACAGGAACAAGGGCCAAACCAACCACCCAAGAATGGAATCGTCGAGCGAAAACACTTGACAACCTCCTAGAAGCAGCTTTTCTTGCCACCAGACCTTTCTCCATCAATTAGAAATCTGATGCTGTCATTAAACACACTCCTTAAATTGTAGCCATTTGTTGAGTGTTTTTTTTGTGTCTAATCGGCATATATATCACCATTACTCTTGATTTTTTTGACTATATATCTCTTAAATGTCAACATATACACGTGTGATTTAGTTTACAAAGATTTTTCAATGCCGAGAACCTCGATCAGAGAGTAAAAAAGGCATAAGGTTCACAATGGTTTAAAATTAAAATGGGATACACCGGGCTAGGATTCGAGTTACAGGAACAAGAGACAAACCAACCACCCAAGAATGGAATTCTAAAGAGAAAACACTTGATAACCTCCTAGAAGCAACTTTTCTTGCCACCTGACCTTTCTCCATCAATTAGGAATCTGATGTCGTCACTAAACACATTCAGTAAATTGTGGCCATTTGTTGAGTGTTGTTTTTTTTGGAGTCTAATCCGCATATATATCACCATTGCCCTTGATTTTCTTGACTGTATATCTCTTATATGTCAACATATACACGTGTGTTTTAGTTTACGAAGATTTTTCAATGTCGAGAACTTCGATCAGAGAGTAAAAAAGGCGTAAGGTTCACAATGGTGTAATATTAAAATGGGATATACCGGGTTTGGATTCGAGTTACAGGAACAAGGGCCAAACCAACCACCCAAGAATGGAATCGTCGAGCTAAAACACTTGACAACCTCCTAGAAGCAGCTTTTCTTGCCACCAGACCTTTCTCCATCAATTAGGAATCTGATGCCGTCACTAAACACATTCCTTAAATTGTAGCCATCTGTTGAGTGTTTTTTTTCTCGTGTCTAATCCGCATATATATCACCATTGCCCTTGATTTTCTTGACTGTATATCTCTTAAATGTCAACATATACACGTGTGATTTAGTTTACGAAGATTTTTCAATGCCGAGAACCTCGATTAGAGAGTAAAAAAGGCGTAAGGTTCACAATGGTGTAAAATTAAAATGGGATATACCGGGCTAGGATTCGAGTTACAGGAACTAGGGCCAAACCAACCGCCCAAGAATGGAATCGTCGAGCGAAAACGCTTGAAAACCTCCTAGAATCAGCTTTTCTTGCTAGGTCTCCATCAATTAGGAATCTGATGCGATCACTAAACACATTCCTTAAATTGTAGCCATTTGTTGAGTGTTTTTTTTTTGTGTCTAATCCGCATATATATCACCATTGCCCTTGATTTTCTTGACTGTATATCTCTTAAATGTCAACATATACACGTGTGATTTAGTTTACGAAGATTTTTCAATGCCGAGAACCTCGATTAGAGAGTAAAAAAGCCGTAAGGTTCACAATGGTGTAAAATTAAAATGGGATATACCGGGCTAGGATTCGAGTTACAGAAACAAGGGCCAAACCAACCACCCAAGAATGGAATCGTCGAGCGAAAACACTTGACAACCTCCTAGAAGCAGCTTTTCTTGCCACCAGAGCTTTCTCCATCAATTAGGAATCTGATGTCTTCGCTAAACACAATCCTTAAATTGTAGCCATTTGTTGAGTGTTTTTTTTTTGTGTCTAATCCGCATATATATCACCATTGCCCTTGATTTTCTTGACTGTATATCTCTTAAATGTCAACATATACACGTGTGATTTAGTTTACCAAGATTTTTCAATGCCGAGAACCTCGATTAGAGAGTAAAAAAGGCGTAAGGTTCACAATGGTGTAAAATTAAAATGGAATATACCGGGCTAGGATTCGAGTTACAGGAACAAGGGCTAAACCAACCACCCAAGAATGGAATCGTCGGGCTAAAACAATTGACAACCTCCTAGAAGCAGCTTTTCTTGCCACCAGACCTTTCTCCATTAATTAGAAATCTGATGTCGTCACTAAACACATTCCTTAAATTGTAGCCATTTGTTGAGTGTTTTTTTTTTGTGTCTAATCCGCATATATATCACCATTGTCCTTGATTTTCTTGAATGTATATCTCTTAAATGTCAACATATACATGTGTGATTTAGTTTACCAAGATTTTTCAATGCCGAGAACCTCGATCAGAGAGTAAAAAAGGCGTAAGGTTCACAATGGTTTAAAATTAAAATGGGTTATACCGGGCTAGAATTCGAGTTACAGGAACAAAGGCCAAACCAACCACCCAAGAATGGAATCGTAGAGTGAAAACACTTGACAACCACCTAAAAGCAACTTTTCTTGCCACCAAACATTTCTTTATCAATTAGGAATCTGATGCCGTCACTAAACACATTCCGAAAATTGTAGCCATTTGTTAGTGATGTTTTTTTTGTGTCTAATCCGCATATATATCACCATTGCGCTTGATTTTCTTGACTGTATATCTCTTAAATGTCAACATATACACGTGTGATTTAGTTTACGAAGATTTTTCAATGCCGAGAACCTCGATCAAAGAGTAAAAAAGGCGTAAGGTTCACCATGGTGTAAAATTAAAATGGGATATACCGGGTTTGGATTCTAGTTACAGGAACAATGGCCAAACCAACCACCCAAGAAGGGAATTGTCGAGCGAAAACACTTGACAACCTCCTTGAAGCAGCTTTTCTTGCCACCAGACCTTTCTCCATCAATTAGGAATCTGATATCGTCACTAAACACAATTCTTAAATTGTAACCATTTGTTGAGTGATTTTTTTTTGGTGTCTAATCCGCATATATATCACCATTGCCTTTGATTTTCTTGACTATATATCTCTTAAATGTCAACATATACACGTGTGATTTAGTTTACGAAGATTTTTCAATGTCGAGAACCTCGATTAGAGAGTAAAAAAGGCGTAAGGTTCACAATGGTGTAAAATTCAAATGGGATATATCGGGCTAGGATTCGAGTTACAAGAACAAGGGCCAAACCAACCACCCAAGAATGGAATTGTCGACCGAAAACACTTGACAACCCCCTAGAAGCAGCTTTTCTTGCCTCCAGACCTTTCTCCATCAATTAGGAATCTGATGCCGTCACTAAACACATTCCTTAAAATGTAGCCATTTGTTGAGTGTTTTTTTTTTGTGTCTAATCGGCATATATATCACCATTGCCCTTGATTTTCTTGACTGTATATATCTTAAATGTCAACATATACACGTGTGATTTAGTTTACGAAGATTTTTCAATGCTGAGAACCTCGATCGGAGAGTAAAAAAGCCGTAAGGTTCACAATGGTTTAAAATTAAAATGGATATACCGGGCTAGGATTCGAGTTACAAGAACAAGGGCCAAACCAACCACCCAAGAATGGAATCATCGAGCAAAAACACTTGACAACCTTCTAGAAGAAACTTTTCTTGCCACCAGACCTTTCTCCATCAATTAGGAATCCGATGCCATCACTAAACACATTCCTTAAATTGTAACAATTTGTTGAGTGTTTTTTTTGTGTTAAATCCGCATATATATGCCCATTTCCCTTGATTTTCTTGAAGGTATATCCCTTAAATGTCAACATATACACGTGTGATTTAGTTTACAAAGATTTTTCAATGCCGAGAACCTCGATCAGAGAGTAAAAAAAGGCGTAAGGTTCACAATGGTTTAAAATTAAAATGGGTTATACCGGGCTAGGATTCGAGTTACAGGAACAATGGCCAAACCAACCACCCAAGAATGGAATCGTAGAGTGAAAACACTTGACAACCACCTAGAAGCAACTTTTCTTGCCACCAGACATTTCTTAATCAATTAGGAATCTGATGCCGTCACTAAACACATTCCGTAAATTGTAGCCATTTGTTAGTGTTGTTTTTTTTTTGTGTCTAATCCGCATATATATCACCATTGCGCTTGATTTTCTTGACTGTATATCTCTTAAATGTCAACATATACACGTGTGATTTAGTTTACGAAGATTTTTCAATGCCGAGAACCTCGATCAGAGAGTAAAAAAGGCGTAAGGTTCACTATGGTGTAAAATTAAAATGGGATATACCGGGTTTGGATTCTAGTTACAGGAACAATGGCCAAACCAACCACCCAAGAATGGAATCGTCGAGCGAAAACACTTGACAACCTCCTTGAAGCAGCTTTTCTTGCCACCAGACCTTTCTCCATCAATTAGGAATCTGATATCGTCACTAAACACATTCCTTAAATTGTAGCCATTTGTTGAGTGATTTTTTTTGGTGTCTAATCCGCATATATATCACCATTGCCTTTGATTTTCTTGACTATACATCTCTTAAATGTCAACATATACACGTGTGATTTAGTTTACGAAGATTTTTCAATGCCAAGAACCTCGATTAGAGAGTAAAAAAGGCGTAAGGTTCACAATGGTGTAAAATTCAAATGGGATATACCGGGCTAGGATTCGAGTTACAAGAACAAGGGCCAAACCAACCACCCAAGAATGGAATTGTCGACCGAAAACACTTGACAACCCCCAAGAAGCAGCTTTTCTTGCCTCCAGACCTTTCTCCATCAATTAGGAATCTGATGCCGTCACTAAACACATTCCTTAAAATGTAGGCATTTGTTGAGTGTTTTTTTTTGTGTCTAATCGGCATATATATCACCATTGCCCTTGATTCTCTTGACTGTATATATCTTAAATGTCAACATATACACGTGTGATTTAGTTTACGAAGATTTTTCAATGCTGAGAACCTCGATCGGAGAGTAAAAAAGCCGTAAGGTTCACAATGGTTTAAAATTAAAATGGGATATACCGGGCTAGGATTCGAGTTACAAGAACAAGGGCCAAACCAACCACCCAAGAATGGAATCCTCGAGCAAAAACACTTGACAACCTTCTAGAAGAAACTTTTCTTGCCACCAGACCTTTCTCCATCAATTAGGAATCTGATGCCGTCACTAAACACATTCCTTAAATTGTAACCATTTGTTGAGTGTTTTTTTTTTGTGTTAAATCCGCATATATATGCCCATTGCCCTTGATTTTCTTGAAGGTATATCTCTTAAATGTCAACATATACACGTGTGATTTAGTTTACAAAGATTTTTCAATGCCGAGAACCTCGATCAGAGAGTAAAAAAAGGCGTAAGGTTCACAATGGTGTAAAATTAAAATGGGATATTCCGAGCTAGGATTCCAGTTACAGGAACAAGAGCCAAACCAACCACCTAAGAATGGAATCGTCGACCGAAAACACTTGACAACCTCCTAGAAACAGCTTTTCTTGCCACCAGAGCTTTCTCCATCAATTAGAAATCTGATGCCGTCACTAAACACACTCCTTAAATTGTAGCCATTTGTTGAGTGTTTTTTTTTTGTGTCTAATCGGCATATATATCACCATTGCCCTTGATTTTTTTGACTTTATATCTCTTAAATGTCAACATATACATGTGTGATTTAGTTTACAAAGATTTTTCAATGCCGAGAACCTCGATCAGAGAGTAAAAAAGGTGTAAGGTTCACAATGGTTTAAAATTAAAATGGGTTATACCGGGCTAGGATTCGAGTTACAGGCACAATGGCCAAACCAACCACCCAAGAATGGAATCGTAGAGTGAAAACACTTGACAACCACCTAGAAGCAACTTTTCTTGCCACCAGACATTTCTTTATCAATTAGGAATCTGATGCCGTCACTAAACACATTCCGTAAATTGTAGCCATTTGCTAGTGTTGTTTTTTTTTGTGTCTAATCCGCATATATATCACCGTTGCGCTTGATTTTCTTGACTGTATATCTCTTAAATGTCAACATATACACGTGTGATTTAGTTTACGAAGATTTTTCAATGCCGAGAACCTCGATCAGAGAGTAAAAAAGGCGTAAGGTTCACTATGGTGTAAAATTAAAATGGGATATACCGGGTTTGGAGTCTAGTTACAGGAGCAATGGCCAAACCAACCACCCAAGAATGGAATCGTCGAGCGAAAACACTTGACAACCTCCTTGAAGCAGCTTTTCTTGCCACCAGACCTTTCTCCATCAATTAGGAATCTGATATCGTCACTAAACACATTCCTTAAATTGTAGCCATTTGTTGAGTGATTTTTTTTGGTGTCTAATCCGCATATATATCACCATTGCCTTTGATTTTCTTGACTATATATCTCTTAAATGTCAACATATACACGTGTGATTTAGTTTACGAAGATTTTTCAATACCGAGAACATCGATTAGAGAGTAAAAAAGGCGTAAGGTTCACAATGGTGTAAAATTCAAATGGGATATACCGGGCTAGGATTCGAGTTACAGGAACAAGGGCCAAACCAACCACCCAAGAATGGAATTGTCGACCGAAAACACTTGACAACCCCCTAGAAGCAGCTTTTCTTGCCTCCAGACCTTTCTCCATCAATTAGGAATCTGATATCGTCACTAAACACATTCCTTAAAATGTAGCCATTTGTTGAGTGTTTTTTTTTTTGGTGTCTAATCGGCATATATATCACCATTGCCCTTGATTTTCTTGACTGTATATATCTTAAATGTCAACATATACACGTGTGATTTAGTTTATGAAGATTTTTCAATGCTGAGAACCTCGATCGGAGAGTAAAAAAGCCGTAAGGTTCACAATGGTTTAAAATTAAAATGGGATATACCGGGCTAGGATTCGAGTTACAAGAACAAAGGCCAAACCAACCACCCAAGAATGGAATCATCGAGCAAAAACACTTGACAACCTTCTAGAAGAAACTTTTCTTTCCACCAGACGTTTCTCCATCAATTAGGAATCCGATGCCGTCACTAAACACATTCCTTAAATTGTTACCATTTGTTGAGTGTTTTTTTTTTTGTGCCTAATCCGCATATATATCACCATTGTCCTTGATTTTCTTGAATGTATATCTCTTAAATGTCAACAAATACACGTGTGATTTAGTTTACGAAGATGTTTCAATGACGCGAACTTCGATCAGAGAGTAAAAAAGGCGTAAGTTTCACAATGGTGTAAAATTAAAATGGGATATACCGGGCTAGTATTCGAGTTATAGGAACAAGGGCCAAACCAACCACCTAAGAATGGAATCGTCGACTTAAAACACTTGACAACCTCCTAGAAACAGCTTTTCTTGCCACCAGAGCTTTCTCCATCAATTAGAAATCTGATGCCGTCACTAAACACACTCCTTAAATTGTAGCCATTTGTTGAGTGTTTTTTTTGGTGTCTAATCGGCATATATATCACCATTGCCCTTGATTTTTTTGACTTTATATCTCTTAAATGTCAACATATACATGTGTGATTTAGTTTACAAAGATTTTTCAATGCCGAGAACCTCGATCAGAGAATAAAAAAGGCGTAAGGTTCACAATGGTTTAAAATTAAAATGGGTTATACCGGGCTAGGATTCGAGTTACAGGAACAAAGGCCAAACCAACCACCCAAGAATGGAATCGTAGAGTGAAAACACTTGACAACCTCCTAGAAGCAGCTTTTCTTGCCACCAGACCTTTCTCCATCAATTAGGAATCTGATGTCTTCGCTAAACACAATCCTTAAATTGTAGCCATTTGTTGAGTGTTTTTTTTGTGTCTAATCCGCATATATATCACCATTGCCCTTTATTTTCTTGACTGTATATCTCTTAAATGTCAACATATACACGTGTGATTTAGTTTACCAAGATTTTTCAATGCCGAGAACCTCGATTAGAGAGTAAAAAAGGCGTAAGGTTCACAATGGTGTAGAATTAAAATGGAATATACCGGGCTAGGATTCAAGTTACAGGAACAAGGGCCAAACCAACCACCCAAGAATGGAATCGTCGAGCTAAAACACTTGACAACCTCCTAGAAGCAGCTTTTCTTGCCACCAGACCTTTCTCCATTAATTAGTAATCTGATGTCATCACTAAACACATTCCTTAAAATGTAGCCATTTGTTGAGTGTTTTTTTTGGTGTCTAATCGGCATATATATCACCATTGCCCTTGATTTTCTTGACTGTATATCTCTTAAATGTCAACATATACACGTGTGATTTAGTTTACAAAGATTTTTCAATGCCGAGAACCTCGATTAGAGAGTAAAAAAGGCGTAAGGTTCACAATGGTGTAAAATTCAAATGGGATATACAGGGCTAGGATTCGAGTTACAGGAACAAGGGCCAAACCAACCACCCAAGAATGGAATTGTTGACCGAAAACACTTGACAACCCCCTAGAAGCAGCTTTTCTTGCCTCCAGACCTTTCTCTATCAATTAGGAATCTGATGCCGTCACTAAACACATTCCTTAAAATGTAGCCATTTGTTGAGTGTTTTTTTTGGTGTCTAATCGGCATATATATCACCATTGCCCTTGATTTTCCTGACTGTATATATCTTAAATGTCAACATATACACGTGTGATTTAGTTTATGAAGATTTTTCAATGCTGAGAACCTCTATCGGAGAGTAAAAAACCCGTAAGGTTCACAATGGTTTAAAATTAAAATGGGATATACCGGGCTATGATTCGAGTTACAAGAACAAAGGCCAAACCAACCACCCAAGAATGGAATCATCGAGCAAAAACACTTGACAACCTTCTAGAAGAAACTTTTCTTGCCACCAGACCTTTCTCCATCAATTAGGAATCCGATGCCGTCACTAAACACATTCCTTAAATTGTAACCATTTGTTGAGTGTTATTTTTTTTTTGTGCCTAATCCGCATATATATCACCATTGTCCTTGATTTTCTTGAATGTATATCTCTTAAATGTCAACATATACACGTGTGATTTAGTTTACGAAGATTTTCAATGACGCGAACTTCGATCAGAGAGTAAAAAAGGCGTAAGTTTCACAATGGTGTAAAATTAAAATGGGATATATCGGGCTAGTATTCGAGTTATAGGAACAAGGGCCAAACCACCCACCTAAGAATGGAATCGTCGACCGAAAACACTTGACAACCTCCTAGAAACAGCTTTTCTTACCACCAGAGCTTTCTCCATCAATTAGAAATCTGATGCCGTCACTAAACACACTCCTTAAATTGTAGCCATTTGTTGAGTGTTTTTTTTGGTGTCTAATCGGCATATATATCACCATTGCCCTTGATTTTCTTGACTGTATATATCTTAAATGTCAACATATACACGTGTGATTTAGTTTACGAAGATTTTTCAATGCTGAGAACCTCGATCGGAGAGTAAAAAAGCCGTAAGGTTCACAATGGTTTAAAATTAAAATGGGATATACCGGGCTAGGATTCGAGTTACAAGAACAAGGGCCAAACCAACCACCCAAGAATGGAATCATCGAGCAAAAACACTTGACAACCTTCTAGAAGAAACTTTTCTTGCCACCAGACCTTTCTCCATCAATTAGGAATTCGATGCCGTCACTAAACACATTCCTTAAATTGTAACCATTTGTTGAGTGTTTTTTTGTGTTAAATCCGCATATATATCCCCATTGCCCTTGATTTTCTTGATGGTATATCTCTTAAATGTCAACATATACACGTGTGATTTAGTTTACAAAGATTTTTCAATGCCGATAACCTCGATCAGAGAGTAAAAAAAGGCGTAAGGTTCACAATGGTGTAAAATTAAAATGGGATATTCCGAGCTAGGATTCCAGTTACAGGAACAAGAGCCAAACCAACCACCCAAGAATGGAATCGTCAAGCGAAAACACTTGACAACCTCCTAGAAGCAGCTTTTCTTGCCACCAAACCTTTCTCCATCAGTTAGGAATCTGATTCCGTCACTTAACACATTCCTTAAATTACTGCCATTTGATGAGTGTTTTTTTTTTGGTATCTAATCCGCATATATATAACCATTGCCCTTAATTTTCATGACTGTATATCTCTTAAATGTCAACATATACACTTGTCATTTAGTTTACAAAGATTTTTCAATGCCGAGAACCTCAATCAGAGAGTAAAAAAGGCGTAAGGTTCACAATGGTGTAAATTTAAAATGGAATATACCGGGCTAGGATTCGAGTTACAGGAACAAGGGCCAAACCAACCACCCAAGAGTGGAATCGTCGAGCGAAAACACTTGACAACCTCCTAGAAGCAGTTTTTCTTGCCACCAGACCTTTCTCCATCAATTAGGAATCTGATGTCGTCGCTAAACACAATCCTTAAATTGTAGCCATTTGTTGAGTGTTTTTCTTGGTGTCTAATCCGCATATATATCACCACTGCCCTTGATTTTCTTGACTGTATATCTCTTAAATGTCAACATATACACGTGTGATTTAGTTTACGAAGATTTTTCAATGATGAGAACCATGATCAGAGTGTAAAAAAGGCGTAAGTTTCACAATGGTGTAAAATTAAAATGGGATATACTGGGCTAGAATTCGAGTTATAGGAACAAGGGCCAAACCAACCACCTAAGAATGGAATCATCGACCGAAAACACTTGACAACCTCCTAGAAACAACTTTTCTTGCCACCAGACCTTTCTCCATCAATTAGAAATCTGATGCCGTTACTAAACACATTCAGTAAATTGTAACCATTTGTTGAGTGTTGTTTTTTTTGGAGTCTAATCCGCATATATATCACCATTGCCCTTGATTTTCTTGACTATATATCTCTTATATGTCAACATATACACGTGGGTTTTAGTTTACGAAGATTTTTCAATGCCAAGAACCTCGATCAGAGAGTTAAAAAGGCGTAAGGTTCACATTGGTGTAATATTAAAATGGGATATACCGGGTTTGGATTCGAGTTACAGGAACAAGGGCCAAACCAACCACCCAAGAATGGAATCGTTGAGCGAAAACACTTGATAACCTCCTAGAAGCAACTTTTCTTGCCACCAGACCTTTCTCCATTAATTAGGAATCTGATGTCGTCACTAAACACATTCAGTAAATTGTAGCCATTTGTTGAGTGTTAATTTTTTTGGAGTCTAATCCGCATATATATCACCATTGCCCTTGATTTTCTTGACTGTATATCTCTTATATGTGAACATATACACGTGTGTTTTAGTTTACGAAGATTTTTCAATGCCGAAAACCTCGATTAGAGAGTAAAAAAGGCGTTAGGTTAACAATGGTGTAAAATTAAAATGGGATATACCGGGTTTGGATTCTAGTTACAGGAACAAGGGCCAAACCAACCACCCAAGAATGGATTCGTCGAGCGAAAACACTTGACAACCTCCTAGAAGCAGATTTTCTTGCCACCAGACCTATCTCCATCAATTAGGAATCTGATGTCATCGCTAAACACAATCCTTAAATTGTAGCCATTTGTTGAGTGTTTTTTTTGTGTCTAATCCGCATATATATCACCATTGCCCTTGATTTTCTTGACTGTATATCTCTTAAATGTCAACATATACACGTGTGATTTAGTTTACGAATATTTTTCAATGATGAGAACCTTGATCAGAGAGTAAAAAAGGCGTAAGTTTCACAATGGTGTAAAATTAAAATGGGATATACCGGGCTAGAATTCGAGTTATAGGAACAAGGGCCAAACCAACCACCTAAGAATGGAATCGTCGACCGAAAACACTTGACAACCTCCTAGAAACAGCTTTTCTTGCCACCAGACCTTTCTCCATCAATTAGAAATTTGATGCTGTTACTAAACACACTCCTTAAATTGTAGCCATTTGTTGAGTGTTTTTTTTTTGTGTCTAATCCGCATATATATCACCATTGCTCTTGATGTTTTTGACTATATATCTCTTAAATGTCAACATATACACGTTGGTTTTAGTTTACAAAGATTTTTCAATGCCGAGAACCTCGATCAGAGAGTAAAAAAGGCGCAAGGATCACAATGGTTTAAAATTATAATGGGATATACCGGGCTAGGATTCGAGTTACAGGAACAAGAGCCAAACCAACCACCCAAGAATGGAATCGTAAAGCGAAAACACTTGATAACCTCCCAGAAGCAACTTTTCTTGCCACCAGACATTTCTCCATCAATTAGGAATCTGATGTCGTCACTAAACACATTCAGTAAATTGTAGCCATTTGTTGATTGTTGTTTTTTTTTTTTGAGTCTAATCCGCATACATATCACCATTGCCCTTGATTTTCTTGACTGTATATCTCTTATATGTCAACATATACAAGTGTGTTTTAGTTTACGAAGATTTTCAACGCTGAGAATCTCGATCAGAGAGTAAAAAAGGCGTAAGGTTAACAATTGTGTAATATTAAAATGGGATATACCGGGTTTGGAACAAGGGCCAAACCAACCACCCAAGAATGGAATCGTCGAGATAAACACTTGACAACCTCCTAGAAGCAGCTTTTCTTGCCACCAGACCTTTCTCCATCAATTAGGAATCTGATGGCGTCACTAAACACATTCCTTAAATTGTAGCCTTTTGTTGAGTGTTTTTTTTGTGTCTTATCCGCATATATATCACCATTGCCCTTGATTTTCTTGACTGTATATCTCTTAAATGTCAATATATACACGTGTGATTTAGTTTACGAAGATTTTTCAATGCCGAGAACCTCGATTAGAGAGTAAAAAAGGCGTTAGGTTCACAATGGTGTAAAATTAAAATGGGATATACCGGGCTAGTATTCGAGTTATAGGAACAAGGGCCAAACCAACCACCTAAGAATGGAATCGTCGACCGAAAACACTTGACAACCTCCTAGAAACAACTTTTCTTGCCACCAGACCTTTCTCAATCAATTAGAAATCTGATGCCGTCACTAAACACACTCCTTAAATTGTAGCCATTTGTTGAGTGTTTTTTTTTTGTGTCTAATCGGCATATATATCACCATTACCCTTGATTTTTTTGACTTTATATCTCTTAAATGTCAACATATACATGTGTGATTTAGTTTACAAAGATTTTTCAATGCCGAGAACATCGATCAGAGAGTAAAAAAGGCGTAAGGTTCACAATGGTTTAAAATTAAAATGGGATATACCGGGCTAGGATTCGAGTTACAGGAACAAGGGCCAAACCAACCACCCAAGAATGGAATCGTAGAGCGAAAACACTTGACAACCTCCAAGAAGCAACTTTTCTTGCCACCAGACATTTCTCCATCAATTAGGAATCTGATGCCGTCACTAAACACATTCCGTAAATTATAGCCATTTGTTAGTGTTGTTTTTTTTTGTGTCTAATCCGCATGTATATCACCATTGCCCTTGATTTTCTTGACTGTATATCTCTTAAATGTCAACATATACACGTGTGATTTAGTTTACGAAGATTTTTCAATGCCGAGAACCTCGATCAGAGAGTAAAAACGGCGTAAGGTTCACAATGGTGTAAAATTAAAATGGGATATACCGGGTTTGGATTCTAGTTACAGGAACAAGGGCCAAACCAACCACCCAAGAATGGAAACGTCGAGCGAAAACACTTTACAACCTCCTAGAAGCAGCTTTTCTTGCCACCAGACCTTTCTCCATCAATTAGGAATCTGATGTCGTCACTAAACACATTCCTTAAATTGTAGCCATTTGTTGAGTGATTTTTTTTGGTGTCTAATCCGCATATATATCACCATTGCCTTTGATTTTCTTGACTGTATATCTCTTAAATGTCAACATATACACGTGTGATTTAGTTTACGAAGATTTTTCAATGCCGAGAACTTCGATTAGAGAGTAAAAAGGCGTAAGGTTCACAATGGTGTAAAATTCAAATGGGATATACCGGGCTAGAATTCGAGTTACAGGAACAAGGGCCAAACCAACCACCCAAGAATACAATCGTTGACCGAAAACACTTGACAACCTCCTAGAAGCAGCTTTTCTAGCCACCAGACCTTTCTCCATCAATTAGGAATCTGATGCCCTCACTAAAAACATTCCTTAAAATGTAGCCATTTGTTGAGTTTTTTTTTTGTGTGTCTAATCAGCATATATATCACCATTTCCCTTGATTTTTCTTGATTGTATATATCTTAAATGTCAACATATACACGTGTGATTTAGATTACGAAGATTTTTCAATGCCGAGAACCTCGATCAGAGAGTAAAAAAGGCGTAAGGTTCACAATGGTGTAAAATTAAAAGTGGATATAACGGCCTAAGATTCGAGTTACAGGAACAAGGGCCAAAGCAACCTCCCAAGAATGGAATCGTCGAGCGAAAACACTTGACAACCTCCTAGAAGCAGCTTTTCTTGCGAGACATTTCTCCTTCAATTAGGAACCTGATGCCGTCAATAAACACATTCCTTAAATTGTTGCAATTTGTTGAGTTTTTTTTTTTGGTGTCTACTCCGCATATATATCACCATTGCCCTTAATTTTCTTGACTGGATATCTCTTAAATGTCAACATATACACGTGTGATTTAGTTTACGAAGATTTTTCAATGCCGAGAACCTTGATCAGAGAGTAAAAAAGGCGTAAGGCTCACAATGGTGTAAATTCAAATGGGATATACCGGGCTACGATTCGAGTTACAAGAACAAGGGCCAAACCAACCACCCAAGAATGGAATCGTCGAGCAAAAACACTTGACAACCTTCTAGAAGAAACTTTTCTTGCCACCAGACCTTTCTCCATCAATTAGGAATCTGATGCCATCACTAAACACATTAATTAAATTGTAACCATTTGTTGAGTGTTTTTTTTGTGTCAAATCCGCATATATATCCTCATTACCCTTCATTTTCTTGAAGGTATATCTTTTAAATGTCAACATATACACGTGTCATTTAGTTTACGAAGATTTTTCAATGCCGAGAACCTCAATCAGAGAGTAAAAAAGGCGTAAGGTTCATAATGGTGTAAATTTAAAATGGGATATACCGGGCTAGGATTCGAGTTACAGGAACAAGGGCCAAACCAACCACCCAAGAGTGGAATCGTCGAGCGAAAAGACTTGACAACCTCCCAGAAGCAGCTTTTCTTACCACCAGACCTTTCTCCATCAATTAGGAATCTGATATCGTCGCTAAACACAATCCTTAAATTGTAGCCATTTGTTGAGTGTTTTTCTTGGTGTCTAATCCGCATATATATCACCATTGCCCATGATTTTCTTGACCGTATATCCCTTAAAAGTCAACATATACACGTATGATTTAATTTACGAAGATTTCTCAATGATGAGAACCTTGATCAGAGAGTAAAAATTGGGTAAGTTTCACAATGGTGTAAAATTAAAATGGGATATACCGGGCTAGAATTCGAGTTATAGGAACAAGGTCCAAACCAACCACCTAAGAATGGAATCGTCGACCGAAAACACTTGACAACCACCTAGAAACAGCTTTTCTTTCCACCAAACCTTTCTCCATCAATTAGAAATCTGATGCTGTCACTAAACACACTCCTTAAATTGTAGCCATTTGTTGAGTGTTTTTTTTTGTGTCTAATCGGCATATATATCACCATTGCTCTTGATTTTTTTGACTATATATCTCTTAAATGTCAACATATACACGTGTGATTTAGTTTAAAAAGATTTTTCAATGCCGAGAACCTCGATCAGAGAGTAAAAAAGGCGTAAGGTTCACAGTGGTTTATAATTAAAATGGGATATACCGAGCTAGGATTCGAGTTACAGGAACAAGAGCCAAACCAACTACCCAAGAATGGAATCGTAGAGCGAAAACACTTGATAACCTCCTAGAAGCAACTTTTCTTTCCACCAGACCTTTCTCTATCAATTAGGAATCTGATGCCGTCACTAAACACATTCAGTAAATTGTAGCCATTTGTTGAGTGTTGTTTTTTTTGGAGTCTAATCCGCATATATATCACCATTGCCCTTGATTTTCTTGACTGTATATCTCTTAAATGTCAACATATACACGTGTGTTTTAGTTTACGAAGATTTTTCAATGCCGAGAACCTCGATCAGAGAGTAAAAAAGGCGTAGGGTTCACAAAGGTGTAAAATTAAAATGGGATATACCGGGTTTGGATTCGAGTAACAGGAACAAGGGCCAAACCAACCACCCAAGAATGGAATCGTCGAGCTAAAACACTTGACAACCTCGTAGAAGTAGCTTTTCTTGCCACCAGACCTTTCTCCATCAATTAGGAATCTGATGCTGTCACTAAACACATTCCTTAAATTGTAGCCATTTGTTGAGTGTTTTTTTGTGTCTAATCCGCATATATATCACCATTGCCCTTGATTTTCTTGACTGTATATCTCTTAAATGTCAACATATACACGTGTGATTTAGTTTACGAAGATTTTTCAATGCCGAGAACCTCGATTAGAGAGTAAAAAAAGGCGTAAGGTGCACAATGGTGTTAAATTAGAATGGGATATACCGGTCTAGGATTCGAGTTACAGGAACTAGGGCCAAACCAACCGCCCAAGAATGGAATCGTCGAGCGAAAACGCTTGAAAACCTCCAAGAAGCAGCTTTTCTTGCCACCAGACCTTTCTCCATCAATTAGGAATCTGATGTCGTCACTAAACACATTCCTTAAATTGTAGCCATTTGTTGAGTGTTTTTTCTTTTGTGTCTATTCGGCATATATATCACTATTGCCCTTGATTTTTTTGACTATATATCTCTTAAATGTCAACATATACATGTGTGATTTAGTTTACAAAGATTTTTCAAAGCCGAGAACCACGATTAGAGAGTAAAAAAGGCGTAAGGTTCACAATGGTTTAAAATTAAAATGTGATATACCGGGCTAGGATTCGAGTTACAGGAACAAGGCCAAACCAACGACCCAAAAATGGAATCGTAGAGCGAAAACACTTGACAACCTCCTAGAAGCAACATTTCTTGCCACCAGACCTTTCTCCATCAATTAGAAATCTGATGCCATCACTAAACACATTCCGTAAATTGTAGCCATTTGTTAGTGTTGTTTTTTTTGGTGTCTAATCCGCATATATATCACCATTGCCCTTGATTTTCTTGACTATATATCTCTTAAATGTCAACATATACACGTGTGATTTAGTTTACGAAGATTTTTCAATGCCGAGAACCTCGATCAGAGAGTAAAAAAGGAGTAAGGTTCACAAAGGTGTAAAATTAAAATGGGATATATCGGGTTTGGATTCTAGTTACAGGAACAAGTGCCAAACCAACCACCCAAGAATGGAATCATCGAGCGAAAACACTTGACAACCTCCTAGAAGCAGCTTTTCTTGCCACCAGACCTTTCTCCATCAATTAGGAATATGATGCCGTCACTAAACACATTCCTTAAATTGTGGCCATTTGTTGAGTGTTTTTTTGGTGTCTAATCCACATATATATCACCATTGCCCTTAATTTTCTTGACTGTATATCTCTTAAATGTCAACATATACACGTGTGATTTAGTTTACGAAGAATTTTCAATGCCGAGAACCACGATCAAAGAGTAAAAAAGGCGTAAGGTTCACAATGCTGTAAAATTAAAATGGGATATACCGGGTTTGGATTCGAGTAACAGGAACAAGGGCCAAACCAACCACCCAAGAATGGAATCGTCGAGCTAAAACACTTGACAACCTCGTAGAAGTAGCTTTTCTTGCCACTAGACATTTCTCCATCAATTAGGAATCTGATGCCGTCACTAAACACATTCCTTAAATTGTAGCCATTTGTTGAGTGTTTTTTTGTGTCTAATCCGCATATATATCACCATTTCCCTTGATTTTCTTGACTGTATATCTCTTAAATGTCAACATATACACGTGTGATTTAGTTTACGAACATTTTTCAATGCCGAGAACCTCGATCAGAGAGTAAAAAAGGCGTAAGGTTCACAATGGTGTAAAATTAGAATGGGATATACCGGGCTAGGATTCGAGTTACAGGAACTAGGGCCAAACCAACCGCCCAAGAATGGAATCGTCGAGCGAAAACGCTTGAAAACCTCCAAGAAGCAGCTTTTCTTGCCACCAGACCTTTCTCCATCAGTTAGGAATCTGATGTCGTCAATAAACACATTCCTTAAATTGTAGCCATTTATTGAGTGTTTTTTTTTGTGTCTAATCTGCATATATATCACCATTGCCCTTGATTTTCTTGACTGTATATCTCTTAAATGTCAACATATACACGTGTGATTTAGTTTACGAAAATTTTTCAATGACGAGAACCTCGATCAGAGAGTAAAAAAGGTGTAAGGTTCACAATGCTGTAAAATTAAAATGGGATATACCGGGTTTGGATTCGAGTAACAGGAACAAGGGCCAAACCAACCACCCAAGAATGGAATCGTCGAGCTAAAACACTTGACAACCTCGTAGAAGTAGCTTTTCTTGCCACTAGACATTTCTCCATCAATTAGGAATCTGATGCCGTCACTAAACACATTCCTTAAATTGTAGCCATTTGTTGAGTGTTTTTTGTGTCTAATCCGCATATATATCACCATTTCCCTTGATTTTCTTGACTGTATATCTCTTAAATGTCAACATATACACGTGTGATTTAGTTTATGGAGATTTTTCAATGCCGAGAACCTCGATTAGAGAGTAAAAAAAGGCGTAAGGTGCACAATGGTGTAAAATTAGAATGGGATATACCGGGCTAGGATTCGAGTTACAGGAACTAGGGCCAAACCAACCGCCCAAGAATGGAATCGTCGAGCGAAAACGCTTGAAAACCTCCAAGAAGCAGCTTTTCTTGCCACCAGACCTTTCTCCATCAGTTAGGAATCTGATGTCGTCAATAAACACATTCCTTAAATTGTAGCCATTTATTGAGTGTTTTTTTTTGTGTCTAATCTGCATATATATCACCATTGCCCTTGATTTTCTTGACTGTATATCTCTTAAATGTCAACATATACACGTGTGATTTAGTTTACGAAAATTTTTCAATGACGAGAACCTCGATCAGAGAGTAAAAAAGGCGTAAGTTTCACAATAGTGTAAAATTAAAATGGGATATACCGGGCTAGTATTCGAGTTATAGGAACAAGGGCCAAACCAACCACCTAAGAAGGGAATCGTCGACCGAAAACACTTGACAACCTCCTAGAAACAGCTTTTCTTTCCACCAGACCTTTCTCCATCAATTAGAAATCTGATGCCGTCACTAAACACACTCCTTAAATTGTAACCATTTGTTGAGTGTTTTTTCTTTTGTGTCTATTCGGCATATATATCACCATTAGCCTTGATTTTTTTGACTATATATCTCTTAAATGTCAACATATACATGTGTGATTTAGTTTACAAAGATTTTTCAATGCCGAGAACCACGATTAGAGAGTAAAACAGGCGTAAGGTTCACAATGGTTTAAAATTAAAATGAGATATACCGGGCTAGGATTCGAGTTACAGGAACAAGGGCCAAACCAACCACCCAAAAATGGAATCGTAGAGCGAAAACACATGACAACCTCCTAGAAGCAACATTTCTTGCCACCAGACCTTTCTCCATCAATTAGAAATCTGATGCCATCACTAAACACATTCCATAAATTGTAGCCATTTGTTAGTGTTGCATTTTTTTGGTGTCTAATCCGCATATATATCACCATTGCCCTTGATTTTCTTGACTATATATCTCTTAAATGTCAACATATACACGTGTGATTTAGTTTACGAAGATTTTTCAATGCCGAGAACCTCGATCAGAGAGTAAAAAAGGAGTAAGGTTCACAAAGGTGTAAAATTAAAATGGGATATACCGGGTTTGGATTCTAGTTACAGGAACAAGTGCCAAACCAAGCACCCAAGAATGGAATCATCGAGCGAAAACACTTGACAACCTCCTAGAAGCAGCTTTTCTTGCCACCAGACCTTTCTCCATCAATTAGGAATATGATGCCGTCACTAAACACATTCCTTAAATTGTGGCCATTTGTTGAGTGTTTTTTTTTGGTGTCTAATCCACATATATATCACCATTGCCCTTAATTTTCTTGACTGTATATCTCTTAAATGTCAACATATACACGTGTGATTTAGTTTACGAAGAATTTTCAATGCCGAGAACCTCGATCAAAGAGTAAAAAAGGCCTAAGGTTCACAATGCTGTAAAATTAAAATGGGATATACCGGGTTTGGATTCGAGTTACAGGAACAAGGGCCAAACCAACCACCCAAGACTGGAATCGTCGTGCGAAAACACTTGACAACCTCCTAGAAGCAGCTTTTCTTGCCACCAGACCTTACTCCATCAATTAGGAATCTGATGTCGTCACTAAACACATTCTTTAAATTGTAGCCATTTGTTGAGTTCTTTTTTTTTTGGTGTCTAATCCGCATATATATCACCATTGCACTTGATTTTCTTGACTGTATATCTCTTAAATGTCAACATATACACGTGTGATTTAGTTTACGAAGAGTTTTCAATGCCGAGAACCTCGATCAGAGAGTAAAAAAGGAGTAAGGTTCACAAAGGTGTAAAATTAAAATGGGATATATCGGGTTTGGATTCTAGTTACAGGAACAAGTGCCAAACCAACCACCCAAGAATGGAATCATCGAGCGAAAACACTTGACAACCTCCTAGAAGCAGCTTTTCTTGCCACCAGACCTTTCTCCATCAATTAGGAATATGATGCCGTCACTAAACACATTCCTTAAATTGTGGCCATTTGTTGAGTGTTTTTTTGGTGTCTAATCCACATATATATCACCATTGCCCTTAATTTTCTTGACTGTATATCTCTTAAATGTCAACATATACACGTGTGATTTAGTTTACGAAGAATTTTCAATGCCGAGAACCTCGATCAAAGAGTAAAAAAGGCGTAAGGTTCACAATGCTGTAAAATTAAAATGGGATATACCGGGTTTGGATTCGAGTAACAGGAACAAGGGCCAAACCAACCACCCAAGAATGGAATCGTCGAGCTAAAACACTTGACAACCTCGTAGAAGTAGCTTTTCTTGCCACTAGACATTTCTCCATCAATTAGGAATCTGATGCCGTCACTAAACACATTCCTTAAATTGTAGCCATTTGTTGAGTGTTTTTTTGTGTCTAATCCGCATATATATCACCATTTCCCTTGATTTTCTTGACTGTATATCTCTTAAATGTCAACATATACACGTGTGATTTAGTTTATGGAGATTTTTCAATGCCGAGAACCTCGATTAGAGAGTAAAAAAAGGCGTAAGGTGCACAATGGTGTAAAATTAGAATGGGATATACCGGGCTAGGATTCGAGTTACAGGAACTAGGGCCAAACCAACCGCCCAAGAATGGAATCGTCGAGCGAAAACGCTTGAAAACCTCCAAGAAGCAGCTTTTCTTGCCACCAGACCTTTCTCCATCAGCTAGGAATCTGATGTCGTCAATAAACACATTCCTTAAATTGTAGCCATTTATTGAGTGTTTTTTTTTTGTGTCTAATCTGCATATATATCACCATTGCCCTTGATTTTCTTGACTGTATATCTCTTAAATGTCAACATATACACGTGTGATTTAGTTTACGAAAATTTTTCAATGACGAGAACCTCGATCAGAGAGTAAAAAAGGCGTAAGTTTCACAATAGTGTAAAATTAAAATGGGATATACCGGGCTAGTATTCGAGTTATAGGAACAAGGGCCAAACCAACCACCTAAGAAGGGAATCGTCGACCGAAAACACTTGACAACCTCCTAGAAACAGCTTTTCTTTCCACCAGACCTTTCTCCATCAATTAAAAATCTGATGCCGTCACTAAACACACTCCTTAAATTGTAACCATTTGTTGAGTGTTTTTTCTTTTGTGTCTATTCGGCATATATATCACCATTAGCCTTGATTTTTTTGACTATATATCTCTTAAATGTCAACATATACATGTGTGATTTAGTTTACAAAGATTTTTCAATGCCGAGAACCACGATTAGAGAGTAAAACAGGCGTAAGGTTCACAATGGTTTAAAATTAAAATGAGATATACCGGGCTAGGATTCGAGTTACAGGAACAAGGGCCAAACCAACCACCCAAAAATGGAATCGTAGAGCGAAAACACATGACAACCTCCTAGAAGCAACATTTCTTGCCACCAGACCTTTCTCCATCAATTAGAAATCTGATGCCATCACTAAACACATTCCGTAAATTGTAGCCATTTGTTAGTGTTGCATTTTTTTGGTGTCTAATCCGCATATATATCACCATTGCCCTTGATTTTCTTGACTATATATCTCTTAAATGTCAACATATACACGTGTGATTTAGTTTACGAAGATTTTTCAATGCCGAGAACCTCGATCAGAGAGTAAAAAAGGAGTAAGGTTCACAAAGGTGTAAAATTAAAATGGGATATACCGGGTTTGGATTCTAGTTACAGGAACAAGTGCCAAACCAAGCACCCAAGAATGGAATCATCGAGCGAAAACACTTGACAACCTCCTAGAAGCAGCTTTTCTTGCCACCAGACCTTTCTCCATCAATTAGGAATATGATGCCGTCACTAAACACATTCCTTAAATTGTGGCCATTTGTTGAGTGTTTTTTTTGGTGTCTAATCCACATATATATCACCATTGCCCTTAATTTTCTTGACTGTATATCTCTTAAATGTCAACATATACACGTGTGATTTAGTTTACAAAGAATTTTCAATGCCGAGAACCTCGATCAAAGAGTAAAAAAGGCCTAAGGTTCACAATGCTGTAAAATTAAAATGGGATATACCGGGTTTGGATTCGAGTTACAGGAACAAGGGCCAAACCAACCACCCAAGACTGGAATCGTCGTGCGAAAACACTTGACAACCTCCTAGAAGCAGCTTTTCTTGCCACCAGACCTTACTCCATCAATTAGGAATCTGATGTCGTCACTAAACACATTCTTTAAATTGTAGCCATTTGTTGAGTTCTTTTTTTTTTTGGTGTCTAATCCGCATATATATCACCATTGCACTTGATTTTCTTGACTGTATATCTCTTAAATGTCAACATATACACGTGTGATTTAGTTTACGAAGATTTTTCAATGCCGAGAACCTCGATCAGAGAGTAAAAAAGGAGTAAGGTTCACAAAGGTGTAAAATTAAAATGGGATATATCGGGTTTGGATTCTAGTTACAGGAACAAGTGCCAAACCAACCACCCAAGAATGGAATCATCGAGCGAAAACACTTGACAACCTCCTAGAAGCAGCTTTTCTTGCCACCAGACCATTCTCCATCAATTAGGAATATGATGCCGTCACTAAACACATTCCTTAAATTGTGGCCATTTGTTGAGTGTTTTTTTGGTGTCTAATCCACATATATATCACCATTGCCCTTAATTTTCTTGACTGTATATCTCTTAAATGTCAACATATACACGTGTGATTTAGTTTACGAAGAATTTTCAATGCCGAGAACCTCGATCAAAGAGTAAAAAAGGCGTAAGGTTCACAATGCTGTAAAATTAAAATGGGATATACCGGGTTTGGATTCGAGTAACAGGAACAAGGGCCAAACCAACCACCCAAGAATGGAATCGTCGAGCTAAAACACTTGACAACCTCGTAGAAGTAGCTTTTCTTGCCACTAGACATTTCTCCATCAATTAGGAATCTGATGCCGTCACTAAACACATTCCTTAAATTGTAGCCATTTGTTGAGTGTTTTTTTGTGTCTAATCCGCATATATATCACCATTTCCCTTGATTTTCTTGACTGTATATCTCTTAAATGTCAACATATACACGTGTGATTTAGTTTATGGAGATTTTTCAATGCCGAGAACCGCGATTAGAGAGTAAAAAAAGGCGTAAGGTCCACAATGGTGTAAACTTAGAATGGGATATACCGGTCTAGGATTCGAGTTACAGGAACTAGGGCCAAACCAACCGCCCAAGAATGGAATCGTCGAGCGAAAACGCTTGAAAACCTCCAAGAAGCAGCTTTTCTTGCCACCAGACCTTTCTCCATCAGTTAGGAATCTGCTGTCGTCAATAAACACATTCCTTAAATTGTAGCCATTTATTGAGTGTTTTTTTTTGTGTCTAATCTGCATATATATCACCATTGCCCTTGATTTTCTTGACTGTATATCTCTTAAATGTCAACATATACACGTGTGATTTAGTTTACGAAAATTTTTCAATGACGAGAACCTCGATCAGAGAGTAAAAAAGGCGTAAGTTTCACAATAGTGTAAAATTAAAATGGGATATACCGGGCTAGTATTCGAGTTATAGGAACAAGGGCCAAACCAACCACCTAAGAAGGGAATCGTCGACCGAAAACACTTGACAACCTCCTAGAAACAGCTTTTCTTTCCACCAGACCTTTCTCCATCAATTAGAAATCTGATGCCGTCACTAAACACACTCCTTAAATTGTAACCATTTGTTGAGTGTTTTTTCTTTTGTGTCTATTCGGCATATATATCACCATTAGCCTTGATTTTTTTGACTATATATCTCTTAAATGTCAACATATACATGTGTGATTTAGTTTACAAAGATTTTTCAATGCCGAGAACCACGATTAGAGAGTAAAACAGGCGTAAGGTTCACAATGGTTTAAAATTAAAATGAGATATACCGGGCTAGGATTCGAGTTACAGGAACAAGGGCCAAACCAACCACCCAAAAATGGAATCGTAGAGCGAAAACACATGACAACCTCCTAGAAGCAACATTTCTTGCCACCAGACCTTTCTCCATCAATTAGAAATCTGATGCCATCACTAAACACATTCCGTAAATTGTAGCCATTTGTTAGTGTTGCATTTTTTTGGTGTCTAATCCGCATATATATCACCATTGCCCTTGATTTTCTTGACTATATATCTCTTAAATGTCAACATATACACGTGTGATTTAGTTTACGAAGATTTTTCAATGCCGAGAACCTCGATCAGAGAGTAAAAAAGGAGTAAGGTTCACAAAGGTGTAAAATTAAAATGGGATATACCGGGTTTGGATTCTAGTTACAGGAACAAGTGCCAAACCAAGCACCCAAGAATGGAATCATCGAGCGAAAACACTTGACAACCTCCTAGAAGCAGCTTTTCTTGCCACCAGACCTTTCTCCATCAATTAGGAATATGATGCCGTCACTAAACACATTCCTTAAATTGTGGCCATTTGTTGAGTGTTTTTTTTGGTGTCTAATCCACATATATATCACCATTGCCCTTAATTTTCTTGACTGTATATCTCTTAAATGTCAACATATACACGTGTGATTTAGTTTACGAAGAATTTTCAATGCCGAGAACCTCGATCAAAGAGTAAAAAAGGCCTAAGGTTCACAATGCTGTAAAATTAAAATGGGATATACCGGGTTTGGATTCGAGTTACAGGAACAAGGGCCAAACCAACCACCCAAGACTGGAATCGTCGTGCGAAAACACTTGACAACCTCCTAGAAGCAGCTTTTCTTGCCACCAGACCTTACTCCATCAATTAGGAATCTGATGTCGTCACTAAACACATTCTTTAAATTGTAGCCATTTGTTGAGTTCTTTTTTTTTGGTGTCTAATCCGCATATATATCACCATTGCACTTGATTTTCTTGACTGTATATCTCTTAAATGTCAACATATACACGTGTGATTTAGTTTACGAAGATTTTTCAATGCCGAGAACCTCGATCAGAGAGTAAAAAAGGAGTAAGGTTCACAAAGGTGTAAAATTAAAATGGGATATATCGGGTTTGGATTCTAGTTACAGGAACAAGTGCCAAACCAACCACCCAAGAATGGAATCATCGAGCGAAAACACTTGACAACCTCCTAGAAGCAGCTTTTCTTGCCACCAGACCTTTCTCCATCAATTAGGAATATGATGCCGTCACTAAACACATTCCTTAAATTGTGGCCATTTGTTGAGTGTTTTTTTGGTGTCTAATCCACATATATATCACCATTGCCCTTAATTTTCTTGACTGTATATCTCTTAAATGTCAACATATACACGTGTGATTTAGTTTACGAAGAATTTTCAATGCCGAGAACCTCGATCAAAGAGTAAAAAAGGCGTAAGGTTCACAATGCTGTAAAATTAAAATGGGATATACCGGGTTTGGATTCGAGTAACAGGAACAAGGGCCAAACCAACCACCCAAGAATGGAATCGTCGAGCTAAAACACTTGACAACCTCGTAGAAGTAGCTTTTCTTGCCACTAGACATTTCTCCATCAATTAGGAATCTGATGCCGTCACTAAACACATTCCTTAAATTGTAGCCATTTGTTGAGTGTTTTTTTGTGTCTAATCCGCATATATATCACCATTTCCCTTGATTTTCTTGACTGTATATCTCTTAAATGTCAACATATACACGTGTGATTTAGTTTATGGAGATTTTTCAATGCCGAGAACCGCGATTAGAGAGTAAAAAAAGGCGTAAGGTGCACAATGGTGTAAAATTAGAATGGGATATACCGGTCTAGGATTCGAGTTACAGGAACTAGGGCCAAACCAACCGCCCAAGAATGGAATCGTCGAGCGAAAACGCTTGAAAACCTCCAAGAAGCAGCTTTTCTTGCCACCAGACCTTTCTCCATCAGTTAGGAATCTGATGTCGTCAATAAACACATTCCTTAAATTGTAGCCATTTATTGAGTGTTTTTTTTTGTGTCTAATCTGCATATATATCACCATTGCCCTTGATTTTCTTGACTGTATATCTCTTAAATGTCAACATATACACGTGTGATTTAGTTTACGAAAATTTTTCAATGACGAGAACCTCGATCAGAGAGTAAAAAAGGCGTAAGTTTCACAATAGTGTAAAATTAAAATGGGATATACCGGGCTAGTATTCGAGTTATAGGAACAAGGGCCAAACCAACCACCTAAGAAGGGAATCGTCGACCGAAAACACTTGACAACCTCCTAGAAACAGCTTTTCTTTCCACCAGACCTTTCTCCATCAATTAGAAATCTGATGCCGTCACTAAACACACTCCTTAAATTGTAACCATTTGTTGAGTGTTTTTTCTTTTGTGTCTATTCGGCATATATATCACCATTAGCCTTGATTTTTTTGACTATATATCTCTTAAATGTCAACATATACATGTGTGATTTAGTTTACAAAGATTTTTCAATGCCGAGAACCACGATTAGAGAGTAAAACGGGTGTAAGGTTCACAATGGTTTAAAATTAAATGAGATATACCGGGCTAGGATTCGAGTTACAGGAACAAGGGCCAAACCAACCACCCAAAAATGGAATCGTAGAGCGAAAATACATGACAACCTCCTAGAAGCAACATTTCTTGCCACCAGACCTTTCTCCATCAATTAGAAATCTGATGCCATCACTAAACACATTCCGTAAATTGTAGCCATTTGTTAGTGTTGCATTTTTTTGGTGTCTAATCCGCATATATATCACCATTGCCCTTGATTTTCTTGACTATATATCTCTTAAATGTCAACATATACACGTGTGATTTAGTTTACGAAGATTTTTCAATGCCGAGAACCTCGATCAGAGAGTAAAAAAGGAGTAAGGTTCACAAAGGTGTAAAATTAAAATGGGATATACCGGGTTTGGATTCTAGTTACAGGAACAAGTGCCAAACCAAGCACCCAAGAATGGAATCATCGAGCGAAAACACTTGACAACCTCCTAGAAGCAGCTTTTCTTGCCACCAGACCTTTCTCCATCAATTAGGAATATGATGCCGTCACTAAACACATTCCTTAAATTGTGGCCATTTGTTGAGTGTTTTTTTTTTTGGTGTCTAATCCACATATATATCACCATTGCCCTTAATTTTCTTGACTGTATATCTCTTAAATGTCAACATATACACGTGTGATTTAGTTTACGAAGAATTTTCAATGCCGAGAACCTCGATCAAAGAGTAAAAAAGGCCTAAGGTTCACAATGCTGTAAAATTAAAATGGGATATACCGGGTTTGGATTCGAGTTACAGGAACAAGGGCCAAACCAACCACCCAAGACTGGAATCGTCGTGCGAAAACACTTGACAACCTCCTAGAAGCAGCTTTTCTTGCCACCAGACCTTACTCCATCAATTAGGAATCTGATGTCGTCACTAAACACATTCTTTAAATTGTAGCCATTTGTTGAGTTCTTTTTTTTTGGTGTCTAATCCGCATATATATCACCATTGCACTTGATTTTCTTGACTGTATATCTCTTAAATGTCAACATATACACGTGTGATTTAGTTTACGAAGAGTTTTCAATGCCGAGAACCTCGATCAGAGAGAAAAAAAGGAGTAAGGTTCACAAAGGTGTAAAATTAAAATGGGATATATCGGGTTTGGATTCTAGTTACAGGAACAAGTGCCAAACCAACCACCCAAGAATGGAATCATCGAGCGAAAACACTTGACAACCTCCTAGAAGCAGCTTTTCTTGCCACCAGACCTTTCTCCATCAATTAGGAATATGATGCCGTCACTAAACACATTCCTTAAATTGTGGCCATTTGTTGAGTGTTTTTTTGGTGTCTAATCCACATATATATCACCATTGCCCTTAATTTTCTTGACTGTATATCTCTTAAATGTCAACATATACACGTGTGATTTAGTTTACGAAGAATTTTCAATGCCGAGAACCTCGATCAAAGAGTAAAAAAGGCGTAAGGTTCACAATGCTGTAAAATTAAAATGGGATATACCGGGTTTGGATTCGAGTAACAGGAACAAGGGCCAAACCAACCACCCAAGAATGGAATCGTCGAGCTAAAACACTTGACAACCTCGTAGAAGTAGCTTTTCTTGCCACTAGACATTTCTCCATCAATTAGGAATCTGATGCCGTCACTAAACACATTCCTTAAATTGTAGCCATTTGTTGAGTGTTTTTTTGTGTCTAATCCGCATATATATCACCATTTCCCTTGATTTTCTTGACTGTATATCTCTTAAATGTCAACATATACACGTGTGATTTAGTTTATGGAGATTTTTCAATGCCGAGAACCTCGATTAGAGAGTAAAAAAAGGCGTAAGGTGCACAATGGTGTAAAATTAGAATGGGATATACCGGGCTAGGATTCGAGTTACAGGAACTAGGGCCAAACCAACCGCCCAAGAATGGAATCGTCGAGCGAAAACGCTTGAAAACCTCCAAGAAGCAGCTTTTCTTGCCACCAGACCTTTCTCCATCAGTTAGGAATCTGATGTCGTCAATAAACACATTCCTTAAATTGTAGCCATTTATTGAGTGTTTTTTTTTTGTGTCTAATCTGCATATATATCACCATTGCCCTTGATTTTCTTGACTGTATATCTCTTAAATGTCAACATATACACGTGTGATTTAGTTTACGAAAATTTTTCAATGACGAGAACCTCGATCAGAGAGTAAAAAAGGCGTAAGTTTCACAATAGTGTAAAATTAAAATGGGATATACCGGGCTAGTATTCGAGTTATAGGAACAAGGGCCAAACCAACCACCTAAGAAGGGAATCGTCGACCGAAAACACTTGACAACCTCCTAGAAACAGCTTTTCTTTCCACCAGACCTTTCTCCATCAATTAGAAATCTGATGCCGTCACTAAACACACTCCTTAAATTGTAACCATTTGTTGAGTGTTTTTTCTTTTGTGTCTATTCGGCATATATATCACCATTAGCCTTGATTTTTTTGACTATATATCTCTTAAATGTCAACATATACATGTGTGATTTAGTTTACAAAGATTTTTCAATGCCGAGAACCACGATTAGAGAGTAAAACAGGCGTAAGGTTCACAATGGTTTAAAATTAAAATGAGATATACCGGGCTAGGATTCGAGTTACAGGAACAAGGGCCAAACCAACCACCCAAAAATGGAATCGTAGAGCGAAAACACATGACAACCTCCTAGAAGCAACATTTCTTGCCACCAGACCTTTCTCCATCAATTAGAAATCTGATGCCATCACTAAACACATTCCATAAATTGTAGCCATTTGTTAGTGTTGCATTTTTTTGGTGTCTAATCCGCATATATATCACCATTGCCCTTGATTTTCTTGACTATATATCTCTTAAATGTCAACATATACACGTGTGATTTAGTTTACGAAGATTTTTCAATGCCGAGAACCTCGATCAGAGAGTAAAAAAGGAGTAAGGTTCACAAAGGTGTAAAATTAAAATGGGATATACCGGGTTTGGATTCTAGTTACAGGAACAAGTGCCAAACCAAGCACCCAAGAATGGAATCATCGAGCGAAAACACTTGACAACCTCCTAGAAGCAGCTTTTCTTGCCACCAGACCTTTCTCCATCAATTAGGAATATGATGCCGTCACTAAACACATTCCTTAAATTGTGGCCATTTGTTGAGTGTTTTTTTTGGTGTCTAATCCACATATATATCACCATTGCCCTTAATTTTCTTGACTGTATATCTCTTAAATGTCAACATATACACGTGTGATTTAGTTTACGAAGAATTTTCAATGCCGAGAACCTCGATCAAAGAGTAAAAAAGGCCTAAGGTTCACAATGCTGTAAAATTAAAATGGGATATACCGGGTTTGGATTCGAGTTACAGGAACAAGGGCCAAACCAACCACCCAAGACTGGAATCGTCGTGCGAAAACACTTGACAACCTCCTAGAAGCAGCTTTTCTTGCCACCAGACCTTACTCCATCAATTAGGAATCTGATGTCGTCACTAAACACATTCTTTAAATTGTAGCCATTTGTTGAGTTCTTTTTTTTTGGTGTCTAATCCGCATATATATCACCATTGCACTTGATTTTCTTGACTGTATATCTCTTAAATGTCAACATATACTTGTGTGATTTAGTTTACGAAGATTTTTCAATGCCGAGAACCTCGATCAGAGAGTAAAAAAGGAGTAAGGTTCACAAAGGTGTAAAATTAAAATGGGATATATCGGGTTTGGATTCTAGTTACAGGAACAAGTGCCAAACCAACCACCCAAGAATGGAATCATCGAGCGAAAACACTTGACAACCTCCTAGAAGCAGCTTTTCTTGCCACCAGACCTTTCTCCATCAATTAGGAATATGATGCCGTCACTAAACACATTCCTTAAATTGTGGCCATTTGTTGAGTGTTTTTTTGGTGTCTAATCCACATATATATCACCATTGCCCTTAATTTTCTTGACTGTATATCTCTTAAATGTCAACATATACACGTGTGATTTAGTTTACGAAGAATTTTCAATGCCGAGAACCTCGATCAAAGAGTAAAAAAGGCGTAAGGTTCACAATGCTGTAAAATTAAAATGGGATATACCGGGTTTGGATTCGAGTAACAGGAACAAGGGCCAAACCAACCACCCAAGAATGGAATCGTCGAGCTAAAACACTTGACAACCTCGTAGAAGTAGCTTTTCTTGCCACTAGACATTTCTCCATCAATTAGGAATCTGATGCCGTCACTAAACACATTCCTTAAATTGTAGCCATTTGTTGAGTGTTTTTTTGTGTCTAATCCGCATATATATCACCATTTCCCTTGATTTTCTTGACTGTATATCTCTTAAATGTCAACATATACACGTGTGATTTAGTTTATGGAGATTTTTCAATGCCGAGAACCGCGATTAGAGAGTAAAAAAAGGCGTAAGGTGCACAATGGTGTAAAATTAGAATGGGATATACCGGTCTAGGATTCGAGTTACAGGAACTAGGGCCAAACCAACCGCCCAAGAATGGAATCGTCGAGCGAAAACGCTTGAAAACCTCCAAGAAGCAGCTTTTCTTGCCACCAGACCTTTCTCCATCAGTTAGGAATCTGATGTCGTCAATAAACACATTCCTTAAATTGTAGCCATTTATTGAGTGTTTTTTTTTTGTGTCTAATCTGCATATATATCACCATTGCCCTTGATTTTCTTGACTGTATATCTCTTAAATGTCAACATATACACGTGTGATTTAGTTTACGAAAATTTTTCAATGACGAGAACCTCGATCAGAGAGTAAAAAAGGCGTAAGTTTCACAATAGTGTAAAATTAAAATGGGATATACCGGGCTAGTATTCGAGTTATAGGAACAAGGGCCAAACCAACCACCTAAGAAGGGAATCGTCGACCGAAAACACTTGACAACCTCCTAGAAACAGCTTTTCTTTCCACCAGACCTTTCTCCATCAATTAGAAATCTGATGCCGTCGCTAAACACACTCCTTAAATTGTAACCATTTGTTGAGTGTTTTTTCTTTTGTGTCTATTCGGCATATATATCACCATTAGCCTTGATTTTTTTGACTATATATCTCTTAAATGTCAACATATACATGTGTGATTTAGTTTACAAAGATTTTTCAATGCCGAGAACCACGATTAGAGAGTAAAACAGGCGTAAGGTTCACAATGGTTTAAAATTAAATGAGATATACCGGGCTAGGATTCGAGTTACAGGAACAAGGGCCAAACCAACCACCCAAAAATGGAATCGTAGAGCGAAAACACATGACAACCTCCTAGAAGCAACATTTCTTGCCACCAGACCTTTCTCCATCAATTAGAAATCTGATGCCATCACTAAACACATTCCGTAAATTGTAGCCATTTGTTAGTGTTGCATTTTTTTGGTGTCTAATCCACATATATATCACCATTGCCCTTAATTTTCTTGACTATATATCTCTTAAATGTCAACATATACACGTGTGATTTAGTTTACGAAGATTTTTCAATGCCGAGAACCTCGATCAGAGAGTAAAAAAGGCGTAAGGTGCACAATGGTGTAAAATTAAAATGGGATATACCGGGCTAGGATTCGAGTTACAGGAACTAGGGCCAAACCAACCGCCCAAGAATGGAATCGTCGAGCGAAAACGCTTGAAAACCTCCAAGAAGCAGCTTTTCTTGCCACCAGACCTTTCTCCATCAGTTAGGAATCTGATGTCGTCAATAAACACATTCCTTAAATTGTAGCCATTTATTGAGTGTTTTTTTTTTGTCTAATCCGCATATATATCACCATTGCCCTTGATTTTCTTGACTGTATATCTCTTAAATGTCAACATATACACGTGTGATTTAGTTTACGAAAATTTTTCAATGACGAGAACCTCGATCAGAGAGTAAAAAAGGCGTAAGTTTCACAATGGTGTAAAATTAAAATGGGATATACCGGGCTAGTATTCGAGTTATAGGAACAAGGGCCAAACCAACCACCTAAGAAGGGAATCGTCGACCAAAAACACTTGACAACCTCCTAGAAACAGCTTTTCTTTCCACCAGACCTTTCTCCATCAATTAGAAATCTGATGCCGTCACTAAACACACTCCTTAAATTGTAACCATTTGTTGAGTGTTTTTTCTTTTGTATCTATTCGGCATATATATCACCATTGCCCTTGATTTTTTTGACTATATATCTCTTAAATGTCAACATATACATGTGTGATTTAGTTTACAAAGATTTTTCAATGCCGAGAACCACGATTAGAGAGTAAAACAGGCGTAAGGTTCACAATGGTTTAAAATTAAAATGAGATATACTGGGCTAGGATTCGAGTTACAGGAACAAGGGCCAAACCAACCACCCAAAAATGGAATCGTAGAGCGAAAACACTTGACAACCTCCTAGAATCAACATTTCTTGCCACCAGACCTTTCTCCATCAATTAGAAATCTGATGCCTCCACTAAACACATTCCGTAAATTGTAGCCATTTGTTAGTGTTGCTTTTTTTTGGTTTCTAATCCGCATATATATCACCATTGCCCTTGATTTTCTTGACTATATATCTCTTAAATGTCAACATATACACGTGTGATTTA
Organism: Helianthus tuberosus; assembly: GCA_030545235.1. Taxonomy (NCBI): domain Eukaryota; kingdom Viridiplantae; phylum Streptophyta; class Magnoliopsida; order Asterales; family Asteraceae; genus Helianthus; species Helianthus tuberosus. Next base: position 39,273,246 of record CM060387.1, on the reverse strand, counting down.
GTTTACGAAGATTTTTCAATGCCGAGAACCTCGATCAGAGAGTAAAAAAGGAGTAAGGTTCACAAAGGTGTAAAATTAAAATGGGATATACCGGGTTTGGATTCTAGTTACAGGAACAAGTGCCAAACCAAGCACCCAAGAATGGAATTATCGAGCGAAAACACTTGACAACCTCCTAGAAGTAGCTTTTCTTGCCACCAGACCTTTCTCCATCAATTAGGAATATGATGCCGTCACTAAACACATTCCTTAAATTGTGGCCATTTGTTGAGTGTTTTTTTTGGTGTCTAATCCACATATATATCACCATTGCCCTTAATTTTCTTGACTGTATATCTCTTAAATGTCAACGTATACACGTGTGATTTAGTTTACGAAGGATTTTCAATGCCGAGAACCTCGATCAAAGAGTAAAAAAGGCCTAAGGTTCACAATGCTGTAAAATTAAAATGGGATATACCGGGTTTGGATTCGAGTTACAGGAACAAGGGCCAAACCAACCACCCAAGACTGGAATCGTCGTGCGAAAACACTTGACAACCTCCTAGAAGCAGCTTTTCTTGCCACCAGACCTTACTCCATCAATTAGGAATCTGATGTCGTCACTAAACACATTCTTTAAATTGTAGCCATTTGTTGAGTTCTTTTTTTTTTTGGTGTCTAATCCGCATATATATCACCATTGCACTTGATTTTCTTGACTGTATATCTCTTAAATGTCAACATATACACGTGTGATTTAGTTTACAAAGATTTTTCAATGTTGAGAACCTCGATCAGAGAGTAAAAAAGGTGTAAGGTTAACAATGGTGTAAAATTAAAATGGGATATACCGGGCTAGGAATCGAGTTACAGGAACTAGGACCAAACCAACCGCCCAAGAATGGAATCGTCGAGCGGAAACGCTTGACAACCTCCTAGAAGCAGCTTTTCTTGCCACCAGACCTTTCTCCATCAGTTAGGAATCTGATGTCGTCACTAAACACATTCCTTAAATTGTAGCCATTTGTTGAGTGTTTTTTTGTGTCTAATCCGCATATATATCACCATTTCCCTTGATTTTCTTGACTGTATATCTCTTAAATGTCAACATATACACGTGTGATTTAGTTTATGGAGATTTTTCAATGCCGAGAACCGCGATTAGAGAGTAAAAAAAGGCGTAAGGTGCACAATGGTGTAAAATTAGAATGGGATATACCGGTCTAGGATTCGAGTTACAGGAACTAGGGCCAAACCAACCGCCCAAGAATGGAATCGTCGAGCGAAAACGCTTGAAAACCTCCAAGAAGCAGCTTTTCTTGCCACCAGACCTTTCTCCATCAGTTAGGAATCTGATGTCGTCAATAAACACATTCCTTAAATTGTAGCCATTTATTGAGTGTTTTTTTTTTGTGTCTAATCTGCATATATATCACCATTGCCCTTGATTTTCTTGACTGTATATCTCTTAAATGTCAACATATACACGTGTGATTTAGTTTACGAAAATTTTTCAATGACGAGAACCTCGATCAGAGAGTAAAAAAGGCGTAAGTTTCACAATAGTGTAAAATTAAAATGGGATATACCGGGCTAGTATTCGAGTTATAGGAACAAGGGCCAAACCAACCTCCTAAGAAGGGAATCGTCGACCGAAAACACTTGACAACCTCCTAGAAACAGCTTTTCTTTCCACCAGACCTTTCTCCATCAATTAGAAATCTGATGCCGTCACTAAACACACTCCTTAAATTGTAACCATTTGTTGAGTGTTTTTTCTTTTGTGTCTATTCGGCATATATATCACCATTAGCCTTGATTTTTTTGACTATATATCTCTTAAATGTCAACATATACATGTGTGATTTAGTTTACAAAGATTTTTCAATGCCGAGAACCACGATTAGAGAGTAAAACAGGCGTAAGGTTCACAATGGTTTAAAATTAAATGAGATATACCGGGCTAGGATTCGAGTTACAGGAACAAGGGCCAAACCAACCACCCAAAAATGGAATCGTAGAGCGAAAACACATGACAACCTCCTAGAAGCAACATTTCTTGCCACCAGACCTTTCTCCATCAATTAGAAATCTGATGCCATCACTAAACACATTCCGTAAATTGTAGCCATTTGTTAGTGTTGCATTTTTTTGGTGTCTAATCCACATATATATCACCATTGCCCTTAATTTTCTTGACTATATATCTCTTAAATGTCAACATATACACGTGTGATTTAGTTTACGAAGATTTTTCAAAGCCGAGAACCTCGATCAGAGAGTAAAAAAGGCGTAAGGTGCACAATGGTGTAAAATTAAAATGGGATATACCGGGCTAGGATTCGAGTTACAGGAACTAGGGCCAAACCAACCGCCCAAGAATGGAATCGTCGAGCGAAAACGCTTGAAAACCTCCAAGAAGCAGCTTTTCTTGCCACCAGACCTTTCTCCATCAGTTAGGAATCTGATGTCGTCAATAAACACATTCCTTAAATTGTAGCCATTTATTGAGTGTTTTTTTTTGTCTAATCCGCATATATATCACCATTGCCCTTGATTTTCTTGACTGTATATCTCTTAAATGTCAACATATACACGTGTGATTTAGTTTACGAAAATTTTTCAATGACGAGAACCTCGATCAGAGAGTAAAAAAGGCGTAAGTTTCACAATGGTGTAAAATAAAATGGGATATACCGGGCTAGTATTCGAGTTATAGGAACAAGGGCCAAACCAACCACCTAAGAAGGGAATCGTCGACCGAAAACACTTGACAACCTCCTAGAAACAGCTTTTCTTTCCACCAGACCTTTCTCCATCAATTAGAAATCTGATGCCGTCACTAAACACACTCCTTAAATTGTAACCATTTGTTGAGTGTTTTTTCTTTTGTGTCTATTCGGCATATATATCACCATTGCCCTTGATTTTTTTGACTATATATCTCTTAAATGTCAACATATACATGTGTGATTTAGTTTACAAAGATTTTTCAATGCCGAGAACCACGATTAGAGAGTAAAACAGGCGTAAGGTTCACAATGGTTTAAAATTAAAATGAGATATACTGGGCTAGGATTCGAGTTACAGGAACAAGGGCCAAACCAACCACCCAAAAATGGAATCGTAGAGCGAAAACACTTGACAACCTCCTAGAATCAACATTTCTTGCCACCAGACCTTTCTCCATCAATTAGAAATCTGATGCCTCCACTAAACACATTCCGTAAATTGTAGCCATTTGTTAGTGTTGCTTTTTTTTGGTTTCTAATCCGCATATATATCACCATTGCCCTTGATTTTCTTGACTATATATCTCTTAAATGTCAACATATACACGTGTGATTTAGTTTACGAAGATTTTTCAATGCCGAGAACCTCGATCAGAGAGTAAAAAAGGAGTAAGGTTCACAAAGGTGTAAAATTAAAATGGGATATACCGGGTTTGGATTCTAGTTACAGGAACAAGTGCCAAACCAAGCACCCAAGAATGGAATTATCGAGCGAAAACACTTGACAACCTCCTAGAAGTAGCTTTTCTTGCCACCAGACCTTTCTCCATCAATTAGGAATATGATGCCGTCACTAAACACATTCCTTAAATTGTGGCCATTTGTTGAGTGTTTTTTTTGGTGTCTAATCCACATATATATGACCATTGCCCTTAATTTTCTTGACTGTATATCTCTTAAATGTCAACGTATACACGTGTGATTTAGTTTACGAAGAATTTTCAATGCCGAGAACCTCGATCAAAGAGTAAAAAAGGCCTAAGGTTCACAATGCTGTAAAATTAAAATGGGATATACCGGGTTTGGATTCGAGTTACAGGAACAAGGGCCAAACCAACCACCCAAGACTGGAATCGTCGTGCGAAAACACTTGACAACCTCCTAGAAGCAGCTTTTCTTGCCACCAGACCTTACTCCATCAATTAGGAATCTGATGTCGTCACTAAACACATTCTTTAAATTGTAGCCATTTGTTGAGTTCTTTTTTTTTTGGTGTCTAATCCGCATATATATCACCATTGCACTTGATTTTCTTGACTGTATATCTCTTAAATGTCAACATATACACGTGTGATTTAGTTTACAAAGATTTTTCAATGTTGAGAACCTCGATCAGAGAGTAAAAAAGGTGTAAGCTTAACAATGGTGTAAAATTAAAATGGGATATACCGGGCTAGGAATCGACTTACAGGAACTAGGACCAAACCAACCGCCCAAGAATGGAATCGTCGAGCGGAAACGCTTGACAACCTCCTAGAAGCAGCTTTTCTTGCCACCAGACCTTTCTCCATCAGCTAGGAATCTGATGTCGTCACTAAACACATTCCTTAAATTGTAGCCATTTGTTGAGTGTTTATTTTTTTGGTTTCTAATCCGCATATATATCACCATGGCCCTTGATTTTCTTGACTGTATATCTCTTAAATGTCAACATATACACGTGTGACTTAGTTTACGAAGATGTTTCAATGCCGAGAACCTCGATCAGAGAGTAAAAAAGATGTAAGGTTCACAATGGTGTAAAATTATAATGGGTTATACCGGGCTAGGATTCGAGTTACATGAACATGGGCCAAACCAACCAACCAAAAATAGAATCGTCGATCGAAAACACTTGACAACCTCCTAGAAGCAGCTTTTCTTGCCACCAGACCTTTCTCTATCAATTAGAAATCTGATGCTGTCACTAAACACATTCCTTAAATTGTAGCCATTTGTTGTGTGTTTTTTTGGTGTCTAATCCACATATATATCACCATTGCCCTTGATTTTTTTGATTGTATACCTCTTAAATGTCAACATATACACGTGTGATTTAGTTTACGAAGATTTTTCAATGCCGAGAACCTCGATCAGAGAGTAAAAAAGGCGTAAGGTTCACAATGGTGTAAAATTAAAATGGGATATACCGGGCTAGGATTCGACTAACAGGAACAAGGGCCAAAGCAACCACCCAAGAATGGAATCGTCGAGTGAATACACTGGACAACCTCCTAAAAGCAGCTTTTCTCGCCACCAGACCATTCTCCATCAATTAGGAATCTGATGCCGTCACTAAACACATTCCTTAAATTGTAGCCATTTTTTGGGTGTTTTTTTTGGTGTATAATCGGCATATATATCACCATTACCCTTGATTTTCTTGACTGTATAACTCTTAAATGTCAACATATACACGTGTGACTTAGCTTATGAAGATTTTTCAATGCCGAGAACCTCGATCAGAGAGTAAAAAAGGTGTAAGGTTCACAATGGTGTAAAATTATAATGGGTTATACCGGGCTAGGATTCAAGTTACAGGAACATGGGCCAAACCAACCACCCAAGAATAGAATCGTCGAGCGAAAACACTTGACAACCTCCTAGAAGCAGCTTTTCTTGCCACCAGACCTTTCTACATCAATTAGAAATCTGATGCCGTCACTAAACACATTCCTTAAATTGTAGCCATTTGTTGAGTGTTTTTTATGGTGTCTAATCCACATATATATCACCATTGCCCTTGATTTTCTTGATTGTATACCTCTTAAATGTCAACATATACACGTGGGATTTAGTTTACAAAGATTTTTCAATGCCGAGAACCTGCATCATAGAGTAAAAATGGCGTAAGGTTCACAATGGTGTAAAATTAAAATGGGATATACCGGGTTTGGATTCTAGTTACAGGAACAAGGGCCAAACCAACCACCCAAGAATGGAATCATCAAGCGAAAACACTTGACAACCTCCTAGAAGCAGCTTTTCTTGCCACCAGACCTTTCTCCATCAATTAGAAATCTGATGCCGTCACTAAACACATTCCTTAAATTGTAGCCATTTGTTGAGTGTTTTTTTTATGTCTAATCCACATATATATCACCATTGCCCTTAGTTTTCTTGACTGTATATCTCTTAAATGTCATCATATACACGTGTGATTTAGTTTACGAAGAATTTTCAAATGCCGAGAACCTCGATCAAAGAGTAAAAAAGGCGTAAGTTTCACAATGCTGTAAAATTAAAATGAGATATACCGGGTTCGGATTCGAGTTACAGGAACAAGGGCCAAACCAACCACCCAAGAATGGAATGGTCGAGCGAAAACACTTGACAACCTCCTAGAAGCAGCTTTTCTTGCCACCAGACCTTTCTCCATCAATTAGGAATCTGATGTCGTCACTAAACACATTCCTTAAATTGTTGCCATTTGTTGAGTGCTTTTGTTTTGGTGCCTAATCCGCATATATATCACCATTGCCCTTGATTTTCTTGACTGTATATCTCTTAAATGTCAACATATACACGTGTGATTTAGTTTACGAAGATTTTTCAATGCCGAGAACCTCGATTAGAGAGTAAAAAAGGCGTATGGTTCACAATGGTGTAAAATTTAAATGGGATATACCGGGCTAGGATTCGAGTTACAGTAACAAGGGCCAACCCAACCACCCAAGAATGTAATAGTCGAGCGAAAACACTTAACAACCTCCTAGAAGCAGCTTTTCTTGCCACTGGACCTTTCTCTAAGGCTGGCAAATCGTGTCTTAACAGGTTTAACAGGTTTCTGACATGATTACGACTCGTTTAACTACTTTCTACCTCATGTATATAAAACAGTTTTATGTTTTATGTACAAAGATGAATAACTGATAGATCCTAACATTGTAATTTTAATTATTTTAAAAATTAAAAAAGTCAAAGGGTGTATTTTTCAGTCAAACAGGTCTAATCGTGTCTTAACAGGTACCCAATTGCCAGCCCCATCAATTAGGAATTTGATGCCGTCACTAAACACATTCCTTAAATTGTAGCGATTTGTTGAGTGTTTTTTTTTGGGTCTAATCCGCATATATATCACCATTGCCCTTGATTTTCTTGACTGTATATCTCTTAAATGTCAACATATACACGTGTGATTTAGTTTACAAAGATTTTTCAATGCCGAGAACCTCGATCAGAGAGTAAAAAAGGCGTAAGGTTCACAATGGTGTAAAATTAAAATGGGATATACCGGGCTAGGATTCGAGTTACAGGAACTAGCACCAAACCAACCGCCCAAGAATGGAATCATCGAGCGAAAACGCTAGACAACCTCCTAGAAGCAGCTTTTCTTGCCACCAGACCTTTCTCCATCAGTTAGGAATCTAAAGTGGTCACTAAACACATTCCTTAAATTTTAGCCATTTGATGAGTGTTTATTTTTTTGGTTTCTAATCCGCATATATATCACCATTGCCCATGATTTTCTTGACTGTATATCTCTTAAATGTGAACATATACACGTGTGATTTAGTTTACGAAAAATTTTCAATGCCGAGAACCTAGATCAGAGAGAAAAAAAGGCGTAAGGTTCACAATGTGTAAAATTAAAATGGGATATAACGGGCTAGGATTCGAGTTACAGGTACAACGGACAAACCAACCACCCAAGAATGGAATCGTAGAGAGAAAACACTTGACAACCTCCTAGAAGCAGCTTTTCTTGCCACCAGACCATTCTATATCAATTAGGAATCTGATGCCATCACTAAACACATTCCTTAAATTGTAGCCATTTGTTGAGTGTTTTTTTTGTGTCTAATCCGCATATATATCAACATGGCCCTTGATTTTCTTGACTGTATATCTCTTAAATGTCAACATATACACGTGTGATATAGTTTACGAAGATTTTTCAATTCTGAGAACCTCGATCAGAGAGTAAAAAAGGCGTAAGGTTCACAATGGTGTAAAATTAAAATGGGATATACCGGGCTTGGATTCGAGTTACAGGAACAAGGGCCATACCAACCACCCAAGAATGGAGTCGTCGACCGAAAATACTTGACAACTTCCTAGAAGCAGCTTTTCTTGCCACCGGACTTTTCTCCATCAATTAGGAATCTGATGCCGTCACTAAACACATTCCTTAAATTGTAGCCATTTGTTGGGTGTTTTTTTTGGTGTCTAATCGGCATATATATCACTATCACCCTTGATTTTCTTGACTGTATAACTCTTAAATGTCAACATATACACGTGTGACTTAGTTTACTAAGATTTTTCAATGCCGAGAACCTCGATCAGAGAGTAAAAAAGGTGTAAGGTTCACAAGGGTGTAAAATTATAATGGGATATACCGGGCTAGGATTTTAGTTACAGGAACATGGGCCAAACCAACCACCCAAGAATAGAATCGTCGAGTGAAAACACTTGACAACCTCCTAGAAGCAACTTTTCTTACCACCAGACCTTTCTCCATCAATTAGAAATCTGATGCCTTCACTAAACACATTCCTTAAATTGTAGCCATTTGATGAGTGTTTTTTTTTCTCAAATCCGCATATATATCACCATTTCCCTTATTTTCTTGACTGTATATCTCTTAAATGTCAACATATACACGTGTGATTTAGTTTACGAAGACTTTTCAATGCCGAAAACCTCGATCAGAGAGTAAAAAATGCATAAGGTTCACAATGGTGTAAAATTAAAATGGGATATACTGGGCTAGGGTTCGAGTTACAGGAACAAGGGCCATACCAACCACCTAAGAATGGAATCGTCGAGCGAAAACACTTGACAACTTCCTTGAAGCAGCTTTTCATGCCACCAAACCTTTCTCCGTCAATTTGGAATCTGATGCCGTCACTAAACACATTCTTTAAATTGTAGCCGTTTGTAGAGTGTTTTTTTTGTTTCTAATCCGCATATATATCCCCATTGCCCTTGATTTTCTTGACTGTATATCTCTTAAATGTCAACATATACACGTGTGATTTAATTAACGAAGATTTTTCAATGCCGAGAACCTCGATCAGAGAGTAAAAAAGGCGTAAGGTTCACAATGGTGTACAATTAAAATGGGATTTACCGTGCTAGGATTCGAGTTACAGTAACAAGGGCCAAACCAACCACCCAAGAATGGAATCATTGAGCGAAAACACTTGGCAACCTCCTAGAAGCAGCTTTTCTGGCCACCAGACTTTTCTCCATCAGTTAGGAATCTAATGCCGTCACTAAACACATTCCTTAAATTGTAGCCATTTGTTGAGTGTTTTTTTTGTCTCAAATCCGCATATATATCACCATTTCCCCTGACGTTCTTGACTGTATATCTCTTAAATTTCAACATATACACGTGTGATTTAGTTTACGAAGACTTTTCAATGCCGAGAACCTCGATCAGAGAGTAAAAAACGCGTACGGTTCACAATGGTGTAAAATTAAAATGAAAACGGGCTAGGATTCGAGTTATAGGGACAACGGCCAAACCAACCACCCAAGAATGGAATCGTAGAGCAAAAACACTTGACAACCTCCTAGAAGAAGCTTTTCTTGCCACCAGACCTTTCTCTATCAATTAGGAATCTAATGCCATCACTAAACACATTCCTTAAATTGTAGCCATTTGTTGAGTTTTTTTTTTGTGTCTAATCCGCATATATATCACCATGGCCTTGATTTTCTTGACTGTATATCTCTTAAATTTCAACATATACACGTGTGATTTAGTTTACGAAGATTTTTCAATGCCGAGAACCTCGATCAAAGAGTAAAAAAGGTGTAAGGTTCACAATGGTGTAAAATTATAATGGGTTATACCGGGCTAGGATTCGAGTTACAGGAACATGGGCTAAACCAACCACCCAAGAATAGAATCGTCGAGCGAAAACACTTGACAACATCCTAGAAGCAGCTTTTCTTGCCACCAGACCTTTCTCCATCAATTAGAAATCTGATGCCGTCACTAAACACATTACTTAAATTGTAGCCATTTGTTGAGTGTTTTTTTTGGTGTCTAATCCACATATATATCACCATTGCCCTTGATTTTCTTGATTGTATACCTCTTAAATATCAACATATACACGTGTGATTTAGTTTACGAAGATTTTTCAATGCCGAGAACCTCGATCAGAGAGTAAAAAAGGCGTAAGGTTCACGATGGTGTAAAATTAAAATGGGATATATCGGGCTAGGATTCGACTAAGAGGAACAAGGGCCAAACCAACCACCCAAGAATGGAATCATTGAGCGAAAACACTGGACAACCTCCTAAAAGCAGCTTTTCTCGCCACCAGACCTTTCTCCATCAATTAGGAATCTGATACCGTCACTAAACACATTCCTTAAATTATAGCCATTTGTTGAGTGTTTTTTTTTGTGCCTAATCCGCATATATATCACCATTGCCCTTGATTTCCTTGACTGTATATCTCTTAAATGTCAACATATACACGTGTGATTTAGTTTACGAAGATTTTTCAATGCCGAGAATCTCGATCAGAGAGTAAAAAAGGCGTAAGTTTCACAATGGTGTAAAATTAAAATGGGATATACCGGGTTAGGATTCGTGTTACAGGAACAAGGGCCAAACCAACCACCCAAGAATGGAATCATCAAGCGAAAACACTTAACAACCTCCTAGAAGCAGCTTTTCTTGCCACCAGACCTTTCTCCTTCAGTTAGGAATCTAATGCCGTCACTAAACACATTCTTTAAATTGTAGACATTTATTGAGTGTTTTTTTTTGTCTCAAATCCGCATATATATCACCATTTCCGTTGATTTTCTTGAATGTATATCTCTTAAATGTCAACATATACACGTGTGATTTAGTTTACGAAGACTTTTCAATGCCGAGAACCTCGATCAGAGAGTAAAAAACGCGTAAGGTTCACAAAAGTGTAAAATTAAAATGGGATATACTGGGCTAGGGTTCGAGTTTCAGGAACATGGGCCAAACCCACCACCTAAGAATGGAATCGTCGAGCGAAAACACTAGACAACTTCCTTGAAGCAGCTTTTCTTGCCACCAAACCTTTCTCCATCAATTTGGAATCTGATGCCGTCACTAAACACATTCTTTAAATTGTAGCCATTTGTTGAGTGTTTTTTTTTGGTTTCTAATCCGCATATATATCCCCATTGCCCTTGATTTTCTTGACTGTATATCTCTTAAATGTCAACATATACACGTGTGATTTACTTTACGAAGATTTTTCAATCTCGAGAACCTCGATCAGAGAGTAAAAAAGGTGTGAGGTTCACAATGGTGTAAAATTAAAATGGGATTTACCGGGCTAGGATTCGAGTTACAGTAACAAGGACCAAACCAACCACCCAAGAATGGAATCATTGAGCGAAAACACTTGACAACCTCCTAGAAGCAGCTTTTCTTGCCACAAGACCTTTCTCCATCAATTAGGAATCCGATGCCGTCACTAAACACGTTCTTTAAATTGTAGCCATTTGTTGAGTGTTTTTTTTGTGTGTGTCTAATCCGCATATATATCCCCATTGCGCTTGATTTTCTTGACTGTATATCTCTTAAATGTCAACATATACACTTGTGATTTAGTTTACGAAGATTTTTCAATGCCGAAAACCTCGATTAGAGTGTAAAAAAGGCGTAAGGTTCACAATGGTGTAAAATTAAAATGGGATGTACCGGGCTAGGATTCGAGTTACAGGAACAAGGGCCAAACCAACCACCCAAGAATGGAATCGTCGAGCGAAAACACTTGACAACCTCCTAGAAGCAGCTTTTCTTGCCACCAGACCTTTCTCTATCTTTTTGGAATCTGATGTCGTCACTAAACACATTCTTTAACTTGTAGCCATTTGTTGAGTGTTTTTTTTGTGTCTAATCCACATATATATCACCATTTCCATTGATTTTTTTTACTGTATATCTCATAAATGTCAACATATACACGGGTGATTTAGTTTACGAAGATTTTTCAATGCCGAGAACCTCGATCAGAGAGTAAAAAAGGCGTAAGGTTCACAATAGTGTAAAATTAAAATGGGATATACCGGGCTAGGATTCGAGTTACAGGAACAAGGGCCAAACCAACCACCCAAGAATGGAATCGTCGAGCGAAAACACTTGACAACCTTCTAGAAGCAGCTTTTCTTGCCACCAAACCTTTCTCCATCAATTTGGAATCTGATGCCGTCACTAAACACATTCTTTAAATTGTAGCCATTTGTTGCGTGTTTTTTTTGGTGTCTAATCTGCATATATATCACCATTGCCCTTGATTTTCTTGATTGTATACCTCTTAAATGTCAACATATACACGTGTGATTTAGTTTAAGAAGATTTTTCAATGCCGAGAACCTCGATCAGAGAGTAAAAAAGGTGTAAAGTTCACATTGGTGTAAAATTAAAATGGGATATACCGGGCTAGGATTCGAGTTACAGTAACAAGGGCCAAACCAACCACCCAAGAATGGAATCGTTGAGCGAAAACAGTTGGCAACCTCCTAGAAGCAGCTTTTCTTGCCAACAGACCTTTCTCCATCAATTAGGAATCTGATGACGTCACTAAACACATTCTTTAAATTGTAGCCATTTGTTGAGTGTTTTTTTTTTGTGTCTAATCCGCATATATATCCCCATTGCCCTTGATTTTCTTGAATGTATATCTCTTAAATGTCAACATATACACTTGTGATATAGTTTACGAAGATTTTTCAATGCCGAGAACCTCGATCAGAGAGTAAAAAAGGTGTAAGGTTCACAATGGTGTAAAATTAAAATGGGATATACCGGGCTAGGATTCGAGTTACAGTAACAAGGGCCAAACCAACAACCCAAGAATGGAATCGTTGAGCGAAAACACTTGACAACCTCCTAGAAGCAGCTTTTCTTGCCACCAGACCTTTCTCCATCAATTAGGAATCTGATGCCGTCACTAAACACATTCTTTAAATTGTAGCCATTTGTTGAGTGTTTTTTTTTTGTGTCTAATCCACATATATATCACCATTGCCCTTGATTTTCTTGACTGTATATCTCTTAAATGTCAACATATACACGTGTGATTTAGTTTACGAAGATTTTTCAATGCTGAAAACCTCGATTAGAGAGTAAAAAAGGCGTAAGGTTCACAATGGTGTAAAATTAAAATTGGATGTACCGGGCTAGGATTCGAGTTACAGGAACAAGGGCCAAACCGACCACCCAAGAATGGAAAGTCGAGCGAAAACACTTGACAACCTCCTTGAAGCAGCTTTTCTTGGCACCAGACCTTTCTCTATCTATTCGGAATCTGATGTCGTCACTAAACAAATTCTTTAAATTGTAGCCATTTGTTGAGTGTTTTTTTTGGTGTCTAATCCGCATATATATCACCATTGCCATTGATTTTCTTGACTCTATTTCTCTTAAATGTCAACATATACACGTGTGATTTAGTTTACGAAGATTTTTCAATGCCGAGAACCTTGATCAGAGAGTTAAAAAGGCGTAAATTTCACAATGGTGTAAAATTAAAATCGGATATACCGGTCTAGGTTTCGAGTTACAGGAACAAGTGCCAAACCAACCACCCAAGAATGGAATCGTCGAGCGAAAACACTTGACAAGCTCTTAGAAGCAGCTTTTCTTGCCACCACACATTTCTCCATCAATTAGGAATCTGATGCCGTCACTAAACATATTCCTTAAATTTTAACCATTTGTTGAGTGTTTTTTTTTTGTGTCTAATCCGCATATATATCACCATTGCCCTTGATTTTCTTGACTGTATATCTCTTAAATGTCAACATAAACATGTGTGATTTAGTTTACGAAGATTTTTCAATGCTGAAAACCTCGATCAGAGAGTAAAAAAGTCGTAAGGTTCACAATGGTGTAAAATTAAAATGGACCGGGCTAGGATTCGAGTTACAGGAACAAGGGCCAAAACCAACCACCCAAGAATGGAATCGTCCAGCGAAAACACTTGACAACCTCCTAGAGGCAGCTTTTCTTGCCACCACACCTTTCTCCATCAATTAGGAATCTGATGCCGTCACTAAACACATTCCTTAAATTGTAGCCTTTTGTTGTGTGTTTTTTTTTGTGTCTAATCTGCATATATATCAACCATTGCCCTTGATTTTCTTGACTGTATATCTCTTAAATGTCAACATATACACGTGTGATTTAGTTTACGAAGATTTTTCAATTCCAAAAACCTCGATCAGAGAGTAAAAAATGCGTAAGGTTCACAATGGTGTAAAATTAAAATGGGATGTACAGGGCTAGTATTCGAGTTACAGGAACAAGAGCCAAACCAACCACCCAAGAATGGAATCATCGAGCGAAAACACTTGACAACCTCCTAGAAGCAGCTTTTGTTGCCACCAGACCTTTCTCCATCAGTTAGTAATCTGATGCCGTCACTAAACACATTCCTTAAATTGTATCCATTTGTTGAGTGTTTTTTTTCATGTCTAATCCGCATATTTATCACCATTGCCCTTGATTTTCTTGACTATATATCTCTTAAATGTCAACATATACACGTGTGATTTAGTTTACGAAGATTTTTCAATTCCAAAAACCTCGATCAGAGAGTAAAAAATGCGTAAGGTTCACAATGGTGTAAAATTAAAATGGGATGTACAGGGCTAGTATTCGAGTTACAGGAACAAGAGCCAAACCAACCACCCAAGAATGGAATCGTCGGGCGAAAACACTTGGCAACCTCCTAGAAGCAGCTTTTCTTGCCACCAGACCTTTCTTCATCAATTAGGAATCTGAGACCGTCACTAAACACATTCCTTAAATTGTAACCATTTGTTGAGTGTTTTTTTTTGTGTGTCTAATCCGCATATATATCACCATTGCCCTTAATTTTTTATGACTGTATATCTCTTAAATGTCAACATATACACGTTTGATTTAGTTTTCGATGATTTTTCAAAGCCGAGAACCTCGATCAGAGAGTAAAAAAGGTGTAAAGTTCACAATGGTGTAAAATTAAAATGGGATATACCGGGCTAGAATTCGAGTTACAGTAACAAGGGCCAAACCAACCACCCAAGAATGGAATCGTTGAGCAAAAACACTTGACAACCTCCTAGAAGCAGCTTTTCTTGCCACCAGACCTTTCTCCATCAATTAGGAATCTGATGCCGTCACTAAACACATTCCTTAAATTGTAGCCATTTGTTGAGTGTTTTTTTTGGTGTCTAATTCGCATATATATCACCATTGCCCTTGATTTTCTTGACTGTATATCTCTTAAATGTCAATATATACACGTATGATTTAGTTTACGAAGATTTTTCAATGCCGAGAACCTCGACCAGAGAGTAAAAAATGTGTAAGGTTCATAATGGTGTAAAATTAAAATTGGATGTACCGGGCTAGGATTCGAGTTACAGGAACAAGGGCCAAACCAACCACCCACGAATGGAATCGTCGAGTGAAAACACTTGACATCCTCCTAGAAGCAACTTTTCTTGCCACCAGAACTTTCTCCATCAATTAGGAATCTGATGCCGTCACTAAACACATTCTTTAAATTGTAGCCATTTGTTGAGTGTTTTTTTTGGTGTCTAATCCGCATATATATCACCATTGCCCATGATTTTCTTGACTGTATATATCTTAAATCTCAACATATACACGTGTGATTTAATTTACGAAAATTTTTTAATCCCGAGAATCTCGATCAGAGAGTACAAAATTCGTAAGGTTCACAATGGTGTAAAATTAAAATGGGGTATACCGGTCTAGGATTCGAGTTACAGGAACAAGGGCTAAACCAACCGCCCAAGAATGGAATCGTCGAGCGAAAATACTTGACAACCTTCAAGAAGCAGATTTTCTTGCCACTAGACCTTTCTCCATCAATTAGGAATCTGATGCCGTCTCTAAACACATTCCTTAAATTGTAGCCATTTGTTGGGTGTTTTTTTTTTGGTGTCTAATCGGCATATATATCACCATTACCCTTGATTTTCTTGACTGTATATCTTTTAAATGTCAACATATACAGGTGTGACTTAATTTACGAAGATATTTCAATGTCGAGAACCTTGATCAGAGAGTAAAAAAGGTATAAGGTTCACAATTGTGTAAAATTATAATGGGATATACCGGGCTAGGATTCGAGTTACAGGAACAAGGGCCAAACCAACCACCCAAGAATAGAATCGTCGAGCGAAAACACTTGACAACCTCCTAGAAGCAGCTTTTCTTGCCACCAGACCTTTCTCCATCTATTAGGAATCTGATGCCGTCACTAAACACATTCCTTAAATTGTAGCCATTTGTTGAGTGTTTTTTTGGTGTCTAATCCGCATATATATCACCATTACCCTTGATTTTCTTGATTGTATACCTCTTAAATGTCAACATATACATGTGTGATTTAGTTTACGAAGAGTTTTCAATGCCGAGAACCTCGATCAGAGAGTAAAAAAGGCGTAAGGTTCACAATGGTGCAAAATTAAAATGGGATTTAGCTGGCTAGGATTCGACTTACAGGAACAAGGGCCAAACCAACCACCCAAGAATGGAATCGTCGAGCGAAAACACCTGACAACCTCCTAAAAGCAGCTTTTCTTGCCACCAGACCTTTCTCTATCAATTAGGAATCTGATGTCGTCACTAAACACATTCCTTAAACTGTAGCCATTTGTTGAGTGTTTTTTTTTGTGTCTAATCCGCATATATATCACCATTGCCCTTGATTTCCTTGACTGTATATCTCTTAAATGTCAACATATACACTTGTGATTTAGTTTACGAAGATTTTTCAATGCCGAGAACCTCGATTAGAGAGTAAAAAAGGCGTAAGGTTCACAATGGTGTAAAATTAAAACGGGATATATCGAGCTAGGATTAAGGGTGATGTGCCAAAGTGGTCTAATTACATTAGCTAAATTAAACCCTAAACTAGACTCTCTAAGTTTTAAATTTATAAACTAAGACTCTCTAAAACCTAGACCACACAACCGGCAAGTGTACCGGTCAATGCAGTATAGCCTAAGTAAGTACGAGTATCAAACCCACGAGACTCAATTAATTACGCTAATTAGACTCTATCTAGACTTAGACTGACACGGACTCTAATTGTTTTTATATTTGAGGGGGGTTTTCTAAAAATCCTAATAATGCAAATAAAGATTAAAATAAATTAATAAAAATGACTAAGCACAAACTTGGACGAAGACTTGAACCAGTGGCGATGAAGACTACCTAGGCTAGACGCAAGCTTAACTCGGAATGGATTTCTATTCGCGGGTAATGTGGTATGGAACCGGGATCTTTGGATACTAAACCTATTAAGACACCACTAAGCCCCTCGACCCTTCCCAAGGCGATTCTTGTGGCACTACCTAGGCTGTTGCGATTACCGGTTGTTGGATTTCCTTACAGTCCTCTAACTTCTTGAAAGTGCCCTAATATGACAATCTACCTCACAACGCGAAAGTCTAGGGCAACTATGGGTTTCAACTTGGTTTAATAGACAAGAGAATGGGTAGGGAACTAGACCAATTTCTCACAAAACCTAAATCTAGCTATAATCCAAACCAAGACATATTAACAACCTCGAGCCTCACAGCGACAAGATTAGTAGAACACTTGATTTTATAATATTACCGAATATTACTTCTAAGGTTACTTACTCGATTTTCACCCTAAAGGATTAATGACTTATTACGTGATATAGACACTCACCTAAATCAAGAACCCTAGCATAACCTATTATGTGATATAGACCGTCACCAAGGATCATACGAAGCAATAAACAGCGATCAAACAATATCAAGCATGCATATACACCAAGCTAAAATTCCATAGTCGTTTACAATACAAGAAAACCCATAAACCACATTAAAACCGAATAAAAATCCAATCTTTATTAAACCATTGTCAAAAGACTAGGTAGTTAAAGAGGTCTAGCCAAGAAACATAATCTTAAAAACAATCAAACAAGGTTCAAATAATGAAATCATCGAAGTAAACCTAAGAACGAAGAAAAGAAACAATTCGGAAAGGTAAAACCCGTAAAGTCTTCAACTCATGCGCTCCTAGCTCGGCTCCAATGATTCTTTACCTTTAATTCTTGCCAAGATCCCTCTCAATTCGTCTGCTTATGATCGTCGCACGTCTGATATTCCCCCTCTCATCTTGTATGCGTGCGTCTGATGCCTCTCATCTTGTATGCGTGCGTCTGATGTCCCCCTTTGATCTTGTATGCGTGCGTCTGATGTCCCCCTTCAATAATGTCCACCGCCTCCAACTTTTATATTATGTATATGTAATATTCAATTCTTGTTTCAAAGGCCCATGTTCCATCACATTCAAAAATTCCTATTGGGCTGTTACTCTTTGATATTTGACGGCCCCCATATACACATCCAACTATATCCAATATGGAGTAACTTCAATAAATATATTCCCTCACAAAAATTTGGCTGCCGTCTTCAACTGATGTTATCCAATGGGATTCAATTCCTTTTTTCTTTGCATACAAGTTATTTAAATATAGGAATAGGAATATTAGTGTTTTTACTATAATATAAAACATTATTCCGTTAGTTGATTCACATGCAACATGCTGGCCATATCCCTTTCACTTTCAAGTTGAATTATTATCCACCTCTAGTTGGTTTATGATCCATTAATACATTCTGCTCCATTAGGGATTTTAATAGCAATATATCAACACTTGAGTGAAAGACCCAAATCCCACTGATCACGTCATCACGATTCTGGTGGGCTGGACCCAATCACATAAAATAGCTGCAATTTTACTTCGGCCCCTGGCACCTCACTCTGCCCAACTGGCTGGTTATTTCCATATTACTTGTTTTTGCTCCATTTGCACCAGAACCTAGCAAAACACAAAATAATATAATATAATACTAAAAACTAAAAATAATAAATAATAAATAAAAACTATACAAAAATTATACAATCTACACGGGACAAATATATGTATTTTACCCTACATCAAATATCCCCACACTTAACATTTTTTCGTCCACGAAAAAGAATTATGCATAACGGAATCATAGTCGGAATAGTCGTTCGGGACAAAAGCTTAAATTTCTTATTAAAAACTGAAACTTGTGTTAGCCGCAATTACAAGTATACTTGTCCTCTTAAACCCAAACCCGGTACCAAACCCTTATCATGCAATTTAAGTTCAAGTGCGGTCAATCTACCTAGGGTCTCACGCTAAGAATTGCAAGTCCATCTAATCCCCCCTCAAGCTTATAGGACAAAAGGAACAACCATTGGGCTATTTCCTAACCGCCTTATACCAATATCCAGAGATTTTAAAATCAAATCTACTCTTTCCAATTTTTTTTCTTTTTATTTTTTTTTCATCACTTTTTCATTTTTTTTTTCTTTTTTTTTTCGAGCGTAGACGTTGCTTTCCCTAACCCAGAGGCATTCCGGCTGTAGAGTCGCTATCCCCAACTCGGATTACTTAGGCTTCGGTACTTTTTATTTTCTTTGCAAGGTCGATTTCACACACCCTAGCGGTAATCCGGCTGTAGAGTCGCTATCCCCAACCCAGACTACATAGAAATGGCTACTTTCATTCAGTTTCTAACTCTTTTTTTTCATTTTTTCCTTTTTCAACGAGATATGACAAGAAACTCTAACGATCTTAACTTATAACGGCATCCCTTATACTATTACTGGCGGTTTCAATTTCCGCACTTTCCCTAGATGAGAACCCACTAGTAGACCGACAATTAAGTATATTTAAGTTCAAAGGAACCTAGAACCGAATCGAGCCTACTCGCACATCCCAAACTAGACACAAGCTCAATTATATTATCTCATATTATTATTATTTGAACCCGAACAAAAACCCGACTTTTCTATCATTTTCCGTTTATTATTTTGCAAACTTCTTATTTCTAAAGACATTTTCTAATTTTTATTCTTTTTTATTTTCTTTTTTTTTTTGAATTTTTTTAATTTTTTTGTATTTTTCGACTTTTTATGACTCTACTAACTATACTAACGACACTAAACGATAGTTTACCATCCCCACACTTAAACTCTACATTGCCCTCAATGTAGGATGAAAACCGACTCAAAAAAACTAAAAAATAAATAAAATAAAAAAAACAAAGGGAATAAATGGAAAGGACTTAGCTGGTTATATATTGCGCATGCTCCAAAACTCTTGTCCAATCCAGCTCGATCGTATACCAACCACCAAAGAATGGAATCGTCGAGCGAAAACACCGGACAACCTCCTAGAAGCAGCTTTTCTTGCCACCAGACCTTACTCCATCAATTAGGAATCTGATGCGTCACTAAACACATTCTTTAAATGCGCATATTCATCACCATTACCCTTGATTTTCTTGACTGTATATCTCTTAAATGTCAACATATACACGTGTGATTTAGTTTACGAAGATTTTTCAATGTCGAGAACCTCGATCAGAGAGTAAAAAAGGCGTAAGGTTCACAATGGTGTAAAATTAAAATGTGATATACCGGGCAAGGATCCGAGTTACAGGAACAACGACCAAACCAACACCCAAGAATGGAATCGTCAAGCGAAAACTCTCGACAACCTCCTAGAAGCTGCTTTTCTTGCCACCAGACCTTTCTCCATCAATTAGGAATCTGATGTCGTCACTAAACACATTCCTCAAATTGTAGCCATTTGTTGAGTGTTTTTTTTTTTGTGTCTAATCCGCATATATATATCACCATTGCCCTTGATTTTCTTGACTGTATATCTCTTAAATGCCAACATATACACGTGTGATTTAGTTTACGAAGATTTTTCAATGCCGAGAACCTCGATCAGAGAGTAAAAAAGTCGTAAGGTTCACAATCGTGTCAAATTAAAATGGGATATACCGGGCTAAGATTTAAGTTACAGGAACAAGGGCCAAACCAACCACCCAAGAATGGAATCGTCGAGCGAAAACACTTGACAACCTCCTAGAAGCAGCTTTTCTGGCCACCAGACCTTTCTCCATCAATTAGGAATCTGATGCCGTCACTAAACACATCCCTTAAATTGCAGCCATTTGTTGTGTGTTTTTTTTGTGTCTATATATCACCATTGCCCTTAATTTTCTTGACTGTATATCTCTTAAATGTCAACATATACACGTGTGATTTAGTTTACGCAGATTTTCCAATGCCGAGAACCTCGATCAGAGAGTTAAAAAGGTGTAAGGTTCAACATTTGATATACCGGGCTAGTATTCAAGTTACAGGAACAAGGGCCAAACTAACCAGCTAAGAATGGATTCGTCGAGCGAAAACACTTGACAACCTCCTAGCGGCAGCTTTTCTTGCCACCAGACCTTTCTCCATCAATTAGGAATCTGACGCCGTCACTAAACACATTCCTTAAATTGTAGCCATTTGTTGAGTTTTTTTTGTGTATAATCCGCATATATATCACCATTGCCCTTGATTTTCTTGACTATATATCTCTTAAATGTCAACATATACACGTGTGATTTAGTTTAGGAATATTTTTCAATGCCAAGAACCTCGATCAGAGAGTAAAAATGACGTAAGGTTCACAATGGTGTAAAATTAAAATGGGATACACCGGGCTAGGATACAAGTTACTAGAACAAAGGCCAAACCAACCACCCAAGAATGGAATCGTCGAGAGAAAACACATGACAACCTCCTAGAAGCAGCTTTTCTTGCCACCAGACATTTCTCCATCAATTAGGAATCTGATACCGTCACTAAACACATTCCTTAAATTGTAACCATTTGTTGAGTGTTTTTTTTGTGTCTAATCCGCATATTGTTTTGGTCAAAAATTACCGAAGCAATTTAGTGATCAAATTAGTTAAGTGAGGTAGTGTGCTAAAAAGTGTGTTGGAAATATGCTGATTATGTTATTTGTAAAAACAGGTTTCAGGATACGGCTCAGGATATTGAACTGTATCTGCGATCAAACTATGAGAGAAAAGTAAAGAAAATGACACGAGATGTACGAGGAAAGCCCTTGATCATTCTAGATCGCCGGCATAAAACCTCGGGAGCTGACAATCACAGCTGCCTAGTTCTTCTTATTGCTTCAAATGTCAGGATACAGTGCAGGATATTGACCAGATCGCTAAGTGTTACAATGCTTTGTGTGAAAGTAAAAATTGCGAGAGAACAAGTGTGAGAGTGTAGTGAGTGTAGCTGTGATGTCCTATTCGATCTGATATACCCACCTATTTATAGTAACGAAATACAAACAAAAATCCCTACAAATATGGGATGCTCCGAATATTCCATTGTGAATGTTGTAGACCGAGTAATGCGGCTTCAACGTCTTCATTTGAACGACTTGGACCGAGTCTCCCAGAGAAAGGGTCTTCGTGAACGTTGCTCCATCTGGACGCGTACTCCTGCACACAACCCGTTAGTTATCCTGAGGATACCATTCATGATGTTACCAATATCCTGAATGAGCATCCCGGATATGAGCAGACATCATACAATCAAGATATAACTCAAGATATTTCCCAGGATATGGGCTCAGAATTTTGCCCATAACAATTGTCCCCAAAAAATGTTACCGTTTAGTATCCTGGCACTAACGGTTATATTTTTTCCGGAGACCAAGGCAATTTAAGAGATTAGACTCATGATGTGACCGTTTGCAACTGCTCAGCCTATATTTACTCATCACCACCCTATAACTTCTCATCCTTATCCCATTTATTCTTGACCGAAGTGAAAAAAGGTGTTATGGGTCATTTTCTGAGCGTACATATCTTGATCAATATCATGCTTTTATTGTTTATTTGTGACCAGGATGCTGGACGAGGATATTGCTAACATCTTGGGCGATATCCTGAGGTTGATCGAATTAATCACGTGCAGGTTAAAGACTGGGACTTGCCAACGGTCAAATGGACTTCATCTCCTCAAGACTCGGGCGTATTTGTTATGGGAGAGACGTTGAACCCGAAAGACTTGGTCTACAACGTTTGACTGAGGAATATTCGCCAGATCCCGGTTATTTAGGATAGTTTGTTACTTTTGTTTACTATAAATAGATGGGGGCGGATCAGATTAAGGCACGACACAACTTTCACACACTCTCGAACACTTTTGCTCTCTAGCTTTCAGCAAACACTACACACAAACACTTGTATTCAAATCACATTGTAACACCTAGTTGATTCGCTCCACATCCTGCACTGTATCCTGATATTTGAAGCAATAGAAGAACAAGGCAGCTGCGATTGTCAGCTCCTGAGGTTTTGTGCCGGTGATCTAGATTGATCAAGGGCTTTCCTCATACATCACGTGTCAACCTTTACTTTTCTGCTCATTGTTTGATCACAGATACAGCTCTATATCTTGAGCCGTATCCTGAAACTGTTTTTATAATTAACTTGGTTAACATATTTTTCACACATAATTTTAGCACACTACCTCACTTAACTAATTTGATCTCTAAATTGCTTCGGTAATTTTTGACCAAAACAATTTGGCGCCCACCGTGGGGCAAGTGGTGCTCTCTTTACTAAATTTTTTTGTGAAATCATTAATCGGTTTTCTGTTTTCGAAACTTTTTGCCACATTGTTTACAATGGCCTCAAGATCAAACATGAGCTCCTCCACTATGTCTGCTGCAACCTCAGCTACTACCGGTTCGGTGCTTCCACCACCTCCTCCAAGGATGCCATTTTCTTCACAACCTCAAGATGTTATCCCTACTCGGAGTGTTCAGGGATCTGCTCCCGTTTTAGCCTCTAATGATGAAATTCTAACTTTATTTGGAAGTGTGCAGGAACAAATGAGGCAGCAATAGGAAACTAACCAAATGCTGTTAAGATAAATACAACTCTTAAAAGCTAGCTCGAGTAGACCTGCTAAAGAAACTGTCACTCCTATACAGCCCAGGGCTTTGAACTTCAGTTCCGCAGTTTACACTGAGGATAACAGGGGGAATAACGTCCCAAGCCATTCTCAGAATCATACCCCTGAGATACCCTCCTCGGTCAGGATGTCAACTGTGAGGAGTTCAGGATATGCTTCAGGATATGGCCAAAATCCTCAGACTGGTAATGTGTCAAATAATAATATTCTTGCTACTAACAATAATGGATCTTTGCAGGATGCAGGTATGACATCAACATTTACTAGGGAGCTTCAGAAATTGAAGGACATGATATCAAGTGTACCTGGAGTAGTCCAGCCAATTCCAGAAGTATCCCAAGATAGCCACAGGATATCTCGCTTTGCATATATGTTTTGGTCAAAAATTACCTAAGCAATTAAGTGATCAAATTAGTTAAGTGAGGTAGTGTGCTAAAATTATGTGTGAAAAATGTATTGGCCAAATTAGATATGAAAACGGTTTCAGGATACAGCCCGGGATATAGAGCTATATCAATGATCAAACAATGAGCAAAAAAGTAAAGGTTCACACGTGATGTACGAGGAAAGCCCTTGATCAATCTAGATCGCCGGGATAAAACCTCGGGAGCTGACAATCGCAGCTGCCTTGTTCTTCTATTGCTTCAAATATCAGAATACAGTGCAGGATGTGGTGCGGATCGACTATGTGTTACAATGTAATTCGAATACAAGTGTTGTGTGTTTGCAATGAGCTAGAGAGTGAAAGTGTTTGAGAGTGTAAGTGTAAAATTGTGTGCCTTAAACTGATCCGCCCCCATCTATTTATAGAAAAGATAATGTAACAAACTATCCTAAACTTCCGGGATCCAGTGAATATTCCCACTCGAACGTTGAGGACCAAGTCTTTCGGGTTCAACGGCTTCCTCATAACAAATACGCTCGAGTCTTGAGGAGAAGAAGTCCTGATGACCGTTAGTAACTTACAGCCATTAACCTGCACGTTTTTAATTCACTCAACCTTAGGATATCGCCCAGGATGTTAGCAATATCCCCGTCCAGTATCCTGGTCACAAATAAACAATTAAAAGCGGGATATTAGTCAGGATATGTATACTCAGAAAATGACCCATAACAATTGTCCCCAAATATATCGGTTGGTATACCAATCCAACGGATATATTTCAAAAGTCTTATCCCATAACTCAAGGCATTTAAAACGAAGCGACGGTCGAGATCACATTCTAACTTCCAACGCGCATTTTGCTCAATGGAGATCCATAATGCCCCTATATTTTCTCTCTTCTTGTTTGAAAAGCAGATATCTTCAACAGAGATTTCAGGTAATTCTCCATTTCTCATTTACTTTCTATCAATTTTCCTTGCCTTGTTCGTAATGGATGCCGAGACCTTCACCCAGCAGAATCTCCTCAAAAATCCCGAAAAGGAGGTCTGTGCCTTTGACAACGCAGACATTGCGGCTTTGAGAGCTTCCGGCGCTTTCCCTGTCAACACGGTCTTTAGACCGTTCGATCGGTCAATTCGATCGGATGTTTCTTCCGCTGAGTGGGTTTGCTTTACATCATATCCTTTTTCGCTAGGTCTTCGATACCCTTTTCCTGAATTCATGATGCAATTCTTTCGAACCACCGGCATCTCTTTTGCTCAAACCATGCCCATGGTTTGGAGAGTATTAATTGTACTTAACCAAATCAAAAACCTTCATTGCCCCGACCTCTGAATCGAGGATTTGCCTATTGCTTATCGCCTCCGATCTCACGGCTCTAGCCGGTTCTTGCTTTTCTCGACCTCTAGCAAACCCCTTATTCTTAAAGCCACCAAAAACGAAGACAGATGGCAACGCAAGTTTTTCTTTGTCAAACGAGACTCCATTGCTGAGGGTGCCAATCTTCCGGTGGAGTGGTTAACCACCGGTAGGGTTATAAATATTTTCATGGACCCTTTGGTTTTTATCTTCTACTAATATCCTTCTTTTTGATCCCTATGCAGTGAATTTCAAGGAAGTAGCTCCCCCTTTCGCTGAATCAGAAGAAAGAATCAACACTGTTTATCGATTACCTGCAATAGACAGGACTTTCACCACACACGTCCCGAGTTCCAGTCAATACTCGTCATCTGAAATGTCTGGTAAGGATTACTTTAAAATAATTAGCTAACACAGTATAATAATAAAATGAAGAGTAAGAATGATGTAAAACTTTTCCCTTTATGCAGCACCGGCCAAGATCCCTGAAGTCTTTGACCTCGACGAGTTGGACAGTTATTCTGATCAGGTTCAAGTCAAGAAGGAACCTAGTCCCAAGGCCACAGCCTCATCCAAACCCAGCAGCTCCAAAGCCATCATTATTCCCAAACCTTCACCGGCTACCAAGCCCCGGAGTTCAAGTTCCCGCAAAAGGAAGGAGCCTGATTCCCCTGTCATTTCTGACACCTTTCCTTATGAGAAGCACGGGTTCATTGAAGCTAGCAGGTTTATGACTTCCTTTCTTAACTAGGTTAGTATTCTCATATTATATCCTGCGGCTTACATCATTTATAAAGATTTATTAATACCTGTCCTCTTACCTTCGCAGGGTATTGAGCGTCTGGTTCACCTATATCAAGAATCCTGCAGGCTTAACAAGACGCTTCAATCCAAGCTAAAGGAAGCAGAAATCACAATCTCTGATCAAGGCATGATTGTAGCCGCCAAATCCCGTCATTACGAGGAGAAATTCAAAGCTATGACTCAAGAACACCAGACTGCTCTCAACAAAGCTACTCTTCAAGCCCAGGCCGATCTTGAAGCTGTTCATATGCAACATGAACAGGATATGGTCAGCTACCGGGAAAGCCTTAAGAGTTCCGTCATCATTTCCCTTCTCCAAGCCAGGTTGAAGATGGCCCATGAAGCCAAAGCATTAGGTTTTGAATGCCCTTCTTGGGACGTCGGTGCCTGGGAGACCAAGCTAAAGGACCTCGGCGACACTTCTTCTAAACCAGCTGTCGCTGAATCTTCCAAAGCAGTTGAAAAAGCAACCCATACTGAGAAGGATTCTGAGGAGGATCCCAAGACGGATGCTGCTGAAATCATTATGGACGAAGAAGATACTGCCCCCTAAAGTTTATTTCCTTTAAATTGTTTGAACTATTTTATGTTTTTATGAACAATTTTCGTTTCTGTATCGAAACAATTTGAGAGCCGAAGGTGGATGGGTCCTGGGTTTCAGGATGAAACCTTCGGTTATCAACTAGTATTGATTGTTTCAAGAATAATTTCATCTTTCATTTTTCTTGCTATTATCTTCCGTGTCTCTTAGTATAGATCTTAGCTTTGCAAAAATTTTGTATTGTTATCTTATGAAAATATCTTGATCAATATACTCAGCAATATATTATAAAAACTTTTAATTAGATAGAACTTCTAAACATTCTTTCAACTTTGTAGAAAGCTTTTTAAGGAGTGAAAAACAGTCCACTTTTCCAAAACCTGTTTTGATAATACTTAAATGATCAAAGTATCAAACTAGTATTAGTTTCGAATATCTTAATCAAATATCCTGAAGAGTATTCTGAAAATACACTTTGAGAATATATCAGGATATTTAACCTTTTACCAAGCACAGTATTGCCAAAGAGTTAAACTATGTTTTACAAAGGAAAGATCATACCAGGGATAGGGTACAACCCTATTATCAAACCTTAATCCCTTTGCAACTTTTTCAATGAAGATGTCCCCTGTCTGAGACACTTAGTGCATTAGTTCCGAGCCTTATCCTTTTGAGCTTTACATTATTGCTTTAGTGGGAATGTCCCCTGTGTACAATGTCTTCAAATACTTAGAAATCTTCTGGATATCAGTTCCCATCGCATAGGCAACTTTTCATGTCACAGGGGTAAAACCCAAAAATGTTTTGGAAATAAATTCCTCGTATCCTGGGGAAAATCCTAAATTTTCGTGCGCTACGGGCAGGAGTGTATAAACTCCAAGACGTAGAAAGGTGAAAACCTTTAAACCTTTGAGAGTATGAAAATACCCTTTTGTGAGATAGGGTGATCAATCCTCATATACCTTTAGGATTCAGGATATAGCCAACAGTAATGAAATTGTCAGCCACTTTTACATGGACTGGTCCCGCCACCTTGAACTATCCCTGAATAACTTGCGCTCCAGGCGGAGTGTTTAAACCCAATTCGGAAGAAAGGTGAATACCTTTAAACCCGTGAAGGGATCAGGATCCCTTGTACGTGAGAGAGGGGGCCAATCCTCTAATCTTCCGAAGTATCTTGAGTGAGCATCCTGGAGCTATATCCTAGAGCATATACTGCAAAACATCTTTAAACTAAGGTGGGTGTTAGCTTGGCTAACACCCCTCCGATGCTTAAGTTAGTATTGGGTTTCAAAGAATAAATTAAACCAAACATATTTATAAAAGATAGAATTCATACCATCTGGAGTTAGAAATTAAATTCTAAACTCATTTGAAATAAAGCTTGAGGTGTATAGCATTCCAAGATCTCGGTAGCATATCCCCTTTCATATTCTTGAGTCTGTATGCTCCTTTCCCTGCTTCTGATTCAACTTCATATGGTCCTTCTCATTTTGGAGGTAGCTTGCCATCGGCAGGATTAGTGGTATTCTGAAAAGCCTTTCTTAACACCCAATCTCCAACCTTAAATCTTCTGGTCCTAATATTCTTGTTATATGCTCTGGATATTCTTTGTTGATATGCTGCCATCCTTAACCTTGCTGCATCTCTCTTTTCATCTATAGTATCCAAATCCTGACATAAGGCTTCAGGATTCTGTTCAGGATCCCGTAGGGTAGACCTTGCAGTAGGTATTGCCATTTCCGTTGGGATCATTGCCTCTGCTCCAAATACCAAGGAAAATGGGGTTTGGCCTGTCGCATTTTTTTACCGTTGTCCTATCAGCCCACAAAACAAAGGGTAATTGTTCTGCCCATCTTCCTTTTTTGGTTCCAAGCCTCTTCTTTAAGTTATTGACAATTATCTTGTTTGAGGATTCTGCTTGTCCATTCGCTTGAGGATGTACTAGAGTAGATGTTATCATTTTGATCCCCCAACTCTTGCAAAAGTCAGTAGTTCTTTTGCTTATAAATTGAGAACCATTATCACAGATTATCTCGGCTGGTACTCCAAATCTGGTCAGGATATTTCTCTTTATGAAGGATACTACTTCTTGATCTCTAACTTGAGCAAATGCTTCTGCTTCAACCTACTTGGAGAAATAGTCCGTCATTGCCAACACGAAAACCTTTCCTCCTGGAGCTTTTGGAAGCTTTCCCACTATATCCATACTCCACTTCATAAACGGCCAAGGGGAAACAATAGGATACAGCGGTTCAGCAGGCTGATGTAATATGTTACTATGCCTTTGACATGCGTCACATTTTCGAGCATATTCTGTGGCATCTTTTCTCATTATTGGCCAATAATATCCTGTCCTTAATACTTTTGAGAATAATGACCTGCCCCTAGTATG
This sequence comes from Helianthus tuberosus, assembly GCA_030545235.1. Taxonomy (NCBI): domain Eukaryota; kingdom Viridiplantae; phylum Streptophyta; class Magnoliopsida; order Asterales; family Asteraceae; genus Helianthus; species Helianthus tuberosus. Next base: position 39,244,176 of record CM060387.1, on the reverse strand, counting down.
GTTACCACAATCCCCTTCATGTATATCCTGAAGTACTTCTTTGGCTTCAGGATCCTCCAAGCACCTCAAATACGGTCCTGCAAGAGATTTCTTGTATAAAACATTATTTATAATAGTGAATCGTGATACGTTCATCCTAAATGCCTTAGGATTTTCATTTTCGGGGATGTATCCTTCCTTGAGATATTTCATGATTGGAGCCGTCCAAGATTCAGGATCCTCTTCAGGATACTCTGCTCCAGGATCCTGAATACCCGCTACTTCTTTATCCCGAGGATTCGTTGCAGGATACAAGACATGTATTATTGGTATTTGGGTTCCTTCTGGTATTCTGATCGATGATCCCAGATTTGCTAAGGCATCTGCTTCAGCGTTATCCTCTCTTGGTACCTGTTCAAGTGTAAAAACATCAGAATATTCTGCTAATTTTTTGAGAATATCGAGGTATTCGACTAATTTCTCACCCTTAACTGCATAGGATCCATTAAAATGGTTAGTAATTAACAAGGAGTCAACATATACTCGCAAATTCTTGATACTCATAATCTTAGCCAATTCTAATCCTGCAATTAAAGCTTCATATTCTGCCTCATTATTAGTAGCAGGAAATTCACACCTAATGGCCTGGGGTAATATGTTCCCCTGTGGCGATTTTAGTAGTACACCTAAACCTACACCTCTTATATTGGATGCACCATCAGTATATAATGTCCAGGATCCTGAAGATTCTCCTAACTGTTGAACTTCTAGGTCTACCTCATCCTGAATATCACTACTGAAATCAGCCACAAAGTCAGCTAAAGCCTGAGACTTTATGGCATTTCTAGGTTCATATACTAAATCATAAGCACTTAACTTTACTGACCACTTGGCCATCCTTCCTGACATCTCTGGTTTTCTAAGCACATTTTTGACAGGATAATTCGTTTTAACATGGATCCTATGTGTCTCAAAATAATGTCTAAGCTTTGTCGATGTCATGACTAGAGCTAATATCAATTTTTCTAAATGAGAATACCTAGTTTCAGCATCTAACAAACTTTTACTAACATAATATACAGGATATTGCTGACCTTCATGGTCTTTTATAAGAACGGCACTTACAGCATTCCCTGATACAGCGAGGTATAGGGATAGTGGTTCGCCATTTTCAGGCTTCATCAATAGTGGTGCAGTTGAGACATATCGCTTCAAATCCTGCAAGGCTGCTTCATGCTTTGCTCCCCATTCAAATTTCTTATTCTTCTTGAGGATATCATAGAATTCCTTGCATTTTTCTGAGCATCTTGAAATAAATCTATTCAAAGCTGCTACTCGGCCTGTCAACCTTTGTATGTCCTTCATATTTGAGGGTGATTTTATATCCAGGATAGCTTTGATCTGCTCTGGGCTTGCTTCTATCCCCCTTTTTGTCACCATATATCCAAGAAACTTTCCTGCCCCCACTCCGAAATGGCACTTAGTAGGATTCAGCTTCATGTTGTATTGATCCAGGATATCAAATGCTCCCTTGATATCCTGGAGGTGATCCTCAGCTCTTTTAGATTTTACCACCATATCGTCAATATATACCTCCATGGTGTCCCCCAGCTTATCTTTGAACATCATGTTTACCAATCTCTGGTATGTTGCACCTGCATTTTTCAAACCGAAAGGCATAGCAGTATAGCAATATATACCTGTTGGTGTCATGAAAGCAGTATCCTCCTGATCCGAAGGCTCCATTTGAATCTGCTGAAATCCTGAGGATGCGTCCATGAATGTTAACATTTCATGTCCAGCAGTAGCATCTACCATTGCATCGATATGAGGGAGAGGAAATGGATCTTTAGGACAAGCCTTGTTCAAGTCCGTGTAATCTACACAGACTCTCCATTTCCCGTTTTTCTTCTGTACCACAACTACGTTTGCTAGCCATCTTGGAAACTTGACTTCTCTGATCATCCTGGACTTCAACAATCTTTCAACTTCCTCTTGGATAATCGCATTCCGCTCAGGAGCGAATTTTCTTCTTTTTTGCTGAACAGGCTTGATTGATTTGCCAATTCCAAGCTTGTGAGTGATAATGACTTTGGATATGCCTGTCATATCCTCATGCTTCCATGCAAATGTTGACATCCTGCATTTCAAAAAGTTAGTTAACTGTTCTTCAATATCCTGAGGGATATTGGTTCCTACGAGCACCGAGATATCAGGATTATCCTGATCCAGGATAATTTTCTTCACATCCTGCTCCGAATCCTCCACGATATCCTGGGCCCGCATCTTTAATTGCTATGATGTACTAGGCTTAGTTGAGGATTTCATCGAGGATGAGTAGCATTCTTTCGCTTCCTGTTGATCACTTTCCACCTTGACAACCCCCCAAAGGGTAGGGATCTTGATGCATTGGTGATATGTTGATGGCACAGCCTTCATATCGTGAATCCATGGTCTTCCCAGTGTGATGTTATAGCAGGATAAGGAGTCCATCACACAGAAGCATTGTATTGAGTTGACCCCTTCAACATATACTGGTAACTTTATCTCCCCTACGGTATTCCTAGCTTCTCCACTGAAACCAACGAGCACAGTTGACTTCGAAGTGATATCCATCGGAGATACATTCATCCTCTTCAATGTTTCCAGCTGAATTATATTGACAGTACTACCGTTTTCTACCAGTATCCTGCGTACAAAAATGGTTAGCCACATATAATGTTATTACTAAAGCATCATGGTGAGGATCCTGAACAGTATCCCTGTCATCACTATCGAAAGTGATCACTTTATCAGTTGTGAGGGTAGTCATTCTGACTGGTCTGCCTCCCCTCTCGCTCTTAGCTTCCTTCGCATGTCTCTTGGCTGCCGAATACAAAGTCCCACAAATGTCGGATCCTCCTGAAATAAAGTTAATTATCTTGGCATCTGCTGGGGGTGATGCTGCTCTTTCAGGATCCTTCTCGGGATCCTGCCCTTTATTCTTCTTTTTTCCCAGCAAGTCCTTCAGATACCCCTTGCTTAACAGATAACTTATCTCTTTCCTTAAAGCAATGCAATCCTCTGTCATATGTCCGAAGTCTTCGTGGAAGGCACACCATTTGGATTTATCCTTCCAATCAGCTTTCTGCTGGTTCTTTCGAGGCCACCTAGCTTTGTCCCCTAAGCCCTGCATAGCATACATTAATTCAGGTATATTAACAGAAAAGCAGTATTCAGATAAATCAGGATATTCTTCAGGATCCTCGTCTTCAACAACGTTCACTTTCTTGTTATCATTTCTGCCACATGGCCTGGAGCAATATGGCTTATATGAGGTTTCTGATTTCCTGTTAGTTGATTCATAGGTTGAGGTAGAATTCATCCTCTCCTGCATCTTCTTGTCATCTTCCAGACGGATATATCTCAAAGCCCTGTTACGAGCTTCGTCGAGATTCCTGCAGGGATTCATTACAAGATCCTTGTTTTGGTCAAAAAATCTGATGAGGATAATGCAACCAAACTCTCTGTTACGGGGTATGATGCTTGAATTACTTTGTAGCAATAAGGATCACTATGAAAAATAAATAACAAGTGACACAAGGTTTATACGGGGAAAAAGCCCTTGATCAAGAGTTGATCTCCGGCACAAAAAACCCCGGGTGATGGAAACTACCGATCACCAAGCTCAAATAAATCAGTAAATGTTTACAACTTCGGATAGTAACGAGCTAGGTACAAGGATCACTAAGGTGAAATGTGTAAAAGTGAGCGAAAACTGTTAAGTGTTTGCCGAAAGCTTCAAGAGTGCAATTGTACGAGAGTGTGTGTAGCTGAAAATGGCTAAGTGTTCTAATTACTAGCTCATCACCCCTTTAAAAATAGAAGTTAACTATGCTTACAAACTATCCGACTTTTGTGCCATGCTCCCACGTTCTCCACAACGTCCATTTCCTGTCAAACGTGTGCGAAATACCCGTGGAATATTCCATAGTAACGTTGCCAAGACCAAGTCAAGCTTGTTACTCCTGCAAAATAATACGAAACACAAATAAAAAATCGTTAGTATGAGGATCCTTAAGGTGATCCATGATCCTGATCCTGAAGCTCTTCTGAGGATCACTATCTGTCACAGAAGTAAGGATCATTAATTAGGATAACAAGTAAGGATCACTAATTGTTAGAAAATCCTCCCCTAACAATTGCCCCCAAAATATAAGGAGTAATATGTAAAATGAACGAATTATATTTTCTTGATCTTATCCGCAACTGACTAACGGATAACTAGCCGTTGATGTAGAACTATCCGTTGCAACTATGACGTCACAGAAGTGACAACCCTGCACAATCATGATTATAAATAGGAGATATAGATAGGATCGTTTGCATTTAAATTTCAGAGATACTCCCTTTATAACTGCATTCGAAGATAAACAGGTATTCTCTCTTCATCTTCTTCCTTCTTTTGCTCTGTTTTCCGTATCTTTCCATCATTCCGTCAAAAATGTTGCTCCGGAACTCCCCAACTAAGGATCACCCGAAAAACAGCCCACTGAAGAGCCAGGGAATCATCGAAGATTCCATAAAAGAACGCTGCTGTTTCACCGATCCGCAGATTGATAAGATCCGCTACTGTTCCCCGGCGAACACCGTGTTTAAATCTTTTGATCACAATGCCCTGAGTGATCATATTTCCGAAAACGGGGTTGCTTTTCCTGTCACTCCGTTCACCATAGGCTATACATATCCTTTTCCAGCCTTCACCTGTTTTGGTCAAAAATCAGACGAGGATAATGCAACCAAACTCTTTGTTACGGGGAATGATGCTCAAAATGTGTAACAGCAATGAAGATCACTTCAATGTAAATTGCACAAACAACACAAGGATTTATACGGGGAAAAAGCCCTTGATCAAGAGTTGATCTCCGGCACAAAAAACCCCGGGTGATGGAAACTACCGATCACCAAGCTCAAATAAATGAATGAATGTTTACAACTTCGGATAGTAACGAGCTAGGTACAAGGATCACTACGGTAGAATGTGTAAAAAGTGTATGTAATTGCTAAGTGTTTGAATGAGAGCTTGTATGAGAGCTTGTGTGAGTGTGTGTAACTGCAAAAATGACTAAGTGTTTTTCTACTAGCTCGATACTCCCTTTTAAAATAAAAATAACCACCTAAACTAACTATCCGACTTTCGTGCCAAGCCTCCACGTTCTCCACAACGTCTATTTTTGGTCAAGCACGTGCAGAATAGTTTAGGAATATTCTCCAGGAATGTCGCCAAGACTTGGTCAAGCTCATTATACCTGCGAGATAGTACAATACATAAGTAAACAATCGTTAGTACGAGGATCCTTAAAGTGATCCATGATCCTGATCCTGAAGCTCTTCTGAGGATCACCACCTGTCACAGAAGTAAGGATCACTAGTTAGGATAACGAATAAGGATCACTAATTGTTAGAAAATCCTCCCCTAACAATTGCCCCCAAAATATAAGGAGTGAAATTGTAAAATTAGCGAGTTATGTTTTCTTGATCTTATCCGTAACAAACTAACGGATATATAGCCGTTAAAATAGAACTAGCCGTTGCGATGATGATGTCACGGAAGTGACAATCCTGCAGAATCATAATTATAAATAGAGATATAGATAGGATCATTATGCATTCAAATTCGAAAGAGACTCCCTTTAAATTCTTAGTCGACGAACAACCAGGTAATTCTTTCTCCTCTTCCTTCCTTCTTACTCTGTTTCTCTATCTTTATCTCCGTCACTTCGAAAATGTTGCTCCGAAGTTCACCGGCCAAGGATCACAAAAAGGATAGCCCTTTGAAGAGTCAAAAGATCATCAAAGACTCAGTGAACGAGAGGTGTTGCTTTAACGACGCATAAGTAGATAACATCCGTCACCGTTTTCCGGCGAATGTCTTTTTCAAACCCTTCGATCCAACTGTTCTGAGCGACTACGTTTCTGATACATGGGTTGCCTTTCCAGTCACTCCATTTGCTATAGGGTACACCTATCCTTTCCCGGAGTTCACACAATCCTTCTTTTCCCTTACCGGCATATCTTACATTCAAGCCATGCCGATGATTTGGAGGGTTTTATACACCCTAGAGAGGATCATTGAGCAGGAGGGTCTTGATTTAGGAATGTCAGAACTGGCGGAGTTGTATGATCTTACTACCTTCGGTTCCCACCGTTATTTGTTCAAACGAAAACCCATTGCAGATCATCCTCTTCTCAAAGTCACCAAAAACGACAAAGATTGGCAGCGTCGCTTCTTCTTTGTAAGAAGGGATACCATTTCAGATGGAGAACACTTACCAAGAACATGGTCCACCCATGGTAGGCCGGAGGATCCTGGGAAGGATCACCAGATGGTCATGTTTTTGTAATAGGATCACTAACCCCTTCTTTGTCTTGTGTCATGCAGCCATCTCTGTTTCACATCTCATCACAACACCCGCAACCAGGGAAAGACTTGCTGCTTTCTGGGGACTCGACCCTGAAACTAGAACTTTTAAGACAATAACCCAAGACTCACAGGAGGTATCCTCAGGCTCTGTCACAATGTCAAGTAAGTATCCTTGTTTAAAATTTAAATAAATAGTTAAATGTATATTAAGAAAAGATACTTATCTTGTTTTGGTTGTGTAGGTGCTGGAAAATCTGCCAAAGCTGCTTCAAGGTTCAGTGTCACCGATCTCACCACTGTCAAATCCTCCAAAAGAAAGGTCCCTACTAGCCCGACAGCCTCAATCCCCAAGGCACCCCTCCAAGGGAAGGGAATCAAGAAGAGAAAGACTTCCGAGGCTGAGGATTTGCAGGGTCTGCCCTTAATTCGCCACCAGTTCCTCGAGTACTTCAATGATGTAAGGATCACTGTCTCTGCTTGTATATCCTGCTGATCTAAGGATCACTTACTCTTGAACTGCTTTATCCTTTTCTTTTGCAGAAATTTGCTGAGATCGAGGATTACGTTGGCCATGTTGAGGATCAAGATAAGAAGATTGCCGACCTCCAGCAGGTTGCTGTGCTCAAGGATCTTGCACTTGCTGATCTTCAGAAGGAACTCCAGGATACCAAGCAGAAGATGGCTAAGGTGTTGGTTAACTTTGACTATGAAAGGCAGGAGATCACAGATGATGCTAAAGTTTCTGCCGCCATAGCAATGTACAAAACCAAGCTTCAAATGGCCTTGGAAGCTCAGGATCCTGCCTTTGACAAAAGTAGCTGGGAAATTGAAGAATGGAAGGCAAGGCTGGCTGAATTGGGTGATGAAGAGGAGGCTGAGGAGATTCTGGCAATTGAGGCTAGTGGCAGCGGGTTGAAGGATAAAGCTAAGGATGCAGCGGCTGGTGGTGATGATGATGCAGCGAAGGTGTAAGCTGCAAAAATGGGCGATGATGGAAATTTCTAGACGTGGCTGGAGCCCATTTTTTTTGGTTTGGTAGTTTTTTGATTGTTGATGTTTTTGAACAATGGTGGGTCTGTAATAACTCTAAACAATAGTTCTTAGATTTAAGGATCATGTATGATCCTTTGGACAATAGGCAGGATTGCAATTGGTGGAAGGATCCTCTGTTTGGGGGATGAAGCCATTGTGATCCTGCCGCCTTTATATTCCTGCACTACCTTTGAACTCATTATCATGGACACCCTTTACCTACCCCAGCGGACGGGCCACATTTTGCTGGTAGATGCTCGGGTAGGTAATTTTGACAACCTTTAAAGGGTTAGCCTTATGTTAATAAATAAAAACTTAACCTTTTGTCGCTTATCGTGTGTTGTTATCCTTTTTAATATGTTACTTTCCGACTGTTGTAATGTTCATTCTATTTATACTTATCAAGCCTTGAAAAATTAGAAAAGATATCCAAAAAGTTTAGGATATGAACAAGGATCACATATCCCATAACCGATAGGTTTTAAAAAGTGATATGATTTAAGAAATACAAGTTCAGTTGTCAAGTATAAGGGTTATTTAAAAGAATAATGAATAAAATCAAAAGAGTTAAGGATCATACCTGAGGATCCAAGTTAGAATCCTAACCATAATAAGGATAACTATAAGATAAACCTTAGAGTGAAATAAGGATCAAGGATCCCTAGCTGCCTATCTTCAAGGACCTGAAATAGAGCATAACTTGGGACTAAACCAATATAAGAAAAGAATTAGCAACTGGGGACAAGCCCAAGGATAACTGGGGACAAGCCCAAGGATAACTGGGGACAAGCCCAAGGATAACTGGGGACAAGCCTAAGGATCGTGTGTAAACTGGAGTATGGCCCTAACTGGCGACTATCCAAACTTAGTGACATGAAGATGCCAAAACCTTAGCTAACGTGAAAACGTTAGAAACCTTAGCTAACGTGAAAACGTTAGAAACCTTATGAACGGATGTATGGTACGTCTACCATTATACGTAGGATCCTAAGCATAGCCAGAACAATGGAATTATCAGCCCCTAGAACGAGTACTGGTCCCAAAGCCTTGAACTACACCAGGATCATCGTGCGCTACAGCCGGAATCTGGGGACAAGCCCAAATAACTGGGGTTAAACCCAAAAGACGGATTGCTTCTGTGGATAACCAACGTTGTGCTAAAGATACCTGAACTTTCAAAACTTGAACTCATGTGAGAGATGGATAAAGGATACATGATCCTTATCCTTATATGAGAAAATAAAGAAATGAAATAGTTCAAGAATAGGATATTACCTGAGTAAGGTTCACCGATACTTTGAGGATCCTTTAAGGATATCCTTATCGTGAGGATCACCTATGCCATAAGGATCCTGCTTACATGAAATATTTCTTCAAGTGGACAGCATTCCAAGCTCTTGGTAGCAAATCACCTTCCATGGTTAGCAATCTATATGCCCCCTTCCCTGCTTCAGCTTCAATCAAATAAGGGCCTTCCCATTTTGGAGCCAATTTTCCATCAGCAGGATTGGTGGTATTCTGAAATGCTTTCCTTAACACCATATCTCCAACTTGAAACCTCCTGATCCTGACATTTTTGTTGTAAGCACCAGCCATTCTTTGCTAATAACTGGCCATCCTTATTCTAGCCATATCCCTGATTTCTTCAATAGTATCCAGGTCTTGAGCCAAGTTTTCATTATTTTCCTCAGGATCACGAGTACTTGTTCTAGCAGTTGGAACCACCATTTCTGTTGGGATCACCGATTCTGCCCCAAACACCAAAGAGAATGGTGTTTGACCAGTAGCATTCTTAGGGGTTGTCCTGTCAGCCCAGAGCACATAGGGTAGTTCTTCTGCCCATTTCCCTTTCTTGGATCCAAGCTTCTTCTTCAAATTGTTGATGATGATCTTGTTGGATGATTCTGCCTGACCATTAGCTTGTGGGTGGACTGGTGTTGATGTTATCATCTTAATCCCCCAGCTGTCACAAAAGTTAGTGGTTCTGCCCCCAATAAATTGGGAACCATTATCACATATAATCTCAGAAGGAATTCCAAATCTAGTTATAATATTTCTTTTAATGAAGGATATAACTTCCTTTTCTCTAATTTGGGCAAAAGCTTCAGCCTCTATCCACTTGGAGAAGTAATCAGTCATAGCTAGCATGAATACTTTTCCACCAGGTGCCTTAGGGAGCTTGCCAACTATATCCATACCCCATCTCATAAATGGCCAAGAGGAGGATATAGGATGCAATAATTCAGCTGGTTGATGAAGGATATTGTTGTGTCTCTGTCAAGGATCACATCTTCTAGCATACTCCACAGCATCTTTCTTCATGGTTGGCCAGTAGTATCCTGTCCTCAGGATCCTCGAGAATAATGCCCTGCCCCCAGTGTGGTTTCCACAATCTCCTTCATGGAAGTCTTTTAAAACTTCTTGAACTTCAGGATCCTCAATGCATCTCAAGTATGGTCCTGCAAGAGATCGTTTATACAACATATTATTCATAATTGTGAATTGAGATACCTTAGATTTGAAAGCCCTAGGGTTTTCTCCTGTAGGAATCTCTCCATGTTGTAAGTATCTCATAATTGGTGAGATCCATGATCCTGATCCTGAATGGGATTGAGTACCCTCACAAGGGATAATTGCAGAATCATTTCCTATCTCCATAGCCTCGTGATCCTCGATAGCCGGGGTCAGGATATGGATAATAGGAATCTTGATATCCTCCGGGATCTTCAAAGATGATCCTAAGTTAGCCAATGCATCAGCTTCTGTATTTTCTTCCCTTGGTACCTGTGTCAAACTAAAGGAAACAAAAGAGAGTGCCAATTCTTTGATTATCTCTAAATATTTGGTTAGCTTTTCACCTTTAACAGCATAGGATCCATTAAAGTGGTTTGTAATTAACAATGAATCTACATGTACCTCAAGATACCTGATCCTCATATGCTTAGCAATTTGCAAACCAGCAATTAAGGCTTCATATTCAGCCTCATTGTTAGTGGTTTGGAACTCACAAGCTATAGAGTGGGGTATTATGTCCCCCTGTGGCGATTTTAGCAGTATTCCAAGTCTTATGCCTTTGAGATTTGAGGATCCATCAGTATAGAGTATCCAAGGATCCTTGGTCTCCTCTAGCTGTTGGACTTCTAAATCAGCTTCTTTTTGTAAATCACTACTGAAATCAGCCACAAAGTCAGCTAATGCTTGGGATTTGATAGCTGTCCTAGGCTCATATCTTATATCATAGGCACTAAGCTTCACTGCCCACTTAGCCATCCTTCCTGACATCTCTGATTTCCTGAGGACATTCTTAATTGGAAAATTAGTTTTAACAACAATAACATGAGTTTCAAAATAATGTCTCAACTTGGTAGATGCCATAATTAATGCAAGAATAAGCTTTTCAAGGTGTGAATACCTGGATTCGGCATCAAGTAAACTTTTACTTACATAATAGACAGGATGTTGTGTACCTTCATGATCCTTAACAAGGACCGCACTTACTGCTTTTGAGGATACTGCAAGTTACAAGGATAGCACATCGCCTTTTTCTGGTTTCATCAAGGCCGGGGCCGAGGATAGGTAATCTTTGAGAGCTCTTAAGGCATTTTCATGCTTCTCAGTCCACTCAAATTTCTTGTTCTTCCTTAGGATATCATAGAATTCTTTGCACTTCTCTGAGGATTTGGATATAAATCTGTTCAAAGCTGCTATCCTGCCTGTTAGCCTTTGGACATCCTTAGCATTGGCCGGAGATTTGATATTCACTAAGGCTTTGATTTGTTCCGGGCTAGCTTCAATACCTCTCTTGGTCACCATGTATCCTAAGAATTTGCCTGCTTTAACACCAAAGTGACATTTTGAAGGATTAAGTTTCATATTATATTTGTCAAGGATATCGAATGCTTCCTCCAAGTCCCTTAGGTGATCCTCAGCTTTTATGGATTTTACCACCATATCATCTATGTAAACCTCCATAGTTTGTCCAATCTGATCCTTGAACATCATATTCACCAGCCTTTGATATGTTGCACCTGCATTCCTTAATCCAAACGGCATAGCAATATAACAATATATACCGGTTTGAGTCATAAAGGTCGTATCCTCTTGATCAGATGGTTCCATCTGAATTTGTTGAAATCCAGATGAAGCATCCATAAAAGTCAACAGTTCATGACCCGCCGTTGCATCCACCATGGAGTCAATGTGGGGTAATGGGAAAGGATCCTTGGGACATGCCTTATTTAAATCTGTGAAATCGACACATACCCTCCACTTTCCATTTTTCTTTTGAACAACAACCACATTGGCCAACCATCTTGGATACTTGACCTCTCTAATCATACCTGCCCGGAGCAATTTCTCCACCTCTTCCTGGATAATGACATTTCTTTCCGGTGCAAACTTCCTCCTTTTTTGATGGATTGGTTTGAATGACCTGTCGATGCCAAGTTTATGAGTGATAATATCCTTAGATATACCTGTCATATCCTCATGCTTCCATGCAAAGGTAGTTTTTCTCCTTTTGAGGAAGGATACGAGGTCTTCTTTCATTTTGCCAAGGATCCCTGATCCGATATAGATTTTGTATTCAGGATCATGAGGATCCATGAGGATTTCTACCACATCCTGCTCTCTTGCCTCCAAGACATCCCTTGGAGGATACTTTGATTGCTGTTGCTCCCTTGACTTCGAGGCTGGTTTCATCGATGAAGTATAGCAATTCTTAGCCTCCTGCTGATCACTATCAATCTTGACTATTCCCCAAGGACTAGGGAGCTTCACACATTGATGGTAAGTAGATGGGGCTGCCTTCGTATCGTGTATCCAGGGCGTGCCAAGGATAACATTACAACAAGATAAACAGTCAATAACACAAAATTTTTGATAAGAATGTAGGCCTTCGATGTATATTGGGAGCTTAATGTCCCCCAGGGTATTCTTAGTTTCGCCACTAAATCCCACGAGCACGGAGGATCTTGGTATGATATATGATTTAGGGATACCCATCTTCTTTAGAACGTTAAGCTGGATAATGTTCACTGAGCTTCCTCCGTCTATAAGGATCCTGCGGACAAAATGGTTAGAAATGAAAAGAGTAATAACTAAACCATCGTGATGAGGATCCTGGATATCAACACGATCATCCTCATCAAAGGTTATGACTTTTCCTTCAGAGACACTTGATGTTCGAATGGGTCTTTCTCCACTATCCATTTTAGTTTCCTTTGCATGCCTTTTAGCTGCTGAGAAGGATGTGCCACAAATGTCTGATCCTCCAGAAATAAAGTTTATTACTTGTGCATCTGCTGGAGGGGCCGGAGCTTTCTCAGGGATCCTTTCAGGATCTTGAGTCCTTGACTTTTTTCTACCCAACAATTCTTTTGGATGCCCCTTGCTCAACAAGTATCCAATTTCCTTTCTTAGTGCAATGCATTCTTCTGTGAGATGCCCAAAATCTTCATGGTATGCACACCACTTTGATTTGTCTTTGGTTGCAGCTGGTCTATCATTTTTTCTGGGCCATCTAGCTTTATCACCTAAATTCTGCATCGCAAGGATTAGTTCATTGTTATCAACAGAAAAACAATATTCAGAGATTGGAGGATAATCCTCATCATCCTCTTCTTGTTCAACAGCATGCACATTCTGGTTATCAGATCTATTATAGGATCTGAACTTGTTCTTGAATGAGGATCCTTGCTTCTCTTGCTTTGAGGATCCTGCTAACCTCTCCTGGATCCTTTTGTCATCCTCTAGCCGGATGAACCTAAGGGCCCGAGTTCTTACCTCATCTAGATTCCTGCATGGTGTCATTACAAGATCATTATAGAATAACGAATCCCTAAGCAATCCCATTTTAAAGGCTTCAAGAGCCGTAGCTATATCCAGGTTAGGAATGTCTAAGGATTCTTTACTAAATTTAGTGATATAATCCCTTAATGATTCATTATGACCTTGGGTTATCCTATACAGATCACTAGTTAATCGTTCAAATTTTCTACTACAAGAAAACGGATTATTAAATAGGTTAACTAGATTAGCAAATGAGGTAATAGAGTAGGGGGAAGACTTAGCAGCCATTTGAGAGCTGATCCAGTAAGAGTGGATCCGAATCCCTTGCACAGGCATGCTTCCTTTAACCTTTCTGGGATTGGATTGATTTCCATCCTTTCCCTGTATTGATCTATGTGTTCCTCAGGATCCGTTGAACCATCATACAACTTCATGGTCGGTACATGGAACCTCTTGGGTATCTCAGCATCACAGATTGGTGGTGTAAAACGAGATATCTTATGGCTTCCATCTGCAATCTCTGGGATAGGTTTGACCACTCCTGGAACACTTGATATCATATCCTTTAACTTTTTCAATTCTCTGGCCATGGCATGATTGATACCTGGATCCTGCATTAGGCCATGGTTAGTAGTATAAGAATTATTAAAAGTGTTACCTCCCATTGGATTCAAATTAGGAAGAATGGATGTTAATCCATATTGTTGGGGCTCTGGAATGACCGATGGACCAGTAGAAGCAATGGTTTGCATTGGAATGAAATCTCCCTGATGGATGTCCGAACTTCCTGATTGCAAACTCCTTAAGGATCCCAGAATTGGGAAGGATCCTTGAAACTGTGAGTATCCTTGTACCTGGGAGGATACTGGGACATAGGAGGATCCTTGAACTTGGGAGAATCCTGGAACATAGGAGGATCCTTGAACTTGGGAGGATCCTGGAACATAGGAGGATCCTTGAACTTGGGAGGATCCTTGAACCTGGGAGGATCCTTGAACATAGGAGGATCCCTGAACCTGGGAGGATCCTTGAACCTGGGAGGATCCTTGAAACGGCCAGTATCCTTGAATCTGCTGCACTCCCGAGTATCCTCCTGAGCTTGCAAAGGATCCTATATGCTGAGGATTGGAACCTGATGGTTGAAAGTGTAACCCTGAAGCCTGAGTCATTGTTGATGACGCGTAATGCACTCCTTTTGGTCCTCCAACATATTGAACGTCTGGAACCAGCGAAGACTGAGAAGTTATAACCGGAGTATCAAAATTTAAAATCTGGGCATTAGTGGGGAATGATCCTCTGCCGATCTCTTTTGTTTCTTGATGTCTCCAATTTCTCTAAGGATCTTTTCATTGGTCTTGTCCTGCTGCTGGATATGCTCCTTCATCTGCAAAATCAGTGTAAACAAGTCACTAGTAGTAGGAGTATAAGAAGCAGAAGAAGTTGGAGGTTTTGAGAAAATGGGAGTTGGTTTCTTCTCGGCATTTTTCTGAGGTCCAGAAGGTGGTGGAGGCAAAGGTGGAATGCCCTGAGATGAATTGACCACAGACATTGCAGTAGAGGTATTCTTCAATGATGAAGCCATGTATTTGTATGCAATGAACCGGAATGATCACCAACAGAAAAACTTCTTAGGAACGAAGCACCGATTGCCCCACGGTGGGCGCCAAACTGTTTTGGTCAAAAAATCTGATGAGGATAATGCAACCAAACTCTCTGTTACGGGGTATGATGCTTGAATTACTTTGTAGCAATAAGGATCACTATGAAAAATAAATAACAAGTGACACAAGGTTTATACGGGGAAAAAGCCCTTGATCAAGAGTTGATCTCCGGCACAAAAAACCCCGGGTGATGGAAACTACCGATCACCAAGCTCAAATAAATCAGTAAATGTTTACAACTTCGGATAGTAACGAGCTAGGTACAAGGATCACTAAGGTGAAATGTGTAAAAGTGAGCGAAAACTGTTAAGTGTTTGCCGAAAGCTTCAAGAGTGAAATTGTACGAGAGTGTGTGTAGCTGAAAATGGCTAAGTGTTCTAATTACTAGCTCGTCACCCCTTTAAAAATAGAAGTTAACTACGCTAACAAACTATCCGACTTTTGTGCCATGCTCCCACATTCTCCACAACGTCCATTTCCAGTCAAACGTGTGCGAAATACCCGTGGAATATTCCATAGTAACACTGCCAAGACCAAGTCAAGCTTGTTACTCCTGCAAAATAATACGAAACATAAATAAACAATCGTTAGTATGAGGATCCTTAAGGTGATCCATGATCCTGATCCTGAAGCTCTTCTGAGGATCACTATCTGTCACAGAAGTAAGGATCATTAATTAGGATAACAAGTAAGGATCACTAATTGTTAGAAAATCCTCCCCTAACAATCCTGATAAAACTGAGAATCCTTTTGTAATCCCATCTTAAAAGCTTGCACAGCTGTTGCAACATCAAGATGTGGGATATCCAAGGATTCTCGACTGAATTTTTTCACATAATCCCTCAAGGATTCCTGAGGCCCTTGAGTTATCCTGTAAAGGTCACTGGTTAGTTTCTCAAAACTCCGACTACAAGAAAATTGACTGTTAAATAAATTAACCAAATGAGCAAACGAAGTAATTGAGTGAGGAGGAATGTTTAACAGCCATTTTAAGGCTGGTCCTGTCAGAGTAGAACCAAATCCCTTGCATAAGCATGCTTCCTTGAGCTCCGGAGGGATAGGGTTAATCTCCATTCTTTCCCTATACTGGGCAATATGCTCTTCAGGATCCGTAGTCCCATCATACAGCTTCATGTTGGGAGTCTGAAATCTTTTTGGGATTTCAGCATCACAGATGGGATATGCAAAGCGGGATATCCTGTGGCTGTCCTGGGATACTTCCGGAATTGGCTGGACCACTCTAGGTACACTGGATATCATGTCCTTCAATTTCTGGAGCTCCCTGGTAAATGTTGACGTCATACCTGCATCATGCAAAGAGCCATTATTGTTAGTAGCAAGAATATTATTATTTGACACATTACCATTCTGAGGATTTTGGCCATATCCTGAAGCATATCCTGAACTTCTCACAGTCGATATCCTGACCGAAGAGGGTATCTCAGGGGTATGATTCTGAGAATGGCTTGGGACGATATTCCCCCTATTATCCTCAGTGTAAACTGCGGAACTGAAGTTCAAAGCCCTGGGCTGTATAGGAGTGACAGTCTCTTCAGCGGGTCTACTAGCTTTTAAGAGTTGTATTTCTCTTAATAGCGTTTGGTTAGTCTCCTGTTGCTGCCTCATTTGTTCCTGCACATTTCCAAATAAAGTCAAAATTTCATTGTTAGAGGCTAAAACGGAAGCAGATCCCTGGACACTCCGAGTAGGGATAACATCTTGAGATTGTGAAGAAAACGGCATCCTTGGAGGAGGTGGTGGAAGCACCGAACCAGTAGTAGCAGACGTTGTAGCAGACATAGTGGAAGAGCTCATGTTTGATCTTGAGGCCATTGTAAACAATGTGGGAAAAAGTTTTGAAAATAGAAAACCGATTAATGATTTTGCTAAGACTTTTAGTAAAAGTAGCACTACTTGCCCCACGGTGGGCGCCAAATTGTTTTGGTCAAAAATTACCTAAGCAATTAAGTGATCAAATTAGTTAAGTGAGGTAGTATGCTAAAATTATGTGTGAGAAATGTATTGGCCAAATTAGATATGAAAACGGTTACAGGATACAGCCCGGGATATAGAGCTGTATCAATGATCAAACAATGAGCAAAAAAGTAAAGGTTGACACGTGATGTACGAGGAAAGCCCTTGATCAATCTAGATCTCCGGCATAAAACCTCGGGAGGTGACAATCGCAGCTGCCTTGTTCTTCTATTGCTTCAAATATCAGAATACAGTGCAGGATGTGGTGCGGATCGACTATGTGTTACAATGTAATTCGAATACAAGTGTTGTGTGTTTGCAATGAGATAGAGAGTGAAAGTGTTTGAGAGTGTAAGTGTAAAATTGTGTGCCTTAAACTGATCCGCCCCCATCTATTTATAGTAAAGATAATGTAACAAACTATCCTAAACTTCCGGGATCCAGTGAATATTCCCACTCGAACGTTGAGGACCAAGTCTTTCGGGTTCAACGGCTTCCTCATAACAAATACGCCCGAGTCTTGAGGAGAAGAAGTCCTGATGACCGTTAGTAACTTACAGCCATTAACCTGCACGTGTTTAATTCACTCAACCTTAGGATATCGCCCAGGATGTTAGCAATATCCCCGTCCAGTATCCTGGTCACAAATAAACAATTAAAAGCGGGATATTAGTCAGGATATGTATACTCAGAAAATGACCCATAACAATATCCTATCTGTGATGCTGAAATCCCAAAAAGATTTCAAACCCCCCAACATGAAGTTGTATGATGGGACTACGGATCCTGAAGAGCATATTGCCCAGTATAGGGAAAGAATGGAGATTAACCCTATCCCTCCGGAGCTCAAGGAAGCATGCTTGTGCAAGGGTTTTGGATCTACCGTGACAGGATCAGCCTTAAAAGAGTTAACTGCCATTTTCGTCCCTGTGGTTTGGTCACTTTGGCCATTTCAGTCCATTTTTCAAAAATGCGCTATTTTCGTCCCCCACGTTCTGGAAAGGTGCCATTTCAGTCCAAAAATCATAACGCATTTAAGTCAGTTAGTAAATAAGGACTGATTGTGTAAATTTGTAACATAAAGGACCATTTAAGTAAATATTAAACACCACCACCACTAGCCCTGCCACCACCACCGCCACCACAGCCCTGCCAGCACCACCACTCCGCTGCCACCACCACCACCACCGCCACCACAGCCCTGCCACCACCACCACTCCGCTGCCACCACCACCACCGTCACCGCCACCGCCACCGCCACCACAGCCCTGCCACCACCGCCACCACAGCCTTGCCACCACCACCCCTCCGCTGCCACCACCACTCTCACAGATCGTAAACAACTCCCCACGCTTTGTAATTGTTCAATAAGCATGCCCGACACCACGTGAAATCGGAGTTTTTATAAAAAATTCAAAGTGGAATTAATCCACAGAAGTTTGTCGATTAAGTGTCAAATTGTTGTGTTATTTAGAGTCCCTGAACCCATACGAAACTCTCACACCCTTCAAAATCCTTTACCCCTTCGAAAATACCCTCTGTTCATTGTCTGCAAGTCTCGCCGGAATACCCGTCGCCGGAGACTGTCGCCACGCCATTGCACGCGATACCGGATCGGTTTAATCACCCAATCGGTATGTTTATACTTGTACAATGTTTCTGCAAGTTTAATTTGAATATTATCCGGTAATGATCGAGAATTAGGCCGTTTGACTTCTGTTGACCGTTTTGGGGAAGACGATGAACAGTAGCATGGTCACCACCGCCGCCGCCGGAACCACCACCATCAACGTCATCATCGTCATCATCTGGGGAAGGCAGCCCCACCGTCTCCGGTTCTCTCTCCCGCCTCGTTATCTCTCTCTCTCTCCGACTTTCTCTCTCTCTCGTCTGATATGATGATGAACCGGCTGTGGTGGCGGTGGTGGCAGGGCTGTGGTGGTGGTGGCAGGGCTGTGGTGGCGGTGGTGGTGGTGGTGGCAGCGGAGTGGTGGTGGTGGCAGGGCTGTGGTGGCGGTGGCAGCGGAGTGGTGGTGGTGGCAGGGCTAGTGGTGGTGTGTTTAATATTTACTTAAATGGTCCTTTATGTTACAAATTTACACAATCAGTCCTTATTTACTAACTGACTTAACTGGGTTATGATTTTTGGACTGAAATGGCACATTTCCAGAACGTGGGGGACGAAAATGGCGCATTTTTGAAAAATGGACTGAAATGGCCAAAGTGACCAAACCACAGGGACGAAAATGGCAGTTAACTCGCCTTAAAATGGCTGTTAAACGTCTCTCCTCACTCAATTACTTCGTTTGCACATTTAGTTAACTTATTTAACAGTCAATTTTCTTGCAGCCGGAGTTTTGAGAAACTAACCAGTGATCTTTATAGGATAACTCAAGGGCCTCGGGAATCCTTGAGGGATTATGTGAACAAATTCAGTCGAGAGTCCTTGGATATCCCACATCTTGATGTCGAAACAGTTGTGCAAGCTTTTAAGATGGGGTTACAAAAGGATTCTCAGTTTTATCAGGATCTTGTAATGAATCCCTGCAGGAATCTCGACGAAGCTCGTAACAGGGCTTTGAGATATATCCGTTTGGAAGATGGCCAAAGGTGGGGGGATCCTGAGTTTCAGGTCAAAGCCCTTGGTCATCGATGTTAGTATGTTTTGCTTTTTGAACAATATAACAGTTGGACGCAAATGGGTCTCAGTTTGGGACAAAACCTTCATCTGTTATGTAAATATGGTAAGGAACTAATTGTGCTCTTGGTGGATGGTCCTTGGTTTGAGGTGAAACCAAGAGCATAACTTTTGGTACGTTAATAACATAACCCTTTTCTAGCTTTATTTCTGTTGTTATATTTTCACTATATGAATTTTACTTGTAAAAATAATTTCGTTTGAACACTCTTGGGCACACATTGTAAATGTATCTTGAAAGATATCCTGATCAGGATACTGACACAGAATCTGTAAGTTATCCAAATAAAAAGGAGAGATCATACAAGGAATTCCCTAAGGAATCACTTCCAATTTTCCACCATAGGAATGTCCCTAGTGCACACTTATAAACTCGGATCCATCCTTTAAATTGTATGATATATGTCCCCTGTGTTTAACATAGGAATGGAGATATAGTCATACTTTAGCTTTACTGAATAGATCCTGAATATCCAGGGGTAAACCCTTGACATCCTGGGCATTAACCCATAATATACTGGGGATAAACCCTCATATCCTGGGGATAAACCCTCATACCCTGGGGATAAACCCTGATTTTCATGCGCTACAGGCGAGAGTGTATAAACTCCAAGTCTTAGAAAGGTAAAACCTTTAAACCTTAGAGGGTATGAAAATACCCTTTCGTGAGAGAGGGTGATCAATCCTCACATACCTTTAGAATCCAGGATGTAGCCAATAGTAACGAAATTATCAACCACTTTTACATGAACTGGTCCCGTTACCTTGAACTATCCCCAGATGAATACCTTTAAACCTTTGAAGGGATCAGGATCCCTTAAACGTGAGAGAGGGGGCCAATCCTCTAATCTTTCAAAATATCCTGATTGTATATCCTGGAGCTATATCCTGATACATATTCTGCAAAACAACCTTAAACTAAGGTGGGTGTTAGCTTGGCTAACACACCTCCGATGCCTAAGTCAATATTGGGTGCAAGATAATAAACGAATTCAAATATATTCAAGAGATATAGAACACATACCATTCTGGGATAGAAATTATATTCTATTCTTACTTGAAATAGAGCTTTAAGTGTATAGCATTCCAGGATCTTGGTAGCATTTCCCCTTCCATGCTCCTGAGTCGGTATGCTCCTTTTCTTGATTCTGATTCAACCTCATATGGTCCTTCCCATTTCGGAGCCAGATTTCCACGACAGGATTAGTGGTATTTTGAAAAGCCTTTCTTAACACCCAATCTCCAACTTTGAACCTTCTAGTCCTTATATTCTTGTTGTATGCTCCGGATATCTTTTGTTGATATGCTGCCATCCTTAGTCTTGTTGCATCTCTTGTCTCGTCTATGGTGTCCAAATCCTGGCACAAAGCCTCAGGATTCTGCTTAGGATCCTGCAGGATAGATCTCGCAGTAGGTATCACCATCTCCGTTGGGATCACTGCTTCTGCTCCGAATACCAAGGAGAATGGTGTCTGGCCAGTTGCATTCTTTACCGTTGTTCTATCGGCCCATAAAACAAACGGTAGTTCTTCTGCCCATCTTCCTTTCTTGGCTCCTAATCTCTTCTTCAAGTTGTTAACAATTATCTTGTTTGAGGATTCAGCTTGTCCATTTGCTTAAGGATGTACCTGGGTGGATGTGATCATCTTGATTCCCCAACTCTTGCAAAAGTCAGTAGTTCTCTTGCTTATAAACTGAGAACCATTGTCACAGATTATTTCGGCTGGTACTCCAAACCTAGTCAGGATATTCCTCTTTATGAAGGATACTACTTCTTGGTCTCTGACTTGAACAAATGCTTCAGCCTCCACCCACTTAGAGAAATAATCAGTCATTTCCAACATAAAAACTTTTCCTCCTGGAGCTTTTGGTAATTTCCCTACTATGTCCATCCCCCATTTCATGAACGGCCAAGGGGATATTATAGGATATAGTGGTTCAGTTGGTTGGTGTAGTATGTTACTGTGCCTTTGACATGCATCACATCTTCGAGCATATTCTGTAGCATCTTTCTTCATCGTTGGCCAATAGTATCCTGTTCTCAACACCATTGAGAATAATGACCTGCCCCCAGTATGGTTACCACAATCCCCATCATGTATATCCTGAAGTACTTCTTTAGTTTCGGGATCCTCCAAGCACCTTAGATATGGTCCTGCAAGCGATTTCTTATACAAAATATTATTTATAATGGTGAATCGTGATACCTTCATCCTAAATGCCTTAGGATTTTCGTCTCTATGGATGTGTCCTTCTTTGAGATATCTTATGATTGGAGCCGTCCAGGATTTAGGATCCTCCTCAGGATATTCTGCAACAGGATCCTGGATATTTATTACCTCTTTATCCTGAGGATTCGTTGCAGGATACAAGATATGTAGTACTGGTATTTGGGTTCCTTCCGGTATCCTGACCGATGATCCCAGGTTTGCTAAGGCATCTGCTTCAGCATTATCTTCCCTTGGTACCTGTTCAAGTGTAAAAACATCGAAATATCTTGCTAATTTTTTGAGAATATCGAGGTATTCGATTAATTTCTCACCCTTAACTGCATAGGATCCATTAAAATGATTAGTAATTAACAAGGAGTCAACATATACTTGCAAATTCTTGATATTCATATTTTTAGCTAGTTCTAATCCTGCAATTAAAGCCTCATACTCTGCTTCATTATTAGTAGCAGGAAATTCACATCTAATAGCCTAGGGTAATATGTCCCCCTGTGGCGATTTTAGTAGTATTCCCAATCCTACTCCTCTAACATTAGATGCTCCGTCGGTATACAATGTCCAGGATCCTGAGGATTCTCCTAATTGTTGTACTTCTAGGTCTACCTCATCCTGAATGTCACTACTGAAATCAGCCACAAAGTCAGCTAGAGCTTGTGATTTTATGACATTTCTAGGTTCGTATACCAAGTCGTAAGCACTTAACTTTACTGACCACTTGGCCATCCTTCCTGACATCTCGGGTTTCCTAAGCACATTCTTAATAGGATAATTGGTCTTAACATGAATTCTATGTGTTTCAAAGTAATGTCTAAGCTTTGTTGACGCCATAACTAGTGCTAGTATCAACTTTTCTAAATGAGAATATCTAGTTTCTGCATCTAACAAACTTTTACTAACATAATAAACAGGATATTGCTGACCTTCATGATCCTTTACAAGGACGGCACTTACAACATTCCCTGATACTGCGAGGTATAGGGACAGTGGATCACCATTCTCAGGCTTCATCAATAGGGGTGCAGTTGAAAGATATTGCTTCAAATCTTGGAGGGCCACTTCATGCTTCTCACCCCATTCGAACTTCTTGTTCTTCTTCAGGATATCATAAAACTCTTTGCATTTCTCCGAGGATCTTGAGATAAATCTGTTCAATGCTGCAACTCGTCCTGTTAATCATTGAACATCCTTCATGTTTGAGGGCGATTTGATATCCAAGATGGCTTTAATCTGCTCCGGGCTCGCCTCTATTCCTCTTTTGGTCACCATATATCCTAGAAACTTTCCTGCCCCCATTCCGAAATGGCACTTGGCAGGATTTAGCTTCATGTTATATTGATCCAGGATATCAAATGCTCCTTTAATATCCTGGAGGTGATCCTCAGCCTTTTTAGATTTTACCACCATATCATCGATGTATACCTCCATTGTGTCCCCCAGTTTATCTTAGAACATCATGTTCACCAATCTCTGGTATGTCGCACCTGCATTTTTCAAACCGAAAGGCATAGCAGTATAACAATAAATACATGTTGGTGTCATGAAGGCAGTATCCTCTTGGTCCGAAGGCTCCATTTGAAGCTGCTGAAATCCTGAGGATGCATCCATGAAGGTTAACATCTCGTGCCCGGCGGTAGCATCCACCATTGCATCAATATGAGTAAGAGGAAATGGGTCTTTGGGGCAAGCCTTATTCAAATCTGTGTAATCTACACAAACTCTCCATTTCCCATTCTTCTTTTGAACCACGACCACATTTGCTAGCCATTTGGGAAATTTGACTTCTCTGATCATCTTGGACTTCAATAATCTCTCAACTTCCTCTTGGATAATTGTATTTCGTTCAGGAGCGAACTTCCTTCTCTTTTGCTGTACAGGCTTGAACGACCTGGTAATTCCGGGCTTGTGAGTGATAATGCCTTTGGATATACCTGTCATATCCTCATGCTTCCACGCAAATGTTGACATCCTGCATTTTAAAAAGTTAGTTAATTGATCTTCAATATCTTGAGGGATATTGGTTCCTACGAGCACCGAGGTATCTGGATTATCCTGTTCTAGGATAATTTTCTTCATATCTTGCTTCGAAGCCTCCACGATATCCTAGGCCCGCATATGTAATTACTATGCTGCAATAGGTTTGGTTGAGTACTTCATCGAGGATGAGTAACATTCTTTCGCCTCCTGCGGATCACTATCAACCTTGACGACCCCCCAAGGGGTAGGGATCTTGATGCATTGATGATAAGTTGATGGAACAGCTTTATATCATGGATCCATGGCCTGCCCAGTATGATGTTATAGCAGGATAGGGAGTCCATCACGCAAAAACGTTGTATCGAGTTGACCCCTTCAACATATACTGGTAGCTTGATTTCTCCCACGGTATTCCTAGCTTCTCCACTGAAACCAACGAGCACAGTGGACTTCGAAGTAATGTCCATCAGAGATACATTCATCCTCTTCAATGTTTCCAGCTGAATTATATTGACAGAGCTACCATTGTCCACCAATATCATGCGTACAAAATGGTTAGAAACATACAATGTTATTACGAGAGCATCATGGTGAGGATCCTGCACAGTATCCCGGTCATTATTGTCGAAAGTGTTCACTTTGTCAGTTGTAAGGGTGGTCATCCTGGCTGGTTTGTCTCCCCTTTCAGTCTTAGCCTCCTTTGCATGCCTCTTGGCCGCAGAATACGAAGTCCCGCAAATGTCGGATCCTCCTGAAATAAAGTTAATTATCTTGGCATCCGCAGGAGGTGATACCGCTCGTTTAGGATCCTTCTCAGTATCCTGACCCTTATTCTTCTTTCTTCCTAGGAGATCCTTTAGATATCCTTTGCTCAGAAGATAACTTATCTCTTTTCTTAGAGTAATACAATCCTCAGTCACATGACCAAAATCTTCGTGGAAGGCACACCATTTGGATTTATCCTTCCAATCAGATTTTTGTTGATTCTTTCGAGGCCACCTAGCTTTGTCTCCTAAACCTTGCATAGCATACATTAATTCAGGAATGTTAACAGAAAAGCAATATTCAGATAATTCAGGATATTCTTCAGGATCCTCATCTTCAACAGCATTCACTTTCTTGTTGTCATTTCTACCATATGGCTTAGAGCGATATGGTTTAAATGAGGATTCTGACTTCATATTAGTTGATTCGTAGGTAGTGGATGAGTTCATCCTTTCTTGCATCTTCTTATCATCCTCCAGCCTGATATATCTCAAGGCCCTATTTCGAGCCTCGTCCAAATTCCTGCAAGGATTCATCACAAGATCCTGATAAAATTGGGAATCCTTTTGTAGCCCCATCTTGAATGCTTGGACCGCTGTGGCAACATCAAGGTGTGGGATATCCAAGGATTCCCTGCTGAATTTGTTCACATAATCCCTTAGGGATTCCTGAGGTCCTTGAGTTATCCTGTAGAGATCACTTGTTAGTTTTTCAAAATTCCGACTTAAAGAAAATTGACTATTAAATAAATTCACTAGGTGAGCAAAAGATGTAATCGAATGTGGAGGAACATTTAAGAGCCACTTCAAGGCTGATCCTGTTAAAGTAGAACCAAAGCCTTTGCACAAGCATGCTTCCTTGAGCTCTGGAGGGATAGGATTGGGCAATATGCTCTTCAGGATCCGTAGTCCCGTCGTAGAGCTTCATGTTGGGAGTTTGAAATCTTTTCGGAATCTCAACATCACAGATAGGATATGCGAAACGAGATATCCTGTGGCTGTCTTGGGACACTTCCGGAATTGGCTGGACCACTCCAGGTACACTGGATATCATGTCCTTCAATTTCTGAAGCTCCCTAGTAAATGTTGACGTCATACCTGCATCCTGCAAAGATCCACTATTGTTAGTAGCAAGATTACTATTATTTGACACGTTACCAGTCTGAGGATTCTGGCCATATCCTAAAGCATATCCTGAGCTCCTCACAGCCGAACTGAAGTTCAAAGTTCTGAGTTGTAAAGGAGTAACAATATCCTCAGCGGATCTGCTTGAGCTAGCTTTTAAGAGTTGTATTTCTCTTAATAGCATTTGGTTAGTTTCCTATTGCTGTCTCATTTGTTCCTGCACACTTCCAAATAAGGTTAGAATTTCATCATTAGAGGCTAAAACGGGAGCAGATCCCTGAACACTCCGAGTAGGGATAATATCCTGAGGTTGTGAAGGAGCTGGCATCCTTGGAGGAGGTGGTGGAAGCACCGAACCAGTAGTAGTAGAAGTTGTAGCAGACACAGTAGAGGAGCTCATGTTTGATCTTGAGGCCATTGTGGATAATGTGGCAAAAAGTTTTGAAAACAGAAAACCGATTAACGATTTTACAAAGATTTTTAGTAAAGATTGCACCACTTGCCCCACGGTGGGCGCCAAATTGTTTTGGTCAAAAATTACCGAAGCAATTTAGTGATCAAATTAGTTAAGTGAGGTAGTGTGCTAAAAAGTGTGTTGGAAATATGCTGATTATGTTGTTTGTAAAAACAGGTTTCAGGATACGGCTCAGGATATTGAACTGTATCTGCGATCAAACTATGAGCGAAAAGTAAAGAAAATGACACGAGATGTACGAGGAAAGCCCTTGATCAATCTAGATCGCTGGCATAAAACCTCGGGAATCGTAGCTGCCTAGTTCTTCTTATTGCTTCAAATGTAAAGATACAGTGTAGGATATTGACCAGATCGCTAAGTGTTACAATGCTTTGGGTGAAAGTAAATATTGCGAGAGAACTAGTGTGAGAGTGTAGTGAGTGTAGCTGTGATGTCCTATTCGATCTGATATACCCACCTATTTATAGTAACGAAATACAAACAAAAATCCCTACAAATATGGAATGCTCCGAATATTCCATTGTGAACGTTGTAGACCGAGTAATGCGGCTTCAACGTCTTCATTTGAACGACTTGGACCGAGTCTCCCGGAGAAAGGGTCTTTGTGAACGGTGCTCCATCTGGACGCATACTCCTACACACAACCTGTTAGTAATCCTGAGGATACCATTCAGGATGTTACCAATATCCTGAATGAGCATCCCGGATATGAGCAGACATCATACAATCAAGATATAACTCAAGATATTTCCGAGGATATGGGCTCAGAATTTTGCCCATAACACACACACACACACACACACACACACACACATATATATATATATATATATATATATCACCATTGCCCTTGATTTTCTTGACTGTATATCTCTTAAATGTTAACATATACACGTGTGAATTAGTTTACGAAGATTTTTCAATGCCGAGAACCTCGATCAGGGAGTAAAAAAGGCGTAAGTTTCACAATGGTGTAAAATTAAAAAGGGATATACCGGGCTAGGATTCGAGTTACAGGAACAAGGGCCAAACCAACCACCCAAGAATGGAATCGTCAAGCGAAAACACTTGACAACCTCCTAGAAGCAGCTTTTCTTGCCACCAGACCTTTCTCCATCAATTAGGAATCTGATGCCGTCACTAAACACATTCCTTAAATTGTAGCCATTTGTTGAGTGTTTTTTTTGGTGTCTAATCCACATATATATCACAATTGCCCCTGATTTTCATGACTGTATATCTCTTAAATGTCAATATATATGCACATGTGATTTAGTTTACGAAGATTTTTCAATGCGGAGAACCTCGATCATATAGTAAAAAACGCGTAAGGTTCACAATGGTGTAAAAATAAAATGGGATATACCGGGCTAGGATTCGAGTTACAGGAACAAGGGCCAAACCAACCACCTAAGAATGGAATCGTCGAGCGAAAACACTTGACAACCTCCTAGAAGAAGCTTTTCTTGCCACCAGACCTTTCTCCATCAATTAGGAATCTGATGCCGCCACTAAACACATTCCTTAAATTGTAGCCATTTGTTGAGTGTTTTTTTTTGGTGTCTAATCCGCATATATATCACCATTGCCCTTGATTTTCTTGATTGTATATCTCTTAAATGTCAACATATACACGTGTGATTTAGTTTACAAACATTTTTCAATGCCGAGAACGTCAATCAGAGAGTAAAAAAGACGTAACGTTCACAACGGTGTAAAATTAAAATGGATATACCGGGCTAGGATTCGAGTTACAGGAACAAAGGCCAAACCAACCACCCAAGAATGGAATCGTCGAGCGAAAACACTTGACAACCTCCTAGAAGCAGCTTTTCTTGCCACCAGACCTTTCTCCATCAATTAGGAATCTGATAGCGTCACTAAACACATTCCTTAAATTGTAGTCATTTGTTGAGTGTTTTTTTTTTGGTGTCAAATCCGCATATATATCACCATTGCCCTTGATTATCTTGACTGTATATCTCTTAAATGTCAACATATACACGTGTGATTTAGTTTATGAACATTTTTCAATGCCGAGAACCTCGATCAGAGAGTAAAAAAGACGTAAGGTTCACAACGGTGTAAAATTAAAATGGGATATTCCGGACTAAGATACGAGTTACAGGAACATGGGCCAAACCAACCACCCAAGAATGGAATCGTCGAGCGAAAACACATGACAACCTCCTAGAAGCAGCTTTTCTTGCCACCAGACATTTCTCCATCAATTAGTAATCTGATGCCGTCACTAAACACGTTACTTCAATTGTAGCCATTTGTTGAGTGTTTTTTTTTTGTGTCTAATCCGCATATATATCACCATTGCCCTTGATTTTCTTGACTGTATATCTCTTAAATGTCAACGTATACACGTGTGATTTTGTTTACGAACATTTTTCAAGGCCGAGAACCTCGATCAGAGAGTAAAAAAGACGTAAGGTTCACAATGGTGTAAAATTAAAATGGGATATTCCGGGCTAAGATTCGAGTTACAGGAACAAGGGATAAACCAACCACCCAAGAATGGAATCGTCGAGCGAAAACACATGACAACCTCCTAGAAGCAGCTTTTCTTGCCACCAGACATTTCTCCATCAATTAGGAATCTGATGCCGTCACTAAACACATTCCTTAAATTGTAGCCATTTGTTAAGTGTTTTTTTTGGTGTCAAATCCGCATATATATCACCATTGCCCTTGATTTTCTTGACTGTATATCTCTTAAATGTCAACATATACACGTGTGATTTAGTTTATGAACATTTTTCAATGCCGAGAACCTCGATCAGAGAGTAAAAAAGACGTAAGGTTCACAATGGTGTAAAATTAAAATGGGATATACCGGGCTAGGATTCGAGTTACAGGAACAAGGGCCAAACCAACCACCCAAGAATGGAATCGTCAAGTGAAAACACTTGACAACCTCCTAGAAGCAGGTTTCTTGCCACCAGACCTTTCTCCATCAATTAGGAATCTGATGTCGTCACTAAACACAATCCTTAAATTGTAGTCATTTGTTGAGTGTTTTTTTTTGGTGTCTAATACGCATATATATCACCATTGCCCTTGATTTTCTTGACTGTATATATCTCTTAAATGTCAATATATACACGTGTGATTTAGTTTACAGATATTTTTCAATGCGGAGAACCTCGATCAGAGAGTCAAAAACGCGTAAGGTTCATAATGGTGTAAAATTAAAATGGGACATACCGGGCTAGGATTTGAATTACAGGAACAAGGGTCAAACAAACCACCCAAGAATGGAATCGTCGAGCGAAAACATTTAACAACCTCCTAGAAACGGCTTTTCTTGCCACCAGACATTTCTCCATCAATTAGGAATCTGATGCCGTCACTAAACATATTCCTTCAATTGTAGCCATTTGTTGAGTGTTTTTATGTCTAATCCGCATATATATCACCATTTTCCTTGATTTTCTTGACTGTATATCTCTTAAATGTCAAGATACACACTTGTGATTTAGTTTACGAAGATTTTTCAATGCGGAGAACCTCGATCAGAGAGTAAAAGGGGCGTAAGGTTCACAATGGTGTGAAATTAAAATAGGATATACCGGACTAGGATTCGAGTTACAGGAACAAAGGCCAAACCAACCACCCAAGAATGGAATCGTCGAGTGAAAATACTTGACAACCTCCTAGAAGCAGCTTTTCTTGCCACCAGACCTTTCTCCATCAATTAGGAATCTGATAGCGTCACTAAACACATTCCTTAAATTGTAGTCATTTGTTGAGTGTTTTTTTTTTGTGTCAAATCCGCATATATATCACCATTGCCCTTATTATCTTGACTGTATATCTCTTAAATGTCAACATATACACGTGTGATTTAGTTTATGAACATTTTTCAATGCCGAG
Source organism: Helianthus tuberosus (assembly GCA_030545235.1). Classification (NCBI taxonomy): domain Eukaryota; kingdom Viridiplantae; phylum Streptophyta; class Magnoliopsida; order Asterales; family Asteraceae; genus Helianthus; species Helianthus tuberosus. Next base: position 39,214,185 of record CM060387.1, on the reverse strand, counting down.
AACCTCGATCAGAGAGTAAAAAAGACGTAAGGTTCACAATGGTGTAAAATTAAAATGGGATATTCCAGGCTAAGATTCGAGTTACAGGAACAAGGGATAAACCAACCACCCAAGAATGGAATCGTCGAGCGAAAACACATGACAACCTCCTAGAAGCAGCTTTTCTTGCCACCAGACATTTCTCCATCAATTAGGAATCTGATGCCGTCACTAAACACATTCCTTAAATTGTAGCCATTTGTTGAGTGTTTTTTTTGGTGTCAAATCCGCATATATATCACCATTGCCCTTGATTTTCTTGACTGTATATCTCTTAAATGTCAACATATACACGTGTGATTTAGTTTATGAACATTTTTCAATGCCGAGAACCTCGATCAGAGAGTAAAAAAGACGTAAGGTTCATAATGGTGTAAAATTAAAATGGGATATACCGGGCTAGGATTCGAGTTACAGGAACAAGGGCCAAACCAACCACCCAAGAATGGAATCGTCGAGTGAAAACACTTGACAACCTCCTAGAAGCAGGTTTCTTGCCACCAGACCTTTCTCCATCAATTAGGAATCTGATGTCGTCACTAAACACATTCCTTAAATTGTAGTCATTTGTTGAGTGTTTTTTTTGGTGTCTAATTCGCATATATATCACCATTGCCCTTGATTTTCTTGACTGTATATATCTCTTAAATGTCAATATATACACGTGTGATTTAGTTTACGGATATTTTTCAATGCGGAGAACCTCGATCAGAGAGTCAAAAACGCGTAAGGTTCATAATGGTGTAAAATTAAAATGGGACATACCGGGCTAGGATTCGAGTTACAGGAACAAGGGTCAAACCAACCACCCAAGAATGGAATCGTCGAGCGAAAACATTTAACAACCTCCTAGAAACAGCTTTTCTTGCCACCAGACATTTCTCCATCAATTAGGAATCTGATGCCGTCACTAAACATATTCCTTCAATTGTAGCCATTTGTTGAGTGTTTTTTTTATGTCTAATCCGCATATATATCACCATTTTCCTTGATTTTCTTGACTGTATATCTCTTAAATGTCAAGATATACACTTGTGATTTAGTTTACGAAGATTTTTCAATGCGGAGAACCTCGATCAGAGAGTAAAAAGGGCGTAAGGTTCACAATGGTGTGAAATTAAAATAGGATATACCGGACTAGGATTCGAGTTACAGGAACAAGTGTAGGATCGATTTGACCGATCTAATGAGTCAATCTGAGCTAATATACGACAGTTTGAGTGGCGGAAACAAACAAACTGTTTTGAATCAGAAAGAAATGAGTAGAAACAGGGTTATATCACTTTAATACGATCTTCTCATTCATATATTGACTTGACAAACCGGCAGAGTAACTTTACACTTCTGAAGGAACTCTTACAAATGAGAAGCTAGAACACCTATTTATAGGTTTACACATTTCGCTTGAAACATGATCATTTATGTTCAAGCGAAATCCTAATAATCAATTTCGCTTGAAACATACACTTCGACTTTTTCAAGCGAAATCATAATAAAAAATATAAAATTCTATATCCATGCTACTTTCTAGATTTGAACGTGATTATATGTATATTGTGATGTCATCTCCATGATGTCATCATCATCCTTGATTAGATCTGCAACGCAACCCGAGACTCGATATTAAGACGAAGACGACAGATGAATGCACCAACAGACTCCCCCTCAGATGTTGACGAGTCTTAAATGTCGAGTATTCTCAATCTTCAGTCTTAATCAGTCTTTGTGCTTCACTCTTTCAATCAGCATCAATAGACTCCCCCTTGGATAAAGCCGAAGTCTTCAGTCTAGATCTTCACATGGACTTGAACTTTTCTTCTCTAGGCTTAGGTTTTCTCAACAACATCTTCCTAAGCTTTTCATTATCATCAGCTCTTTTCTTTTCTTCAGTAGCTTGCCTTTGAGCAAATGTCTCCCGAAGATATCTATCTTTATCTTCTTGAGCTTTACGTTCCTTTTCAGCTTTCTTTTTGACTTTCTCCTCCAAAGACCACCATGATGACTTCCATTTAGTTCCAGAATTGATGTTTTTCTGAAAACATTCATTCACAACTCTCTGAAACTGCATCGCCTGATCTTTATCTCTTGTCGAATGGTGAATCTTGTTAATGAACAGACATTCTATATCCTTTTATACCTCTAAAGATTTCGCTTGAGGCTTAATTAAAAACTCTTGAAGCGAAATCGTTAACATGAAGGTGTCGCTTGAAACAGATTTAAGCGCAATTTTGTTTCTTGAAGCGAAATCCTTAAAAACTTGTTTTACTTTTTGATTTTTCCATCTTTTAATGTCACACCCAATTAACCAAGTCCAAATTAATGACCTTGGTCAACTGACTAGTCTACCAAGTCCAACTCAATGACCTTGGCTAACCAAACTATAAAGATACCGGATTTCTTGAAAAAAATAAGTTCAAATTAATGAACTTTTGAATCATTTTGATCTTTCAATCTCATTTTAATCAACAAACACTTGTACCAAACATTGTACTGCATCACAAGCTTACCCAATCCTTATCAATCTCAGACATGATCTGCACAAGACTTTGAACTTTCGATTCCCAATATCAGTTGTCGAAAATAAAAAAAAAACTAAAATCTTTTTGAATTTTAAACTGAATAAACTAAAACTATGTACACACAATCTTTTTGTGAGCGTGTTAAGGGATCATATCAGCTGCCGACTAGATACAAGCACCGTTAAGCTATTAATTCATTTTAAGCATTAAACAATTCACGTAGATTGCCGATATATTGATCCTCTTAAATTCTCACAAAACTTTCAATCTGCTCGGGATACAGAATTAGTGTTTTAGGACTTAAACATCTACATGTGTCCCACCTCAGTATATACTCCCGTATCCAGACCCCAGTATTCAGTCTTACAGGTGAGTATACCTAGATGATATCTGTAAGGGGTTAATTGCGAGGGCCGTGAGAGCTCAGGTCGATCTTTCGATACGCAGAGAGATGACGGCTTCGACTTTTGGTGGGTCCCCTTTGGGGATCTTCTTTACAACAACACATGATTAACAATTTTGCAATGTGTTATCATTTTTTATGCTGAGGGGAGGCTTATATTTCAAAGCAGCGTAAAGTATTCTCCGGGGACTAGGCCATTGCTTCCGCAAAATCAGAAGTCCCGGGATAATACCCCAGATATCACTAAGCATAAAGACCTAGTATCTCAAAATATGGGACCCTTCAAACAGGATTTCAGGGGTTACCTATATATCCTGGAGGTGTTCCCCACGTAGATGCAAGTAAATTTTATGTTTATATCCCAAACTAATCTACTGATTTTGTGAAAACCTATCGGCACATCTTTAGCGAGACTGCTTAATTGCATTTTATACATTCCATTTCTTTAGCGTACTGCACCTGTCTAGCTGATGTACTATCATTTCCCTTTTATACACAAACTCATTTTTACTTTTTCAAATGTTTTTGGTTTTTATAGATTTTATCATGTTTTTGTATTTTTCTGCAAACTTTCTCCCCCTAAAAATAAAAACCTATTTTTGTGTTTTTGTTTTTATCAAAAAGCAGAAAATAAACTGTACAAAGAAAATTGACAACACGACAAAGATTCACGTCAGATCGCCGTCCAATTCGGCATCACATTCAACAACCCTCCCAGATTGCAGATTTTTCATTCCATTCAATTTTAAAAGATAATAAAACCTCTTTTTATCAAATGGTTTGGTATAGATATCCGCTTTCTGTTCATCGGTGTGCACGTATTCAATCCGAATTAATTTTTTCTCGTTACAATCCCGAATAAAATGGTGACGGATCTCAATGTGTTTTGTTTTTGAATGGTGAACCGGATTTTTAGTAATGTTAATGGCTGCTTCATTGTCCACGAAAATTGGAGTATCTAAGAATTGCAAACCAAAGTCACGCATTTGCTGTTGGATCCAAAGGATCTGCGAACAACAGCTGGAAGCTGAAACGTATTCAGCTTCACAAGTAGAAAGCGCTACAGTGGTTTGTTTCTTACACTGCCAGGTAACGAGTCGGGTTCCTAAGAACTGACACCCGGCAGTGGTGGACTTTGCGTTCTGCTTGCAGCTTCCAAAATCTGAATCAGCGAAACCGGATAAAGTAAAGTCACCTAATCTAGGATACCACAAACCGATGTTTGGGCAGCCTTTCAAATACCGTAGTATACGTTTCACGATTGTCAGGTGTGACTGCTTCGGATTCGACTGATATCTGGCACATAAGCATGTCGGATACATGATGTCCGGACGGGAAGCTGTGAGATACATCAAGGAACCAATGATTGATCGGTACAATGTTTCATCCATCTTCACTCCATTCTCATCTGGACAAATCCCATGATTCTGTGTAAGGGGAGTGGATGCTGGACTGCAATCTGCCATATCAAACTTGTCTAGCACATCTTTCACATACTTTGACTGATGAATGAAGATTCCGTCGGGCATTTGTTCTACCTGCAACCCGAGGAAAAACTTCATTTCGCCCATTGAGCTCATTTCAAACTTTTTCTTCATCACTAGCTCAAACTCTTTGCACATATCGTCGTTGGTGGATCCAAAAATGATATCGTCCACGTAAATCTGCACAATCAACAAATGGTTTTCTTTTTCCCGTATAAACAAAGTGCTATCTACTGTACCTCTTGTGAACCCGTTGTCCAACAAGTATGTCGAGAGCGTTTCATACCAGGCTCTCGGGGCCTGGTGTAGTCCGTATAACGCCTTGTCCAGTAGAAACACCTTGTTTTTGTGCTGTGGGTCTATGAAACCTGGCGGTTGCCCCACATACACTTCCTCTTTGATAGTTCCATAGAGAAAAGCAGATTTCACGTCAAGTTGATATACTTTAAAGTTCTTCCATGATGCAAAGGCCAGAAAAATCCGAATTGCCTCTAGCCTTGCAACTGGTGCGTAGACTTCATCGTAATCAATTCCTTCTTGTTGACTGAATCCTTGAACGACCAGTCTTGCTTTGTTTCTCACCACGACTCCTCTATCATCTCGTTTACATTTGAAAACCCATTTTATCTTGATTAACTTCTGATTTGGTGGAAGATCAACAAGCTCCCAGACACCCAGCTTTTGAAACTGTTGTAGCTCCTCCTGCATTGCATTAACCCAGCTCTCCTCGGTCAATGCTTCTTTGTATGTCTTGGGCTCTATCTGCGAGATAAAACATTTTAAAGAAACCTCTTTCTGCATGTCAGCAATAGATGAATAAAAACATTTAAAGGCTTGATCTATTTGGTGTCGAGTTTTAACACCACTTTGCAAGTCGCCAATGATCAGTTCTGAGGGGTGGTAAGACAGGGTCCGTGGCATCACAGAATCAGGCACTACAACTTCCGATTCCAGATTTGAAATGTCAAGATCAACGATTTGGTCAACAACCTCTTCTGTTGTCTCATTTGGTTCCTCGTCAAAGGTAGGAGCGAGTTCCTCCTCTGAGTCGTCAGAAACATCAAATGACGGAGCTGGTTCCTATGGATCCTCTGGTTCCTCTGGTGGTATATGAACGGTTCCACTTGGTCCGGCTTCATCATCATGAGTACCCACGGTGGGCGTAGGAACATCTAGCGGTCTAGATTCCGGCTCTGGCAAATGACTTTGTTGATACAAGTACATGAGAGCAAGTTCCTCCTCACTTGGCTCGGACGGCAGATGAAACGATTCCCAGAGTTTATCATAGTCAAATAGGAATCTTTGTCCGGGAAGTTGTGGTGACGGAGTATGCTTCTGACAATCCACATGAAGGACCTGAATCACCTTGCTCAGACATGGTACAAACACCCTTTTTAGTGGGCTGGCGTATCCTACAAAGAAACCTTCATTTGATTTTGCCCCAAACTTTCCGTCTTCATCAATGAACGTACACGGTGATCCGAAAGGTTCCAAGAACTCAAGATTCGGCTTGTAACGATGCAGCAACTCAAAACATGTCTTTCCATACTTCTTGACAGTAAGGACTCTGTTCAGTGTATAACACGCTGCAGATACTGCTTCACTCCAGAAGAAAATAGGTAACTTGGAATCTGCTAACATTGTACGTGCTGTCTCTATTAGAGTTCTATTCTTTCTTTCAGCTACGCCGTTTTGCTGTGGAGTATACGGCGCACTGAATTCATGAAGAATTCCCTTTTCATTACAGAACTCGTACATTCTGTTGTTTTTAAATTCAGTTCCATTGTCGCTTCTAATTCTCCGGATAGGCAGTTTGTATACAGTTTCCATCTTCTTGAAAAGTATCATCAAAGACTCAAAAGTTTGATCTTTCCGTTCTAAACACACAACCCAAGAAAATCTTGAAAAATCATCTGTAACCACCAAGCAGTACAAATCCCGGCTGATGCTCCTAACATTAACAGGCCCAAAGAGATCCATGTGCAATCTCTCAAGAGGTAACCTGATCGAATTCATGACCTTCAAAGGATGTGATTTCCGAACCTGTTTACCTTTCTTACATGCAATACAATCATCATTTAAATGAAAATTTTTCAAGTTTACACCTTCAACTAAATCATTATGAACCAAAAAGTTCATTTTGCGAACATGAATGTGGCCCATCTTACGATGCCACATGATTGAATCTTTTTCTGTTGCTTTGTTTTTAGACACAAAACAGTGTTTTTGATGAGACGTTGGCGTTGCTGTGCTCATATCAAGATAATAAAGATCATACTCCCGTGGAGCACGCAACAACACCATCTCATCAGGGATTTTAAACCCTGGTTTCAAAACCACACATTCAGTTTTTGTAAAATGTACGCTGAAATCTTTATCACAAATCTGTGAAATACTGAGTAGATTGTTTGTCAACTCCACTATGTAGTTTACTTTGTCAAAAGATATCACACCATTTGTCAAAATTCCTTGACCAACAATTTATATCCCAAACTAATCTACTGATTTTGTGAAAACCTATCTACACATCTTTAGCGAGACTGCTTAATTGCATTTTATACATTCCATTTCTTTAGCGTATTGCACCTGTCTAGCTGATGTACTATCATTTCCCTTTTATACACAAACTCATTTTTACTTTTTCAAATGTTTTTGGTTTTTATAGATTTTATCATGTTTTTGTATTTTTCTGCAAACTTTCTCCCCCTAAAAATAAAAACCTATTTTTGTGTTTTTGTTTTTATCAAAAAACAGAAAATAAACTGTACAAAGTAAAGTGACAAACTGATGAGAATTGCCTCAATTCGCCATCCACTTGGCATAAACAATCAGAACTCCCCCTGACAACAAACTATTTTCCCATTATGATTTCAAAACACTTAAGTTTGTTTTAATCAAAATGGTTTTTTTTTGGAAAATTAGTTTTGTGTGTCGTTTCACAAACTTGGGGTTTAATCATCATATTGATTTCAACTTCTTGTAGGTTTATCACAAACACAGTTACCACTTGTAAGATAGTTAAATCAAGTACAACTCAATGTCCTTAATTAACCACTTGTAAGGCGAAAAATCACCAGAGTGAAATTTCTCAAGAAATGTGCCGATTCCTACTCCCCAATTACCAACCTGGGAGTTCCGGCAAGTCAGGTTTTTCATTTAAACAGATTCACCCAAGCCTGACGGTCCTTAGGTGATTTAGAATTCTTGTTCAACAATGGTGGAGAGTTTACATCATCCATTGTTAAACCTGAATTCTCCATTTTTACCTCAACACATGGCTCTTCTGGTTTTACCATACCAGAATCATTGCCTGAATGTGGCTTGTCTGACTTTGAAAAGCCAGATTCATCGCCTGAAGGTGGCTTGTCTGACTTTGACATGTCAGATTCATCGCCGACCATTTTCTTCTTCTTTATCTCCTCTTTCGTCCTCAGATTTGTATCTGATGAATGCGTTTTACTTGATTTGTTGTTCTTTGGTGAGCAAGACGATTTATCAGAACTTTTATCTGTTTTACCAGTTGTATCCGAGGACAAAATCCTTTCCAGATACTCTCTGGCCTTCTTTCTTTTCTTTCTCAGTCGGTCTTTCTGCCCTTGTGAAAGCTTCACTTTCTGTTCTTTGGACTTTTCTTCGACCTTGACTGATTTCTTCTTCACTACTTTCTGAAATTCAGCCCTCGATCTTCCCATTGATCTCATTGGGCAATCTCTTGCAATATGTCCTTTGATTTGGCAGTTATAGCATCTCCTCGTCTCAAACCACTGATTCTGGCAGTTAACAGCAATGTGTCCTTGACTACCACAAGAGTAACACACTCTGTTATCGTACCATTCACCACCTTCACACCAAACACTCAGATCATAGCATTGTCTGGCTTTGTGGTAATCATCACTCCTCCTGAAAGCTGGATTTGGCTTTGAAGTACTGTGGTCAAACCTGCACCACATATCACCAACTTTTTGTGAGTTTAAATTTTCAACTTTTTGTGGTTTTTTATAACGATTGGATGACTGAACTAATGAGTTTTTAATCTGGTTTTGAACATTTTCTGATTTTTTAACTTTTTGTTTCTGTTCCACTTTCTTCTTCAAAGGTTTTTGCGTAGAGCATTCACCCTTTTCGGTCGATTGCAGAACAGTTCCTTGGAATTTTCTTTTTCTTTCAAAAAGATTTTCTTTTTCTTAATTTTTTCATTTTCATCATCAGTTTTCTCATCACAATCTGAATTGATCGGTTCTGGACACACATAAGGTGCAGAAGTCACAAAACCTTTCAACTTACTTTCTAACTCAGCAATTTTAATCCGATCACTTTTAGCTTCTTTTTCAAGCTGAATGATTTTAGCAAGATGGGAATTGATTTCAATTTGTTTTTCAAGATTATCTTTACCAAAAATATCTCTCTCATCTTCTAAAATCTTGATTTGTCTTTGAAAATCTTTTTCCATTTTTGATTTTTCATTTTCAAAAACTTTTTCTTTTTCTTTCAAAATTTTGTTTTCCAATGTCAAACTGTTCATGTCATTTAACAGTTTGTCATTTTCAACTTTCAGCTTTTCATAATTCAATCGCAACTCCAGAATCTGTTCATTATCAGCTTTCTTCTCAACCTTCAAAGCTGAAATTTCATCAACTAGCTTCTCTATCACTTGATCATTTTCTTCAGATTTCATTTTTCTTATCTTTTGGGCTTCAAGTTCTTGAACTTCGATCTTCTCGATAAACATACTCAAAGTCACGTCTAAATATATCTTCTTCAAATCTAACAAATACGTTCTCCATATATCACCCGGTAAAACCTTTACCAACTTGTCAATCCATTCCTCATTAGTTTTAGTTATCTTCAATTTCCCCATCTCTAAAACTAGATGGCAATATCGATCAATCAATTCTTTTGTAGACTCTCCCTTGATACCTGTAAAATTATCAAATTTGTTATGTGCAATATCTGCTGGACTCTGAACACGATACGACTCACAATCCATGTTTTAGTGACAACAATCCGGTAACAAAAGATCACGTAAAGAATTCTTTTGTGTACAAAAATCCCTTTGAATCACCTTTAACTAAACAATCCGTGTAAGTTGGTTTTTTAAATTGAATCACACTACACGACAGAATTTGTATTACCAAACAATTATCAAACTGATTGGGTTGAATACTTTTTCAAGTGCCAAACAAAAGTGATTTGACCAGTCAATTATGGAACAAAAACAATGCCGACAATTTCAGATTTTAAACAGATTCTGATTGGACCGATCTAATGGACGGTGATATTATCTTTTTACATGGGCCTCACACTTCAATTTATGATTGGGCCACACTTTGATCAGACAACTTATCACATGTAACTTCTACAAATTTTTAATAATACACACAACTCAAAACACTTTAACAGTCTTTACTACACTCGCAAATCTGACATCACGTGAATTGTAATTTCAAGACAACCTCTTGTTAATGTTTCAAATATCTCGATTATCAAACATGGGTCGGTGATGTTATCTTTTAATTCATTGGACCTCTAATATGCACTAAATCGACAACAAATACACCCACTGAGTATTGATTGGATCTAAACTATGTATGATCAGTAGTGCCGACAACAATTCACATCTGCATGAATTCTGAGTGCTGACACACTGATTCCTTTCAAGCGGAATCGACGATGTACTTTGAAACAGTTAGTTCAAGCGAAATCCAATCAATCAATTTCGCTTCAACTGTTCAAGCGAAATGATAGATTTCGCTTCAAATATCCACACTTTTCAAGCGAAACCAACAGATGTTTGAAGCGAATCTCACTTTTAAGGATTTCGCTTGAAAGTTTTCAAGCGAAATCTTGCTGATTCAAACAAATTCGGACACAAAAATTCGAATTTCTCCTAAACGGCTAGGAATTTGAATTCGAAACTTGGTAGGATTTAAAAACAAGTGTTTTCGCACAATATACTAGAAAATCATCCGATTCGGACCAGTAAAACCCGTTCAATTTGATGAAAAACCGTGAAAAACGTGATAAATGTGAAAAATATGAAGAAATCGGTGAAATTCGGATCTGAATCTGCTGAAATCAGGTACGAATCAATGTGTTTGATCAAGCAATCGAGCTCCTAGCTCTGATACCACTTGAAGGATCGATTTGACCGATCTAATGAGTCAATCTGAGCTAATATACGACAGTTTGAGTGGCGGAAACAAACAAACTGTTTTGAATCAGAAAGAAATGAGTAGAAACAGGGTTATATCACTTTAATACGATCTTCTCATTCATATATTGACTTGACAAACCGGCAGAGTAACTTTACACTTCTGAAGGAACTCTTACAAATGAGAAGCTAGAACACCTATTTATAGGTTTACACATTTCGCTTGAAACATGATCATTTATGTTCAAGCGAAATCCTAATAATCAATTTCGCTTGAAACATACACTTCGACTTTTTCAAGCGAAATCATAATAAACAATATAAAATTATATATCCATGCTACTTTCTAGATTTGAACGTGATTATATGTATATTGTGATGTCATCTCCATGATGTCATCATCAAAGATGATGACATCATCCTTGATTAGATCTGCAACGCAACCCGAGACTCGATATTAAGATGAAGACGACAGATGAATGCACCAACAACAAGTGCCAAACCAACCACCCAAGAATGGAACGTTCGAGCGAAAACACTTGACAACCTCCTAGAAGCAGCTTTTCTTGCCACAAGACCTTTCTCCATCAATTAGGAATCTGATGCCGTCACTAAACACATTCCTTAAATTGTAGCCATTTGTCGAGTTTGTTTTTGGTGTCTAATCCACATATATATCACCATTGCCCTTGATTTTCTTAACTGTATATCTCTTAAATGTCAACATATACACGTGTGATTTAGTTTAGGAAGATTTTTCAATGCCGAGAACCTCGACCAGAGAGTAAAAATGACGTAAGGTTCACAATGGTGTAAAATTAAAATGGGATACACCGGGCTAGGATTCGAGTTACAGGAACAAGGGCCAAACCAACCACCCAAGAATGGAATCGTCGAGCGAAAACACATGACAACCTCTTAGAAGCAGTTTTTCTTATCACCAAACCTTTCTCCATTAATTAGGAATCTGATGCCGTCACTAAACACATTCCTTAAATTGTAGTCATTTGTTGAGTGTTTTTTTTTTTGTGTCTAATCCGCATATATATATATATATATATATCACAATTGCCCTTGATTTTCTTGACTGTATATCTCTTAAATGTTAACATATACACGTGTGAATTAGTTTATGAAGATTTTTCAATGCCGAGAACCTCGATCAGGGAGTAAAAAAGGTGTAAGTTTCACAATGGTGTAAAATTAAAATGGGATATACCAGGCTAGGATTCGAGTTACAGGAACAAGGGCCAAACCAACCACCCAAGAATGGAATCGTCGAGCAAAAACACTTGAGAACCTCCTAGAAGTAGCTTTTCTTGCCACCAGACATTTCTCCATCAATTAGGAATCTGATGCCGTTACTAAACACATTCCTTAAATTGTAGCCATTTGTTGAGTGTTTTTTTTGTGTCTAATCCGCATATATATGACCATTGCCCTTGATTTTCTTAACTGTATATCTCTTAAATGTCAACATATACACGTGTGATTTAGTTTACGAAGATTTTTCAATGCCGAGAACCTCGATCAGGGAGTAAAAAAGGCTTAAGTTTCACAATGGTGTAAAATTAAAATGGGATATACCGGGCTAGGATTCGAGTTACAGGAACAAGGGCCAAACCAACCACCCAAGAATCGAATCGTCGAGGGAAAACACTTGACAACCTTCTAGAAGCAGATTTTTTTGCCACCAGACCTTTCTCCATCAATTAGGAATCTGATTCCGTCACAAAACACATTCCTTAAATTGTAGTAATTTGTTGAGTGTTTTTTTTTTGTGTCTATCCGCATATATATCACCATTGCCCTTGATTTTCTTAACTGTATATCTCTTAAATGTCAATATATACACGTGTGATTTAGTTTACGAAGATTTTTCAATCCGGAGAACCTCGATCAGAGAGTATAAAACGCATAAGGTTCACAATTGTGTAAAATTAAAATGGGATATACCGTGCTAGGATTCGAGTTTCAGGAACAAGGGCCAAACCAACCACCCAAGAATGGAATCGTCGAGCAAAAACATTTGACAACCTCTTAGAAGCCCCTTTTCTTGCCACGAGACCTTTCTCCATCAATTAGGAATCTGATGCCGTCACTAAACATATTCCTTAAATTGTAGCCATTTGTTGAGTGTTTTTTTTATGTCTAATCCGTATATATATCACCATTGCCCTTGATTTTCTTGACTGTATATCCCTTAAATGTCAAGATATACACTTGGGATTTATTTTACGAAGATTTTTTAATGCGGAGAACCTCGATCAAAGAGTAAAAAATGCGTAAGGTTCACAATGGTGTAAAATTAAAATGGGATATACCAGGCTAGGATTCGAGTTACAGGAACAAGTGCCAAACCAACCACCCAAGAAAGGAATCGTCGAGCGAAAACACATGACAACCTCCTAGAAGCAGCTTTTCTTGCCACCAGACCTTTCTCAATCAATTAGGAATCTGATGCCGTCACTAAACACATTCCTTAAATTGTAGCCATTTGTTGAGTGTTTTTTTTTAGTCTAATCCGCATATATATAACTGTTACCCTTGATTTTCTTGACTGTATATCTCTTAAATGTCAACATATACACGTGTGATTTAGTTTACGAAGATTTTTCAATGCAGAGAACCTTGATCAGAGAGTAAAAAAGGCGTAAGCTTCACAATGGTGTAAAATTAAAATGGGATACACCGGGCTAGGATTCGACTTAGAGGAACAAGGGCCAAACCAACCACCCAAGAATGGAATCGTCTAGCGAAAACACTTGACAACCTCCTAGAAGCAGATTTTCTTGCCACCAGACCTTTCTTTATCAATTAAGAATCTGATGCCGTCACTAAACACATTCTTTAAATTGTAGCCATTTGTTGATTGTTTTTTTTTTGTTTGTAATCTGCATATATATATATCACCATTTCCCTTGATTTTCTTGACTGTATATCTCTTATAGGTCTACATATACACGTGTGATTTAGTTTACGAAGATTTTTCAATCCCGAGAACCTCGATCAGAGTGTAAAAAAGGCGTAAGGTTCACATTGGTGTAAAATTAAAATGGGATATACCGGGCTAGGATTCGACTTACAGGAACAAGGGCCAAACCAACCACCCAAGTATGGAATCGTCGAGCGAAAACACTTGACAACCTCCTACAAGCAGCTTTTCTTGCCACCAGACCATTCTCCATCAATTAGGAATCTGATGCCGTCACTAAACCCATTCCTTAAATTGTAGCCATTTGTTGCGTGTTTTTTTCGTGTCTAATCCGCATATATATCACCATTGCCCTTGATTTTCTTGACTGTATATCTTTTAAATGTCAAAATCTACACGTGTGATTTGGTTTACGAAGATTTATCAATGCCGAGAAACTCGATCATAGAATAAAAAAGGCGTAAGGTACACAATGGTGTAATATTAAAATGGGATATACCGGGCTAGGATTCGAAATACAGGAACAAGGGCCAAACCAACCACCCAAGAATGGAATCGTCGAGCGAAAACACTTGACAACCTCCTAGAAGCAGCTTTTCTTACCACCAGACCTTTCTCCATCAATTAGGAATCTGATGCCGTCACTAAACACATTCCTTAAATTGTAGCCATTTGTTGAGTGTTTTTTTATGGTGTCTAATCCGCATATATATCACCATTGCCCTCGATTTTCTTGACTGTATATCTCTTAAATGTCAACATATACACGTGTGATTTAGTTTACAAAGATTTTTCAATGCCGAGAACATCGATAACAGAGTAAAAAAGGATTAAGGTTCACAATGGTGTAAAATTAAAATGGGATATACTGGGCTAGGATTCAAGTTGCAAGAACAAGAGCTAAACCAACCACCCAAGAATGGAATCGTCGAGTGAAAACACTTGATAACCTCCTAGAAGCAGCTTTTCTTGCCACCAGACCTTTCTCCATTAATTAGGAATCTGATGCCTTCACTAAACACATTCCTTAAATTGTAGCCATTTGTTGAGTTTTTTTTGTGTGTGTCTAATCCGCATATATATATCACCATTGTCCTTGATTTTCTTGATTGTATATCTCTTAAATGTCAACATATAAATGTGTGATTTAGTTTACGAAAAATTTTCAATGCCGAGAACCTCGATCACAGAGTAAAAAAGGCGTAAGGTTCACAATGGTGTAAAATTAAAATGGGAAATTCCGGTCTAGGATTCGAGTGACAGGAACAAGGGCCAAACCAACCACCCAGGAATGGAATCATCGAGTGAAAACACTTGACAACCTCCTAAAAACAGCTTTTCTTGCCACCATACCTTTCTCCATCAATTTGGAATCTGATGCCGTCACTAAACACATTAATTAATTTGTAGCCATTTGTTGAGTGTTTTTTTTTGTGTCTAATCCGCACATATATATATATATATATATATATAGGGTTGGATTCTTTGCAGAACCTTATTTTTAAACAGAACTTGCAGAACCAATTTGTACCAATCATTATATTTTAGATTAAAACTAAATAAAAAGGATATAATAGTAATTTGTTAAATATTACGTTCATTTTTAATTATTTTTTATTCTCTTTCTCTCCCCTCTATCTATTTTTACTGATCAAATAACATGAAGATTTAGGTTTATACATTTACATATTCATCATCATTTTCAAAGTAACTATATGTTTACATGTGTAAACAATCACTTTTAATTTCTACAGACATGTAAATAACTTGCTTACATATTTGTAAATCTTCATACTCATCATAAATTTCTTCATTCCATTCATCATATAGATATTTAATCATTATTATATCAAACACATTTGTGTACATGTAAATCACAAAATATATATATATATATATATATATATATATATATATATATATATATATATATATATATATATATATATATATATAATAAATTTATATTAACTGTAACTTAAATCAAATCTATGTTTACGCATCTGTTAATAGATATCCAGGCACATATGTAACAATAAATTGATATTTACACATATTGAAAAATTGATATCAACACATGCATTTTCATTGGCCCCCTTCTCTTTCCTTTGATTTTCCCAAGTGATTCTGAAGCAATATGAACACATTAAATGGATCAAATGCCTACAATCACAAAAACTATTATAAATACAATAATAACAAACAAGGTAAATAAGAGTAGGATCAAAAGCTTAATAACATACCGATATATGTAATTAACTTGTATATTAAAGTTTGTACCTTAAAGTGTAATTAATAAATAAAATTAAAATCTAAAAATAGGTTCTAAAATGTTAAACTAAAGAAATACAATGACTACTTTTGAAACATGCTTTACAGGTGTGTAAGTCAACCATTTACATATATGTAGTTGTTCGACATACGTGTAACTAAATAATTTACGTATATGTAAACATTTATTCAAACGCCTAGAATGCAATATTTTTATGTTACAAATCATTTCAGTAATAAATT
Source organism: Helianthus tuberosus (assembly GCA_030545235.1). NCBI lineage: Eukaryota > Viridiplantae > Streptophyta > Magnoliopsida > Asterales > Asteraceae > Helianthus > Helianthus tuberosus. Next base: position 39,198,140 of record CM060387.1, on the reverse strand, counting down.
TAGCTTAGTTAAATAACTACCCGAATACATTAAACTAGCTAAATAGTTGTGACACCCCGACCACGTAGAACATACAAAACGTGGCGGAAATGTCGGGTAGTGTTGTAACAGAATTAATTGTTTCAAATCCATGGCAATTGAAGTTTCATTTTATTGATTAAAAGTGTTAGAATGTCTTAACAAACAAAGAAATACAACATAGTTAACTAGTCTTGCATCTTTTATTGTCACTAAAGTCCAAGTCTGCCTATGTGTATCTTGATCATCTTATGTAACAGCTCCTGAAAACACATGTGAAAATAGGTACGTCAGCATAAAAATGCCTGTGAGATACATAGGTTTTGTGAAAATAGGTTTCATGACTTATGTTTGAGAAAATGTTTAGTCATGAACCTTGTAATTTGCTTTGTTTTGTAAATCATTTGAAAAACGATAAGATCAGATGATATGTATAAATAAGAGAATAATGTATGGTTAAATGAATAACCATGTAAAATGAGTTTGTATAAGATAAGTTATTTGTAAAACAATGTCTTGTGAAAAGTATGTTATTTGTATAATATGTTATATGTCTCAAATTGAAATGATTCAAATAACGCTACGACATGTAATACCATCCAAACACTTATATATAGGAAGTACCAGTGGCGTATCCACCATGCTTGTATCATATTACACACGCCTCGTTACTTAAATCACTTACTCAAACCAAACCAACAATATAAGATGTCTATGTTTAAACCAATTGCCAAATGTATTGAATAATATGTCAAAATGTTTATGTCAAGATGTAAATCATGTAATGTGTATATAAATGTCAAAATGTAAGCATGTGATGAATAACAAATGTACTAAGTATGCAACAATAGACATACGTAGCATGTGACTTATACTAAATATGCAACAATAGACATACGTAGCATGTGACCTGTACTAAGTATGCAACAATAGACATACGTAGCATGTGACCTGTACTAAGTATGCAACAATAGACATACGTAGCATGTGACCTGTACTAAGTATGCAACAATAGACATACGTAGCATGAAGTGTAATGTAAAACGATGTACTAAGTAATGCACACAATAGGCACACCTAGCATGAAATGTAATGAAATCATGTACTATAAAGTACTAATGAACATAGCAGGTATATGATGTGAAAACAGGAAAGGTTGAAAGTAACAAGTAGGCACATGTGTTCCACCCCAAAACAGTTTGGAAAACAGTAAAAGAGGGGTCTATGTACTCACTTGAGATTGCTTAGTAGTCCTTGAGTAACAACCAAACAATGCTAGAGATCGCGGATATCAAACGGCACCTAATATAGGTAACTATGTTAATAACCGGACCTAAATCGGATGATTGGATAGAATGAGGGTTCGTAAACCAAACGAGTATAGAGACTCGTGTAATATGGTTTAACAAAGCCTACATGCTAAATGAAACCTAACCTAAGTGCTTACGACCCATTACGACCCGTTTAGGTAGCTTATGCTACTTTAACGCGTCGTTCGCGTAAAACGCGTTCGGACCGCCTAACTAGTCCTATGACAAGTAAAATATGCCTTAACATGTCTAATATTGTTGTCAAATCAGTTTAGATGTTAAAAGTTATGTTACATATGTTTAAAATGAATTTCGGCATCAAAGGGGTATTTTGGTAATTTACCTAAGGCATATAAACTACTTATCATACAACTACTTAAACGAAGCGACCATAAGGTATAACCTCGGAAGGTTATTCCCTATATACTATGGTCACCTAAAGTGTTTGGTCGGATCCTAATGATCGACCAAACGGGTCGGGTTCGAAAGTATAAGCGATTGTTTAGATCGCTTACCTTACGACCCTATATAAGCACTAACTAAAAGTGACGAGCTAAGCATGTTAAAACATGCTTAACTAAGTTTAGAAAACAGGTTTGGTATCACAACAAACGGTTGGGATACCTAAGAGTAGTTTGGTTACAAAATACGCAAGAATACGTATTCTGACCGAAACTACGGCTCGTCACTGGGCCTAGATAATGTGGTAATCAGTAGGTATAGTCACTAGGGACTATAACCATCGTGATCACGCTCACGTTATGAAGTTCAAACGAACTTCGCATCGACCATAAACTGGTCAATGCAGAAAGTCAAACAAAGTTCGACTTTCGGACTCGAAAAGCAATAAAAGAATGAAGGAACACTTACGAAGGGTCCCCGAATGCTAATCTAGATCAAAATAGCTCAGGTATGAAACGAAGGTTTCAACTTAGAGCACAAATGATCAGATTCTAGTGAGAAATGAATGAGAATGTTATGGGTATTTATAGATTTCGGTCCACCGTTAGGATCGTTTCTTGGAGAAGAGGGAAAGATCTAGCCCGTACACTTGTCAAAATGTTGTGGTTACTGAATTTGGCCACCACAAGAGTTTAACAAGTGGCACTTGACCTTTGGAGATGGTTAAAGGCTGTTAACAGCAGCCAAAAAACGATTTGCTGCATCTGGGCATTTGTTACGCACCGTAAAAAATAACCCTTACGGTCCGCAACAAATGAAGTTTGGCAGAATGTCAGTTTTGGTCCCTGCAGCCCCCTAACTTGGTTTTTTATGCATTTTTGACACGTTTAAGCCCCGTTAACCCCATTTCAAAGCTCTAAAATGAAGTTAAAGTATAGGGAACTTAAAATGTGTTCAAAAATATCTCGGATGTCGGTTCGTTTGGCCGTACGATCGCGATGTTCGCTTAATTACGACGGAATGCGCATAAGCGCGAAAAACGATCCAAATGACGCGACGAATGGATTTTTGGCAAGCCAAACACTAAAGCATAATATAGTCATGCTTACATAAATTTTTGGATGTCCGGATGTATTCAGAACGTAAGTTATGCGCGAAAGTGCAAACTTGTGCACTTTTTGACGCTTTTAGTCCCTGAATGACACAAAAGTTTATTTTAGCATACCGAACACCTCAAAGCCTATTTCTAAGCTATGTAAAGGATATTTATGGTATGTTTAACTTATGGTCATGTTCCGGAATGTCTGTTACAGTTCAAATTGGCATACTTTCGCAGTTTGTCAACTTTAGTCCCTGTAAGTAATTTAACTTGATTTTGCCATACCAAAGCCTTCAAAACTTATTTCTAAGTTATGTAAAGGTTATTTAAGGTATGTTAAGTATATGTCACTATTCCGGAGTGTTCGTTGCATTAAACTGGTTATATTTACGCATCGGTGCGCGTATAACCTTCCAGAAAGCGATTTAGAGTTTGGAATTGAACAAGAGTTGATGTGTGCAAACGATTCACATATTTTTACAAATCCCAAGTATGAAATACAATATTTCATTGGTTTGGCATTTTTTTGATGTTTGAGGTGACACAGGTGTCACAGTCTCCCCTACTTTAGGAAATTTCGTCCCGAAATTAATACGTGGGAGTCTATTTGTGACTTTGTGTCTAATAACCACCCGAGATATGTAAGGCATAATCCTGACATTTCCTTAACGGACATTTTTCAGAAATGAAAATGAACGAAACGAGTCATTTTCCACAACTTCTTCAGAAACGAAAATGAACGAAATGAGTCATTTTCCACACCTTCTTCAGAACCGAAAATGAACGAAATGAGTCATTTTCCACAACTTCTTCAGAACCGAAAATGAACGAAATGAGTCATTTTCCACTACTTCTTCAGAACCGAAAATGAACGAAATGAGTCATTTTCCACAACTTCTTCAGAACCGAAAATGAACGAAATGAGTCATTTTCCACAACTTCTTCAGAACCGAAAATGAACGAAATGAGTCATTTTCCACAACTTCTTCAGAACTGAAAATGAACGAAATGAGTCATTTTCCACAACTTCTTCAGAACCGAAAATGAACGAAATGAGTCATTTTCCACTACTTCTTCAGAACCGAAAATGAACGAAATGAGTCATTTTCCACTACTTCTTCAGAACCGAAAATGAACGAAATGAGTCATTTTCCACAACTTCTTCAGAACCGAAAATGAACGAAATGAGTCATTTTCCACAGCTTCTTCAGAACCAAAATGAACGAAATGAGTCATTTTCCACAACTTCTTCAGAAACGAAAATGAATGAAATGAGTCATTTTCCACGACTTCTTCAGACCCGAAAATGAACGAAATGAGTCATTTTCCACCATTTCTTCAGACAGAAACGAAAATGAACGGAACGAACTCTAGACACATGACAAAACTCATTGTGGTTTCCGTGCACTGAATTCCATAATTATGTATGCATCCATAATTACGCAATTCCTTGCATAGTCTGCACAATTTGTTTGTAATGTGAAGGGGGGGGAAAATCAAACCTGTGATGAGTGTGACTAGACTACCATAGGGTCCTTTTAATTAGATCGACAAATGATCCTTTTAATTAGGCCACCAAGGAGTCCTTTCAGCTATATCATCACATGATATTCCTAACCAGATTTTTGGATCAATCTGTTTACCTAGACCACTCAGGGGTCTAATTATGGAATGGTACAATATAATCCAAGGGTCTTTACTATTACGTACAAGCCCATTGAGGATTTAATATAGTACCTTTGGATATCCTACTATGAATCCCTTATACGAAGATATGGAAGATTCTACGAGGATTTGGATAACAGAAACTTGGATTACACAAAAACATAAAAGAAAACACATAAGCACATAATCACATAGTTGTTTAACTTGGTTATTGATTTGTTATCTTTGGACGCGGATACTTAAAGCACACCAGGAATCCAATTCGTGGATTTCATTTGGCACTTTAATCATTTCAAGAATCCATCCATGAAGATAGGATGATCTACCAAAAATTCGATTTTCGTTTTCAGGAAAACGCAATATGCGAATTAAGGTACACAATAATTTACGACATACGGAAATACCCTTGGGTACCCTATTAAGGATTTATAGTGGTACTTGGGGTATTCGTACAGAATTATAACTTGCACCTTGTACTTCGTCTCTTTACAAGAGACGGGTACTTAGGAATTTCATGGAAAATGCAAGAAATCATAAAGTGGAAGAAAGTTTGGGGGTAGTCTGTCCTTTAAGGAATACGGTTCCTTGATTGTCGGTATTGTAAGAGATATGTTGTTTATACATATAACCACATAAATACATTGTAATGTAAATAAAAGATTTATTTATAAACAATGATAACAACTGTTTCATGGACCTTGACAACAAAAGAAAATAATACATAAGACATGATTATTTCTAAAGAGTGTTGTCTTCTAGTCGGTCAGATGCTCATCTCTGTGCTGGATTAGCATTGGCACGCTTTGGGCAATTTCTTCGGAAATGTCCCATCTCGCCACACTTGTAGCAAGAACCTGGTGGAAAGCGAGCTCGAGCAGGTTTGTTGTTAACTTGATTTGGTGCAACTGCTGCTACGCAAACTTTTGCTGTATGACCTTTACGTCCACAAATTTGGCATTCACGGCACTTCACATTAACATGATGATAAAGGTTACATCGGTTGCACAAAGGTGAAGTTCCATTGTATGGCTTCCTAGTACGGGGTTTAGCTGGTTGGTTGGGGACGGCTTGACCATTGTGAGCGACCATGGCGAAGTTCTGAGAAGCCTTTTGCTTCTTTGACCGCTCAAGGGATCCAGTCTGTTCATCCATGGTCTTTGATTCCTCGATTGGTTTCTTGTCACCCTTTCGGAAAAGCTTACGTTTCCTGATCTGAGATTCAGTCAACGTTGCAGATAGCTCAATGGCCTGCCTAACCGTAGTGGGGTTACTACCGGTAACAATGTCCTGGACTGAGTCAGGGAGACCATCAATGTATTTTTCGATCGCCTTATCCAAAGGCGTAACCATGGTAGGACACAACAGGCTCAGCTCCTCATATCGATCAGTGTATGCTCGATGTTCACCGCTGTCTTGCTTAAGATCGTCAAATTCCCTTTCCAATGCTCTGATCTCGTGACGAGGATATAATTCCTTCATCATCAGTGCTCTAAGTTCTTCCCATGTTTGAGCCAGTGCCACATCGGCACCCCTATCTCTCACCACACCGTTCCACCACGTCAAAGCTCGTTTCTCAAAGACACTAGATGCGAAATCTACCTTTCGCTCGTTTGGACATTGAACATGCCTGAAGGTGCTCTCTAGACTCTCGAACCATTACAGAAGTGCAGTCGCTCCTTGAGACCCAGAAAACTTTGTTGGCTTGGCCGAGTTGAACGTCTTGAAGTTGCAGAGAGCATTATTGTTGTTAATAGCTTGGTGACATTGGGCAACGATGGTCGGGATTGCAGCAGTTATTTGCTGTGTAATGACAGCTGCCAGATCGTCAATAGATACCGGATTTTTGCGTCGTGGAGGCATTCTAAAAGAGAAGAACATGAAAGGAAACGAGTGAGAGAATTAGACGAAAAGAATGAGATGAAACAAATCTGATGAAAGCAAGGATGGTGGTCATTTGTTTGTTACTACAAAGCAACAAACGACCCTGGTGATTTATCAAAGTAAATAGGTCAAAAATAATGTATCGCGAAGACTTGCTCGCCTATAAGTGAACACTCATCCCAAGAATTCCCAGGTAAGCACAACTGGTCTCGCGTCTGATGAGATGTATACGAAGTGCTTGCCTAGACAGAAAACACAGAATACAGGCATTCACCCTTCCAGTTTGCACGTGTTCACATTATTAAAAACCCAAAACCTTGACGAGAATTTTGAAAATTCAAAGGGGTTCAAAACCATATAACAGAGGGTTCAAAACCTTACAATAGAGGGTTCAAAACCTAGTAATTAATCATCCTAGAACAGATGATTAGTTTTCGAAGCGGTTTTGAAATTTATGTTCTTGTTGTGGTCGTCGCCTAAGGATAGGTGACGGTATTGTTTTATGACAAAACGCAAGTAAACTCGCGTTAGGGTCCTAAGAAGGTTATAGACTAGGTCAAAGCATTACTAATAACCTAATTCCCTACAACCATTGGCTCTGATACCATCTTTTCTGTCACACCCCGACCACGTAGAACATACAAAACGTGGCGGAAATGTCGGGGAGTGTTGTAACAGAATTAATTGTTTCAAATCCATGGCAATTGAAGTTTCGTTTTATTGATTAAAAGTGTTACAATGTCTTAACAAACAAAGAAATACAACATAGTTAACTAGTCTTGCATCTTTTATTGTCACTAAAGTCCAAGTCTGCCTATGTGTATCTTGATCATCTTATGCAACAGCTCCTGAAAACACATGTGAAAATAGGTACGTTAGGTACGTCAGCATAAAAATGCCTGTGAGATACATAGGTTTTGTGAAAATAGGTTTCATGACTTATGTTTGAGAAAATGTTTAGTCATGAACCTTGTAATTTGCTTTGTTTTGTAAATCATTTGAAAAACGATAAGATCAGATGATATGTATAAATAAGAGAATAATGTATGGTTAAATGAATAACCATGTAAAATGAGTTTGTATAAGATAAGTTATTTGTAAAACAATGTCTTGTGAAAAGTATGTTATTTGTATAATATGTTATATGTCTCAAATTGAAATGATTCAAATAACGCTACGACATGTAATACCATCCAAACACTTATATATAGGAAGTACCAGCGGCGTATCCACCATGCTTGTATCATATTACACACGCCTCGTTACTTAAATCACTTACTCAAACCAAACCAACAATATAAGATGTCTATGTTTAAACCAATTGCCAAATGTATTGAATAATATGTCAAAATGTTTATGTCAAGATGTAAATCATGTAATGTGTATATAAATGTCAAAATGTAAGCATGTGATGAATAACAAATGTACTAAGTATGCAACAATAGACATACGTAGCATGTGACTTGTACTAAATATGCAACAATAGACATACGTAGCATGTGACCTGTACTAAGTATGCAACAATAGACATACGTAGCATGTGACCTGTACTAAGTATGCAACAATAGACATACGTAGCATGTGACCTGTACTAAGTATGCAACAATAGACATACGTAGCATGTGACCTGTACTAAGTATTCAACAATAGACATACGTAGCATGAAATGTAATGTAAAACGATGTACTAAGTAATGCACACAATGGGCACACCTAGCATGAAATGTAATGAAATCATGTACTATAAATGTACTAATGAACATAGCAGGTATATGATGTGAAAACAGGAAAGCTTGAAAGTAACAAGTAGGCACATGTGTTCCACCCCAAAACAGTTTGGAAAACAGTAAAAGAGGGGTCTATGTACTCACTTGAGATTGCTTAGTAGTCCTTGAGTAACAACCAAACAATGCTAGAGATCGCGGATATCAAACGGCACCTAATATAGGTAACTATGTTAATAACCGGACCTAAATCGGATGATTGGATAGAATGAGGGTTCGTAAACCAAACGAGTATAGAGACTCGTGTAATATGGTTTAACAAAGCCTACATGCTAAATGAAACCTAACCTAAGTGCTTACGACCCATTACGACCCGTTTAGGTAGCTTATGCTACTTTAACGCGTCGTTCGCGTAAAACACGTTCGGACCGCCTAACTAGTCCTATGACAAGTAACATATGCCTTAACATGTCTAATATTGTTGTCAAATCAGTTTAGATGTCAAAAGTTATGTTACATATGTTTAAAATGAATTTCAGCATCAAAGGGGTATTTTGGTAATTTACCTAAGGCATATAAACTACTTATCATACAACTACTTAAACGAAGCGACCATAAGGTATAACCTCGGAAGGTTATTCCCTATATACTATGGTCACCTAAAGTGTTTGGTCGGATCCTAATGATCGACCAAACGGGTCGGGTTCGAAAGTATAAGCGATTGTTTAGATCGCTTACCTTACGACCCTATATAAGCACTAACTAAAAGTGACGAGCTAAGCATGTTAAAACATGCTTAACTAAGTTTAGAAAACAGGTTTGGTATCACAACAAACGGTTGGGATACCTAAGAGTAGTTTGGTTACAAAATACGCAAGAAGACGTATTCTGACCGAAACTACGGCTCGTCACTGAGCCTAGATAACGTGGTAATCAGTAGGTATAGTCAGTAGGGACTATATCCATCGTGATCACGCTCACGTTATGAAGTTCAAACGAACTTCGCATCGACCATAAACTGGTCAATGCAGAAAGTCAACAAAGTTCGACTTTCGGACTCGAAAAGCAATAAAAGAACGAAGGAACACTTACGAAGGGTCCCCGAATGCTAATCTAGATCAAAATAGCTCAGGTATGAAACAAAGGTTTCAACTTAGAGCACAAATGATCAGATTCTAGTGAGAAATGAATGAGAATGTGATGGGTATTTATAGATTTCAGTCCACCGTTAGGATCGTTTCTTGGAGAAGAGGGAAAGATCTAGCCCGTACACTTGTCAAAATGTTGTGGTTACTGAATTTGGCCACCACAAGAGTTTAACAAGTGGCACTTGACCTTTGGAGATGGTTAAAGGCTGTTAACAGCAGCCAAAAAATGATTTGCTGCATCTGGGCATTTGTTGCGCACCGTAACAAATAACCCTTACGGTCCGCAACAAATGAAGTTTGGCAGAATGTCAGTTTTGGTCCCTACAGCCCCCTAACTTGGTTTTTGATGCATTTTTGACACGTTTAAGCCGTTAAACCCATTTCAAAGCTCTAAAATGAAGTTAAAGTATAGGGAACTTAAAATGTGTTCAAAAATATCTCGGATGTCGGTTCGTTTGGCCGTACGATCGCGATGTTCGCTTAATTACGACGGAATGCGCATAAGCACGAAAAACGATCCAAATGACGCGACGAATGGATTTTTGGCAAGCCAAACACTAAAGCATAATATAGTCATGCTTACATAAATTTTTGGATGCCCGGATGTATTCAGAACGTAAGTTATGCGCGAAAGTGCAAACTTGTGCACTTTTTGACGCTTTTAGTCCCTGAATGACACAAAAGTTTATTTTAGCATACCGAACACCTCAAAGCCTATTTCTAAGCTATGTAAAGGATATTTATGGTATGTTTAACTTATGGTCATGTTCTGGAATGTCTGTTACAGTTCAAATTGGCATACTTTCGCAGTTTGTCAACTTTAGTCCCTGTAAGTAATTTAACTTGATTTTGCCATACCAAAGCCTTCAAAACTTATTTCTAAGTTATGTAAAGGTTATTTAAGGTATGTTAAGTATATATCACTATTCCGGAGTGTTCGTTGCATTAAACCGGTTATATTTACGCATCGGTGCGCGTATAACATTACAGAAAGCGATTTAGAGTTTGGAATTGAACAAGAGTTGATGTGTGCAAACGATACACATATTTTTACAAATCCCAAGTATGAAATACAATATTTCATTGGTTTGGCATTTTTTTGATGGTTGAGGTGACACAGGTGTCACAATAGTTGGTAAAAATAGTTAGAACTCTTTGTCGTGTGGATCTTAAAAATCTATAATATCACTGTATAACAATTAAATGAGGCACTATTATATAATATAACCCAAAACAAATTGCATAGTATACCTTAATGATTTGAAAATAAATGAAAATCTAAAGAACCTGGATACTTTTTCGATTACGGCCTTGATTATGTGAAATCCTCCGAATTATTTTTTCCAATTAGCACTTGTGGATTTTGTAACAACTTTATATTCTTTTCGATTTATGTAGATCTACAAATGAGAAAAAATAGGAAGTTAGTCAAAAATCAAATCTTGAAATCGAAAGAAATCAGGATATACAAAAACATGTGATAATTTGGGATATGAAAATTTACCCTTTTACCCTTCATTAGCTAATATATTATCCTTAAAGTTCTACATTATTACTAAAATGCCATATTCTATATTAGCCCTTGATCAAATAATCTAATGGTTTAGATGAGTTCTGTAAGTTCTGTAATTTTTTTTGGTTCTGAAATGATCTTGATCCTATATATATATATATATATATATATATATATATATATATATAGGAATAAGTTAAAATGAGAACCACCTCGAGTTGTAAGAACCAGCGAGAACCACCCCCGCGGGGGGCCGTTGACCACGAAATTTTTTTTACACCTAGATCCGTATATTTTAACACGGGGGGTAAATTTTGGGTTCAAACGGCGCGCCCGAGGGGGTAGTTTTTTACGCCCAAAGTTTGGTAAAAAAAAAAAGAAAAATTAAAAAAACCCAAACTTTGGGCGTAAAAAACTACCCCCTCGGGCGCGCCGTTTGAACCCAAAATTTACCCCCCGTGTTAAAATATACGGATCTAGGTGTAAAAAAAATTTCGTGGTCAACGGCCCCCCGCGGGGGTGGTTCTCACTGGTTCTTACAACTCGAGGTGGTTCTCATTTTAACCTTCCCCTATATATATATATATATATATATATATCACCATTTCCCTTGATTTTGTTGACTGTATATCTCTTAAATGTCAACATATAAACGTGTGATTTAGTTTACGAAAATTTTTCAATGCCGAAAACCTCGATTAGAGAGTAAAAAAGGCATAAGGTTCACAATGGTGTAAAATTAAAATGGGATATTCCGGGCTAGGATTCGAGTGAGAGAAACAAGGGCCAAACCAACCACCCAAGAATGGAATCGTTGAGCGAAAACACTTGAGAACCTCCTAGAAGCAACTTTTCTTGCCACCATACCTTTCTCCATCAATTAGGAATCTGATGCCGTCAATAAACACATTAATTAATTTGTAGCCATTTGTTGAGTGTTTTTTTGTGTCTAATCCGCATATATATCACCATTGCCCTTGATTTCTTGACTGTAAATCTCTTAAATGTCAACATATACATGTGTGATTTAGTTTACGAAGATTTTTCAATGCGGAGAACCTCGATCAGAGAGTAAAAAACGCGTAAGGTTCACAATGGTGTAAAATTAAAATGGGATATACCGGGCTAGGATTCGACTAAGAGGAACAAGGGCCAACCCAACCACCCAAAAATGGAATCGTCGAGCGAAAACACTTGACCACCTCCTAGAAGCAGATTTTCTTGCCACCAGACCTTTCTCCATCAATTAAGAATCTGATGTCGTCGCTAAACACATTCCTTAAATTGTAGCCATTTGTTGAGTTTTTTTTTTGTGTGTAATCCGCATATATATCACCATTTCCCTTGATTTTCTTGACTGTATATCTCTTAAATGTCTACATATACACGTGTTATTTAGTTTACGAAGATTTTTCAATCCCGAGAACCTCGATCAGAGTGTAAAAAAGGCGTAAGGTTCACAATGGTGTAAAATTAAAATGGGATATACCGGGCTAGGATTCGAGTTACAGGAACAAGGGCCAAACCAACCACCCAAGTATAGAATCGTCGAGCGAAAACACTTGACAACCTCCAAGAAGCAGCTTTTCTTGCCACCAGACCATTCTCCATCAATTAGGAATCTGATGCCGTCACTAAAAAATTCATTAAATTGTAGCCATTTGTTGCGTGTTTTTTTTGGTGTCTAATCCGCATATATATCACCATTGCCCTTGATTTTCTTGACTGTATATCTTTTAAATGTCAACATATACACGTGTGATTTGGTTTACGAAGATTTTTGAACGCCGAGAACCTCGATCAGAGAATAAAAAAGGAGTAAGGTTCACAATGGTGTAATATTAAAATGGGATATACCGGGCTAGGATTCGAAATACAGGAACAAGTGCCAAACCAACCACCCAAGAATGGAATCGTCGAGCGAAAACACTTGACAAACTCCTAGAAGCAGATTTTCTTACCACCAGACCTTTCTCCATCAATTAGGAATCTAATGTCATCACTAAACACATTCCTTAAATTGTAGCCATTTGTTGAATGTTTTTTTATGGTTTCTAATCCGCATATATATCACCATTGCCCTTGATTTTCTTGACTGTATATCTCTTAAATGTTAACATATACACGTGTGATTTAGTTTACAAAGATTTTGCAATGCCGAGAACATCGATAACAGAGTAAAAAAGGATTAAGGTTCACAATGGTGTAAAATTAAAATGGGATATACTGGGCTATGATTCGAGTTGCAGGAACAAGAGCCAAACCAACCACCCAAGAATGGAATCGTCGAGTGAAAACACTTGATAACCTCCTTGAAGCAGCTTTTCTTGCCACCAGACCTTTCACCATTAATCAGGAATATGATGCCTTCATTAAACACATTCCTTAAATTGTAGCCATTTGTTGAGTGTTTTTTTTTTTGTCCGTCTAATCCGCATATATATATCACCATTGCCCTTGATTTTCTTGATTGTATATCTCTTAAATGTCAACATATAAATGAGTGATTTAGTTTACGAAAATTTTTCAATGCCGAGAACCTCGATCAGAGAGTAAAAAAGGGCGTAAGGTTCACAATGGTGTAAAATTAAAATGGGAAATTCCGGGCTAGGATTCGAGTGACAGGAACAAGGGCCAAACCAACCACCCAGGAATGGAATCATCGAGCGAAAACTCTTGACAACCTCCTAGAAACAGCTTTTCTTGCCACCATACCTTTCTCCATCAATTAGGAATCTGATGCCGTCACTAAACACATTAATTAATTTGTAGCCATTTGTTGAGTGTTTTTTTGTGTCTAATCCGCATATATATATATACTAGTCGCTTACCCGCGCGATGCGGCGGGGTGACAATATGCAGTGCGGTACTTGTTTCTCGTAATTTGTTTATTCATACTATATTTATTGTACCATCATTGTGGTGTATATATGTTATAAGCGAAGTCATCGATTAGTCCATTTCATTGTGGTGTGCATGGTTCGGTCGGGTTTGTGTTTTCTATTTGTTTAATCCTGTCTTGATATATTGTATATCACCATCTGTTATTTTTCATATTCGTAGCATATGTGTGGTCTATCTATGTTTCTTGATTTTTTTTAATGGTAACGCTTACATACTCATCTCCAAAATTACACCATATAAATCTTAATTTACTCCTTGCTCTAGATTAAACCTAATACCTCCCACTTAGAGGCAAAGTCTCTACCAAGGCAACTATCAAAATGTCAACAAAAATGAGTAGGTGGTCCCAGTACCTTTGAATTTTTTAAACATTATAGTTTATAAGATATAGCACGAATACGTAAAAGAATTATTCGTTTGTTGTGGATGGAGAAAAGTGTAACTAATTATCCATAGTTTTAAGTGTAATAAGATGGAGGGATAAAATATAAATGGTGTTTAAAAGACAATTTTTCAACATTTAGGTGTGTATTTATAAATTAAGATTGGAGAATTCTTAATTTTTAGGTATCTTAAAATGCTTCTCCCTCATGTGTTATAATATAGTATAGATAATTTAAAGGTTAAATTCTAACCAAAGTTTGATATAATTTTTTAACGATTTATTTTGTACAAATTAAATGGCATGATGCCAATAAAGATAACACGCATGCCTTGTTTTTTAAACTGCTTAAATAATATTAAATCCATCTTCGGTGGAACCTATTAGCCTAAACTCTTGACCTCGGAGGTAGCAATACTACATTAACTCAAATGGCTTTGCTAATTGGATTTAACCCCGCCTATAACACGAATGCCTTTAGAAAACTCATATTGGCTATTAAATTTATTTAATCGTGAATGCTAGTTTATCGGCCATTTTTTGAATATATACTTGATTTAGTTAAGTTATATCTCACTGCCTTTGATTTAGGACGAAGTAAAATATATGTCTATAATAGTTTAAATAGGAACATATATTCTCAAGAATATCCATAGGTTTTAGAATCTTGTGTTTTATTAATAGAATAACCAACAAAAATTAACATTCTATGAAGTTTAACTATCCCAATTTGTGGCATAGTGGTAGAAAACGTGGATTTTCCAATAGAGACTCAAGTTCAATTCTCACGTGTGTCATATTGGGGTGGATATTGGGAAATGATGGTGACAAACCCACCGGTTCGATCCTGAGCTGCACCCCGGTTTTCATTCGGCTGTTACTTCAGCGAGGCATCTCGTGTGGAGGCAGTACGGTTTCCGGGGAACGCCGTAACCAAGTCTGACCCACCCAACGTAGGCCCGGTTAAGACAACGTGGTCTAGGTAGATCTTGGGTGGGGCCGTCGTTTAGGCGGTGTGACATTGGGTCACTAAAAAAAAGTCACCGTTCAAAAAAAAAAAAGAAGTTTAAATGTTCTATCACTTTTAACGTTTTCCCTTTTTCTCGCCCTTACTCTGTTACAAACCTAGAAGACCAACATTTTCTCATAAATTATTTAAAACTTGATTTTTTTTTTTTTTTTGGTTTTGGTTTACAAGGGATTTCTCATCAATGATATGCATATTAGATAGCCTCATAGCCCATCGATAGATCACCATTCACCTCATACGCATTAGACAGCTCACAAATTCAACCGTTTTCATTTCCCTTTAATGTTTTATTTTGTATACTTTCAGTTGAAAACCTAAGTTTTCTTATCAGGTGTCAAGAGGTTAGAATATAGCAATGAGATGAAGATAGTTTTTTATAGGCCAGGTTTGAAAGTTTTGGTAATTTTTTTCTACTCATAAAACATAAACCAAATTTATTGTGCGCTCTCACAAACCTTGATGCATCCAAGTATGGCTACAAAAAGCAATATTAATTACAACGCTCTAAAGACATAAATGCAAACTTTCACCTGCACATTATGAGTTCAAAAAGTGCAATATGAAGCTCGAAACAATATCAATATGAACCTGTGTATCGTTACTTTAACTTTGTGTATCACCCTTCGAATTACCAAGAAGAATGATTACTCGAAGTTTTGGACCTACTGTATAAATTAATATTCATGTAGATATTAGCTATTTAGTATTACTACAACAACGAAACATGCAACTGAAATAAAAAATTAATTGTAGCCATAAACGCAAACCACCTATTTCTAAGTTGCAGGCAACTAATCTTATATTCCTTGCAGAAAACAATCAATATAAGACGAAACACTCTATGGTCTAAACTAAAATAACATATGAAATACATAAGCCTGGTACATCATTTAATATATGCCTCCTAGTCCCTTGCACGTAGAGACCAGTTACAGTTGCAACCCTTCAAATCTGCCACATGTTTCAGCATAGCCCTCCTTTTCTCGGTAGTTTTAACATCTAGACCAACAAACTTTTATACTATATTTGTTACCTGCAAATATAAAAATGGCATGCTAAGTAAACAACTAAACTTTTGTTTATCATTTGAATTAATAAACAACCTGCAGAACCTAAATAATGAATCAAACTGTCTTAACAAACCTGCAGAATGCGACAGAAGTTTCGCATGTCGACAGTCGAAACGCCAAGACACCGCACCTTACAAACCGGATCCCTTCGCCAATGCGAATGAATCAGCTCCAACATATTATGTGTTAACCATCCCTTCCTACAAAACCCAATTCATAATTAATAAAAATACTAATAATAATAACTTCCTTTACGGATGTGCAATCACCGCACCGAACTGAATTAACCCAAACCGAATTAACCAAAAGTCGGTTATTGGTTATTTTTTTGTACGGTTAACCCAAATTAACTGAACCGAACCGAACCATTTATATTTTCATATATTTCTAGCTTTTATACCTTCATTCATGTATTATACTATTATTTCATGTACTTATACCTCCATTTCATTATTTATACATCATTTTCAAGTATTTATGCATATATTTCATGTATTTACATCTCCATTACATGTATTTCTAAGCAAAAAATTTAGCCCTTGTTTTGATTAGGTTATTAACCGAACCAAACCGAAACCAACAAATTAACCGAATTAACTGTATAAAATAGTTATATCTTACCAAGATTAACCTGCCGGTTACTCGAAACATGTCGTTTAACAAGCTCGTGTCTCTCAGCTCGGCTCAACGGCTTCCCAAGCACTTCCTCCCTCGATTCAAAATATATGGATGTTCCCGAAACCCTTCGTTTGGGTGTCATGAATCCATGAGACAAGTGTCCTCCATGAGGCAAGTTGCTAAGGCCCTCTTTTGACAAAGCGTTTCCAGTTCATCCATGTGCTCATTTCCACCATATTATCTACAAAAAGTATAACAAATCAAAAAGCAAATTACATGATTACATCAATAAAATTTATAAATTATAATGACAATTAACACCTTCCTAACATGGAATCCCAGATTTGGGTTTAGTTTAAACGGATTCAGGTCAGTTCAGGTCGAGCCAGCGGACACGTTTAGATGGGTCGTGTTCATGTCAACATAGCGAGTTCGTGGTCCGACCTATTTAACCTATTTATTTGTTTTTTTATTTTATAAAATGTGATTTTTAATGATAATTTGCCATAGTTTATGCAATGCTTTTTTGTTTTGAACATCACTGTTCGCACATGGAAAGTGTGTAACTCCAATCCTCACGGTCCATAAAGAAAAGATAGTGAACAAAATATAATTTTAGGAGTTAGGCGTTACTTGTCCTCAATCGTCATTTTGCGTCTGGTAGTTCAATAAATGGTTTGGGTCCGGTCAGAACAGGCTTTGCCAATATTAGGTTCTGGCCAAAACGGGTCAAAACACAGGGCCCAAGAATCCAATCGACTGCATAATCTGCAACACTTAAAAATCCAGTAGATAAAATGCCCATCTAAGGATGGTATTCATGTCATCAATGCATTTGCAAAAACAAGTCTAGTTACCTTACAAACAGTAGTGATCAAAATGATTGCAATAGACCACTAAACATGCTCCAACCTCTATCGCCACCATCCCTGTGGCTCTATGGTCTAGATATATAATCATGTTAAATGTGCTCTGCCGGTTCATAATGATCCACACAAAAGACGCGCCATGGAGACTGCACATGAATACTTCTCCTTTGCAACCCCCACAAATCAGCCTCGTAAATTGACATCAGTTGACCAAATTTGGCTTGGTTGACTGAATTGGCTCAGTTGACCAAAGCTTTTACTCTGAAGAAAAAATATCCCTTTTCCTAAAATTTATAGATAATTAATGTGTTAGGATAGTTAATTATCTTAATCAAATTCGATCAATTAATAGGCTTGTTACTCGGGTTATTGTATATCAACAACAATAATAAAAAACGATTTATAATTAAACCAAGTCCTCAGGTGTGCATTTGTACCTTCTAAATCAGTCGAAAACTCGAATCCACAGCTTCAACACCACGAATCACACCACCTTGCAAGCCCAGCCATCAATCGTCACCAGATGCACCACTAAACCCAAGACAAGCTTATAAAACATTATATCCCAAAACAATAAGCAACCGATTACTGATGTAGGACTCATTTAAGCTAGAGGTAGCAAAATGAACGTGCAGGCTGGTTGGGTCTCATGTTACAAAAACTCTATGTATCAAGTACGATTAGAAAAATCATATTTAATGGCAATCGAAGATTTTAGTACAATATTTTTTGATGATTTCTACATTGAAAATCAGCTTTGGGTGACTTCTGATCCCTTTGACCCATCATCATGTTTTCTTTGTTCACTAAATGAGCTTGTTTTTAGGCTCGGGCTCGAGCTCGAGCTCATTTAAGCTCGGCTCGTTCGAGCTTTTTTTCAAGTCATCTAGCCAATTTTTTTCAATTTATAGTCTTTACTCCGAATCCATAATTCCATATACCCAAGTCCTCACACCATACAAAGCAAGTCCATAAAACATAATGAAAAATAAAAAATGGGCCACACAAATTGAGATTGAGTAAAAGATTTACACCATGCTAATGCTAAGTTTGTAACATGTTTTTTTTTCTTTCTGTTGATTTCCTTTCATGCTTCCTTAATGAGTTGGGGAGTGTGATACTCTAAATGTTTTTTTGTATTTCCTTTCATGAAACAAAGAAAAAACAACAATAAGATCATCTAGTTATGAGCCTATACCTTTGTGTACCTTGCAATCCTAATTCCTTGATTTTTTTTTCCGCAAGTGGCGTAACAGGTTGAGTGGCAATATATACAGTGAGCTTTGTAGAGAAGCCATCAATTACTTCAGCCTTAGTACTATGAAGAAATGATAAAATGTTTGGATGTCTGACCTGAAATCAACAGTTTAGAGACTTATTTCACTTGCAACAAACACATAATTACAAGAAGCTCACCAAATATTTTCTGTAAGCTTTATCTTGGGTTCATATAGTTGTATATAAATAAATAAATAAATAAATAAATAAATAAAAGAGACATGAATAAATAACAGAGCCCAGATCCCTTCTCCCAGATCCCTTCTTTTAACAATGAAAAGAGATCTTTCCAGTTACCAACACCAAAAGCAATAAGTAAATGAAAAGAATAACGAATTACATGAATGACTGAAGATAGTTGAAACTCTGGTGATCAAACTTAAATCTAAGAATAGCCAATGGCCGAATTGTTCACGCAACATGGAACTAACTTGGCATATATTTGTAACTAACTACAAATGTACATTACATGTATTCAAATGAAAAGGATCACATATCAATCAATATATTTCATGTTCGGATGAATAATCCCATTCATTTAGCTCAAGATGAGTTATGAGTAACTCACTGTTGTAAGCCGTTTGAGACCAGCAGCTAAACGTCCATCACCAGCATTACTTCCCGTGAGTGAAAATCTTGATACAGGAGATCCACCCACTTGGAAAATCAAGACAGACGGTTACAAATGCTCATAAACTCACTTTCCGGTTTCCAAAGATTCAATTGTCCAAATACCAAAACCCTAGATCCTAGACAAGGAACAAACTTGAACTATTTTAAATCATTCTGTCGAATTACTCTACAAGATATGAAATCCACAGTGGCTAGATCGAGATTTGGTGAAAAACTCTAAAAAGTAATAAATATAAACCAACATAATAGAAATAGATCAAGTATGAACCGGCATAATCAATTAACAGCTAAGAGATGAAATTATCACTTTTTTTCTTTTTACCATTAACAATAAACAGAAGTGAAAGAACAGCCATCAAAACAAATTTGGGGATAAAATTAGGGAAAAACATCATACATTATGTTTTGAAATCAACAGCTTGGACAGAATCAAACAGAACATCCTAATAGCTTCGATTTGTTTATCGATTTTAAAAGCCAAAAACATCCTATAAGGCCAGTTATAAACATCAAAACCGGCTCCGGCTGGTGACCTTCAGTTAGGGTTTCTTCAAATCGGTGTTCATCACTGCGTGTTTTCAATTTCATTGATGTTTGCTCCAGATCTAGATCTGAGAGGAAGAGAGAGAAAGAGAGGAGAAAGTGATGAAGTTTATGAGATGTGAGTTGTGAGAGAGAAGGAATGTAAAGGGCGATCCGTGTGAAGTGAATATCAGCCGTTCAGATCGTGATCCGTGTGAAAAGGTGAAAAATATGGACGGTTGATGATGAATCAGTTGAAGGGTAGTAAAAAGTTTGTGTTTTCTTGTGCTTTAAATCTTGTACATTGTGCATTAAGTGAGTTTTCAACACATTCCTAAATGACAATTCTATCCTTCCTATATGTTTATTAAAGTAGTATAGATATATATATATATATATATATATATATATCACCATTGCCCTTGATTTTCTTGATTGTAAATCTCTTAAATGTCAACATATACACGTGTGATTTAGTTTACGAAGATTTTTCAATGCGGAGAACCTCGATCAGAGAGTAAAAAACGCGTAAGGTTCACAATGGTGTAAAATTAAAATGGGATATACCGGGCTAGGATTCGAGTTACAGGAACAAGGGCCAAACCAAACACCCAAGAATGGAATCGTCGAGCGAAAACATTTGACAACCTCCTAGAAGCAGCTTTTCTTGCCACCAAACATTTCTCCATCAATTAAGAATCTGATGCCGTCACTAAACACATTCCTTAAATTGTAGCCATTTGTTGAGTGTTTTTTTTTGTGTCTAATCCGCATATATATCACCATTGCCCTTGATTTTCTTGACTGTAAATCTCTTAATTGTCAGCATATACACGTGTGATTTAGTTTACGAAGATTTTTCAATGCGGAGAACCTCGATCAGAGAGTAAAAAACGCGTAAGGTTCACAATGGTGTAAGATTAAATTGGGATATACCGGGCTAGGATTCGAGTTACAGGAACAAGGGCCAAACCAACCACCCAAGAATGGAATCGTCGAGTGAAAACATTTGACAACCTCCAAGAAGCAGCTTTTCTGGCCATCAGACCTTCCTCCATCAATTAGGAATCTGATGCCGTCACTAAACATATTCCTTAAATTGTAACCATTTGTTGGGTGTTTTTTTTATGCCTAATCCGCATATATATCACCATTGCCCTTGATTTTCTTGACTGTATATCCCTTAAATGTCAAGATATACACTTGGGATTTAGTTTACGAAGATTTTTCAATGCGGAGAACCTCGATCAGAGAGTAAAAAAGGCGTAAGGTTCACAATGGTGTAAAATTAAAATGGGATATACCGGGCTAGGTTTCGAGTTACAGGAACAAGTGCCAAACCAACCACCCATGAATGGAATCGTCGAGTGAAAACACTTGACAACTTCCTAGAAGCAGCTTTTCTTGCCACAAGACCTTTCTCCATCAATTAGGAATCTGATGCCGTCACTAAACACATTCCTTAAATTGTAGCCATTTGTTGAGTGTTTTTTTTTTTTTGAGTCTAATCCGCATATATATAACTGTTGCCCTTGATTTTCTTGACTGTAAATCTCTTAAATGTCAACATATACACGTGTGATTTAGTTGACGAAGATTATTCAATGCCGAGAACCTTGATCAGAGAGTAAAAAAGGCGTAAGGTTCACAATGGTTTAAATTAAAATGGGATATACCGGGCTAGGATTCGACTAAGAGGAACAAGGGCCAAACCAACCACCCAAGAATGCAATCGTCGAGCGAAAACACTTGACCACCTCCTAGAAGCAGATTTTCTTGCCACCAGACCTTTCTCCGTCAATTAAGAATCTGATGCCGTCGCTAAACACATTCCTTAAATTGTAGCCATTTGTTGAGTTTTTTTTTTGTTTTGTATGTAATCTGCATATATATCACCATTTCCCTTGATTTTCTTGACTGTATATCTCTTAAATGTCTACATATACACGTGTTATTTAGTTTACGAAGATTTTTCAATCCCGAGAACCTCGGTCAGAGTGTAAAAAAGGCGTAAGGTTCACAATGGTGTAAAATTAAAATGGGATATACCTGGCTAGGATTCGAGTTACAGGAACAAGGGCCAAACCAACCACCCAAGAATGGAATCGTCGAGCGAAAACATTTGACAACCTCCTAGAAGCAGCTTTTCTTGCCACCGGACCTTTCTCCATCAATTAGGAATCTGATGCCGTCACTAAACACATTCCTTAAATTGTAGCCATTTGTTGAGTGTTTTTTTTTTTGTGTCTAATCCGCATATATATCACCATTGCCTTTGATTTTCTTGACTGTAAATCTCTTAATTGTCAGCATATACACGTGTGATTTAGTTTATGAAGATTTTTCAATGCGGAGAACCTCGATCAGAGAGTAAAAAACGCGTAAGGTTCACAATGGTGTAAGATTAAAATGGGATATACCGGGCTAGGATTCGAGTTACAGGAACAAGGTCCAAACCAACCACCCAAGAATGGAATCGTCCAGTGAAAACATTTGACAACCTCCTAGAAGCAGCTTTTCTTGCCATCAGACTTTCCTTCATCAATTAGGAATCTGATGCCCTCACTAAACATATTCCTTAAATTGTAACCATTTGTTGGGTGTTTTTTTTATGCCTAATCCGCATATATATCACCATTGCCCTTGATTTTCTTGACTGTATATCCCTTAAATGTCAAGATATACACTTGGGATTTAGTTTACGAAGAGTTTTTAATGCGGAGAACCTCGATCAGAGAGTAAAAAAGGCGTAAGGTTCACAATGGTGTAAAATTAAAATGGGATATACCGGGCTAGGTTTCGAGTTACAGGAACAAGTGCCAAACCAACCACCCATGAATGGAATCGTCGAGTGAAAACACTTGACAACTTCCTAGAAGCAGCTTTTCTTGCCACAAGATCTTTCTCTATCAATTAGGAATCTGATGCCGTCACTAAACACATTACTTAAATTGTAGCCATTTGTTGAGTGTTTTTTTTTGGTGTCTAATCCGCATATATATCACCATTGCCCTTGATTTTCTTGACTGTAAATCTCTTAAATGTCAACATATACACGTGTAATTTAGTTTATGAAGATTTTTCAATGCCGAGAACCTTGATCAGAGAGTAGAAATGGCGTAAGGTTCACAATGGTGTAAAATTAAAATGGGATATACCGGGATAGGATTCGACTAAGAGGAACAAGGGCCAAACCAACCACCCAAGAATGCAATCGTTGAGCGAAAACACTTGACCACCTCCTAGAAGCAGATTTTCTTGCCACCAGACCTTTCTCCATCAATTAAGAATCTGATGCCGTCGCTAAACACATTCCTTAAATTGTAGCCATTTGTTGAGTTTTTTTTTTGTGTGTAATCCGCATATATATCACCATTTCCCTTGATTTTCTTGACTGTATATCTCTTAAATGTCTACATATACACGTGTTATTTAGTTTACGAAGATTTTTCAATCCCGAGAAACTCGATCAGAGTGTAAAAAAGACATAAGGTTCACAATGGTGTAAAATTAAAATGGGATATACCGGGCTAGGATTCGAGTTACAGGAACAAGGGGCAAACCAACCACTCAAGTATGGAATCGTCGAGCGAAAACACTTGACAACCTCCGAGAAGCAGCTTTTCTTGCCACCAGGCCATTCTCCATCAATTAGGAATCTGATGCCGTCACTAAAAAATTCCTTAAATTGTAGCCATTTGTTGCGTGTTTTTTTGGTGTCTAATCCGCATATATATCACCATTGCCCTTGATTTTCTTGACTGTATATCTTTTAAATGTCAACATCTACACGTGTGATTTGGTTTAAGAAGATTTTTCAATGCCGAGAACCTCGATTAGAGAATAAAAAAGGAGTAAGGTTCACAATATTAAAGTGGGATATACCGGGCTAGGATTCGAAATACAGGAACAAGGGCCAAACCAACCACCCAAGAATGGAATCGTCGAGCGAAAACACTTGACAAACTCCTAGAAGCAGATTTTCTTACCACCAGACCTTTCTCCATCAATTAGGAATCTAATGTCGTCACTAAACACATTCCTTAAATTGTAGCCATTTGTTGAGTGTTTTTTTATGGTGTCTATTCCGCATATATATCACCATTGCCCTTGATTTTCTTGACTGTATATCTCTTAAATGTCAACATATACACGTGTGATTTAGTTTACAAAGATTTTTCAATGCCGAGAACATCGATAACAGAGTAAAAAAGGATTAAGGTTCACAATGTTGTAAAATTAAAATGGGATATACTGGGCTAGGATTCGAGTTGCGGGAACAAGAGGCAAACCAACCACCCAAGAATGGAATCGTCGAGTGAAAACACTTGATAACCTCCTAGAAGCAGCTTTTCTTGCCACCAGACCTTTCACCATTAATCAGGAATATGATGCCTTCACTAAACACATTCCTTAAATTGTAGCCATTTGTTGAGTGTTTTTTTTGTGCGTCTAATCCGCATATATATATCACCATTGCCCTTGATTTTCTTGATTGTATATCTCTTAAATGTCAACATATAAATGTGTGATTTAGTTTACGAAAATTTTTCAATGCCGAGAACCTCGATAAGAGAGTAAAAAAGGCGTAAGGTTCACAATGGTGTAAAATTAAAATGGGAAATTCCGGGCTAGGATTCGAGTGACAGGAACAAGGGCCAAACCAACCACCCAGGAATGGAATCATTGAGCGAAAACACTTGACAACCTCCTAGAAACAGCTTTTCTTGCCACCATACCTTTCTCCATCAATTAGGAATCTGATGCCGTCACTAAACACATTAATTAATTTGTAGCCATTTGTTGAGTGTTTTTTTTTTGTGTCTAATCCGCATATATATATATATATATATATATATATATATATATATATATATATATATATATATATATATATATATATACCACCACTTCCCTTGATTTTCTTGACTGTGTATCTCTTAAATGTCAACATATAAACGTGTGATTTAGTTTACGAAAATTTTTCAATGCCGAGAACCTCGATCAGAGAGTAAAAAAGGCGTAAGGTTCACAATGGTGTAAAATTAAAATGGGATATTCCGGGCTAGGATTCGAGTGACAGGAACAAGGGCCAAACCAACCACCCAAGAATGGAATCGTCGAGCTAAAACACTTGACAACCTCCTAGAAGCAGCTTTTGTTGCCACCATACCTTTCTCCATCAATTAGGAATCTGATGCCGTCAGTAAACACATTAATTAATTTGTAGCCATTAGTTGAGTGTTTTTTTTTGTGTCTAATCCGCATATATATCACCATTTCCTTTGATTTTCTTGACTGTATATCTCTTAAATGTCTACATATACACGTGTGATTTAGTTTACGAAGATTTTTCAATCCCGAGAACCTCGATCAGAGTGTAAAAAAGGCGTAAGGTTCACAATGGTGTAAAATTAAAATGGGATATACCGGGGTAGGATTCGAAATACAGGAACAAGGGCCAAACCAACCACCCAAGAATGGAATCGTCGAGCGAAAACACTTGATAACCTCCTAGAAGCAGCTTTTCATACCACCAGACCTTTCTCCGTCTATTAGGAATCTAATGCCGTCACAAAACACATTCCTTAAATTGTAGCCATTTGTTGAGTTTTTTTTTGGTGTCTAATCCGTATATATATCACCATTGCCCTTGATTTTCTTGACTGTATATCTCTTAAATGTCAACATATACACGTGTGATTTAATTTACGAAGTTTTTTCGATGCCGAGAACCTCGATCAGAGAGTAAAAAAGGCGTAAGGTTCACAATGGAGTAAAATTAAAATGGGATATGCTGGGTTAGGATTCGAGTTGCAGGAACAAGAGCCAAACCAACCACCCAAGAATGGAATCGTCGAGTGAAAACACTTTATAACCTCCTAGAAGCAGCTTTTCTTGCCACCAGACCTTTCTCCATTAATTAGGAATCTCATGCCGTCACTAAACACATTCCTTAAATTGTAGTCATTTGTTCAGTGTGTTTTTTTTTTGTGTGTCTAATCCGCATATATATATATATCACCATTGCCTTTGATTTTCTTGACTGTATATCACTTAAATGTCATAATATAAATGTGTGATTTAGTTTACGAAAATTTTTCAATGCTGAGAACCTCGATCAGAGAGTAAAAAAGGCGTAAGGTTCACAATGGTGTAAAATTAAAATGGGATATTCCGGGCTAGGATTCGAGTTACAGGAACAGGGGCGAAACCAACCACCCAAGTATGGAATCGTCGAGCGAAAACACTTGACAACCTCCTAGAAGCAGCTTTTCTTGCCACCAGACCATTCTCCATCAATTAGGAATCCGATGCCGTCACTAAACACATTCCTTAAATTGTAGCCATTTGATGCGTGTTTTTTTGGTGTCTAATCCGCACATATATCACCCTTGCCCTTGATTTTCTTGACTGTATATCTTTTTAATGTCAACATATACACGTGTGATTTGGTTTACGAAGATTTTTCAATGCTGAGAACCGCGATCAGAGAGTAAAAAAGGCGTAAGGTTCACAATGGTGTAATATTAAAATGGGATATACCGGGCTAGGATTCGAAATACAGGAACAAGGGCCAAACCAACCACCCAAGAATGGAATCGTCGAGCGAAAACACTTGATAACCTCCTAGAAGCAACTTTTCATACCACCAGACCTTTCTCCGTCAATTAGGAATCTAATGCCGTCACTAAACACATTCCTTAAATTATAGCCATTTGTTGAGTTTTTTTTTTTGGTGTCTAATCCGTATATATATCACCATTGCCCTTGATTTTCTTGACTGTATATCTCTTAAATGTCAACATATACACGTGTGATTTAGTTTACGAAGATTTTTCGATGCCGAGAACCTCGATCAGAGAGTAAAAAAGGCGTAAGGTTCACAATGGTGTAAAATTAAAATGGGATATGCTGGGTTAGGATTCGAGTTGCAGGAACAAGAGCCAAACCAACCACCCAAGAATGGAATCGTCGAGTGAAAACACTTGATAACCTCCTAGAAGCAGCTTTTCTTGCCACCAGACCTTTCTCCATTAATTAGGAATCTGATGCCGTCACTAAACACATTCCGTAAATTGTAGCCATTTGTTGAGTGTTTTTTTTGTGTGTCTAATCCGCATATATATATATATATATATATATATCACCATTGCCCTTGATTTTCTAGACTGTATATCACTTAAATGTCAACATATAAATGTGTGATTTAGTTTACGAAAATTTTGAATGCCGAGAACCTCGATCAGAGAGTAAAAAAGGCGCAAGGTTCACAATGGTGTAAAATTAAAATGGGATATTCTGGGCTAGGATTCGAGTGACAGAAACAAGGGCCAAACCAACCACCCAAGAATGGAATCGTCGAGCGAAAACACTTGACAACCTCCTAGAAATAGCTTTTCTTGCCACCATACCTTTCTCCATCAATTAGTAATCTAATGCCATCACTAAACACATTAATTAATTTGTTGCCATTTGTTGAGTGTTTTTTTTTTGTATCTAATCCGCATATATATATATATATATATATATATATATCACCATTACCCTTGACTTTCTTGATTGTATATCTCATAAATGTCAACATATAAACGTGTGATTTAGTTTACGAAAATTTTTCAATGCCGAGAACCTCGATCAGAGAGTAAAAAAGGCGTAAGGTTCACAATGGTGTAAAATTAAAATGGGATATTCCGGGCTAGGATTCGAGTGACAGGAACAAGGGCCAAACCAACCACCCAAGAATGGAATCATCGAGCGAAAACACTTGACAACCTCCTAGAGGCAGCTTTTCTTGCCACCATACCTTTCTCCATCAATTAGGAAGCTGATGCCGTCACTAAACACATTAATTAATTTGTAGCCATTTGTTGAATGTTTTTTTTTTTGTCTAATCCACATATATATCACCATTTCCCTTGATTTTCTTGACTATAAATCCCATAAATGTCAACATATACACGTGTGATTTAGTTTACGAAGATTTTTCAATGCCGAGAACCTCGATCAGAGAGTAAAAAAGGCGTAAGGTTCACAATGGTGTAAAATTAAAATAGGATATACCGGACTAGGATTCGACTCACAGGAACAAGGGCCAAACCAACCACCCAAGAATAGAATCGTCGAGCGAAAACACTTGACAACCTCCTAGAAGCAGCTTTTCTTGACACCAGACTTTTCTCCATCAATTAGGAATCTGAGGCAGTCACTAAACACATTCTTTAAATTGTTGCCATTTGTAGAGTGTTTTTTTGGTGTCTAATCCGCATATATATCAACATTGCTCTTGATTTTCTTGATTGTATATCTCTTAAATGTCAACATATACACGTGTGATTTAGTTTACGAAGATTTTTCAATGCTAAGAAACTCGATCAGAGAGTAAAAAAGGCGTAAGGTTCACAATGGTGTAAAATTGAAATGGGATATACCAGGCTAGGATTCGAGTTACAGGAACAAGGGCCAAACCAACCACCCAAGAATGGAATCGTCGAGCGAAAAAACTTGACAACCTCCTAGAAGCAGTTTTTCTAGCCACCAGACCTTTCTCCATCAATTAGGAATCTGATGCCGTCACTAAACACATTCCTTAAATTGTAGCCATTTGTTGAGTGTTTTTTTTGTGTCGAATCCGCATATATATCACCATTCCCCCTGATTTTCTTGACTGTATATCTCTTAAATGTAAACATATACACGTGTGATTTAGTTTACGAAGATTTTTCAATGCTGAGAACCTCGATCAGAGAGTAAGAAAGGCGTAAGGTTCACAATGGTGTAAAATTAAAATGGGATATACCGGGCTAGGATTCGACTTACTGTAACAAGGGCCAAACCAACCATCCAAGAATGGAATCGTCGAGCGAAAACACTTAACAACCTCCTTGAAGCAGCTTTTCTTGACACCAGACCTTTCTCCATCAATTAGGAATCTGATGCCGTCACTAAACACATTCCTTAAATTGTAGCCATTTGTTGAGTGTTTTTTTGTTATCTAATCCGCATATATATCAACATTGCCCTTGATTTTCTTGCATGTATATCTCTTAAATGTCAACATATACACTTATGATTTAGTTTACGAAGATTTTTCAATGCCAAGAACCTCGATCAGAGAGTAAAAAAGGTGTAAGGTTCACAATGGTGTAAAATTAAAATTGGATATACCGGGCTAGGATTCGACTTACAGGAACAAGGGCCAAACCAACCACCCAAGAATGGAATCGTCGAGCGAAAACACTTGACAGCCTCCTAGAAGCAACTTTTCTTGCCACCAGACCTTTCTCCATCAATTAGGAATCTGATGTCATCACTAAACACATTCCTTAAATTGTAGCCATTTGTTGAGTGTTTTTTTTTGTGTCTAATCCGCATCTATATCACCATTGCCCTTGATTTTCTCGACTGTATATATCTTTTAAATGTCAACATATACATGTGTGATTTATTTTACTAAGATTTTACAATGCCGAGAACCTCGATCAGATAGTAAAAAAGGCGTAAGGTTCACAATAGTGTAAAATTAAAAGGGGTATACCGGGCTAGGATTCGAGTTACACGAACAAGGGCCAAACCAACCACCCAAGAATGGAATCGTCGAGCGAAAACACTTAACAACCTCCTAGAAGCAGCTTTTCTTGACACCAGATCTTTCTTCATCAATTAGGAATCTGATGCCATCACTAAACACATTCCTTAAATTGTAGCCATTTGTTGAGTGTTTTTTTGGTATCTAATCCGCATATATATCAACATTGCCATTGCTTTTCTTGAATGTATATCTCTTAAATGTCAACATATACACTTATGATTTAGTTTACGAAGATTTTTCAATGCCAAGAACCTCGATCAGAGAGTAAAAAAGGAGTAAGGTTCACAATGGTGTAAAATTAAAATTGGATATACCGGGCTAGGATTCGACTTACAGGAACAAGGGCCAAACCAACCACCCAAGAATGGAATCGTCGAGCGAAAACACTTGACAACCTCCTAAAAGCAACTTTTCTTGCCACCAGACCTTTCTCCATCAATTAGGAATCTGATGTCGTCACTAAACACATTCCTTAAATTGTAGCCATTTGTTGAGTGTTTTTTTTTGTGTCTAATCCGCATCTATATCACCATTGCCCTTGATTTTCTCGACTGTATATATCTTTTAAATGTCAACATATACATGTGTGATTTATTTTACTAAGATTTTACAATGCCGAGAACCTCGATCAGATAGTAAAAAAGGCGTAAGGTTCACAATAGTGTAAAATTAAAAGGGGTATACCGGGCTAGGATTCGAGTTACACGAACAAGGGCCAAACCAACCACCCAAGAATGGAATCGTCGAGCGAAAACACTTGAAAACCTCCTAGAAGCAGCTTTTCTTGCCACCCGACCTTTTTCAATCAATTAGAAATCTGATGTCGTCACTAAACACATTCCTTAAACTGTAGCCATTTGTTGAGTGTTTTTTTTTGTGTCTAATCTGCATATATATCACCATTTCCCTTCATTTTCTTGACTGTATATCTCTTAAATGTCAACATAAACACCTGTGATTTAGTTTACAAAGATTTTTCAATGCCTAGAACCTCGATCAGAGAGTAAAAAAGGCGTAAGGTTCACAATGGTGTAAAATTAAAATGGGATATATCGGCATAGGATTCGAGTTACAGGAACAAGGGCCAAACCAACCACCCAAGAATTGAATCGTCGAGCGAAAACACTTGACAACCTCCTAGAAGCAGCTTTTCTTGCCACCAGACCTTTCTCCATCAATTAGGAATTTGATGCCGTCACTAAACACATTCCTTAAATTGTAGCCATTTGTTGAGTGTTTTTTTTGGTGTCTAATCCGCATATATATCTCCATTGCCCTTGATTTTCTTGACTGTGTATCTCTTAAATGTCAACATATACATGTGTGATTTATTTTACGAAGATTTTTCAATGCCGAGAACCTCGATCAGATAGTAAAAAAGGTGTAAGGTTCACAATAGTGGAAAATTAAATGGGGATATATACCGGGCTAGGATTCGAGTTACAGGAACAAGGGCAAAACCAACCACCCAAGAATGGAATCGTCGAGCGAAAACACTTGACAACCTCCTAGAAGCAGCTTTTCTTGCCACCATACCTTTCTCCATCAATTAGGAATCTGATGCCGTCACTAAACAGATTAATTAATTTGTAGCCATTTGTTGAGTGTTTTTTTTTTGGTGTCTAATCCGCATATATATCAACATTGCCCTTGATTTCATGACTGTATATCTCTTAAATGTCAACATATACACGTGTGATTTAGTTTACGAAGATAATTCAATGCTGAGAAACTCGATCAGAGAGTAAAAAGGCGTAAGGTTCACAATGGTGTAAAATTAAAATGGGATATACCAGGCTAAGATTCGAGTTACAGGAACAAGGGCCAAACCAACCACCCAAGAATGGAATCGTCGAGCGAAAACACTTGGTAACCTCCTAGAAGCAGTTATTCTTACCACCAGACCTTTCTCAATCAATTAGGAATCTGATGCTGTCACTAAACACATTCCTTAAATTGTAGCCATTTGTTGAGTGTTTTTTTTTTGTGTCTAATCCGCATATATATCACCATTGCCCCTGATTTTCTTGACTGTATATCTCTTAAATGTCAACATATACACGTGTGATTTAGTTTACGATGATTTTTCAATGCCGAGAACCTTGATCAGAGAGTAAGAAAGGTGTAAGGTTCACAATGGTGTAAAATTAAAATGGGATATACCGGGCTAGGATTCGACTTACTGTTACAAGGGCCAAACCAACCACCGAAGAATGGAATCGTCGAGCGAAAACACTTGACAACCTCCTAGAAGCAGCTTTTCTTGACACCAGACCTTTCTCCATCAATTAGGAATCTGATACCGTAACTACACACATTCCTTAAATTGTAGCCATTTGTTGAGTGTTTTTTTTGGTGTCTAATCCGCATATATATCAACATTGCCCTTGATTTTCTTGAATGTATATCTCTTAAATGTCAACATATACACGCATGATTTTTTTTACGAAGATTTTTCAATGCCAAGAACCACGATCAGAGAGTAAAAAAGGCGTAAGGTTCACAATGGTGTAAAATTAAAATAGGATATACCGGGATAGGATTCGACTTACAGGAACAAGGGCCAAACTACCCACCCAAGAATGGAATCGTCGAGCGAAAACACTTGACAACCTCCTAGAAGCAGCTTTTCTTGCCACCAGACCTTTCTCCATCAATTAGGAATCAGATGTCGTCACCAAACACATTCCTTAAATTGTAGCCATTTGTTCAGTGTTTTTTTGTGTCTAATCCGCATATATATCACCATTCCCCTTGATTTTCAAGACTATATATCTTTTAAATGTCAACATATACATGTGTGATTTATTTTACGAAGAGTTTTCAATGCCGAGAATGTCGATCAGATAGTAAAAATGGCGTAAGGTTCACAATAGTGTAAAATTAAAAGGGGATATACCGGGCTAGGATTCGAGTTACAGGAACAAGGGCCAAACCAACCACCCAAGAATGGAATCGTCGAGCTAAAACACTTAATAACCTCCCAGAAGCAGCTTTTCTTGCCACCAGACTTTTTTCCATCAATTAGAAATCTGATGTCGTCACTAAAGACATTCCTTAAACTGTAGCCATTGGTTGAGTGTTTTTTTTAGTGTCTAATCCGCATATAAATCACCATTGCCCTTGATTTTCTTGACTGTATATCTCTTAAATGTCAACATACAAAAGTGTGATTTACTTTACGAAGATTTTTTAATGCCGAGAAACTCGATCAGAGAGTAAAAAAGGCGTAAGGTTCACAATGGTGTAAAATTAAAATGGGATATATCGGCATAGGATTCGAGTTACAGAAACAAGGGCCAAACCAACCACCCAAGAATTGAATCGTCGAGCGAAAACACTTGACAACCTCCTAGAGGCAGCTTTTCTTGCCACCAGACCTTTCTCCATCAATTAGGAATTTGATGCCATCACTAAACACATTCCTTAAATTGTAGCCATTTGTTGAGTGTTTTTTTTTGGTGTGTAATCCGCATATGTATCAAGATTTCCCTTGATTTTCTTGACTGTATATCTCTTAAATGTCTTCATATACACGTGTGATTTAGGTGACAAAGATTTTCAATCCCGAGAACCTCGATCAGAGAGTAAAAAAGACGTAAGGTTCATAATGGTGTAAAATTAAAATGGGATATACCGGGCTAGGATTCGAGTTACAGGAACAAGGGCCAAACCAACCACCCAAGTATGGAATCGTCGAGCTAAAACACTTGACAACCTCCTTGAAGCAGCTTTTCTTGCCACCAGACCATTCTCCATCAATTAGGAATCTGATGTCGTCACTAAACACATTCCTTAAATTGTAGCCATTTGTTGCGTGTTTTTTTTTTGTTTCTAATCCGCATATATATCACAATTGCCCTTGATTTTCTTGACTGTATATCTCTTAAATGTCAACATATACACGTGCGTTTTAGTTTACAAAGATTTTCCAATGCCGACAACCTCGATCAGAGAGTAAAAAAGGCGTAAGGTTCACAATGGTGTAATATTAAAATGGGATATACCGGGCTAGGATTCGAAATACAGGAACAAGGTCCAAACCAACCACACAAGAATGGAATCGTCGAGCGAAAACACTTGACAACCTCCTAGAAGCAGGTTTTCTTACCACCAGACCTTTCTCCATCAATTAGGAATCTAATGTCGTCACTAAACACATTCCTTAAATTGTAGCCATTTGTTGAGTGTTTTTTTATGGTGTCTAATCCGCATATATATCACCATTGCCCTTGATTTTCTGGAATGTATATCTCTTAAATGTCAACATATACACGTGTAATTTAGTTTACAAAGATTTTTCAATGCCGAGAACATCGATAACAAAGTAAAAAAGGCATAAGGTTCACAATAGTGTAAAATTAAAAGGGGATATACCGGGCTAGGATTCGAGTTACAGGAACAAGGGCCAAACCAACCACCCAAGAATGGAATCGTCGAGCTAAAACACTTAACAACCTCCCAGAAGCAGCTTTTCTTGCCACCAGACTTTTTTCCATCAATTAGAAATCTGATGTCGTCACTAAAGACATTCCTTAAACTGTAGCCATTGGTTGAGTGTTTTTTTTAGTGTCTAATCCGCATATAAATCACCATTGCCCTTGATTTTCTTGACTGTATATCTCTTAAATGTCAACATACACAAGTGTGATTTACTTTACGAAGATTTTTTAATGCCGAGAAACTCGATCAGAGAGTAAAAAAGGCGTAAGGTTCACAATGGTGTAAAATTAAAATGGGATATATCGGCATAGGATTCGAGTTACAGGAACAAGGGCCAAACCAACCACCCAAGAATTGAATCGTTGAGCGAAAACACTTGACAACCTCCTAGAGGCAGCTTTTCTTGCCACCAGACCTTTCTCCATCAATTAGGAATTTGATGTCGTCACTAAACACATTCCTTAAATTGTAGCCATTTGTTGAGTGTTTTTTTTTGGTGTGTAATCCGCATATATATCACGATTTCCCTTGATTTTCTTGACTGTATATCTCTTAAATGTCTTCATATACACGTCTGATTTAGTTGACAAAGATTTTTCAATCCCGAGAACCTCGATCAGAGAGTAAAAAAGACGTAAGGTTCATAATGGTGTAAAATTAAAATGGGATATACCGGGCTAGGATTCGAGTTACAGGAACAAGGGCCAAACCAACCACCCAAGTATGGAATCGTCGAGCTAAAACACTTGACAACCTCCTTCAAGCAGCTTTTCTTGCCACCAGACCATTCTCCATCAATTAGGAATCTGATGTCGTCACTAAACACATTCCTTAAATTGTAGCCATTTGTTGCGTGTTTTTTTTTTGTTTCTAATCCGCATATATATATCACAATTGCCCTTGATTTTCTTGACTGTATATCTCTTAAATGTCAACATATACATGTGCGTTTTAGTTTACGAAGATTTTCCAATGCCGACAACCTCGATCAGAGAGTAAAAAAGGCGTAAGGTTCACAATGGTGTAATATTAAAATGGGATATACCGGGCTAGGATTCGAAATACAGGAACAAGGTCCAAACCAACCACACAAGAATGGAATCGTCGAGCGAAAACACTTGACAACCTCCTAGAAGCAGCTTTTCTTACCACCAGACCTTTCTCCATCAATTAGGAATCTAATGTCGTCACTAAACACATTCCTTAAATTGTAGCCATTTGTTGAGTGTTTTTTTATGGTGTCTAATCCGCATATATATCACCATTGCCCTTGATTTTCTGGAATGTATATCTCTTAAATGTCAACATATACACGTGTAATTTAGTTTACAAAGATTTTTCAATGCCGAGAACATCGATAACAGAGTAAAAAAGGCATAAGGTTCACAATAGTGTAAAATTAAAAGGGGATATACCGGGCTAGGATTCGAGTAACAGGAACAAGGGCCAAACCAACCACCCAAGAATGGAATCGTCGAGCTAAAACACTTAACAACCTCCCAGAAGCAGCTTTTCTTGCCACCAGACTTTTTTCCATCAATTAGAAATCTGATGTCGTCACTAAAGACATTCCTTAAACTGTAGCCATTGGTTGAGTGTTTTTTTTAGTGTCTAATCCGCATATAAATCACCATTGCCCTTGATTTTCTTGACTGTATATCTCTTAAATGTCAACATACACAAGTGTGATTTACTTTACGAAGATTTTTTAATGCCGAGAAACTCGATCAGAGAGTAAAAAAGGCGTAAGGTTCACAATGGTGTAAAATTAAAATGGGATATATCGGCATAGGATTCGAGTTACAGGAACAAGGGCCAAACCAACCACCCAAGAAATGAATCGTCGAGCGAAAACACTTGACAACCTCCTAGAGGCAGCTTTTCTTGCCACCAGACCTTTCTCCATCAATTAGGAATTTGATGTCGTCACTAAACACATTCCTTAAATTGTAGCCATTTGTTGAGTGTTTTTTTTTGGTGTGTAATCCGCATATATATCACGATTTCCCTTGATTTTCTTGACTGTATATCTCTTAAATGTCTTCATATACACGTGTGATTTAGTTGACAAAGATTTTTCAATCCCGAGAACCTCGATCAGAGAGTAAAAAAGACGTAAGGTTCATAATGGTGTAAAATTAAAATGGGATATACCGGGCTAGGATTCGAGTTACAGGAACAAGGGCCAAACCAACCACCCAAGTATGGAATCGTCGAGCTAAAACACTTGACAACCTCCTTCAAGCAGCTTTTCTTGCCACCAGACCATTCTCCATCAATTAGGAATCTGATGTCGTCACTAAACACATTCCTTAAATTGTAGCCATTTGTTGCGTGTTTTTTTTTTGTTTCTAATCCGCATATATATATCACAATTGCCCTTGATTTTCTTGACTGTATATCTCTTAAATGTCAACATATACATGTGCGTTTTAGTTTACGAAGATTTTCCAATGCCGACAACCTCGATCAGAGAGTAAAAAAGGCGTAAGGTTCACAATGGTGTAATATTAAAATGGGATATACCGGGCTAGGATTCGAAATACAGGAACAAGGTCCAAACCAACCACACAAGAATGGAATCGTCGAGCGAAAACACTTGACAACCTCCTAGAAGCAGCTTTTCTTACCACCAGACCTTTCTCCATCAATTAGGAATCTAATGTCGTCACTAAACACATTCCTTAAATTGTAGCCATTTGTTGAGTGTTTTTTATGGTGTCTAATCCGCATATATATCACCATTGCCCTTGATTTTCTGGAATGTATATCTCTTAAATGTCAACATATACACGTGTAATTTAGTTTACAAAGATTTTTCAATGCCGAGAACATCGATAACAGAGTAAAAAAGGCATAAGGTTCACAATGGTGTAAAATTAAAATGGGATATACTAGGCTAGGATTTGAGTTGCCGGAACAAGAGCCAAACCAACCACCCAAGAATGGAATCGTCGAGTGAAAACACTTAATAACCTCCTAGAAGCAGCTTTTCTTGCCACCAGACCTTTCTCCATTAATTAGGAATCTGACGCCGTCACTAAACACATACCTTAATTTGTAGCCATTTGTTTAGTGTTTTTTTTTGGGTCTAATCCGCATATATATATCACCATTGCCCTAGATTTTCTTGACTGTATTTCTCTTAAATGTCAACATATAAACGTGTGATTTAGTTTACGAAAATTTTTCAATGCCGAGAACCTCGATCAGAGAGTAAAAAAAGGCGTAAGGTTCACAATGGTGTAAAATTAAAATGGGATATTCCGGGCTAGGATTCGAGTGACAGGAACAAGGGCCAAACCAACCACGCAAGAATGGAATCGTCGAGCGAAAACACTTGACAACCTCCTAGAAGTAGCTTTTCTTGCCACCATACCTTTCTCCATCAATTAGGAACCTGATGCCGTAACTAAGCACATTAATTAATTTGCAGCCATTTGTTGAGTGTTTTTTTGTGTCTAATCCGCATATATTTCACCATTGCCCTTGATTTTCTTGACTGTAAATCTCTTAAATGTCAACATATACACGTGTGATTTACTTTACGAAGATTTTTCAATGCCGAGAACCTCGATCAGAGAGTAAAAAAGGCGTAAGGTTCGCAATGATGTAAAATTAAAATGGGATATACCGGGCTAGGATTCGACTTACAGGAACAAGGGCCAAACCAACCGCCCAAGAATGGAATCGTCGAGTGAAAACACTTAACAACCTCCTAGAAGCAGCATTTCTTGACACCAGACCTTTCTCCATCAATTAGGAATCTGATGCCGTCACTAAACACATTCCTTAAATTGTAGCCATTTGTTGAGTGTTTTTTTTTTGGTGTCTAATCCGCATATATATCAACATTGCCCTTGATTTTCTTGACTGTATATCTCTTAAATGTCAACATATACACGTGTGATTTAGTTTACGAAGATTTTCCCTGCTGAGAAATTCGATCAGAGAGTAAAAAAGGCGTAAGGTTCACAATGGTGTAAAATTAAAATGAGATATACCGGGCTAGGATTCGACTTACAGTAACAAGGGCCAAACCAACCACTCAAGAATGGAATCGTCGAGCGAAAACACTTGAAAACCTCCTAGAAGCAGCTTTTCTTGACACCAGACCTTTCTCCATCAATTAGGAATCTGATGCCGTCACTAAACACATTCCTTAAATTGTAGCCATTTGTTGAGTGTTTTTTTGGTGTCTAATCCGCATATATATCAACATTGCCCTTGATTTTCTTGACTGTATATCACTTAAATGTCAACATATACACGTGTTTACGAAGATTTTTCAATGCCGAGAACCTCGATCAAAGAGTAAAAAGGGCGTAAGGTTCATAATGGTGTAAAATTAAAATGGGATATACCGGGCTAGGATTCGACTTATAGGAACAAGGGCCAAAACAACCACCCAAGAATGGAATCGTCGAGCGAAAACACTTGACAACCTCCTAGAAGCAGCTTTTCTTGCCACCAGACCTTTCTCCATCAATTACGAATCTGATGTCGTCACTAAACACATTCCTTAAATTGTAGCCATTTGTTGAGTGTTTTTTTTTTGTGTCTAATCCGCATATATATCACCATTGCCCTTGATTTTCTTGACTGTATATCTTTTAAATGTCAACATATACATGTGTGATTTATTTTACGAAGATTTTTCAATGCCGACAACCTCGATCAGAAAGTAATAAAAGGCGTAAGGTTCACAATAGTGTAAAATTAAAAGGGGATAAACCGGGCTAGGATTCGAGTTACAGGAACAAGGGCCAAACCAACCACCCAAGAATGGAATCGTCGAGCGAAAACTCTTGACAACCTCCCAGAAGCAGCTTTTCTTGCCACCAGACCTTTCTCCATCATCTAGAAATCTGATTTCGTCACTAAACACATTCCTTAAACTGTAGCCATTTGTTGAGTGTTTTTTTTTTGTGTCTAATCCGCATATATATCACCATTGCCCTTGATTTTCTTGACTGTATATCTCTTAAATGTCAACATACACACGTGTGATTTAGTTTACGAAGAGTTTTCAATGCCGAGAACCTCGATCAGAGAGTAAAAAAGGCGTAAGGTTCACAATGGTGTAAAATTAAAATGGGATATATCGGCATAGGATTCGAGTTACAGGAACAAGGGGCAAACCAACCACCTAAGAATGGAATCGTCGATCGAAAACACTTGACAACCTCCTAGAAGCAGCTTTTTTTGCCACTAGACCTTTCTCCATCTATTAGGAATCTGATGCCGTTACTAACCAGATTACTTAAATTGTAGCCATTTGTTGAGTGTTTTTTTTTTGTGTCTAATCCTCATATATATCACCATTGCCCTTGATTTTCTTGATTGTATATCTCTTAAATGTCAACATATAGATGTATGATTTAGTTTACGAAGATTTTTCAATGCCGAGAACCTCGATCAGAGAGTAAAAAAGGCGTAAGGATCACAATGGTGTAAAATTAAGATGGGATATACCGGGCTAGGATTCGAGTTACAGGAACAAGGGCCAAACCAACCACCCAAGAATGGAATCGTCGAGCGAAAACACTTGACAACCTCCCAGAAGCAGCTTTTCTTGCCATCAGAACTTTCCCCATCAATTAGAAATCTGATGTCGTCACTAAACACATTCCTTAAATTGTAGCCATTTGTTGAATGTTTTTTTTTTGGTGTCTAATCCGCATATATATCACTATTGCCCTTGATTTTCTCGACTGTATATCTCTTAAATGTCAACTTATACACGTGTGATTTAGTTTTCGAAGATTTTTCAATGCCGAGAACCTCGATCAGAGACTAAAAAAGGCGAAAAGTTCACAATGGTGTAAAATTAAAATGGGATATACCGGGCTAGGATTCGAGTGATAGGAACAAGGGCCAAACCAACCACCCAAGAATGGAATCGTCGAGCGAAAACACTTGACAACCTCCTAGAAGCAGCTTTTCTTGCCACCATACCTTTCTCCATCAATTAGGAATCTGATGCCGTCACTAAACACATTAGTTAATTTGCAGCCATTTGTTGAGTGTTTTTTTTGTGTCTAATCCGCATATATAACACCATTGCCCTTGATTTTCTTGACTGTAAATCTCTTAAATGTCAACACATACATGTGTGATTTAGTTTACGAAGATTTTTGAATGCCGAGAACCTCGATCAGAGAGTAAAAAAGGCGTAAGGTTCGCAATGGTGTAAAAATAAAATGGGATATACCGGTCTAGGATTCGACTTACAGGAACAAGGGCCAAACCAACCACCCAAGAATGGAATCGTCGAGTGAAAACACTTGACAACCTCCTAGAAGCAGCTTTTCTTGACACCAGACCTTTCTGCATCAATTAGGAATTTGATGCCGTCACTAAACACATTCCTTAAATTGTAGCCATTTGTTGAGTGTTTTTTTGTGTCTAATCCGCATATATATCACCATTGCCCCTGATTTTCTTGACTGTATATCTCTTAAATGTCAACATATACACGTGTGATTTAGTTTACGAAGATTTTTCAATGCCGAGAACCTCGATCAGAGAGTAAAAAAGGCGTAAGGTTCGCAATGGTGTAAAATTAAAATGGGATATACCGGTCTAGGATTCGACTTACAGGAATAAGGGCCAAACCAACTACCCAAGAATGGAATCGTCGAGTGAAAACACTTGACAACCTCCTAGAAGCAACTTTTCTTGACACCAGACCTTTCTCCATCAATTAGGAATTTGATGCCGTCACTAAACACATTCCTTAAATTGTAGCCATTTGTTGAGTGTTTTTTTTTTTGTGTCTAATCCGCATATATATCAACATTGCCCTTGATTTTCTTGATTGTATATCTCTTAAATGTCAACATACACACATGTGATTTAGTTTACGAAGATTTTTCCCTGCTGAGAAACTCGATCAGAGAGTAAAAAAGGCGTAAGGTTCACAATGGTGTAAAATTAAAATGGGATATACCAGGCTAGGATTCGAGTTACAAGAACAAGGGCCAAACCAACCACCCAAGAATGGAATCGTCGTGTGAAAACACTTGACAACCTCCTAGAAGCAGCTTTTCTTGCCACCAGACCTTTCTCCATCAATTAGGAATCTGATGCCGTCACTAAACACATTCCTTAAATTGTAGCCATTTGTTGAGTGTTTTTTTGTGCCTAATCCGCATATATATCACCATTGCCCCTGATTTTCTTGACTGTATATATCTTAAATGTCAACATATACACGTGTGATTTAGTTTACGAAGATTTTTCAATGCCAAGAACCTCGATCAGAGAGTAAGAATGGCGTAAGGTTCACAATGGTGTAAAATTAAAATGGGATATACCGGGGTAGGATTCGACTTACAGTAACAAGGGCCAAACCAACCACCCAAGAATGGAATCGTCGAGCGAAAACACCTGACAACCTCCTAGAAGCAGCTTTTCTTGCCACCAGACCTTTCTCCATCAATTAGGAATCTGATGTCGTCACTAAACACATTCCTTAAATTGTAGCCATTTGTTGAGTGTGTTTTTTTTGTGTCTAATCCGCATATATATCACCATTGCCCTTGATTTTCTTGACTGTATATCTTTTAAATGTCAACATATACATGTGTGATTTATTTTTGAAGATTTTTCAATTCCGAGAACCTCGATCAGATAGTAAAAAAGGCGTAAGGTTCACAATAGTGTAAAATTAAAAGGGGATATACCGGGCTAGGATTCGAGTTACAGGAACAAGGGCCAAACCAACCACCCAAGAATGGAATCGTCAAGCGAAAACACTTGACAACCTCCTAGAAGCTGCTTTTCTTGCCACCAGACCTTTCTCCATCAATTAGGAATCTGATGCCGTCACTAAACACATTCATTAAATTGTAGCCACTTGTTGAGTGTTTTTTTGGGGTGTCTAATCCGCATATATATCACCATTGCCCTTGATTTTCATGACTGTATATCTCTTAAATGTCAACATATACACGTGTGATTTAGTTTACGAAGATTTTTTCAATACCGACAACATCGATCAGAGAGTAAAAAAGGTGTAAGGTTCACAATGGTGTAAAATTAAAATGGGATATACCGGGCTTGGAGTCGAGTTACAGGAACAAGGGCTAAACCAACC
This sequence comes from Helianthus tuberosus, assembly GCA_030545235.1. Lineage (NCBI taxonomy): Eukaryota > Viridiplantae > Streptophyta > Magnoliopsida > Asterales > Asteraceae > Helianthus > Helianthus tuberosus. The sequence goes on along the minus strand of CM060387.1, from coordinate 39,155,939 downwards.
ACCCAAGAATGTAATCGTCGAGCGAAAACATTTAATAACCTCCTAGAAGCAGCTTTTTTTGCCACCAGACATTTCTCCATCAATTAGAAATCTGATGCCGTCACTAAACACATTCCTTAAATTGTAGCCATTTGTTGAGTGTTTTTTTTGTGTCTAATCCGCATATATATCACCATTGCCCTTGATTTTCTTGACTGTATATCTCTTAAATGTCAACATATACACGTGTGATTTAGTTTACGAAGATTTTTTCAATGCCGAGAACCTCGATCAGAGAGTAAAAAAGGTGTAAGGTTCACAATGGTGTAAAATTAAAATGGGATATACCGGGCTAGGATTCGAGTTACAGGAACAAGGGCAAAACCAACCACCCAAGAATGGAATCGTCGAGCGAAAACACTTGATAACCTCCTAGAAGCAGCTTTTCTTGCCACCAGACATTTCTCCATCAATTAGAAATCTGATGCCGTCACTAAACACATTCCTTAAATTGTAGCCATTTGTTGAGTGTTTTTTTTTTGTGTCTAATCCGCATATATATCACCATTGCCCTTGATTTTCATGACTGTATACCTCTTAAATGTCAACATATACACGTGTGATTTAGTTTTCGAAGATTTTTCAATGCCGAGAACCTCGATCGGAGAGTAAAAAAGGCGTAAGGTTCACAATGGTGTAAAATTATAATGGGATATACTGGGCTAGGATTCGAGTTACAGGAACAAGGGCCAAACCAACCACCCAAGAATGGAATCGTCGAGTGAAAACACTTGACAACCTCCTAGAAGCAGCCTTTCTTATCACTAGACCATTCTCCATCAATTAGGAATCTGGTGCCGTCACTAAACACATTTCTTAAATTGTTGCCATTTGTTGAGTGTTTTTTTTTGGGTCTAATCCGCATATAGATCACCATTGCCCTTGATTTTCTTGACTGTATATCTCTTAAATGTCAACATATACACGTGTGATTTAGTTTTCGAAGATTTTTCAATGCCGAGAACCTCGATCAGAGAGAAAAAAAGGCGTAAGGTTCACAATGGTGTAAAATTAAAATGGGATATACCGGGCTAGGATTCGAGTTACAGGAACAAGGGCAAAACCAAACACCCAAGAATGGAATCGTCGAGCGAAAACACTTGATAACCTCCTAGAAGCAGCTTTTCTTGCCACCAGACCTTTCTCCATCAATTAGAAATCTGACGCCGTCATTAAACACATTCCTTGAATTTTAGCCATTTGTTGAGTGTTTTTTTTGTGTCTAATCCGCATATATATCACCATTACCCTTGATTTTCTTGACTGTATACCTCTTAAATGTCAACATATACACGTGTGATTTAGTTTTCGAAGATTTTTCAATGCCGAGAACCTCGATCGGAGAGTAAAAAAGGCGTAAGGTTCACAATGGTGTAAAATTATAATGGGATATACTGGGCTAGGATTCGAGTTATAGGAACAAGGGCCAAACCAACCACCCAAGAATGGAATCGTCGAGTGAAAACACTTGACAACCTCCAAGAAGCAGCCTTTCTTACCACCAGACCATTCTCCATCAATTAGGAATCTGGTGCCGTCACTAAACACATTTCTTAAATTGTTGCCATTTGTTAAGTGTTTTTTTTGGTGTCTAATCCGCATATAGATCACCATTGCCCTTGATTTTATTGACTGTATATCTCTTAAATGTCAACATATACACGTGTGATTTAGTTTTCGAAGATTTTTCAATGCCGAGAACCTCGATCAGAGAGAAAAAAAGGCGTAAGGTTCACAGTGGTGTAAAATTAAAATGGGATATACCGGGCTAGGATTCGAGTTACAGGAACAAGGGCAAAACCAACCACCCAAGAATGGAATCATCGAGCGAAAACACTTGATAACCTCCTAGAAGCAGCTTTTCTTGCCACCAGACCTTTCTCCATCAATTAGAAATCTGATGCCGTCAGTAAACACATTCCTTAAATTGTAGCCATTTGTTGAGTGTTTTTTTTTGTGTCTAATCCGCATATATATCACCATTGCCCTTGATTTTCTTGACTGTATACCTCTTAAATGTCAAGATATACACGTGTGATTTAGTTTTCGAAGATTTTTCAATGCCGAGAACCTCGATCGGAGAGTAAAAAAGGCGTAAGGTTCACAATGGTGTAAAATTAAAATGGGATATACCGGGCTTGGAGTCGAGTTACAGGAACAAGGGCTAAACCAACCACCCAAGAATGGAATCGTCGAGCGAAAACATTTAATAACCTCCTAGAAGCAGCTTTTTTTACCACCAGACCTTTCTCCATCAATTAGAAATCTGATGCCGTCACTAAACACATTCCTTAAATTCTAGCCATTTGTTGAGTGTTTTTTTTGTTGTCTAATCCGCATATATATCACCATTGCCCTTGATTTTCTTGACTGTATATCTCTTAAATGTCAACATATACACGTGTGATTTAGTTTACGAAGATTTTTTCAATGCCGAGAGCCTCGATCAGAGAGTAAAAAAGGTGTAAGATTCACAATGGTGTAAAATTAAAATGGGATATACCGGGCTAGGATTCGAGTTACAGGAACAAGGGCAAAACCAACCACCCAAGAATGGAATCGTCGAGCGAAAACACTTGATAACCTCCTAGAAGCAGCTTTTCTTGCCACCAAACCTTTCTCCATCAATTAGAAATCTGATGCCGTCACTAAACACATTCCTTAAATTGTAGCCATTTGTTGAGTGTTTTTTTTGTGTCTAATCCGCATATATATCACCATTGCCCTTGATTTTCATGACTGTATACCTCTTAAATGTCAACATATACACGTGTGATCTAGTTTTCGAAGATTTTTCAATGCCGAGAACCTCTATCGGAGAGTAAAAAAGGCGTAAGGTTCACAATGGTGTAAAATTATAATGGGATATACTGGGCTAGGGTTCGAGTTACAGGAACAAGGGCCAAACCAACCACCCAAGAATGGAATCGTCGAGTGAAAACACTTGACAACCTCCTAGAAGCAGCCTTTCTTACCACCAGACCATTCTCCATCAATTAGGAATCTGGTGCCGTCACTAAACACATTTCTTAAATTGTTGCCATTTGTTGAGTGTTTTTTTTGGTGTCTAATCCGCATATAGATCACCATTGCCCTTGATTTTATTGACTGTTTATCTCTTAAATGTCAACATATACACGTGTGATTTAGTTTTCGAAGATTTTTCAATGCCGAGAACCTCGATCAGAGAGAAAAAAAGGCGTAAGGTTCACAATGGTGTAAAATTAAAATGGGATATACCGGGCTAGGATTCGAGTTACAGGAACAAGGGCAAAACCAACCACCCAAGAATGGAATCGTCGAGCGAAAACACTTGATAACCTCCTAGAAGCAGCTTTTCTTGCCACCAGACCTTTCTCCATCAATTAGAAATCTGATGCCGTCATTAAACACATTCCTTAAATTGTAGCCATTTGTTGAGTGTTTTTTTGTGTCTATTCCGCATATATATCACCATTGCCCTTGATTTTCTTGACTGTATACCTCTTAAATGTCAACATATACACGTGTGATTTAGTTTTCGAAGATTTTTCAATGCCGAGAACCTTGATCGGAGAGTAAAAAAGGCGTAAGGTTCACAATGGTGTAAAATTATAGTGGGATATACCGGGCTAGGATTCGAGTTACAGGAACAAGGGCCAAACCAACCACCCAAAAATGGAATCGTCGAGTGAAAACACTTGACAACCTCCTAGAAGCAGCCTTTCTTACCACCAGACCATTCTCCATCAATTAGGAATCTGGTGCCGTCACTAAACACATTTCTTAAATTGTTGCCATTTGTTGAGTGTTTTTTTTGGTGTCTAATCCGCATATAGATCACCATTGCCCTTGATTTTATTGACTGTATATCTCTTAAATGTCAACATATACACGTGTGATTTAGTTTTAGAAGATTTTTCAATGCCGAGAACCTCGATCAGAGAGAAAAAAAGGCGTAAGGTTCACAGTGGTGTAAAATTAAAATGGGATATACCGGGCTAGGATTCGAGTTACAGGAACAAGGGCAAAACCAACCACCCAAGAATGGAATCGTCGATCGAAAACACTTAACAACCTCCTAGAAGCAGGTTTTTATTGCAACCAGACCTTTCTCCATCAATTAGGAATCTGATGCCGTCACTAAACACATTCCTTAAATTGTAGCCATTTGTTGAGTGTCTTTTTTGTGTCTTTTCCGCATATATATCACCATTGCCCTGGATTTTCTTGAATGTATATCTCTTTAATGTCAACGTATACATGTATGATTTAGTTTACGAAGATTTTTCAATGCCAAGACCATCGATCAGAGAGTAAAAAAGGCGTAAGGTTCACAATGGTGTAAAATTAAAATGGGATATACCGGGCTGGGATTCGTGTTACAGGAACAAGGGCCAAACCAACCACCCAAGAATGGAATCGTCGAGCGAAAACACTTGACAACCTCCCAGAAGCAGCTTTTCTTGCCAACATACCTTTCTCCATCAATTAGAAATCTGATGTCGTCACTACACACATTACTTAAATTGTAGCCATTTGTTGAGTGTTTTTTTTTTGGTTTCTAATCCGCATATATATCACCATTGCCCTTGATTTTCTTGACTGTATATCTCTTAAATGTCAACATATACACGTATGATTTAGTTTTCGAAGATTTTTCAATGCCAAGAACCTCGATCAGAGAGTAAAAAAGGTGTAAGGTTCACAATGGTGTAAAATTAAAATGGGATATACATGGCTAGGATTCGAGTTACAGGAACATGGGTCAAACCAACCACCCAAGAATAGAATCGTCGAGCGAAAACACTTGACAACCTCCTAGAAGCAGCTTTTCTTGCCACTAGACCTTTCTCCATCAAATAAGAATCTGATGCCGTCACTAAACACATTCCTTAAACTGTAGCCATTTGTTAAGTGTTTTTTTTTGTGTGTAATCCGCATATATATCACCATTGCCCTTGATTTTCTTGACTGTTTATCTCTTAAATGTCAACATATACACGTGTGATTTAGTTTACGAAGATTTTTCAACGCCGAGAACATCGATCAGAGAGTAAAAAAGGTGTAAGGATCACAATGGTGTAAAAACAAAATGGGATATACCTGGCTTGGATTCGAGTTACAGGAACAAGGGCCAAACCAACCACCCAAGAATCGAATCGTCGAGCGAAAACACTTGACAACCTCCTAGAAGCAGCTATTCTTGCCACCAGACATTTCTCCATCAATTAGGAATCTGATGCCGTCACTAAACACATTCCTTAAATTGTAGTCATTTGTTGAGTGTTTTTTTTTTGGTGTCTAATCTGCATATATATCACCATTGCCCATGATTTGTTTGACTGTATATCTCTCAAATTTCAACATATACATGTGTGATTTACTTTACGAAGAGATTTCAATGCCGAGAACCTAGATCAGAGAGTAAAAAAGGTGTAAGGTTCACAATGGTGTAAAATTAAAATGTGTTATACCGGGCTAGGATTCGAGTTACAGGAACAAGTGCCAAACCAACCACCCAAGAATGGAATCATCGAGCGAAAAAACTTGACAACGTCCTAGAAGCAGCTTTTCTTGCCACCAGACATTTCTCCATCAATTAGAAATCTGATGCCGTCACTAAAGACATTCCTTAAATTATAGCCATTTGTTGAGTGTTTTTTTTTGGTGTCTAATCCGCATACATATCACCATTTCCCTTGATTTTCTTGACTGTATATCTCCTAAATATCAACATATACACCTCTGATTTAGTTTACGAAGATTTTTTCAATCCCGAGAACCTCGATCATAGAATAAAAAAGGCGTAAAGTTCATAATTGTGTAAAATTAAAATGAGATATACCGGGCTAGGATTCGAGTTACAGGAACAAGGACAAAACCAATCACCCAAGAATGGAATCGTCGAGCGAAAACACTTGACAACCTCCTAGAAGCAGCCTTTCTTGCCACCAGACCATTCTCTATCAATTAGGAATCTGGTGCCGTCACTAAACACAATCCTTAAATTGTAGCCATTTGTTGAGTTTTTTTTTGTGTCTAATCCGCATATATATCACCATTGCCCTTGATTTTCTTGACTGTATATCTCTTAAATATCAACATATACACGTGTGATTTAGTTTTCGAAGATTTTTCAATGCCGAGAACCTTGATCAGAGAGTAAAAAAGGCGTAAGGTTCACAATGGTGTAAAATTATAATGGGATATACCATGCTAGGATTTGAGTTACAGGAACAAGGGCCAAACCAACCACCCAAGAATGGAATCGTCGAGTGAAAACACTTGACAACCTCCTAGAAGCAGCCTTTCTTGCCACCGGACTATTCTCCATCAATTAGGAATCCGGTGCCGTCACTAAACACAATTCTTAAATTGTTGCCATTTGTTGAGTTTTTTTTTGGTGTCTAATCCGCATATATATCACCATTGCCCTTGATTTCTTGACTGTATATCTCTTAAATGTCAACATATACACGTGTTATTTAGTTTTCGAAGATTTTTCAATGCCGAGAACCTCGATCAGAGAGTAAAAAAGGCGTAAGGTTCACAATGGTGTAAAATTAAAATGGGATATACCGGGCTAGGATTCGAGTTACAGGAACAAGGGCAAAACCAACCACTCAAGAATGGAATCGTCAAGCGAAAACACTTAACAACCTCCTAGAAGCAGCTTTTTTTTGCAACTAGACCTTTCTCCATCAATTAGGAATCTGATGCCGTCACTAAATGTTGGGTTTTTCATCATGCTTATCAAAGTATTTTATCCATATAAATTAAAAACGCAGCGGAAATAATTATTTTTAAAACATGTTACCTACAAGATATAAAACTCATTTTATATGTAAAACCCAATCCCGGATCCATATACGAACATGCATGCTATCAAAATAAAACACAACCATAGAGTGTTTAGAATACTACCTTCCAAGGAGTAAAGGACATGAAGATGATGATGCTTCTTGAACGGTTGCCTTCAAGTGTAGAAGACCTCAAGCTTGTATACCCCAAGCCTTCCAACAAACACCTTAGTTTTAGCTAGGATTTCTACACTTATGAACTCACTAAAATCCCTCTCTTGGAACCAACCCTTGGCCGAAATTATGAGAGAAGAGTATGGAGTTTTATGCATTTGAAAATCAAACTTGAAAAACCCTTATGCACAACCTTATGTTGGCCGGTTTCTAGAGAGAAATCTCTAGTGTTTTTCAAGTCATCCAAGTCTTGCCAGTTCTTCAAGTTCATCTAAGTATTTATAGAACCATGAGAGAGAATTGCCACCCACCTTGACCAATCATGTGCCGACTTACACATGCAAGTGCATGAAGCCCCATTGGACCAAAATGGTCTTGGTTAGACCTCCCAATCAAATCTCCTCTAGCACATGCATTTGCATGCATTTCTATTGGACTAAAATTTTAGGGAAGAACACCATGGGGGGGGGGGGTGGCGGCCTTGCTTTATTTAAAAAAAATTCTTTTAAATAATATAAGTCTTGTTTTTTATAACTCTTATAAAATATAACATCATATGTTCACAAGACTTTATACTTTTATTAAGTTATATAACCCATTAAATAACAAAATAAAATATTCTCTCAAAATAAATTATCCATATAATTTATTAGTTTGTCAAGTGCAATTATTTAGAAAACCAATTTCTAAATACTCTAAGTGTTAATATTTATTTGTTTGATCATATCACAAATAAATAATATAAGTGTTTGTCTAGCTTGTATTTAGGTATGACTCGACTTGGATCATAACGTACTAGCCACATCAATTTAATATGTGTCTTGGGCATACGGAGTCCAACAATCTCCCACTTGCACAAGATACATAGAAGATTGATGCAAGTAGTAAATGACGCCTAACTACGGTTTACTACCCCTAATACGTATGACTATATGTCCCATTCAATAAAATCATCCCCTTCAAGTCCCTTACTTGAACATGATTTAGGTGAATCTATCATTTATCCTTTCGTTACAGATGTCATGTTAAATCCAGAGACATAGAGTGATCACTCTCTATTGATTTAACTTTAGTAGGCCTTAGACATCTTACTCTCAACGAATAAGAGGAACAAATCCCTTCTTGACTACATACGTCTCTCACAATCACCTTGTACCACACCTGAGCTTAGCCTTATGTGCTGTCATATTACTGACAGCGAAGAAATAAGTCAAGATACAATATTTGGTGAATATCAAGACCCAATATGTATCTCAGGTCTGAGGATACTATGATATTCTCCTTTACTCAAATTTACTTATGATCAATCACAAATGATTCCATGCAGTAATATTTGAGAGCGAGTCAGTCCAATATTTGTATCCCACAAATATCTATGAACCTTGGCAACAACACTTTGCTCTATATTCATTCTAAATGAATATCCACCAATCCAAATTCATAATAGTCTTACATTCATATTTGTTCCCACAAGTATGATCGACTACGGACATTTAGAATAAGAAACTTATTCATGCTAAAATGGAACATAACTCAAAATACCATAAAGAGGTATATTAACAATTGTTCCAATATCCAAATACAAAATAGATCAAATCCAATCACTAGAATATCGAAGTCCTAAGGCACAAGTATGACCCTTTCATGCTTTGCCCATTCAAGGAGCTTCGTGAGTGGATCCGCAATATTTTGATCAGTGTGAACTTTGTGAATACTTATCTTTCCCTTTTTCAACTTCATCCCTTATGTAGTTGAAACTCCGCTCAATGTGCCTAGTCTTTTGATGTACACGAGGTTCCGTGATTTAAGCAATCACACCATCGTTATCACAAAGATCACTAGGGGTCCTGAATGGTAGGGACTGTGACAACCCGCACTAAACCAGGTATCCGTACAACTTAATTAATGATTAATTACTACTTGATTACTGTGCTTGATTGAACTAGCTGATAAACTGCTACCTGCATACTGATACATGCACTTACTTGCATCATACTTTATTTGCTGTCACTACATTATTTACATACGGCACCTTAGTGACAAACATGATGCACAAAAAGCACAGTAGCACTAAACGGATACACGGCGAACATGCTGATATGACCAGCATCAGGCAGACACTGCCTCTAAGGCCTGTTAAGAGCCTCATATATTTTGGCTACACTGGTAGTGAGTGTAGGATATAAGGGTTGTGGTACCGCGTCTCTAGGGATAAGATACACTGATTCGGATGTGCCAAGAACGTACTTTAAGTACCAAACACAGCACTTTAATGAATAAACCAGCTTCTAGCTGACTAATAAAGTGCCAGAACATGAGAAAATAACAGTAGACACTTTCTAAAGTGTTGGAAACAAGATGTGTCACTAAAAATAACAATAACGACACTTTAAAGCCTTTTGTAACACTTTAACGGATTACTATCCAACCGAACAACCGGACTATACCCGGGACATGAAAATATTAATATTTTCACTAATTATATTTTTCTGAGCCAGTTAGGGTCCCTGATTACCCTAACACCCGTCATAACACGTAACATACAAGTAACTGAGTTAACTACTTAAACTAACCTACTTAACTCAACCACTACCCTAACTAATCTTGTTCTAATCGAACCAACCCCCACCCCATGCCATAACCGGCCCCAACCAAAGGGGAGCAAGCAAGTACTAGTTAATTATTTTTTTATTAAGTTGTGTCTAATATCATAGTGACATAAAGACCCATGGTTAATACCTCCTAAATTACCTTTAAATATGATCCATTACACACAAGACATAATCACTTCAACCTTAACAAACTCACAACTCTCTCCCTCTTTCTTTGTGGCTCACGGCCGAACCCACCACACACATACATCATATTTTCGATCTTGTTCACTCCATTCCACCATCATACAAACATCCAAGGTCGCGTATTAGGAGCTTTGGTGCAAGCGGAACACGAAGGACTTCCACCGTTAGCTTTTATCCACCTCTTTTTCGTCAAGATTCTTCCCTAGCCCCGAGCTAGAGGTATATTGTTTAAAACTTGTTCTTGAATGTATCTAAAGTGGGTAAAAGGAATATTGTCGGTTAAATATCAAAAACATAAGTTTTGATGCATTAAAGTCTAGTAAAATCACAAAAATGGTGGATAATAACATATAACTTGTGTAAAAGTCGTAGGACTTGAGATATGTGATTATTGAGACCCGATCTATGATGTGGTAGCTCGGATCTCCGTTTAACCCGACTTTGTAAGATCATGTGTCTTCACATAAGCTCGTTTTTGACTAAATACAAGGGTTAAAGGTGAAACTCTACCACACAAGATACATGAACTTGTGTAGAAATATTTTACTTGTGTAAAAGTGATTTAACCGGTAAAATGGTGTTTAAAACTAGCGGATCTACGTATCCGCAAGTGGTATTTTTGAAAGACCACACTTTAAAGAAATCATGTTTTTCTAAAGATGGATCTTACACTAATAAAGATGATTTTATAAACCACAAGGGTGTAGACACTTGTGAAATGGGAAGATCCGACAAATAACTATTTTTGGGAAAAATGACTAGAAGTTGTAAAGACGGATTTCTTTAAACACGGGGTTTCTACAAGATTAAGGTTACTTTATATAAAGATCTACATGTATAAAGGGTGTTTACACTATAGATTCGGAAAAACTACAAGTTCATGCGATTATGCAAATTTACATACTTGTCGACTAGTTTGTTGTGTCGGAAATTGTTTGATTGAATAAAGAAGATTGTTGAATTGATTTGTTAAAAGAAAATGATACGCTTGAAAGCGTGGCCACCTCCAGTTATAGAGGAAACTCTGGCGAAATTTTCCAAAAACCTAACACTTAGACTTTTTACACAACAAGTGTTAGAACTATCTTTGGGCATATTTTCAAAACATAAATTTCGCCAGCACTATATTTTACTAAATATCCGGAGGTGGGATTTTCACAAAGATTAACGTGATAGATATATTTGTCACAACACTGTTTATGATTATTTTGTGAAAATACATAAATATTATTTTAGAGTAAAAATAATATTTGCAAGCGTTAATGATTCCAAAACTTTACGAACGCTTCCACAAACATATAAGTTACACCGGTAATTACATTACCACAAGATTGATAAAACGTAACTTACGCACACGTATTGTATCCCCCATCCTTGGGAAGAAGAATAACTACCAAGTGTATACGGAACATAAACACGAAATAGTTGTCTAACTATTTCCCAAAGACATAAACTGTAAAGCTAAGGCACGGCCGTCCGTCTAATAAAATTAGCACTTGTAGGTCGTTGCACAGCTTACTGTATTGGAGACACTTGGTAGAGACGCGCATTCACTGTGAGTTCATGTCCCCCTTTTCTCTAACTGTTTTCAGTTTACTTAACCGCGGGGGTGAAATACATGTTACTTTGTTTACAAGTACTTTATACACGGTATGAATTACGTAAGGAGGTTTAGATCATGTGAATGGGTAGTTAGAACACCGAGGGACTCGAGCGGTAGATCTATCTGGGTGTAGCGAGCCCAGCTCCCGGTCCAACAGAACAGGCCTCTCGGAGGACTAACAGAACGGACCTGGAGTGACTTGGTACCCAACGCAAAAATCGGCTAGGGTTGGGTCTTTCCTACTTGCATTTCACTACATGCTAATGGCCTTGCAAACCATTGGTGATCACAAGTCCTCTTACACTGCTACATACCAGGAAACTTTTATACTTACAAGTGTTTTACTTACTCACTTGCACATGAACTCGCTCAACATTATTGTTGATTTTTCAACTCACATGTATTTCAGGAAATTAAACGGATCTGGCACGGTATGGAACGTTTTCCGCTGCACTTGTCATGAAGTCATCAGGGTTTAGGGGATGTGTCTCTTTCCTGGACAAGACACAATCCTTAAACCACGTTTATGTTATGTTAAAAGTTGTAATGTTGTTGAACAAGGTTATGGTTGTTGGTTAAAACAATGGTACTGTATTTTGGTTTTCAAAACTTAATAGATGACTTGCATGGTTTTTAAATTCATATAGCTTGTTATGGTTAAGCTATGGTATTAAGAAGTCACACCAAAATTAACCACGCTTCCGCAAAGCCAGGGTGTGACAGCTTGGTATCAGAGCTCTGATCATAGCGAACTAGGATTCTGTCTCGAGTCTAGACTATGATCACTAGGGCTCTCACGAAAACATTTTTCTGCATACCACTTAAGTCCAGATCCACAACTTTTACAAACAAATGTTGAGCACACTTTATTTATTATTCTAGGCTCAGTCTGGGAGGCTGAGATAGGGGGCTAGTGGGACTAGAAGTATTGGCTAGTGGGACTAGAAGAGTTGACTAGTGGGACTAGAAGTGTTGGCTAGTGGGACTAGAAGTGTTGGCTAGTGGGACTAGAAGTGTTGGCTAGTGGGACTAGAAGTGTTGGCTAGTGGGACTAGAAGGGTTGGCTAGTGGGACTAGAAGTGTTGGCTAGTGGGACTAGAAGTGTTGGCTAGTGGGACTAGAAGTGTTGGTTTGAATGCTTGCTTGATGACTTATGTGTCTATTTGATTATATGATTGACAATTTGTACATGTTTGTGTATATGTTACAGACACATGGATTCTACAGGCACTGGTGGTTCAGGCACCACAGGCCCTAGGCCTATCGTTTCAGACGACATTGAGTCATCGGAGCACGAGGTTTATACGTCAGACTTCACCAGCACGGATGATGATGACTTTCAGCCATTCGCCTTACCCGACGGCGTTGATGAGCTCCCAGTTGATCTTCCAGCCGGGGATCTACCACTGGCACTGATCCCTGCTCCTATACCGCTGGCTGCGTACCCAGCTTACGATTTACCCATCGACGACGAGGAGGACGACGTCGATATGTTTGAGGAGGAGCCTTTGGAGGATGCTCAGGGCGAGGCCCTACCTGCTGTTGCTCCCTTACTGATCGCAGATGCTCCGGCTGCGGAGTCACCTGCTCATTCCCCAGTCGCGGACTCCTTTGAGTCTGTGGCTTCTGTACCCACACATGCTCATAGTGCGCAGCACTTCTCCCATGGGTCCGATTCTGACCAGGCTTTTTCTGTTGCTTCCATACCTGGACTTGTTTTTGACCATGACGACGAGGAGGATTCAGATCCTATGTTTCCACCAGGATTTGATCCTGACCGTGATTTAGAGTATGTCCCGATGGACGAGTTGATGGAGGATCCAGTAGACGCTATTGACCCTTTTGATCCGATTGATCCTGATTTCGATTTTGACATGGCGTTTGATGACTTTGAGCCTGCCATTGCACCTGAGCAGGCAACTGCCCTTGACCCTTTACCAGAGCATGACCCTGTGCATGCTGATGTACCTTTGGAGCCCATTGCTGATGATCACCACATAGATGTTCCTGTTGATCCCGTTGGTCCTTTACCCATTGCTGCTGTACCAGTTGACCCCCCTTTCGAGCACTTGGCACCCGTTCACCCTGTTGTTGCTCCCTTATTTGATCCCGTTCCCCTAGAGCCCGGACATGCACTGTTCGCGGCACATATGGATCCACCGGATGAGTCCGCACAGCACGGGTGGATACCGGCTGATGAGGACGTTCCACCGATACACCCACAGATCCCAGACACTCGACACGTTGACTTTTCATTTCAGGTACCTATGTTTATACCTCCAGCAGGGCCTGGAGAGGGCTCTTCAGCTCACCCTGATGGGCATGTACCGATGCCCATGCCTTTCATGCCTCAGATTCCTTTTGTTCCACCTACTACAGCTCCTTTTGGTGTGACACCGTTTTCCCCCATGCCACCCACTGATCCATACCACAGGTTCCACGTGGGACATACCATTGAGGATGTATTGATGTCGTTTGTACACCAGCATGAGTCGCATGAGCAGCGACTACAGGAGTTGGAGAGAGCCCGTCTGCAGCCATGTCAGTGCCATGGCCGGGTACCCTCTCCGTTACAGCCGTTTCGACCATTACCCCCTGACTATGCTGCTCGTCTTACTACTTTGGAGCAGCAGATTGCTTCCATTATTCGCACACAGCAGGCGATGGAGGCGGACTGGTTACAGTTGCGCCGTTTGTTTTATACCCATTTTCCCCCTCCTCCACCACCATCTGCTTAGAGCTCATCGGTGCCACATGGGTAGGCGAAGTGAGAAGGCGGCGATTGCTTTTTGACTGCACAGCTTTTTGGGGAGACTACGTTATGACTTGACTTTTGTTATGTACTTGATGTTGTATTGATACTAATGTAGCTTTTGACAGGGGTGATGTAGCCCCTAGTGATTGATGATTGTATGTACACACTTACGATGTGGTCTCATTTATATGGCAATCGCAGTTTTCTCACCATATTCGGATTCGCTTGATTACTTGTTTATGTTTTTGACATGGGATGTTGTGTGATTGATATTTGTGGTATGTGATAACATGAGATGTTATGTGATTATACTATTACTACCGTTATATACGTACACTATATTACGAACTGATTTACGTACTATAACAACGAAGCCTTACTGTGGCCTAACCAACTTAAACCATCTTTTAGAAGATGCCGCCAAGACGCGAACCAAACATGCCAACAAATGAGGCGGAACTCCAGCAGATTATTGCTGCTGCCATAGCACAGTACGCAGCATCTCAGCCAGGAGCGAGCGGAAGTGTTAACCAAGGCAATAACAATCCACCACACGGTAATACCACGCCATTCGAACCTACCTTGTCCTAGCTGGACATCTTTAGCAATGATGCTAATGCCAAACACATGTTTTAACATACGTGCAGGATGCACCTACAAGCAGTTCTTAGACTGCAAACCAGTTAACTTCGATGGCACAGGAGGTGCAGTTGCCTTTACCCGCTGGGCTGAGAAAACCGATTCTGTGTTACGCATGAGCAAGTGTGCAGAGGATCAGCAAGTCACGTACATTTCAGGGTTGTTTTTAGATGGAGCCCTATCATGGTGGAACCTACAAGTGCAAACACTAGGCGAAGCTGCCGCCTACACCCTGACTTGGGCCGAATTGAAAGAACTGATGCGCAAAAAGTACTGTTCACGCGCAGAAATTCAAAGGTTGGAGACTGAATTTTGGCACTTAAAGATGGATGGACCTAAGATTGCGGAATACGTCCAGAGGTTTCACGACCTATCTCAAGTGGTTCCTTACATGGTTACGCCGGAATACAAGCGAATCGAGCGCTTCATTTGGGGTTTGGCTCCCCAAATAATAAGCATGGTGACCTCCTCCAAACCAGCGACTATCACTGAAGCCATCGATTTGAGCGTGGCTCTCACCGAGGAGGCGATTCGCCTAAACAGATTTGGTGATGCTAAGGCAAAGGAGAAAGAGACTCATGTTGAGTCGTCCGGAAATAACAAAAGAAAGTTTTCGAACTTCAAACAAAGTGTTAGCGGTGATGGTAAGAGTGGAGCACCAAACACGCCAGCTCAGGGTACGACTGGCAGTGGAAGGAAAGGAAGGGGATATATGGGCACCCAGCCCAAGTGTAACGCCTGCCAGCGTCACCATTCTGGTCAATGTGGGCTAAAAGTATGTGAAGTGTGTGGGAAACGTGGTCACTCAAAGGAATCATGTTGGGCTAGTGCGGGCCGGGGAGGCCAGGGAGGATATATGAATAGAAACGATAATCGTGGTGGTTTGGGAAATCGCCCACAAGGGAATAATCGAGGCTACAATGCAAATCAAGCCGGAACTGCCAATCAAAACAACCCGCCAGTTGGGGATGGTGCGGGAAGTGGAAAAAGATTAGGATGTTTTCATTGCGGTGACGTTGGGCACTTCAAGAAGGATTGCCCGGGATTGAACCAAGCCCGTGGAAGGGTGTTCCAGATCGGTGCACGGGAAGCACGCCAGGATCCCAACGTTGTCACGGGTACGTTCCCTATCAATCAACGCTATGCATCTGTTCTGTTTGATACTGGTGCCGACTATAGCTTCGTATCACTAGAATTTAAGAATATACTTGGGCTAGCCGCTAATAAGTTAGACGTCCCCTACGCAATCGAATTGGCTAATGGAAAGTTGGTAGAAGCCAATGATGTTATCAGAGGCTGTGTGATTGAACTAGGCGAACGCGAGTTTACTCTGGATCTACTACCAGTCCAACTGGGAAGCTTCGACGTGGTGGTAGGAATGGATTGGTTATCCAGAAACAAGGCTGAGATAGTATGTCACGAGAAAGTTGTTCGTATCCCAACTGATGATGGTGAGACAATTATGGTTCACGGAGAGAAGCGTGACACGCCGCTAAGATTTATCAGCTGCTTGAAAGCAAGGAAGTGTTTACAGAAGGGATGTGTTGCTTTTCTGGCACACATCGTGGACAAGAAGGCTGCCGAGCCAAGGATCGAAGACATCCCTGTCGTAAGGGAGTATCCAGAAGTCTTCCCAGAAGACTTACCCGGACTGCCACCTCAGAGGCAAGTGGAGTTTCACATTGACTTAGTTCCAGGCGCAGCGCCTGTAGCTAAGGCACCGTACAGACTTGCTCCGTCTGAAATGCAGGAATTGTCGACACAACTGCAAGAGTTGTTAGACAAGGGTTTTATCCGACCAAGCTTCTCGCCTTGGGGAGCTCCGGTCTTGTTTGTCAAAAAGAAGGACGGAGGTTTCCGCATGTGTATTGACTACAGAGAATTGAACAAGCTGACGATCAAGAACAGGTATCCTCTGCCAAGAATCGACGATCTGTTCGATCAACTTCAAGGTTCAAGCTGTTACTCTAAGATCGATCTCCGATCTGGATACCATCAACTAAGGATACAGGAGGAAAGTATCCCGAAAACAGCCTTCCGAACTCGTTATGGGCACTACGAGTTCCTCGTTATGCCATTTGGTTTGACAAACGCGCCTGCGGTATTCATGGATCTAATGAATAGGGTTTGCAAGCCATACCTGGACAAGTTCGTGATTGTATTCATCGACGACATCCTGATTTACTCAAAGACGAAGGCTGAACACGAACAACATCTTAGAACCATACTGGAGCTGCTAAAGAAGGAACAGCTATACGCCAAATTCTCCAAGTGCGAGTTTTGGCTACGCGAAGTCCAGTTTCTTGGACATGTGGTTAATGGGGATGGAATTCATGTTGATCCCACAAAGATCGAGGCGATCAAGGATTGGGAAACGCCAAGGACGCCAACCGAGATTCGGCAATTCTTGGGTTTGGCTGGCTACTATCGAAGGTTCATCGAGGATTTCTCGAAAATCGCTCAACCTTTGACGCTCCTCACGCAGAAGGACAAGACGTTTGATTGGGGAATCAAACAGGATGAAGCATTTCAGATACTGAAGGATAAGCTTTGTAACGCGCCAATCTTAGCTCTACCAGAAGGTACTGATGACTTTGTGGTATACTGCGACGCATCGCGTCAGGGATTGGGTTGTGTGTTGATGCAACGCCAAAAGTTCATTGCTTACGCATCACGCCAACTGAAGGTGCATGAAAAGAACTATACCACACACGATTTAGAGCTTGGCGCAGTGGTTTTCGCTTTAAAGATCTGGAGACACTACCTGTATGGTACGAAGTGCACAATCTTCACAGACCACAAAAGCCTACAACATATATTTAACCAGAAGGAGTTAAATATGAGGCAAAGACGATGGGTTGAATTGTTAAACGACTACGACTGCGAGATAAAGTATCACCCAGGGAAGGCGAATGTAGTTGCCGATGCCCTAAGTCGTAAAGAAAGAATCAAGCCCATAAGGGTCAGAGCTTTGGAAATGATTATACGAACCGACCTTTCCTTGCGCATTTGTGCTGCACAAAAGGAAGCTCTCAAGGAGGGAAACCTTGAGGAAGAATATCTCCGTGGAATGGAGAAGCTTTTGGTACCAAACGAGGAAGGGACGTTATGTTTTGAGAAAAGGATTTGGGTTCCTCTGTTTGGTGGATTAAGGGAAGTTATTTTCGACGAAGCGCACAAGTCACGGTACTCTATCCACCCTGGATCGGATAAGATGTACCAGGATCTCAAAGACTACTATTGGTGGCCTAGGATGAAAGGCGACGTTGCTGTTTACGTGAGCAAATGTTTAACGTGCGCTAAGGTCAAGGCGGAATACCAGAAGCCTTCGGGACTTCTGCAACAACCTGAGATTCCCAAGTGGAAATGGGAACAAATCTCAATGGATTTTGTTACAAAACTGCCAAGAACGCCAAGAGGCCATGATATGATTTGGGTGATGGTTGACCGCCTAACAAAATCCGCACACTTTCTGCCAATCAAGGAGAAAGACAGTACTAGCAAACTTGCGGAAATTTACATGAGAGAGATCGTAGCACGTCATGGAGTACCACTCTCGATCATCTCTGATAGAGACGGAAGATTTGTGTCAAGAATATGGCAATCTTTCCAAGAATCTTTTGGCTCACAATTGAATCTGAGCACTGCGTTCCATCCGCAAACTGACGGCCAGAGCGAGCGAACGATACAAACCTTGGAAGACATGCTGAGGGCATGTGTTATGGATTTAGGCGGTAGCTGGGATAAACACTTACCTTTGGTTGAATTTTCATACAACAACAGCTACCACACCAGTATTGGTGTCGCGCCATTTGAGGCCCTATATGGACGCAAGTGCCGATCACCACTATGTTGGTCTGACGCGGGTGATAGGCAGCTTGCTGGTCCCGAGATCGTCCAAGAGACGACAGACAAGATCGCGTAAATTCTTAAACGCATCGAAGCCGCTCGCCACAGACAAAAGGCCTATGCGGATCCAAATCGAAAACATGTGGATTTCCAAGTTGGAGAAATGGTGTTATTGAAAGTTTCACCCTGGAAGGGGGTGGCACGCTTTGGAAAGCGTGGGAAGTTAAATCCGCGCTACATTGGTCCTTTCAGAATTCTGGAAAGAATTGGGACAGTAGCATACAAGTTGGAACTACCTGCTGAACTAAATGGTGTTCATGATACATTTCATGTATCCAATTTAAAGAAAAGTCCAACTCAAATTGACGTTGCCATTCCTATCGACGAGATTCATATTGACGACACGCTCCACTTTGTTGAAGAACCTGTTGAGGTCACGGATTGGAAAGTTAACAAGACCCGCCGGAGCAGTGTCAAACTCGTCAAAGTTCGTTGGAATGCCAGACATGGTCCTGAATTCACATGGGAACGTGAGGACCGGATGAAAGAGAAATACCCCCACTTATTTCCTAAGAACCCTGCTTCTACAAGCAGAACTTAAATTTCGGGACGAAATTTATTTAACGGGGGGAGAATGTGACAACCCGCACTAAACCAGGTATCCGTACAACTTAATTAATGATTAATTACTACTTGATTACTGTGCTTGATTGAACTAGCTGATAAACTGCTACCTGCATACTGATACATGCACTTACTTGCATCATACTTTATTTGCTGTCACTACATTATTTACATACGGCACCTTAGTGACAAACATGATGCACAAAAAGCACAGTAGCACTAAACGGATACACGGCGAACATGCTGATATGACCAGCATCAGGCAGACACTGCCTCTAAGGCCTGTTAAGAGCCTCATATATTTTGGCTACACTGGTAGTGAGTGTAGGATATAAGGGTTGTGGTACCGCGTCTCTAGGGATAAGATACACTGATTCGGATGTGCCAAGAACGTACTTTAAGTACCAAACATAGCACTTTAATGAATAAACCAGCTTCTAGCTGACTAATAAAGTGCCAGAACATGAGAAAATAACAGTAGACACTTTCTAAAGTGTTGGAAACAAGATGTGTCACTAAAAATAACAATAACGACACTTTAAAGCCTTTTGTAACACTTTAACGGATTACTATCCAACCGAACAACCGGACTATACCCGGGACATGAAAATATTAATATTTTCACTAATTATATTTTTCTGAGCCAGTTAGGGTCCCTGATTACCCTAACACCCGTCATAACACGTAACATACAAGTAACTGAGTTAACTACTTAAACTAACCTACTTAACTCAACCACTACCCTAACTAATCTTGTTCTAATCGAACCAACCCCCACCCCATGCCATAACCGGCCCCAACCAAAGGGGAGCAAGCAAGTACTAGTTAATTATTTTTTTATTAAGTTGTGTCTAATATCATAGTGACATAAAGACCCATGGTTAATACCTCCTAAATTACCTTTAAATATGATCCATTACACACAAGACATAATCACTACAACCTTAACAAACTCACAACTCTCTCCCTCTTTCTTTGTGGCTCACGGCCGAACCCACCACACACATACATCATATTTTCGATCTTGTTCACTCCATTCCACCATCATACAAACATCCAAGGTCGCGTATTAGGAGCTTTGGTGCAAGCGGAACACGAAGGACCTCCACCGTTAGCTTTTATCCACCTCTTTTTCGTCAAGATTCTTCCCTATCCCCGAGCTAGAGGTATATTGTTTAAAACTTGTTCTTGAATGTATCTAAAGTGGGTAAAAGGAATATTGTCGGTTAAATATCAAAAACATAAGTTTTGATGCATTAAAGTCTAGTAAAATCACAAAAATGGTGGATAATAACATATAACTTGTGTAAAAGTCGTAGGACTTGAGATATGTGATTATTGAGACCCGATCTATGATGTGGTAGCTCGGATCTCCGTTTAACCCGACTTTGTAAGATCATGTGTCTTCACATAAGCTCGTTTTTGACTAAATACAAGGGTTAAAGGTGAAACTCTACCACACAAGATACATGAACTTGTGTAGAAATATTTTACTTGTGTAAAAGTGATTTAACCGGTAAAATGGTGTTTAAAACTAGCGGATCTACGTATCCGCAAGTGGTATTTTTGAAAGACCACACTTTAAAGAAATCATGTTTTTCTAAAGATGGATCTTACACTAATAAAGATGATTTTATAAACCACAAGGGTGTAGACACTTGTGAAATGGGAAGATCCGACAAATAACTATTTTTGGGAAAAATGACTAGAAGTTGTAAAGACGGATTTCTTTAAACACGGGGTTTCTACAAGATTAAGGTTACTTTATATAAAGATCTACATGTATAAAGGGTGTTTACACTATAGATTCGGAAAAACTACAAGTTCATGCGATTATGCAAATTTACATACTTGTCGACTAGTTTGTTGTGTCGGAAATTGTTTGATTGAATAAAGAAGATTGTTGAATTGATTTGTTAAAAGAAAATGATACGCTTGAAAGCGTGGCCACCTCCAGTTACAGAGGAAACTCTGGCGAAATTTTCCAAAAACCTAACACTTAGACTTTTTACACAACAAGTGTTAGAACTATCTTTGGGCATATTTTCAAAACATAAATTTCGCCAGCACTATATTTTACTAAATATCCGGAGGTGGGATTTTCACAAAGATTAACGTGATAGATATATTTGTCACAACACTGTTTATGATTATTTTGTGAAAATACATAAATATTATTTTAGAGTAAAAATAATATTTGCAAGCGTTAATGATTCCAAAACTTTACGAACGCTTCCACAAACATATAAGTTACACCGGTAATTACATTACCACAAGATTGATAAAACGTAACTTACGCACACGTATTGTATCCCCCATCCTTGGGAAGAAGAATAACTACCAAGTGTATACGGAACATAAACACGAAATAGTTGTCTAACTATTTCCCAAAGACATAAACTGTAAAGCTAAGGCACGGCCGTCCGTCTAATAAAATTAGCACTTGTAGGTCGTTGCACAGCTTACTGTATTGGAGACACTTGGTAGAGACGCGCATTCACTGTGAGTTCATGTCCCCCTTTTCTCTAACTGTTTTCAGTTTACTTAACCGCGGGGGTGAAATACATGTTACTTTGTTTACAAGTACTTTATACACGGTATGAATTACGTAAGGAGGTTTAGATCATGTGAATGGGTAGTTAGAACACCGAGGGACTCGAGCGGTAGATCTATCTGGGTGTAGCGAGCCCAGCTCCCGGTCCAACAGAACAGGCCTCTCGGAGGACTAACAGAACGGACCTGGAGTGACTTGGTACCCAACGCAAAAATCGGCTAGGGTTGGGTCTTTCCTACTTGCATTTCACTACATGCTAATGGCCTTGCAAACCATTGGTGATCACAAGTCCTCTTACACTGCTACATACCAGGAAACTTTTATACTTACAAGTGTTTTACTTACTCACTTGCACATGAACTCGCTCAACATTATTGTTGATTTTTCAACTCACATGTATTTCAGGAAATTAAACGGATCTGGCACGGTATGGAACGTTTTCCGCTGCACTTGTCATGAAGTCATCAGGGTTTAGGGGATGTGTCTCTTTCCTGGACAAGACACAATCCTTACACCACGTTTATGTTATGTTAAAAGTTGTAATGTTGTTGAACAAGGTTATGGTTGTTGGTTAAAACAATGGTACTGTATTTTGGTTTTCAAAACTTAATAGATGACTTGCATGGTTTTTAAATTCATATAGCTTGTTATGGTTAAGCTATGGTATTAAGAAGTCACACCAAAATTAACCACGCTTCCGCAAAGCCAGGGTGTGACAGGGACTACCCCTAGATCGGTAATAATTCAAGTGGCTGATCCATATGAATTATCTCGATCAATGAAGCAGCGATGTATTCTGATTCTGTAGTGGACAATGCTACCATGATTGTGATCGAGAATCATCTCGATCAGTTTGGAAACTCGTATCCATGTAACCCTTTACAACGAATTCCGAAACCCGCATCCCTGTAACCCCTTACAACGAGTTCTTCTTTACCAGCTCTATATATTAGAAATATGTCCTTAATCCTTCTGGCTATTTCAATATATTTATAACAGTCACCCAATGACCGTTACTTGGATTTCGCTGGTATCTTCTCGTTATGCTTAATGCGCACGACATGTCCGGGGTAGTGCATATCATTACATACATAATGAATCCTATAGCAGACGCATATGGGATTCCTTTCATTCTTTCTTGCTCATCCTTTGAGCTTGGACATTAAGACGCACTCAATATTGTCCTTTCTTGAATAGGTACCAAACCTTTCATAGAGTTCTTTATCTTGAACCTTTTCAAGACTTTGTCAATGTATGCACTTTGGTTTAAACCTATCAAGCGCCTTGATCTATCCCTATAGATCTTTATTCCCAAAATATAGGCGACTTCTCCAAGATCCTTATTGGAAAAACAACTTCCAAGCCAGGATTTTACACTTCCATGGTTGGAATGTCATTTCCAAATAGTAGAGTGTCATCGACATATAATACTAAGAAAGTGATGATGCTCCCACTAGCCTTCTTATACACACAAGCTTCATCGACGTTCTTGATGAATCCATATTCCCTAATCTCTTCATCAAAACGGTGATTTCAACTTCTAGATGCTTGTTTCAATCCATAGATTGATTTCTTTAAGTTGCATACTTTGTCAGGATGTTTTGGAAAGCCGTTTTGACATCCATTTGCCAAATCTCATAATCATATTATGCAGGTATGGCAAATAATATCCTTATTGACTTTAGCATCGCAACGGGAGAGAAGGTCTCATCATAATCAACACTTTGAGTTTGAATGAAATCTTTTGCTACAAGTCTCGCTTTATAAGTATCCAAGTTACCATGCATATGTGTTTTCTTCCTGAAACCCCACTTATTTCCAACCACTTTGGAATTAAGAGACGGCACAACCAATTCCCATACTTGGTTGTCATACATGGATTGCATCTCTACGTTTATGGCTTCAAGCCATTTGTCACAATCGAATTTTGACATTGCATCTTGGTATGTGGTTGATTCACCTGAATTTACCACGTAACATCCATCTATGAAAAATCCATATCTTCCAGGTGGACTACTAATTCTACCAGATCTATTAACGTTTTATGTGTATTGATCAACCACTTGATCGTTTTTAACAACCTCTTGTTGAGTGCTAGTATCAACCAAACGTGTATCGGCTTTTGGTTCTTGATCCTTATCAAGTTCCACTGTTCTACTAATTCCGTCCACAAGGAACTTAGCTTCTAAGAACTCAGCCTTTCGAGCAACAAATACCTTTTGCTCTGTTGGATCGTATAATTAATATCCTATACTATCTTTAGGATAACCTACAAAGATACACTTAGTGGATCGTACTTCTAATTTGTTTGGGGTGTATTGCTTCACATAAGCTTCATAACCCATACATTTAAATATGATAATGATGGAGCCCTTCCATGTCATATTTCAAAAGGTGTCTTATCCACTTTCTTGGTTGGACCATACGGGCCACGGAGAGCAAAGCGTAACACCAAAATGATAGAGATAATGTGCTCCTAGCCATCATAGATCAAACCATATCCAAATAGAGTTTGATTCCTCCTCTATCGAAATGAAGAACTTTAAAAGAGTTGATTTTGTACTTCACTTTTTGAAGATTCTGAACGTTTCAAAACTTCTTCTTTGTGTCAAGTACACATAACCACAACTACTTTAGTTGTTGGTAAACTTAATGAAGTATCTTTCACCATACCTAGTTATTGGCTTAAAAGGATCACATACATTCGAACGTATGATACCTAATAATCTTTTGCCCTTTCCCACTAAGGGATTACTTGGTCATTTTACCTTGTAAATAAGATTCGTATGTATCAAATGAACCAATTTCATTTGTTTCCAAAAGACAATTCTTTCGAAGTGTTTACATGCGACATCTGTTTATATGACCAAGGCGATAATGCCAAGGATAGGTCTTACTCAAATCCATTTTGAGTTTCTTGGTGATTGCTTGGTACATTTAACTATCAAATGATGTATTATTGTAGGATAGGTTGCTGACCCGAACGAGTCATTCAGAGGTTGTCTCTTGCGTTTCAGATGCGGAATAATAAGAAATGCAAGTAGAAGTAGCTTGTTCTTCTTCCTAACTGCTTGTTTTATTGATTTGAAACGTTTTACAGCTCGATCTTCACACCGGCAGAGCTTCGGTGTGGAATTTCACATACATCTTATGAGTTCCGCCCTAAAGACCCCTATATATAGAGTTTCTGGTTCGCTTATATGTCACATGTCCATAAAAGCGGACCAGACATGTCCATATAAGCGGACCAGACATGTAACACCTATACAGACTCTTGTTTTCTCGTATTTCGTGCCCTATGCTATACAATATGACGTAAGACCTGATCCTAGACACCTAGACGTAATCAACAGATGTAGTGCACCAACAGACTCCCCCTCAGATGTTGATGGAGTCGCCTATACACTCTGACTGCAAAACCGTGTCTTCACATCTTCAATCTAGATCAGTCTCTGGGCTTCATTCTTTCTCTCAAAATTAACAGACTCCCCCTTGCAAAGTGCTGGCATTCCGTTAGTTCTTCAGCATCATCTGCTTCAGGATCGTAATCTGACTGGTTCTTTCTTAGGTTGTTACAAGATCACAACCTGACTATCATCCATCTCAGGATCATCAATCCAGCTCATATTTAAACCTGCACAAACACACTCTACCTAAAAGTAAATTTTACGTATTTAACAATTCAATGTAAACACTCTGAAATAATCAGACGACTCTCTCTCATAAACATAAACAATCACTCTCCATCAGATCACATACATGATGAACCACTTGTTGATTTAAAAAACATATTTTGATATTTAAGATACACTCCCCCTCACAACAATGTCATCAAGTTTAGCACTCGGAATTTTGAAAATCAGCTTTACAACATCAGTTGTCTAAAATCTTTTTGACTTTTTTAAAAGTTTATGCTAAAACACACCGAAAATCTTTTTGTAATTTTGAGTGAAAAGAAATGCAATAAAGAAATATTTACAGACAATATTTTTGTGAGTTTTGTGTAAGAGGATCATATCAGTTTTTGACAAGTCACGAGTACCGTTGAGCTTAGTTACACATTAAGAATTAAACAATTCACTTAGATTGCCGATATACTGATCCACTTAAATTCTCACACAAATTTCAACTAATTCAGGATATGAGTTAGGTGTTTTAAAGACTTAAACTCATTCATGTGTCCCACCTCTTGAATATACTCCCGTATCCAGATCCCAATATTCAGTCTTACATGTGAGTATACCACAGATGATATCTGTCAGGGGAATAAATTATAGTACGAGGGCCGTGAGAGCTCAGGTCGATCTTTCGATACGCAGAGAGATGACGGCTTCGACTTTTGGTGGGTCCCCTTTAGAGGATCTTTTGCATTACAACAGCAATGACTATCAATTTTATTGTTTCATCAATTTGCTGAGGGCTGCGCTATATTTCAAGCATGCGGAAAGTATTCTCCGGGGACTAGGTCAGAAATTTCTTTCAGCAGAAGTCCCGGGATAATACCCCAGATATCACTGAGCATAAAGACCTAGTATCTCAGAATAAGGGACCTTTCAAATGAGATTTCAGGGGTTACCTATATATCCAAGTAGTGTTCCCCACAAAATAAGCAAGTTTGAAATTTAGTTTATATCCCGAAAAAGTTTACTAAATGTGTAAAAACCTATCGGAATATCATCAGTGAGACTGTTTAACGCTATTCAAACATTACATTTCTTTAGCATACTGTGACTGTCTACCAATATACTATCATTTCCTCTTCTTTGACACCAAAACTCATTTTTGATTTTATCATGTTTTTGCCTTTTTCAAATTTTCAAATGTTTTTGGATTTTCTGAATATTTTTTACTCCCCCTAAAATGCAAACACATTTTAGGAAATTTGAAAACAAACTATACAGGTAAATGACAACTGATATCAAATCGCTTCAAATCGCCATCCACTAGGCATAAACAATCAGAACTCCCCCTTACACAAAACTATTTTCTCATTATGATTTCAAAACACTTAAGTTTGTTTTAACCAAAATGATTTTTCCGGAAAATAAGTTTTGTTGATTTTACCACATGTAAAATTAGGGGTTTGGTTCATCATATTGTCAATTCAATCACTTGTATGTGGATTACATCAAGTTCAAACTAATGACCTTGAGTAATCACTTTGTCAGAATCAACCTCTTACCACTTGTAAGTATATCCAAAACATTTAATCTCATGTAGGAATAAATCATCTACACAAACCGTTTTACCAATCAAAATGCCGATTCCTGCTTCACACTTACCAACCTGGAAGCTCCGGCAATTCACACTTAACCTGTAAAATTCTAACAATTTTAAGAACTTTTCATACAAACTCATAAAACATGAATGATGCCGATTCCTAATCCACGATTACAAACTTGGGATCTCCGGCAAGTCAGGTTTTCAAGCAAAGAAAATGTCCACCCAAGCCTGACCAGCCTTGGGTGTTTTCAATTCAGAAGCAGTTGGAGTGTAAGTTGCTTTCTTTTTAGCATAAAACTCTTTTACCCCTTTTACTTTCCCTTCAACCATTTTTCCGAAAATCTTCTTAACTTTCCCATTAAACGCTTTCTCAACATCAAATTCATTCTTGTCAGAATAAAATTGATTAGAGATCTCAACTTTCCCAACTTTTGATTTAAAATTCTCAATCCTCAATGGTGGAAAGTTCTCATCATCCATTGAAGGAACTGAGTTTTCATCACTCTCATCAAACTGTGGCTCCTCTGATTTTGTGGAATCAGATTCATTGCCAGATTTTACCTCTGATTTCTTAACAACCCAAGCTTGATTGTCAAGATTTCCCTTCTTCTTGTAAAACCTTTTCGAACACTCACCAACTTCATATGTTGAATTTTTGAAAACTTTAAATTTTTCAGTTGGTGGTTCGGTTTTATCAACAATAACTTCTTTCAGTTTTCCAGAAACTCCCTGTTTTGTGTTAGTCGCTTTCGGACAGTTCCATGCAATATGACCAACTTCATTGCATCTATAACAAGTTCTTGTCTCTTTCCTTTGAAAAGCTCCATTCTTCATCTTTTCAGCAAGAAACTCCTTGTTTGACTGTTTCCAGAATGAGCTCTTTGCTTCTTCTTCATGACTAGTTCCTGCAACATATGTCATTTTTGATTTAAAATCTCGAACATATTTTTCATTTTTATAGTTTTCAGGTGGAATAAAACCAAGTCCTTTCTTTTTGTAGCTACGATTGTGGTTTGATTTCTTTTGAAAACCAGAACCAGAATTGTAACCCTTTTTCTTGTTTATCCGCTGTTGAACTCTTGAAGTGTATTTTTTAGGTTTTTCAGTAAGATTTAAATCTTTTATTTCAGAAATACTAATTTCTGTCATTTTGAAAACCTTTTTGATCATGTCAAAACGAACACTTCTTATTGGAAACTCTTTATCAAAATATAATTTGTCAGAATCATTCAAAGTATATACAACTTCAAATGTTTCATCATGCAAATTAGATTTTGACAATAAAAATTCTTTACTATAAACCCGTTTTTCCGACGATTTTGAATTCTTGACAGACGAACTCGAACTTCTGACTGACACGAACTTTGGGATTCGAACTTTGACTCTGACTCCTCATCCTTATCCAACACCTGATCAACCACTCTTTTTATCAGTTCTGACTCATGATCTGTGTCGGACGCTGTGAACGTGACATCAATATTGTCCGGTAAAACATCGGTTATCTCAGATTCTAACTTAATATTGACCGCCTTTTTTAGTTCTTCCTCGTTAGGTTTCCTAGATGAGTACCCTTCCCAAATCGGAGGCGGACACTTATTATAACATACACCCTGTTTCTTACCAGTATCCTTTTCCTTTGGCTTTTTGGTTTTATCTTCATCTTTAAATGCCTCGAAACCTTCAACTGTTGGATAAATTATATCCATTACGTAGTCACAACCTTTGAAACTTTGCAGCAATCTTCTGATTCTTTCATTCTCAGCTGCTTCATTCTCCAACTCTTTCTTCCTCTTTGCACATTCTTCTATGTACATGTTAATCTCTTTCTGCTTTGTCATCATAGTAGCATTCAACATCTTCAAAGCTTTCTCTCTTTCAGAGTTAGTCTTTTCCAGACTATTCACAGTTCTGTTCAATACATCATATGACTGTTTCAAATTTTTTACATCAAACAACAACTTTTCTTTCAACTTTTCTAACTCACTAAACCTCTCATCTTTCTCTATACATTGTTTACAAGACTCTGAACATGTAAGACAAGGTTTTGTGATTTCAACTATTTTCTCGACCTCAACTATCTTTTGAACTTCCACAATCTTCTCAATCACTTTGACTTCTTTCAATTCTTTTGCAGCTTTCCTTTCTTTTAGTTTCTTCAATTTCTCTGCAAAATAAAATTCAAAACTGTCAGAAGATAAATGAGATTTTCCAATGTTTATTTGTTCAAGCTCTTCATCATCACTGTTATCTGTTGAACTGTTTTCAGAGGAAACAGATTCTTCATCTTTTTCTTCATCATCAGATAACACAGCCATCCATTCTTTCACCAACTCTGGCCTTTGCACAATCTGAGCAATAAAAGCTTTAACATTAGGATCAGCTGGAATGTACTTGTCCCAGCTAAAACCATCAGCCATTTTCTCGTCATCTTGATCCTTGATGCCATAGTAAGCCTTTTTGTTTGCATCTTCAATCATTCTTCCATGTGCAGTTTGTGGCTCCTTTTGTTGATGCGGTTGATGAGTGATTTGCTGATAAATGGTTTTCCTATAATAATCATCTTTCCCAGACGACTCCTTTGCTCCTCTTGGCTCCTGATTCTTGCACTCTCTTTTAAAGTGACCTTTCTCCCTGCAACGAAAACAGACAACTTTAGATTTATCAAATCCAAGATTAGAAAGATTCGCATCCAAGAAATCATTTCTTCCTGTAACCAATCTAAATTTTTCTGCTCTCCTCAATACACTAGCTAAAGCCCATTTAATATCCATCAGTTCCAGTTCCTCTGCATCAATTTGGTCATAATCTTCCTTTGTGAGCATCGGATTACCAATTCTTCCGGCAATCAACCCTTCATAAGATTCTAATGCAGTGACCAATAATCCCATATGATGCTTTACAACTTCTTCAGAATAATTTTGACCATTTTGAAGATATAGAGCTACATTGCACTGAATCGAATGCCCATTTCCAGCAGAAGCACTTTGAACACTTGGAGGATTTACCGTAGAGAACCCACTAGTGTTGACTGATCCTTGACTGCTAGGTGTAGACTGATTTCCAGCACTAAATGCAGTTTGTATCTTTGGGCTAACTTCAGCAGTTTGAACATTTCCTTTATAATACAATTTAATATCTTGTTGATGAGTTGAACTATTCATTCTAGCAATTTTCTGCTGCTCCAGATCTTGTGCCTCCAGTTTCTCAATAAAATGTGCAATTGATAACCTTTTAAACTGTCCGGAATTCTTCAATATCATCAGATATGTACCCCATTCCTTTTGCGGTAACGCATCAGCAAGCTTTTCAACCCATTCTGCTGGAGTTTTTGTAATCTTCAACTGTGACATGGTGCGTACAAGATGACAATATCTTTCAATAAGACTCTTTGTTGTTTCACCAGGCATGCACGTAAACAATTCAAACTCTTTTTTCAACAAAGCTGCTTTACTTTGTAACATTTCAGTGCTTCCCTCAAACTTCTTTTGAAGAGCTTCCCAGATAGAATACGAATTTTCATCATGTTGAAGCAACACAAATATATCTTCTTTTATCGCTTGTTGTAACAAATTGATCATCATTTTCTCTCCTTTATAACTTTCCCTCTCTTGTTCAGTAAATTCAGAAATTATTTTATCAGCTCCCATTGTATTCTTTGGCCTCTCATACTCAGTTTCGATGCTCTCCCAAGCTTTTAGATGATTCTCCTGAACCCAATTCTCAAATCGTTTCTTCCACCCGTGATAATCCTCAATTCCCATAAGCTTCGGAGGTTTTTGCATTGTTCCGGTTTCGTTTTCTGCATTCATGTTTTGAGCAATTGAAGCTGGAGTAGTCGATGAAGCAAATGCGTTGTAGAACTCGGAATCCATACTGACTTAATACGTATTTCAAGACAAATGACAGAAGAGCGAATCAGAAATATCCTTTGGAGCGGTCCAACAACAATGTCCGTTCGAGTGGACCAGAGACTGTTCGTTCGAGTGGACCAGAAATTGTTCGTTCGAGCGGACCAGAAATTGTACGTTCGAGCGGACCAGAAATTGTTCCTTCGAGTGGACCAGAAATTGTTCGTTCGAGCGGACCAGACTTGTTCGTTCGAGCGGACCAGACTTGTTCGTTTGAGGGGACCAGAAATTGTTCGTTCGAGCGGACCAGACTTGTTCATTCGAGCGGACCAGACTTGTTCGTTCGAGCGGACCAGGCTTGTTCGTTCGAGTGGACCAGACTTGTTCGTTCGAGCGGACCAGAAATTGTACGTTTGAGCGGACAAGAAATTGTACGTTCGAGCGGACCAGAAATTGTTCGTTCAAGCGGACCAGAAATTGTACGTTCGAGCGGACCAGAAATTGTACGTTCGAGTGGACCAGACTTGTTCAATCGAGCGGACCAGACTTGTTCGAATAAGCGGACCTCAATTTTGACAGCGAATTCGAGCAGAAAAACTCAGATTTCTCCTAAACGGTTAGGAATTTGGATCTGAAACTTTCAAGGATTTATCTTGATACTATTTTGCACAAGCTGTGAAAATTTGAGCGAATTCTGACCATGAAATCTTCCCGAATCTATAGACTGTACGTTCGAGCAAACCACATATCGAACATGTTTTGACTTGTTAAAACTTCGAATTTTGGCTTCAAACTTTCCAGGATTTATCTCTATACTATTGTGCACAAGCTGTGAAAATTTGAATGAATTCCGACCGTGAAATTTTTCCGAATCAGTAAAAGAAGGTGTAGAAGTGAGAAGAAATGATGAAAAACAGCTACAATCTGCAGAAAACCTCCTCCCAAGCTCTGATACCACTTGTAGGATCGGTTGCTGACCCGAACGAGTCGTTCAGAGGTTGTCTCTTGCGTTTCAGATGCGGAATAATAAGAAATGCAAGTAGAAGTAGCTTGTTCTTCTTCCTAACTGCTTGTTTTATTGATTTGAAACGTTTTACAGCTCGATCTTCACACCGGCAGAGCTTCGGTGTGGAATTTCACATACATCTTATGAGGTCCGCCCTAAAGACCCCTATATATAGAGTTTCTGGTTCACTTATATGTCACATGTCCATAAAAGCGGACCAGACATGTCCATATAAGCGGACCAGACATGTAACACCTATACAGACTCTTGTTTTCTCGTATTTCGTGCCCTATGCTATACAATATGACGTAAGACCTGATCCTAGACACCTAGACGTAATCAACAGATGTAGTGCACCAACAATTATTATGAACCAATTCATAAATACCATTTGAAGGCATAGGTTTAAAGAAAAACATGTCATTCATCGATGTCAATGTCTGCAAACTTTAAGTCAAAACCATATTGTCTTATAAGGGAAACTTGAATAATGATCCTAGTCAAACTAGGAGCATATAATATATATTTTTAAAACAATTTCCAAACTATTTGAAAGTTTCAAAACATAGTATCCTTTCTTTTAATGCTTATTTCTTCTGAACTCTTACAACGAATTGCAAATATGAGTTCCACATCCGGTATCTTATACCCATGTGTAAGAAGAAATAACATTAAGGTCAATATGTATCATTAAGATTGTACCTGAGGTTTGCCTAGCATCCCTCTTGTTTTTCAACTCTTTGAGATAGGTTGGACAATTCCTATTTAAATGCCCTATCTCACCACACTCAAAGCATGGATCGTTCATGGCAACCTTTGCCTTCTTCTCTTTTGGTTTCGGTGGTTTCGCTTTAGTCTTTCTAATCATTTCCCTTTGAATTACCCGTTTCCATTTTCAACATTTGCTTTGGTGTCGAGGTGATGCCCTTTCTAGTTCCCACCCTCATTGATCGTTAGAATGGATAAAACCCTTTTATCCATATTGAGCCTTTCGAGGGGATCAACGTGGCTTTTCATCTTAAAGACATAAGATGAGTCCGATTGGGTTTCCTCCATTCGACATGCATGAAGCGCTTGAACCGTTTCGAAGCGTTCTACCCTTAGGAACATTTCCTACAATTGGTTAATCATGTCGTATGCTCATGATGTTCAAAATCCTTTTGAATCTCGGGAATCACAATTCCTAACATGAGACAAGAGGTTTGCATAGTATCCAATCGTTATAGGCATCCTTATCTTCCATAAGATGTTCATTGGGATTAGGATCGTTCAACACATAGGATATATTTTCTTACTTGAGAACGATTCTTAAGTTTCGATATAAATCCATAAAGTGTTTTGATTGAAATGATCCTTTTTAAGGATTGTTTTTAGTGATAGGTTACAGACGGTTTGGGTAATATTGTTAGTGGCCATCAACAAAATTTAACAAGGTTCAATTTTAGTATTTTCGATATTATTATATTTTAATCATTAATACCCTTTTGTGTCTCATAGACAATTAATAATTAAAATCTAGAAGCCAATGTTACATTTAAATATTGGTTAGGTGACCTTTATCCCTCTATTTAAATTAAGAAGGTAGTCAATGTTTGACAATTGCAACTCTTTGCAACTTCTAGCCATATGGGATCGGTTAAACATCTTTATGTTTAGTTGGCATGTTTAATCCCATCAACACCTTTGTTCCCCATGCTTCGGTGACCCTAAGTTCATGGTTTCCAAATCAAGTCGTCCAACTTACACACACGTGTAAGTTTATTCACATAAGTGGTTAGGTGACCTTTATCCCACAAACATGGTAAACCCACCTCGAATATACAAGTTCCTTCAAATGTGGTTAGGTGACCTTTATCCCACAAAAGAGTTCCCAAGTGATTCGAGTGTTGTATAAAAGGATGGTGTTTGACTTGTTTTATAAAAGGGATTTTGAGTTTTCAAAATTCTAGTTTAGAAAACTTTATGTACCATACATTTGCATGCATTCAAATCAATGGTACTTTGGTGAAAACAAATTTTCACGGTTCTTTTTAATAAAACCCATTTTATTATAAAATCATTAATTTTAATAACCTTTTATTAACCATTTTTAATGATCTTTTAAAGAACCAATTTTAAGCTTGTTGTTGATTATTAGTTTGTTAAGCATGCATATCCAAATACCATCAAAACAACAAAATAAACAACCACACAAGCACAACACACATATCATTAGGTGCATAACCATAGCCAACTATTTTGACAACAGTTGTTAGCCGAAACAAGTGTGCCAAAAGGTCCTTCCCAAGGGGTGAAAAATGACACAAGTGATGTGTCGTTGAACTCCCACTTGATCCCGCATCCGAATGTTTCAAGTCTTCTTCTTGTGTTGTGATTTCTTCACATTCTTTGGTCTTCCAAATGTCTTTTATATTCAGCTCCAAACTCCTTTGGACTTCAAAAATGTGTTTTGGTTAACGGGCTAAAATCCCGTTAAGAACCGTGAAGTCGCTTAGGCCCGAAAATAGCCAAAACCAAAAACCCATTTTTGTGTGCATCTTCTTTTACAAAAAAATTATCCTAATAAATTTTTTCTAGTAAAAACAAAATGCACCTAATCTATTTATTTACATGCCAAATGAAAATAAATAAATTACATAACCTTACAAATGGAAGAACGAAAAATAATAATCATTACAACCCATTGAAATAATTAAATATAAATCACAAACACAAATATTCAACAATATTCACACAAGGTCATGGCTAGGTTATGTACACCAAAATATATATATCCACATATATAAAATTCAAGAAGCAAAATGGTTTCCTTTTTTACAACCTACTTTTCGGTCAAGAATGAAAAAAAAACAAAAAAGTGGGTTTTTGTCCAAACAAACAAATCATCCAAATGACATAATTTTTCAAGATACTTTTATGCATGTATTAAAATAATCTTGAAAAACAAAAGGATAACCATATATAAAATTTCGGCCATAAGGTTTTAACCAAACCCGAAACCCGAAAATTTCATATACTATGAAGCATGCACTCATATAAGCGGCTCTCATACCACTGTTGGGTTTTTCGTCATGTTTATCAAAGTATTTTATCCATATAAATTAAAAACGCAGCGGATATAATTATTTTTAAAACATGTTACCTACAAGATATAAAACTCATTTTATATGTAAAACCCAATCCCGGATCCATATACGAACATGCATGCTATCAAAATAAAACACAACCATAGAGTGTTTAGAATACTACCTTCCAAGGAGTAAAGGACATGAAGATGATGATGCTTCTTGAACGGTTGCCTTCAAGTGTAGAAGACCTCAAGCTTGTATACCCCAAGCCTTCCAACAAACACCTTAGTTTTAGCTAGGATTTCTACACTTATGAACTCACTAAAACCCCTCTCTTGGAACCAACCCTTGGCCGAAATTATGAGAGAAGAGTATGGAGTTTTATGCACTTGAAAATCAAACTTGAAAAACCCTTATGCACAACCTTATGTTGGCCGATTTCTAGAGAGAAATCTCTAGTGTTTTTCAAGTCATCCAAGTCTTGCCTGTTCTTCAAGTTCATCTAAGTATTTATAGAACCATGAGAGAGAATTGCCACCCTCCTTGACCAATCATGTGCCAACTTACACATGCAAGTGCATGAAGCCCCATTGGACCAAAATGGTCTTGGTTAGACCACCCAATCAAATCTCCTCTAGCACATGCATTTGCATGCATTTCTATTGGACTAAAATTTTAGGGAAGAACACCATGGGGGGGGGGGATGCCTTGCTTTATTTAAAAAAAAAATTTCTTTTAAATAATATAAGTCTTGTATTTTATAACTTTTATAAAATATAACATCATATGTTCACAAGACTTTATACAACTTTTATTAAGTTATTTAACCCATTAAATAACAAAATAAAATATTCTCTCAAAATAAATTATCCATATAATTTATTAGTTTGTCAAGTGCAATTATTTAGAAAACCAATTTCTAAATACTCTAAGTGTTAATATTTATTTGTTTGATTATATCACAAATAAATAATATAAGTGTTTGTGTTGGTGCAGTTGTCTGTCGACTTCATCTTCGTTCGAGTATTAGATTGGAACTGATTGATTAGGGCTTGTTATATGAGTAAATGTAATGATTTAGTATATGTTAGTGATGATTTCGCTTCAAGGGGCATTTATCAGAGATTTCGCTTCAAGCAAGTTCAAGCGAAATCTATATGACATGATTTCGCTTGAACAGTGCTCAAGCGAAACCTCAATGCTTATAAATTCCCTGAAGACTGAAGCGTAATCAAGGGGTAAGAGTTCAGTTCAGTTGTTAGTTTCCGACACAGAAGTGCTGTCGAGGTGTCTCAAAGGCTGTAATCTTTCATAGATCAATACAAGAGACAGTAAATAGTATTTCTGGTGTGTTACAAGCTAAACAAAGACAGAATCAATGAATTCCGCCTCTGATTCTGTCTAAGCACTTTTCTGATCGACTCGTTAGGTCGTTTCACGATCCTACATGTGGTATCAGAGCTCAGGAGGAAGAGTTCTTACCGTTTAGCTAGTTTTCGCTGGAAAATTCTGTCTTCTACACCTTCTTTTCAAAATTAATCAAGTTTTTGTGGTTAAAATGGACTGATTTTCACATATTGTGTGCGAAACATTGAATTAACAAATCCTTGAAAGATTCAGACTTTAATTCGACCTAGAACTTGATCAATTTTGCAAAAATCAGATCGACTTGATGATGTCAGCATGATTCAAGCGAAACTAAGAGGTTGATTTTGCTTGAAATCTTGGTCTCGCTTGAGAAATTGATTAGGTTATGTTTGTTTTCGCTTGAAGACTGACCAGATTTCGCTTCAAGAATTTTAGACAGAATTATATTTCAAGCGAAATCATAGTTTTCGCTTGAGAGGGTTTCGCTTGAGGCATTCTGTTTTGATAAGACTATTTCGCTTGAAATTTTGCTGAATTCAAGCGAAATCAATTACTTTGTTAAAAAGTGATTTCGCTTCAAAGGATTTTTCCTGCTTTAGTTGTTTCAAGCGAAATCAAGTGTTTCGCTTGAACTAATATTGTAGATAATCTTTTGATTTCGGTTGAAGATTGTTTGCAGGTATTTCGCTTGAAGGTTGCTGAGTGCATTTTGTGTTTGAAAAATGACAATGATTTTTGATGAGAAGGAAAACAATTATCTTGAAAATTTAAATTGTTGGTGTATGAGAACTGTGGACAGTAGTCACAGGAATGTAGATGTGGATGTTTGGGTAAAAAGTTATGAATATTTCATGTGCCAAAAGAATGAAACTTTGGATGAGATGGAAACACGATTTAAAGTTCTAACGGACAATTTGTGGAGTAAGGGTATTAGAATGTCAACTAATGAACATATATTAAAATTAACAACTGCATTACCTGCTAAATGGGATGAATTCATGGTTGAGCTAAAAAGAAAAGATTTTTTCCAAGAGCTTAATCCACATCAGTTCTTTAATGAGGTTCATGCAGAGTGTCGTAAGGAAGAAAAGAAAAAAAGGGAGTTTTTGAATGAAATGGAAAAGAATTTACTAAAATTGGAATTGAATGTAATTGCTGAAATAGATAGAAGAATTCGTGTGTGTCTTGCAACAAAGAATATTTTGAAATATGATATTAAAAGGAAATATTATATTGATGAAAATTTAAATCCTTTTGATTTCGTTAAACTCTTTTGTGCAGGAACATACAAGATGGAGACAGAACAAGTTCAAAAGAATGAAGAATCTGTGAAGCTTGGATCTTCAAGTTCAGAATCAGTGTGCTTCAAATGTGACAACTTTAAGATTGACAATGACAAACTCTTGAAAGATGCGGAAAGTTTGACACTGGAAGTCGAGAAGTTGAGAAATGAGAAGCAAGCTGATGATAAGCAGATTCTTATTATGAAAGAAAATTGTGAGAAGTTGAAAACTGAAAATGACAAACTGTTGGGTAATTTGAACAGTTTGACATCAGAAAACAAAGTTTTTAAAGAAAAAGAAAAAGAGTTTGAAAGTAAACAGAAATTTTCAGAAGATGAAGATTTCTGGATCAAGCTTGAGAACAAAAATCTAAAAGCAAATGAAACAAAACTTCAAGAACAGATAAAAGTTTTGGAAAATGAAAAGTCTGTTCTTGAAAACATAAAAAATGAGAATGAGAAATCAATCAAGTCTCATCTTGAAAGAATCTCTCAGCTTGAAAACGAAGCTGAAAATTCGAGAATCAAGATTGATGAACTTGAAAAGAAATTGAAAGGTTTTGTGACTTCATCTGAGTTCCCCTGTCCAAAACCAATCAATTCCGTTCCAATAAGTGACAATGTCACAAACTTTGACAATGTCAAAGTTGAAGATTGCGATGAAAAATCTGATGATGAAAAAGTAAAAATTGACAAAAAGAATTTACATTTGAAGTTAAAAGAAAAATTTCAAAAAACTGTTCCACAATCAACTGAAAAGGGAGAATGCTCTAAGCAAAAACCTTTAAAGAAGAATGTGGAACAGAAACAAAAAATTAAAAATTTGAAAAATGTTCAAAAAGAAAATAACAGTTCATCAGATCGATCATCCAATCGCAATCAAAAACCACAAAAAGTAAAAAATGAAAAAATAGTTGGTGAAAAGTGGTGCAGGACGGGCCACAGTGCTTCAAGGCCAAATCAAGCTTACAGGAGGAGAGAGGATTATCACCAAGCCAAACAGTGCTTTGATCTAAATGTTTGGGCTGAAAATGGTGATTGGTACGATAACAGAGTGTGTTACCGATGCGGTTATCAAGGACACATTGCTGTTAACTGCCAGAGTTGGAGTTATGAGACGAGAAGATGCTTTAATTGCAACATCATTGGTCATATTGCTAGAGATTGCTCAATGAGATCAAATGAAAGATCGAGGGCTAATTCTCAAAAGAAGGTGAAGAAATCAGTCTCTGTCAAGCCCAAAGAACAGAAAGTTCAAGAACGTAAAGTTCAAGAACCGAAAGTTCAAGAACCGAAAGTAAAGCTTTCTCAGGGGCAAAAAGACAGACTGAGAAAGAAGAGGAAGAAGGTCAGAGAGTATCTGGAAAGGATTTTGTCCTCGGATACAACTGGTAAAACATATAAAAGTTCTGATAAATCGTCTTGCTCGCCAAAGAATGACAAATCAAGCAAAACGAATTCATCAGATACAAATCTGAGGACAGAAAAGAAAGAGGAAAAGAAGAAGAAAGTTGTTGGCAATGAATCTGTTTCTTCGGAAACAAAGGAGCCACATGTCGGCGATGAATCTGGCTCATCAAAGTCAGACAAGCCACATTCAGGCAATGAATCTGGTGTGGTAAAGCCAGACGAGCCAGTTGTTGAGATAAAAACTGAGAGTTCTAGTCTAACAAT
The DNA here is from genome assembly GCA_030545235.1 of Helianthus tuberosus. Lineage (NCBI taxonomy): Eukaryota > Viridiplantae > Streptophyta > Magnoliopsida > Asterales > Asteraceae > Helianthus > Helianthus tuberosus. The sequence goes on along the minus strand of CM060387.1, from coordinate 39,116,653 downwards.
GGATGAGGCAAACTTTCCACCATTGTTGAACAAGAATTCAAAATCACCCAAGGTTGGTCAGGCTTGGGTAGATCTTTTCAAATGAAAAACCTGACTTGCCGGAGTTCCCAGGTTGGTAAGCGTGGAACAGGAATCGGCACATTTCTTGAGAAATTCACTTCGGTGATATTTCGACTTACAAAGTGGTAAATCAGGGACATTAAGTTGTACTTGATTTTCTACAAGTGGTATTTTGAAGAACAAAATGATGAGTTTAACCCCTAACCTACAAGTGGTTGTGAAAATCAACAAAACTAATTTTCCGGAAAAACCATTTTGATTAAAACAAACTTAAGTGTTTTGAAATCACTATGGGAAAATAGTTTGTTGTGAGGGGGAGTTCTGATTGTTTATGCCAAGTGGATGGCGATTTGAAGCAATTCTCATCATGTTGTCATGTTTTTTGTACAGCTTGTTTTTCAAAATTTTCCCAGAAAATCGAAAATTGAAACATATTTTAGATTTTAGGGGGAGTAAAAATTTTTAAAAAATTAGAAAATTTGAAAATGTCAAAAACATTTGAAAAATTCAAAATGAGTTTTTGTTGCATAAAAGAGGAAATGATAGTACATCAGTGGACTATCACAACACGCTAAAGAAATGGAGAGTTAAAATGTGATAAACAGTCTCACTAAAGATGTGACGATAGGCTCAGCTAGACTAGTAGATTTGCGATAACGATACAAACTTAAATGAAAAAGCCTAGTTCTAGTGGGAAACATGGTCGAAAGCATAGTACTTAGTTTTGTCCTTCTTGATTGTGTGCCTACTCAGTAATCGCTGATTGTCGAAAGACATAAAACTGGTTAAGTTTGTGAACTTTCACAACTTTGCTTAAAAGTCGCTGTGATTGTGCATTTTATTTTGCAAAGATTTAAACTTGTTTTATTTCTTTATTTTGTTTAAGCATCGGACATCCTCTGCGTATACGTGAGTATCGACCTGGATGTTGTTGCCTAAACGTTCTGCTTTATTTTCTTTGGTGTTTCGTTTAAGCTTTGGATTACCTCTGCGTATACGGGAGTATCGACCAGGTGGTTAAAGCCTAAACAACTTCAACTTGTTTTATTTTCTTATTTTGTTTAAACATTGGACTTTCTCTGTGTATACGGAAGTATCGACCTGATTGTTAATGTTTAAACATTCTGCTTTGTTTTCGCACAAATCACAGTTGATAAAAGTTTAAAGGCATTACTTGAGTCAGTGTATTGCATGATTGTCACACCCCGACCACGTGGAACATACAGAACGTGGCGGAAATGTCGGGGAGTGTTGTAACAGAATTAATTGTTTCAAATCCATGGCAATTGAAGTTTCGTTTTATTGATTAAAAGTGTTACAATGTCTTAACAAACAAAGAAATACAACATAATTAACTAGTCTTGCATCTTTTATTGTCACTAAAGCCCAAGTCTGCCTATGTGTATCTTGATCATCTTACGCAACAGTTCCTGAAAAACACATGTGAAAATATGGTACGTCAGCATAAAAATGCCGGTGAGATACATAGGTTTTGTGAAAATAGGTTTCATGACTTATGTTTGAGAAAATGTTTAGTCATGAACCTTGTTATTTGCTTTGTTTTGTAAATCATTTGAAAATCGATAAGACCAGATGATATGTATAAATAATGTATAATGTATGGTTAAATGAATAACCATGTAAAATGAGTTTGTATTAGATAAGTTGTTTGTAAATCAATGTCTTGTGAAAAATATGTTATTTGTATAAAATGTTTTATGTCTCAAACTGAAATGATTCAAATAACGTTACGACATGTAATACCATACAAACACTTATATATAGGAAGTACCAGCGGCGTATCCACCATGCTTGTATCATATTACACACGCATCGTTACTTAATCACTTAATCAAACCAAACCAAACAATGTAAAATGTTCATGTCAAGATGTAAATCATGTCAAATTGTCTATGTCAAATATCCATGTTAAATGTCTATGTCAAATATGTCATGTATGGCAAGTGAAAGGTCTCAACTAAACCATATGCACAAAACAAAGTATTGAAGTAAAACTTGGTTTAAATCAAAGTTATGTTTTATGTAGTAAATGCATGATCAATGTAAATCATGTAATATGCGTCCAAAATGTAAGTATATGATGAATAAGAAATGTACTAAGTATGCTACAACAAACATACATAGCATGTGAACTGAAATATCTGTACTAAGTATGCAACAACATACATACGTAGCATGCGACCTGTACTAAGTATGCAACAATAGACATACGTAGCATGTGATGTAATGTAAAACAATGTACTAAGTAATGCACACAATGGCACACCTAGTATGAAATGTAATGAAATCATGTACTATAATGTACTAATGAACATAGGAAGTATATGATTTGAAAACAGGAAAGCATGAAAGTAACAAGTAGGCACATGTGTTCCACCCCAAAACAGTTTGGAAAACAGTAAAAGAGGGGTCTATGTACTCACTTGAGATTGCTCAGAAGTCCTTGAGTAACAACCAAACAATGCTAGAGATCGCGGAAATCAAAACGGCACCTAATATAGGTAACTATGTTAATTAACCGGACCTAAATCGGAAGATTGGGTAGCATTAGGGTTTGTAAACCAAATGAGTGTAGGAACTCATGTGATATGGTTTAACAAGGCCTACATGCTAAATGAAACTTAACCTAAGTCTTATCGACCCATTACGACCCGTTTAGGAAGCTTATGCTACTTTAACGCGTCGTGCGCGTAAAACGCGTTCGGAACGCCTAACTAGTCCTATGACAAGTGTTATATGCCTAAACATGTTACATAATCAGTTATGTGGCAAAAGTTTAGGTTACATATGCTTAATTACCAATTATACATGAAAAGGGTATTCTGGTAATTTACCTAAGGCATATAAACTACCTATCATACAACTACTTAAACGATGTGACCATAGGGTATAACCTCGGAAGGTTATTCCCTACCTACTATGGTCACCTAATGTATTTGGTCGGATCCTAATGATCGACCAAATGGGTCGAGTTCGAAGGTATAGGCGATTTATCAGATCGCCTACCCTACGACTCTAGACAACGTGGTAATCAGTGGGCATAGTCCCAAGGGACTATGACCAACGTGATTACACTCACGTTGCGAAGTTCAAACGAACTTCGCATTGACCATTACTGGTCAACGCTGAAAGTCAAACAAAGTTTGACTTTCTGACTCGAAAAGCAGTAAAATAAGGAAAAGAACGAAAGAATACTAACCCAGGGTCCAAGAATGGAAGGTTTGAACCCGAACACTCTCAGGTATGAAGTGTTAAACACGACAACTTAGAGAGCAAGTTCAGATTCAAAGGTGTGGGTTTTTGGGTGTGATGTTGGTGGGTATTTATAGATAAAGTAGAGCCGCTAGGATCGTTTCTTGAATATCGTGCCACGATCCGAGCCGTACACTTGTCACAAAGGTTATGGAGCCACATATGCTTCTTATCTTAGTGATTAAGCAAGTTGCAAACATGTGGTTGTGGTTAATCAGCTGAAAACAGGCTGTTTGGTACTCTGCATCTGGTCTGCAGACCCCTAGCGCACCGCTACGCTTAAAGTGTAGCGCACCGCTAGGCACTATTTCGGCAGAATTACACTTTTGGTCCCTGAACTGTATTTAGGCCATTTTCGACACGTTTAAGGCCCGTTAACCTCATTTCAAAGCTCTAAAATGAAGTTAAAATATAGGGAACTTAAAATGTGCTCAAAAATATCTCGGATGTCGGTTCGTTTGGCCGTACGAACGCGATGTTCGCTTAATTACGACGGAATGCGCATAAGCGCGAAAAACGAACCAAATGACGCGACGAATGGATTTTTCTTAAGGCAAACGCTAAAATATAATGTAGTCATGCTTACATAAATTTTTGGATGTCCGGATGTATTCAGAACGTAAGTTACGCGTAAAAATGCAAACTTGTGCACTTTTTGACGCTTTTAGTCCCTGAATGACACAAAAGTTTATTTTAGCATACCGAACACCTCAAAGCCTATTTCTAAGCTATGTAAAGGATATTTGTGGTATTTTTAACTTATGGTCATGCTCCGGAAGGTCTGTTACAGTTCAAATTGGCATACTTTCGCAGTTTGTCAACTTTAGTCCCTGTAAGCGATTAAACTTTGATTTCACCACACCAAACCTTCCAAAACTTATATCTAAGTTATGTATAGGTTATTTAAGGTATGTTAAGCCTATTTCACTATTCCGGAGTGTTCGTTGGATTAAACTGGTTATATCTACACATCAGAGCGCGTATAACCCTCCAGAAAGCGATTTAAAGCTTGAAATCGAACAAGAATTGATATGTGTAAACGATACACATATTTTTACAAATCCCAAGTATGAAATACTATATTTCATTGGTTTGGCATTTGTTTGATGGTTGGAGTGACACGGGTGTTACAGTCTCCCCTACTTTAGGAAATTTCGTCCCGAAATTAATTCGTAGGAGTCTAACTGTGGCTTTGTGTCAAATAACCACCAGAGATATGAAAGGCATAATCCTGTTATTTCTCTTTAACGGACATTTTTCAGAATTGAAAAATGAACGGAGTTATTTTTAACAGGCATTATTCAGAAACAAAAATGAACAGAATGGTCATTTTACATCTTCAGAAACAAAAATGAACGGAATGGTCATTTTACATCTTCAGAAACAAAAATGAACGGAATCGTCATTTTACATCTTCAGAAACAAAAATGAACGGAATAGTCATTTTACATCTTCAGAAACAAAAATGAACAGAATGGTCATTTTACATCTTCAGAAACAAAAATGAACGGAATGGTCATTTTACATCTTCAGAAACAAAAATGAACGGAATAGTCATTTTACATCTTCAGAAACAAAAATGAACAGAATGGTCATTTTACATCTTCAGAAACAAAAATGAACGGAATGGTCATTTTACATCTTCAGAAACAAAAATGAACGGAATGGTCATTTTACATCTTCAGAAACAAAAATGAACGGAATAGTCATTTTACATCTTCAGAAACAAAAATGAACGGAATAGTCATTTTACATCTTCAGAAACAAAAATGAACGGAATGGTCATTTTACATCTTCAGAAACAAAAATGAACGGAATGGTCATTTTACATCTTCAGAAACAAAAATGAACGGAATAGTCATTTTACATCTTCAGAAACAAAAATGAACAGAATGGTCATTTTACATCTTCAGAAACAAAAATGAACGGAATGGTCATTTTACATCTTCAGAAACAAAAATGAACGGAATGGTCATTTTACATCTTCAGAAACAAAAATGAACGGAATAGTCATTTTACATCTTCAGAAACAAAAATGAACGGAATGGTCATTTTACATCTTCAGAAACAAAAATGAACGGAATGGTCATTTTACATCTTCAGAAACAAAAATGAACGGAATGACTCTAGACACATGACCAAACTCGCTGTGGTTTCCGTGCACTGAATTTCATAATTATGTATGCATCCATAATTACGCAATTCCTTGCATAGTCCGCACAATTTGTTTGTAATGTGAAGGGAAGGAAAATCAAACCTGTGATGAGTGTGACTAGACTACCATAGGGTCCTTTTAATCAGATCAACACATGATCTTTTTAATTAGACCTCTAAGGAGTCCTTTCAGCTCTATCATCATTTGATATACTTAACCAGATTTTTGGATCAATCTGTTTAACTAGACCACTCAAGAGGTCTAATTATAGAATAGTACAATAAAATCCAAGGGACTTAACTACAACGTAGAAGCCCATTGAGGATTTAATATAGTACCTTTGGATATCCTACTATGAATTCCTTATACGAAGATATGGAAGATTCTATGAGGATTTGGATGATAAGAATTTGGATCACACAAAAACATAAAAGGAAACACATAAGCACATAATCACATAGTTGTTTGACTTGTTTATTAATTTGTTATCTTTGGACGCGGATACTTAAAGCACACCAGGAATCCAATTCGTGGATTTCATTTGGCACTTTAATCATTTCAAGAATCTATCTATGAAGATAGGAAAATCTTAATAGGAATTCGGCTTTACCCTTATTGAATTGTGATGTACGTATTGAATCATACAAAGAATTCAATTAAGGACTCCGATGAATGATACCCATCCACAAGGATCTAATTATGAGGATAGAAAGATCCTACATGGATTTTTGGAGTTTGTGTAACGGGAGGTGTTCCGACACCTTGCACTAGGCGTGCTTAAGCCGATACACAAGGTAGAAAGTTCGTGAGGTTGAGGCGCCAGATATGTCAAGCGACATATGAAGCAGAGTTTGAAGGTTGAGTAGCAGCAGGATTTGTAACAGCTTTGCTTTGGATTGCAAAGCGACATATGTTAACCAAATGTCTCCATCGTCCACCGTGGGTACATTTGTAACAGGGTATTTGATTTGAATGATGAAGGTTGCATTGATTTCTCCAAGGAGCGGTTCCCTTACACGGCTTCATCCCTGAGATGAGTCATGGTGATAGCTAAGTCAACGGCCTTCTGGTAGTACGACGCCTAATCGATGGACAATTGCAGCACCTAGTTCGGACATTCGAGTCTTGTTGCGATGAAGAAGCATCTTGAAGATAACGAAAGGCATAGGAGGAAACAAGCGAAAGATAGTCAAAAGAGAATGACAACGCATGAAGATTGCGACCATTTGTTTGTTACCAAAGGCAAACAAATGAGACATTGACTAATCAAAGTAAGCGGGTCAATATAATGTATCGCGAAGACATGCTCGCCTATAAGTGAACACTCATCCCAAGAATTCCCAGGTAAGCACAACTGGTCTCGCGTCTGATGAGATATATACGAAGTGCTTGCCTAGCCAGAAAACCCAGAATACAGGCATTCACCCTTCCAGTTTGCACGTGTTCACATTATTTATAACCCAAAACCTTGACGAGATTTTGAAAACTCAAAGGGGTTCAAAACCATATAACAGAGGGTTCAAAACCTTACAATAGAGGGTTCAAAACCTTGTAATAAATCATCCTAGAACAGATGATTAGTTTTCAAAGCGGTTTTGAAATTTATGTTCTTGTTGTGGTCGTCGCCTAAGGATAGGTGACGGTATTGTTTTATGACTAAACGCAAGTAAACTCGCGTTAGGGTCCTAAGAAAGTTATAGACTAGGTCAAAGCATTACTAATAACCTAATTCCCTATAACCATTGGCTCTGATACCATCTTTTCTGTCACACCCCGACCACGTGGAATATACAGAACGTGGCGGAAATGTCGGGGAGTGTTGTAACAGAATTAATTGTTTCAAATCCATGGCAATTGAAGTTTCGTTTTATTGATTAAAAGTGTTACAATGTCTTAACAAACAAAGAAATACAACATAATTAACTAGTCTTGCATCTTTTATTGTCACTAAAGCCCAAGTCTGCCTATGTGTATCTTGATCATCTTACGCAACAGTTCCTGAAAAACACATGTGAAAATATGGTACGTCAGCATAAAAATGCCGGTGAGATACATAGGTTTTGTGAAAATAGGTTTCATGACTTATGTTTGAGAAAATGTTTAGTCATGAACCTTGTTATTTGCTTTGTTTTGTAAATCATTTGAAAATCGATAAGACCAGATGATATGTATAAATAATGTATAATGTATGGTTAAATGAATAACCATGTAAAATGAGTTTGTATTAGATAAGTTGTTTGTAAATCAATGTCTTGTGAAAAATATGTTATTTGTATAAAATGTTTTATGTCTCAAACTGAAATGATTCAAATAACGTTACGACATGTAATACCATACAAACACTTATATATAGGAAGTACCAGCGGCGTATCCACCATGCTTGTATCATATTACACACGCATCGTTACTTAATCACTTAATCAAACCAAACCAAACAATGTAAAATGTTCATGTCAAGATGTAAATCATGTCAAATTGTCTATGTCAAATATCCATGTTAAATGTCTATGTCAAATATGTCATGTATGGCAAGTGAAAGGTCTCAACTAAACCATATGCACAAAACAAAGTATTGAAGTAAAACTTGGTTTAAATCAAAGTTATGTTTTATGTAGTAAATGCATGATCAATGTAAATCATGTAATATGCGTCCAAAATGTAAGTATATGATGAATAAGAAATGTACTAAGTATGCTACAACAAACATACATAGCATGTGAACTGAAATATCTGTACTAAGTATGCAACAACATACATACGTAGCATGCGACCTGTACTAAGTATGCAACAATAGACATACGTAGCATGTGATGTAATGTAAAACAATGTACTAAGTAATGCACACAATGGCACACCTAGTATGAAATGTAATGAAATCATGTACTATAATGTACTAATGAACATAGGAAGTATATGATTTGAAAACAGGAAAGCATGAAAGTAACAAGTAGGCACATGTGTTCCACCCCAAAACAGTTTGGAAAACAGTAAAAGAGGGGTCTATGTACTCACTTGAGATTGCTCAGAAGTCCTTGAGTAACAACCAAACAATGCTAGAGATCGCGGAAATCAAAACGGCACCTAATATAGGTAACTATGTTAATTAACCGGACCTAAATCGGAAGATTGGGTAGCATTAGGGTTTGTAAACCAAATGAGTGTAGGAACTCATGTGATATGGTTTAACAAGGCCTACATGCTAAATGAAACTTAACCTAAGTCTTATCGACCCATTACGACCCGTTTAGGAAGCTTATGCTACTTTAACGCGTCGTGCGCGTAAAACGCGTTCGGAACGCCTAACTAGTCCTATGACAAGTGTTATATGCCTAAACATGTTACATAATCAGTTATGTGGCAAAAGTTTAGGTTACATATGCTTAATTACCAATTATACATGAAAAGGGTATTCTGGTAATTTACCTAAGGCATATAAACTACCTATCATACAACTACTTAAACGATGTGACCATAGGGTATAACCTCGGAAGGTTATTCCCTACCTACTATGGTCACCTAATGTATTTGGTCGGATCCTAATGATCGACCAAATGGGTCGAGTTCGAAGGTATAGGCGATTTATCAGATCGCCTACCCTACGACTCTAGACAACGTGGTAATCAGTGGGCATAGTCCCAAGGGACTATGACCAACGTGATTACACTCACGTTGCGAAGTTCAAACGAACTTCGCATTGACCATTACTGGTCAACGCTGAAAGTCAAACAAAGTTTGACTTTCTGACTCGAAAAGCAGTAAAATAAGGAAAAGAACGAAAGAATACTAACCCAGGGTCCAAGAATGGAAGGTTTGAACCCGAACACTCTCAGGTATGAAGTGTTAAACACGACAACTTAGAGAGCAAGTTCAGATTCAAAGGTGTGGGTTTTTGGGTGTGATGTTGGTGGGTATTTATAGATAAAGTAGAGCCGCTAGGATCGTTTCTTGAATATCGTGCCACGATCCGAGCCGTACACTTGTCACAAAGGTTATGGAGCCACATATGCTTCTTATCTTAGTGATTAAGCAAGTTGCAAACATGTGGTTGTGGTTAATCAGCTGAAAACAGGCTGTTTGGTACTCTGCATCTGGTCTGCAGACCCCTAGCGCACCGCTACGCTTAAAGTGTAGCGCACCGCTAGGCACTATTTCGGCAGAATTACACTTTTGGTCCCTGAACTGTATTTAGGCCATTTTCGACACGTTTAAGGCCCGTTAACCTCATTTCAAAGCTCTAAAATGAAGTTAAAATATAGGGAACTTAAAATGTGCTCAAAAATATCTCGGATGTCGGTTCGTTTGGCCGTACGAACGCGATGTTCGCTTAATTACGACGGAATGCGCATAAGCGCGAAAAACGAACCAAATGACGCGACGAATGGATTTTTCTTAAGGCAAACGCTAAAATATAATGTAGTCATGCTTACATAAATTTTTGGATGTCCGGATGTATTCAGAACGTAAGTTACGCGTAAAAATGCAAACTTGTGCACTTTTTGACGCTTTTAGTCCCTGAATGACACAAAAGTTTATTTTAGCATACCGAACACCTCAAAGCCTATTTCTAAGCTATGTAAAGGATATTTGTGGTATTTTTAACTTATGGTCATGCTCCGGAAGGTCTGTTACAGTTCAAATTGGCATACTTTCGCAGTTTGTCAACTTTAGTCCCTGTAAGCGATTAAACTTTGATTTCACCACACCAAACCTTCCAAAACTTATATCTAAGTTATGTATAGGTTATTTAAGGTATGTTAAGCCTATTTCACTATTCCGGAGTGTTCGTTGGATTAAACTGGTTATATCTACACATCAGAGCGCGTATAACCCTCCAGAAAGCGATTTAAAGCTTGAAATCGAACAAGAATTGATATGTGTAAACGATACACATATTTTTACAAATCCCAAGTATGAAATACTATATTTCATTGGTTTGGCATTTGTTTGATGGTTGGAGTGACACGGGTGTTACAATGATGAGGGGATATGCTGAGATCATGGGGTCCATATGAACTTAGTGCTATCTTAATATACCTTAAAGTATCGGTAAGCAGATTGAAAGTTTTTAGATTGAGTTTAAGTGGACAACAATATCGTCAATCAACGTGAATCGTTTAGAACTGAAAATGCAATGAAGCTTAACGGTGTTAGTGATTGGTCACATAAACTGATATGATCCTCTTGCACGAACTCACAAAAATAGTGTTTGTACATATTTTATTTCTGCATTTAATTTCTGTTATTGCATTTGTGTTTCATTTTTTTTTTGAAAAAATCCAAAAAGATTTTCGGCAACTGATGTTGAAGAGCTGATTTTCAAAATTTCAAGTGCTGAACATGATGAACTGGTTTGGGAGTGTGTGTGCTAAAATTGAAAATTTTGGATTAAAAAAGAAATTGAGATTAGTTTATCAGGGTCATTAATTTGAACTTGATGTAACTTTTGCTAGTAAGTTTTTCTTATTGATTTAAGTGAAAACTTATATTTTGGTAGAGAGATGTATGTAGGTGAAAAGAAGGTTTCTGATCCTGTTGCTACGAAAAGCCAGGAGATGTATCAGAACCTGTGGAGAGCTTAATCTGAGAAAAAGCCAGGATTTAATTTCAAAGGTGATAGCTAATCCCAGACTGAAAATCCCAGCTTGATGAAAGGGGGACTCTGACGAAGTTAGAGCTAAAGAAAAGATCCGGGTACATGATTCCAGGAGAAAGTCCTGAAGAAGATCGATCAAGATTGAAGAGTCGTCACTATGAAGACTCTCACTGAAGATTTCGTCAACATTCAAGGGGGAGTCTGTTGGTGCAGTTGTCTGTCGACTTCATCTTCGTTCGAGTATTAGATTGGAACTGATTGATTAGGGCTTGTTATATGAGTAAATGTAATGATTTAGTATATGTTAGTGATGATTTCGCTTCAAGGGGCATTTATCAGAGATTTCGCTTCAAGCAAGTTCAAGCGAAACCTCAATGCTTATAAATTCCCTGAAGACTGAAGCGTAATCAAGGGGTAAGAGTTCAGTTCAGTTGTTAGTTTCCGACACAGAAGTGTTGTCGAGGTGTCTCAAAGGCTGTAATCTTTCATAGATCAATACAAGAGACAGTAAATAGTATTTCTGGTGTGTTACAAGCTAAACAAAGACAGAATCAATGAATTCCGCCTCTGATTCTGTCTAAGCACTTTTCTGATCGACTCGTTAGGTCGTTTCACGATCCTACAGTTTGTCTAGCTTGTATTTGGGTATGACTCGACTTGGATCATAACGTACTAGCCACATCAATTTAATATGTGTCTTGTGCATACAGAGTCCAACACTAAACACATTCCTTAACTTGTAGCCATTTGTTGAGTGTTTTTTTTTTGTGTCTTTTCCGCATATATATCACCATTGCCCTTCATTTTTTTGACTGTATATCTCTTTAATGTCAACGTATACACGTATGATTTAGTTTACGAAGATTTTTCAATGCCAAGAACTTCGATCAAAGATTAAAAAAGGCGCAAGGTTCACAATGGTGTAAAATTAAAATGGGATATACCGGGCTAGGATTCGAGTTACAGGAACAAGGGCCAAACCAACCACCCAAGAATGGAATCGTCGATCGAAACTGTTAGGGGAGGATTTTCTAACAATTAGTGATCCTTACTTGTTATCCTAATTAATGATCCTTACTTCTGTGACAGATAGTGATCCTCAGAAGAGCTTCAGGATCAGGATCATGGATCACCTTAAGGATCCTCATGCTAACGATTGTTTGTTTATGTTTCATATTATTTCGCAGGAGTAACAAGCTTGACTTGGTCTTGGCAACGTTACTATGGAATATTCCACGGGTATTTCGCACACGTTTGACTGGAAATGGACGTTGTGGAGAACGTGGGAGCTTGGCACAAAAGTCGGATAGTTTGTTATTATAGTTAACTTCTATTTTTAAAGGGGTGACGAGCTAGTTTTCAGAACACTTAGCCATTTTTCAGCTACACACACTCTCATACAATTGCACTCTTGAAGCTCTCAACGAACACTTATTAGTTTTCACTCATTTTTACACATATCACCATAGTGATCCTTGTACCTAGCTCGTTACTATCCGAAGTTGTAAACATTTATTGATTTATTTGAGCTTGGTGATCGGTAGTTTCCATCACCCGGGGTTTTTTGTGCCGGAGATCAACTCTTGATCAAGGGCTTTTTTCCCCGTATAAATCCTTGTGTCATTTGTGCAATTTACATTGAAGTGATCCTTATCATTGTTCTACATTCAAAGCATCATTCCCCGTAACAAAGAGTTTGGTTGCATTATCCTCATCAGATTTTTTGACCAAAACAGTTTGGCGCCCACCGTGGGGCAATTGGTGCTTCATTCCTAAGAAATTTTTCTGCTGGTGATCATTCCGGTTCATTGCATACAAATACATGGCTTCATCATTGAAGAATACCTCTACTGCAATGTCTGCGGTCAATTCATCTCAGGGCATTCCACCTTTGCCTCCGCCACCTTCTGGACCTTAGAAAAATGCCGAGAAGAAACCAACTCCCATTTTCTCCAAGCCTCCAACTTCTTCTGCTTCTTACACTCCCACTACTAGTGACATGTTTACTTTAATTTTGCAGATGAAGGATCATATACAGCAACAGGATAAGACCAATGAAAAGATTCTCAAAGAAATCGGAGATCTAAAGAAACAAAAGAAAACGGCAGAGGATCATTCCCCACTGGTGCCCAGATCTTTGAATTTTGATACTCCGGTGATTACTTCTCAGCCGTCAGTGGTTCCAGATGTTCAATATGTGGGTGGACCGAAAGGAGTGCACTACGGAACAATAACAGTGACCCAGGCGTCAGGTTCATATTTTCAGCCAGCAGGATCCTATCCTCAGCATATGGGATCCCTCATGAATTCAGGAGGATACTCAGGAGCGCAGCAGATTCAAGGATCTTCCTTCGTTCCAGGATCATCCCAGGTTCAAGGATCCTCCTTTGTTCGAGGATCATCCCAGGTTCAAGGATCTTCCTTCATTCCAGGATTGTCCTAGGTTTAAGGATCCTCCATTGTCCCAGGATCATCCCAGGTTCAAGGATCCTCCATTATTCCAGGATCATCCCAGGTTCAAGGATCCTCCATTGTTCCAGGATCATCCCAGGTTCAAGGATCCTCCTTTGTTCCAGGATCATTCCAGGTTCAAGGATCCTCCTTTGTTCCAGGATCGTCCCAGTTTCAGGGATCCTTCCAGATGCCAGGATCCTTGAGGAGTTTGCAAACAGGAAATTCAGATGTCCATCAGGGAGATTTTATTCCAATGCAGACCAATGCTTCTACTGGTCCTTCGATCATTCCAGAGCCCCAACAATATGGATTAACATCCATTCTTCCTAATTTGAATCCAATGGGAGGTAACACTTTTAATAATTCTTATACTACTAACCATGGCCTTATGCAGGATCCAGGTATCAATCATGCCATGGCCAGAGAATTGCAAAAGTTAAAGGATATGATATCAAGTGTTCCAGGAGTGGTCAAACCTATCCCAGAGATTGCAGATGGGAGCCACAAGATATCTCGTTTTGCACCACCAATCTGTGATGCTGAGATACCCAAGAGGTTCCATGTCCTAACCATGAAGCTGTATGATGGTTCGACGGATCCTGAAGAACACATAGCACAATACAGGGAGAGGATGGAGATCAATCCAATCCCAGAAAGGTTAAAGGAAGCATGCGTGTGCAAGGGATTCGGGTCCACTCTTACTGGATCAGCTCTCAAATGGCTGCTAAGTCTCCCCCCTTACTCTATTACGTCATTTGCTAATCTAGTTAACCTATTTAATAATCAGTTTTCTTTTAGTAGAAAATTTGAACGATTAAATAGTGATCTATATAGGATAACCCAGGGTCATAATGAATCATTAAGGGATTACATTACCAAATTCAGTAAAGAATCCTTAGACATTCCCAACTTGGATATAGCCACGGCTGTTGAGGCCTTCAAAATGGGATTGCTTAGGGATTCATTGTTCTATGATGATCTTGTTATGACACCATGCAGGAACCTAGATGAGGTAAGAACCCGGGCACTTAGGTTCATCCGGCTAGAGGATGACAAAAGGATCCAGGAGAGGTTAGCAGGATAAGCAAGGATCCTCATTCAGGAACAACAAGTTCAGATCCTATAACAGATCTAATAACCAGAACGTGCATGTTGTTGATCAGGAAGAGGATGATGAGGATTATCCTCCAATCTCCGAATATTGTTTTTCTGTTGATAACAATGAACTAATCCTTGCGATGCAGAATCTAGGTGATAAAGCTAGATGGCCCAGGAAAAATGATAGACCAGCTGCAACCAAAGATAAATCAAAGTGGTGTGCATACCATGAAGATTTTGGGCATCTTACAGAAGAATGCATTGCACTGAGAAAGGAAATTGGATACTTGTTGAGCAAGGGGCATCTAAAAGAATTGTTGGGTCGAAAAAAGTCAAGGACTCAGGATCCTGAAAGGATCCCTGAGAAAGCTCCGGCCCCTCCAGCAGACGCACAAGTAATAAACTTTATTTTTGGAGGATCAGACATTTGTGGCACATCCTTCTCAGCAGCCAAAAGGCATGCAAAGGAAACTAAAATGGATAATGGAGAAAGACCCGTTCGAACATCAAGTGTCTCCGAAGGAAAAGTCATAACCTTTGATGAGGATGATCGTGTTGATATCCAGGATCCTCATCACGATGGTTTAGTTATTACTCTTTTCATTTCTAACCATTTTGTCCGCAGGATCCTTATAGACGGAGGAAGCTCAGTAAACA
This sequence comes from Helianthus tuberosus, assembly GCA_030545235.1. Classification (NCBI taxonomy): domain Eukaryota; kingdom Viridiplantae; phylum Streptophyta; class Magnoliopsida; order Asterales; family Asteraceae; genus Helianthus; species Helianthus tuberosus. The sequence goes on along the minus strand of CM060387.1, from coordinate 39,101,363 downwards.
TTATCCAGCTCGATGTCCTGAAGAAGATGGGTATTCCTGAATCAGATATCATACCAAGATCCTCCGTGCTCGTGGGATTTAGTGGCAAAACTAAGAATACCCTGGGGGACATTAAGCTCCCAATATACATCGAAGGCCTACATTCTTATCAAAAATTTTGTGTTATTGACTGTTTATCTTGTTGTAATGTTATCCTTGGCAGGCCCTGGATACACGATATGAAGGCAGTCCCATCTACTTACCATCAATGTGTGAAGCTCCCTAGCCCTTGGGGAATAGTGAAGATTGATAGTGATCAGCAGGAGGCTAAGAATTGCTATACTTCATCGATGAAGCCAGCCTCGAAGTCAAGGGATCAATAGCAATCAAAGTATCTTCCAAGGGATGTCTTGGAGGTAAGAGAGCAGGATGTGGTAGAAATCCTCATGGATCCTCATGATCCTGAATCCAAAATCTATATCGGATCAGGGATCCTTGGCGATATGAAGGAAGACCTCATATCCTTCCTCAAAAGGAGAAAGACTACATTTGCATGGAAACACGAAGACATGACTGGTATATCCAAAGATGTAATCACTCACAAACTTGGCATTGATAGGTCCTTCAAACCAATCCATCAAAGGAGAAGAAAGTTTGCACCGGAAAGAAATGCCATTATCCAGGAAGAGGTAGAGAAATTGCTCCGGGCAGGTATGATTAGAGAGGTCAAGTATCCAAGATGGTTGGCCAATGTGGTTGTTGTTCAAAAGAAAAACGGAAAGTGGAGGGTATGTGTCGATTTTACCGATTTAAATAAGGCATGTCCCAAGGATCCTTTCCCATTACCCCACATTGACTCCATGGTGGATGCAACTGCGGGTCATGAACTGTTAACTTTTATGGATGCTTCATCCGGATTTCAACAAATCCAAATGGAACCATCCGATCAAGAGGATACAGCCTTCATGACTCCAACTGGTATATATTGTTATATTGCTATGTCGTTCGGACTAAGAAATGCAGGTACAACATATCAAAGGCTGGTGAATATGATGTTCAAGGATCAGATTGGACAAACTATGGAGGTTTACATAGACGATATGGTGGTAAAATCAATAAAGGCTGAGGATCACCTAAGGGATTTGGAGGAAGCATTCGATATCCTTGACAAATATAACATGAAACTTAATCCTTCAAAATGTCACTTTGGTGTTAAAGCAGGTAAATTCTTAGGATATATGGTGACCAAGAGAGGCATTGAATCTAGCCCGGAACAAATCAAAGCTATAGGGAATATCAAATCTCCGGCCAATGCTAAGGATGTTCAAAGGCTAACAGGCAGGATAGCAGCTTTGAACATATTTATATCCAAATCCTCAGAGAAGTGCAAAGAATTCTATGATATCCTAAGGAAGAACAACAAATTTGAGTGGACTGAGAAGCATGAAAATGCCTTAAGAGCTCTCAAAGATTACCTATCCTCAGCCCCGACCTTGATGAAACCAGAAAAAGGCGATGTGCTATCCTTGTATCTGGCAGTATCCTCAAAAGCAGTAAGTGCGGTCCTTGTTAAGGATCATGAAGGTACACAACATCCTGTCTATTATGTAAGTAAAAGTTTACTTGATGCCGAATCCAGGTATTCACACCTTGAAAAGCTTATTCTTGCATTAATTATGGCATCTACTAAGTTGAGACATTATTTTGAAACTCATGTTATTGTTGTTAAAACTAATTTTCCAATTAAGAATGTCCTCAGGAAACCAGAGATGTCAGGAAGGATGGCTAAGTGGGCAGTGAAGCTTAGTGCCTATGATATAAGATATGAGCCTAGCACAGCCATCAAATCCCAAGCATTAGCTGACTTTGTGGATGATTTCAGTAGTGATTTACAAAAAGAAGCTGAGTTAGAAGTCCAGCAGCTAGAGGAGACCAAGGATCCTTGGATACTTTATACTGATGGATCCTCAAATGTCAAAGGCACAGGGCTTGGAATACTACTAAAATCGCCACAGGGGGACATAATACCCCACTCTATAGCTTGTGAGTTCCAAACCACTAACAGTGAGGCTGAATATGAGGCCTTAATTGCTGGCTTGCAAATTGCTAAGCATATGGGGATCAGGTTTCTTGAGGTACATGTAGATTCATTGTTAATTACAAACCACTTTAATGGATCCTATGCTGTTAAAGGTGAAAAGCTAACCAAATATTTAGAGATAATCAAAGAATTGGCACTCTCCTTTGTTTCCTTTAGTTTGACACAGGTACCAAGGGAAGAAAATACAGAAGCTGATGCATTGGCTAACTTAGGATCATCCTTGAAGATCCCGGAGGATATTAAGATCCCTATTATTCATATCCTGACCCCGGCTATCGAGGATCATGTGGCTATGGAGATAGGAAAGAATTCTGCAATTATCCCTAGTGAGGATACTCAATCCCATTCAGGATCAGGATCATGGATCTCACCAATCATGAAATACTTACAATATGGAGAGATTCCTACAGGAGAAAACCCTAGGGCTTTCAAAATTAAGGTATCTCAATTCACAATTTTAAATAATATGTTGTACAGACGATCTCTTGCAGGACCATACTTGAGATGCATTGAGGATCCTGAAATCCAAGAAGTTTTAAAAGACTTCCATGAAGGAGATTGTGGAAACCACACTGGGGGCAGGGCATTATTCTCAAGGATCCTGAGGACAGGATACTACTGGCCAACCATGAAAAGAGATGCTGTGGAGTATGCTAAGAGATGTGATCCTTGTCAGAGACACAGCAATATCCTTCATCAACCAGCTGAATTTTTGCATCCTATATCCTCATCTTGGCCATTTATGAGATGGGGTATGGATATAGTTGGTAAGCTCCCTAAGACACCTGGTGGAAAAGTGTTCATGCTAGCTATGACTGATTACTTCTCCAAGTGGATAGAGGCTGAAGCTTTTGCCCAAGTCAGAGAAAAGGAAGTTATATCCTTCATTAAAATAAATATTATAACTAGATTCGGTATTCCTTCTGAAATTATATGTGATAATGGTTCCCAATTCATTGGGGGCAGAACCACTAACTTTTGTGATAGCTGGGGGATTAAGATGATAACATCAACACCAGTCCACCCACAAGCTAATGGTCAAGCAGAATCATCCAACAAGATCATCATCAACAATTTGAAGAAGAAGCTTGGATCCAAGAAAGGGAAATGGGCAGAAGAACTACCTTATGTGCTTTGGGCTGATAGGACAACTCCTAAGAATGCTACTGGTCAAACACCATTCTCTTTGGTATTTGGGGCAGAATCAGTGATCCCAACAGAAATGGTGGTTCCAACTGCTAGAACAAGTACTCGTGATCCTGAAGAAAATGATGAGAACTTGGCTCAAGACCTGGATACTATTGAAGAAATCAGGGATCTGGCTAGGATAAGGATGGCCAGTTATCAACAAAGAATGGCTGGTGCTTATAACAAAAATGTCAGGATCAGGAAGTTTCAAGTTGGAGATATGGTATTAAGGAAAGTATTTCAGAATACCACCAATCCTACTGATGGAAAATTGGCTCCAAAATGGGAAGGCCCTTATTTGATTGAAGCTGAAGCAGGAAAGGGGGCTTATAGATTGCTAACCATGGAAGGTGATTTGCTACCAAGAGCTTGGAATGCTGTCCACTTGAAGAAATATTTCATGTGAGCAGGATCCTCATGGCACAGATGATCCTTACGTTAGGGGTATCCTAGAAGGATCCTTAAAATATCGGTGATCCTTACTTTGGTAATGTCCTAATCTTGAACTATTTCATTTCCTTATTTTCTCATATAAGGATAAGGATCATGTGTCCTTTATCCATCTCTCACGTGATTTTGAGTTTTGAAAGTTCAGGTATCCTTAGCAAAATATTGGTTATCTGCAGAAGCAATCCGTTCCTTGGGTTTAACCCCAGTTATTTGGGCTTGACCCCAGTTCCGCCTGTAGCGCATGATGATCCTGGTATAGTTCAAGGCAGTGGGACCAGTACTCGCTTTAGGGGCTGATAATTCCATTGTACTGGCTATACCTAGGATCCTACGTATAATGGTAGACGTACCATACATCTGTTCCTAAGGTTTCTAACGTTTTCACGTTAGCTAAGGTTTTGGCATTTTCATGTCACTAAGTTTGGATAGTCGCCAGTTAGGGCCATACTCCAGTTTACATACGATCCTTGGGCTTGTCCCCAGTTATCCTTGGGCTTGTCCCCAGTTATCCTTGGGCTTGTCCCCAGTTATCCTTGGGCTTGTCCCCAGTTGCTAACTCTTATCTTATATTGGCTTAGTCCCAAGTTATGCTCTATTTCAGGTCCTTGAAGATAAACAACTAGGGATCCCTGATCCTTACTTCTCTCTAAGGTTTATCTTATAGTTATCCTTATTATGGTTAGGATCCTAACTTGGATCCTCAGGTATGATCCTTAACTATTTTTAATTCTAATCATTGTTTATTTGAATAACCCTTAAAATTTGACAACTAAATTTGTAATCCTTAAAATATATTACCTTTTGGGATTCTTTAACTATAGGATATTTGATCTTGGATCATATCCTAAGTATTTTCAATCTGACTTATTCAAATTTGTTTATTCAATAAGTGTACAATAAAACAATTGAGAATTAAAGAGACAAAAAGGATAACAATACAAGATAAGCGACAAAAGATTAAGGTTTATTTATTAACAAAAGATTAACCCTTAAAGGTTGTCAAAATTACCTACCCCGAGCATCTACCAGCAATACGTGGCCCGTCCGCTGGGGTAGGTAAAGGGTGTCCATGATAATAGGTTCAAAAGTAGTGCAGGAATATAAAGGCGGCAGGATCACAATGGCTTCATCCCCCAAACAGAGGATCCCTCCACCATTTGCAATCCTGCCTATTGTCCAAAGGATCATACATGATCCTTAATCCTAAAAACTATTGTTCAGTACAAACCATCAAATTGTTCAACAAAACAACCATCAAACTAAAAAAATTGGGCTCCGGCTATGTCTAGAAGTTTCCATCATTGCCCAATCATGCATCCTAAACCTTCCCTGCATCACCACCTCCGGCTCCACTTGCTTCACCACCTTCACCCTTACCTCCAGCCTCGATCGCCAAAACTTCCTCATCCTCTTCATCATCTTCAAGATCAGCCAACCTTGCTTTCCAGTCCTCAATCTCCCAGCTGCTTCTGTCGAAGTTAGGATCTTGAGCTTCCTGGGCCATCTTTAGTTTTGTCTGATACATTGTGATGGCAGCAGAGACCTTTGAACCTTCTATGAGATCATGCTTTTCATAGTCAAGGTCAATCAGAAGTTTAGCCGTCTTAGTCTTGGTATCCTGGAGCTCCTTCTGAAGATCAGTAATTTTGAGGTCCTTTAGCAATGCAACCTACTGGAGGTCGGCAATCTTCCTATCCTGATCCTCAACGTGGCCAACATAATCCTCAATCTCAGTGAATTTCTGCAAAAGGGATAAAAGATAAGGTCAGGACCAAGTGATCCTCAAATCAACAGGATATATCAGCAGGATATGTCAGCAGGATATACTAGTAGAGACAGTGATCCTTACATCGTTGAAGTACTCGAGGAATTGGTGGCGGATTAGAGGCAGACCCTGCAGATCCTCAGCTTCAGAGGCCTTTCTCTTCTTGATTCCCTTTCCTTTGAGGGGTGTCTTGGGGACTGAAGCTGTCGGGCTGGTAGGAGCCTTTCTTTTGGAGGATCTGACGGTGGTGAGATCGGTGACATTGAACTTTGAAGCAGACTTGGTGGATTTTCCAGCACCTACACAACCAAAACAAGATAAGTATCTTTACTTCACTTATATTTCACTATTTATTTGAATTTTTAAAGCAGAGATACTTACTTGACATCGTGACAGATCCTGAGGATACCTCCTGAGAATCCTGGGTGGTTGTCTTGAAAGTTCTTGTTTCAGGATCAAGTTTCTTGAAAGCAATGAGTCTCTCTTTGGCAGCAGAAGACAATCTGAGGTGTGAGACGGTGATAGCTGCATAACAAGAAAGCAAAAATATATAAGTGATCCCTATATCAAAAGAAAGTTCTCTGATGATCCTTCTCAGGATCCTCCACCCTACCATGGGTAGCCCATTTCTTGGGTAGATCCTTTCCATCATCAATAGAATCTCTCTTGACGAAAAAGAAACGCCGCTTCCAATTAGCATCATTCTTGGTAGCTTTGAAGATCGGGTGTTCCTCACCAGCTTTACGTTTAAACAAATAACGATGAGAACCAAAGGTAGTAAGATCATACAGCTCTCCCAGCTCTGACATTCCTAGGTCTATCCCTTCCTGCTCGATGATCCTTTCAAGGGTGTACAAAACCCTCCATATCATCGGCATGGCTTGGATATAAGAGATGCCTGTTAGGGAAAAGAAAGATTGGGTGAAGGCTGGAAAAGGATATGTATAGCCTATGGTGAACAGAGTGATAGGAAAAGCAACCCACTTGTCGGAAATATGATCACTCAGGGCATTGGGATCAAAAGGTCTAAACTCGGTGTTCGCCGGGAAGCAGTTGCGGATCCTATCAATCTGTGCATCATTGAAACAGCAGCGTTCTTTTATGGAATCTTCGATGATCCCCTGGCTTTTCGGTGGGCTGTTTTTCGGGTGATCCTTAGCTGGGGAGTTCCGGAGCAACATCTTTGATAGAATGGTGGAAAGAAACGGAAAACAGAGCAAAAGAAGGAATAAGATGAAGAGAGAATACCTGTTTATCTTCGGAATGCAGTTATAAAGGGAGTATCTCTGAAATTTTAAATGCAATAGATCCTATCTATATCTCCTATTTATAATCATGATTGTGCAGGGTTGTCACTTCTGTGACGTCATGGTTGCAACGGATAGTTCTACGATAACGGCTATATTTCAGATAGTTAGTTGCGGATAAGATCAAGAAAATATAATTCGCTTATTTTACTTATCACTCCTTATATTTTGGGGGCAATTGTTAGGGGAGGATTTTCTAACAATTAGTGATCCTTACTTGTTATCCTAATTAATGATCCTTACTTCTGTGACAGATAGTGATCCTCAAAAGAGCTTCAGGATGAGGATCATGGATCACCTTAAGGATCCTCATGCTAACGATTGTTTGTTTATGTTTCGTATTATTTCGCAGGAGTAACAAGCTTGACTTGGTCTTGGCAACGTTACTATGGAATATTCCACGGGTATTTCGCACACGTTTGACTGGAAATGGACGTTGTGGAGAACGTGGGAGCTTGGCACAAAAGTCGGATAGTTTGTTATTATAGTTAACTTCTAATTTTAAAGGGGTGACGAGCTAGTTTTCAGAACACTTAGCCATTTTTCAGCTACACACACTCTCATACAATTGCACTCTTGAAGCTCTCAACGAACACTTATTAGTTTTCACTCATTTTTACACATTTCACCATAGTAATCCTTGTACCTAGCTCGTTACTATCCGAAGTTGTAAACATTTATTGATTTATTTGAGCTTGGTGATCGGTAGTTTCCATCACCCGGGGTTTTTTGTGCCGGAGATCAACTCTTGATCAAGGGCTTTTTCCCCGTATAAATCCTTGTGTCATTTGTGCAATTTACATTGAAGTGATCCTTATCATTGTTATACATTCAAAGCATCATTCCCCGTAACAAAGAGTTTGGTTGCATTATCCTCATTATATTTTTTGACCAAAACAGAAACCACTTGACAACCTCCCAGAAGTAGCTTTTCTTGCCAACATACATTTCTCCATCAATTAGAAATCTGAAGTCGTCACTACACACATTCCTTAAATTGTAGCCATTTGTCGAGTGTTTTTTTTTTGGTGTCTAATCCGCATATATATCACCATTGCCCTTGATTTTCTTGACTGTATAACTCTTAAATGTCAACATATACACGTATGAATTAGTTTTCCAAGATTTTTCAATGCCAAGAACCTCGATCAGAGAGTAAAAAAGGCGTAAGGTTCACAATGGTGTAAAATTAAAATGGAATATACCTGGCTAGGATTCGAGTTACAGGAACATGGGTCAAACCAACCACCCAAGAATGGAATCGTCGAGCGAAAACACTTGACAACCAGCAAGAAGCAGCTTTTCTTGCCACCAGACCTTTCTCCATCAATTAAGAATCTGATGCCGTCACTAAACACAATCCTTAAATTGTAGCCATTTGTTGAGTGTTTTTTTTTGGTGTGTAATCCGCATATATATCACCATTGCCCTTGATTTTCTTGACTGTATATCTCTTAAATGTCAACATATACACGTGTGATTTAGTTTACGAAAATTTTTCAAGGCCGAGAACATCGATCAGAGAGTAAAAAAGGCGTAAGGTTCACAATGGTGTAAAATTAAAATGTGTTATACCGGGCTAGGATTCGAGTTATAGGAACAAGGGCCAAACCAACCACCCAAGAATGGAATCGTCTAGCGAAAAATCTTGACAACCTCCTAGAAGCAGCTTTTCTTGCCACCAGACATTTCTCCATCAATTAGAAATCTGAAGCCGTCACTAAACACATTCCTTAAATTGTAGCCATTTGTTGAGTGTTTTTGTTTGGTGTCTAATCAACATTACCATTGCCCTTGATTTTCTTGACTGTATATCTCTTAAATATCAACATATACATGTGTGATTTAGTTTTCGAAGATTTTTCAATGCCGAGAACCTCGTTCAGGGAGTAAAAGAGGCGTAAGGTTCACAATGGTGTAAAATTATAATGGGATATACCGGGCTAGGATTCGAGTTACTGGAACAAAGGACAAACTAACCACGCAAGAATGGAATCGTCTAGTGAAAACACTTGACAACCTCCTAGAAGCAGCCTCTCTTGCCACCAGACCATTATCCATCAATTAGGAATCTGGTGCCGTCACTAAACACATTCCTTAAATTGTTGCCATTTGTTGAGTGTTTTTTTTTTTGGTGTCTAATCCGCATATATATCACCATTGCCCTTGATTTTCTTGACTGTATATCTCTTAAATGTCAACATATACACGTGTGATTTAGTTTTCAAAGATTTTTCAATGCCGAGAACCTCGATCAGAGAGTAAAAAAAGGCGTAAGGTTCACAATGGTGTAAAATTAAAATGGGATATACCGGGCTAGGAATCGAGTTACGGGAACAAGGGCAAAACCAACCACCCAAGAATGGAATCGTCGTGCAAAAACACTTAACAACCTCCTAAAAGCAGCTTTTTTTGCAACCGGACCTTTCTCCATCAATTAGGAATCTGATGCCGTCACTAAACACATTCCATAAATTGTAGCCATTTGTTGAGAGTTTTTTTTTGTGTCTTTTCCGCATATATATCACCATTGCCCTTGATTTTCTTGACTATATATCTCTTTAATGTCAACGTATACACGTATGATTTAGTTTACGAAGATTTTTCAATGCCAAGAACTTCGATCAGAGAGTAAAAAAGGCGTAAGGTTCACAATGGTGTAAAATTAAATTGGGATATACCGGGCTAGGATTCGAGTTACAGGAACAAGGGCCAAATCAACCACCCAAGAATGGAATCGTCGAGCGAAAACACTTGACAACCTCCCATAAGCATCTTTTCTTGCCAACATATCTTTCTCCATCAATTAGAAATCTGATGTCGTCACTACACACATTCCTTAAATTGTATCCATTTGTTGAGTGTTTTTTTTTGTGTCTAATCCGCATATATATCACCATTGCCCTTGATTTTCTTGACTGTATATCTCTTAAATGTCAACATATACACGTGTGATTTAGTTTACGAAGATTTTTCAACGCCGAGAACATCGATTAGAGAGTAAAAAAGGCGTAAGTTTCACAATGGTGTAAAAACAAAATGGGATATACCGGGCTAGGATTCGAGTTACAGGAACAACGGCCAAACCAACCACCCAAGAATAGAATCGTCGAGCGAAAACACTTGACAACCTCCTAGAAGCAGCTATTCTTGCCACCAGACCTTTCTCCATCAATTATGAATCTGATGTCGTCACTAAACACATTCGTTAAATTGTAGTCATTTGTTGATTGTTTTTTTTGTTTGGTGTCTAATCCGCATATATATCACCATTACCCATGATTTTTTTGACTGTATATCTCTCAAATGTCAACATATACATGTGTGATTTAGTTTACGAAGATTTTTCAATGCCGAGAACCTCGATCAGAGAGTAAAAAAGGTGTAAGGTTCACAATGGTGTAAAATTAAAATTTGTTATACCGGGCTAGGATCCGAGTTACAGGAACAAGGGCCAAACCAACCACCCAATAATGGAATCGCCGAGCGAAAAAACTTGACAACCTCCTAGAAGCAGCTTTTCTTGCCACCAGACATTTCTCCATCAATTAAAAATCTGATGCCGTCACTAAACACATTCCTTAAATTGTAGCCATTTGTTGAGTGTTTTTTTTTTATGTCCAATTCGCATACATATCACCATTGCCCTTGATTTTCTTGACTGTATATCTCCTAAATGTCAACATATACACGTGTGATTTAGTTTTAGAAGATTTTTCAATGCCGAGAACCTCGGTCAGAGAGTAAAAAAGGCGTAATGTTGACAATGGTGTAAAATTAAAATGGGATATACCGAGCTAGGATTCGAGTTAGAGGAACAAGCGCCAAACCAACCACCCAAGAATGGAATCGTCGAGCGAAAACACTTGACAACCTCCTAGAAGCAGCTTTTCTTGCCACCAGACCTTTCTCTTTCAATTAGGAATCTGATGCCGTCACTAAACACATTCCTTAAATTGTAGCCATTTGTTGAGTGTTTTTTTTGGTGTCTAATCCGCATATATATCACATTGCCCTTGATTTTCTTAACTGTATATCTCTTAAATGTCAACATATACACTTGTGATTTGGTTTACGAAGATTTTTCAATGCCAAGAACCTCGATCAGAGAGTAAAAAAGGCGTAATGTTCACAATGGTGTAAAATTAAAATGGGATATACCGAGCTAGGATTCGAGTTAGAGGAACAAGCGCCAAACCAACCACCCAAGAATGGAATCGTCGAGCGAAAACACTTGACAACCTCCTAGAAGCAGCTTTTCTTGCCACCAGACCTTTCTCTTTCAATTAGGAATCTGATGCCGTCACTAAACACATTCCTTAAATTGTAGCCATTTGTTGAGTGTTTTTTTGGTGTCTTTTCCGCATATATATCACCATTGCCATTGATTTTCTTGACTATATATCTCTTTAATGTCAACATATACATGTATGATTTAGTTTACGAAGATTTTTCAATGCCAAGAACTTTGATCAGAGAGTAAAAAAGGCGTAAGGTTCACAATGGTGTAAAATTAAAATGAGATATACCGGGCTAGGATTTGAGTTACAGGAACAAGGGCCAAACCAACCACTCAAGAATGGAATCGTCGAGCGAAAACACTAGACAACCTCCCAGAAGCAGCTTTTCTTGCCACCAGACCTTTCCTCATCAATTAGAAATCTGATGTCGTCACTAAACACATTCCTTAAATTGTAGCCATTTGTTGAGTGTTTTTTGGTGTCTAATCCGCATATATATCACCATTGCCCTTGATTTTCTCGACTGTATATCTCTAAAATGTCAACATATACATGTGTGACTTAGTTTACAAAGATTTTACAATGCCGAGAACCTCGATCAGAGAGTAAAAAGGCGTAAGGTTCACAATGGTGTAAAATTAATGGGATGTACCGAGCTAGGATTCGAGTTACGAGAACAAGGGCCAAACCAATCACCCAAGAAAGGAATCGTCGAGCGAAAACACATGACAACCTCCTAGAAGCAGCTTTTCTTGCCACCAGACCTTTCTCCATCAATTAGGAATCTGATGCCGTCACTAAACACATTCCTTAAATTGTAGCCATTTGTTGAGTGTTTTTTTTGTATCTAATCCGCATATATATCAACATTGCCCTTGATTTTCTTGACTTTATATCTCTTAAATTTCAACATATACATGTGTGATTTAGTTTTCGAAGATTTTTCAATGCCGAGAACCTCGATCAGAGAGTAAAAAAGGCGTAATGTTCACAATGGTGTAAAATTAAAATGGGTTATACCGGGCTAGGATTCGAGTTACAGGAACAAGGGCCAAACCAACCACCCAAGAATGGAAACGTCGAGCGAAAAAACTTGACAACCTCCTAGAAGCAGCTTTTCTTGCCACCAGACATTTCTCCATCAATTAGAAATCTGATGCCGTCACTAAACACATTCCTTAATTTGTAGCCATTTGTTGAGTGTTTTTTTTGGTGTCTAATCCGCATACATATCACAATGCCCTTGATTTTCTTGACTGTATATCTCCTAAATGTCAACATATACACGTGTGATTTAGTTTACGAAGATTTTTTCAATGCCAAGAACCTCGATTAGAGAGTAAAAAAGGCGTAATTTTCACAATGGTATAAAATTAAAATGGGATATACCGGGCTAGGATTCGAGTTACAGGAACAAGGGCAAAACCAACCACCCAAGAATGGAATCGTCGAGCGAAAACACTTGACAACCTCCTAGAAGCAGCTTTTCTTGCCACCAGAACTTTCTCCTTCAATTAGGAATCTGATGCCGTCACTAAACACATTCCTTAAATTGTAGCCATTTGTTGAGTGTTTTTTGGTGTCTAATCCGCATATATATCACCATTGCCCTTGATTTTCTTGACTGTATATCTCTTAAATGTCAACATATATACGTGTGCTTTAGTTTACGAAGATTTTTTCAATGCCGAGAACCTCGATCAGAGAGTAAAAAATGCGTAAGTTTCACAATGGTGTAAAATTAAAATGGGATATACCGGGCTAGGATTCGAGTTACCGGAACAAGGGCAAAACCAACCACCCAAGAATGGAATTGTCGAGCGAAAACACTTGACAACCTCCTAGAAGCAGCTTTTTTTGCCACCAGACCTTTCTCCATCAATTAGGAATCTGATGCCGTTACTAAACACATTCCTTAAATTGTAGCCATTTGTTAAATGTTATTTTGGTGTCTTTTCTGCATATATATCACCATTGCCCTTGATTTTCTTGACTATATATCTCTTTAAAGTCAACATATACATGTATGATTTAGTTTACGAAGATTTTTCAATGCCAAGAACTTCGATCAGAGAGTAAAAATGGCGTAAGGTTCATAATTGTGTAAAATTAAAATGAGATATACCGGGCTAGGATTCGAGTTACAGGAACAAGGGCCAAACCAACCACTCAAGAATGGAATCGTCGAGCGAAAACACTTGACAACCTCCCAGAAGCAGCTTTTCTTGCCACCAGACCTTTCCTCATCAATTAGAAGTCTGATGTCGTCACTAAACACAATCCTTAAATTGTAGCCATTTGTTGAGTGTTTTTTGTGTGTCTAATCCGCATATATATCACCATTGCCCTTGATTTTCTCGACTGTATATCTCTTAAATGTCAACATATACATGTGTGACTTAGTTTAAAAAGCTTTTTCAATGCCGAGAACCTCGATCAGAGAGTAAAAAAGGCGTAAGGTTCACAATGGTGTAAAATTAAAATGGGATATACCGGGCTAGGATTCGAGTTACGGGAACAAGGGCTAAACCAACCACCCAAGAAAGGAATCGCCGAGAAAAAACACATGACAACCTCCTAGAAGCAGCTTTTCTTGCCACCAGACCTTACTCCATCAATTAGGAATCTGATGCCGTCACTAAACACATTCCTTAAATTGTAGCCATTTGTTGAGTGTTTTTTTTTGGTGTCTAATCCGCATATATATCACCATTGCCCTTGATTTTCTTGAGTATATATCTCTTAAATGTCAACATATACATGTGTGATTTAGTTTTACGAAGATTTTTCAATGCCGAGAACCTCGATCAGAGAGTAAAAAAGGCGTAAGGTTCACAATGGTGTAAAATTAAAATGGGATATATCGGGCTAGGGTTCGAGTTACAGGAACAAGGGCCAAACCAACCAGCCAAGAAAGCAATCGTCGAACGAAAACACTTATAAACCTCCTAGAAGCAACTTTTCTTGCCACCAGACCTTTCTCCATCAATTAGGAATAAGATGCTATCGCTAAACACATTCCTTAAATTGTAGCCATTTGTTGAGTGTTTTTTTTTGGTGTCTAATCCGCATATATATCACCATTGCCCTTGATTTCTTGACTGTATATCTCTTAAATGTCAACATATACACGTGTGATTTAGTTTACGGAGATTTTTTCAATGACGATAACCTCGATCAGAGAGTAAAAAAGGCGTAAGGTACACAATGGTGTAAAATTAAAATGGGATATACCGGGCTAGGATTCGAGTTACGGGAACAAGGGCCAAACCAACCACCCAAGAAAGGAATCGTCGAGCGAAAACACATGACAACCTCCTAGAAGCAGCTTTTCTTGCCACCAGACCTTTCTCCATCAATTAGGAATCTGATGCCGTCACTAAACACATTCCTTAAATTGTAGCCATTTGTTAAGTGTTTTTTTTGGTGTCTAATCCGAATATATATCACCATTGCCCTTGATTTTCTTGACTGTATATCTCTTAAATGTCAACATATACATGTGTGATTTAGTTTACGAAGATTTTTCAATGCCGCGAACCTCGATCAGAGAGTAAAAAAGGCGTAAGTTTCACAATGGTGTAAAATTAAAATGGGATATACCGGGCTAGGATTTGAGTTACAGGAACAAGGGCCAAACCAACCACCCAAGAATGGAATCGTCGAGCGAAAACACTGACAACTTCCTAGAAGAAGATTTTCTTGCTACCAGACCTTTCTCCATCAATTAGGAATCTGATGCCGTCACTAAACACATTACTTAAATTGTAGCCATTTGTTGAGTGTTTCTTTTTTTTGGTGTCTAATCCGCATATATATCACCATTTCCCTTGATTTCTTGACTGTATATCTCTTAAATGTCAACATATACACGTGTGATTTAGTTTACGAAGATTTTTCAATGCCGGGAACCTCGATCAGAGAGTAAAAAAAGGCGTAAGGTTCACAATGGTGTAAAATTAAAAAGGGATATACCCGACTAGGATTCAAGTTACAGGAACAAGGGGCCAAACCAACCACCCAAGAATGGAATCGTCGAGTGAATACACTTGACAACCTCCCAGAAACAGCTTTTCTTGCCACCAGACCTTTCTCCATCAATTAGGAATCTGATTTCGTCACTAAACACATTCCTTAAAATTGTAGCCATTTGTTGAGTGTTTTTTTTTGTGTCTAATCCGCATATATATCACCATTGCCCTTGATTTTCTTGGCTGTATATCTCTTAAATGTCAACATATACACGTGTGATTTAGTTTACGAAAATTTTACAATGCCGAGAACCTCTATCAGGGAGTAAAAAAGGCGTAAGTTTCACAATGGTGTAAAATTAAAATGGGATATACCGGGCTAGGATTCGAGTTACAGGAACAAGGGCCAAACCAACCACCCAAGAATGGAATCATCGAGCGAAAACACTTGACAACCTCCTAGAAGCAGCATTTCTTGCCACCAGAGCTTTCTCCATCAATTAGGAATCTGATGCCGCCACTAAACACATTCCTTAAATTGTAGCCATTTGTTGAGTGTCTTTTTTTTTTGTGTCTAATCCGCATATATATCACCATTGCCCTTGATTTTCTAGACAGTATATCTCTTAAATGTCAACATATACACGTGTGATTTAGTTTACAAAGATTTTTCAATGTCGAGAACCTCGATCAGAGAATAAAAAAGGCGTAAGGTTCACAATTGTGTAAAATTAAAATGGGATATACCGGGCTAGGATTCGAGTTACAGGAACAAGGGCCAAACCAACCACCCAAGAATGGAATCGTCGAGATAAAACACTTGACAACCTCCTAGAAGCAGTTTTTCTTGCCACCAGACCTTTCTCCACCAATTAGGAATCTGATGCCGTCACTAAACACATTCCTTAAATTGTAGCCATTTGTTGAGTGTTTTTTTGGTGTGTAATCCGCATGTATATCACCATTGCCCTTGATTTTCTTGACTGTATATCTCTTAAATGTCAACATATACACGTGTGATTTTGTTTACGAAGATTTTTCAATGCCGGGAATCTCGATCAGAGAGCAAAAAAAGGCGTAAGGTTCACAATGGTGTAAAATTAAAATGGGATATACTGGGCTAGGATTCGAGTTACAGGAACAAGGGCCAAACCAACCACCTAAGAATGGAATCGTCGAGCAAAAACACTTGACAACCTCCTAGAAGCAGCTTTTCTTGCCACCAGACCTTTCTCCATCTATTAGGAATCTGATGGCGTCACTAAACACAATTGTTAAATTGTAGCCATTTGTTGATTGTTTTTTTTAGTGTCATATCCGCATATATATCACCATTGCCATTGATTTTCTTGACTGTATATCTCTTAAATGTCAACATATCCACGTGTGATTTAGTTTACGAAGATTTTTCAATGACGAGAACATCGATCAGAGAGTAAAAAAAGGCGTAAGGTTCACAATGGTGTAAAATTAAAATGGGATATACCGTGCTAGGATTCGAGTTACAGGAACAAGGGCCAAACCAACCACCCAAGAATGGAATCGTAGAGCGAAAACACTTGACAACCTACCAGAAACAGCTTTTCTTGCCACCAGACCTTTCTCCATCAATTAGGAATCTGATGCCGTCACTAAACATATTCCTTAAATTGTAGCCATTTGTTGAGTATTTTTTTTGGTGTCTAATCCGCATATATATCACTATTGCCCTTGATTTTCTTGACTGTATATCTCTTAAATGTCAAAATATACACGTGTGATTTATTTTACGAAGATTTTTCAATGTCGAGAACCTCGATCAGAAAGTAAAAAAGGCGTAAGTTTCACAATGGTGTAAAATTAAAATGGGATATACTGGGCTAGGATTCGAGTTACAGGAACAAGGGCCAAACCAACCACCCAAGAATGGAATCGTCGAGCGAAAACACTTGACAACCTCCCAGAAACAGCTTTTTCTTCCCACCAGACCTTTCTCCATCAATTAGGAATCTGATGTCGTCACTAAACACATTCCTTAAATTGTAGCCATTTGTTGAGTTTTTTTTTGTGTCTAATCCGCATATATATCACCATTGCCCTTGATTTTCTTGACTGTATATTTCTTAAATGTCAACATATACACTTGTGATTTAGTTTACGAAGATTTTTCAATGCCGAGAACCTCGATCAGAGAGTAAAAAAGGCGTAAGGTTCACAATGGTGTAAAATTAAAATCGGATATACCGGGCTAGGATTCGAGTTACAGGAACAAGGGCCAAACCAACCACCCAAGAATGAAATCCTTGAGCGAAAACACTTGACAACCTCCTAGAAGCAGCTTTTCTTGCTACCAGACATTTCTCCATCAATTAGGAATCTGATGGCATCACTAAACACAATTCTTAAATTGTAGCCATTTGTTGCGTGTTTTTTTTAGTGTCTATGTAACACCCCGGCCGGAGGCGGAAAAGCCAAAGGTGTCACGAAACTTGATAGAATGCATTTGAGCACATGGAGGTTGTATTAAGTTGAAATATAGTTTAAGTTCAATTCAATAGATTGCATTCACATCTGAGAATATGAGAGTACATAAACAAATACATCATAAATTGTTTCACAAGTGATAAGTTCGGATTTAATCTAAGGCAAAAGTCTTGATCTATCCTATGTATATATTCTTGCAAATCATGTCATCAAACATTGTCACCTGAAACATATGTTAGGGAAAATATTTGGGTCAACAAACGGTTGAGTGAATTCATAGGTTTTTGTGTGAGTATCAGATTCATGGCTCGTTTGCATGTTGAAATAACTTGTACAACTTCGTTGATTGATATTAGAAAACCTTGTTTTGTAAACCATTTGTATTGTAAAAGAATAACCAAGTCAAAATAGATTGGTCATAATTTATAACCATTGCCATGAATCTTAACCCAAAACATTTGTTTATGTAAACCAAATCATAAATCGTTATTGTAATAAAACTCATATGGTTTATATAGTTTCGTAAACATCGTTGTGTAACATTGTTTAACTCGTTCTCGTTATAGCACATTGTTCATTCGTTTAAATCGTTCAAATCGTTCCAAATCGTTCAATTCGTTTACTCGTACAAATCGTTCTCGCTTTAATTGTGAAAACTACTTTTGGTCGTCTCGTTAACAACATTCAAACCTTTGTGACTCGTTCCGCATTCCACTCGTTCAATTTGTATTAACAAACCACCAAAGGGTAAGTTAACAATCATCAGATTCAGTCGTTACTAACTTAACCCCCACATAACCATGGGTCTAGTTTGATAACGGGATTTGTCGGATCCTTTGGTACCATAACCTAATACTGGTCGGCTTGATCTATGCTAATGAATGTCATTCGTTATGTAAATACCACCAAACAAGTTCGTTCACATTATTGAAATCGTTATTAGTTTAGTATAAACCATTGCAATCATTTTGAAACCATTGTTAGAATATTGAAATCGTTTTGTTGCATATAAATCATATGTTTCATCCCAAAAATAATGTAAAAATGGATTATGAACTCACCTTGATTACGAGTAAGTCCTAACGAGTATGCAAATGTGAGAGTTCTTGGAAATAAGATCCCACGTCACTCTAATTGATTAAACATGCAACAATATGGAATATATATCAACAATAATGTTTTAATTGGATAATTGGAAATCCTAAATCTATAGGATTCGGTAGTGTTTTGTTTAAATGGTGACTATAAGGTTTGGATAACCTAATAGAGAACTCGGAAAATGAATATGAGGTAACGGAATTATTTATGAAAAATATTTATTTATCATAAATAATAAAATTACAAAATTGTACAAATGATTTTATATAAACATTAGTAATAATAAATCAAATATATTTAAGTAGTTTAATTAAATACCTTATTAAATATAATGATTATTGTTAAAATATTGTACAAGTGATATAATTAATTTATAAAGATTATAAATTAATTTAGATGGTTAAAATATATATTATTTGATAAATAATAAATATTTTGTTTAAAAGGATAAATATGATAATTTTATGATTAATTATCAAAATAATTATATTAAATCTGAATAATTAAAAATAACATTTTTAATTGTTGAACTTTAATATTACTGATTTAAAATAATTATTATGGTCTTAGATTCATTTTAAATGATTAAAATGAATTAATATGGTTAAAATAACAATAAATAAGTTTATATAAGTTTAATTATCTAAATAATTAAATATACAAAAAATTCAGATTCTTAATTTATATAAACTCATAATAATGCATATTTTGTCATAAAAATAGTCTTGGATAAAGTTTATATACTTATATAATTTAATTACATTAAATTAAACTATATTTATAAGTATAAATACTGATTTATTTATATAAATATCAAATTTATATAAAATATGAGCAACAATATTATTTTTGTAAATATCATTACTTAGAACAATTAACCTAAAAATTTCAGTAATTATTTCCGAAAATCGAATTTGTTATGAATTTTTAATATTTAAAACTGTTTTAATTCGTAAAAATTTGTTTTATAAACATTTTAGCTAATTTTATATTTTTAACAAGTGCATCAGTATTTAAAGTAAATATGTTAAAATTTTTAGATTTTAACTAATTATAACTGATTTATTACGAATTAAAAATAAAAGCCTAAATTTATAATAATTAGATGATGAACAGTACTGTTCATCATCTTCCACAAATGTGCGGTCAACAGAAGTCAAACAGATCCGATTTCGATTCAAACTGAGCTTATAATCAAATTAAATTACCAGGAACATAATATAAGGGTGAACATACCGATTGAACAAGAAAAACTGATCCGGTATCGATCGGATGTGCGTATCGAATGATCTCCGGCGACTTGTTTCCGGCGAGACTTGCAGAACCGGTCAGACGAGTATTTCCGATGTATTAGTGTAATTTGAAAGGTGTGAGAGGTTCATGAAGGTCCAGGGAGTTTATATAACCCATTAATTCGTTCCCAGATCCGACATAACGAAGTGGAATCGATTGGTTTTTAATTTTTTTTTTAAATTTCAATTATGAATCAGTTGGCACATAATTGTGTCGAACTAGTGGGTAAATGGATTGGCAATAATGTTGGGAACATGTGGGGGTTGATTTCGGATAAGTTAATCATGTAAACAATTGGAACAGATCGATTTTCGGTGGGTTTGTTCGAAATCCCGTAACCTGCTGTTGCTGAATTTCTAATTCAGTTCGTTTTAATGTTTGTATATATACAATACAACCCAACATCCATCACATGATTGCTGGTGGTTGATGCGTGGTTTGTTTTCTGGTCGACGCGGGTTCGAGTCCCTCAACTGGCCGATTATTAAGGTTTTAAAAAAAACCTTTTTAATGACTGAAATTAATATTAAATTAATAATAATATTATATTCTAATGAGACTATATATGAATTAAAGTTCTAGATATTATCAGCTCTGTACAGAGGATAAACTGGTTAAGTCGTTTGTGTTTCATAAGGGAGGTCACGGGTTCGAAACGTGCTAGGGCCGGTTCCATACAAGAGGATCCCCCTTTTTAACAGAATTTTTGAGAATTTACACTTTGGCCCCTCAAGTTTCATTTTGTACTAAAATAGTCCCTGAACTTTTGAAAAGTTACAATAACAGTCCCTATACTTTCATCAGAAGTACATAATTGGTCCCTTAAGTTTTGAGAATTGACATAAATGGTCCCTGTAGTAGTCAGTTAGTTACACTAACTGCGTTAAATTTTTATAGAAGAATTTATTATATAGGGACTAACTTAGTTAACATATTTCATTTAAATGAGTTAACTGAGTTAAGCTTTAAAGAAGGAATCCGTATATGAAAGTTAACCCGGTTAGGTTATTTAGTTAAAGTGAGTTTAAGAAGTTCAACTTTAGTCCCTAGAGTTTAAGTTTGAGAAAATGACCAAATGAACCTTGGACTTTTATTTCAAAATATATATATTTATTTTCTTAAAAATAAGTTTCAAAAATGACCATTTAGTCCCTAAACTTCGTACTTTCAAATAATGACGGTTTTAGTCCTCGAAATTAAAAAGTGATAATTTCAAGCAAGTTTCAAAGAATGTCAAATAGGTCCTTCAAATTGTAGTTTCACAAAATGTCATAATAGGCACATATAGTTTATGTAACTTTGTTTAATAGCATAAAACTCAACAAATTTGCAATTGTTTCACGTGTTTGTATTGGTATAAGCATGTATAAGCTCAAAGCAAGTATGTTCAAATAAGTTTCATTTCAATTACGGTAATTGTTACCATGCAAGTCGGAATAAATGCGAGTGTGAAAACCAGGGTGGTTACAGTCTCCCCTACTTTAGAAAATTTTGTCCTGAAATTTATTCGAAAGAGACCGTAGAATATAATTGTAATGATTAGAAAGATAATCAAATCATTGCTTGGTGCTGATAATTTTGAGGAATTTACGAGGATCATTGTATAGAAATTGTTTTGCATGGCACTATGTTATGCTGGATTTGTTATGTGAATATTCGGCAAACAAATGTGTGTACAAATAAGCAAATAATGGATAATCACATAACCACATAATGTTTTTATATGCCACCTTACTTAACAAGGCTTACTAGGATTCTCATGCGTCGAACCTCGTAATTAAGTGTGCACCCAAAATTACGCGTTTCGTTGCATGGTCCACATAGCACTTCTAGTTAAGTGAGGAAAACAAATAAGATTGAGGTATTGTTTAAATCAAACAAGCATCAATATAACATAACATCAACTGAATCAAAACGTATTTCACATTTGCAATGATAGCATTGTTTGTTTGACAATCTATTGAACAAATTTACATTTGTAATAAGTTATGTAATGGATCAAATTCAGGATTATAAGGTGGTGGAAGTGGTAGAGGCAGTTGCATATGATCAGTTATTTGTATCAGCATGCTTTCCAACCATTGATTTCTTTCTGTCAACCATCTTATTTGTTGAGACAAATTTTGAACTTGTTTTTTTTAACCTAGTCACTTCGTCTCCCAATGAATCTGGAGGTAGATTCATTTGAGACATCGTACTTGGGCCTGCCATATCAGTTGGTGGCAGTTGTTCTACTTCGTTCAACAGTGACTGGAAAGAATGTGGCAGTAATGGTGCTTGCAAAAAGGAATCTGATGCTAACTGCTCTTGAGTCATCATGTTTTCATCAAACCAAGTTCCTTGCATCGTTGAATTCTCCACGAAAAATGACGGTGGGAAACTTGGTAAGACGTTCGGTGTTAAAGGTTGGAATAAGTTAGTTGTAATAGGTTCTTGTATGTATGGCAGCGGTGGTTGTATATCAAACCGATAAAAAGACTGTTGAGGAAACTGCAAAAATGATTGTTGTAAATTTTGTGGGAAGGTATTCTCTAAGATAACTGGAGCTCCCTCCAACTGTGATGATTGTGTTAGTGTACCAATATGAACAGGGGTTAGCCTCATGGGGTAAGGATTTACAATCCCAGGTGCCTTTGGTGGAGATAATCCCTGGATAATCTGATCACTTAAGACACCTAATGATTGTGCTATTTTTGTAATATAAGACCCTCCCATGAGACTTCTCTGAGGATGTGATTGTTGACAAGAAAAATATTTAGCAAGTCCGTGGGCAATATTACAAGGAACTTGCTCAAAAATACTATACAAATAGAAAAGTTCGATTGTTTTAACCCTGTGTAGATTATGTTTGCGCCCCGTGATAGTGTGGGCTAAAACACGGTGCATATATTGATAACAAGGGTCTATGAAGCTTGTAGAATTATTGTTGACACACCATTCTTTTAATGAATGGTATTGCCAATAATTTACCATATCCGCGGAGGAACAAGAGGTTGGTGCCTCCGTAAAAATGGGTTGTTTGACTTCTTCATTTGTATATATGCCCAGATGAACTGTGAATTCTGTTAATGACATAGTATGAAGTTGCCCACAAAGTTGAAAATGAATGGATTCATTGGTAAGATTTTCATTAGATTTGTAATAGAAAGTGGACAAGAACTCATACACTAGTTCATCATATGATGGTTCTAGGATATCGAAGAAACGGCGCCAGGGTGTATTAGGTTGTAGTGATCTTGCCAGCAAACCACTGACATCAAACATTCCTATTCATGGCCAATCAACACTGCTAATAGTAAGAACTTCTTTATGCTTGAGTTTTTGATACCTCTCTTGATAGTGTAAAGTAGTAAACTGAAGGAGGGGATGAATTTTTGCTGCATTTGAAGATTCAGCATATGCTGTTGGGAGATTTGCCATTTGGATATGGGGTTTTGTTGAATTAAGAAAGGTTTGGGTATGTGTTGAGTTGTATCAGAAGTTTGTAGTTCTTGTGTAGATTAGCTCGTGTAGTGAGTTTCTTATATAGATAAGTGAGTTTCTTATATAGAAAATTTGAATCTGACAGGTATGGTCTCAAGAAAATTTTGAAACTTTGAAAAGGAGGGAATCGTATCGTAATAAATTGATAATAGTACAACGTAGGTTGATTAGAGCTTGGATTGTTCTAAAACGGAGAAAAGAAAAAAAAATTCTTTTGAATTAGGGTAACATGCCTTGAGCCGATAGGTGTACTGTACTCTCATCGGTAGTTCCCATGTAGGCAAACGTGTGTCTCGTCATGGATGCATTTTCTAAAAGAAAGATTATAGTGATTTCATAATGGGGTAATGTAGTTTCATAAAATTAATGAGGATCAAAGAAGAAACGTAACAAGATGGATATCATTTATTCCACGAATAAATGACATTAATGACAAGTCAAAGTAGTTGGGTTCTTATAACTTGGTGAAGTCATGCTTTAGCCTATAAGTGGATACTCATCCCAAGAATTCCCAGGTAAGCACAACTGGTCTCGCGTCTGATGAGATTTATACGAAGTGCTTGCCTTGACAGAAAACTCAGAATACAGGCATCCACCCTTCCAGATTGCACAAGTTCGTTATTAGAGCCCAAGACTTTGATGAGAATTTAAAAATCAGAAGAGGTTTTGAAAATAATCACCTAAGGATAGGTGATGAGCATTTGTAAAATCTAAAGATAAGATCTGTGGTGACGAGGCATTGGTTACAAAAGATAAGAGTAGAGATGAAAACAAGGCAAAGATAACGGAAGAGTTACTAATGGAAAGTGTCCTAGGTAAGTTATAGTCTAGGTCAAAAGTAATTTCTAATGACCTAAATCCCTATAACCATGGCTCTGATACCAACCTGTAACACCCCGGTCGGAGGCAGAAAAGCCAAAGGTGTCACGAAACTTGATAGAATGCATTTGACACATGGAGGTTATATTAAGTTGAAATATAGTTTAAGTTCAATTCAATAGATTGCATTCACATCTGAGAATATGAGAGTACATAAACAAATACATCATAAATTGTTTCACAAGTGATAAGTTCGGATTTAATCTAAGGCAAAAGTCTTGATCAATCCTATGTATATATTCTTGCAAATCATGCCATCAAACATTATCACCTGAATCATATGTTAGGGAAAATATCTGGGTCAACAAACGGTTGAGTGAATTCATAGGTTTTTGTGTGAGTATCAGATTCATGGCTCGTTTGTATGTTGAAATAACTTGTACAACTTCGTTGATTGATATTAGAAAACCTTGTTTTGTAAACCATTTGTATTGTAAAAGAATAACCAAGTCAAAATAGATTGGTCATAATTTATAACCATTGCCATGAATCTTAACCCAAAACATTTGTTTATGTAAACCAAATCATAAATCGTTATTGTAATAAAACTCGTATGGTTTATATAGTTTCGTAAAAATCGTTGTGTAACATTGTTTAACTCGTTCTCGTTATAGCACATTGTTCATTCGTTTAAATCATTCAAATCGTTCCAAATCGTTCAATTCGTTTACTCGTACAAATCGTTCTCGCTTTAATTGTGAAAACTACTTTTGGTCGTCTCGTTAACAACATTCAAACCTTTGTGACTCGTTCCGCGTTCCACTCGTTCAATTAGTATTAACAAACCTCCAAAGGTAAGTTAACAATCATCAGATTCAGTCGTTACTAACTTAACCCACACATAACCATGGGTCTAGTTTGATAACGGGATTTGTCGGATCCTATGGTACCATAACCTAATACTGGTCGGCTTGATCTATGCTAATGAATGATGCGTGCGAAGTGTCGTATATTTTAGGTGTATATTTAAGCCCTTTTTAACACTTATTTTAGCCAAGTTTTAAATTTATAAAACACGATATTTCACTAACACTAAACACACATATGGGCAAGTGCACCCATCGTTGAGTGTAGTATAGCGTTGGTAAGATACCGAGGTCGTCCAAGGACACAAGAGCTTTTAGTACCGGTTTATCCTCAACGTCTAACCAAAATAAAAAGTTTAGAAAATGTTTTAAACTAAGAAAAATAAAACTAACTAAAATGCTGAAAATAAAAATAAAAATAAAAACAGATAGACAAGATGAATCACTTGGTTCCGACTCGTATCTAGTATAACCTTTGATTATTTCCGCACTTTTGCACATAATTAAGAGATTATCTTAGTTATTGTAGTAGGCCCCTCTTTTGAAGGTGACGTTACCCTCACCCCAGTAGTTTGAGTCAGCAGGGATACAATCCTAAAGGGGTGGATTATTGGAAGATAATTAATTAAGTTATTAATGCAGTATTGTGGTAGGCCCCGCTTTTGGCGGTGACGTTACCCTCGGCTAAGTAGTCTGAGTCAGCAGGGATACAGTCCTAAATAGCCGGGTTATAGTATTAATAGTAGTTAGCTTATGAGGGGATCAAAGAGTTTGGACCCCCGCCATCCAATACCGTGAAGTATTGAAGGAGGTCCTACTAAATTTGACCCAGGTCCATTGCAGGACCTCTAAACGCTGAACAATGGCAAGACCTTTACCAAACCGTTCCCTTAACCCCCTACCAGGTAGCCAACATACCTCCATATAGACCGTGGAGATATGAATGGTGAAAATCCTTTATTTTATATAGACAGTAAAATAATGCCAAGACACCACGGACAAACGATAAGGAAAGATCACCTTCAACATAAGTAACTAGTTATTAAAGTCATTAATACAAAACCAAATAAAAAGTGCAAAAGATTAGAAATAAAAAGTATTAAACTAGACACTTTGTCTTCACCAAGTGATGTAAGAGACTTAGGCAAACATGGCCTTGATTGTCAAGAACTCTTACGATCAATCTTGGATCCCGAGACGACTCACACACTCTATGATGGACAATGGATGATGGTGGTGGATGATGGTGTTGTGATGGTGGTGGGTGGTGGATGAAGTGTGAGAGAGGTGGTGTGCCAAGGGATGAGATGAAATGAATCCAAGCACTCCTATTTATAGGCTGAACAGAGAGCTGGGCACGGCCCCGTGTCCGCTGGGCACGGCCCCGTGCCCGTCTGACACTCTCTCTCCTCATTAATTGTAATTCGCAATTACAATAAATGCGCTTGCTGTACTTTCGACACGGCCCCGTGTCCGCTGGGCACGGCCCCGTGGTGGGCAATGGAAGCTTCTATAGATTTGTCTTTTCTGCTGCTTCTTGGGCACGGCCCCGTGCTGGCTGAGCACGGGGCGTGTTCAGCCTTCTGTTTTCTCTATTTTGCTTTGGAAGGTGTCGTTGAGGGTTCGGGCAGTCCACTAATGTTCCTTTCCTTTTATTTATGTTGGATTTAGCTGTCTTTTTGCTTCTTTTGCGTTTTTGAGCTCATTTAATCCTGAAAATACAAAAGGAAGACAAAAACACTCTTTTTCCAATATTAGTACTAAAAAAGGGTTAGTTTTATGCCTTATTTGATGTAATTTATATGTTGCATTTTACACACATCAAATACCCCCACACTTGAACTTTTGCTTGTCCTCAAGCAAAACTCTTTAATATGTGACTTACACTCCCAAATGGAATAGGTAGAAGAGAAGGTTTTAGGCTTGTCGTAGAGTGTCGGGATTTCCAAGATCTTTTTGGGTTTTATTTTTATTTATTTACACTCCTATTCGTAATGATTTATTTAGAACTGTTCATAAAAGAAATTACTTATTTAGGCATAACATGCCTTTTTAAAATTCTATTTATATACAAGTTCACATACCTCGCGGGGAATTCACTCACACTCGGCCGAAGGTGTATTTTTAATGAATCACTCGAGAGCGGCATGGAACTTATTCCTACCATAGGCTTGCCAAGAAATCAATCTTCCTCCTTTTTAACTTTTATACCTTTGTAGATATCAAGAGGACTTTGTGGGTTAAGGGTTGGCTAGGGTTAAAGGTAGGTGGTTGGGTTAGTGGTTAGTAGAAAAAGGGCTAAAAGCGTAACAAGTGTCGGTTTTCGCATTTTTTGCAACTTTTTATTTTGATGAAGCTTTTATTCAAACAAAGTTATTTTTTGATTACTTTGTTTGTTTATTTTCTTTTTGCTTCATCATCATCACGATTTTTTTTTTTCTCTTTTTTTTTTTTTCGCGAAGAACCGAACTTGTTACTAAAATAAAGGGTTAAAAATGAAAAAGGGGTTTTGGTGGTTGAAAGGGTTTTTGTTTGGGTGATGAAATGAAAAGGTTTAGGCTCAAAAGGGCTAACTAGGGGGATTTTTGGGTAGGTGGTAAAAGAAAAAGAAAAATAATGGTGTAGAAATGAAAAGGTTAGTCCTAATGCCTCTATCATTTACTTACTCGGGTTTAAGTTGATAAGGACCGGGAATGTATTGTCATGGCAAGTTCTAGAGTCGTAAGAACCAAGCGGCTATTCACACAAGAAACGAAAAATGAGCATTTAGTCAAATGATATGTAATTGTGTGCTCAATAAAGGCTCAAAACTCACTTTTGTGGGAATGGGGTTTTATGTGATCAAGTATATATAATCAAATTTTAAATAAGTTTGTCATGCCTTTTCATAATTTTCTTATGTTGGTTCTTTTTATCACTACGCTATCGGTTGTAAATTTGTAAAAATATAACCTTTTTGAGAACTTGAATTTCCCGAGTTAAACCTAGACAAGTAAAAAAAATGAAATTTTTGAAAAAATTTGGGGTGATTAGCGGTTCCAATAGAGTTTTGTGTAAGGCTTGTATTTAGGACTTGCAAAATTCAAGGTTTTAACATCCCCCCCACACTTAAATTACACATTGTCCTCAATGTGTCCCAAAAATAAATTTTTAGGTTGATTAGATGTGTAAAATGGTGTTTAAAAAGCAAAAATTTGTGTTACTGGGCACTGAACACGGCCCCGTGTTATCCGGGCACGGCCCCGTGTTCAAGTGCCAGTAACAAAATTGAAATAAGAGAAACAGAAGTCTGGACACGGGGGCGTGTTGGGTGAACACGGCCCGTGTCCAGTTACCTGTACTGGGCGTTTTCTGCAGGTGGTTCGACACGGGGCCGTGTTGGTTGGGCACGGCCCGTGTTGAATCTTCTGAACAGGAGAAAATTCTCGGGTTGCCTTGTTCTTGTGCATGGGATCATTTTTCTCGTTCTCCTTTTCATCCTTTACCACCATGAGTGTGTTTTATTCATTACAAACCATCCAAACATTAAAACCATCATTTCATTTCATCATAGAGAGAACTTACATAATCCTAAATTAAACTAGATAAAACAAAGAAATCAAACCATGGAGTTCTAGCCTTTACTTTATTTTAGTTAGCAAAATTTCCAAGAAGCGATTAATCTTGGTTTAACCAAGGCTTTTTTGAACTCCCTCATCCGCGTGCGGTTCTCCTCAAATGTCGGCAAGCCATTCTTCCACTTCCCTTGGAAGGAGAAAGGAGGGTTCATTGGCATTAGTTTGAGGAGTTTCAACCTCCACCGGGATCTCTTGTAGGTGTTCCACAGGAGGTTCCGCTGGCAAGTCTTCCCACCCGGTAGGGTTGTTGATTCCGAGTGCTAGGTTCCAATCCTGCTGTGGAAGGGCTGGTTCCATTGGAGGTGCTACAAGAATATTTAACCTCTGGTGCAAGAGGTTAATTTCTTGGAAGCTGCTTTCAAGTCCCATCGTAAGATCGTTAATACGGTCGATAAGGACCTCCTCTACTGAAGTCATTTCGTCGGGAGCCTCCCTTAATGCTATCACATAGTGCACAAGTGTAGCTTCAACTAAGGGTCTTCTTCCTCTTCGGTTGTTTGACGAATGCACAGAAGATGTATCGCTGTTTTCACTCGACATCCTAAAAAAAATAAACTAAAAATAGTTTATTTAATGAAACAGTGACCGGACACGGCCCCGTGCTCATTGAGCACGGCCCCGTGTTCATCTTTCTGCAGAGTTTTGGAACAAGGAAACTTGGAGTTTTAAGTTATTTTCTGAACATTGTGGGGCCTTTTTGGTTGCTAATAACTTAAAACAATGTTTCATAACATGTTTTTACCAAGATTCTTTGAACAAAACTCATTTATCCCTACCATAGAGTTGGAGGAACTCCAAACTTTCAATGGTAGCTCTTGGAGAAAGATGAAGAAGAAGGAAATTACTAAAAGAGGAAGGGACAAGATGGGTTGTTGGAACCTTCTTTTAGACTTACCTAGGATAGTTTGAGAGAAGATTCCTGCAAATCTCTGCCTCAAGTTGGTCCAAATGTGCAGAATTCTTGGCTGCATTTATAGAAAATGACAGCAACCTGGACACGGCCCCGTGTTCATTGGACACGGCCCCGTGTTCATTGGACACGGCCCCGTGTTCAGGTGGAGTTCTGACACAGTTTGTCCGTATTCTGACGTACTGATCAGAAAGGAATCTTTTGATGGACACGGGGGCGTGTTGGCTGGGCACGGCCCCGTGTCTAAGGACTGTTTTATGAAGTTGTCTAGTTTTTTAAGGAACTTGTTAGTATCGGGTGGCTCCTGACTGGTCGGAACAACCCCAAAGTGCCTAATATACCTTAATTGTCCTAGACTAAGGCGAGAACGCAAGAGGTTGTCGGTGAGGGTAATTCCTATTTTCATTCTAGGTGGACAAGTCCAACCCTTTTCCGGGCTCTTGTTAAAGAAGGTATATACCGAATCGCTCAGGTCTATGTATGCACCGAACGAAGTCGATGGAGAGTCCTTCATGGCACAATCGACACAGGGACGACTATCGTCCAAGTCTTTGCTAGGTACGAAGGTATTTTCGGGAGCAACGAGGTTGTTGGAATGCGGTTCCAACATTTCTTCATGGGTATCGTCTTGGGGTGGATCAATAAAATCCTTTCCAAGCTCTTCTATCCATTTCAGAATTAGCTCTTCTAGTTGAAATAACTCGCTAAGGAGCATTTCCCCTAGAATATCTGGCTGGGCGCATTCGAGGGAGAAATAGTGCTTATTTTTACTTTCGCCCCTCTTAAGGTTATGAGAAGATGGTGGGTTCATGTAGTGGGGCCTATAATTTAGGAAGTAGCATTTTACTTCTTCATGTTCGGCACCACATAATTGACACCACGTACCATAAGAGTGCCGAAAGTAAAAATAATTACTATCACTCATGTTTATGTCAGAAATTACCAACCGTCGGGATCTAACGGTTCTGTTTTCAGTAACTGAAACTTGGGCACGGGGGCGTGTTGAGTGGACACGGCCCCGTGTTCAGCTTACTGTCTGATGTAAAACAGGATTGCCAGTTCCAATGATTGAGCACGGGGGCGTGTTCAGCGGGCACGGCCCGTGCTGAGCTCTGCAGAAGCTGAAAAACTAAGAAAATCCTAAAAAAATAAAAAGAAAAATAAAAGATGATTAGGCCGTTGATTCCTAACTTTCTTAAAATCCTTGTGTCCCCGGCAACGGCGCCAAAAACTTGATGCGTGCGAAGTGTCGTATATTTTAGGTGTATATTTAAGCCCTTTTTAACACTTATTTTAGCCAAGTTTTAAATTTATAAAACACGATATTTCACTAACACTAAACACACATATGGGCAAGTGCACCCATCGTTGAGTGTAGTATAGCGTTGGTAAGATACCGAGGTCGTCCAAGGACACAAGAGCTTTTAGTACCGGTTTATCCTCAACGTCTAACCAAAATAAAAAGTTTAGAAAATGTTTTAAACTAAGAAAAATAAAACTAACTAAAATGCTGAAAATAAAAATAAAAATAAAAACAGATAGACAAGATGAATCACTTGGTTCCGACTCGTATCTAGTATAACCTTTGATTATTTCCGCACTTTTGCACATAATTAAGAGATTATCTTAGTTATTGTAGTAGGCCCCTCTTTTGAAGGTGACGTTACCCTCACCCCAGTAGTTTGAGTCAGCAGGGATACAATCCTAAAGGGGTGGATTATTGGAAGATAATTAATTAAGTTATTAATGCAGTATTGTGGTAGGCCCCGCTTTTGGCGGTGACGTTACCCTCGGCTAAGTAGTCTGAGTCAGCAGGGATACAGTCCTAAATAGCCGGGTTATAGTATTAATAGTAGTTAGCTTATGAGGGGATCAAAGAGTTTGGACCCCCGCCATCCAATACCGTGAAGTATTGAAGCAGGTCCTACTAAATTTGACCCAGGTCCATTGCAGGACCTCTAAACGTTGAACAATGGCAAGACCTTTACCAAACCGTTCCCTTAACCCCCTACCAGGTAGCCAACATACCTCCATATAGACCGTGGAGATATGAATGGTGAAAATCCTTTATTTTATATAGACAGTAAAATAATGCCAAGACACCACGGACAAACGATAAGGAAAGATCACCTTCAACATAAGTAACTAGTTATTAAAGTCATTAATACAAAACCAAATAAAAAGTGCAAAAGATTAGAAATAAAAAGTATTAAACTAGACACTTTGTCTTCACCAAGTGATGTAAGAGACTTAGGCAAACATGGCCTTGATTGTCAAGAACTCTTACGATCAATCTTGGATCCCGAGACGACTCACACACTCTATGATGGACAATGGATGATGGTGGTGGATGATGGTGTTGTGATGGTGGTGGGTGGTGGATGAACTGTGAGAGAGGTGGTGTGCCAAGGGATGAGATAAAATGAATCCAAGCACTCCTATTTATAGGCTGAACAGAGAGCTGGGCACGGCCCCGTGTCCGCTGGGCACGCACGGCCCCGTGCCCGTCTGACACTCTCTCTCCTCATTAATTGTAATTCGCAATTACAATAAATGCGCCTGCTGTACTTTCGACACGGCCCCGTGTCCGCTGGGCACGGCCCCGTGGTGGGCAATGGAAGCTTCTATAGATTTGTCTTTTCTGCTGCTTCTTGGGCACGGCCCCGTGCTGGCTGAGCACGGGGCGTGTTCAGCCTTCTGTTTTCTCTATTTTGCTTTGGAAGGTGCCGTTGAGGGTTCGGGCAGTCCACTAATGTTCCTTTCCTTGTATTTATGTTGGATTTAGCTGTCTTTTTGCTTCTTTTGCGTTTTTGAGCTCATTTAATCCTGAAAATACAAAAGGAAGACAAAAACACTCTTTTTCCAATATTAGTACTAAAAAAGGGTTAGTTTTATGCCTTATTTGATGTAATTTATATGTTGCATTTTACACACATCAATGAATGTCATTCGTTATGTAAATACCACCAAACAAGTTCGTTCACATTATTGAAATCGTTATTAGTTTAGTATAAACCATTGCAATCGTTTTGAAACCATTGTTAGAATATCGAAATCGTTTTGTTGCATATAAATCATATGTTTCATCCCAAAAATAATGTAAAAATGGACTATGAACTCACCTTGATTACGAGTAAGTCCTAACGAGTATGCAAATGTGAGATGTAACACCCAGTGTTTTCACAAGTGAAAGTCAAAGTCAAGGTCAAAGTCAACGACCGATTTCGCGTGACTTGACTCGTAGAAATGTTTTTATTTTATTTATATTATGTGGAGTAAGTGTCGTTCATTACAATAATCGAATCGTATTAACCATAATTCAACCGACCTACGACTGGGAATGATAGGAAGTAACAATGCGATAATGTTAATCAAGCTATGCTAATCGAAACAACATCGAACCGTAACTCGAACTGTGTATTTTACTTGTATTATACGTGTGTGTGTGCCTTACGTGTTACCTGTGCATGCATATTTATGTTATGTTGTGATAATCAAGCGAACTCAATCGGACTCGAAGTCTAACTCGAATGCAAACGAACCCGAATTCCGAGTCGAACCATATAAGAAGTAGTTGGGACTGAAAGTAATTTGACTAGGAAACCCTATCGAATCGCTCGAAAATCGAAACCGAAGCAACATCGCGCCAAACGCACCAAATCAGGCTACATCCGCACGGATTGCCAATCCGCAAGGATGACCAATCCGGGCGGATAGCCTATCCGGGTACGTGCCATCCGCACGGCTCACCCTTTCCCTTTTTGGCATCCTATAAATACACGGGTCACTCTCCAACTTTTCCACTTTTGGCAAGTGACGTCCGAACCGCACGCATTCTTCACTTTTTCTCAGATTTCTCTCAATCCAGGTAAGATCTTGCACTAATTCTTGTACATTCTTGATCACTACACAATTCTACACCTTTCCATCTTTCAAATCTCCACTTTTAACCATGAAATCATCAAGATTTGAGGTATTCTCGAGTGACGTCATCATGAAATTCTTATGAACTTCAAGCTTGACTTCATTCCACCAAGAATGACTCAGATCTAAACGATTTCC
Source organism: Helianthus tuberosus (assembly GCA_030545235.1). NCBI lineage: Eukaryota > Viridiplantae > Streptophyta > Magnoliopsida > Asterales > Asteraceae > Helianthus > Helianthus tuberosus. Next base: position 39,067,750 of record CM060387.1, on the reverse strand, counting down.
ATAAGATTTCACAACAACATCACCTAAATCTAAACTCTTCTAAGGATAAAAGAGTTGAAAGAAATAAACCTAAGTTCTCTCCTTCTTTTACCCTTAAAATCGGTACGAATCTGATCGGTTCTAGTGTTCTACTCGTTAATAGTAATGCACTAGTCCTAGATCTGGATTCTACCCACCAGACACCTGATTTCGGGGTCAACCGGAACGACCGTTCTGAGTCGCCGACAGGCCAAGTTAGGGTGGTTCCTGACCGGTCTAGTCGTGCGGGTAAGAATACAACTCCAAGTGGTTGCCACGTAATCAGAACGTCTTGATAAACGACAACGGAAACAAAGAGTAGACTAACGGAACAATCAGACCAGAGACTGTCTGCACGGACCAGTTGTCCGCATGGACAAGCTGTGCGCACGGACTAGTTGTCCGCACGTACAGGCTATCCGGACGGGTTGTCACCCGGACGAGCTACCCTTGGGACCCACTTTCCAAACAAGGTTTGAGTATCGACGAATGAGCAATCCGGACGGACGACCTCTGAATGGATTACTCTTCGGATCCTGAGATAATAAGGCCTTAAAATAAATTCAAACAGTGTTCATCCGCACGGCCAAGTCGTCCGCACAGACAGGCTATCCGGACGGATAGTCTCTGCCCGCGCGCACTGACTGCCCGCACAGATTACCATTGTCCGCACGGACTACCGGCTTGAAAGGTAGAAACACTTGAATGTTTACTAAATGCTACAACGAAAACTCCAAATCACAAGCCATCATACACAAACACATCCTTAGGAAGAAACAATCCACTTGAACGATTATCCGCATGAACAACTTGTCCGTACGGATAAGCAATCCGCACGCGCGACTAGTCCGCATGGATTACCATCCGCACGTACAGCTCACGCGCACGGATAGCTTATCCGGATGGGTCACCATCCGCACGGATCACCATCCGCACGGATCACCATCCGCACGGATAGTTCACGTGCACGGATGACTCCCTCTCACGGATAGTTGATCCGCACGATCAGCCATACTAACCACTCTCACTTGTACTGTTTTGCGTACCACTTATCCTTACGTTATCAAATCTATTCAGGCTAACCGTACTCGCTGAAAAGCGCTCCCTTCAATCCATATCGCTGTGAGTATACTCGAACCCTTTTTGCTTTAGCACTTTTGGGTGTTACATACGTTACGAATATTCAAACTACAACTATCACACTACTTAAGCTATTTTGACGCTAAACCATTTGCGCATGTTATACGTGGCTTATGAATGCTTGTTTGTTATGTTTACACATGGAATGCTGTCTACCTGCCTTAGCAACGATAGTACTATAGTTTGGACTCAGCACCCATTCACACGGGGGTTGTTAAGGATCTTTTACTTGCATGGATTACGGTGGTAATCATGTATTGCGAACTGCCTCGGGCAGTCAACCCGCAGTCATTGATATCGATGGATCTATGTCGATAACTAATGTGCTTCATTTCACTATGTGTACGTGTTGGTTATGCGTAAACGAATTCAAACTCTATATGCTACTATCAAACTTGTATGCTCACCTTTACATTTTATGTATTGACTTTATTTTAACGTATGTGACAGGTGCCTAGGATGCATGTGTGGTAGGAAATGGAAGCTAGAATAAAGCTTTAGAGCCCAACAAATAGTTGTCTGTAGATGACGTATTAGGGGTCTCTAGAAGTGGATAAACATTTGCTACTTATTTAAATCTGAGTTGTCGGGACAGAATATTTGGTTTGATGTTATATGTAATAGCTTGTTTGACTATTTTAGATACGGTATGGGACGTATTGCTTTAATTAAATGGTAATGATAGTTGTTATGGAAACTTCTGGACAATCTGTTTCGCTCAGTGCCATGCCCCGATGATCCCGCCTTCGGTTGGGGTGTGACAGATTGGTATCAGAGCCATAACTATAGGGAATTAGGCAAGACTCGACCTAGTTTGGGTCGAAGTCTTAGAGACCTAGTCTATAGTTAAGAACCAACAGACCAACTCACGCATATGCGTAAACTCGCCACTATTACTCTCTCTTTTCTACCACTGCACTCGAATTTTCAAGTTATGAACAGGTAATAAGGCCGAGAATAGGTGTGAAAACCGCAAACTCTCGACTAAAGTTGCCTAACCAGGTTGCGTTTTAGCTACAAACGAGGAGAATCATACCAAATTAGGAGTGAAATCCATATTTTGATAAATAATCTCCTCAATTTTTATAAAAAAAAAACAAGGACAGAAGTTGCAAGATAGGGGTGAAACCCTAACCTTGACGACTCGTCCTGCTTTTATACAACAACTCTCACCAAAGTTCCGATGGACTCCAACGATCTAAAGACACAATATAACCGATGGGAATTGCGCCAACGCCCAAGAATCGAGGCAGAGGCATAGTCCTGGAGGTAATTGTGCACACAGGATCCTTGCGAATAGTCGAGCCACTTTGGTTAGTCGAAGTCTATTAGCCGCAGACAATCTACCTTTGATTTATCGACCTTTATGAAGATTTTATGTACTTTCTGTTTATTTACGTTTTAAGGTACTATTGGTTTCGACCCAACACTATTGCTTCTGCTAAAACACAAAACCAACACAACACATCGTTAATAAATCGACGATAGGGGCATTCAGAATGCTTTGTATACTCGTATATACCCCTAGTGACTAAGATATATGTGTTCTTGCTATTGTGCTTACATGTTTAGGAATATTGTGATTATGTGCTTATGTGATTTTGTGCAAATCTGTGATTTTGTGACTATATGCGTTTACATGGTACGTGTTACTGAGCTTTAGTAGTAGTAGACGTGTGAGGTGAGATTCGAATACATGTGTTGAGCTCCGTGGCGATGTCTATTGCAGACAATGTCGTCTGGATCTCGTCATACACTCACTCGTCAGGAAAAGAGGGACAGACGTCTTGCTTCGATCATCGCGAAAAGTGTGGCTAAAGCTGTGAGCGATGCCTATGAGAATGCCAGCAAATCATCCGAGGAGTCGAGGACTGAAGGTCCTAAAGCTGTCGCAAGACCTTTCAGTTTCAAACAATTCAAGTCATGTGGGCCGAAAGAATTCACAGGCGAAGGAGGTCCTACTGCACTGTTCCACTGGTTTGACTCTATCGAGGTTACTCTGCGACAAAGTGGTTGCCCTGATGACCTTCGAACTCTGAACGCTACCGGCGTCTTTCAGTCACGTGCTTTGGATTGGTGGACGGCCGAGAGGGACAAGCGAGGGAATGACGCAGCCTACGGTCTGTCGTGGGATGAAATCAAGGAAGTCATGCTAGAGGAATTATGCCCTCCTCACGAGCGTCAAAAGCTTGAAGATGAATTTTGGCACATACATCAGAAGGATGGAGACAATGCTGGTCTTACTGCACTCTTCAAACAGCTCAGCATTATCTGTCCCGACCAAGTCAAGACTCCTGAGATGACCATCAAGAAGTACATCCGAGCTTTGCCCGACTGCGTTGCTGATTTCGTGCAAGCGGCTAAGACTACCACGATCGAGGAAACCTATCTGCTGGCCGCTGAAATCAATGACAAAAGGGTTAAGGCTGGGGTGTGGGATAAGACCACCAAGCATCTACATCAAGCCACTACTGCTGCACCAACTGCTGAAACCACCTCGTCGAGCAACAAGCGAAAGAACAAGAGAAAGAACAGCTCAACCAACAAGAACTGTTCGATTACTGCTGCACCGATCCAAGCCGTACCTGTCCAACAGCGTCAAGTAGCGGCGCCTGTGGCCAATGCACCACCTGCAAAGCGTGCATATACTGGACCACACCCGCTCTGCCCTACTTGCACCTATCATCACCCGACTGCTATTCAATGCCGCTTATGTGCTCACTGCAATGTATACGGCCACTTTACTGCCAATTGCCGTATTCGCCAAGCTCCTGCCAATCAAGCTCTACTCGCTGCCCCACAGGGTCAACAAGCTCCTCCGGCACCCGCAGTCAAAGCCAGAGCATGCTTCACGTGTGGCGACCCGAATCATTTCGCCAACATGTGCCCGAACAGGGTAGTGAAACAAGAACCGCAACAGCAGCCACCACAGCAGCAACAACAGCAGCAGCAACAACAGGCCGCACGCGCCAGAACCTTCAATCTCAATGTGCGTCAAGCCCAGGCCGACAACAACATGGTCAATGGTACGTTCCTTGTGAATGGTATTTATGCTTCATGTTTGTTTGATACTGGAGCCGATAATTGCATTGTGTCGCTCGAACTTGAGAAACTCCTTAGTCGTAAACGTTCCCGACTTCCCTCTGCATTCGATGTTGAAGTCGCTAACCGTCGTTGTAAACTCTGTTATTCGTGATTGCACTCTCGAGCTCAACAATCACATCTTCTCAATTGATCTTATTCCGATGCAACTCGGAAGCTTTAACGTCATAGTAGGCATGGACTTTCTTCGCGAAAACCATGCCGAAGTTGTGTGCTTCGATAAGATGATTCGTTTTTCGCTCGCAAACGGTGATTCATTGAGTGTTTATGGTGATACTACTTCGAAGGGTCTCAAGCTTATGTCATGCCTACAAGCTAGTAAGTATCTCCGCAAGGAATACAGGGCTTTCTTGGCTAACGTCGTAGCAGCGGAGAAGGAAAAGATAGAGAAGAAGGAAGTGAAGGACGTACCCGTGGTTCGAGAATTTCCTAACATTTTTCCAGAGGATCTTCCCGGACTACCTCCGAAGCGCGATATTGATTTTCGCATTGATCTCATTCCTGGAGCTAATCCTATCGCCAGAGCTCCTTATCGACTCGCTCCGTCCGAAATATGCGAACTCTCAACCCAACTCCAGGAATTGCTTGAAAAAGGCTTTATTCGCCCGAGCACCTCTCCTTGGGGCGCACCAGTCCTTTTCGTCAAAAAGACGGACGGGTCGTTCCGGATGTGCATCGACTACCGGGAATTGAATAAGTTGACTATCAAGAACCGCTATCCTCTACCTCGAATCGACGATTTGTTTGACCAACTACAAGGCGCTACATGTTTCTCGAAGATTGATCTACGTTCTGGATATCATCAGTTGCGTATACAAGAGGAGGATATACCCAAAACCGCGTTTCATACTCGTTACGGCCATTACGAATTCGTTGTCATGCCTTTTGGCCTAACCAACGCACCAGCGGTTTTCATGGATCTGATGAATCGAGTGTGTAAACCATATCTCGACCATTTCGTCATCGTGTTCATCGACGATGTCTTGATCTATTCCAAAACGAGAGCCGAACACGCGCAACATCTACGTTTGGTTCTCGAGTTATCCAGGGGAACCAACTCTACACCAAATTCTCCAAGTGCGAGTTTTGGTTGGGGGAGGTTCAGTTTCTGGGTCACATCGTAAATAGTCAGGGTATTCACGTCGATCCAGCGAAGATTGAAGCTGTTAAGAGCTGGGTTACACCTAAGAACCCGTCTGAAGTCTGCTCCTTTCTCGGGCTAGCGGGCTATTATCAACGATTTATCGAAGGATTCTCGAAAATTGCTGTACCACTTACCTCTCTCACGCATAAGGACCAGCCTTTTGTCTGGGGGACCAACCAAGAGACTGCCTTTCGAACCCTCAAACACATGCTTTGCAATGCTCCTGTTCTCACACTACCCGACGGAAACGATAATTTCATTGTCTACTGTGATGCTTCCAACCTTGGTCTCGGTTGTGTCTTAATGCAACGAGACAAGGTCATAGCTTACACATCTCGTCAGCTCAAAGTCCACGAGAAGAACTATACAACCCACGATCTCGAGCTAGGCGCAGTTGTTTTTGCATTAAAAATTTGGCGACACTACCTGTATGGTACAAAGTGTACGATCTTCACCGATCATAAGAGCCTACAACATATCTTTAATCAGAGGAAACTAAATATGCGTCAACGCCGATGGGTAGAACTTCTCAATGATTACGACTGTGAGATTCGTTATCACCCAGGCAAGGCAAATGTTGTTACCGACGCACTTAGCAGACGGAGCTATCTGCTTAGCACTCGTAATGTTCAAGCCCAGCATAACCTCGAAGCTCTCATCCGCGACGCACAACATGAATGTTTCAACGAACGCACCTTGAAGAAAGAAAGAATCTACCACGATGGAGCCCAGCTTGTGAGCAAATCAAATGGGATATTCAACTTCTTAGACCGAATTTGGATTCCCAAGCGAACCAATTTGCGACAGATTATCATGGATGAAGCCCACAAATCCCGATACTCTATCCATCCCGGTGCTGACAAAATGTACCATGACCTCCGCTATATGTACTGGTGGCCGGGTATGAAACGGGATATCGCCCTCTACGTCGGAAAATGCCTAACCTGTGCTAGGATCAAGGCTGAACATCAAAGACCCTCTGGCTTGCTCGAACAACCACCAATTCCCATGTGGAAGTGGGAGAGCATAGCTATGGATTTCGTAACCAAACTTCCAACCACGTCATCAGGTCACGACAACATTTGGGTTGTTATTGACCGTTTGACTAAATCAGCTCACTTTCTGCCAATACGAGAGGACTACAAGGTAGAACGATTAGCCCGAATCTACACCGACGAGATCATTTGTCGACATGGGACGCCTCGTGACATCATCTCTGATCGTGATGCTCGGTTTACTTCACGATTGTGGGAAACATTTCAAACGGCACTCGGTACAACGCTTAATCTAAGTACTGCGTTCCACCCACAAACCGACGGTCAAACTGAAAGAACGATTCATACTCTTGAAGACATGCTCCGTTCGTGTGTTCTAGACTTCGGTGGTAATTGGGATAGACACCTTCCGTTAGTCGAATTCTCGTACAACAACAGCTACCAGGCTAGCATCCAGATGGCACCTTTCGAGGCCTTATACGGAAGAAGATGTCGATCGCCTATTGTGTGGCACGAGATCGGTCACTCGCAACTAACCGGTCCGGAGCTGCTACAAGAAACGACAGACAAAATTTTCCAAATTCGAGACAACCTCGCGAAAGCTCGGGATCGACAGAAAGTTTACGCTGATAAAAAGCGAAAGCCCCGTGAATATGGCGTTGGTGACTACGTACTCCTAAAGGTATCACCTTGGAAGGGTGTAGTCCGATTCGGCAAGAAGGGGAAACTCGCGCCTCGATATGTTGGACCTTTTAAGATTCTGGAAAGGATCGGAAAAGTCGCCTACAGACTCGAATTACCGGAGGAACTTAGCAATGTCCATCCAACTTTCCACGTGTCAAACCTCCGAAATTACATCACCGACCACGACTTACATGTTCCTCTAGATGACCTACAAGTGAACGAAACATTACACTTCGTGGAAAAGCCTGTTGAAATCATGGATCGCCAAACCAAAGAACTCAGGCGCTCACGCATTCCTATTGTGAAAGTCCGATGGGAAGGCAAATTAGGCGCGGAGTTCACTTGGGAACTCGAAAGCGACATGAAGGCAAAGTATCCACAGTTGTTCAACGAGTGACTAATGTCTGGTTAAGAAAGGTAAGGTGGCATAATTGTAAATAAAGAAAGATTCCTTATTCCCTTGGCCTATAAATAGGAGTCCTACGGTTTCAATTAGGGACTTTTACTATTTGGCATTCGCGTGATTCAAATGCTTGTACGATTTCAGATTTATCGATAGAATCCTCGATTTTGTTACATTCTAGTATATTTGATCCGCGCAATCGAGCACCTGCTCAGATACCACTTGTAGGATCGGTTTTGACTCCGTTACGATTATGTTTAGTCACACGCGTTCACAGATTCCGCACGACTCAAAGACAAAGCGAATAAGCTAGTCAACAAAAGTCAATATGGATATGTTATCCGCACGGATTGCCATCCATACAGTGAACATCAACAGCAATATTCCACATTTTTAACAAAACACAAATTTCTCACAAATGACTTCGAGTTAAGACTTGAAACTTTGTAGACTTATAGATCAAAAAATTTCGCATATCATATCCAAAAATCAGCAAAAAGCTGATTAATTTGACGATTTTCAGTAGTCCAAACGAAGAACTCTCACATGTGATCCACGGTTAGTTACGGCTTCCAGCTTAATTTCGGGACGAAATTCCCTAAACAAGGGGAGGCTGTAACACCCTGTGTTTTCACAAGTGAAAGTCAAAGTCAAGGTCAAAGTCAACGACCGATTTCGCGCGACTTGACTCGTAGAAATGTTTTTATTTTATTTATATTATGTGGAGTAAGTGTCGTTCATTACAATAATCGAATCGTATTAACCATAATTCAACCGACCTACGACTGGGAATGATAGGAAGTAACAATGCGATAAAGTTAATCAAGCTATGCTAATCGAAACGACATCGAATCGTAACTCGAACTGTGTATTTTACTTGTATTATACGTGTGTGTGTGCCTTACGTGTTACCTGTGCATGCATATTTATGTTATGTTGTGATAATCAAGCGAACTCAATCGGACTCGAAGTCTAACTCGAATGCAAACGAACCCGAATTCCGAGTCGAACCATATAAGAAGTAGTTGGGACTGAAAGTAATTTGACTAGGAAACCCTATCGAATCGCTCAAAAATCGAAACCGAAGCAACATCGCGCCAAACGCACCAAATCAGGCTACATCCGCACGGATGGTCAATCCGCACGGATTGCCAATCCGCACGGATTGCCAATCCGCACGGATGACCAATCCGGGCGGATAGCCTATCCGGGTACGTGCCATCCGCACGGCTCACCCTTTCCCTTTTTGGCATCCTACAAATACACGGGTCACTCTCCAGCTTTTCCACTTTTGGCAAGTGACATCCGAACCGCACGCATTCTTCACTTTTTTTCAGATTTCTCTCAATCCAGGTAAGATCTTGCACTAATTCTTGTACATTCTTGATCACTACACAATTCTACACCTTTCCATCTTTCAAATCTCCACTTTTAACCATGAAATCATCAAGATTTGAGGTATTCTCGAGTGACGTCATCATGAAATTCTTATGAACTTCAAGCTTGACTTCATTCCACCAAGAATGACTCAGATCTAAACGATTTCCATAAGATTTCACAACAACATCACCTAAATCTAAACTCTTCTAAGGATAAAAGAGTTGAAAGAAATAAACCTAAGTTCTCTCCTTCTTTTACCCTTAAAATCGGTACGAATCTGATCAGTTCTAGTGTTCTACTCGTTAATAGTAATGCACTAGTCCTAGATCTGGATTCTACCCACCAGACACCTGATTTCGGGGTCAACCGGAACGACCATTCTGAGTCGCCGACAGGCCAAGTTAGGGTGGTTCCTGACCGGTCTAGTCGTGCGGGTGAGAATACAACTCCAAGTGGTTGCCACGTAATCAGAACGTCTTGATAAATGACAACGGAAACCAAGAGTAGACTAACGGAACAATCAGACAAGAGACTGTCCACACGGACCAGTTGTCCGCACGGACAAGCTGTGCGCACGGACTAGTTGTCCGCACGTACAGGCTATCCGGACGGGTTGTCACCCGGACGAGCTACCCTTGGGACCCACTTTCCAAACAAGGTTTGAGTATCGACGAATGAGCAATCCGGACGGACGACCTCTGAATGGATTACTCTTCGGAAGAAACAATCCACTTGAACGATTATCCGCATGAACAACTTGTCCGTACGGATAAGCAATCCGCACGCGCGACTAGTCTGCACGGATTACCATCCGCACGTACAGCTCACGCGCACGGATAGCTTATCCGGATGGGTCACCATCCGCACGGATCACCATCCGCACGGATAGTTCACGTGCACGGATGACTCCCTCTCACGGATAGTTGATCCGCACGATCAGCCATACTAACCACTCTCACTTGTACTGTTTTGCGTACCACTTATCCTTACGTTATCAAATCTATTCAGGCTAACCGTACTCGCTGAAAAGCGCTCCCTTCAATCCATATCGCTGTGAGTATACTCGAACCCTTTTTGCTTTAGCACTTTTGGGTGTTACATACGTTACGAATATTCAAACTACAACTATCACACTACTCAAGCTATTTTGACGCTAAACCATTTGCGCATGTTATACGTGGCTTATGAATGCTTGTTTGTTATGTTTACACATGGAATTATGTCTACCTGCCTTAGCAACGATAGTACTATAGTTTGGACTCAGCACCCGTTCACACGGGGGTTGTTAAGGATCTTTTACTTGCATGGATTACGGTGGTAATCATGTATTGCGAACTGCCTCGGGCAGTCAACCTGCAATCATTGGTATCGATGGATCTATGTCGATAACTAACGTGCTTCATTTCACTATGTGTACGTGCTGGTTATGCGTAAACGAATTCAAACTCTATATGCTACTATCAAACTTGTATGCTCACCTTTACATTTTATGTATTGACTTTATTTTAACGTATGTGACAGGTGCCTAGGATGCATGTGTGGTAGGAAATGGAAGCTAGAATAAAGCTTTAGAGCCCAACAAATAGTTGTCTGTAGATGACGTATTAGGGGTCTCTAGAAGCAGATAAACAATTGCTACTTATTTAAATCTGAGTTGTTGGGACAAAATATTTGTTTTGATGTTATCTGTAATAACTTGTTTGACTATTTAAGATACGGTATGGGACGTAATGCTTTAATTAAATGGTAATGGTAGTTGTTATGGAAACTTCTAGACAATCTGTTTCGCTCAGTGCCATGGCCCGATGATTCTGCCATCGATTGGGGTATGACATGAGAGTTCTTGGAAATAAGATCCCACGTCACTCTAATTGATTAAACATGCAACAATATGGAATATGTATCAACAATAATGTTTTAATTGGATAATTGGAAATCCTAAATCTATAGGATTCGGTAGTGTTTTGTTTAAATGGTGACTATAAGGTTTGGATAACCTAATAGAGAACTCGGAAAATGAATATGAGGTAACGGAATTATTTATGAAAAATATTTATTTATCATAAATAATAAAATTACAAAATTGTATAAATGATTTTATATAAACATTTGTAATAATAAATTAAATATATTTAACTAGTATAATTAAATACCTTATTAAATATAATGATTATTGTTTAAATATTGTACAAGTGATAAAATTAATTTATAAAGATTATAAATTAATTTAGATGGTTAAAATATATATTATTTGATAAATAATAAATATTTTGTTTAAAAGGATAAATATGATAATTATATGATTAATTATCAAAATAATTATATTAAATCTGAATTATTAAAAATAACATTTTTAATTATTGAACTTTAGTATTACTGATTTAAAATAATTTTTATGGTCTTAGATTCATTTTAAATGATTAAAATGAATTAAAATGGTTAAAATAACAATAAATAAGTTTATATAAGTTTAATTGTCTAAATAATTAAATATAATAAAAATTCAGATTCTTAATTTATATAAACTCAGAATAATGCATATTTTGTCATAAAAATAGTCTTGGATAAAATTTATATAGTTATACAATTTAATTACATTAAATTAAACTCTATTTATAAGTATAAATACTGATTTATTTATATAAATATCAAATTTATATAAAATATGAGCAACAGTATTATTTTTGTAAAGATTATTACTTAAAATAATTAACCTAAAAATTTCAGTAATTATTTCGGAAAATCGAATTTGTTATGAATTTTTAATGTTTAAAACTGTTTTAATTCGTAAAAAATTGTTTTATAAACATTTTGGCTAATTTTATATTTTTAACAAGTGCATCAGTATTTAAAGTAAATATGTTAAAATTTTCGGATTTTAACTAATTATAACTGATTTATTACGAATTAAAAATAAAAGCCTAAATTTATAATAATTAGATGATGAACAGTACTGTTCATCATCTTCCCCAAATATGCGGTCAACAGAAGTCAAACAGATCCGATTTCGATTCAAACTGAGCTTATAATCAAATTAAATTAGCAGGAACATAATATAAGGGTGAACATACCGATTGAACAATAAAAACTGATCCGGTATCGATCGGATGTGCGTATCGAATGATCTCCGGCGACTTGTTTCCGACGAGACTTGCAGAACCGGTCAGACGAGTATTTCCGATGTATTAGTGTAATTTGAAAGGTGCGAGAGGTTCATGAAGGTCCAGGGAGTTTATATAACCCATTAATTCGTTCCCAGATCCAACATAACGTAGTGGAATCGATTGGTTTTTAAATTTTTTTTTTTAAATTCCAATTATGAATCGGTTGGCACATAATTGTGTCGAACTAGTGGGTAAATGGATTGGCAATAATGTTGGGAACATGTGGGGGTTGATTTCGGATAAGTTAATCATGTAAACAAGTGGAACAGATCGATTTTCGGTGGGTTTGTTCGAAATCCCGTAACCTGCTGTTGCTGAATTTATAATTCAGTTCGGTTTTAATGTTTGTATATATACAATACAACCCAACATCCATCACATGATTGCTGGTAGTCCAGCTGGTTGATGCGTGGTTTGTTGTCTGGTCGACGCGGGTTCGAGTCCGTCAACTGGCCGATTATTAAGGTTTTAAAAAAAAACTTTTTAATGACTGAAATTAATATTAAATTAATAATAATATTATATTCTAATGAGTGTATATATGAATTAAAGTTCTAGATATTATCAGCTCTGTACAGAGGATAAACTGGTTAAGTCGTTTGTGTTTCGTAAGGGAGGTCACGGGTTCGAAACGCGCTAGGGCCGGTTCCATACAAGAGGAACCCCCCTTTTTAACAGAATTTTTGATAATTTACACATTGGCCCCTCAAGTTTCATTTTGTACTAAAATAGTCCCTGAACTTTTGAAATGTTACAATAACAGTCCCTATACTTTCATCAGAAGTACATAATTGGTCCTTTAAGTTTTGAGAATTGACATAAATGGTCCCTGTAATAGTCAGTTAGTTATACTAACTGGGTTAACATATTTTAGTTAAATGAGTTAACTGAGTTAAGCTTTAAAGAATGAATCCTTATATGAAAGTTAACCCGGTTAGGATATTTAGTTAAAATCAGTTTAAGAAGTTCAACTTTAGTCCCTAGAGTTTAAGTTTGAGAAAATGACCAAATGAACCTTGGACTTTTATTTCAAAATATATATATTTATTTTCTTAAAAATAAGTTTCAAAAATGACCATTTAGTCCCTAAACTTTGTACTTTCAAATAATGACGGTTTTAGTCCTCGAAATTAAAAAGTGATAATTTCAAGCAAGTTTCAAAGAATGTCAAATAGGTCCTTCAAATTATAGTTTCACAAAATGTCTTAATAGCCCTTATAGTTTATGTAACTTTATTTAATAGCATAAAACTCAACAAATTTGCAATTGTTTCACGTGTTTGTATTGGTATAAGCATGTATAAGCTCAAAGCAAGTATGTTCAAATAAGTTTCATTTCAATTACGGTAATTGTTACCATGCAAGTCGAAATAAATGTGAGTGTGAAAACCAGGGTGGTTACAGTCTAATCCGCATATATATCAAGACTGCCCTTGATTTTCTTGACTGTATATCTCTTAAATGTCAACATATACACGTGTGATTTAGTTTAGGAAGATTTTTCAATGCCGAGAACCTCGATCAGAGAGTAAAAAAGGCGTATGGTTCACAATTGTGTAAAATTAAAATAGGATATACCGGGCAAGGATTCGAGTTAAAGGAACAAGGGCCAAACCAACCACCCAAGAATGGAATGGTAGAGCGAAAACACTTGACAACCTCCCAGAAACAGCTTTTCTTGCCACCAGACCTTTCTCCATCAATTAGGAATCTGATGCCGTCACTAAACACATTCCTTAAATTGTAGCCATTTGTTGAGTGTTTTTTTTTTGTGTCTAACACGCATATATATCACCATTGCCCTTGATTTTCATGACTGTATATCTCTTAAATGTCAACATATACACGTGTGATTTAGTTTACGAAGATTTTTCAATGCCGAGAACCTCGATCACAGAGTAAAAAAGGCGTAAGGTTCATAATGGAGTAAAATTAAAATGGGATATAGCGGGTTAGGATTCGAGTTACAGGAAAAAGGGCCAAACCAACCACCCAAGAATGGAATCGTCAAGCGAAAACACTTGACAACCTCCTAGAAGCAGCTTTTCTTGCCACCTGACCTTTCTCCATCAATTAGGAATCTGATGCCGTCACTAAACAAATTCCTTAAATTGTAGCCATTTGTTGAGTGTTTTTTTTTTTGTGTCTAATCCGCATATATATCACCATTGCCCTTGATTTTCTTAACTGTATAACTCTTAAATGTTGACATATACACGTGTGATTTAGTTTACGAAGATTTTTCAATGCCGAGAACCTCGATCAGAGAGTAAAAAGGCGTAAGGTTCACAATGGTGTAAAATTAAAATGGGATATACCGGGCTAGGATTCGAGTTACAGGAACAAGGGCCAAACCACCACCCAAGAATGGAATCGTCGAGCGAAAACACTTGACAACTTCCTAGAAGCAGCTTTTCTTGCCACCAGACATTTCTCCATCAATTAGGTATCTGATGCCGTCACTAAACACATTCCTTAAATTGTAGCCATTTGTTGAGTGTTTTTTTTTTTTTGTGTCTAATCCGCATATATATCACCATTGCCCTTGATTTTCTTGGCTGTATATTTCTTAAATGTCAACATATACACGTGTGATTTAGTTTACCATGATTTTTCAATGCCGAGAACCTCGATCAGAGATTAAAAAGGCGTAAGGTTCACAATGGTGTAAAATTAAATTGAGATATACCGGGCTAGGATTCGAGTTACAGGAACAAGGGCCAAACCAACCACCCAAGAATGGAATCGTCGAGTAAAAACACTTGACGACCTCCTAGAAGCAGCTTTTCTTGCCACCAAACCTTTCTCCATCAATTAAGAATCTGATGCCATCACTAAATACATTCCTTAAATTTTAGCCATTTGTTGAGTGTTTTTTTTCTTGTGGTGTCTAATCCGCATATATATCACCATTGCCATTGATTTATTGACTGTATATCTCTTAAATGTCAACATATACACGTGTGCTTTAGTTTACGAAGATTTTCAATGCCGAGAACCTCGATCAGAGAGTAAAAAAGGTGTAAGGTTCACAATGGAGTAAAATTAAAAAGGGATATAGCGGGTTAGGATTCGAGTTACAGGAACAAGGGCCAAACCAGCCACCCAAGAATGGAATCCTCAAGCGATAACACTTGACAACCTCCTAGAAGCAGCTTTTCTTGCCACCTGACCTTTCTCCATCAATTAGGAATCTGATGCCGTCACTAAACACATTCCTTAAATTGTAGCCATTTGTAGGGTGTTTTTTTGGGTGTCTAATTCGCATATATATCACCATTACACTTGATTTTTTTGACTGTATATCTCTTAAATGTCAACATATACACGTATGATTTAGTTTACGAAGATTTTTCAATGCCGAGAAACTCGATCAGAGAGTAAAAAGGCGTAAGGTTCACAATGGTGTAAAATTAAAATGGGATATACCGGGCTAGGATTCGAGTTACAGGAACAAGGGCCAAGCCAACCACCGAAGAATGGAATGGTCGAGCGAAAACACCGACAATATCCTAGAAGCAGCTTTTCTTACCACCAGACCTTTCTCCATCAATGAGGAATCTGATGTCGTCATTAAAAAGCATTCCGTAAATTGTAGCCATTTGTTGAGTGTTTTTTTTTGGGTCTAATCCGCATATATATCACCATTGCCCTTGATTTTCTTGACTGTATATCTCTTAAATGTCTACATATACACGTGTGATTTAGTTTACGAAGATTTTTCAATGCCGAGAACCTCGATCAGAGAGTAAAAAAGGTGTAAGGTTCACAATGGTGTAAAATTAAAATAGGAAATACCGGGTTACGATTCAAGTTACAGGAACAAGGGTCAAACCAACAACCCCAGAATGGAATCATCGAGCAAAAACACTTAATAACCTCCAAGAAGCAGCTTTTCTAGCCACCTGACCTTTCTCCATCAATTAGGAATCTGATGCCGTCACTAAACACATTCCTTAAATTGTAGCCATTTGTTGAGTGTTTTTTTTTGTGTCTAACACGCATATATATCACCATTGCCCTTGATTTTCTTGACTGTATATCTCTTAAATTTCAACATATACACGTGTGATTTAGTTTACGAAGATTTTTCAATGCCGGGAACCTGGATCAGAGAGTAAAAAAAGGCGTAAGGTTCACAATGGTGTAAAATTAAAATGGGATATACCGGGCTAGGATTCGAGTTACAGGAACAAGGGCCAAACCAACCACCCTTGAATGGAATCGTCGAGCGAAAACACTTGACAACCTCTCAGAAACGGCTTTTCTTGCCACCAGACCTTTCTCCATCAATTAGGAATCTGATGCCGTCACTAAACACATTCCTTAAATTGTAGCCATTTGTTGAGTGTTTTTTTTGGTGTCTAATCTGCATATATATCACCATTGCCCTTGATTTTCATGACTGTATATCTCTTAAATGTCAACATATACACGTGTGATTTAGTTTACGAAGATTTTTCAATGCCGAGAACCTCGATCACAGAGTAAAAAAGGCGTAAGGTTCACAATGGAGTAAAATTAAAATGGGATATAGCGGGTTAGGATTCGAGTTACAGGAAAAAGGGCCAAACCAACCACCCAAGAATGGAATCGTCAAGCGAAAACACTTGAGAACCTCCTAGAAGCAGCTTTTCTTGCCACCTGACCTTTCTCCATCAATTAGGAATCTGATGCCGTCACTAAACAAATTCCTTAAATTGTAGCCATTTGTTGAGTGTTTTTTTTTTGTGTCTAATCCGCATATATATCACCATTGCCCTTGATTTTCTTAACTGTATAACTCTTAAATGTTGACATATACACGTGTGATTTAGTTTACGAAGATTTTTCAATGCCGAGAACCTCGATCAGAGAGTAAAAAGGCGTAAGGTTCACAATGGTGTAAAATTAAAATGGGATATACCGGGCTAGGATTCGAGTTACAGGAACAAGGGCCAAACCACCACCCAAGAATGGAATCGTCGAGCGAAAACACTTGACAACTTCCTAGAAGCAGCTTTTCTTGCCACCAGACATTTCTCCATCAATTAGGTATCTGATGCCGTCACTAAACACATTCCTTAAATTGTAGCCATTTGTTGAGTGTTTTTTTTTTGTGTCTAATCCGCATATATATCACCATTGCCCTTGATTTTTTTGACTGTATATCTCTTAAATGTCAACATATACACGTATGATTTAGTTTACCATGATTTTTCAATGCCGAGAACCTCGATCAGAGATTAAAAAGGCGTAAGGTTCACAATGGTGTAAAATTAAATTGAGATATACCGGGCTAGGATTCGAGTTACAGGAACAAGGGCCAAACCAACCACCGAAGAATGGAATGGTCGAGCGAAAACACCGACAATATCCTAGAAGCAGCTTTTCTTACCACCAGACCTTTCTCCATCAATGAGGAATCTGATGCCGTCATTAGAAAGCATTCCGTAAATTGTAGCCATTTGTTGAGTGTTTTTTTTTGGGTCTAATCCGCATATATATCACCATTGCCCTTGATTTTCTTGACTGTATATCTCTTAAATGTCTACATATACACGTGTGATTTAGTTTACGAAGATTTTTCAATGCCGAGAACCTCGATCAGAGAGTAAAAAAGGTGTAAGGTTCACAATGGTGTAAAATTAAAATAGGAAATACCGGGTTACGATTCAAGTTACAGGAACAAGGGTCAAACCAACAACCCCAGAATGGAATCATCGAGCAAAAACACTTAATAACCTCCAAGAAGCAGCTTTTCTAGCCACCTGACCTTTCTCCATCAATTAGGAATCTGATTCCGTCACTAAATACATTCCTTAAATTGTAGCCATTTGTTGAGTGTTTTTTTTGGGTGTCTAATCCGCATATATATCACCATTGCCCTTGATTTTCTTGACTGTATATCTCTTAGATGTCAACATATACACGTGTGATTTAGTTTACGAAGAGTTTTCAATGCCGAGAACCTCGATCTGAGAGTAAAAAGGCGTAAGGTTCATAATGGTGTAAATTTAAAATGAGATATACCGGGCTAGGATTTGAGTTACAGGAACAAGGGCCAAACCAACCACCCAAGAATGGAATCGTCGGCCGAAAACACTTGACAACCTCCTAGAAGCAGCTTTTCTTGCCACCAGACCTTTCTCCATCAATTAGGAATCTGATTCCGTCACTAAACACATTCCTTAAATTGTAGCCATTTATTGAGTGTTTTTTTGGTGTCTAATCCGCATATATATCACCATTTCCCTTGACTTTCTTGACTGTATATTTCTTAAATGTCAACATATACACATGTGATTTCGTTTACGAAGATTTTTTAATGCCGAGAACCTTGATCAAAGAGTAAAAAGGCGTAAGGTTCACAATGGTGTAAAATTAAAATGAGATATACCGGTCTAGGATTCGAGTTACAGGAACAAGGGCCAAACCAACCACCCAAGAATGGAATCGTCGAGTGAAAAAACTTGACAACCTCCTAGAAGCAGCTTTTCTTGCCACCAGAGCTTTCTCTATCAATTAGGAATTTGATGGCATCACTAAACACATTCCTTAAATTGTAGCCATTTGTTGAGTGTTTTTTTTCTTTTGGTGTCTAATCCACATATATATCACCATTGCGCTTGATTTTCTTGACTGTATATCTCTTAAATATCAACATATACACGTGTGATTTAGTTTACGAAGATTTTTCAATGCCGAGAACTTCGATCAGAGAGTAAAAAAGGCGTAAGGTTCACAATGGTGTAAAATTAAAATTGGATATTCCGAGCTAGGATTCGAATTACAGGAACAAGGGCCAAACCAACCACCCAATAATGGTATCGTCGAGCAAAAACACTTGACAACCTCCTAGAAGAAGCTTTTCTTGCCACCTGACCTTTCTCCATCAATTAGGAATCTGATGCCGTCACTAAACACATTCCTTAAATTGTAGGCATTTGTTGAGTGTTTTTTTGGGTGTCTAATCCGCATATATATCACCATTGCCCTTGATTTTCTTGACTGTATATCTCTTAAATGTCAACATATACACTTGTGATTTAGTTTACAAAGATTTTTCTATGCCGAGAACCTGGATCAGAGAGTAAAAAAGGCGTAAGGTTCACAATGGTGTAAAATTAAAATGGGATATTCCGGGCTAGGATTCGAATTACAGGAACAAGGGCCAAACCAACCACCCAAGAATGGAATCGTCTAGTGAAAACACTTGAGAACCTCCTAGAAGCAGCTTTTCTTGCCACCAGACCTTTCTCCATCAATTTAGAATCTGATGCCGTCACTAAACACATTCCTTAAATTGCAGCCATTTGTTGAGTGTTTTTTTTGGTGTCTAATCCGCATATATATCACCATTGCCCTTGATTTTCATGACTGTATATCTCTTAAATGTCAACATATACACGTGTGATTTAGTTTACGAAGATTTTTCAATGCCGAGAACCTCGATCAGAGAGTAAAAAAGCCATAAGGTTCACAATGGTTTAAAATTAAAATGGGATATACCAGGCTAGGATTCGAGTTACAGGAACGAGGGCCAAACAAACCACCCAAGAATGGAATCGTCGAGCGAAAACACTTGACAACCTCCTAGAAGCAACTTTTCTTGCAACCAGACCTTTCTTCATCAATTAGGAAGCTGATGCCGTCACTAAACACATTCTTTAAATTGTAGCCATTTGTTGAGTGTTTTTTTTTGGGTGTCTAATCCGCATATATATCACCATTGCCCTTGATTTTCTTGACTGTATATCTCTTAAACGTCAGCATATACACGTGTGCTTTAGTTTACAAAGATTATTCAATGCCGAGAACCTCGATCAGAGAGTAAAAAAGGCGTCAGGTTCACAATGGCGTAAAATTTAAATGGGATATACCGGGATAGGATTCGAGTTACAGGAACAAGGGCCAAACCAACCACCTAAGAATGGAATCGTCGAGCGAAAACACTTGACAACCTCCTAGAAGCAGCTTTTCATGCCACCAGACCTTTCTCCATCAATTAGGAATCTGAGGCCGTCACTAAACACATTCCTTAAATTGTAGCCATTTATTGAGTGTTTTTTTTTGGTGTCTAATCCGCATATATATCACCATTGCCCTTGATTTTCTTGACTGTATATTTCTTAAATGTCAACATATACATGTGTGATTTCGTTTACGAAGATTTTTCAATGCCGAGAACGTCGATCAAAGAGTAAAAAGGCGTAAGGTTCACAATGGTGTAAAATTAAAATGAGATATACCAGTCTAGGATTCGAGTTATAGGAACAAGGGGCAAACCAACCACGCAAGAATGGAATCGTCGAGTGAAAAAAACTTGACAACCTCCTAGAAGCAGCTTTTCTTGCCACCAGAGCTTTCTCTATCAATTAGGAATCTGATGGCATCACTAAACACATTCCTTAAATTGTAGCCATTTGTTGAGTGTCTTTTTTTTCTTTTGGTGTCTAATCCGCATATATATCACCATTGCCCTTGATTTTCTTGACTATATATCTCTTAAATGTCAACATATACACATGTGATTTAGTTTACGAAGATTTTTCAATGCCGAGAACTTCGATGAGAGAGTAAAAAAGGCGTAAGGTTCACATTAGTGTAAAATTAAAATTGGATATAGCGGGTTAGGATTCGAGTTACTGGAACAAGGGCTAAACCAACCACTAAAGAATGGAATTGTCAAGTGAAAACACTTGACAACCTCCTAGAAGAAGCTTTTCTTGCCACCTGACCTTTCTCCATCAATTAGGAATCTGATGCCGTCACTAAACACATTCCTTAAATTGTATGCATTTGTTGAGTGTTTTTTTTTGGTGTCAAATCCGCATATATATCACTATTGCCCTTGATTTTTTTGACTGTATATCTCTTAAATGTCAAGATATACACGTGTGATTTAGTTTACGAAGATTTTTCAATGCCGAGAAACTCGATCAGAGAGTAAAAAGGCGTAAGGTTCACAATGGTGTAAAATTAAAATGGGATATACCGGGCTAGGATTCGAGTTATAGGAACAAGGGCCAAACCAACCACCCAAGAGTGGAATCGTCGAGCGAAAATCCTTGACAACCTCCTAGAAGCAGTTTTTCTTGCCACCAGACCTTTCTCCATCAATTAGGAATCTGATGCCGTCACTAAACACATTCCTTAAATTGTAGCTATTTGTTGAGTGTTTTTTTTGGTGTCTAATCCGCATATATATCACCATTGCCCTTGATTTTCTTGACTGTATATCTCTTAAATGTCAACATATACACATGTGATTTAGTTTACAAAGATTTTTCTATGCCGAGAACCTGGATCAGAGAGTAAAAAAGGCGTAAGGTTCACAATGGTGTAAAATTAAAATGGGATATACCGGGCTAGGATTCGAATTACAGGAACAAGGGCCAAACCAACCACCCAAGAATGGTATCGTCGAGCAAAAACACTTGACAACCTCCTAGAAGCAGCTTTTCTTGCCACCCGACCTTTCTCCATCAATTAGGAATCTGATGCCGTCACTAAACACATTCCTTAAATCGTAGCCATTTGTTGAGTGTTTTTTTTGATGTCTTATCCGCATATATATCACCATGCCCTTGATTTTCTTGACTGCATATCTCTTAAATGTCAACATATACACGTGTGATTTAGTTTATGAAGATTTTTCAATGCCGAGAAACTCGATCAGAGAATAAAAATGGCATAAGGTTCATAATGGTGTAAAATCAAAATAGGATATACCGGGCTGGGATTTGAGGTACAGGAACAAGGGCCAAACCAACCACCCAAGAATGGAATCGTCTAGCGAAAACACTTGAGAACCTCCTTGAAGCATCTTTTCTTGCCACCAGACCTTTCTCCATCAATTCGGAATCTGATGCCGTCACTAAACACATTCCTTAAATTGTTGCCATTTGTTGAGTGTTTTTTTTTTGGTGTCTAATCCGCATATATATCACCATTGCCCTTGATTTTCTTGACTGTATATCTCCTAAATGTCAACATATACACGTGTGATTTAGTTTATGAAGATTTTTCAATGCCAAGAACCTCGATCAGAGAGTAAAGATGGCGTAAGGTTCACAACGGTGTAAATTAAAATGGGATATAACGGGCTAGGATTCAAGTTACAGGAACAAGGGCCAAATCAACCAACCAAGAATGGAATCGTCGAGTGAAAACACTTGACAACCTCCTAGAAGTAGCTTTTCTTGCCACCAGACATTTCTCCATCCATTAGGAATCTGATGCCATCACTAAATACATTCCTTAAATTGTAGGCATTTTTTGAGTGTTTTTTTTTGTCTAATCCGCATATATATCACCATTGCCCTTGATTTTCTTGACTGCATATCTCTTAAATGTCAACATATACACGTGTGATTTAGTTTACGAAGATTTTTCAATGACGAGAAACTCGATCAGAGAGTAAAAAAGGCGTAAGGATCACAATGGTGTAAAATTAAAATGGGATATACTGGGCAAAGATTCGAGTTACAGGAACAAGGGCCAAACCAACCACCCAAGAATGAAATCGTCGAGCGAAAACACTTGACAACCTCCTAAAAGCAGTTTTTCTTGCAACCAGACCTTTCTCCATCAATTAGAAATTTGATGCCGTCACTAAACACATTCCTTAAATTGTAACCATTTGTTGAGTATTTTTTTTTTGGTTTCTAATCCGCATATATATCACCATTGCCCATGATTTTCATGACTGTATATCTCTTAAATGTCAACCTATACACGTGTGATTTAGTTTACGAATATTTTTCAATGCCGAGAACCTCGATCAGAGAGTAAAAAAGCCATAAGGTTCACAATGGTTTAAAATTAAAATGGGATATACCAGGCTAGGATTCGAGTACAGGAACGAGGGCCAAACCAACCACCCAAGAATGGAATCGTCAAGCGAAAACACTTGACAACCTCCTAGAAGCAACTTTTCTTGCCACCAAACCTTTCTTCATCAATTAGGAAGCTGATGCCGTCACTAAACACATTCCTTAAATTGTAGCCATTTGTTGAGTGTTTTTTTTGGGTGTCTAATCCGCATATATATCACCATTGCCCTTGATTTTCTTGACTGTATATCTCTTAAATGTCAGCATATACACGTGTGATTTATTTTACAAAGATATTTCAATGCCGAGAACCTCGATCAGAGATTAAAAAGGCGTCAGGTTCACAATGGCGTAAAATTTAAATGGGATATGCCGGGCTAGGATTCGAATTACAGGAACAAGGGCAAAACCAACCACCTAAGAATGGAATCGTCGAGCGAAAACACTTGACAACCTCCTAGAAGCAGCTTTTCTAGCCCCCAGACCTTTCTCCATCAATTAGGAATCTGATGCCGTCACTAAACACAATTCTTAAATTGTAGCCATTTGTTGAGTGTTTTTTTTTTGGTGTCTAATCCGCATATATATCACCATTGCCCTTGATTTTCTTGACTGTATATCTCTTAAATGTCAACATATACACATGTGATTTAGTTTACGAAGATTTTTCTATGCCGAGAACTTGGATCAGAGAGTAAAAAAGGCGTCAGGTTCACAGTGGTCTAAAATTAAAATGGGATATACCGGGCTAGGATTCGAATTACAGGAACAAGGGCCAAACCAACCACCCAAGAATGTTATCGTCGAGCGAAAACACTTGACAACCTCCTAGAAACAGCTTTTCTTGCCACCTGACCTTTCTCCATCAATTAGGAATCTGATGCTGTCACTAAACACATTCCTTAAATTATAGCCATTTGTTGAGTGCTTTTTTTGGTGTCTAATCCGCATATATATCACCATTGCCCTTGATTTTTTTGACTGTATATCTCTTAAATGTCAACATATACACGTGTGATTTAGTTTACGAAGATTTTTCAATTTCGAGAAACTCGATCAGAGAGTAAAAAGGCGTAAGGTTCACAATGGTGTAAAATTAAAATGGATTATACCGGGCTAGGATTTGAGTTACTGGAACAAGGGCCAAACCAACCACCCAAGAATGGAATCGTCGAGCGAAAACACTTGACAACCTCCTAGAAACAGCTTTTCTTGCTACCAGACCTTTCTCCATCAATTAGGAATCTGATGCCGTCACTAAACACATTCCTTAAATTGTAGCCATTTGTTGAGTGTTTTTTTTGGTGCCTAATCCGCATATATATCACCATTGCCCTTGATTTTCTTGACTGTATATCTCTTAAATATCAGCATATACACGTGTGATTTAGTTTACAAAGATTTTTCAATGCCGAGAACCTCGATCAGAGAGTAAAAAAGGCGTCAGATTCACAATGGCGTAAAATTTAAATGGGATATATCGGGCTAGGATTCGAATTACAGGAACAAGGGCCAAACAAACCACCTAGGAATGGAATCGTCGAGTGAAAACACTTGACAACCTCCTAAAAGCAGCTTTTCTTGCCACCAGAACTTTCTCCATCAATTAGGAATCTGATACCGTCACTAAACACATTCCTTAAATTGTAGCCATTTGTTGAGTGTTTTTTTGGGTGTCTAATCCGCATATATATCACCATTGCCCTTGATTTTCTTGACTGTATATCTCTTAAATGTTAGCATATACACATGTGATTTAGTTTACGAAGATTTTTCAATGCCGAGAACCTCGATCAGAGAGTAAAAAAGGCGTAAGGTTCACAATGGTGTAATATTAAAATGGGATATACCGGGCTAGGATTCGAGTTTCAGGAACAAGGGCTAAACCCACCACCCAAGAATGGAATCTTCGAGCGAAAACACTTGACAACCTCCTAGAAGCAGGTTTTTTTGCCACCAGACCTTTCTCCATCAATTAAGAATCTGATTCCGTCACTAAACACATTCCTTAAATTGAAGCCATTTGTTGAGTGTTTTTTTTGTTGTGTCTAATCCACATATATATCACTGTTGCCCATGATTTTCTTGACTGTATATCTCTTAAATGTCAACATATACACGTGTGATTTAGTTTACGAAGATTTTTTAATGTCGAGAACCTCGATCAGAGAGTAAAAAAGGCGTAAGGTTCACAATGGTGTAAAATTAAAATGGGATATACCAGGCTAGGATTCGAGTTTCAGGAACAAGGGCTAAACTAACCACCCAAGAATGGAATCGTCGAGCAAAA
The DNA here is from genome assembly GCA_030545235.1 of Helianthus tuberosus. Taxonomy (NCBI): domain Eukaryota; kingdom Viridiplantae; phylum Streptophyta; class Magnoliopsida; order Asterales; family Asteraceae; genus Helianthus; species Helianthus tuberosus. The sequence goes on along the minus strand of CM060387.1, from coordinate 39,042,614 downwards.
ACACTTGACAACCTCCTAGAAGCAGCTTTTCTTGCCACCAGACCTTTCTCCATCAATTAGGAATCTGATGCCGTCACTAAACACATTCCTTTAATTGTAGCCATTTGTTGAGTGTTTTTCTTTTTGGTGTCTAATCCGCATATATATCACTATTGCCCTTGATTTTCTTGACTGTATATATATCTTAAATGTCAATATATACACGTGTGATTTAGTTTACGAAGATTTTCCTATGCCGAGAACCTCGATCAGAGAGTAAAAAAGGCGTAAGGTTCACAATGGTGTAAAATTAAAATGTGATATAACGGGCTAGGATTCGAATTACATGAACAAGGGCCAAACCAACCACCCAAGAATGGTATCGTCGAGCGAAAACACTTGACAACCTCCTAGAAGCAGCTTTTCTTGTCACCCGACCTTTCTCCATCAATTAGGAATCTGATGCCGTCACTAAACACATTCCTTTAATTGTAGCCATTTGTTGAGTGTTTTTCTTTTTGGTGTCTAATCCGCATATATATCACCATTGCCCTTGATTTTCTTGACTGTATATCTCTTAAATGTCAACATATACACGTATGATTTAGTTTATGAAGATTTTTCAATGCCGATAAACTCGATCAGAGAATAAAAAAGGCGTAAGGTTCACAATGGTGTAAAATTAAAATGGGAAATACCGGGCTAGGACTTGAGTTACAGGAACAAGGGCCAAACCAACCACCCGAGAATGGAATCGTCTAGCGAAAACACTTGATAACATCCTAGAAGCAGCTTTTCTTGCCACCAGACCATTCTCCATCAATTAGGAATCTGATGCCGTCACTAAACACATTCCTTTAATTGTAGCCGTTTGTTGAGTGTTTTTCTTTTTGGTGTCTAATCCGCATATATATCACCATTGCCCTTGATTTTCTTGACTGTATATCTCTTAAATGTCAACATATACACGTATGATTTAGTTTATGAAGATTTTTCAATGCCGAGAAACTCGATCAGAGAATAAAAAAGGCGTAAGGTTCACAATGATGTAAAATTAAAATGGGATATACCGGGCTAGGATTTTAGTTACAGGAACAAGGGCCAAACCAACCACCCAAGAATGGAATCGTCTAGAGAAAACACTTGATAACATCCTAGAAGCAGCTTTTCTTGCCACCAGACCTTTCTCCATCAATTCGAAATCTGATGCCATCACTAAACACATTCCTTAAATTGTAGACATTTGTTGAGTGTTTTTTTTTGTGTCTAATACGCATATATATCACCATTGCCCTTGATTTTCTTGACTGTATATCTCTTAAATGTCAACATATACACGTGTGATTTAGTTTACGAAGATTTTTCAATGCCGAGAACCTCAATCAGAGAGTAAAAAAGGCGTAAGGTTCACAATGGTGTAAATTAAAATGGGATATACCGGGCTAGGATTCGAGTTACAGGAACAAGGGCCAAACCAACAACCCAAGAATGGAATCGTCGAGTGAAAACACTTGACAACCTCCCAGAAATAGCTTTTCTTGCCACCAGACCTTTCTCCATCAATTAGGAATCTGATGCCGTCACTAAACACATTCCTTAAATTGTAGCCATTTGTTGAGTGTTTTTTTTTTGTGTCTAATACGCATACATATTACCTTTGCCCTTGATTTTCTTGACTGTATATCTGTTAAATGTCAACATATACACGTGTGATTTAGTTTACGAAGATTTTTCAAAGCCGAGAACCTCGATCAGAGAGTAGAAAACGCGTATGGTTCACAATGGTGTAAAATTAAAATGCGATATATCAGGCTAGGATTCGAGTTACAGGAACAAGGGCCAAACCAACCACCCAAGAATGGAATCGTCGAGCGAAAACACTTGACAACCTTCTTGAAACAGCTTTTCTTGCCACCAGACCTTTCTCCATCAATTAGGAATCTGATGCCGTCACTAAACACATTCCTTAAATTGTAGCCATTTGTTGAGTGTTTTTTTGGGTGTCTAATCCGCATATATATCACCATTGCCCTTGATTTTCTTGACTGTATATCTCTTAAATGTTAGCATATACACATGTGATTTAGTTTACGAAGATTTTTCAATGCCGAGAACCTCGATCAGAGAGTAAAAAAGGCGTAAGGTTCACAATGGTGTAAAATTAAAATCGGATATACCGTGCTAGGATTCGAGTTTCAGGAACAAGGGCTAAACCAACCACCCAAGAATGGAATCATCGAGCGAAAACACTTGACAACCTCCTAGAAGCAGCTTTTCTTGCCACCAGACCTTTCTCCATCAATTAAGAATCTGATGCCGTCACTAAACACATTCCTTAAATTGAAGCCATTTGTTGAGTGTTTTTTTTTTTGTGAATAATCCACATATATATCACTGGTGCCCATGATTTTCTTGACTGTATATCTCTTAAATGTCAACATATACACGTGTGATTTAGTTTACGAAGATTTTTTAATGTCGAGAACCTCGATCAGAGAGTAAAAAAGGCGTAAGGTTCACAATGGTGTAAATTTAAAATCGGATATACCGGGCTAGGATTCGAGTTTCAGGAACAAGTGCTAAACTAACCACCCAAGTATGGAATCGTCGAGCAAAAACACTTGACAACCTCCTAGAAGCAGCTTTTCTTGCCACCAGACCTTTCTCCATCAATTAGGAATCTGATGCCGTCACTAAACACATTCCTTTAATTGTAGCCATTTGTTGAGTGTTTTTTCTTTTGGTGTCTAATCCGCATATATATCACTGTTTCCCTTGATTTTCTTGACTGTATATTTCTTAGATGTCAACATATACACGTGTGATTTAGTTTACGAAGATTTTTCAATGCCGAGAACCTCGATCAGAAAGTAAAAAGGCGTAAGGTTCACAATGGTGTAAAATTAAAATGAGATATACAGGGCTAAGATTTGAGTTACAGGAACAAGGGCCAAACCAACCACCCAATAATGGAATCGTCGAGTGAAAACACTTGACAACCTCCTAGAAGCAGCTTTATTTACCACCAGAGCTTTCTCCATCAATTTGGAATCTGATGTCATCACTAAACACATTCCCTAAATTGTAGCCATTTGTTGAGTGTTTTTTTCTTTTGGTGTCTAATCCGCATATATATCACTGTTGCCCTTGATTTTCTTGACTGTATATTTCTTAAATGTCAACATATACACGTGTGATTTAGTTTACGAAGATTTTTCAATGCCGAGAACCTCGATCAGAGAGTAAAAAGGCGTAAGGTTCACAATGGTGTAAAATTAAAATGAGATATACCGGGCTAGGATTAGAGTTACAGGAACAAGGGCCAAACCAACCACCCAATAATGGAATCGTCGAGTGAAAACACTTGACAAACTCCTAGAAGCAGCTTTTCTTACCACCAGACCTTTCTCCATCAATTAGGAATCTGATGCCGTCACTAAACACATTCCTTAAATTGTAGCCATTTGTTGAGTGTTTTTTCTTTTGGTGTCTAATCCGCATATATATCACTGTTGCCCTTGATTTTCTTGACTGTATATTTCTTAAATGTCAACATATACACGTGTGATTTAGTTTACGACGATTTTTCAATGCCGAGAACCTCGATCAGAGAGTAAAAAGGCATAAGGTTCACAATGGTGTAAAATTAAAATGAGATATACCGGGCTAGGATTAGAGTTACAGGAACAAGGGCCAAACCAACCACCAAAGAATGGAATCGTCTAGAGAAAACACTTGATAACATCCTAGAAGCAGCTTTTCTTGCCACCAGACCTTTCTCCATCAATTCGAAATCTGATGCCGTCACTAAACACATTCCTTAAATTGTAGCCATTTGTTGAGTGTTTTTTTTGTGTCTAATCCTCATATATATCACCATTGCCCTTGATTTTCTTGACTGTATATTTCTTAAATGTCAACATATACACGTGTGATTTAGTTTACGAAGATTTTTCAATGCCGAGAACCTCGATCAGAGAGTAAAAAAGGCGTAAGTTTCACAATGGTGTAAAATTAAAATGGGATATAGCGGGTTAGGATTCGAGTTACAGGAACAAGGGCCAAACCAACCACCCAAGAATGGAATCGTCAAGCGAAAACACTTGACAACCTCCGAGAAGCAGCTTTTCTAGCCACCTGATCTTTCTACATCAATTAGGAATCTCATGCAGTCACTAAACAAATTTCTTAAATTGTAGCCATTTGTTGAGTGTTTATTTTTTTGGTGTCTAATCCGCATATATATTACCATTGCCCTTGATTTTTTTGACTGTATATCTCTTAAATGTCAAGATATACACGTGTGATTTAGTTTACGAAGATTTTTCAATCCGAGAAACTCGATCAGTAAAAAGGCGTAAGGTTCGCAATGGTGTAAAATTAAAATGAGATATACCGGGCTAGGATTCGAGTTACAGGAACAAGGGCCAAACCAACCACCCAAGAATGGAATCGTCAAGCGAAAACACTTGACAACCTCCTAGAAGCAGCTTTTCTTGCCACCAGCCCTTTCTCCATGAATTAGGAATCTGATGCCGTCACTAAACAAATTCCATAAATTGTAGCCATTTGTTGAGTGTTTTTTTTTTGGTGTCTAATCCGCATATATATCACCATTGCCCTTGATTTTCTTGACTGTATATCTCTTAAATGTCAACATATACACATATGATTCAGTTTACAAAGATTCTTCTATGCCGAGAACCTGGATCAGAGAGTAAAAAAGGCGTAAGGTTCACAATTGTGAAGAATTAAAATGGGATATACCGGGCTAGGATTCGAGTTACAGGAACAAAGGCCAAACCAACCACCCAAGAATGGTATCGTCGAGCGAAAACACTTGACAACCTCCTAGAAGCAGCTTTTCTTGCCACCCGACCTTTCTCCATCAATTAGGAATCTTATGCCGTCACTAAACACATTCCTTAAATTGTAGCCATTTGTTGAGTGTTTTTTTTTTGGTGTCTAATCCGCATATATATCACCATTGCCCTTGATTTTCTTGACTATATATTTCTTAAATGTCAACATATACACGTGTGATTTAGTTTATGAAGATTTTTCAATGCCGAGAAACTCGATCAGAGAATCAAAAAGGCGTAAGGTTCACAATGGTGTAAAAATAAAATGAGATATACCGGGCTAGGATTTGAGTTACAGGAAAAAGGGCCAAACCAACCACCCAAGAATGGAATCCTCTAGCGAAAACACTTGTCAACCTCCTAGAAGCAGCTTTTTTTGCCACCAGACCATTCTCCATCAATTAGGAGTCTGATGCCGTCACTAAACACATTCCTTAAATTGTAGCCATTTGTTGAGTGTTTTTTTGTCTAATCCGCATATATGTCACCATTGCCCTTGATTTTCTTGACTGTATATCTCTTAAATGTCAACATATGCACGTGTGATTTAGTTTACGAAGATTTTTCAATGCTGAGAATCTCGATCAGAGAGTAAAAAAGGCGTAAGGTTCACAATGGTCTAAAATTAAAATGGGATCTACCGGGCTAGGATTCGAGCTACAGGAACAAGGGCCAAACCAACCACCCAAGAATGAAATCGTCGAGCGAAAACACTTGACAACTTCCTAAAAGCAGCTTTTCTTGCCACCAAACATTTCTCCATCAATTAGGAATCTGATGCCGTCACTAAACACATTCCCTAAATTGTAGCCATTTGTTGAGTGTTTTTTTTGGTGTCTAATCCGCATATATATCACTACTGCCCTTGATTTTATTAACTGTATATCTCTTAAATGTCAACATATACACGTGTGATTTAGGTTACGAAGATTTTTCAATGTCGAGAACCTCGATCAGAGTGTAAAAAAGTCGTAAGGTAAACAATGGTGTAAAATTAAAATGGGATATACGGGGCTAGGATTCGAGTTACTGGAACAAGGGCCAAACCAACCACCCAAGAATGGAATCGTCGAGCGAAAAGACTTGACAAACTCCTAGAAGCAGCTTTTCTTGCCACCAGACCTTTCTCCATCAACTAGGATTCTGATGCCGTCACTAAACACATTCCTTAAATTATAACCATTTGTTGAGTGTTTTTTTTTTTGGTTTCTAATGCGCATATATATCACCATTGGCTTTGATTTTCTTGACTGTATATCTCTTAAATGTCAACATATACACGTGTGATTTAGTTTATGAAGATTTTTCAAAGCCGAGAACCTCGATCAGAGAGTAAAAAAGGCGTAAGGTTCACAATGGTGTAAAATTAAAATGGGATATACCGGGCTAGAATTCGAGTTACAGGAACAAGGGCCAAACCAACCACCAAAGAATAGAATCGTCGAGTGAAAACACTTGACAACCTCCTAAAAGCAGCTTTTCTTGCCACAAGACCTTTCTCCATCAATTAGGAATCTGATGCCGTCACTAAACACATTCCTTAAATTGTAGCCATTTGTTGAGTGGTTTTTTTGTGTCTAATCCGCATATATATCATCATTGCCCTTGATTTTCTAGACTGTATATCTCTTAAATGTCAACATATACACGTGTGATTTAGTTTACGAAGATTTTTCAATGGCGAGAACCTCGATCAAAGAGTAAAAAAGGCGTAAGGTAAACAATGGTGTAAAATTAAAATGGGATATACGGGGCTAGGATTCGAGTTAGTGGAACAATGGCCAAACCAACCACCCAGGAATGAAATCGTCGAGCGAAAAAACTTGACAAACTCCTAGAAGCAGCTTTTCTTGCCACCAGACCTTTCTCCATCAACTAGGATTCTGATGTCGTCACTAAACACATTCCTTAAATTGTAGCCATTTGTTGAGTGTTTTTTTGTTGGTTCTAATGCGCATATATATCACCACTGCCCTTGATTTTCTTGACTGTATATCTCTTAAATGTCAACATCTACACTTGTGATTTAGTTTATGAAGATTTTTCAAAGCCGAGAACCTCGCTCAGAGAGTAAAAAAGGCGTAAAGTTCATAATGGTGTAAAATTAAAATGGGATATAACGGGCTAGGATTCTTGTTACAGGAACAAGGGTCAAACCAACCACCCAAGAATGGAACCGTCGAGCGAAAACACTTAACAACCTCCTAAAAGCAGCTTTTCTTACCACCAGACCTTTCTCCATCAATTAGGAATCTAATGCCGTCACTAAACACATTCCTTAAATTGTAGCCATTTGTTGAGTGTTTTTTTTTGTTTAATCCGCATATATATCACCATTGCCCTTGATTTTCTTGACTGTATATCACTTAAATATCAACATATACACGTGTGATTTAGTTTTCGAAGATTTTTCAATGCCGAGAACCTCGATCAGAGAGTAAAAAAGGCGTAAGGTTCACAATGGTGTAAAATTAAAATGGGATATACCGGGCTAGGATTCGAGTTACAGGGAACAAGGGCCAAACCAACCACCCAAGAATGGAATCGTCGAGCGAAAACACTTGACAAACTCCTAGAAGCAGCTTTTCTTGCCACCAGACTTATCTCCATCAATTAGGTATCTTATGCCGTCACTTAACACATTCCTTAAATTGTAGCCATTTGTTGTGTGTTTTTTTTTGTTGTGTAATCCGCATATATATCACCATTGCCCTTGATTTTCTTGACTGTATATCTTTTAAATGTCAACATATAGATGTGTGATTTAGTTTGCGAAGATTTTTCAATGCCCAGAACCTCGATCAGAGACTAAAAAAGCCGTAAGGTTCACAATGGTGTAAAATTAAAATGGGATATACCGGGCTAGGATTCGAGTTACAGGAACAAGGGCCAAACCAACCACCCACGAATGGAATCGTCGGGCGAAAATACTTGACAACCTCCTAGAAGCAGCTTTTCTTGCCACCAGACCTTTCTCCATCAATTAAGAATCTGATGCCGTCACTAAACACATTCCTTAAATTGTAGGCATTTTTGAGTGTTTTTTTGGTGTCTAATCCCCATATATATCACCATTGCCCTTTATTTTCTTGACTGTATATCTCTTAAATGTCAACATATACACGTATGATTTAGTTTACAAAGATTATTCAATGACGAGAACCTCGATCACAGAATAAAAAAGGCGTAAGGTTCACAATGGTGTAAAATTAAAATGGGATATACTGGGCTAGGATTCGAGTTACAGGAACAAGGGCCAAACCAACCTACCAAGAATTGAATCGTCGAGAGAAAACACTTGACAACCTCCTAGAAGCAGCTTTTCTTGCCACCAGACCTTTCTCCATCAATTGTGAATCTGATGTCGTCACTAAACACATTCCTTAAATTGTAGCCATTTGTTGAGTGTGTTTTTTTTGGTGTCTAGTCCGCATATATATCACCATTGCCCTTGATTTCTTGACTGTATATCTCTTAAATGTCAACATATACACGTGTGATTTAGTTTATGGACATTTTTCAATGCCGAGAACCTCGATCAGAGAGTAAAAAAGGCGTAAGGTTCACAATGGTGTAAAATTAAAATGGGATATACCGGACTAGGATTCGAGTTACAGGAACAAGGGCCAAGCCAACCACCCAAGAATGGAATCGTCGAGAGAAAGTACTTGAGAACCTCCTAGAAGCAGCTTTTCTTGCCACCTGACCTTTTTCCATCACTTAGGAATCTGATGCCGTCACTAAACACATTCCTTAAATTGTAGCCATTTTTTATTGTTTTTTTTTGTGTCTAATCCGCATATATATCACCACTGCCCTTGATTTTCTTGACTGTATATCTCTTAAATGTCAACATATACACGTATGATTTAGTTTACAAAGATTTTTCAATGCCGAGAACCTCGATCAGAGAGTAAAAAAGGCGTCAGGTTCACAATGGTGTGAAATTAAAATGGGATATACCGGGCTAGGATTCGAGTTACAGGAACAAGGGCCAAACCAACCACCCAAGAACGGAATCGTCGAGCGAAAACACTTAACCACCTCCTAGAAGCAGCTTTTCTTCCCACCAGACCTTTCTGCATCAATTAGGAATCTGATGACGTCACTAAACACATTACTTAAATTGTAGCCATTTTTGAGTGTTTTTTTTGTGTCTAATCCGCATATATATCATCATTGCCCTTGATTTTCTTTACTGTATATCTCTTAAATGTCAACATATACACGTGTGATTTAGTTTACAAAGATTTTTCAATGCCGAGAACCTCGATCAGAGAGTAAAAAAAGCGTCAGGTTCACAATGGTGTGAAATTAAAATGGGATATACCGGGCTAGGATTCGAGTTACAGGAACAAGGGCCAAACCAACCACCCAAGAATGGAATCGTCGAGCGAAAACACTTAACAACCTCCTAGAAGCGGCTTTTCTTGCCACCAGACCTTTCTCCATCAATTGTGAATCTGATGTCATCACTAAACACATTCCTTAAATTGTAGCCATTTGTGGAGTGTTTTTTTTGGTGTCTAATCCGCATATATATCACCATTGCCCTTGATTTCTTGACTGTATATCTCTTAAATGTCAACATATACACGTGTGATTTATTTTACGAAGATTTTTCAATACCGAGAACCTCGATCAGAGAGTAAGAACATAAGGTTCAAAATGGTGTAAAATTAAAATTGGATATACCGGGCTAGGATTCGACTTACAGGAACAAGGGCCAAACCAACCACCCAAGAATGGAATCGTCGAGCGAAAGTACTTGACAACCTCCTAGAAGTAGCTTTTCTTGCCACCAGACCTTTCTCCATCAATTAGGAATCTAATGCCGTCACTAAACACATTCCTTAAATTGTAGCCTTTTTTAGTGTTTTTTTTGTGTCTAATCCGCATATATATCACCATTTCCCTTGATTTTCTTTACTGTATATCTCTTAAATGTCAACATATACACGTGTGAGTTAGTTTACAAAGATTTTTCAATGCCGAGAACATCGATCACATATTAAAAAAGCCGTAAGGTTCACAATAGTGTAAAATTAAAATAGGATATACCGGGCTAGGATTCAATTTACAGGAACAGGGGCCAAACCAACCACCCAAGAATGGAATCGTCGAGCGAAAATACATGACAACCTCCTAGAAATAGCTTTTCTTGCCACAAGACCTTTCTCCATCAATTAGGAATCTGATGCCGTCACTAAACACATTCCTTAAATTGTAGCCATTTGTTGAGTGTTTTTTTTGTTTCTAATCCGCATATATATCACCATTGCCCTTGATTTTCTTGACTGTATATCTCTTAAATGTCAACATATACACGTGTGATTTAGTTTACGAACATTTTTCAATGCCGAGAACCTCGATCAGAGAGTAAAAAAGGCGTAAGGTTCACAATGGTGTAAAATTAAAATGGGATATACCGGACTAGGATTCGAGTTACAGGAACAAGGGCCAAGCCAACCACCCAAGAATGGAATCATCGAGCGAAAGTACTTGAGAACCTCCTAGAAGCAGCTTTTCTTGCCACCTGACCTTTCTCCATCAATTAGGAATCTGATGCCATCACTAAACACATTCCTTAAATTGTAGCCATTTTTAGTGTTTTTTGTGTGTCTAATCCGCATATATATCACCATTGCCCTTGATTTTCTTGACTGTATATCTCTTAAATGTCAACATATACACGTATGATTTAGTTTACAAAGATTTTTCAATGCCGAGAACCTCGATCACAGAGTAAAAAAGGCGTAAGGTTCACAATGGTGTGAAATTAAAATGGGATATACCGGGCTAGGATTCGAGTTACAAGAACGAGGGCCAAACCAACCACCCAAGAATGGAATTGTCGAGCGAAAACACTTAACAACCTCCTAGAAGCAGCTTTTCTTGCCACCAGACCTTTCTGCATCAATTGTGAATCTGATGTCGTCACTAAACACATTCCTTAAATTGTAGCCATTTCTTGAGTGTTTTTTTGCTGTCTAATCCGCATATATATCACCATTGCCCTTGATTTCTTAACTGTATATCTCTTAAATGTCAACATATACACGTGTGATTTATTTTACGAAGATTTTTCAATACCGAGAACCTCGATCAGAGAGTAAGAAAGCCATAAGGTTCACAATGGTGTAAAATTAAAATTGGATATACCGGGCTAGGATTCGACTTACAGGAACAAGGGCCAAACCAACCACCCAAGAATGGAATCGTCAAGCGAAAACACTTGACAACCTCCTAGAAGCAGCTTTTCTTGCCACCAGACCTTTCTCCATCAATTAGGAATCTGATGCCGTCACTAAACACATTATTTAAATTGTAGCCATTTGTTGAGTGTTTTTTTGTCTCTAATCCGCATATATATCACCATTGCCCTTGATTGTCTTGACTGTATATCTCTTAAATGTCAACATATACACGTGTGATTTAGTTTACGAAGATTTTTCAACGCCGAGAACCTCGATCAGAGATTAAAAAAGCCGTAAGGTTCACAATCGTGTAAAATTAAAATGGGATATATCGGGCTAGAATTCGAGTTTTAGGAACAAGGGCCAAACCAACCGCCCAAGTTGGAATCGTCGAGCGAAAACACTAGACAACCTTCTAGAAGCAGTTTTTCTTGCCACCCTACCTTTCTCCATCAATTAGGAATCTGATGTCGTCACTAAACACATTCCTTAAATTGTAGCCATTTGTTGAGTGTTTTTTTGTGACTAATATATATCACCATTACCCTTGATTTTCTTGACTGTATATCTCTTTAATGTCAACATATTCACGTGTGATTTTGTTTATGAAGATTTTCAATGCCGAGAACCTCTATCAGATTGTAAAAAAGGCATAAGGTTCAGAATGGTGTAAAATTAAAATGAGATATATCCGGCTAGGATTCGAGTTACAGGAACAAGGGCCAAACCAACCACCCCAGAATGTAATTGTCGAGCGAAAACACTTGACAACCTTCTTGAAGCAGCTTTTCTTGCCACCAGACCTTTCTCCATCAATTGTGAATCTGATGTCGTCACTAAACACATTCCTTAAATTGTAGCCATTTGTTGAGTGTTTTTTTTTGTGTCTAATCCTCATATATATCATCATTTCCCTAGATTTCTTGACTATATATCTCTAAAATGTCAACATATACACGTGTGATTTAGTTTACGAACATTTTTCAATGCCGAGAACCTCGATCAGAGAGTAAAAAAGGCGTAAGGTTCATAATGGTGTAAAATTAAAATGGGATATACCGGACTAGGATTCGAGTTACAGGAACAAGGGCCAAGCCAACCACCCAAGAATGGAATCATCGAGCGAAAGTACTTGAGAACCTCCTAGAAGCAGCTTTTCTTGCCGCCTGACCTTTCTCCATCAATTAGGAATCTGATGCCGTCACTAAACACATTCCTTAAATTGTAGCCATTTTTTAGTGTTTTTTGTGTGTCTAATCCGCATATATATCACCATTGCCCTTGATTTTCTTGAATGTATATCTCTTAAATGTCAACATATACACGTATGATTTAGTTTACAAAGATTTTTCAATGCCGAGAACCTCGATCACAGAGTAAAAAAGGCGTAAGGTTCACAATGGTGTGAAATTAAAATGGGATATACCGGGCTAGGATTCGAGTTACGGGAACAAGGGCCAAACCAACCACCCAAGAATGGAATCGTCGAGCGAAAACACATAACAACCTCCTAGAAGCAGCTTTTCTTGCCACCAGACCTTTCTGCATCAATTGTGAATCTGATGCCGTCACAAAACACATTCCTTAAATTGTAACCATTTCTTGAGTGTTTTTTTGGTGTCTAATCCGCATATATATCACCATTGCCCTTGATTTCTTAACTGTATATCTCTTAAATGTCAACATATACACGTGTGATTTATTTTACGAAGATTTTTCAATACCGAGAACCTCGATCAGAGAGTAAGAAAGCCATAAGGTTCACAATGGTGTAAAATTAAAATTGGATATACCGGGCTAGGATTCGACTTACAGGAACAAGGGCCAAACCAACCACCCAAGAATGGAATCGTCAAGCGAAAACACTTGACAACCTCCTAGAAGAAGCTTTTCTTGCCACCAGACCTTTCTCCATCAATTAGGAATCTGATGCCGTCACTAAACACATTATTTAAATTGTAGCTATTTGTTAAGTGTTTTTTTGTCTCTAATCCGCATATATATCACCATTGCCCTTGATTTTCTTGACTGTATATCTCTTAAATGTCAACATATACACGTGTGATTTAGTTTACGAAGATTTTTCAACGCCGAGAACCTCGATCAGAGATTAAAAAAGCCGTAAGGTTCACAATCGTGTAAAATTAAAATGGCATATACCGGGCTAGGATTCGAGTTATAGGAACAAGGGCCAAACCAACCGCCCAAGTTGGAATCGTCGAGCGAAAACACTAGACAACCTCCTAGAAGCAGTTTTTCTTGCCACCCTACTTTTCTCCATCAATTAGGAATCTGATGTCGTCACTAAACACATTCCTTAAATTGTAGCCATTTGTTGAGTGTTTTTTTTTGTGACTAATATATATCACCATTACCCTTGATTTTCTTGACTGTATATCTCTTTAATGTCAACATATTCACGTGTGATTTTGTTTATGAAGATTTTCAATGCCGAGAACCTCTATCAGATTGTAAAAAAGGCATAAGGTTCAGAATGGTGTAAAATTAAAATGAGATATATCCGGCTAGGATTCGAGTTACAGGAACAAGGGCCAAACCAACCACCCCAGAATGTAATTGTCGAGCGAAAACACTTGACAACCTTCTTGAAGCAGCTTTTCTTGCCACCAGACCTTTCTCCATCAATTGTGAATCTGATGTCGTCACTAAACACATTCCTTAAATTGTAGCCATTTGTTGAGTGTTTTTTTTTTGGTGTCTAATCCTCATATATATCACCATTGCCCTAGATTTCTTGACTATATATCTCTAAAATGTCAACATATACACGTGTGATTTAGTTTACGAAGATTTTTCAATGCCGAGAACCCCGATCAGAGAGTAAAAAAGGCGTAAGGTTCACAATGGTGTAAAATTAAAATGGGATATATCGGGCTAGGTTTCGAGTTACAGGAAATTGGGCCAAACCAACCACCCAAGAAAGAAATCGTCGAGCGAAAGTACTTGACAACCTCCTAGAAGTAGCTTTTCTTGCCACCAGACCTTTCTCCATCAATTAGGAATCTGATGCCGTCACTAAACACATTCCTTAAATTGTTGCCAGTTTTGAGTGTTTTTTTTTGTGTCTAATCCGCATATATAGCACCATTGCCTTTGATTTTCTTGACTGTATATCTCTTAAATGTCCACATATACACGTGTGATTTAGTTTACAAAGATTTTTCAATGCCGAGAACCTCCATCACAGAGTAAAAAAGGCGTAAAGTTCACAATGGTGTGAAATTAAAATGGGATATACCGGGCTAGGATTCGAGTTACAGGAACAAGGGATAAGCTAACCACCCAAGAATGGAATCGTCGAGTGAAAGTACTTGAGAACATCCTAGAAGCAGCTTTTCTTGCCACCTTACCTTTCTCCATCAATTAGGAATCTGATGCCGACACTAAACACATTCCTTAAATTGTAGCCATTTTTTAGTGTTTTTTTTTGTGTCTAATCCGCATATATATCACCATTGCCCTTGATTTTCTTGACTGTATATCTCTTAAATGTCAACATATACACGTGTGATTTATTTTACGAAGATTTTTCAATACCGAGAACCTCGATCAGAGAGTAAGAAAGCCATAAGGTTCACAATGGTGTAAAATTAAAATTGGATATACCGGGATAGGATTCGACTTACAGGAACAAGGGCCAAACCAACCACCCAAGAATGGAATCGTCAAGCGAAAACGCTTGACAACCTCCTAGAAGCAGCTTTTCTTGCCACCAGACCTTTCTCCATCAATTAGGAATCTGATGCCGTCACTAAACACATTATTTAAATTGTAGCCATTTGTGGAGTGTTTTTTTCTCTATAATCCGCATATATATCACCATTGCCCTTGATTTTCTTGATTGTATATCTCTTAAATGTCAACATATACACGTGTGATTTAGTTTACGAAGATTTTTCAACGCCGAGAACCTCGATCATAGATTAAAAAAGCCGTAAGGTTCACAATCGTGTAAAATTAAAATGGGATATACCGGGCTAGGATTCGAGTTATAGGAACAAGGGCCAAACCAACCGCCCAAGTTGGAATCGTCGAGCGAAAACACTAGACAACCTCCTAGAAGCAGTTTTTCTTGCCACCCTACCTTTCTCCATCAATTAGGAATCTGATGTCGTCACTAAACACATTCCTTAAATTGTAGCCATTTGTTGAGTGTTTTTTTGTGACTAATATATATCACCAATACCCTTGATTTTCTTGACTGTATATCTCTTTAATGTCAACATATTCACGTGTGATTTTGTTTATGAAGATTTTCAATTCCGAGAACCTCTATCAGATTGTAAAAAAGGCATAAGGTTCAGAATGGTGTAAAATTAAAATGAGATATATCCGGCTAGGATTCGAGTTACAGGAACAAGGGCCAAACCAACCACCCCAGAATGTAATTGTCGAGCGAAAACACTTGACAACCTTCTTGAAGCAGCTTTTCTTGCCACCAGACCTTTCTCCATCAATTGTGAATCTGATGTCGTCACTAAACGCATTCCTTAAATTGTAGCCATTTGTTGAGTGTTTTTTTTGGTGTCTAATCCTCATATATATCGCCATTGCCGTAGATTTCTTAACTATATATCTCTAAAATGTCACCATATACACGTGTGATTTAGTTTACGAAGATTTTTCAATGCCGAGAACCCCGATCAGAGAGTAAAAAAGGCGTAAGGTTCACAATGGTGTAAAATTAAAATGGGATATATCGGGCTAGGTTTCGAGTTACAGGAAATAGGGCCAAACCAACCACCCAAGAAAGAAATCGTCGAGCGAAAGTACTTGACAACCTCCTAGAAGTAGCTTTTCTTGCCACCAGACCTTTCTCCATCAATTAGGAATCCGATGCCATCACTAAACACATTCCTTAAATTATTGCCAGTTTTGAGTGTTTTTTTTGTGTCTAATCCGCATATATAGCACCATTGCCTTTGATTTTCTTGACTGTATATCTCTTAAATGTCCACATATACACGTGTGATTTAGTTTACAAAGATTTTTCAATGCCGAGAAACTCCATCACAGAGTAAAAAAGGCGTAAGGTTCACAATGGTGTGAAATTAAAATGGGATATACCGGGCTAGGATTCGAGTTACAGGAACAAGGGCTAAGCCAACCACCCAAGAATGGAATCGTCGAGTGAAAGTACTTGAGAACCTCCTAGAAGCAGCTTTTCTTGCCACCTTCCCTTGCTCCATAAATTAGGAATCTGATGCCGACACTAAACACATTCCTTAAGTTGTAGCCATTTTTTAGTATTTTTTTTGTGTCTAATCCGCATATATATCACCATTGCCCTTGATTTTCTTGACTGTATATCTCTTAAATGTCAACATATACACGTGTGATTTAGTTTACAAAGATTTTTCAATGCCGAGAACCTCGATCACAGAGTAAAAAAGGCGTAAGGTTCACAATGGTGTGAAATTAAAATGGGATATACCGGGCTAGGATACGAGTTACAGGAACAAGGGCCAAACCAACCACCCAAGAATGGAATCGTCGAGCGAAAACACTTAACAACCTCCTAGAAGCAGCTTTTCTTGCCACCAGACCTTTCTCCATCAATTAGGAATCTGATGACGTCACTAAACACATTCCTTAAATTGTAGCCATTTTTGAGTGTTTTTTTTGTGTCTAATCCGCATATATATCATCATTGCCCTTGATTTTCTTTACTGTCTATCTCTTAAATGTCAACATATAGACGTGTGATTTAGTTTACAAAGATTTTTCAATGCCGAGAACTTCGATCACAGAGTAAAAAAGGCGTAAGGTTCACAATGGTGTGAAATTAAAATGGGATATACCGGGCTAGGATTCGAGTTACAGGAACAAGGGCCAAACCAACCACCCAAGAATGGAATCGTCGAGCGAAAACACTTAACAACCTCCTAGAAGCAGCTTTTCTTGCCACCAGACCTTTCTCCATCAATTGTGAATCTGATGTCGTCACTAAACGCATTCCTTAAATTGTAGCCATTTGTTGAGTGTTTTTTTTTTGTGTCTAATCCGCATATATATCACCATTGCCCTTGATTTCTTGACTGTATATCTCTTAAATATCAACATATACACGTGTGATTTATTTTACGAAGATTTTTCAATACCGAGAACCTCGATCAGAGAGTAAGAAAGGCATAAGGTTCACAATGGTGTAAAATTAAAATTGGATATACCGGGCTAGGATTCGACTTACAGGAACAAGGGCCAAACCAACCACCCAAGAATGGAATCGTCGAGCGAATGTACTTGACAACCTGCTAGAAGTAGCTTTTCTTGCCACCAGACCTTTCTCCATCAATTAGGAATCTAATGCCGTCACTAAACACATTCCTTAAATTGTAGCCATTTTTAGTGTTTTTTTTTGTGTCTAATCCGCATATATATCACCATTGCCCTTGATTTTCTTTACTGTATATCTCTAAAATGTCAACATATACACGTCTGATTTAGTTTATAAAGATTTTTCAATGCCGAGAACCTCGATCACAGATTAAAAAAGCCGTAAGGTTCACAATAGTGTAAAATTAAAATGGGATATACCGGGCTAGGATTCGAGTTACAGAACAAGGGCAAAACCAACCACCCAAGAATGGAATCGTCGAGCGAAAACACTTGAGAACCTCCTAGAAACAACTTTTCTTGCCACCAGACCTTTCTCCATCAATTAGGAATTTGATGCCGTCACTAAACACATTACTTAAATTGTAGACATTTGTTGAGTGTTGTTTTTTTTGTTTCTAATCCGCATATATATCACCATTGCCC
This sequence comes from Helianthus tuberosus, assembly GCA_030545235.1. Lineage (NCBI taxonomy): Eukaryota > Viridiplantae > Streptophyta > Magnoliopsida > Asterales > Asteraceae > Helianthus > Helianthus tuberosus. The sequence goes on along the minus strand of CM060387.1, from coordinate 39,024,793 downwards.
TTGATTTTCTTGACTGTATATCTCTTACATGTCAACATATACACGTAAGATTTAGTTTACAAAGATTTTTCAATGCCGAGAACCTCGATCACAGAGTAAAAAAGGCGTAAGGTTCACAATGGTGTGAAATTAAAATGGGATATACCGGGCTAGGATTCGAGTTACAGTAACAAGGGCCAAACCAACCACCCAAGAATGGAATCGTCGAGCGAAAACACTTAACAACCTCCTAGAAGCAGCTTTTCTTGCCACCAGACCTTTCTCCATCAATTAGGAATCTGATGACGTCACTAAACACATTCCTTAAATTGTAGCCATTTTTTAGTGTTTTTTTTTGTTTCTAATCCGCATATATATCATCATTGCCCTTGATTTTCTTTACTGTATATCTCTTAAATGTCAACATATACACATGTGATTTAGTTTACAAAGATTTTTCAATGCCGAGAACCTCGATCACAGGGTAAACAAAGGCGTAAGGTTCACAATGGTATAAAATTAAAATGGGATATACTGGGCTAGGATTCGAGTTACAGAAACAAGGGCCAAACCAACCTACCAAGAATGGAATCATCGAGAGAAAACACTTGACAACCTCCTAGAAGCAGCTTTTCTTGCCACCAGACCTTTCTCCATCAATTGTGAATCTGATGTCGTCACTAAACACATTCCTTAAATTGTAGCCATTTGTTGAGTGTGTTTTTTTTGGTGTCGAGTCCGCATATATATCACCATTGCCCTTGATTTCTTGACTGTATATCTCTTAAATGTAAACATATACACGTGTGATTTATTTTACGAAGATTTTTCAATGCCGAGAACCCCGATCAGAGAGTAAAAAAGGCGTAAGGTTCACAATGGTGTAAAATTAAAATGGGATATACCGGGCTAGGATTCGAGTTACAGGAACAAGGGCCAAACCAACCACCCAAGAATGGAATCGTCAAGCGAAAACACTTGACAAACTCCTAGAAGCAGCTTTTCTTGCCACCAGACCTATCTTCATCGATTAGGAATCTAATGCCGTGACTAAACACATTCCTTAAATTGTAGCCATTTGTTGAGTGTTTTTTTTTTGTTTCTAATCCGCATATATATCACCATTGCCATTGATTTTCTTGACTGTATATCTCTTAAATGTCAACATATACACGTGTGATTTAGTTTATGGACATTTTTCAATGCCGAGAACCTCGATCAGAGAGTAAAAAAGGCGTATGGTTCACAATGGTGTAAAATTAAAATGGGATATACCGGACTAGGATTCGAGTTATAGGAACAAGGGCCAAGCCAACCACCCAAGAATGGAATCTTCGAGCGAAAGTACTTGAGAACCTCCTAGAAGCAGCTTTTCTTGCCACCTGACCTTTCTCCATCACTTAGGAATCTGATGCCGTCACTAAACACATTCCTTAAATTGTTGCCATTTTTTATTGTTTTCTTTTGTGTCTAATCCGCATATATATCACCACTGCCCTTGATTTTCTTGACTGTATATCTCTTAAATGTCAACATATACACGTATGATTTAGTTTACAAAGATTTTTCAATGCCGAGAACCTCGAACACAGAGTAAAAAAGGCGTAAGGTTCACAATGGTGTGAAATTAAAATGGGATATACCGGGCTAGGATTCGAGTTACAGGAACAAGGGCCAAACCAACCACCCAAGAATAGAATCGTTGAGCGAAAACACTTAACAACCTCCTAGAAGCAGCTTTTCTTGCAACCAGACATTTCTGCATCAATTAGGAATTTGATGACGTCATTAAACACATTCCTTAAATTGTAGCCATTTTTGAGTGTTTTTTTGTGTCTAATCCGCATATATATCATCATTGCCCTTGATTTTCTTTACTGTATATCTCTTAAATGTCAACATATACACGTGTGATTTAGTTTACAAAGATTTTTCAATGCCGAGAACCTCGATCACAGAGTAAAAAAGGCGTAAGGTTCACAATGGTGTGAAATTAAAATGGGATATACCGGGCTAGGATTCGAGTTACAAGAACAAGGGCCAAACCAACCACCCAAGAATGGAATCGTCGAGCGAAAACACTTAACAACCTCCTAGAAGCGGCTTTGCTTGCCACCAGACCTTTCTCCATCAATTGTGAATCTGATGTCGTCACTAAACACATTCCTTAAATTGTAGCCATTTGTTGAGTGTTTTTTTTTTGGTGTCTAATCCGCATATATATCACCATTGCCCTTGATTTCTTTACTGTATATCTCTTAAATGTCAACATATACACGTGTGATTTAGTTTACGAAGATTTTTCAACGCCGAGAACCTCGATCAGAGATTAAAAAAGCCGTAAGGTTCACAATGGTGTAAAATTAAAATGGGATATACCGGGCTAGGATTCGAGTTATAGGAACAAGGGCCAAACCAACCGCCCAAGTTGGAATCGTCGAGCGAAAACACTAGACAACCTCCTAGAAGCAGTTTTTCTTGCCACCAGACCTTTCTCCATCAATTAGGAATCTAATGCCGTCACTAAACACATTCCTTAAATTGTAGCCATTTGTTGAGTGTTTTTTTTTTGTGACGAATATATATCACCATTACCCTTGATTTTCTTGACTGTATATCTCTTAAATGTCAACATATTCACGTGTGATTTTGTTTATGAAGATTTTCAATGCCGAGAACCTCTATCAGATTGTAAAAAAGGCATAAGGTTCAGAATGGTGTAAAATTAAAACGAGATATTTCCGGCTAGGATTCGAGTTACAGGAACAAGGGCCTAACCAACCACCCAAGAATATAATTGTCGAGCGAAAACACTTGACAACCTTCTTGAAGCAGCTTTTCTTGCCACCAGACCTTTCTCCATCAATTGTGAATCTGATGTCGTCACTAAACACATTCCTTAAATTGTAGCCATTTGTTGAGTGTTTTTTTTGGTGCCTAATCCGCATATATATCACCATTGCCCTAGATTTCTTGACTATATATCTCTAAAATGTCAACATATACACGTGTGATTTAGTTTACGAAGATTTTTCAATGCCGAGAACCTCGATCAGAGAGTAAAAAAGGCGTAAGGTTCACAATGGTGTAAAATTAAAATGGGATATATCGGGCTAGGTTTCGAGTTACAGGAAATAGGGCCAAACCAACCACCCAAGAAAGAAATCGTCGAGCGAAAGTACTTGACAACCTCCTAGAAGTAGCTTTTCTTGCCACCAGACCTTTCTCCATCAATTAGGAATCTGATGTCGTCACTAAACACATTCCTTAAATTGTTGCCACTTTTGAGTGTTTTTTTTTGTGTCTAATCCGCATATATAGCACCATTGCCTTTGATTTTCTTGACTGTATATCTCTTAAATGTCCACATATACACGTGTGATTTAGTTTACAAAGATTTTTCAATGCCGAGAACCTCCATCACAGAGTAAAAAAGGCGTAAGGTTCACAATGGTGTGAAATTAAAATGGGATATACCGGGCTAGGATTCGAGTTACAGGAACAAGGGCTAAGCCAACCACCCAAGAATGGAATCGTCGAGTGAAAGTACTTGTGAATATCCTAGAAGCAGCTTTTCTTGCCACCTTACCTTTCTCTATCAATTAGGAATCTGATGCCGTCACTAAACACATTCCTTAAATTGTAGCCATTTTTTAGTGTTTTTTTTTGTGTCTAATCCGCATATATATCACCATTTCCCTTGATTTTCTTGACTGTATATCTCTTAAATGTCAACATATACACGTGTGATTTAGTTTACAAAGATTTTTCAATGCCGAGAACCTCGATCACAGAGTAAAAAAGGCGTAAGGTTCACAATGGTGTGAAATTAAAATGGGATATATCGGGCTAGGATACGAGTTACAGGAACAAGGGCCAAACCAACCACCCAAGAATGGAATCGTCGAGCGAAAACACTTAACAACCTCCTAGAAGCAGCTTTTCTTGCCACCAGAACTTTGTCCATCAATTAGGAATCTGATGACGTCACTAAACACATTCCTTAAATTGTAGCCATTTTTGAGTGTTTTTTTTGTGTCTAATCCGCATATAAATCATCATTGCCCTTGATTTTCTTTACTGTCTATCTCTTAAATGTCAACATATACACGTGTGATTTAGTTTACAAATATTTTTCAATGCCGAGAACCTCGATCACAGAGTAAAAAAGGCGTAAGGTTCACAATGGTGTGAAATTAAAATGGGATATACCGGGCTAGGATTCGAGTTACAGGAACAAGGGCCAAACCAACCACCCAAGAATGGAATCGTGGAGCGAAAACACTTAACAACCTCCTAGAAGCAGCTTTTCTTGCCACCAGACCTTTCTCCATCAATTGTGAATCTGATGTCGTCGCTAAACGCATTCCTTAAATTGTAGCCATTTGTTGAGTGTTTTTTTTTGTGTCTAATCCGCATATATATCCTCATTGCCCTTGATTTCTTGACTGTATATCTCTTAAATATTAACATATATACGTGTGATTTATTTTACAAAGATTTTTCAATACCGAGAACCTCGATCAGAGAGTAAAAAAGGCATAAGGTTCACAATGGTGTAAAATTAAAATTGGATATACCGGGCTAGGATTCGACTTACTGGAACAAGGGCCAAACCAACCACCCAAGAATGGAATCGTCGAGCGAAAGTACTTGACAACCTCCTAGAAGTAGCTTTTCTTGCCACCAGACCTTTCTCCATCAATTAGGAATCTAATGCCGTCACTAAACACATTCCTTAAATTGTAGCCATTTTTTAGTGTTTTTTTTTTGTGTCTAATCCGCATATATATCACCATTGCCCTTGATTTTCTTTATTGTATATCTCTAAAATGTCAACATATACACGTGTGATTTAGTTTATAAAGATTTTTCAATGCCGAGAACCTCGATCACAGATTAAAAAAGCCGTAAGGTTCACAATAGTGTAAAATTAAAATGGGATATACCGGGCTAGGATTCGAGTTACAGGAACAAGGGCAAAACCAACCACCCAAGAATGGAATCGTCGAGCGAAAACACTTGACAACCTCCTAGAAACAACTTTTCTTGCCACCAGACCTTTCTCCATCAATTAGGAATTTGATGCCGTCACTAAACACATTACTTAAATTGTAGCCATTTGTTGAGTGTTTTTTTTTTGTTTCTAATCCGCATATATATCACCATTGCCCTTGATTTTCTTAACTGTATATCTCTTAAATGTCAACATATACACGTGTGATTTAGTTTACGAACATTTTTTCAATGCCGAGAACCTCGATCAGAGAGTAAAAAAGGCGTAAGGTTCACAATGGTGTACAATTAAAATGGGATATACCGGACTAGGATTCGAGTTACAGGAACAAGGGCCAAGCCAACCACCCAAGAATGGAATCATCGAGCGAAAGTACTTGAGAACCTCCTAGAAGCAGCTTTTCTTGCCACCTGACTTTTCTCCATCAATTAGGAATCTGATGCCGTCACTAAACACATTCCTTAAATTGTAGCCATTTTTTAGTGTTTTTTTTTTGTGTCTAATCCGCATATATATCACCATTGCCCTTGATTTTCTTGACTATATATCTCTTACATGTCAACATATACACGTAAGATTTAGTTTCAAAGATTTTTCAATGCCGAGAGCCTCGATCACAGAGTAAAAAAGGCGTAAGGTTCACAATGGTGTGAAATTAAAATGGGATATACCGGGCTAGGATTCGAGTTACAGGAACAAGGGCCAAACCAACCACCCAAGAATGAAATCGTCGAGCGAAAACACTTAACAACCTCCTAGAAGCAGTTTTTCTTGCCACCAGACCTTTCTCCATCAATTAGGAATCTGATGACGTCACTAAACACATTCCTTAAATTGTAGCCATTTTTGAGTGTTTTTTTTTGTGTCTAATCCGCATATATATCATCATTGCCCTTGATTTTCTTTACTGTATATCTCTTAAATGTCAACATATACACGTGTGATTTAGTTTACAAAGATTTTTCAATGCCGAGAACCTCGATCACAGAGTAAAAAAGGCGTAAGGTTCACAATGGTGTGAAATTAAAATGGGATATACCGGGCTAGGATTCGAGTTACAGGAACAAAGGCCAAACCAACCACCGAAGACTGGAATCGTTGAGCGAAAACACTGAACAACCTCCTAGAAGCAGCTTTTCTTGCCACCAGACCTTTCTCCATCAATTGTGAATCTGATGCCGTCACTAAACACATTCCTTAAATTGTAGCCATTTGTTGAGTGTTTTTTTAGACTAATCCGCATATATATCACCATTGCCCTTGATTTTCTTGACTGTATATCTCTTAAATGTCAACATATTCACGTGTGATTTTGTTTATGAAGATTTTCAATGCCGAGAACCTCTATCAGAGAGTAAAAAAGGCATAAGGTTCACAATGGTGTAAAATTAAAATGGGATATACTCTGCTAGGATTCGAGTTACAGGAACAAGAGCCAAACCAACCACCCAAAGAATGGAATCGTCGAGCGAAAACACTTGACAACCTTCTTGAAGCAGCTTTTCTTGCCACCAGACCTTTCTCCATCAATTAGGAATCTGATGCCATCACTAAACACATTCCTTAAATTATAACCATTTGTTGAGTGTTTTTTTTTTGTGTCTAATCCGCATATATATCACCATTGCCCTTAATTTTCTTGACTGTATATCTCTTAAATGTCAACATATACACGTGTGATTTAGTTTACGAAGATTTTTCAATGCCGAGAACCTCGATCAGAGAGTAGAAAAGGCATAAGGTTCGCAATGGTGTAAAATTAAAATGGGATATACCGGGATAGCATTCGAGTTACGGGAACAAGGGCCAAACCAACCATCTAAGAATGGAATCGTTGAACGAAAACACTTGAAAACCTCCTAGAAGAAGTTTTTCTTGCCACCAGACCTTTCTCCATCAATTAGGAATCTGATGCCGCCACTAAACACATTCCTTAAATTGTAGCCATTTGTTGAGTGTTTTTTTTTTGTGTGTCTAATCCGCATATATATCACCATTGCCCTTGATTTTCTTGACTGTATATCTCTTAAATGTCAACATATACACGTGTGATTTAGTTTACAAGGATTTTTCGATGTCGAGAACCTAGATCAGAGAGTAAAAAAGGCGTAAGGTTCACAATGGTGTAAAACTAAAATGGGATACAACGGGATAGGATTCGAGTTACAGGAACACGGGCCAAACCAACCACCCAAGAATGGAATCGTCGAGCGAAAATACTTGACAACCTCCTAGAAGCAGCTTTTCATCCCACCAGGCCTGTCTCCATAATTAGGAATCTGATGCCGTCACTAAACACAATCCTTAAATTGTAGCCATTTGTTGAGTGTTTTTTTTGTGTCTAATCCGCATATATATCGCCATTGCCCTTGATTTTCTTGACTGTATATCTCTTAAATGTCAACATATACACGTGTGATTTAGTTTACGAAGATTTTTCGATGCTGAGAACCTCGATCCGAGAGTAAAAAAGGCGTAAGGTTCACTTTGGTGTAAAATTAAAATGGGATATACCGGGCTAGGATTCGAGTTACAGGAACAAGGGCCAAACCACCACCCAAGAATGGAATCGTCGAGCGAAAACACTTGACAACTTCCTAGAAGCAGCTTTTCTTGCCACCAGACATTTCTCCATCAATTAGGTATCTGATGCCGTCACTAAACACATTCCTTAAATTGTAGCCATTTGTTGAGTGTTTTTTTTTTTTTTGTGTCTAATCCGCATATATATCACCATTGCCCTTGATTTTCTTGGCTGTATATTTCCTAAATGTCAACATATACACGTGTGATTTAGTTTACCATGATTTTTCAATGCCGAGAACCTCGATCAGAGATTAAAAAGGCGTAAGGTTCACAATGGTGTAAAATTAAATTGAGATATACCGGGCTAGGATTCGAGTTACAGGAACAAGGGCCAAACCAACCACCCAAGAATGGAATCGTCGAGTAAAAACACTAGACGACCTCCTAGAAGCAGCTTTTCTTGCCACCAAACCTTTCTCCATCAATTAAGAATCTGATGCCATCACTAAATACATTCCTTAAAGTTTAGCCATTTGTTGAGTGTTTTTTTTCTTGTGGTGTCTAATCCGCATATATATCACCATTGCCATTGATTTATTGACTGTATATCTCTTAAATGTCAACATATACACGTGTGCTTTAGTTTACGAAGATTTTCAATGCCGAGAACCTCGATCAGAGAGTAAAAAAGGTGTAAGGTTCACAATGGAGTAAAATTAAAAAGGGATATACCGGGCCAAACCAGCCACCCAAGAATGGAATCCTCAAGCGATAACACTTGACAACCTCCTAGAAGCAGCTTTTCCTGCCACCTGACCTTTCTCCATCAATTAGGAATCTGATGCCGTCACTAAACACATTCCTTAAATTGTAGCCATTTGTAGGGTGTTTTTTTGGGTGTCTAATCCGCATATATATCACCATTGCCCTTGATTTTTTTGACTGTATATCTCTTAAATGTCAACATATACACGTATGATTTAGTTTACCATGATTTTTCAATGCCGAGAACCTCGATCAGAGATTAAAAAGGCGTAAGGTTCACAATGGTGTAAAATTAAATTGAGATATACCGGGCTAGGATTCGAGTTACAGGAACAAGGGCCAAACCAACCACCGAAGAATGGAATGGTCGAGCGAAAACACCGACAATATCCTAGAAGCAGCTTTTCTTACCACCAGACCTTTCTCCATCAATGAGGAATCTGATGCCGTCATTAAAAAGCATTCCGTAAATTGTAGCCATTTGTTGAGTGTTTTTTTTTGGGTCTAATCCGCATATATATCACCATTGCCCTTGATTTTCTTGACTGTATATCTCTTAAATGTCTACATATACACGTGTGATTTAGTTTACGAAGATTTTTCAATGCCGAGAACCTCGATCAGAGAGTAAAAAAGGTGTAAGGTTCACAATGGTGTAAAATTAAAATAGGAAATACCGGGTTACGATTCAAGTTACAGGAACAAGGGTCAAACCAACAACCCCAGAATGGAATCATCGAGCAAAAACACTTAATAACCTCCAAGAAGCAGCTTTTCTAGCCACCTGACCTTTCTCCATCAATTAGGAATCTGATTCCGTCACTAAATACATTCCTTAAATTGTAGCCATTTGTTGAGTGTTTTTTTTTGGGTGTCTAAACCGCATATATATCACCATTGCCCTTGATTTTCTTGACTGTATATCTCTTAGATGTCAACATATACACGTGTGATTTAGTTTACGAAGAGTTTTCAATGCCGAGAACCTCGATCTGAGAGTAAAAAGGCGTAAGGTTCATAATGGTGTAAATTTAAAATGAGATATACCGGGCTAGGATTTGAGTTACAGGAACAAGGGCCAAACCAACCACCCAAGAATGGAATCGTCGGCCGAAAACACTTGACAACCTCCTAGAAGCAGCTTTTCTTGCCACCAGACCTTTCTCCATCAATTAGGAATCTGATTCCGTCACTAAACACATTCCTTAAATTGTAGCCATTTATTGAGTGTTTTTTTGGTGTCTAATCCGCATATATATCACCATTTCCCTTGACTTTCTTGACTGTATATTTCTTAAATGTCAACATATACACATGTGATTTCGTTTACGAAGATTTTTTAATGCCGAGAACCTTGATCAAAGAGTAAAAAGGCGTAAGGTTCACAATGGTGTAAAATTAAAATGAGATATACCGGTCTAGGATTCGAGTTACAGGAACAAGGGCCAAACCAACCACCCAAGAATGGAATCGTCGAGTGAAAAAACTTGACAACCTCCTAGAAGCAGCTTTTCTTGCCACCAGAGCTTTCTCTATCAATTAGGAATTTGATGGCATCACTAAACACATTCCTTAAATTGTAGCCATTTGTTGAGTGTTTTTTTTCTTTTGGTGTCTAATCCACATATATATCACCATTGCCCTTGATTTTCTTGACTGTATATCTCTTAAATATCAACATATACACGTGTGATTTAGTTTACGAAGATTTTTCAATGCCGAGAACTTCGATCAGAGAGTAAAAAAGGCGTAAGGTTCACAATGGTGTAAAATTAAAATTGGATATTCCGAGCTAGGATTCGAATTACAGGAACAAGGGCCAAACCAACCACCCAATAATGGTATCGTCGAGCAAAAACACTTGACAACCTCCTAGAAGAAGCTTTTCTTGCCACCTGACCTTTCTCCATCAATTAGGAATCTGATGCCGTCACTAAACACATTCCTTAAATTGTAGGCATTTGTTGAGTGTTTTTTTGGGTGTCTAATCCGCATATATATCACCATTGCCCTTGATTCTCTTGACTGTATATCTCTTAAATGTCAACATATACACTTGTGATTTAGTTTACAAAGATTTTTCTATGCCGAGAACCTGGATCAGAGAGTAAAAAAGGCGTAAGGTTCACAATGGTGTAAAATTAAAATGGGATATTCCGGGCTAGGATTCGAATTACAGGAACAAGGGCCAAACCAACCACCCAAGAATGGAATCGTCTAGTGAAAACACTTGAGAACCTCCTAGAAGCAGCTTTTCTTGCCACCAGACCTTTCTCCATCAATTTAGAATCTGATGCCGTCACTAAACACATTCCTTAAATTGCAGCCATTTGTTGAGTGTTTTTTTTGGTGTCTAATCCGCATATATATAACCATTGCCCTTGATTTTCATGACTGTATATCTCTTAAATGTCAACATATACACGTGTGATTTAGTTTACGAAGATTTTTCAATGCCGAGAACCTCGATCAGAGAGTAAAAAAGCCATAAGGTTCACAATGGTTTAAAATTAAAATGGGATATACCAGGCTAGGATTCGAGTTACAGGAACGAGGGCCAAACAAACCACCCAAGAATGGAATCGTCGAGCGAAAACACTTGACAACCTCCTAGAAGCAACTTTTCTTGCAACCAGACCTTTCTTCATCAATTAGGAAGCTGATGCCGTCACTAAACACATTCTTTAAATTGTAGCCATTTGTTGAGTGTTTTTTTTGGGTGTCTAATCCGCATATATATCACCATTGCCCTTGATTTTCTTGACTGTATATCTCTTAAACGTCAGCATATACACGTGTGCTTTAGTTTACAAAGATTATTCAATGCCGAGAACCTCGATCAGAGAGTAAAAAAGGCGTCAGGTTCACAATGGCGTAAAATTTAAATGGGATATACCGGGATAGGATTCGAGTTACAGGAACAAGGGCCAAACCAACCACCTAAGAATGGAATCGTCGAGCGAAAACACTTGACAACCTCCTAGAAGCAGCTTTTCATGCCACCAGACCTTTCTCCATCAATTAGGAATCTGAGGCCGTCACTAAACACATTCCTTAAATTGTAGCCATTTATTGAGTGTTTTTTTTTGGTGTCTAATCCGCATATATATCACCATTGCCCTTGATTTTCTTGACTGTATATTTCTTAAATGTCAACATATACATGTGTGATTTCGTTTACGAAGATTTTTCAATGCCGAGAACGTCGATCAAAGAGTAAAAAGGCGTAAGGTTCACAATGGTGTAAAATTAAAATGAGATATACCAGTCTAGGATTCGAGTTATAGGAACAAGGGGCAAACCAACCACGCAAGAATGGAATCGTCGAGTGAAAAAAACTTGACAACCTCCTAGAAGCAGCTTTTCTTGCCACCAGAGCTTTCTCTATCAATTAGGAATCTGATGGCATCACTAAACACATTCCTTAAATTGTAGCCATTTGTTGAGTGTCTTTTTTTCTTTTGGTGTCTAATCCGCATATATATCACCATTGCCCTTGATTTTCTTGACTATATATCTCTTAAATGTCAACATATACACATGTGATTTAGTTTACGAAGATTTTTCAATGCCGAGAACTTCGATGAGAGAGTAAAAAAGGCGTAAGGTTCACATTAGTGTAAAATTAAAATTGGATATAGCGGGTTAGGATTCGAGTTACTGGAACAAGGGCCAAACCAACCACTAAAGAATGGAATTGTCAAGTGGAAACACTTGACAACCTCCTAGAAGAAGCTTTTCTTGCCACCTGACCTTTCTCCATCAATTAGGAATCTGATGCCGTCACTAAACACATTCCTTAAATTGTATGCATTTGTTGAGTGTTTTTTTTTGGTGTCTAATCCGCATATATATCACTATTGCCCTTGATTTTTTTGACTGTATATCTCTTAAATGTCAAGATATACACGTGTGATTTAGTTTACGAAGATTTTTCAATGCCGAGAAACTCGATCAGAGAGTAAAAAGGCGTAAGGTTCACAATGGTGTAAAATTAAAATGGGATATACCGGGCTAGGATTCGAGTTATAGGAACAAGGGCCAAACCAACCACCCAAGAGTGGAATCGTCGAGCGAAAATCCTTGACAACCTCCTAGAAGCAGTTTTTCTTGCCACCAGACCTTTCTCCATCAATTAGGAATCTGATGCCGTCACTAAACACATTCCTTAAATTGTAGCTATTTGTTGAGTGTTTTTTTTGGTGTCTAATCCGCATATATATCACCATTGCCCTTGATTTTCTTGACTGTATATCTCTTAAATGTCAACATATACACATGTGATTTAGTTTACAAAGATTTTTCTATGCCGAGAACCTGGATCAGAGAGTAAAAAAGGCGTAAGGTTCACAATGGTGTAAAATTAAAATGGGATATACCGGGCTAGGATTCGAATTACAGGAACAAGGGCCAAACCAACCACCCAAGAATGGTATCGTCGAGCAAAAACACTTGACAACCTCCTAGAAGCAGCTTTTCTTGCCACCCGACCTTTCTCCATCAATTAGGAATCTGATGCCGTCACTAAACACATTCCTTAAATCGTAGCCATTTGTTGAGTGTTTTTTTTGATGTCTTATCCGCATATATATCACCATGCCCTTGATTTTCTTGACTGCATATCTCTTAAATGTCAACATATACACGTGTGATTTAGTTTATGAAGATTTTTCAATGCCGAGAAACTCGATCAGAGAATAAAAATGGCATAAGGTTCATAATGGTGTAAAATCAAAATAGGATATACCGGGCTGGCATTTGAGGTACAGGAACAAGGGCCAAACCAACCACCCAAGAATGGAATCGTCTAGCGAAAACACTTGAGAACCTCCTTGAAGCATCTTTTCTTGCCACCAGACCTTTCTCCATCAATTCGGAATCTGATGCCGTCACTAAACACATTCCTTAAATTGTTGCCATTTGTTGAGTGTTTTTTTTTTGGTGTCTAATCCGCATATATATCACCATTGCCCTTGATTTTCTTGACTGTATATCTCCTAAATGTCAACATATACACGTGTGATTTAGTTTATGAAGATTTTTCAATGCCAAGAACCTCGATCAGAGAGTAAAGATGGCGTAAGGTTCACAACGGTGTAAATTAAAATGGGATATAACGGGCTAGGATTCAAGTTACAGGAACAAGGGCCAAATCAACCAACCAAGAATGGAATCGTCGAGTGAAAACACTTGACAACCTTCTAGAAGTAGCTTTTCTTGCCACCAGACATTTCTCCATCCATTAGGAATCTGATGCCATCACTAAATACATTCCTTAAATTGTAGGCATTTTTTGAGTGTTTTTTTTTGTCTAATCCGCATATATATCACCATTGCCCTTGATTTTCTTGACTGCATATCTCTTAAATGTCAACATATACACGTGTGATTTAGTTTACGAAGATTTTTCAATGACGAGAAACTCGATCAGAGAGTAAAAAAGGCGTAAGGATCACAATGGTGTAAAATTAAAATGGGATATACTGGGCAAAGATTCGAGTTACAGGAACAAGGGCCAAACCAACCACCCAAGAATGAAATCGTCGAGCGAAAACACTTGACAACCTCCTAAAAGCAGTTTTTCTTGCAACCAGACCTTTCTCCATCAATTAGAAATTTGATGCCGTCACTAAACACATTCCTTAAATTGTAACCATTTGTTGAGTATTTTTTTTTTGGTTTCTAATCCGCATATATATCACCATTGCCCATGATTTTCATGACTGTATATCTCTTAAATGTCAACCTATACACGTGTGATTTAGTTTACGAATATTTTTCAATGCCGAGAACCTCGATCAGAGAGTAAAAAAGCCATAAGGTTCACAATGGTTTAAAATTAAAATGGGATATACCAGGGCTAGGATTCGAGTACAGGAACGAGGGCCAAACCAACCACCCAAGAATGGAATCGTCAAGCGAAAACACTTGACAACCTCCTAGAAGCAACTTTTCTTGCCACCAAACCTTTCTTCATCAATTAGGAAGCTGATGCCGTCACTAAACACATTCCTTAAATTGTAGCCATTTGTTGAGTGTTTTTTTTGGGTGTCTAATCCGCATATATATCACCATTGCCCTTGATTTTCTTGACTGTATATCTCTTAAATGTCAGCATATACACGTGTGATTTATTTTACAAAGATATTTCAATGCCGAGAACCTCGATCAGAGATTAAAAAGGCGTCAGGTTCACAATGGCGTAAAATTTAAATGGGATATGCCGGGCTAGGATTCGAATTACAGGAACAAGGGCAAAACCAACCACCTAAGAATGGAATCGTCGAGCGAAAACACTTGACAACCTCCTAGAAGCAGCTTTTCTAGCCCCCAGACCTTTCTCCATCAATTAGGAATCTGATGCCGTCACTAAACACAATTCTTAAATTGTAGCCATTTGTTGAGTGTTTTTTTTTTGGTGTCTAATCCGCATATATATCACCATTGCCCTTGATTTTCTTGACTGTATATCTCTTAAATGTCAACATATACACATGTGATTTAGTTTACGAAGATTTTTCTATGCCGAGAACCTGGATCAGAGAGTAAAAAAGGCGTCAGGTTCACAGTGGTCTAAAATTAAAATGGGATATACCGGGCTAGGATTCGAATTACAGGAACAAGGGCCAAACCAACCACCCAAGAATGTTATCGTCGAGCGAAAACACTTGACAACCTCCTAGAAACAGCTTTTCTTGCCACCTGACCTTTCTCCATCAATTAGGAATCTGATGCCGTCACTAAACACATTCCTTAAATTATAGCCATTTGTTGAGTGCTTTTTTTGGTGTCTAATCCGCATATATATCACCATTGCCCTTGATTTTTTTGACTGTATATCTCTTAAATGTCAACATATACACGTGTGATTTAGTTTACGAAGATTTTTCAATTCCGAGAAACTCGATCAGAGAGTAAAAAGGCGTAAGGTTCACAATGGTGTAAAATTAAAATGGATTATACCGGGCTAGGATTTGAGTTACTGGAACAAGGGCCAAACCAACCACCCAAGAATGGAATCGTCGAGCGAAAACACTTGACAACCTCCTAGAAACAGCTTTTCTTGCTACCAGACCTTTCTCCATCAATTAGGAATCTGATGCCGTCACTAAACACATTCCTTAAATTGTAGCCATTTGTTGAGTGTTTTTTTTGGTGCCTAATCCGCATATATATCACCATTGCCCTTGATTTTCTTGACTGTATATCTCTTAAATATCAGCATATACACGTGTGATTTAGTTTACAAAGATTTTTCAATGCCGAGAACCTCGATCAGAGAGTAAAAAAGGCGTCAGATTCACAATGGCGTAAAATTTAAATGGGATATATCGGGCTAGGATTCGAATTACAGGAACAAGGGCCAAAGAAACCACCTAGGAATGGAATCGTCGAGTGAAAACACTTGACAACCTCCTAAAAGCAGCTTTTCTTGCCACCAGAACTTTCTCCATCAATTAGGAATCTGATACCGTCACTAAACACATTCCTTAAATTGTAGCCATTTGTTGAGTGTTTTTTTGGGTGTCTAATCCGCATATATATCACCATTGCCCTTGATTTTCTTGACTGTATATCTCTTAAATGTTAGCATATACACATGTGATTTAGTTTACGAAGATTTTTCAATGCCGAGAACCTCGATCAGAGAGTAAAAAAGGCGTAAGGTTCACAATGGTGTAATATTAAAATGGGATATACCGGGCTAGGATTCGAGTTTCAGGAACAAGGGCTAAACCCACCACCCAAGAATGGAATCTTCGAGCGAAAACACTTGACAACCTCCTAGAAGCAGGTTTTTTTGCCACCAGACCTTTCTCCATCAATTAAGAATCTGATTCCGTCACTAAACACATTCCTTAAATTGAAGCCATTTGTTGAGTGTTTTTTTTGTTGTGTCTAATCCACATATATATCACTGTTGCCCATGATTTTCTTGACTGTATATCTCTTAAATGTCAACATATACACGTGTGATTTAGTTTACGAAGATTTTTTAATGTCGAGAACCTCGATCAGAGAGTAAAAAAGGCGTAAGGTTCACAATGGTGTAAAATTAAAATGGGATATACCAGGCTAGGATTCGAGTTTCAGGAACAAGGGCTAAACTAATCACCCAAGAATGGAATCGTCGAGCAAAAACACTTGACAACCTCCTAGAAGCAGCTTTTCTTGCCACCAGACCTTTCTCCATCAATTAGGAATCTGATGCCGTCACTAAACACATTCCTTTAATTGTAGCCATTTGTTGAGTGTTTTTCTTTTTGGTGTCTAATCCGCATATATATCACTATTGCCCTTGATTTTCTTGACTGTATATATATCTTAAATGTCAATATATACACGTGTGATTTAGTTTACGAAGATTTTCCTATGCCGAGAACCTCGATCAGAGAGTAAAAAAGGCGTAAGGTTCACAATGGTGTAAAATTAAAATGTGATATAACGGGCTAGGATTCGAATTACATGAACAAGGGCCAAACCAACCACCCAAGAATGGTATCGTCGAGCGAAAACACTTGACAACCTCCTAGAAGCAGCTTTTCTTGTCACCCGACCTTTCTCCATCAATTAGGAATCTGATGCCGTCACTAAACACATTCCTTTAATTGTAGCCATTTGTTGAGTGTTTTTCTTTTTGGTGTCTAATCCGCATATATATCACCATTGCCCTTGATTTTCTTGACTGTATATCTCTTAAATGTCAACATATACACGTATGATTTAGTTTATGAAGATTTTTCAATGCCGAGAAACTCGATCAGAGAATAAAAAAGGCGTAAGGTTCACAATGGTGTAAAATTAAAATGGGAAATACCGGGCTAGGACTTGAGTTATAGGAACAAGGGCCAAACCAACCACCCGAGAATGGAATCGTCTAGCGAAAACACTTGATAACATCCTAGAAGCAGCTTTTCTTGCCACCAGACCATTCTCCATCAATTAGGAATCTGATGCCGTCACTAAACACATTCCTTTAATTGTAGCCGTTTGTTGAGTGTTTTTCTTTTTGGTGTCTAATCCGCATATATATCACCATTGCCCTTGATTTTCTTGACTGTATATCTCTTAAATGTCAACATATACACGTATGATTTAGTTTATGAAGATTTTTCAATGCCGAGAAACTCGATCAGAGAATAAAAAAGGCGTAAGGTTCACAATGATGTAAAATTAAAATGGGATATACCGGGCTAGGATTTTAGTTACAGGAACAAGGGCCAAACCAACCACCCAAGAATGGAATCGTCTAGAGAAAACACTTGATAACATCCTAGAAGCAGCTTTTCTTGCCACCAGACCTTTCTCCATCAATTCGAAATCTGATGCCATCACTAAACACATTCCTTAAATTGTAGACATTTGTTGAGTGTTTTTTTTTGTGTCTAATACGCATATATATCACCATTGCCCTTGATTTTCTTGACTGTATATCTCTTAAATGTCAACATATACACGTGTGATTTAGTTTACGAAGATTTTTCAATGCCGAGAACCTCGATCAGAGAGTAAAAAAGGCGTAAGGTTCACAATGGTGTAAATTAAAATGGGATATACCGGGCTAGGATTCGAGTTACAGGAACAAGGGCCAAACCAACAACCCAAGAATGGAATCGTCGAGTGAAAACACTTGACAACCTCCCAGAAATAGCTTTTCTTGCCACCAGACCTTTCTCCATCAATTAGGAATCTGATGCCGTCACTAAACACATTCCTTAAATTGTAGCCATTTGTTGAGTGTTTTTTTTTTTTGTGTCTAATACGCATATATATTACCTTTGCCCTTGATTTTCTTGACTGTATATCTGTTAAATGTCAACATATACACGTGTGATTTAGTTTACGAAGATTTTTCAAAGCCGAGAACCTCGATCAGAGAGTAGAAAACGCGTATGGTTCACAATGGTGTAAAATTAAAATGCGATATATCAGGCTAGGATTCGAGTTACAGGAACAAGGGCCAAACCAACCACCCAAGAATGGAATCGTCGAGCGAAAACACTTGACAACCTTCTTGAAACAGCTTTTCTTGCCACCAGACCTTTCTCCATCAATTAGGAATCTGATGCCGTCACTAAACACATTCCTTAAATTGTAGCCATTTGTTGAGTGTTTTTTTGGGTGTCTAATCCGCATATATATCACCATTGCCCTTGATTTTCTTGACTGTATATCTCTTAAATGTTAGCATATACACATGTGATTTAGTTTACGAAGATTTTTCAATGCCGAGAACCTCGATCAGAGAGTAAAAAAGGCGTAAGGTTCACAATGGTGTAAAATTAAAATCGGATATACCGGGCTAGGATTCGAGTTTCAGGAACAAGGGCTAAACCAACCACCCAAGAATGGAATCATCGAGCGAAAACACTTGACAACCTCCTAGAAGCAGCTTTTCTTGCCACCAGACCTTTCTCCATCAATTAAGAATCTGATGCCGTCACTAAACACATTCCTTAAATTGAAGCCATTTGTTGAGTGTTTTTTTTTTTGTGAATAATCCACATATATATCACTGGTGCCCATGATTTTCTTGACTGTATATCTCTTAAATGTCAACATATACACGTGTGATTTAGTTTACGAAGATTTTTTAATGTCGAGAACCTCGATCAGAGAGTAAAAAAGGCGTAAGGTTCACAATGGTGTAAATTTAAAATCGGATATACCGGGCTAGGATTCGAGTTTCAAGAACAAGTGCTAAACTAACCACCCAAGTATGGAATCGTCGAGCAAAAACACTTGACAACCTCCTAGAAGCAGCTTTTCTTGCCACCAGACCTTTCTCCATCAATTAGGAATCTGATGCCGTCACTAAACACATTCCTTTAATTGTAGCCATTTGTTGAGTGTTTTTCTTTTTGGTGTCTAATCCGCATATATATCACTATTGCCCTTGATTTTCTTGACTGTATATATCTTAAATGTCAATATATACACGTGTGATTTAGTTTACGAAGATTTTTCTATGCCGAGAACCTCGATCAGAGAGTAAAAAAGGCGTAAGGTTCACAATGGTGTAAAATTAAAATGTGATATAACGGGCTAGGATTCGAATTACATGAACAAGGGCCAAACCAACCACCCAAGAATGGTATCGTCGAGTGAAAACACTTGACAACCTCCTTTAAGCAGCTTTTCTTGCCACCCGACCTTTCTCCATCAATTAGGAATCTGATGCCGTCACTAAACACATTCCTTTAATTGTAGCCATTTGTTGAGTGTTTTTCTTTTTGGTGTCTAATTCGCATATATATCACCATTGCCCTTGATTTTCTTGACTGTATATCTCTTAAATGTCAACATATACACGTATGATTTAGTTTATGAAGATTTTTTAATGCCGAGAAACTCGATCAGAGAATAAAAAGGCGTAAGGTTCACAATGGTGTAAAATTAAAATGGGAAATACCGGGCTAGGATTTGAGTTACAGGAACAAGGGCCAAACCAACCACCCAAGAATGGAATCGTCTAGCGAAAACACTTGATAACATCCTAGAAGCAGCTTTTCTTGCCACCAGACCATTCTCCATCAATTAGGAATCTGATGCCGTCACTAAACACATTCCTTTAATTGTAGCCGTTTGTTGAGTGTTTTTCTTTTTGGTGTCTAATCCGCATATATATCACCATTGCCCTTGATTTTCTTGACTGTATATCTCTTAAATGTCAACATATACACCTGTGATTTAGTTTATGAAGATTTTTCAATGCCGAGAAACTCGATCAGAGAATAAAAAAGGCGTAAGGTTCACAATGGTGTAAATTAAAATGGGATATACCGGGCTAGGATTCGAGTTACAGGAACAAGGGCCAAACCAATAACCCAAAAATGGAATCGTCGAGTGAAAACATTTGACAACCTCCCAGAAATAGCTTTTCTTGCCACCAGACCTTTCTCCATCAATTAGGAATCTGATGTCGTCACTAAACACATTCCTTAAATTGTAGCCATTGGTTGAGTGTTTTTTTTTGTGTCTAATACGCATATATATTACCATTGCCCTTGATTTTCTTGACTGTATATCTCTTAAATGTCAACATATACACGTGTGATTTAGTTTACGAAGATTTTTCAAAGCCGAGAACCTCGATCAGAGAGTAGAAAACGCGTAAGGTTCACAATGGTGTAAAATTAAAATGCGATATATCAGGCTAGGATTCGAGTTACAGGAACAAGGGCCAAACCAACCACCCAAGAATGGAATCGTCGAGCGAAAACACTTGACAACCTTCTTGAAACAGCTTTTATTGCCACCAGACCTTTCTCCATCAATTAGGAATCTGATGCCGTCACTAAACACATTCCTTAAATTGTAGCCATTTGTTGAGTGTTTTTTTTTTGTGTCTAATCCGCATATATATCACCATTGCCCTTGATTTTCTTGACAGTATATCTTTTAAATGTCAACATATACATGTGTGATTTAGTTTACGAAGATTTTTCAATGCCGAGAACCTCGATCAGAAAGTAAAAAGGCGTAAGGTTCACAATGGTGTAAAATTAAAATGAGATATACAGGGCTAGGATTTGAGTTACAGGAACAAGGGCCAAACCAACCACCCAATAATGGAATCGTCGAGTGAAAACACTTGACAACCTCCTAGAAGCAGCTTTTCTTACCACCAGACCTTTCTCCATCAATTAGGAATCTGATGCCGTCACTAAACACATTCCTTAAATTGTAGCCATTTGTTGAGTGTTTTTTCTTTTGGTGTCTAATCCGCATATATATCACTGTTTCCCTTGATTTTCTTGACTGTATATTTCTTAAATGTCAACATATACACGTGTGATTTAGTTTACGAAGATTTTTCAATGCCGAGAACCTCGATCAGAAAGTAAAAAGGCGTAAGGTTCACAATGGTGTAAAATTAAAATGAGATATACAGGGCTACGATTTGAGTTACAGGAACAAGGGCCAAACCAACCACCCAATAATGGAATCGTCGAGTGAAAACACTTGACAACCTCCTAGAAGCAGCTTTTCTTACCACCAGAGCTTTCTCCATCAATTTGGAATCTGATGTCATCACTAAACACATTCCCTAAATTGTAGCCATTTGTTGAGTGTTTTTTTCTTTTGGTGTCTAATCCGCATATATATCACTGTTGCCCTTGATTTTCTTGACTGTATATTTCTTAAATGTCAACATATACACGTGTGATTTAGTTTACGAAGATTTTTCAATGCCGAGAACCTCGATCAGAGAGTAAAAAGGCGTAAGGTTCACAATGGTGTAAAATTAAAATGAGATATACCGGGCTAGGATTAGAGTTACAGGAACAAGGGCCAAACCAACCACCCAATAATGGAATCGTCGAGTGAAAACACTTGACAAACTCCTAGAAGCAGCTTTTCTTACCACCAGACCTTTCTCCATCAATTAGGAATCTGATGCCGTCACTAAACACATTCCTTCAATTGTAGCCATTTGTTGAGTGTTTTTTCTTTTGGTGTCTAATCCGCATATATATCACTGTTGCCCTTGATTTTCTTGACTGTATATTTCTTAAATGTCAACATATACACGTGTGATTTAGTTTACGACGATTTTTCAATGCCGAGAACCTCGATCAGAGAGTAAAATGGCATAAGGTTCACAATGGTGTAAAATTAAAATGAGATATACCGGGCTAGGATTAGAGTTACAGGAACAAGGGCCAAACCAACCACCAAAGAATGGAATCGTCTAGAGAAAACACTTGATAACATCCTAGAAGCAGCTTTTCTTGCCACCAGACCTTTCTCCATCAATTCGAAATCTGATGCCGTCACTAAACACATTCCTTAAATTGTAGCCATTTGTTGAGTGTTTTTTTTGTGTCTAATCCTCATATATATCACCATTGCCCTTGATTTTCTTGACTGTATATTTCTTAAATGTCAACATATACACGTGTGATTTAGTTTACGAAGATTTTTCAATGCCGAGAACCTCGATCAGAGAGTAAAAAAGGCGTAAGTTTCACAATGGTGTAAAATTAAAATGGGATATAGCGGGTTAGGATTCGAGTTACAGGAACAAGGGCCAAACCAACCACCCAAGAATGGAATCGTCAAGCGAAAACACTTGACAACCTCCGAGAAGCAGCTTTTCTAGCCACCTGATCTTTCTACATCAATTAGGAATCTCATGCAGTCACTAAACAAATTTCTTAAATTGTAGCCATTTGTTGAGTGTTTATTTTTTTGGTGTCTAATCCGCATATATATTACCATTGCCCTTGATTTTTTTGACTGTATATCTCTTAAATGTCAAGATATACACGTGTGATTTAGTTTACGAAGATTTTTCAATCCGAGAAACTCGATCAGTAAAAAGGCGTAAGGTTCGCAATGGTGTAAAATTAAAATGAGATATACCGGGCTAGGATTCGAGTTACAGGAACAAGGGCCAAACCAACCACCCAAGAATGGAATCGTCAAGCGAAAACACTTGACAACCTCCTAGAAGCAGCTTTTCTTGCCACCAGCCCTTTCTCCATGAATTTGGAATCTGATGCCGTCACTAAACAAATTCCATAAATTGTAGCCATTTGTTGAGTGTTTTTTTTTTTTGTGTCTAATCCGCATATATATCACCATTGCCCTTGATTTTCTTGACTGTATATCTCTTAAATGTCAACATATACACATATGATTCAGTTTACAAAGATTCTTCTATGCCGAGAACCTGGATCAGAGAGTAAAAAAGGCGTAAGGTTCACAATTGTGAAGAATTAAAATGGGATATACCGGGCTAGGATTCGAGTTACAGGAACAAAGGCCAAACCAACCACCCAAGAATGGTATCGTCGAGCGAAAACACTTGACAACCTCCTAGAAGCAGCTTTTCTTGCCACCCGACCTTTCTCCATCAATTAGGAATCTTATGCCGTCACTAAACACATTCCTTAAATTGTAGCCATTTGTTGAGTGTTTTTTTTTTGGTGTCTAATCCGCATATATATCACCATTGCCCTTGATTTTCTTGACTGTATATTTCTTAAATGTCAACATATACACGTGTGATTTAGTTTATGAAGATTTTTCAATGCCGAGAAACTCGATCAGAGAATCAAAAAGGCGTAAGGTTCACAATGGTGTAAAAATAAAATGAGATATACCGGGCTAGGATTTGAGTTACAGGAAAAAGGGCCAAACCAACCACCCAAGAATGGAATCCTCTAGCGAAAACACTTGTCAACCTCCTAGAAGCAGCTTTTTTTGCCACCAGACCATTCTCCATCAATTAGGAGTCTGATGCCGTCACTAAACACATTCCTTAAATTGTAGCCATTTGTTGAGTGTTTTTTTGTCTAATCCGCATATATGTCACCATTGCCCTTGATTTTCTTGACTGTATATCTCTTAAATGTCAACATATGCACGTGTGATTTAGTTTACGAAGATTTTTCAATGCTGAGAATCTCGATCAGAGAGTAAAAAAGGCGTAAGGTTCACAATGGTCTAAAATTAAAATGGGATATACCGGGCTAGGATTCGAGCTACAGGAACAAGGGCCAAACCAACCACCCAAGAATGAAATCGTCGAGCGAAAACACTTGACAACTTCCTAAAAGCAGCTTTTCTTGCCACCAAACATTTCTCCATCAATTAGGAATCTAATGCCGTCACTAAACACATTCCCTAAATTGTAGCCATTTGTTAAGTGTTTTTTTTGGTGTCTAATCCGCATATATATCACTACTGCCCTTGATTTTATTAACTGTATATCTCTTAAATGTCAACATATACACGTGTGATTTAGGTTACGAAGATTTTTCAATGTCGAGAACCTCGATCAGAGTGTAAAAAAGTCGTAAGGTAAACAATGGTGTAAAATTAAAATGGGATATACGGGGCTAGGATTCGAGTTACTGGAACAAGGGCCAAACCAACCACCCAAGAATGGAATCGTCGAGCGAAAAGACTTGACAAACTCCTAGAAGCAGCTTTTCTTGCCACCAGACCTTTCTCCATCAACTAGGATTCTGATGCCGTCACTAAACACATTCCTTAAATTATAACCATTTGTTGAGTGTTTTTTTTTGGTTTCTAATGCGCATATATATCACCATTGGCTTTGATTTTCTTGACTGTATATCTCTTAAATGTCAACATATACACGTGTGATTTAGTTTATGAAGATTTTTCAAAGCCGAGAACCTCGATCAGAGAGTAAAAAAGGCGTAAGGTTCACAATGGTGTAAAATTAAAATGGGATATACCAGGCTAGAATTCGAGTTACAGGAACAAGGGCCAAACCAACCACCAAAGAATAGAATCGTCGAGTGAAAACACTTGACAACCTCCTAAAAGCAGCTTTTCTTGCCACAAGACCTTTCTCCATCAATTAGGAATCTGATGCCGTCACTAAACACATTCCTTAAATTGTAGCCATTTGTTGAGTGGTTTTTTTGTGTCTAATCCGCATATATATTATCATTGCCCTTGATTTTCTAGACTGTATATCTCTTAAATGTCAACATATACACGTGTGATTTAGTTTACGAAGATTTTTCAATGGCGAGAACCTCGATCAAAGAGTAAAAAAGGCGTAAGGTAAACAATGGTGTAAAATTAAAATGGGATATACGGGGCTAGGATTCGAGTTAGTGGAACAATGGCCAAACCAACCACCCAGGAATGAAATCGTCGAGCGAAAAAACTTGACAAACTCCTAGAAGCAGCTTTTCTTGCCACCAGACCTTTCTCCATCAACTAGGATTCTGATGTCGTCACTAAACACATTCCTTAAATTGTAGCCATTTGTTGAGTGTTTTTTTGTTGGTTTCTAATGCGCATATATATCACCACTGCCCTTGATTTTCTTGACTGTATATCTCTTAAATGTCAACATCTACACTTGTGATTTAGTTTATGAAGATTTTTCAAAGCCGAGAACCTCGCTCAGAGAGTAAAAAAGGCGTAAAGTTCATAATGGTGTAAAATTAAAATGGGATATAACGGGCTAGGATTCTTGTTACAGGAACAAGGGTCAAACCAACCACCCAAGAATGGAACCGTCGAGCGAAAACACTTAACAACCTCCTAAAAGCAGCTTTTCTTACCACCAGACCTTTCTCCATCAATTAGGAATC
This sequence comes from Helianthus tuberosus, assembly GCA_030545235.1. Classification (NCBI taxonomy): domain Eukaryota; kingdom Viridiplantae; phylum Streptophyta; class Magnoliopsida; order Asterales; family Asteraceae; genus Helianthus; species Helianthus tuberosus. Next base: position 38,999,416 of record CM060387.1, on the reverse strand, counting down.
TAATGCCGTCACTAAACACATTCCTTAAATTGTAGCCATTTGTTGAGTGTTTTTTTTTGTTTAATCCGCATATATATCACCATTGCCCTTGATTTTCTTGACTGTATATCACTTAAATATCAACATATACACGTGTGATTTAGTTTTCGAAGATATTTCAATGCCGAGAACCTCGATCAGAGAGTAAAAAAGGCGTAAGGTTCACAATGGTGTAAAATTAAAATGGGATATACCGGGCTAGGATTCGAGTTACAGGGAACAAGGGCCAAACCAACCACCCAAGAATGGAATCGTCGAGCGAAAACACTTGACAAACTCCTAGAAGCAGCTTTTCTTGCCACCAGACCTATCTCCATCAATTAGGTATCTTATGCCGTCACTTAACACATTCCTTAAATTGTAGCCATTTGTTGTGTGTTTTTTTTTGTTGTGTAATCCGCATATATATCACCATTGCCCTTGATTTTCTTGACTGTATATCTTTTAAATGTCAACATATAGATGTGTGATTTAGTTTGCGAAGATTTTTCAATGCCCAGAACCTCGATCAGAGACTAAAAAAGCCGTAAGGTTCACAATGGTGTAAAATTAAAATGGGATATACCGGGCTAGGATTCGTGTTACAGGAACAAGGGCCAAACCAACCACCCACGAATGGAATCGTCGGGCGAAAATACTTGACAACCTCCTAGAAGCAGCTTTTCTTGCCACCAGACCTTTCTCCATCAATTAAGAATCTGATGCCGTCACTAAACACATTCCTTAAATTGTAGGCATTTTTGAGTGTTTTTTTGGTGTCTAATCCCCATATATATCACCATTGCCCTTTATTTTCTTGACTGTATATCTCTTAAATGTCAACATATACACGTATGATTTAGTTTACAAAGATTATTCAATGACGAGAACCTCGATCACAGAATAAAAAAGGCGTAAGGTTCACAATGGTGTAAAATTAAAATGGGATATACTGGGCTAGGATTCGAGTTACAGGAACAAGGGCCAAACCAACCTACCAAGAATTGAATCGTCGAGAGAAAACACTTGACAACCTCCTAGAAGCAGCTTTTCTTGCCACCAGACCTTTCTCCATCAATTGTGAATCTGATGTCGTCACTAAACACATTCCTTAAATTGTAGCCATTTGTTGAGTGTGTTTTTTTTGGTGTCTAGTCCGCATATATATCACCATTGCCCTTGATTTCTTGACTGTATATCTCTTAAATGTCAACATATACACGTGTGATTTAGTTTATGGACATTTTTCAATGCCGAGAACCTCGATCAGAGAGTAAAAAAGGCGTAAGGTTCACAATGGTGTAAAATTAAAATGGGATATACCGGACTAGGATTCGAGTTACAGGAACAAGGGCCAAGCCAACCACCCAAGAATGGAATCGTCGAGAGAAAGTACTTGAGAACCTCCTAGAAGCAGCTTTTCTTGCCACCTGACCTTTTTCCATCACTTAGGAATCTGATGCCGTCACTAAACACATTCCTTAAATTGTAGCCATTTTTTATTGTTTTTTTTTGTGTCTAATCCGCATATATATCACCACTGCCCTTGATTTTCTTGACTGTATATCTCTTAAATGTCAACATATACACGTATGATTTAGTTTACAAAGATTTTTCAATGCCGAGAACCTCGATCAGAGAGTAAAAAAGGCGTCAGGTTCACAATGGTGTGAAATTAAAATGGGATATACCGGGCTAGGATTCGAGTTACAGGAACAAGGGCCAAACCAACCACCCAAGAACGGAATCGTCGAGCGAAAACACTTAACCACCTCCTAGAAGCAGCTTTTCTTCCCACCAGACCTTTCTGCATCAATTAGGAATCTGATGACGTCACTAAACACATTACTTAAATTGTAGCCATTTTTGAGTGTTTTTTTTGTGTCTAATCCGCATATATATCATCATTGCCCTTGATTTTCTTTACTGTATATCTCTTAAATGTCAACATATACACGTGTGATTTAGTTTACAAAGATTTTTCAATGCCGAGAACCTCGATCAGAGAGTAAAAAAGGCGTCAGGTTCACAATGGTGTGAAATTAAAATGGGATATACCGGGCTAGGATTCGAGTTACAGGAACAAGGGCCAAACCAACCACCCAAGAATGGAATCGTCGAGCGAAAACACTTAACAACCTCCTAGAAGCGGCTTTTCTTGCCACCAGACCTTTCTCCATCAATTGTGAATCTGATGTCGTCACTAAACACATTCCTTAAATTGTAGCCATTTGTGGAGTGTTTTTTTTGGTGTCTAATCCGCATATATATCACCATTGCCCTTGATTTCTTGACTGTATATCTCTTAAATGTCAACATATACACGTGTGATTTATTTTACGAAGATTTTTCAATACCGAGAACCTCGATCAGAGAGTAAGAACATAAGGTTCAAAATGGTGTAAAATTAAAATTGGATATACCGGGCTAGGATTCGACTTACAGGAACAAGGGCCAAACCAACCACCCAAGAATGGAATCGTCGAGCGAAAGTACTTGACAACCTCCTAGAAGTAGCTTTTCTTGCCACCAGACCTTTCTCCATAAATTAGGAATCTAATGCCGTCACTAAACACATTCCTTAAATTGTAGCCTTTTTTAGTGTTTTTTTTGTGTCTAATCCGCATATATATCACCATTTCCCTTGATTTTCTTTACTGTATATCTCTTAAATGTCAACATATACACGTGTGAGTTAGTTTACAAAGATTTTTCAATGCCGAGAACATCGATCACATATTAAAAAAGCCGTAAGGTTCACAATAGTGTAAAATTAAAATAGGATATACCGGGCTAGGATTCAATTTACAGGAACAGGGGCCAAACCAACCACCCAAGAATGGAATCGTCGAGCGAAAATACATGACAACCTCCTAGAAATAGCTTTTCTTGCCACAAGACCTTTCTCCATCAATTAGGAATCTGATGCCGTCACTAAACACATTCCTTAAATTGTAGCCATTTGTTGAGTGTTTTTTTTGTTTCTAATCCGCATATATATCACCATTGCCCTTGATTTTCTTGACTGTATATCTCTTAAATGTCAACATATACACGTGTGATTTAGTTTACGAACATTTTTCAATGCCGAGAACCTCGATCAGAGAGTAAAAAAGGCGTAAGGTTCACAATGGTGTAAAATTAAAATGGGATATACCGGACTAGGATTCGAGTTACAGGAACAAGGGCCAAGCCAACCACCCAAGAATGGAATCATCGAGCGAAAGTACTTGAGAACCTCCTAGAAGCAGCTTTTCTTGCCACCTGACCTTTCTCCATCAATTAGGAATCTGATGCCATCACTAAACACATTCCTTAAATTGTAGCCATTTTTAGTGTTTTTTGTGTGTCTAATCCACATATATATCACCATTGCCCTTGATTTTCTTGACTGTATATCTCTTAAATGTCAACATATACACGTACGATTTAGTTTACAAAGATTTTTCAATGCCGAGAACCTCGATCACAGAGTAAAAAAGGCGTAAGGTTCACAATGGTGTGAAATTAAAATGGGATATACCGGGCTAGGATTCGAGTTACAGGAACAAGGGCCAAACCAACCACCCAAGAATGGAATTGTCGAGCGAAAACACTTAACAACCTCCTAGAAGCAGCTTTTCTTGCCACCAGACCTTTCTGCATCAATTGTGAATCTGATGTCGTCACTAAACACATTCCTTAAATTGTAGCCATTTCTTGAGTGTTTTTTTGCTGTCTAATCCGCATATATATCACCATTGCCCTTGATTTCTTAACTGTATATCTCTTAAATGTCAACATATACACGTGTGATTTATTTTACGAAGATTTTTCAATACCGAGAACCTCGATCAGAGAGTAAGAAAGCCATAAGGTTCACAATGGTGTAAAATTAAAATTGGATATACCGGGCTAGGATTCGACTTACAGGAACAAGGGCCAAACCAACCACCCAAGAATGGAATCGTCAAGCGAAAACACTTGACAACCTCCTAGAAGCAGCTTTTCTTGCCACCAGACCTTTCTCCATCAATTAGGAATCTGATGCCGTCACTAAACACATTATTTAAATTGTAGCCATTTGTTGAGTGTTTTTTTGTCTCTAATCCGCATATATATCACCATTGCCCTTGATTGTCTTGACTGTATATCTCTTAAATGTCAACATATACACGTGTGATTTAGTTTACGAAGATTTTTCAACGCCGAGAACCTCGATCAGAGATTAAAAAAGCCGTAAGGTTCACAATCGTGTAAAATTAAAATGGGATATATCGGGCTAGGATTCGAGTTTTAGGAACAAGGGCCAAACCAACCGCCCAAGTTGGAATCGTCGAGCGAAAACACTAGACAACCTTCTAGAAGCAGTTTTTCTTGCCACCCTACCTTTCTCCATCAATTAGGAATCTGATGTCGTCACTAAACACATTCCTTAAATTGTAGCCATTTGTTGAGTGTTTTTTTGTGACTAATATATATCACCATTACCCTTGATTTTCTTGACTGTATATCTCTTTAATGTCAACATATTCACGTGTGATTTTGTTTATGAAGATTTTCAATGCCGAGAACCTCTATCAGATTGTAAAAAAGGCATAAGGTTCAGAATGGTGTAAAATTAAAATGAGATATATCCGGCTAGGATTCGAGTTACAGGAACAAGGGCCAAACCAACCACCCCAGAATGTAATTGTCGAGCGAAAACACTTGACAACCTTCTTGAAGCAGCTTTTCTTGCCACCAGACCTTTCTCCATCAATTGTGAATCTGATGTCGTCACTAAACACATTCCTTAAATTGTAGCCATTTGTTGAGTGTTTTTTTTTGTGTCTAATCCTCATATATATCATCATTGCCCTAGATTTCTTGACTATATATCTCTAAAATGTCAACATATACACGTGTGATTTAGTTTACGAACATTTTTCAATGCCGAGAACCTCGATCAGAGAGTAAAAAAGGCGTAAGGTTCATAATGGTGTAAAATTAAAATGGGATATACCGGACTAGGATTCGAGTTACAGGAACAAGGGCCAAGCCAACCACCCAAGAATGGAATCATCGAGCGAAAGTACTTGAGAACCTCCTAGAAGCAGCTTTTCTTGCCGCCTGACCTTTCTCCATCAATTAGGAATCTGATGCCGTCACTAAACACATTCCTTAAATTGTAGCCATTTTTTAGTGTTTTTTGTGTGTCTAATCCGCATATATATCACCATTGCCCTTGATTTTCTTGAATGTATATCTCTTAAATGTCAACATATACACGTATGATTTAGTTTACAAAGATTTTTCAATGCCGAGAACCTCGATCACAGAGTAAAAAAGGCGTAAGGTTCACAATGGTGTGAAATTAAAATGGGATATACCGGGCTAGGATTCGAGTTACGGGAACAAGGGCCAAACCAACCACCCAAGAATGGAATCGTTGAGCGAAAACACATAACAACCTCCTAGAAGCAGCTTTTCTTGCCACCAGACCTTTCTGCATCAATTGTGAATCTGATGCCGTCACAAAACACATTCCTTAAATTGTAACCATTTCTTGAGTGTTTTTTTGGTGTCTAATCCGCATATATATCACCATTGCCCTTGATTTCTTAACTGTATATCTCTTAAATGTCAACATATACACGTGTGATTTATTTTACGAAGATTTTTCAATACCGAGAACCTCGATCAGAGAGTAAGAAAGCCATAAGGTTCACAATGGTGTAAAATTAAAATTGGATATACCGGGCTAGGATTCGACTTACAGGAACAAGGGCCAAACCAACCACCCAAGAATGGAATCGTCAAGCGAAAACACTTGACAACCTCCTAGAAGAAGCTTTTCTTGCCACCAGACCTTTCTCCATCAATTAGGAATCTGATGCCGTCACTAAACACATTATTTAAATTGTAGCTATTTGTTAAGTGTTTTTTTGTCTCTAATCCGCATATATATCACCATTGCCCTTGATTTTCTTGACTGTATATCTCTTAAATGTCAACATATACACGTGTGATTTAGTTTACGAAGATTTTTCAACGCCGAGAACCTCGATCAGAGATTAAAAAAGCCGTAAGGTTCACAATCGTGTAAAATTAAAATGGCATATACCGGGCTAGGATTCGAGTTATAGGAACAAGGGCCAAACCAACCGCCCAAGTTGGAATCGTCGAGCGAAAACACTAGACAACCTCCTAGAAGCAGTTTTTCTTGCCACCCTACTTTTCTCCATCAATTAGGAATCTGATGTCGTCACTAAACACATTCCTTAAATTGTAGCCATTTGTTGAGTGTTTTTTTTTGTGACTAATATATATCACCATTACCCTTGATTTTCTTGACTGTATATCTCTTTAATGTCAACATATTCACGTGTGATTTTGATTATGAAGATTTTCAATGCCGAGAACCTCTATCAGATTGTAAAAAAGGCATAAGGTTCAGAATGGTGTAAAATTAAAATGAGATATATCCGGCTAGGATTCGAGTTACAGGAACAAGGGCCAAACCAACCACCCCAGAATGTAATTGTCGAGCGAAAACACTTGACAACCTTCTTGAAGCAGCTTTTCTTGCCACCAGACCTTTCTCCATCAATTGTGAATCTGATGTCGTCACTAAACACATTCCTTAAATTGTAGCCATTTGTTGAGTGTTTTTTTTTGGTGTCTAATCCTCATATATATCACCATTGCCCTAGATTTCTTGACTATATATCTCTAAAATGTCAACATATACACGTGTGATTTAGTTTACGAAGATTTTTCAATGCCGAGAACCCCGATCAGAGAGTAAAAAAGGCGTAAGGTTCACAATGGTGTAAAATTAAAATGGGATATATCGGGCTAGGTTTCGAGTTACAGGAAATTGGGCCAAACCAACCACCCAAGAAAGAAATCGTCGAGCGAAAGTACTTGACAACCTCCTAGAAGTAGCTTTTCTTGCCACCAGACCTTTCTCCATCAATTAGGAATCTGATGCCGTCACTAAACACATTCCTTAAATTGTTGCCAGTTTTGAGTGTTTTTTTTTGTGTCTAATCCGCATATATAGCACCATTGCCTTTGATTTTCTTGACTGTATATCTCTTAAATGTCCACATATACACGTGTGATTTAGTTTACAAAGATTTTTCAATGCCGAGAACCTCCATCACAGAGTAAAAAAGGCGTAAAGTTCACAATGGTGTGAAATTAAAATGGGATATACCGGGCTAGGATTCGAGTTACAGGAACAAGGGCTAAGCTAACCACCCAAGAATGGAATCGTCGAGTGAAAGTACTTGAGAACATCCTAGAAGCAGCTTTTCTTGCCACCTTACCTTTCTCCATCAATTAGGAATCTGATGCCGACACTAAACACATTCCTTAAATTGTAGCCATTTTTTAGTGTTTTTTTTTGTGTCTAATCCGCATATATATCACCATTGCCCTTGATTTTCTTGACTGTATATCTCTTAAATGTCAACATATACACGTGTGATTTATTTTACGAAGATTTTTCAATACCGAGAACCTCGATCAGAGAGTAAGAAAGCCATAAGGTTCACAATGGTGTAAAATTAAAATTGGATATACCGGGATAGGATTCGACTTACAGGAACAAGGGCCAAACCAACCACCCAAGAATGGAATCGTCAAGCGAAAACGCTTGACAACCTCCTAGAAGCAGCTTTTCTTGCCACCAGACCTTTCTCCATCAATTAGGAATCTGATGCCGTCACTAAACACATTATTTAAATTGTAGCCATTTGTGGAGTGTTTTTTTCTCTATAATCCGCATATATATCACCATTGCCCTTGATTTTCTTGACTGTATATCTCTTAAATGTCAACATATACACGTGTGATTTAGTTTACGAAGATTTTTCAACGCCGAGAACCTCGATCATAGATTAAAAAAGCCGTAAGGTTCACAATCGTGTAAAATTAAAATGGGATATACCGGGCTAGGATTCGAGTTATAGGAACAAGGGCCAAACCAACCGCCCAAGTTGGAATCGTCGAGCGAAAACACTAGACAACCTCCTAGAAGCAGTTTTTCTTGCCACCCTACCTTTCTCCATCAATTAGGAATCTGATGTTGTCACTAAACACATTCCTTAAATTGTAGCCATTTGTTGAGTGTTTTTTTGTGACTAATATATATCACCAATACCCTTGATTTTCTTGACTGTATATCTCTTTAATGTCAACATATTCACGTGTGATTTTGTTTATGAAGATTTTCAATTCCGAGAACCTCTATCAGATTGTAAAAAAGGCATAAGGTTCAGAATGGTGTAAAATTAAAATGAGATATATCCGGCTAGGATTCGAGTTACAGGAACAAGGGCCAAACCAACCACCCCAGAATGTAATTGTCGAGCGAAAACACTTGACAACCTTCTTGAAGCAGCTTTTCTTGCCACCAGACCTTTCTCCATCAATTGTGAATCTGATGTCGTCACTAAACGCATTCCTTAAATTGTAGCCATTTGTTGAGTGTTTTTTTTGGTGTCTAATCCTCATATATATCGCCATTGCCGTAGATTTCTTAACTATATATCTCTAAAATGTCACCATATACACGTGTGATTTAGTTTACGAAGATTTTTCAATGCCGAGAACCCCGATCAGAGAGTAAAAAAGGCGTAAGGTTCACAATGGTGTAAAATTAAAATGGGATATATCGGGCTAGGTTTCGAGTTACAGGAAATAGGGCCAAACCAACCACCCAAGAAAGAAATCGTCGAGCGAAAGTACTTGACAACCTCCTAGAAGTAGCTTTTCTTGCCACCAGACCTTTCTCCATCAATTAGGAATCCGATGCCGTCACTAAACACATTCCTTAAATTATTGCCAGTTTTGAGTGTTTTTTTTTGTGTCTAATCCGCATATATAGCACCATTGCCTTTGATTTTCTTGACTGTATATCTCTTAAATGTCCACATATACACGTGTGATTTAGTTTACAAAGATTTTTCAATGCCGAGAAACTCCATCACAGAGTAAAAAAGGCGTAAGGTTCACAATGGTGTGAAATTAAAATGGGATATACCGGGCTAGGATTCGAGTTACAGGAACAAGGGCTAAGCCAACCACCCAAGAATGGAATCGTCGAGTGAAAGTACTTGAGAACCTCCTAGAAGCAGCTTTTCTTGCCACCTTCCCTTGCTCCATAAATTAGGAATCTGATGCCGACACTAAACACATTCCTTAAGTTGTAGCCATTTTTTAGTATTTTTTTTGTGTCTAATCCGCATATATATCACCATTGCCCTTGATTTTCTTGACTGTATATCTCTTAAATGTCAACATATACACGTGTGATTTAGTTTACAAAGATTTTTCAATGCCGAGAACCTCGATCACAGAGTAAAAAAGGCGTAAGGTTCACAATGGTGTGAAATTAAAATGGGATATACCGGGCTAGGATACGAGTTACAGGAACAAGGGCCAAACCAACCACCCAAGAATGGAATCGTCGAGCGAAAACACTTAACAACCTCCTAGAAGCAGCTTTTCTTGCCACCAGACTTTTCTCCATCAATTAGGAATCTGATGACGTCACTAAACACATTCCTTAAATTGTAGCCATTTTTGAGTGTTTTTTTTGTGTCTAATCCGCATATATATCATCATTGCCCTTGATTTTCTTTACTGTCTATCTCTTAAATGTCAACATATAGACGTGTGATTTAGTTTACAAAGATTTTTCAATGCTGAGAACTTCGATCACAGAGTAAAAAAGGCGTAAGGTTCACAATGGTGTGAAATTAAAATGGGATATACCGGGCTAGGATTCGAGTTACAGGAACAAGGGCCAAACCAACCACCCAAGAATGGAATCGTCGAGCGAAAACACTTAACAACCTCCTAGAAGCAGCTTTTTCTCCATCAATTGTGAATCTGATGTCGTCACTAAACGCATTCCTTAAATTGTAGCCATTTGTTGAGTGTTTTTTTTTTGTGTCTAATCCGCATATATATCACCATTGCCCTTGATTTCTTGACTGTATATCTCTTAAATATCAACATATACACGTGTGATTTATTTTACGAAGATTTTTCAATACCGAGAACCTCGATCAGAGAGTAAGAAAGGCATAAGGTTCACAATGGTGTAAAATTAAAATTGGATATACCGGGCTAGGATTCGACTTACAGGAACAAGGGCCAAACCAACCACCCAAGAATGGAATCGTCGAGCGAATGTACTTGACAACCTGCTAGAAGTAGCTTTTCTTGCCACCAGACCTTTCTCCATCAATTAGGAATCTAATGCCGTCACTAAACACATTCCTTAAATTGTAGCCATTTTTTAGTGTTTTTTTTTGTGTCTAATCCGCATATATATCACCATTGCCCTTGATTTTCTTTACTGTATATCTCTAAAATGTCAACATATACACGTCTGATTTAGTTTATAAAGATTTTTCAATGCCGAGAACCTCGATCACAGATTAAAAAAGCCGTAAGGTTCACAATAGTGTAAAATTAAAATGGGATATACCGGGCTAGGATTCGAGTTACAGAACAAGGGCAAAACCAACCACCCAAGAATGGAATCGTCGAGCGAAAACACTTGAGAACCTCCTAGAAACAACTTTTCTTGCCACCAGACCTTTCTCCATCAATTAGGAATTTGATGCCGTCACTAAACACATTACTTAAATTGTAGACATTTGTTGAGTGTTGTTTTTTTTGTTTCTAATCCGCATATATATCACCATTGCCCTTGATTTTCTTGACTGTATATCTCTTAAATGTCAACATATACACGTGTGATTTAGTTGACGAACATTTTTCAATGCCGAGAACCTCGATCAAAGAGTAAAAAAGGCGTAAGGTTCACAATGGTGTAAAATTAAAATGGGATATACCGGACTAGGATTCGAGTTACAGGAACAAGGGCCAAGGCAACCACCCAAGAAAGGAATCATCGAGCGAAAGTACTTGAGAACCTCCTAGAAGCAGCTTTTCTTGCCACCTGACCTTTCTCCATTAATTAGGAATCTGATGCCGTCACTAAACACATTCCTTAAATTGTAGCCATTTTTTAGTGTTTTTTTGTGTCTAATCCGCATATATATCACCATTGCCCTTGATTTTCTTGACTGTATATCTCTTACATGTCAACATATACACGTAAGATTTAGTTTACAAAGATTTTTCAATGCCGAGAACCTCCATCACAGAGTAAAAAAGGCGTAAGGTTCACAATGGTGTGAAATTAAAATGGGATATACCGGGCTAGGATTCGAGTTACAGTAACAAGGGCCAAACCAACCACCCAAGAATGGAATCGTCGAGCGAAAACACTTAACAACCTCCTAGAAGCAGCTTTTCTTGCCACCAGACCTTTCTCCATCAATTAGGAATCTGATGACGTCACTAAACACATTCCTTAAATTGTAGCCATTTTTTAGTGTTTTTTTTTGTTTCTAATCCGCATATATATCATCATTGCCCTTGATTTTCTTTACTGTATATCTCTTAAATGTCAACATATACACATGTGATTTAGTTTACAAAGATTTTTCAATGCCGAGAACCTCGATCACAGGGTAAAAAAAGGCGTAAGGTTCACAATGGTGTGAAATTAAAATGGGATATACTGGGCTAGGATTCGAGTTACAGAAACAAGGGCCAAACCAACCTACCAAGAATGGAATCATCGAGAGAAAACACTTGACAACCTCCTAGAAGCAGCTTTTCTTGCCACCAGACCTTTCTCCATCAATTGTGAATCTGATGTCGTCACTAAACACATTCCTTAAATTGTAGCCATTTGTTGAGTGTGTTTTTTTTGGTGTCGAGTCCGCATATATATCACAATTGCCCTTGATTTCTTGACTGTATATCTCTTAAATGTAAACATATACACGTGTGATTTATTTTACGAAGATTTTTCAATGCCGAGAACCCCGATCAGAGAGTAAAAAAGGCGTAAGGTTCACAATGGTGTAAAATTAAAATGGGATATACCGGGCTAGGATTCGAGTTACAGGAACAAGGGCCAAACCAACCACCCAAGAATGGAATCGTCAAGCGAAAACACTTGACAAACTCCTAGAAGCAGCTTTTCTTGCCACCAGACCTATCTTCATCGATTAGGAATCTAATGCCGTGACTAAACACATTCCTTAAATTGTAGCCATTTGTTGAGTGTTTTTTTTTTGTTTCTAATCCGCATATATATCACCATTGCCATTGATTTTCTTGACTGTATATCTCTTAAATGTCAACATATACACGTGTGATTTAGTTTATGGACATTTTTCAATGCCGAGAACCTCGATCAGAGAGTAAAAAAGGCGTATGGTTCACAATGGTGTAAAATTAAAATGGGATATACCGGACTAGGATTCGAGTTATAGGAACAAGGGCCAAGCCAACCACCCAAGAATGGAATCTTCGAGCGAAAGTACTTGAGAACCTCCTAGAAGCAGCTTTTCTTGCCACCTGACCTTTCTCCATCACTTGGGAATCTGATGCCGTCACTAAACACATTCCTTAAATTGTTGCCATTTTTTATTGTTTTCTTTTGTGTCTAATCCGCATATATATCACCACTGCCCTTGATTTTCTTGACTGTATATCTCTTAAATGTCAACATATACACGTATGATTTAGTTTACAAAGATTTTTCAATGCCGAGAACCTCGAACACAGAGTAAAAAAGGCGTAAGGTTCACAATGGTGTGAAATTAAAATGGGATATACCGGGCTAGGATTCGAGTTACAGGAACAAGGGCCAAACCAACCACCCAAGAATAGAATCGTTGAGCGAAAACACTTAACAACCTCCTAGAAGCAGCTTTTCTTGCCACCAGACATTTCTGCATCAATTAGGAATTTGATGACGTCATTAAACACATTCCTTAAATTGTAGCCATTTTTGAGTGTTTTTTTGTGTCTAATCCGCATATATATCGTCATTGCCCTTGATTTTCTTTACTGTATATCTCTTAAATGTCAACATATACACGTGTGATTTAGTTTACAAAGATTTTTCAATGCCGAGAACCTCGATCACAGAGTAAAAAAGGCGTAAGGTTCACAATGGTGTGAAATTAAAATGGGATATACCGGGCTAGGATTCGAGTTACAAGAACAAGGGCCAAACCAACCACCCAAGAATGGAATCGTCGAGCGAAAACACTTAACAACCTCCTAGAAGCGGCTTTGCTTGCCACCAGACCTTTCTCCATCAATTGTGAATCTGATGTCGTCACTAAACACATTCCTTAAATTGTAGCCATTTGTTGAGTGTTTTTTTTTTGGTGTCTAATCCGCATATATATCACCATTGCCCTTGATTTCTTTACTGTATATCTCTTAAATGTCAACATATACACGTGTGATTTAGTTTACGAAGATTTTTCAACGCCGAGAACCTCGATCAGAGATTAAAAAAGCCGTAAGGTTCACAATGGTGTAAAATTAAAATGGGATATACCGGGCTAGGATTCGAGTTATAGGAACAAGGGCCAAACCAACCGCCCAAGTTGGAATCGTCGAGCGAAAACACTAGACAACCTCCTAGAAGCAGTTTTTCTTGCCACCAGACTTTTCTCCATCAATTAGGAATCTAATGCCGTCACTAAACACATTCCTTAAATTGTAGCCATTTGTTGAGTGTTTTTTTTTTGTGACGAATATATATCACCATTACCCTTGATTTTCTTGACTGTATATCTCTTAAATGTCAACATATTCACGTGTGATTTTGTTTATGAAGATTTTCAATGCCGAGAACCTCTATCAGATTGTAAAAAAGGCATAAGGTTCAGAATGGTGTAAAATTAAAACGAGATATTTCCGGCTAGGATTCGAGTTACAGGAACAAGGGCCTAACCAACCACCCAAGAATATAATTGTCGAGCGAAAACACTTGACAACCTTCTTGAAGCAGCTTTTCTTGCCACCAGACCTTTCTCCATCAATTGTGAATCTGATGTCGTCACTAAACACATTCCTTAAATTGTAGCCATTTGTTGAGTGTTTTTTTTGGTGCCTAATCCGCATATATATCACCATTGCCCTAGATTTCTTGACTATATATCTCTAAAATGTCAACATATACACGTGTGATTTAGTTTACGAAGATTTTTCAATGCCGAGAACCTCGATCAGAGAGTAAAAAAGGCGTAAGGTTCACAATGGTGTAAAATTAAAATGGGATATATCGGGCTAGGTTTCGAGTTACAGGAAATAGGGCCAAACCAACCACCCAAGAAAGAAATCGTCGAGCGAAAGTACTTGACAACCTCCTAGAAGTAGCTTTTCTTGCCACCAGACCTTTCTCCATCAATTAGGAATCTGATGTCGTCACTAAACACATTCCTTAAATTGTTGCCACTTTTGAGTGTTTTTTTTTGTGTCTAATCCGCATATATAGCACCATTGCCTTTGATTTTCTTGACTGTATATCTCTTAAATGTCCACATATACACGTGTGATTTAGTTTACAAAGATTTTTCAATGCCGAGAACCTCCATCACAGAGTAAAAAAGGCGTAAGGTTCACAATGGTGTGAAATTAAAATGGGATATACCGGGCTAGGATTCGAGTTACAGGAACAAGGGCTAAGCCAACCACCCAAGAATGGAATCGTCGAGTGAAAGTACTTGTGAATATCCTAGAAGCAGCTTTTCTTGCCACCTTACCTTTCTCTATCAATTAGGAATCTGATGCCGTCACTAAACACATTCCTTAAATTGTAGCCATTTTTTAGTGTTTTTTTTGTGTCTAATCCGCATATATATCACCATTTCCCTTGATTTTCTTGACTGTATATCTCTTAAATGTCAACATATACACGTGTGATTTAGTTTACAAAGATTTTTCAATGCCGAGAACCTCGATCACAGAGTAAAAAAGGCGTAAGGTTCACAATGGTGTGAAATTAAAATGGGATATATCGGGCTAGGATACGAGTTACAGGAACAAGGGCCAAACCAACCACCCAAGAATGGAATCGTCGAGCGAAAACACTTAACAACCTCCTAGAAGCAGCTTTTCTTGCCACCAGAACTTTGTCCATCAATTAGGAATCTGATGACGTCACTAAACACATTCCTTAAATTGTAGCCATTTTTGAGTGTTTTTTTTGTGTCTAATCCGCATATAAATCATCATTGCCCTTGATTTTCTTTACTGTCTATCTCTTAAATGTCAACATATACACGTGTGATTTAGTTTACAAATATTTTTCAATGCCGAGAACCTCGATCACAGAGTAAAAAAGGCGTAAGGTTCACAATGGTGTGAAATTAAAATGGGATATACCGGGCTAGGATTCGAGTTACAGGAACAAGGGCCAAACCAACCACCCAAGAATGGAATCGTGGAGCGAAAACACTTAACAACCTCCTAGAAGCAGCTTTTCTTGCCACCAGACCTTTCTCCATCAATTGTGAATCTGATGTCGTCGCTAAACGCATTCCTTAAATTGTAGCCATTTGTTGAGTGTTTTTTTTTGTGTCTAATCCGCATATATATCCCCATTGCCCTTGATTTCTTGACTGTATATCTCTTAAATATTAACATATATACGTGTGATTTATTTTACAAAGATTTTTCAATACCGAGAACCTCGATCAGAGAGTAAAAAAGGCATAAGGTTCACAATGGTGTAAAATTAAAATTGGATATACCGGGCTAGGATTCGACTTACTGGAACAAGGGCCAAACCAACCACCCAAGAATGGAATCGTCGAGCGAAAGTACTTGACAACCTCCTAGAAGTAGCTTTTCTTGCCACCAGACCTTTCTCCATCAATTAGGAATCTAATGCCGTCACTAAACACATTCCTTAAATTGTAGCCATTTTTTAGTGTTTTTTTTTTTGTGTCTAATCCGCATATATATCACCATTGCCCTTGATTTTCTTTATTGTATATCTCTAAAATGTCAACATATACACGTGTGATTTAGTTTATAAAGATTTTTCAATGCCGAGAACCTCGATCACAGATTAAAAAAGCCGTAAGGTTCACAATAGTGTAAAATTAAAATGGGATATACCGGGCTAGGATTCGAGTTACAGGAACAAGGGCAAAACCAACCACCCAAGAATGGAATCGTCGAGCGAAAACACTTGACAACCTCCTAGAAACAACTTTTCTTGCCACCAGACCTTTCTCCATCAATTAGGAATTTGATGCCGTCACTAAACACATTACTTAAATTGTAGCCATTTGTTGAGTGTTTTTTTTTTTTGTTTCTAATCCGCATATATATCACCATTGCCCTTGATTTTCTTAACTGTATATCTCTTAAATGTCAACATATACACGTGTGATTTAGTTTACGAACATTTTTTCAATGCCGAGAACCTCGATCAGAGAGTAAAAAAGGCGTAAGGTTCACAATGGTGTACAATTAAAATGGGATATACCGGACTAGGATTCGAGTTACAGGAACAAGGGCCAAGCCAACCACCCAAGAATGGAATCATCGAGCGAAAGTACTTGAGAACCTCCTAGAAGCAGCTTTTCTTGCCACCTGACTTTTCTCCATCAATTAGGAATCTGATGCCGTCACTAAACACATTCCTTAAATTGTAGCCATTTTTTAGTGTTTTTTTTTTGTGTCTAATCCGCATATATATCACCATTGCCCTTGATTTTCTTGACTATATATCTCTTACATGTCAACATATACACGTAAGATTTAGTTTCAAAGATTTTTCAATGCCGAGAGCCTCGATCACAGAGTAAAAAAGGCGTAAGGTTCACAATGGTGTGAAATTAAAATGGGATATACCGGGCTAGGATTCGAGTTACAGGAACAAGGGCCAAACCAACCACCCAAGAATGAAATCGTCGAGCGAAAACACTTAACAACATCCTAGAAGCAGTTTTTCTTGCCACCAGACCTTTCTCCAGCAATTAGGAATCTGATGCCATCACTAAACACATTCCTTAAATTGTAGACATTTGTTGATTGTTTTTTTTGGTGTCTAACCCGCATATATATCACCAATGCCCTTGATTTTCTTGACTGTATATCTCTTAAATGTCAACATATACACGTGTCATTTAGTTTACGAAGATTTTTCAATGCCGAGAACCTCGATCAGAGAGTAAAAAAGCCGTAAGGTTTACAATGTTGTAAAATTAAAATGGGATATACCGGGCTACGATTCGAGTTACAGGAACAAGGGCCAAACCAACCGCCGAAGAATGGAATCGTCGAGCGAAAACACTTGACAACCTCCTAGAAGCAGCTTTTCTTGCCACCATACCTTTCTCCATCAATTAGGAATCTGATGTCGTCACTAAACACATTCCTTAAATTGTAGCCATTTGTTGAGTGTTTTTTTAGACTAATCCGCATATATATCACCATTGCCCTTGATTTTCTTGACTGTATATCTCTTAAATGTCAACATATTCACGTGTGATTTTGTTTATGAAGATTTTCAATGCCGAGAACCTCTATCAGAGAGTAAAAAAGGCATAAGGTTCACAATGGTGTAAAATTAAAATGGGATATACCCTGCTAGGATTCGAGTTACAGGAACAAGAGCCAAACCAACCACCCAAAGAATGGAATCGTCGAGCGAAAACACTTGACAACCTTCTTGAAGCAGCTTTTCTTGCCACCAGACCTTTCTCCATCAATTAGGAATCTGATGCCATCACTAAACACATTCCTTAAATTATAACCATTTGTTGAGTGTTTTTTTTTTGTGTCTAATCCGCATATATATCACCATTGCCCTTAATTTTCTTGACTGTATATCTCTTAAATGTCAACATATACACGTGTGATTTAGTTTACGAAGATTTTTCAATGCCGAGAACCTCGATCAGAGAGTAGAAAAGGCATAAGGTTCGCAATGGTGTAAAATTAAAATGGGATATACCGGGATAGCATTCGAGTTACGGGAACAAGGGCCAAACCAACCATCTAAGAATGGAATCGTTGAACGAAAACACTTGAAAACCTCCTAGAAGAAGTTTTTCTTGCCACCAGACCTTTCTCCATCAATTAGGAATCTGATGCCGCCACTAAACACATTCCTTAAATTGTAGCCATTTGTTGAGTGTTTTTTTTTTTGTGTGTCTAATCCGCATATATATCACCATTGCCCTTGATTTTCTTGACTGTATATCTCTTAAATGTCAACATATACACGTGTGATTTAGTTTACAAGGATTTTTCGATGTCGAGAACCTAGATCAGAGAGTAAAAAAGGCGTAAGGTTCACAATGGTGTAAAACTAAAATGGGATACAACGGGATAGGATTCGAGTTACAGGAACACGGGCCAAACCAACCACCCAAGAATGGAATCGTCGAGCGAAAATACTTGACAACCTCCTAGAAGCAGCTTTTCATCCCACCAGGCCTGTCTCCATAATTAGGAATCTGATGCCGTCACTAAACACAATCCTTAAATTGTAGCCATTTGTTGAGTGTTTTTTTTGTGTCTAATCCGCATATATATCGCCATTGCCCTTGATTTTCTTGACTGTATATCTCTTAAATGTCAACATATACACGTGTGATTTAGTTTACGAAGATTTTTCGATGCTGAGAACCTCGATCCGAGAGTAAAAAAGGCGTAAGGTTCACTTTGGTGTAAAATTAAAATGGGATATACCGGGCTAGAATTCGAGTTACAAGAACAAGGGCCAAACCAACCACCCAAGAATGGAATCATCAAGCGAAAACACTTGACAACCTCATAAAAGCAGCTTTTCTTGCCACCAGACCTTTCTCCATCAATTAGGAATCTGATGCCGTCACTAAACACATTATTTAAATTGTAGCCATTTGTTGAGTGTTTTTTTGTCTCTAATCCGCATATAAATCACCATTGCCTTTGATATTCTTGACTGTATATCTCTTAAATGTCAACATATACACGTGTGATTTAGTTTACGAAGATTTTTCAACGCCGAGAACCTCGATCGGAGAGTAAAAAAGACGTAAGGTTCACAATGGTGTAAAATTAAAATGGGATATACCGGGCTAGGATTCGAGTTATAGGAACAAGGGCCAAACCAACCTCCCAAGAATGGAATCGTCGAGCGAAAACACTTGACAACCTCCTAGAAGCAGTTTTTCTTGCCACCATACCTTTCTCCATCAATTAGGAATCTGATGTCGTCACTAAACACATTCCTTAAATTGTAGCCATTTGTTGAGTGTTTTTTTTGTGACTAATATATATCACCATTACCCTTGATTTTCTTGACTGTATATCTCTTAAATGTCAACATATTCACGTGTGATTTTGTTTATGAAGATTTTCAATGCCGAGAACCTCTATCAGATTGTAAAAAAAGACATAAGATTCAGAATGGTGTAAAATTAAAATGAGATATATCCGGCTAGGATTCGAGTTACAGGAACAAGGGCCAAACCAACCACCCAAGAATGTAATTGTCGAGCGAAAACACTTGACAACCTTCTTGAAGCAGCTTTTCTTGCCACCAGACCTTTCTCCATCAATTGTGAATCTGATGTCGTCACTAAACACATTCCTTAAATTGTAACCATTTGTTGAGTGTTTTTTTTGGTGTCTAATCCGCAAATATATCACCATTGCCCTAGATTTCTTGACTGTATATCTCTAAAATGTCAACATATACACGTGTGATTTAGTTTATGAAGATTTTTCAATGCCGAGAACCCCGATCAGAGAGTAAAAAAGGCGTAAGGTTCACAATGGTGTAAAATTAAAATGGGATATACCGGGCTAGGATTCGAGTTACAGGAAATAGGGCCAAACCAACCACCCAAGAATCAAATCGTCGAGCGAAAGTACTTGAAAACCTCCTAGAAGTAGCTTTTCTTGCCACCAGACCTTTCTCCATCAATTAGGAATCTGATGCCGTCACTAAACACATTCCTTAAATTGTAGCCATTTTTTAGTGTTTTTTTTTGTCTAATCCGCATATATAACACCATTGCCCTTGATTTTCTTGACTGTATATCTCTTAAATGTCAACATATACACGTGTGATTTAGTTTACAAAGATTTTACAATGCCGAGAACCTCGATCACAGAGTAAAAAAGGCGTAAGGTTCACAATGGTGTGAAATTAAAATGGGATATACCGGGCTAGGATTCGAGTTACAGGAACAAGAGCCAAACCAACCACCCATGAATGGAATCGTGGAGCGAAAACACTTAACAACCTCCTAGAAACAGCTTTTCTTGCCATCAGACCTTTCTCCATCAATTAGGAATCTGATGACGTCACTAAACACATTCCTTAAATTGTAGCCATTTGTTGAGTGTTTTATTTGGTGTCTAACCCGCATATATATTACCATTGCCCTTGATTTTCTTGACTGTATATCTCTTAAATGTCAACATATACACGTGTGATTTAGTTTACGAAGATTTTTCAATGCCGAGAACCTTGATCAGAGAGTAAAAAAACCGGGCTAGGATTCGACTTTCAGGAACAAGGGCCAAACCAACAACCCAAGACTCGAATCGTCGAGCGAAAGTACTTGACAACCTCCTAGAAGTAGCTTTTCTTGCCACCAGATCTTTATCCATCATTTAGGAATCTGATCCCGTCACTAAACACATTCCTTAAATTGTAGCCATTTTTTAGTGTTTTTTTTGGTGTCTAATCCGCATATATATGACCATTGCCCTTGATTTTCTTTACTGCATATCTCTAAAATGTCAACATATACACGTGTGATTTATTTTACACAGATTTTTAAATGTCGAGAACCTCGATCAGAGAGTAAAAAAGGCGTAAGTTTCACAATGGTGTAAAATTAAAATGGGATATACCGGGCTAGGATTCGAGTTACAGGAACAAGGGCCAGGCCAACCACCCAAGAATGGAATCGTCGAGCGAAAGTACTTGAGAACCTCCTAGAAGTAGCTTTTCTTGCCAACTTACCTTTCTCCACCAATTAGGAATCTGATGCCGTCACTAAACACATTCCTTAAATTGTAGCCATTTTTGAGTGTTTTTTTTGTGTCTAATCCGCATATATATCACCATTGCCCTTGATTTTCTTGACTGTATATCTCTTAAATGTCAACATATACACTTGTGATTTAGTTTACAAAGATTTTTCAATGCCGAGAACCTCGATGACAGAGTAAAAAAGGCGTAAGGTTCACAATGGTGTGAAATTAAATGCGATATACCGGGCAAGGATTCGAGTTCCAGGAACAAGGGCCAAACCAACCACGCAAGAATGGAATCGTGGAGCGAAAACACTTAACAACCTCCTAGAAGAAGCTTTTCTTGCCACCAGACCTTTCTCCATCAATTAGGAATCTGATGCCGTGACTAAACACAATCCTTAAATTGTAGCCATTTGTTGAGTGTTTTTTTTGTGTCTAATCCGCATATATATCACCATTGCCCTTGATTTTCTTTACTGTATATCTCTTAAATGTCAACATATACACGTGTGATTTAGTTTACGAAGATTTTTCGATGCTGAAAACCTCGATCCGAGAGTAAAAAAGGCGTAAGGTTCACTTTGGTGTAAAATTAAAATGGGATATACTGGGCTAGAATTCGAGTTACAAGAACAAGGGCCAAACCAACCACCCAAGAATGGAATCGTCAAGCAAAAACACTTGACAACCTCCTAAAAGCAGCTTTTCTTGCCACCAGACCTTTCTCCATCAATTAGAAATCTGATGCCGTCACTAAACACATTATTTAAATTGTAGCCATTTGTTGAGTGTTTTTTTTGTCTCTAATCCGCATATATATCACCATTGCCTTTGATATTCTTGACTGTATATCTCTTAAATGTCAACATATACACGTGTGATTTAGTTTACGAAGATTTTTCAACGCCGAGAACCTCGATCGGAGAGTAAAAAAGACGTAAGGTTCACAATGGTGTAAAATTAAAATGGGATATACTGGGCTAGGATTCAAGTTATAGGAACAATGACCAAACCAACCGCCCAAGAATGGAATCGTCGAGCGAAAACACTTGACAACATCCTAGAAGCAGTTTTTCTTGCCACCATACCTTTCTCCATCAATTAGGAATCTGATGTCGTCACTAAACACATTCCTTAAATTGTAGCCATTTGTTGAGTGTTTTTTTGTGACTAATATATATCACCATTACCCTTGATTTTCTTGACTATATATCTCTTAAATGTCAACATATTCACGTGTGATTTTGTTTATGAAGATTTTCAATGCCGAGAACCTCTATCAGATTGTAAAAAAAGACATAAGGTTCAGAATGGTGTAAAATTAAAATGAGATATATCCGGCTAGGATTCGAGTTACAGGAACAAGGGCCAAACCAACCACCCAAGAATGTAATTGTCGAGCGAAAACACTTGACAACCTTCTTGAAGCAGCTTTTCTTGCCACCAGACCTTTCTCCATCAATTGTGAATCTGATGTCGTCACTAAACACATTCCTTAAATTGTAACCATTTGTTGAGTGTTTTTTTTGGTGTCTAATCCGCATATATATCACCATTGCCCTAGATTTCTTGACTGTATATCTCTAAAATGTCAACATATACACGTGTGATTTAGTTTATGAAGATTTTTCAATGCCGAGAACCCCGATCAGAGAGTAAAAAAGGCGTAAGGTTCACAATGGTGTAAAATTAAAATGGGATATACCGGGCTAGGATTCGAGTTACAGGAAATAGGGCCAAACCAACCACCCAAGACTCGAATCGTCGAGCGAAAGTACTTGACAACCTCCTAGAAGTAGCTTTTCTTGCCACCAGATCTTTCTCCATCATTTAGGAATGTGATCCCATCACTAAACACATTCCTTAAATTGTAGCCATTTTTTAGTGTTTTTTTTGGTGTCTAATCCGCATATATATGACCATTGCCCTTGATTTTCTTTACTGCATATCTCTAAAATGTCAACATATACATGTGTGATTTAGTTTACAAAGATTTTTAAATGTCGAGAACCTCGATCAGAGAGTAAAAAAGGCGTAAGGTTCACAATGGTGTAAAATTAAAATGGGATATACCGGGCTAGGATTCGAGTTACAGGAACAAGGGCCAGGCCAACCACCCAAGAATGGAATCGTCGAGCGAAAGTACTTGAGAACCTCCTAGAAGTAGCTTTTCTTGCCAACTTACCTTTCTCCACCAATTAGGAATCTGATGCCGTCACTAAACACATTCCTTAAATTGTAGCCATTTTTGAATGTTTTTTTTTGTGTCTAATCCGCATATATATCACCATTACCCTTGATTTTCTAGACTGTATATCTCTTAAATGTCAACATATACACTTGTGATTTAGTTTACAAAGATTTTTCAATGCCGAGAACCTCGATCACAGAGTAAAAAAGGCGTAAGGTTCACAATGGTGTGAAATTAAATGCGATATACCGGGCAAGGATTCAAGTTCCAGGAACAAGGGCCAAACCAACCACGCAAGAATGGAATCGTGGAGCGAAAACACTTAACAACCTCCTAGAAGAAGCTTTTCTTGCCACCAAACCTTTCTCCATCAATTAGGAATCTGATGACGTCACTAAACACATTCATTAAATTGTAGCCATTTGTTGAGTGTTTTATTTGGTGTCTAATCCACATATATATTACGATTGCCCTTGATTTTCTTGACTGTATATCTCTTAAATGTCAACATATACATGTGTGATTTAGTTTACGAAGATTTTTCAATGCCGAGAACCTCGATCAGAGAGTAAAAAAGGCGTAAGGTTCACAATGGTGTAAAACTAAAATGGGATACAACGGGATAGGATTCGAGTTACAGGAACACGGGCCAAACCAACCACCCAAGAATGGAGTCGTCGAGCGAAAATACTTGACAACCTCCTAGAAGCAGCTTTTCTTCCCACCAGACCTGTCTCCATAATTAGGAATCTGATGCCGTCACTAAACACAATCCTTAAATTGTAGCCATTTGTTGAGTGTTTTTTTTGTGTCTAATCCGCATATATATCACCATTGCCCTTGATTTTCTTGACTGTATATCTCTTAAATGTCAACATATACACGTGTGATTTAGTTTACAAAGATTTTTCGATGCTGAGAACCTCGATCCGAGAGTAAAAAAGGCGTAAGGTTCACTTTGGTGTAAAATTAAAATGGGATATACCGGGCTAGAATTCGAGTTACAAGAACAAGGGCCAAACCAACCACCCAAGAATGGAATCGTCAAGCGAAAACACTTGACAACCTCCTAAAAGTAGCTTTTCTTGCCACCAGACCTTTCTCCATCAATTAGGAATCTGATGCCGTCACTAAACACATTATTTAAATTGTAGCCATTTGTTGAGTGTTTTTTTTGTCTCTAATCCGCATATATATCACCATTGCCTTTGATATTCTTGACTGTATATCTCTTAATTGTCAACATATACACGTGTGATTTAGTTTACGAAGATTTTTCAACGCCTAGAACCTCGATCGGAGAGTAAAAAAGACGTAAGGTTCACAATGGTGTAAAATTAAAATGGGATATACCGGGCTAGGATTCGAGTTATAGGAACAAGGGCCAAACCAACCGCCCAAGAATGGAATCGTCGAGCGAAAACACTTGACAACCTCCTAGAAGCAGTTTTTCTTGCCACCATACCTTTCTCCATCAATTAGGAATCTGATGTCGTCACTAAACACATTCCTTAAATTGTAGCCATTTGTTGAGTGTTTTTTTTGCGACTAATATATATCACCATTACCCTTGATTTTCTTGACTGTATATATCAATCAATCAATCATACCCAGTAAAATCCCACAAAGAGCAAAGCTATTTGTAGGGTCTGGGGAGGGTGGGATGTAGCACACCTTACCTCTACCCCTAGGGATAGAGAGGCTGCTTCCAGAGAGACCCTCGGCTCCAAAACACCCAGGAAAGAAATAAATAGAGCATAGGGTGTGTGTGTGTATATGTGTATGAAGCTACCAATGTAGTATGAGTTGCAAAATAGTGCATGGTAGAACAGAACAAATATGACAACACAAACAGTCTATACACATAGTTACATATTTACGACCATACACTACACCTAGAAACACAACTGTACAAAACATCCTATACACATAGTTACTTATGTACGACCATACACTCCACTACACCTAAAAACACAATTGTACCCTTTCCTAGAAATCCTTAACCTTAATCCTACGTCTCCACGAGCTCCTATCATGGACCATGTTCTCAGAGAGGTGCAATTTTTGCAAATCCTGCCTAATCCGCTCATCCCAAGTAATTTTGGGTCTGCCTCTACTCCTCCTCCCCTCCACCTCGAGGGTTTCAACCACTCTAACTGGTTCTATCGTCTGCCTCCTCTTCACATGCCCAAACCATCTCAATCTTCCCTCCTTTATCTTATCTGATATACTAGCTACTTGTAACCTTTCCCTAAAAACATCATTTCTTATCCGGTCTAACCTTGTGTGGCCACACATCCATCTTAGCATTCTCATCTCTGCTACCTCCATCTTGCGTGCCTGTACTTCCTTAATGGCCCAACATTCGGTTCCATATAACATAGCAGGTCTAATTGCAACCCTATAAAATTTCCCTTTCAATTTTGTTGGGAACCTCCTATCGCACAATACCCCAGTGGCAGCTCTCCACCTACACCATCCGACCTGGATGCGGTGGGCAACGTCACTATCTATCTCCCCATCCCTCTGGACAAACGATCCTAGATACTTGAACTTATTCACCTGCGGGACCGCTTGACTGTCAATGGTGATCTGAATGTCCTCATCGTTGTCTACTCCACTAAAGTCGCAATACAAGTACTCAGTCTTAGATCGACTAATCTTTAAACCTCTTCCCTCTAAAGCTGCTCGCCACTCTTCTAACCTCGCATTCAGGCTTTGTTTACTATCAGCAACTAACACAATATCATCTGCAAAAAGCAGGCACCACGGAAGAGCCCCCTGAATTAACTTTGTCAACTCATCTAGGATAACTGCAAATAGAAAAGGGCTCAAAGCGGACCCTTGGTGGAGTCCTACCTCCACCGGGAAAGAATCAGTATCCCCTATAGGCGCTTGGACCCTAGTCTCAGTCCTAACATACATATCCCTAATTAAGTCTATATACTTCCCAGAAACCCCTCTACTCTCCAAACTATCCCAAATCAGTCTACGTGGCACACTGTCATAGGCCTTTTCAAGATCAATGAACACCATGTGTAGGTCCCGTTTCTTCTCCCTATACTTCTCCATCAATCTCCTTAGAATATGTATTGCCTCCGTAGTCGATCGCCCTGGCATAAAACCAAATTGGTTTACCGTGACTTGAGTTTCTCTTCGGATTCTCGTCTCAATTATTCTCTCCCATAATTTCATAGTGTGTCCTAGCAACTTAATCCCTCTATAATTCCCACAACATTGGGCGTCCCCTTTGTTCTTATACACAGGAACTACTACACTATTCCTCCATTGATCTGGCATTTTCCCAGATTTGAAAATAAGATTGAATAAAATAGTTAGCCAATGTACTCCTTCTTCTCCCAAGCATTTCCATACCTCAATCGGTATGTTATCTGGCCCAACTGCCTTAGCTCTTCCCATCTTTCTAAGGTTTGTTCTCACCTCCTCCCGTGTGATACGTCGACAGTAGCCGTTATTCCGTAGTCGCCTTTGCGTAGGTGAATCATCATTTTCTTCAATTTCTCCAATTTCTTGTTGGTAATCCCTCCTGCCATTGAAAAGATTGTAGAAGTACACTTGCCATCTCATCTTAATGTCGTGTTCTTTGACCAAAACGCATCCGTCCTCTCCCTTTAAAAACTTCACTGCTCCTAAGTCTTGCCTTCTACGCTCTCTAGCCTTTGCAATCTTGAACATGTCATGCTCCCCCTCCTTTGTTTCCAGTCGATCATACATCTGCTTGTAAGCTGCGTTCTTCGCCTCTGACACTGCCTTCTTCGCCTCTCTCTTAGCCTCTTTATATCTATCCCTTAAAATCGCTTGCTCCTCCTCGACTGTACACCTCAAAAGACCCCTAAAGCACCCTTGTTTAATCCTTATTTTAGTATGCACATCCTCATTCCACCACCATGACTCCTTTTGGCCACACCTCTTTCCTTTTACAACCCCTAGCGTTTCCTTCGCCACATTAGTAATGGTGTTTGCCATGTCCTCCCACATTTGGCAAACATATTCACGTGTGATTTTGTTTATGAAGATTTTCAATGCCGAGAACCTCTATCAGATTGTAAAAAAAGACATAAGGTTCAGAATGGTGTAAAATTAAAATGAGATATATCCGGCTAGGATTCGGGTTACAGGAACAAGGGCCAAACCAACCACTCAAGAATGTAATTGTCGAGCGAAAACACTTGACAACCTTCTTGAAGCAGCTTTTCTTGCCACTAGACCTTTCTCCATCAATTGTGAATCTGATGTCGTCACTAAACACATTCCTTAAATTGTAACCATTTGTTGAGTGTTTTTTTTGGTGTCTAATCCGCATATATATCACCATTGCCCTAAATTTCTTGACTGTATATCTCTAAAATGTCAACATATACACGTGTGATTTAGTTTATGAAGATTTTTCAATGCCGAGAACCCCGATCAGAGAGTAAAAAAGGCGTAAGGTTCACAATGGTGTAAAATTAAAATGGGATATACCGGGCTAGGATTCGAGTTACAGGAAATAGGGCCAAACCAACCACCCAAGAATCAAATCGTCGAGCGAAAGTACTTGAAAACCTCCTAGAAGTAGCTTTTCTTGCCACCAGACCTTTCTCCATCAATTAGGAATCTGATGCCGTCACTAAACACATTCCTTAAATTGTTGCCAGTTTTGAGTGTTTTTTTTGTGTCTAATCCGCATATATATCACCATTGCCCTTGATTTTCTTGACTGTATATCTCTTAAATGTCAACATATACACGTGTGATTTAGTTTACAAAGTTTTTTCAATGCCGAGAACCTCAATCACAGAATAAAAAAGGCGTAAGGTTCACAATGATGTGAAATTAAAATGGGATATACCGGGCTAGGATTCGAGTTACAGGAACAAGGGCTAAGACAACCACCCAAGAATGGAATCGTCGAGCGAAAGTACTTGAGAACATCCTAGAAGCAGCTTTTCTTGCCACCTTACCTTTCTCCATCAATTAGGAATCTGATGCCGTCACTAAACACATTCCTTAAATTGTAGCCATTTTTTAGTGTTTTTTTTGTCTAATCCGCATATATATCACCATTGCCCTTGATTTTCTTGACTGTATATCTCTTAAATGTCAACATATACACGTGTGATTTAGTTTACAAAGATTTTACAATGCCGAGAACCTCGATCACAGAGTAAAAAAGGCGTAAGGTTCACAATGGTGTGAAATTAAAATGGGATATATCGGGCTAGGATTCGAGTTACAGGAACAAGAGCCAAACCAACCACCCATGAATGGAATCGTGGAGCGAAAACACTTAACAACCTCCTAGAAGCAACTTTTCTTGCCATCAGACCTTTCTCCATCAATTTGGAATCTGATGACGTCACTAAACACATTCCTTAAATTGTAGCCATTTGTTGAGTGTTTTATTTGGTGTCTAATCCGCATATATATTACCATTGCCCTTGATTTTCTTGACTGTATATCTCTTAAATGTTAACATATACACGTGTGATTTAGTTTACGAAGATTTTTCAATGCCGAGAACCTTGATCAGAGAGTAAAAAAACCGGGCTAGGATTCGACTTACAGGAACAAGGGCCAAACCAACCACCCAAGACTCGAATCGTCGAGCGAAAGTACTTGACAACCTCCTAGAAGTAGCTTTTCTTGCCACCAGATCTTTCTCCATCATTTAGGAATCTGATCCCGTCACTAAACACATTCCTTAAATTGTAGCCATTTTTTAGTGTTTTTTTTGGTGTCTAATCCGCATATATATGACCATTGCCCTTGATTTTCTTTACTGCATATCTCTAAAATGTCAACATATACACGTGTGATTTAGTTTACAAAGATTTTTAAATGCCGAGAACATCGATCAGAGAGTAAAAAAGGCGTAAGGTTCATAATGGTGTAAAATTAAAATGGGATATACCGGGCTAGGATTCGAGTTACAGGAACAAGGGCCAGGCCAACCACCCAAGAATGGAATCGTCGAGCGAAAGTACTTGAGAACCTCCTAGAAGTAGCTTTTCTTGCCAACTTACCTTTCTCCACCAATTAGGAATCCGATGCCGTCACTAAACACATTCCTTAAATTGTAGCCATTTTTGAGTGTTTTTTTTGGTGTCTAATCCGCATATATATCACCATTGCCCTTGATTTTCTTGACTGTATATCTCTTAAATGTCAACATATACACTTGTGATTTAGTTTACAAAGATTTTTCAATGCCGAGAACCTCGATCACAGAGTAAAAAAGGCGTAAGGTTCACAATGGTGTGAAATTAAATGCGAGATACCGGGCAAGGATTCGAGTTCCAGGAACAAGGGCCAAACCAACCACGCAAGAATGGAATCGTGGAGCGAAAACACTTAACAACCTCCTAGAAGAAGCTTTTCTTGCCACCAGACCTTTCTCCATCAATTAGGAATCTGATGACGTCACTAAACACATTCATTAAATTGTAGCCATTTGTTGAGTGTTTTATTTGGTGTCTAATCCACATATATATTACCATTGCCCTTGATTTTCTTGACTGTATATCTCTTAAATGTCAACATATACACGTGTGATTTAGTTTACGAAGATTTTTCAATGCCGAGAACCTCGATCAGAGAGTAAAAAAGGCATAAGGTTCACAATGGTGTAAAATTAAAATGGGTTATACCGGGCTAGGATTCGACTTACAGGAACAAGGGCCAAACCAACCACCCAAGACTCGAATCGTCGAGCGAAAGTACTTGACAACCTCCTAGAAGTAGCTTTTCTTGCCACAAGATCTTTCTCCATCAATTAGGAATCTGATGCCGTCACTAAACACATTCCTTAAATTGTAGCCATTTTTTAGTGTTTTTTTGGTGTCTAATCCGCATATATATGACCATTGCCCTTGATTTTCTTTACTGCATATCTCTAAAATGTCTACATATACACGTGTGATTTACTTTACAAAGATTTTTAAATGCCGAGTACCTCGATCAGAGAGTAAAAAAGGCGTAAGGTTCACAATGGTGTAAAATTAAAATGGGATATACCGGGCTAGGATTCGAGTTACAGGAACAAGGGCCAGGCCAACCACCCAAGAATGGAATCGTCGAGCGAAAGTACTTGAGAACCTCCTAGAAGGAGCTTTTCTAGCCAACTTACCTTTCTCCACCAATTAGGAATCTGATGCCGTCACTAAACACATTCCTTAAATTGTAGCCATTTTTGAGTGTTTTTTTTTGTGTCTAATCCGCATATATATCACCATTGCCCTTGATTTTCTTGACTGTATATCTCTTAAATGTCAACATATACACTTGTGATTTAGTTTACAAAGATTTTTCAATGCCGAGAACCTCGATCACAGAGTAAAAAAGGCGTAAGGTTCACAATGGTGTGAAATTAAATGCGAGATACCGGGCAAGGATTCGAGTTCCAGGAACAAGGGCCAAACCAACCACACAAGAATGGAATCGTGGAGCGAAAACACTTAACAACCTCCTAGAAGAAGCTTTTCTTGCCACCAGACCTTTCTCCATCAATTAGGAATCTGATGACGTCACTAAACACATTCATTAAATTGTAGCCATTTGTTGAGTGTTTTATTTGGTGTCTAATCCACATATATATTACCATTGCCCTTGATTTTCTTGACTGTATATCTCTTAAATGTCAACATATACACGTGTGATTTAGTTTACGAAGATTTTTCAATGCCGAGAACCTCGATCAGAGAGTAAAAAAGGCATAAGGTTCACAATGGTGTAAAATTAAAATGGGATATACCGGGCTAGGATTCGACTTACAGGAACAAGGGCCAAACCAACCACCCAAGACTCGAATCGTCGAGCGAAAGTACTTGACAACCTCCTAGAAGTAGCTTTTCTTGCCACAAGATCTTTCTCCATCAATTAGGAATCTGATGCCGTCACTAAACACATTCCTTAAATTGTAGCCATTTTTTAGTGTTTTTTTGGTGTCTAATCCGCATATATATGACCATTGCCCTTGATTTTCTTTACTGCATATCTCTAAAATGTCAACATATACACGTGTGATTTACTTTACAAAGATTTTTAAATGCCGAGTACCTCGATCAGAGAGTAAAAAAGGCGTAAGGTTCACAATGGTGAAAAATTAAAATGGGATATACCGGGCTAGGATTCGAGTTACAGGAACAAGGGCCAGGCCAACCACCCAAGAATGGAATCGTCGAGCGAAAGTACTTGAGAACCTCCTAGAAGTAGCTTTTCTAGCCAACTTACCTTTCTCCACCAATTAGGAATCTGATGCCGTCACTAAACACATTCCTTAAATTGTAGCCATTTTTGAGTGTTTTTTTTTGTGTCTAATCCGCATATATATCACCATTGCCCTTGATTTTCTTGACTGTATATCTCTTAAATGTCAACATATACACTTGTGATTTAGTTTACAAAGATTTTTCAATGCCGAGAACCTCGATCACAGAGTAAAAAAGGCGTAAGGTTCACAATGGTGTGAAATTAAATGCGAGATACCGGGCAAGGATTCGAGTTCCAGGAACAAGGGCCAAACCAACCACGCAAGAATGGAATCGTGGAGCGAAAACACTTAACAACCTCCTAGAAGAAGCTTTTCTTGCCACCAGACCTTTCTCCATCAATTAGGAATCTGATGACGTCACTAAACACATTCATTAAATTGTAGCCATTTGTTGAGTGTTTTATTTGGTGTCTAATCCACATATATATTACCATTGCCCTTGATTTTCTTGACTGTATATCTCTTAAATGTCAACATATACACGTGTGATTTAGTTTACGAAGATTTTTCAATGCCGAGAACCTCGATCAGAGAGTAAAAAAGGCATAAGGTTCACAATGGTGTAAAATTAAAATGGGATATACCGGGCTAGGATTCGACTTACAGGAACAAGGGCCAAACCAACCACCCAAGACTCGAATCGTCGAGCGAAAGTACTTGACAACCTCCTAGAAGTAGCTTTTCTTGCCACAAGATCTTTCTCCATCAATTAGGAATCTGATGCCGTCACTAAACACATTCCTTAAATTGTAGCCATTTTTTAGTGTTTTTTTGGTGTCTAATCCGCATATATATGACCATTGCCCTTGATTTTCTTTACTGCATATCTCTAAAATGTCAACATATACACGTGTGATTTACTTTACAAAGATTTTTAAATGCCGAGTACCTCGATCAGAGAGTAAAAAAGGCGTAAGGTTCACAATGGTGTAAAATTAAAATGGGATATACCGGGCTAGGATTCGACTTACAGGAACAAGGGCCAGGCCAACCACCCAAGAATGGAATCGTCGAGCGAAAGTACTTGAGAACCTCCTAGAAGTAGCTTTTCTAGCCAACTTACCTTTCTCCACCAATTAGGAATCTGATGCCGTCACTAAACACATTCCTTAAATTGTAGCCATTTTTGAGTGTTTTTTTTTGTGTCTAATCCGCATATATATCACCATTGCCCTTGATTTTCTTGACTGTATATCTCTTAAATGTCAACATATACACTTGTGATTTAGTTTACAAAGATTTTTCAATGCCGAGAACCTCGATCACAGAGTAAAAAAGGCGTAAGGTTCACAATGGTGTGAAATTAAATGCGAGATACCGGGCAAGGATTCGAGTTCCAGGAACAAGGGCCAAACCAACCACGCAAGAATGGAATCGTGGAGCGAAAACACTTAACAACCTCCTAGAAGAAGCTTTTCTTGCCACCAGACCTTTCTCCATCAATTATGAATCTGATGACGTCACTAAACACATTCATTAAATTGTAGCCATTTGTTGAGTGTTTTATTTGGTGTCTAATCCACATATATATTACCATTGCCCTTGATTTTCTTGACTGTATATCTCTTAAATGTCAACATATACACGTGTGATTTAGTTTACGAAGATTTTTCAATGCCGAGAACCTCGATCAGAGAGTAAAAAAGGCATAAGGTTCACAATGGTGTAAAATTAAAATGGGATATACCGGGCTAGGATTCGACTTACAGGAACAAGGGCCAAACCAACCACCCAAGACTCGAATCGTCGAGCGAAAGTACTTGAGAACCTCCTAGAAGTAGCTTTTCTTGCCACCAGATCTTTCTCCATCAATTAGTAATCTGATGCCGTCACTAAACACATTCCTTAAATTGTAGCCATTTTTTAGTGTTTTTTTTGGTGTCTAATCCGCATATATATGACCATTGCCCTTGATTTTCTTTACTGTATATCTCTAAAATGTCAACATATACACGTGTGATTTAGTTTACAAAGATTTTTCAATGCCGAGAACCTCGATCAGAGAGTAAAAAAGGCGTAAGGTTCACAATGGTGTAAAATTAAAATGGGATATACCGGGCTAGGATTCGAGTTACAGGAACAAGGGCCAAGCCAACCACCCAAGAATGGAATCGTCTAGCGAAAGTACTTGAGAACCTCCTAGAAGCAGCTTTTCTTGCCACCTTACCTTTCTCCACCAATTAGGAATCTGATGCCGTCACTAAACACATTCCTTAAATTGTAGTCATTTTTGAGTGTTTTTTTTGTCTAATCCGCATATATATCACCATTGCCCTTGATTTTCTTGACTGTATATCTCTTAAATGTCAACATATACACGTGTGATTTAGTTTACAAAGATTTTTCAATGCCTAGAACCTCGATCACAGAGTAAAAAAGGCGTAAGGTTCACAATGGTGTGAAATTAAAATGTGATATACCGGGCTAGGATTCGAGTTACAGGAACAATGGCCAAACCAACCACCCAAGAATGTAATCGTGGAGCGAAAACACTTAACAACCTCCTAGAAGCAGCTTTTCTTGCCACCAGACCTTTCTCCATCCATTAGGAATCTGATGACGTCACTAAACACATTCCTTAAATTGTAGCCATTTTTTAGTGTTTTTTTTGGTGTCTAATCCGCATATATATGACCATTGCCCTTGATTTTCTTTACTGTATATCTCTAAAATGTCAACATATACACGTGTGATTTAGTTTACAAAGATTTTTTAATGCCGAGAACCTCGATCACAGAGTAAAAAAGGCGTAAGGTTCACAATGGTGTAAAATTAAAATGGGATATACCGGGCTAGGATTCGAGTTACAGAAACAAGGGCCAAACCAACCACCCAAGAATGGAATCGACGAGCGAAAACAATTGACAAACTCCTAGAAGCAGCTTTTCTTGCCGCCAGACCTTTCTCCATCAATTAAGAATCTGATGACTTCACTAAACACATTCCTTAAATTGTAGCCATTTGTTGAGTGTTTTATTTGGTGTCTAATCCGCATATATATTACCTTTGCCCTTGATTTTCTTGACTGTATATCTCTTAAATGTCAACATATACACGTGTGATTTAGTTTACGAAGATTTTTCAATGCCGAGAACCTCGATCAGAGAGTAAAAAGCCCTAAGGTTCACAATGTTGTAAAATTAAAATGGGATATACCGGGCTAGGATTCGAGTTATAGGAACAAGGGCCAAACCAACCGCCTAGGATTGGAATTGTCGAGCGAAAACACTTGACAACCTCCTAGAAGCAGTTTTTCTTACCACCATACCTTTCTCCATCAATTAGGAATC
The DNA here is from genome assembly GCA_030545235.1 of Helianthus tuberosus. Lineage (NCBI taxonomy): Eukaryota > Viridiplantae > Streptophyta > Magnoliopsida > Asterales > Asteraceae > Helianthus > Helianthus tuberosus. The sequence goes on along the minus strand of CM060387.1, from coordinate 38,964,786 downwards.
TGATGTCGTCACTAAACACATTCCTTAAATTGTAGCCATTTGTTGAGTGTTTTTTTTGTGACTAATCCGCATATATATCACCATTACCTTTGATTTTCTTGACTGTATATCTCTTAAATGTCAACATATTCACATGTGATTTTGTTTATGAAGATTTTCAATGCCGAGAACCTCTATCAGATTGTGAAAAAGGCATAAGGTTCACAATGGTGTAAAATTAAAATGGGATATATCCGGCTAGGATTCGAGTTACAAGAACAAGGGCCAAACCTACCACCCAAGAATGTAAACGTCGAGCGAAAACACTTGACAACCTTCTTGAAGCAGCTTTTCTTGCCACCAGACCTTTCTCCATCAATTGTGAATCTGATGTCGTCACTAAACACATTCCTTAAATTGTAGCCATTTGTTGAGTGTTTTTTTTTGGTGTCTAATCCGCATATATATCAACATTGCCCTTGATTTCTTGACTGTATATCTCTTAAATGTCAACATATACACGTGTGATTTAGTTTACGAAGATTTTTCAATGCCGAGAACCCTGATCAGAGAGTAAAAATGGCGTAAGGTTCACAATGGTGTAAAATTAAAATGGGATATACCGGGCTAGGATTCGAGTTACAGGAACAAGGGCCAAACCAACCACCCAAGAATGGAATCGTCGAGCGAAAACACTTGACAAACTCCTAAAAGCAGTTTTTCTTGCCACCTGACCTATCTCCATCAATTAGGAATCCGATGCCATCACTAAACACATTCCTTAAATTGTAGCCATTTGTTGAGTGTTTTTTTGTTTCTAATCCGCATATATATTACCATTTCCCTTGATTTTCTTGACTGTATATCTCTTAAATGTCAACATATACACGTGTGATTTAGTTTACGAAGATTTTTCAATGCCGAGAACCTCGATCAGAGAATAAAAAAGGCGTAAGGTTCACAATGGTGTAAAATTAAAATGGGATATACCGGGCTAGGATTCGACTTACAGGAACAAGGGCAAAGCCAACCAGCCAAGAATGGAATCGTCGAGTGAAAGTACTTGAGAACCTCCTAGAAGCAGCTTTTCTTCCCACCTGACCTTTCTCCATCAATTAGGAATCTGATGCCATCACTAAACACATTCCTAAAATTGTTGCCATTTTTTAGTGTTTTTTTGGTGTCTAATCCGCATATATATCACTATTGCCCTTGATTTTCTTGACTATATATCCCTTAAATGTCAACATATACACGTGTGATTTAGTTTACAAAGATTTTTCAATGCCGAGAACCTCGATCACAGAGTAAAAAAGGCGTAAGGTTCACAATGGTGTGAAATTAAAATGGGATATACTGGGCTAGGATTCGAGTTACAGGAACAAGGGCCAAACGAACCACCCAAGAATGGAATCGTCGAGCGAAAACACTTAACAACCTCCTAGAAGCAGCTTTTCTTGCCACCATACATTTCTCCATCAATTAGGAATCTGATGACGTCACTAAACACATTCCTTTAATTGTAGCCATTTGTTGAGTGTTTTATTTGGTGTCTAATCCGCATATATATTACCATTGCCGTTGATTTTCTTGACTGTATATCTCTTAAATGTCAACATATACACGTGTGATTTAGTTTACGAAGATTTTTCAATTCCGAGAACCTCGATCAGAGAGTAAAAAAGGCGTAAGGTTCACAATGGTGTAAAATTAAAATGGGATATACCGGGCTAGGATTCGACTTACAGGAACAAGGGCCAAACCAACCACCCAAGAATGGAATCGTCGAGCGAAAGTACTTGACAACCTCCTAGAAGCAGCTTTTCTTGCCACCTGACCTTTCTCCATCAATTAGGAATCTGATGCCATCACTAAACACATTCCTAAAATTGTTGCCATTTTTTAGTGTTTTTTTGGTGTCTAATCCGCAAATATATCACTATTTCCCTTGATTTTCTTGACTGTATATCTCTTAAATGTCAACATATACACGTGTGATTTAGTTTACAAAGATTTTTCAATGCCGAGAACCTCGATCACAGAGTAAAAAAGGCGTAAGGTTCACAATGGTGTGAAATTAAAATGGGATATACTGGGCTAGGATTCGAGTTACAGGAACAAGGGCCAAACGAACCACCCAAGAATGGAATCGTCGAGCGAAAACACTTAACAACCTCCTAGAAGCAGCTTTTCTTGCCACCATACATTTCTCCATCAATTAGGAATCTGATGACGTCACTAAACACATTCCTTTAATTGTAGCCATTTGTTGAGTGTTTTATTTGGTGTCTAATCCGCATATATATCACCATTGCCCTTGATTTTCTTTACTGTATATCTCTAAAATGTCGACATATACACGTGTGATTTAGTTTACGAAGATTTTTCAATGCCGAGAACCTCGATCAGAGAGTGAAAAAGGCGTAAGGTTCACAATGGTGTAAAATTAAAATGGGATATACCGGGCTAGGATTCGAGTTACAGGAACAAGGGCCAAGCCAACCACCCAAGAATGGAATCGTCGAGCGAAAGTACTTGAGAACCTCCTAGATGCAGCTTTTCTTGCTCCCTTACCTTTCTCCATCAATTAGGAATCTGATGCCGTCACTAAATACATTCCTTAAATTGTAGCCATTTTTGAGTGTTTTTTTGTGTCAAATCCGCATATATATCACCATTGCCCTTGATTTTCTTGACTGTATATCTCTTAAATGTCAACATATACACGTGCGATTTAGTCTACAAAGATTTTTCAATGCCGAGAACCTCGATCCAGAGTAAGAAAGGCGTAAGGTTCACAATGGTGTGAAATTAAAATGGGATATAACGGGCTAGTATTCGAGTTACTGGAACATGGGCCAAACCAACCACCCAAGAATGGAATCATCGAGCAAAAACACTTAACAACCTACTAGAAGCAGCTTTTCTTGCCACCAGACCTTTCTCCATCAATTAGGAATCTGATGGCGTCACTAAACACATTCCTTTAATTGTAGCAATTTGTTGAGTGTTTTATTTGGTGTCTAATCCGCATATATATTACCATTGCCCTTGATTCTCTTGACTGTATATCTCTTAAATGTCAACATATACACGTGTGATTTAGTTTACGAAGATTTTTCAATGCCGAGAACCTCGATCAGAGAGTAAAAAAGGCGTAAGGTTCACAATGGTGTAAAATTAAAATGGGATATACCGGGCTAGGATTCGACTTACAGGAAAAAGGGCCAAATCAACTACCCATGAATCGAATCGTCGAGCGAAAGTACTTGACAACCTCCTAGAAGTAGCTTTTCTTGCCACCAGATCTTTCTCCATCAATTAGGAATCTGATGCCGTCACTAAACACATTCCTTTAATTGTAGCCATTTGTTGAGTGTTTTATTTGGTGTCTAATCCGCATATATATTACCATTGCCCTTGATTTTCTTGACTGTATATCTCTTAAATGTCAACATATACACGTGTGATTTAGTTTACGAAAATTTTTCAATGCCGAGAACCTCGATCAAAGAGTAAAAAAGGCGTAAGGTTCACAATGGTGTAAAATTAAAATGGGATATACCGGGCTAGGATTCGACTTACAGGAACAAGGGCCAAACCAACCACCCAAGAATGGAATCGTCGAGCGAAAGTACTTGACAACCTCCTAGAAGTAGCTTTTCTTGCCACCAGACCTTTCTCCATCAATTAGGAATCTGATGCCGTCACTAAACACATATCTTAAATTGTAGCCATTTTTGAGTGTTTTTTTTTTTGGTGTCTAATCCGCATATATATCACCATTTCCCTCGATTTTCTTTACTGTATATCTCTAAAATGTCAACATATACACGTGTGATTTAGTTTACGAAGATTTTTCATTGCCGAGAACCTCGATTAGAGAGTAAAAAAGGCGTAAGGTTCACAATGGTGTAAAATTAAAATGGGATATACCTGGCTAGGATTCAAGTTACAGGAACAAGGGCCAAGCCAACCACCCAAGAATGGAATCGTCGAGCGAAAGTACTTGAGAACCTCCTAGAAGCAGCTTTTCTTGCCACCTTACCTTTCTCCATCAATTAGGAATCTGATGCCGTCACTAAATACATTCCTTAAATTGTAGCCATTTTTGAGTGTTTTTTTTGTGTCTAATCCGCATATATATCACCATTGCCCTTGATTTTCTTGACTGTATATCTCTTAAATGTCAACATATACACGTGTGAATTAGTCTACAAAGATTTTTCAATGCCGAGAACCTCGATCCAGAGTAAAAAAGGCGTAAGGTTCACAATGGTGTGAAATTAAAATGGGATATAACGAGCTAGTATTCGAGTTACAGGAACAAGGGCCAAACCAACAACCCAAGAATGGAATCATCGAGCGAAAACACTTAACAACCTCCTAGAAGCAGCTTTTCTTGCCACCAGACCTTTCTCCATCAATTAGGAATCTGATGTCGTCACTAAACACATTCCTTAAATTGTAGCCATTTGTTGAGTGTTTTATTTGGTGTCTAATCCGCATATATATTACCATTGCCCTTGATTTTCTTGACTGTACATCTCTTAAATGTCAACATATACACGTGTGATTTAGTTTACAAAGATTTTTCAATGTCGAGAACCTCGATCAGAAAATAAAAGAGGGGTAAGGTTCACAATGGTGTAAAATTAAAATGGGATATACCGGACTAGGATTCGACTTACAGCAACAAGGGCCAAATCAACTACCAAGAATTGAATCGTCGAGTGAAAGTACTTGACAACCTCCTAGAAGTAGCTTTTCTTGCCACCAGATCTTTCTCCATCAATTAGGAATCTGATGCCGTCACTAAACACATTCCTTAAATTATAGCCATTTTTGAGTTTTTTTTGGTGTCTAATCCGCATATATATGACCATTTTTGCACAGCGAGGTGTCGTTGTGGATCGTTGAGAGCACTGTTCTGGTTATAGTATGGTTTTAATAAAACGTTTTTCCCCATATTAAAACCAAGTTCTCTATAACCAATGGCTCTGATACCAATCTGTCACACCCCCAAAATCCACACGCGGAGTATCACTGCTTGGAGGCGTGACTGACCAGGATCAAGCCACCAATCATATTGAACAAGTAGATAAGTAAACATAATTCAACATACCAATATGAAAGGTGTTCAAAACCAAAGCATAGTTAAGTGTTTAGCGGAAGCATAATTTGTAAAACCCATAGCAAGTATTAAATATGAAATAGGGTAAAGTCTAAAGCATTGCACACATCGCCATGTTCCACAACGACCGTTCCTCCCTGTGCAAGCTCCATGGGTACCAAATGACCTGCAAGGCATGTAGCAACGAATCAACAACAAAGTTGAGCGAGTTCACAGATAGTTGTCTGGTTAAAGTATTCATTTCATAAATCGTATATATTCGTTTTGTAAATCATGTATCGCGTTAATCCTTGCTGCCAGTCCAGGCATGCGTTCGATGATTAGTGGGGGCTTCCCATGTGTTACAAGACCACACGTATCGACTGCTACGAAAATATAATAGGTGCCCTAAGTCAACGTCTATCAGCATTGACCCTTTGCCCATAGTCCATTAGTACACGCCCGTCCGACTGGCACGGTGTGAGGTTTGTTAAACCTAATAGCGCTATTAACTAATGACTCGCTCGCCCTAGGCCTCGGCGATTAAGTCGATAATTGAGGGACTTCCTTTGATAGAGGTGATGGTCTTAAGATCGTGTACGTTGGTTTTACGTACGTGCCCTTCAACCCGAGAACAGTAGTAAGTATAACTGTACGTAGGTTTTACGTACGTGCCCTTCAACCGAGGACAGTAATAATTTGTTTAATAGTAATAGTTGTACGAGTAGTTATTCAATCCCATTCCCAACCCCTGGGAATCCCATGCCTTGGCTAGTGTGAACTCACCTTGGTTTGCTCGGTATGCTAAGTATGCTCACAGTTAATCAATCACGTCCTAAAGTACGCACGTATACATAATCAGTTTGTATTCACGAAGTTGGCACGTAAGTATAATCATAGTGGACAACGCATAAATAATCACCAAGTAGCACATTGCACGTATTCATGATCATACAAGTCAAGCATAGCATCTAACAACAGTTAGTTAACTCAGTTAAGTTTTAACAGAAATAGTTACTGTGCAAATTACCCAATCGGCGAAACACCCTTGTTTCGCCGTGAACCCCTTCGACGAAACACCTCCGTTTCGTCCTTATCTCCCTCGACGAATCACATTGTGTTTCGTCATATCTGTTTCGCAGAGATATCAGTTACGTCGCATTATCTAACAGTTACAACAAAGAACCCTAATCATCACTAACCATATCCACGGCTCCAATCAAGAAATGGTTCAATCATAACAGTTTATCCTATTATTACTTGCTTAACATTCAAACAGAATAGTGGCCATATCAGACACGCTAACCCTAATCATTCAAATCTTGTATGTGTAATTAACAGACTATAATCATATGTCCTTCATACTATTAAATTATGAACTAGCACTTTTGACTATTCTGACAATATGATTGGAATGTGCACATGATTAGATGAGATCACATTTACTAATTCACATGGCCTTCACTTACTTTTATAAAGTGCACATTGTTTGATGAGGCTACATGGTTGCTGTTTACATATACAAAGTCATCCATCCTTATCTCATCATTTAAAATAATCAACAATATGCATAGCAACATACATGATCCTTCACATCGGATCATCATCATCATCAAAATAATTACAATGGCCGACAATCCAAGGGGGTGTTCCTTATCTCACAATCGATAACACATAAACAAACAATTAACATAGTCTCAAGCATGGTTAACAGGTGCGGCCCAATAAACACTCAACATGTGCGGATGATATGCAAACTAACAAAGTCGGACCATATTTGTCAGGATCACATGTTGGACAATGACTAAGATTCAGTAGGTCACACTCATATCATTCAATATTAATCATTCTTTCACATCAATCCTAATACTCTAATTTAATATCCTGATTCGCATGATAGGTTGATCATATGTAACTTTTTCAAGAACACAACCAACAACATAACTATATACATTCGGATCTGAAAACAATTAAACGTGGAAGTCACTAACCGAACCAGAATAATCAACAAGGACTCCGGCTTCGAATGAGGAGAGGGCTGCCGTCAGGTTTCACAACAAACGAGAGAGAGTGTGATAGGTATCTAGGGTTTTCTGAATATAACTCTCGTAAAGGTTGTGGTAATATATGTGATTCACTACTGGGCCTAAAGCCCAGTTTGATTTTCGTTGGCCTCTGTGGGCGAAAACACTTAATGTGTTTTCATGAGAGGGATATCGGGTAGGGTCAACATTACACACACATTACACATAACCCTCTACATAATATCAATACATAGAGCACATATTAACATATTTAGGTTGTGGGTGTTTCGAATATTATACAAGGTTCCAAATGAAAACATATTATTAATACCTAACACAATATCAAAATATATACATATTTTAACATACACACTTGCAAGGCACACCAAAATAATCATATAAATAACAATACGATTTATCGTCATACAAACGTGTACGGTTAGGAACAAACACATCGTGCCAACAAACAATCTAACAATTGACGTGCAATAATACGAAGATGGAATCTCAGAAACTCGAGTTGTCACATTATCCCCAACTAGAAAGAAATTTCGTCCCGAAATTTAGCATGCGGTTACTGAGGAAGCTAGGTAAGTTGTATCGTTTACTGGTTTCCCTGGGGTGTCACATCATCCCCCCGTTGATTTGTAATTTCGTCCCGAAATTCTGTAGTAGCTTCAGCCTCAGTAGTGGTTGCACTGTTTTCGAATAACTGAGGATACTTGAGTTTCATTTGATCTTCTCGTTCCCAGGTGAACTCTGGGCCACGACGGGAGTTCCATCGAACTCGAACAAGAGGTATTCTGGTGTGCCTGAGGACCTTAACATCCCGGTCCATGATTTCAACTGGTTCTTCGACGAATCGTAACTGTTCGTCGATAGTGAGCTCCTTCAAAGGAACTATGAGGGTCTCATCTGACAGACACTTCTTCAGATTCGACACGTGGAAAACATTGTGAACTGCACTGAGTTCAGCTGGTAAGTTTAGTCTGTAGGCCACTTTGCCTATTTTCTCTATGACTTCGAATGGTCCGACATATCGCGGATTGAGCTTGCCTCGTTTGCCAAAACGAACAACACCCTTCCAGGGTGAAACTTTGAGTAGCACTCGATCCCCAACCTGGAACTCGAGTAGTTTCCTGTCTTTATCGGCGTATGCTTTCTGACGGTCACGAGCTGCCGCCATGCGTTGTCGTATTTGAGCAATCTTTTCAGTAGTATCAACCACCATTTCTAGACCTGTGATTTGACTATCTCCAACCTCTGCCCAACAGAGAGGTGACCGGCATTTACGCCCGTACAATGCCTCGAATGGAGATGCTTTAATGCTGGTGTGGTAGCTGTTGTTGTACGAGAACTCCACTAACGGGAGATGTTTTTCCTAGCCGTTGCCGAAATCGATTACACACGCACGAAGCATGTCTTCTAAAGTTTGAATAGTGCGCTCAGATTGCCCATCTGTCTGAGGGTGATAAGCTGTGCTCATGTCTAAACGAGAGCCAAAAGTTTTGTGCATTGCTTGCCACAGCTCTGAAGTGAAACGTGCATCACGATCGGAAATAATAGAGGTGGGCACCCCGTGCCTCGAAACCACTTCCTTTAAGTAAACGTCTGCTAAAGTAGAGAACTTGTCTGTTTCCTTGATAGCCAAGAAATGTGAAGACTTTGTGAGTCGATCCACGATCACCCAAATAGTATCATTCCCACGTCGAGATCTAGGCAGACCAGTAACAAAATCCATGGAAATTTGTTCCCATTTTCCATTGTGGTATCTCAGGTTGTTGGAGTGAGCCTGAAGGTTTCTGATATTCCGCTTTGACTCTCGCATAAGTCAAACACCTGCTAACGTAAGTTGCTATGTGAGCTTTCATGCTAGGCCACCAATATGTAGTTTTCAAGTCGTGGTACATCTTATCCGAACCAGGATGTACTGAGTAGCGAGACTTATGAGCTTCATCCATTACAAGCTCGCGTAAGTTGCCATAGAGTGGGACCCAAATGCGTCCTGTTACATAGTAGGCGCCGTCTGCCTTTTGTTCTAACCGTTGCCTTGAGCCGCGTTGGGCTTCAGCCCTGACATTCTCTGGTTTCAATGCTTCTACCTGAGCATCTCGTATCTGGGAAGGAAGACTAGACTGAATAGTGAGTTGCAACGCTCGTACACGCCTAGGTGTAGTATCCTTTCGACTGAGGGCGTCGGCCACCACATTGGCTTTGCCCGGATGGTACTTTATAGCACATTCGTAATCGTTCAACAGTTCAACCCATCTTCGTTGTCGCATGTTCAACTCTTTCTGCTTGAAAATATGCTCAAGACTCCTGTGGTCGGTGTAGATGGTGCACTTGGTACCGTACAGGTAATGCCGCCATATCTTGAGCGCAAAAAACAACAGCTCCCAGCTCTAAATCATGTGTAGTGTAATTCCGTTCGTGAATCTTAAGTTGGCGCGAAGCATAAGCAATGACTTTATCCCATTGCATCAACACACATCCAAGACCTTGGATGGATGCGTCGTAGTAGACTACAAAATCGTCTGTGCCTTCAGGCAATGAGAGGATAGGTGCGCTACAAAGTCTATGCTTTAAGTGTTGAAACGCTGTCTCCTGTGTATAACCCCAACGATAAGCAACACCTTTCTGCGTCAGCACTGTAAGCGGCTGTGCAATCTTCGAGAAGTCTTTGATGAACCGTCTGTAATAACCCGCCAAACCCAAGAATTGGCGTATTTCGGTTGGTGTGCGAGGTGCAGGCCAGTTCTTGATCGAATCTACCTTGGATGGATCAACATGAATCCCATCCTTGTTTACCACGTGGCCTAGAAAGTGGACTTCACGAAGCCAGAAGTCGCATTTTGAAAACTTGGCATACAGCTGTTCCGTTCGAAGAAGTTCCAAAATAAGTCGAAAATGAAGCTCGTGTTCCTCCTGACTCTTCGAGTAGATCAAGATGTCATCGATGGAAACAATAACAAACTTGTCAAGGTAAGGTTTGCACACCCTGTTCATAAGATCCATGAAAACCGCATGCACGTTCATTAGCCCGAATGGCATGACCAGAAACTCGTAATGGCCGTAGCGAGTTCTGAATGCTGTTTTGAAGACGTCCTCATCCCGGACTCTCAGTTGGTGATAGCGTGATCTCAGATCAATCTTCGAGTAGTAACTCGACCCTTGCAACTGGTCGAATAAGTCGTCGATGCGTGGAAGAGGATAACGATTCTTCACGGTTACCTTGTTCAGTTCGTGGTAATCTATGCACATACGGAAGGTACCGTCTTTCTTCTTCACAAACAATACGGGAGCTCCCCAAGGCGAAGAGCTAGGGCGAATGAAACCCTTTTCCAAGAGTTCTTGCAATTTCTTAGACAGTTCTTCCAGTTCAGTTGGAGCTAAGCGATAAGATGCTCGAGCTATGGGTGCTTCTCCTGGAGCTAGCTCGATCTGAAATTCGACCTGACGATGGGGCGGTAGCCCAGGTAACTCTTCAGGAAACACTTGAGGAAAATCGCGTACTACTGGAATATCCTCAATCTTTTTCTCTTTCTTCGATGTATCAGTAACGAGTGCTAATATAGCGGTGTGGCCCTTTCGCAAACACTTCTGTGCCTTCAAGAAGGAGATGATGCCTACCACAGCACCACTCTTGTCGCCGTGAATTTTGAGAGGTTCTTTGCCGGAACGAGGAATACGAACAATCTTCTCTTTGCATAGGATCTCTGCTTGCTGTTGGGACAACCAATCCATCTCCATAACGATGTCGAAACTACCCAAAACTATAGGAATGAGATCGATAGAGAAAGTCTGACCAGCTGAGACGAGGTTACAACCCTTGACTATGTGACCACTGTGGTGTCTGTTGCATCTGTTGCACTTTAAGTGATTTCCTCGATATCCACCCTGCCCTTGACTACCAGAAGACTGCTGACTGGGGCTCTGGTAATTATCTGTCATTCGTTGCTGTGCCTGGGATTGAACCGAAGTTGAAACCTTGCTGGAGGTTCCATCCCATTTTCGCTTGTTGTCATTGGGAATAGCAGAAGTAGTAGTTGTAGTAGTAGCACCAATGCATTTAGGCAGCTTGTTCTGTTCCACTGTTTGGTCTGTGAGACGATGAGCAAGACAAGTAACATCTTGAATAGTAGCAAGGTTAGCAGAAGTCACATGACTTTGAATCTCTGGTACTAAGCATTTGAGGTACAACTCAATGCGCTTGATGGGAGGATCCACCATAGTTGGGCATAACACTGCCAGTTCGTTGGATCGTTTCGTGTACGCTTCTATCTCTGACCCCGTCGTCTTCAGGTTAAAGAACTCCACTTCCAGCTTGTGGATGTCATCACGAGTACAGTATTCACGTTTGATCAGTTCCTTAAAATCATTCCATGGAGTGGCATTAGCAGCCGCCAGCCCCAGCATCTGAACTTGCGCGTTCCACCAAGTTAGCGCAGTGCCTTCGAGAGTACCAGTGGCATACTTCACCCTACGAGCCTCAGGGCATTCACACATTTCGAAGACCGATTCGAGCTTCTCGAACCAGTGGAGGAGTCCAACGGCCCCCATTCAGTGCCACTGAATGTACTAGAACGATAGTCCATGAAAGTTTTGAACGTGCACACAGGTGGCTGAGCGTGTCGACTTGTCGTGTGCGTAAGAGTAAACGGAATTAAGCACGAGTGTTGGTTTACGAGAGTAGGATCTAAAGATCCTAGAGTAAGTGGTGATGGCAGGTTACACCTCCTGCCTGGGCAGCTGCGAGTGCTGCAGTAACTTGTTCAGTGATCGAAGCCGCCAACTGGGCTTGAGTTAGGTTAACGCGTCCACTCATGATCTTGAAAAGTAGGAGAACAGAAGTGAGAAGTGTGTCGTATCAATACGCAAGTGTGGAATGACAGAAGAGTGTGAGCATTCAAGATTTCAAATAGTAGTTGTTACGTTATCTAAGCATACTCAGAGCAATGTAAGATGTATCTGGCAAGTAGGTAATGTAAACATGAACAGTATTACCTATAGTGTCGAGTCTTGCACGTGGAGCGAGGCGTCGTTGTGGATCGTTGAGAGCACTGTTCTGGTTATAGTATGGTTTTAATAAAACGTTTTTCCCCATATTAAAACCAAGTTCTCTATAACCAATGGCTCTGATACCAATCTGTCACACCCCCAAAATCCACACGCGGAGTATCACCGCTTGGAGGCGTGACTGACCAGGATCAAGCCACCAATCATATTGAACAAGTAGATAAGTAAACATAATTCAACAAACCAATATGAAAGGTGTTCAAAACCAAAGCATAGTTAAGTGTTTAGCGGAAGCATAATTTGTAAAACCCATAGCAAGTATTAAATATGAAATAGGGTAAAGTCTAAAGCATGGCACACATCGCCATGTTCCACAACGACCGTTCCTCCCTGTGCAAGCTCCATGGGTACCTAATGACCTGCAAGGCATGTAGCAACGAATCAACAACAAAGTTGAGCGAGTTCACAGATAGTTGTCTGGTTAAAGTATTCATTTCATAAATCGTATATATTCGTTTTGTAAACCATGTATCGCGTTAATCCTTGCTGCCAGTCCAGGCATGCGTGCGATGATTAGTGGGGTCTTCCCATGTGTTACAAGACCACGCGTATCGACTGCTACGAAAATATAAGAGGTGCCCTAAGTCAATGTCTATCAGCATTGACCCTTTGCCCATAGTCCATTAGTACACGCCCGTCCGACTGGCACGGTGTGAGGTTTGTTAAACCTAATAGCGCTATTAACTAATGACCCGCTCGCCCTAGGCCTCGGCGATTAAGTCGATAATTGAGGGACTTCCTTTGATAGAGGTGATGGTCTTAAGATTGTGTACGTAGGTTTTACGTACGTGCCCTTCAACCCGAGGACAGTAGTAAGTATAACTGTACGTAGGTTTTACGTACGTGCCCTTCAACCGAGGGCAGTAATAATTTGTTTAATAGTAATAGTTGTACGAGTAGTTATTCAATCCCATTCCCAACCCCTGGGAATCCCATGCCTTGGCTAGTGTGAACTCACCTTGGTTTGCTCGGTATGCTAAGTATGCTCACAGTTAATCAATCACGTCCTAAAGTACGCACGTATACATAATCAGTTTGTATTCACGAAGTTGGCACGTAAGTATAATCATAGTGGACAACACATCAATAATCACCAAGTAGCACATTGCACGTATTCATGATAATACAAGTTAAGCATAGCATCTAACAGCAATTAGTTAACTCAGTTAAGTTTTAACAGAAATAGTTACTGCACAATTTACCCAATCGGCGAAACACCCTTGTTTCGCCGTGAACCCCTTCGACGAAACACCTCCGTTTCGTCCTTATCTCCCTCGACGAATCACATTGTGTTTCATCATATCTGTTTCGCAGAGATATCAGTTACGTCGCATTATCTAACAGTTACAACAAAGAAACCTAATCATCACTAACCATATCCCTGGCTCCAATCAAGAAATCGTTCAATCATAACAGTTTATCCTATTATTACTTGCTTAACATTCAAACAGAATAGTGGCCATATCAGACACGCCAACCCTAATCATTCAAATCTTGCATGTGTTAATTAACAGACTATAATCATATGTCCTTCATACTATTAAATTATGAACTAGCACTTTTGACTATTCTGACAATATGATTGGAATGTGCACATGATTAGATGAGATCACATTTACTAATTCACATGGCCTTCACTTACTTTTATAATGTGCACATTGTTTGATGAGGCTACATGGTTGCTGTTTACATATACAAAGTCATCCATCCTTATCTCATCATTTAAAATAATCAACAATATGCATAGCAACATACATGATCCTTCACATCGGATAATCATCATCATCAAAATAATTACAATGGCCGACAATCCAAGGGGGTGTTTTCTCACAATCGATAACACATAAACAAACAATTAACATAGTCTCAAGCATGGTTAACAGGTGCGGCCCAATAAACACTCAACATGTGTGGATGATATGCAAACTAACAAAGTCAGACCATATTTGTCAGGATCACATGTTGGACAATAACTAAGATTCAGTTGGTCACACTCATATCATTCAATATTAATCATTCTATCACATCAATCCTAATACTCTAATTTAATATCCTGATTCGCATGATAGGTTGATCATATGTAACTCTTTGAAGAACACAACAAACAACATAACTATATACATTCGGATCTGAAAACAATTAAACGTGGATGTCACTAACCGAACCAGAATAATCAACAAGGACTCCGGCTTCGAATGAGGAGAGGGCTGCCGTCAGGTTTCACAACAAACGAGAGAGAGTGTGATAGGTGTCTAGGGTTTTCTGAATATAACTCTCGTAAAGGTTGTGGTAATATATGTGATTCACTACTGGGCCTAAAGCCCAGTTTGATTTTCGTTGGCCTCTGTGGACGAAAACACTTAATGTGTTTTCATGAGAGGGATTTCGGGTAGGGTCAACATTACACACACATTACACATAACCCTCTACATAATATCAATATATAGAGCACATATTAACATATTTAGGTTGTGGGTGTTTCGAATATTATACAAGGTTCCAAATGAAAACATATTATTAATACCCAACACAATATCAAAATATAAACATATTTTAACATACACACTTGCAAGGCACACCAAAATAATCATATAAATCACAATACGATTTATCATCATACAAACGTGTACGGTTATGAACAAACACATCGTGCCAACAAACAATCTAACAATTGACGTGTGATTTAGTTTACGAAGATTTTTCGATGCCGAGAACCTCGATCAAAGAATAAAAAAGCCGTAAGCTTCACATTGGTGTAAAATTAAAATGGGATATAGCCGGCTAGAATTCGAGTCACAAGAACAAGGGCCAAACCAACCACCCAAGAATGGAATCGTCAAGCGAAAACACTTTACAACCTCCTAGAAGCAGCTTTTCTTGCCACCAGACCTTTCTCCATCAATTAGGAATCTGATGTCGTCACTAAACACATTCCTGAAATAGTAGCCATTTGTTGAGTGTTTTTTTTTGTCTCTAATCCGCATATATATCACCATTGCCATTGATTTTCTTGACTGTATATCTCTTAAATGTCAACATATACACGTGTGATTTAGTTTACGAAGATTTTTCAATGCCGAAAACCTCGATCAGAGAGTAAAAATGCCGTAAGGTCACAATGGTGTAAAATTAAAATGGGATATACCGGGCCAGGATTCGAGTTATAGGAACAAGGGCCAAACCAACCGCCCAAGAATGGAATCGTCGAGCGAAAACACTTGACAACCTCCTAGAAGCAGTTTTTCTTGCCACCATACCTTTCTCCATCAATTAGGAATCTGATGTCGTCACTAAACACATTCCTTAAATTGTTGCCATTTGTTGAGTGTTTTTTTTTTGGTGACTAATCCCCATATATATCACCATTGCCATTGATTTTCTTGACTGTATATCTCTTAAATGTCAACATATTCACGTGTGATTTTGTTTATGAAGATTTTCAATGCCGAGAACCTCTATCAGAGAGTAAAAAAGGCATAAGGTTCACAATGGTGTAAAATTAAAATGGGATATATCAGGCTAGGATTCGAGTTACAGGAACAATGGCCAAACCAACCACCCAAGAATGCAATCGTCGAGCGAAAACACTTGACAACCTCCTAGAAGCAGCTTTTCTTGCCAACAGACCTTTCTCCACCATTTAGGAATCTGATGCCGTCACTAAACACATTCCTTAAAGAATAGCCATTTGTTGAGGGTTTTTTTGGTGTCTAATCCGCATATATATCACCATTGCCCTTGATTTTGTTGACTGTAGATCTCTTAAATGTCAACATATACACGTGTGATTTAGTTTACGAGGATTTTTCGATGCCGTGAACCTCGATCTGAGAGTAAAAACGGCGTAAGGTTCACAATGGTGTAAAATTAAAATGAGATATAACGGTATAGGATTCGAGTTTCAGGAACAAGGGCCAAACCAACCACCCAAGAATGGAATAGTCGAGCGAAAACACTTGACAACCTTCTTGAAGCAGCTTTTCTTGCCACTAGACCTTTCTCCATCAATTAGGAATCTGATGCCGTCACTAAACACATTCCTTAAATTGTAACCATTTGTTGAGTGTTTTTTTTTTGTCTAATCCGCATATATATCACCATTGTCCTTAATTTTCTTGACTGTATATCTTTTAAATGTCAACATATACACGTGTGATTTAGTTTACGAAGATTTTTCAATGCCGAGAACCTCGATCAGAGAGTAAAAAACGCGTAAGGTTCACAATGGTGTAAAATTAAAATGGGATATACCGGGATAGCATTCGAGTTACGGGAACAAGGGCCAAACCAACCACCTAAGAATGGAATCGTTGAGCAAAACACTTGACAACCTCCTAGAAGTAGCTTTTCTTGCCACCGGACCTTTCTCCATCAATTAGGAATCTGATGCCGTCACTAAACACATTCCTTAAATTGTAGCCATTTGTTGAGTGTTTTTTTAGTGTCTAATCCGCATATATATCACCATTGCCCTTGATGTTGTTGACTCTAGATCTCTTAAATGTCAACATATACACGTGTGATTTAGTTTACGAGGATTTTTCGATGCCGAGAACCTCGATCAGAGAGTAAAAATGGCGTAAGGTTCACAATGGTGTAAAATTAAAATGGGATATAACGGGATAGGATTCGAGTTTCAGGAACAAGGGCCAAACCAACCACCCAAGAATGGAATCGTCGAGCGAAAACACTTGACAACCTCCTAGAATCAGCTTTTCTTGCCACCAGACCTTTCTCCATCAATTAGGAATCTGATGTCGTCAATAAACACATTCCTTAAATTGTAGCCATTTGTTGAGTGTTTTTTTTTTTTGTGCCTAATCCGCATATATATCACCATTGCCCTTGAATTTCTTGACTGTATATCTCTAAAATGTCAACATATACACGTGTGATTTAGTTTACGAAGATTTTTCGATGCCGAGAACCTCGATCAGAGAGTAAAAAAGGCGTAAGGTTCACATTGGTGTAAAATTAAAATGGGATATAGCGGGCTAGAATTCGAGTCACAAGGACAAGGGCCAAACCAACCACCCAAGAATGGAATCGTTAAGCGAAAACACTTGACAACCTCCTAGAAGCAGCTTTTCTTGCCACCAGACCTTTCTCCATCAATTAGGAATCTGATGTCGTCCCTAAACACATTCCTTAAATTGTAGCCATTTGTTGAGTGTTTTTTTTTGTCTCTAATCCGCATATATATAACCACTGCCCTTGATTTTCTTGACTGTATATATCTTAAATGTCAACATATACACGTGTGATTTAGTTTACGAAGATTTTTCAATGCCGAAAACCTCGATCAGAGAGTAAAAATGCCGTAAGGTTCACAATGGTGTAAAATTAAAATGGGATATACCGGGCTAGGATTCGAGTTATAGGAACAAGGGCCAAACCAACCGCCCAAGAATGAAATCGTCGAGCGAAAACACTTGACAACCTCCTAGAAGCAATTTTTCTTGCCTCCATACCTTTCTCCATCAATTAGGAATCTGATGACGTCACTAAACACATTCCTTAAATTGTTGCCATTTGTTGAGTGTTTTTTTTGGTGACTAATCCGCATATATATCACCATTACCATTGATTTTCTTGACTGTATATATCTCTTAAATGTCAACATATTCACGTGTGATTTTGTTTATGAAGATTTTCAATGCCGAGAACCTCTATCAGAGAGTAAAAAAGGCATAAGGTTTACAATGGTGTAAAATTAAAATGGGATATATCAGGCTAGGATTCGAGTTACAGGAACAATGGCCAAACCAACCACCGGAGAATGGAATCGTCGAGGGAAAACACTTGACAACCTTCTTGAAGCAGCTTTTCTTGCCGCGAGACCTTTCTCGATCAATTAGGAATCTGATGCCGTCACTAAACACATTCCTTAAATTCTAATCATATTTGAGTGTTTTTTTTCTGTCTAATCCGCATATATATCACCATTGCCCTTAATTTTCTTGACTTTATATCTCTTAAATGTCAACATATTCACGTGTGATTTTGTTTATGAAGATTTTCAATGCCGAGAACCTCTATCGGAGAGTAAAAAAGGCATAAGGTTCACAATGGTTTAAATTAAAATGCGATATACCAGGCTAGGATTCGAGTTACAGGAACAATGGCCAAACCAACCACCCAAGAATGGAATCGTCGAGCAAAAACACTTGACAACCTTCTTGAAGCAGCTTTTCTTGCCACCAAACCTTTCTCCATCAATTAGGAATCTGATGCCGTCACTAAACACATTCCTTAAATTGTAACCATTTTTGAGTGTTTTTTTTTGTGTCTAATCCGCATATATATCACCATTGCTCTTAATTTTCTTGACTTTATATCTCTTAAATGTCAACATATACACGTGTGATTTAGTTTACGAAGATTTTTCAATGCCAAGAACCTCGATCAGAGAGTAAAAAAGGCATAAGGTTCACAATGGTGTAAAATTAAAATGGGATATATCAGGTTAGGATTCGAGTTACAGGAACAAGGGCCAAACCAACCACCCAAGAATGGAATTGTCGAGTGAAAACACTTGACAACCTTCTTGAAGCAGCTTTTCTTGCCACCAGACCTTTCTCCACCAATTAGGAATCTGATGCCGTCACTAAACACATTCCTTAAATTGTAGCCATTTGTTGAGTGTTTTTTTTGTGTGTCTAATCCGCATATATATCACCATTGCCCTTGATTTTCTTAACAGTATATCTCTTAAATGTCAACATATACACGTGTGATTTAGTTTACGAGGATTTTTCGATGCCGAGAACCTCAATCAGAGAGTAAAAAAGGCGTAAGTTTCACAATGGTGTAAAATTAAAATGGGATATAACGGGATAGGATTCGAGTTATAAGAACAATGGCCAAACCAACCACCCAAGAATGGAATCGTCAAGTGAAAACACTTGACAACCTCCTAGAAGCAGCTTTTCTTGCCACCAGACCTTTCACATCAATTAGGAATCTGATGCCGTCACTAAACACATTCCTTAAATTGAAGCCATTTTTTTGTGTTTTTTTTGTGTCTAATCCGCATATATATCACCATTGCCCTTAATTTTCTTGACTTTATATCTCTTAAATGTCAACATATACACGTGTGATTTAGTTTACGAAGATTTTTCAATGCCGAGAACCTCGATCAGAGAGTAAAAAAGACGTAAGGTTCACAATGGTGTAAAATTAAAATGGGATATACAGGGATAGCATTCGAGTTACGGGAACAAGGGACAAACCAACCACCTAAGAATGGAATCGTCTAGCGAAAACACTTGACAACCTCCTAGAAGCACCTTTTCCTTGCCACCAGACCTTTCTCCATCAATTAGGAATCTGATGTCGTCACTAAACACATTCCTTAAATTGTAGCCATTTGTTGAGTGTTTTTTTGTCTCTAATCCGCATATATATCACCATTGTCGTTGATTTTCTTAACTGTATATCTCTGAAATGTCAACATATACACGTGTGATTTAGTTTACGAAGATTTTTTCAATGCCGAGAACCTCGATCAGATAGTAAAAAAGTCGTAAGGTTCACAATGGTGTAAAATTAAAATAGGATATATCGGGCTAGGATTTGAGTTATAGGAACAAGGGCCAAACCAACCGCCCAAGAATAGAATCGTCCAGCGAAAACACTTGATAACCTCCTAGATGCAGCTTTTCTTGACACCATACCTTTCTCCATCAATTAGGAATCTGATGTCGTCACTAAACACATTCCTTAAATTGTAGCCATTTGTTGAGTGTTTTTTTTGGTGACTAATCCGCATATATATCACCATTATCATTGATTTTCTTGACTGTATATCTCTTAAATGTCAACATATTCACGTGTGATTTTGTTTATGAAGATTTTCAATGCCGAGAACCTCTATTAGAGAGTAAAAAAGGCATAAGGTTCATAATGGTGTAAAATTAAACCGGGATATATCAGGCTAGGATTCGAGTTACAGGAACAAGGGCCAAACCAACCACCCAAGAATGGAATCGTCGAGCGAAAACACTTGACAACCTTCTTGAAACAGCTTTTCTAGCCACCAGACCATTCTCCGTCAATTAGGAATCTGATGCCGTCACTAAACACATTCCTTAAATTGAAGCCATTTGTTGAGTGTTTTTTTCTGTCTAATCCGCTTATATATCACCATTGCCCTTGATTTTCTTGACTGTATATCTCTTAAATGTCAACATATACACGTGTGATTTAGTTTACGAAGATTTTTCGATGTCGAGAACCTCGATCAGAGAGTAAAAAAGGCGTAAGGTTCACATTGGTGTAAAATTAAAATGGGATATACCGGGCTAGAATTCGAGTTACAAGAACAAGGGCCAAACCAACCTCCTAGAAGCAGCTTTTCTTGCCACCAGACCTTTCTCCGTTAATTAGGAATCTGATGCCGTCACTAAACAAATTCCTTAAATTGTAGCCATTTGTTGAGTGTTTTTTTGTCTCTAATCTGCATATATATCATCATTGCCCTTGATTTTCTTGACTGTATATCTTTTAAATGTCAACTTATACACATGTTATTTAGTTTATGAATATTTTTCAATGCCAAGAACATCGATCACAGAGTAAAAAAGGCGTAAGGTTCACAATGGTGTAAAATTAAAATGTGATATACCGGGCTAGGATTCGATTTACAAGAACAAGGGCCAAACCAACCACCCAAGAATGGAATTTTCGAGCGAAAACCCTTGGCAACCTCCTAGAAGCAGCTTTTCTTGCCACCAGACCTTTCTCCATCAATTAGGAAACTGATGCCGTCACTAAACACATTCCTTAAATTGTAGCCATTTGTTGAGTATTTTTTGTTTGGTGTCTAATCCGCATATATATCACCATTGCCCTTGATTTTCTTGACTGTATATCTCTTAAATGTCAACACATACACGTGTGATTTAGTTTACGAAGATTTTTCAATGCCGAGAACCTCGATCGGAGAGTAAAAAAGGCATAAGGTTCACAATGGTGTAAAACAAAAATGAAATATACCGGGCTAGGATTCGAGATACAGGAACAAGGGCCAAACCAACCACCCAAAAAGTGAATCGTCGAGCGAAAACACTTGACAACCTCCTAGAAGCAGCTTTTCTTGCCACCAAACCATTCTCCATCAATTAGGAATCTGATGCCGTTACAAAACACATTCCTTAAATTGTAGCCATTTGTTGAGTGTTTTTTTTTTGTCTAATCCGCATATATATCACCATTACCCTTGATTTTCTTGACTGTATATCTCTTAAATGTCAACATATACACGTGTGATTTAGTTAACGAAGATTTTTCGATGCCGAGAACCTCGATCAGAGAGTAAAAAAGGCGTAAGGTTCACGTTGGTGTAAAATTAAAATGAGATATACCGGGCTAGAATTCGATTTACAGGAACAAGGGCCAAACCAACCACCCAAGAATGGAATCGTCGAGCGAAAATACTTGTCAACCTCCTAGAAGCAGCTTTTCTTGCCACCAGTCATTTCTCCATCAATTAGGAATCTGATGCCGTCACTAAACACATTCCTTAAATTGTAGCCATTTGTTGAGGATTTTTTTTTTGGTGTCTAATCCGCATATATATCACCATTGCCCTTAATTTTCTTGACTTTATATCTCTTAAATGTCAACATATTCACGTGTGATTTTGTTTATGAAGATTTTCAATGCCGAGAACCTCTATCAGAGAGTAAAAAAGGCATAAGGTTCACAATGGCGTAAAATTAAAATGGGATATATCCGGCTAGGATTCGAGTTACAGTAACAATGGCCAAACCAACCACCCAAGAATGGAATCGTCGAGCAAAAACACTTGACAACCTTCTTGAAGCAGCTTTTCTTCCCACCAGACCTTTCTCCGTCAATTAGGAATCTGATGCCGTCACTAAACACATTCCTTAAATTGTAACCATTTGTTGAGTGTTTTTTTTTGTGTCTAATCCGCATATATATCACCATTTCCCTTAATTTTCTTGACTGTATATCTCTTAAATGTCAACATATACACGTGTGATTTAGTTTACGAAGATTTTTCAATGCCGAGAACCTCGATCAGAGAGTAAAAAAGGCGTAAGGTTCACAATGGTGTAAAATTAAAACGGGATATACCGGGATAGCATTCGAGTTACGGGAACAAGGGCGAAACCATCCACCTAAGAATGGAATCGTTGAGCGAAAACACTTGACAACCTCCTAGAAGAAACTTTTCTTGCCACCAGACCTTTCTCCATCAATTAGGAATCTGATGCCGTCACTAAACACATTCCTTAAATTGTAGCCATTTGTTGAGTGTTTTTTTTGTTTCTAATCCGCATATATATCACCATTGCCCTTGATTTTGTTGACTGTAGATCTCTTAAATGTCAACATATACACGTGTGATTTAGTTTACGAGGATTTTCGATGCCGAGAACCTCGATCAGAGAGTAAAAATGGCGTAAGGTTCACAATGGTGTAAAATTAAAATGGGATATAACGGGATAGGATTCGAGTTTCAGGAACAAGGGCCAAACCAACCACCCAAGAATGGAATCGTCGAGCGAAAACACTTGACAACCTCCTAGAAGCAGCTTTTCTTGCCACCAGACCTTTCTCCATCAATAAGGAATCTGATGTCGTCAATAAACACATTCCTTAAATTGTAGCCATTTGTTGAGTGTTTTTTTTTTTGTGCCTAATCCGCATATATATCACCATTGCCCTTGATTTTCTTGACTGTATATCTCTTAAATGTCAACATATACACTTGTGATTTAGTTTACGAAGATTTTTCAATGCCAAGAACCTCGATCAGAGAGTAAAAAAGGCGTAAGGTTCACATTGGTGTAAAATTAAAATGGGATATACCGGGCTAGGATTCGAGTTACAGGAACAAGGGCCAAACCAACCGCCGAAGAATGGAATCGTCGAGCGAAAACACTTGACAACCTCCTAGAAGCAGCTTTTCTTGCCACCATACCTTTCTCCATCAATTAAGAATCTGATGTCGTCCCTAAACACATTCCTTAAATTGTAGCTATTTGTTGAGTATTTTTTTTTGTGACTAATCCGCATATATATCACCATTGCCCTTGATTTTCTTGACTGTATATCTCTTAAATGTCAACATATTCACGTGTGATTTTGTTTATGAAGATTTTCAATGCCGAGAACCTCTATCAGAGAGTAAAAAAGGCATAAGGTTCACAAAGGTTTAAATTTAAATGGGATATACCAGGCTAGGATTCGAGTTACAGGAACAAGGTCCAAACCAACCACCCAAGAATGGAATAGTCGAGCGAAAATGTCACACCCCCAAAATTCCACACGCGGGGTATCACCGCTTGGAGGCGTGACTGACCAGGACCAAGCCATCAATCATATCAAACATAGTATATAAGTGTAAAAGTAGGAAAATGTAATTCATCTTGACATGACTGATGTTCATAACCAAACATTGTTTAAGTAGCGGAAGCATAATAATGAAAACCCAAAGTAAGTTATAAGTTCAAATAACGTCTACGATCCGTATCCCACAACGACCTGCTCCTCCCTGTGCAAGCTCCATATGTACCTAAGGTCCTGCAAGGCATGCAAGAGAGAGTCAACAACTAGTTGAGCGAGTTCACAGTTAACAGTTCAGTAATAGTATAGCGTGAGTAGTAGTATGTTCGTTCGTTACAATGTATCGTATTAGTTTCCATCGCGGCCAATGTCCTTGGCAGGTGTGCGAAGATGTTGGGGAAGGTCTTTCCCCAAGTTTTCTAGACTAGGTTTGTTCGTATCGCGGCCAATGTCCTTGGCAGGTGTGCGATGATGTTGTAAGTTTCGTTCGCGGCCAATGTCCTTGGCAGGTGTGCGAAGGCAGTCATAATATCGCGGCCAATGTCCTTGGCAGGTGTGCGAAGATCGTTCAATAAGTGTTACTAGTCTAGCAGTAGGTTCTGTCATCTATGTATGTACAGTAATCATTAAAACCCCATTCCCCCCTGGGAATCCCATGCCTTGGCTTGTGTGAACTCACCTTGGTTTGCTCGGTATGCTAGGTATGTAAGTGCTCGCAAATAATCAATCACGTCCTAAGGTTTGCACGTATACATAATCAGTTTATGTTTCAGTTGTTCATGTATAAGCATGTAACACGTAATCACAATCATACAAGTCATGTTTAACATATAACAGCAGTTAAATATTCCAGTTAACACTTAACAGAATTAATCCAAGTTACTGCACAGATCAGCTAGTTGGCGAAACACACGTTTGGCGAAACACAGTATTGACGAAACACCTTCAGTTTCGTCGTGGCCTTGTTCGGCGAAACAGGATTCTATTTCGTCGGCGACTCTTGGCGAAACACATTCTGTTTCGCCGAGATTCCTGTTTCGTCGAATGTCTGATTCGTAGACACAGTTACAGCAGTTACGAAAATACACAGAAACCCTAATCATGCTAGCAGCCATCATCAGCAAATCATCAATTACACAGTAATCATTTGTTCACAGAATTCATCATAACATCATTATAACATAAGCATCACAGTTCTTAACGTCTAGCATGAACCCTAGGTCAATGTGTTCAACATATCGATTAACATACAACATCATATTATCGATCCCTATCAAGATACTAATGTGTATTCGGAAATCAGACCATAATAAAATATCCAGAACCTAGCATTCGGTTGTAATAAGTTTTGCATAACTTTATCATATCCGACCACATCATGCATAACGAAATCTATATCATCATCATCATACAAGAACCCTAATGTTTAACATGTATCAGTTTCAGATATACATCATCAAGCAGAATCACATGACACATAAACACGTACACGGATGAACGATCAATCAAGATACATAAATCTACTAACCGAGATGATGGTTTGATCGCACAAGGGTTTCCGGTGGGTTCTAGTTCGCCGTCACAGTGAGAGAGCTCTAGGGTTTCGATTGTGTTGATAGAAAATGTAAAGTGATGTTGTTTTTACGTAAAAATACTCAAAAATACGTTCTGGGCCCAAGCTGGGCTACTGGGCCGGCGAAACAGACTTCTGTTTCGTCGGAATGTTCATGGCGAAACAGCCTGTTTCGTCGGAATGGGTTATGGCGAAACACTCTTGTGTTTCGTCGGGTTCTAAGCAGTTTAAGTTTTACAAACGGTACGCAAGTTATACAATCACACATAACCATGCAACACACTAGGTTTTGTCATAACACCACTATATAGTCAAAGTCAACGTGCATTAAATGCAAATAAAGAACGTCGGAAATTCGAGTTGTCACATTATCCCCAACTTGAAAGAAATTTCGTCCCGAAATTTAGCATGCAGTTACAGAGGAAGCTAGTAGTGTGACGTTGTTTACCTGTGTCGTATCGCGGCTCCTCGAGCAGGTTTGCGAAGATTACTGGTTTTCTTGGGGTGTCACATTATCCCCCCGTTGATTTGGAATTTCGTCCCGAAATTCTGCATTGGTAGCTTCAGCCTCAGTAGTAGTTGCTTGGTTTCCGAATAACTGGGGATATTTGAGTTCCATTTGATCTTCACGCTCCCAGGTGAACTCTGGGCCGCGGCGGGAGTTCCAACGAACTCGTACAAGAGGGATTCTCGTGTTCTTGAGGACCTTAACATCCCGGTCCGTGATTTCAACTGGTTCTTCGACGAAGTGCAACCGCTCGTCGATAGTGAGTTCCTTTAAGGGAACTATGTGGGTCTCATCTGACGTACACTTCTTCAGATTCGACACGTGAAAGACGTTGTGAACTGCACTGAGTTCAGGTGGTAAGTTCAATCTGTAGGCCACTTTGCCTATTTTCTCAATAACCTCGAAAGGTCCAACATATCGTGGATTTAGTTTGCCGCGTTTACCAAAACGAACCACACCCTTCCAGGGTGAAACTTTAAGTAGCGCTCGATCCCCAACTTGGAATTCGAGTAGTTTCCTGTCTAAATCAGCGTATGCTTTCTGACGGTCGCGAGCTGCCGCCATGCGTTGTCGTATTTGTGCAATCTTTTCTGTAGTATCGACTACCATTTCTGGCCCTGTGATTTGACTTTCTCCCACCTCTGCCCAACAGAGAGGTGACCGGCACTTACGCCCGTACAGTGCCTCGAATGGAGCAGCTTTAATGCTGGTGTGGTAGCTGTTATTGTATGAAAATTCCACGAGTGGCAGATGTTTCTCCCAACCATTGCCAAAGTCAATTACGCACGCCCGAAGCATGTCTTCTAAAGTTTGAATAGTGCGCTCAGACTGCCCATCGGTCTGAGGATGATACGCCGTGCTCATGTCTAAACGAGAGCCAAAAGATTTATGCATTGCTTGCCACAGTTCTGAAGTAAAACGTGCGTCACGATCAGAGATGATAGAGGTTGGCACTCCGTGCCTTGAGACCACTTCTTTTAAGTAAATGTCTGCCAAGGTAGAAAACTTGTCTGTTTCTTTGATGGCCAAGAAGTGAGCAGACTTTGTGAGTCGATCTACGATCACCCAAATAGTATCATTTCCGCGCTGAGATTTAGGTAGGCCAGTAACAAAATCCATGGAAATTTGCTCCCATTTCCATTGTGGTATCTCAGGTTGTTGTAGTGGTCCTGACGGTTTCTGATATTCTGCCTTGACTCTCGCACAAGTCAAGCATTTGCTAACGTATGTGGCTATGTGGGCCTTCATGCTAGGCCACCAGTATGTAGTCTTAATATCGTGGTACATTTTATCCGAACCAGGGTGTACCGAGTAGCGAGACTTGTGAGCTTCATCCATTACTAGCTCACGTAAGTTGCCATAAAGTGGAACCCAAATGCGTCCTGTGACGTAGTAAGCACCATCTTCCTTCTGTTCTAAACGTTGTCTTGAGCCACGTAGGGCTTCAGCCCTGACATTTTCTGGTTTCAATGCTTCTGTCTGAGCATCCCGTATCTGGGAAGGAAGGTTAGACTGTATGGTGAGTTGTAAAGCTCGTACGCGCTTAGGCGCGGTGTCCTTCCGACTGAGGGCGTCAGCCACAACATTGGCTTTGCCTGGATGGTACCTGATTGAGCATTCGTAGTCATTTAACAGTTCAACCCATCGTCGCTGTCGCATATTCAGTTCCTTCTGTTTGAATATATGTTCGAGGCTTCTGTGGTCAGTGTAGATAGCACATTTGGTACCGTACAAATAGTGTCGCCATATCTTAAGTGCAAAGACGACCGCTCCCAGCTCTAGGTCGTGTGTCGTATAATTCCGTTCGTGAACCTTAAGTTGGCGCGAAGCGTAAGCAATAACTTTATCCCTCTGCATCAATACACATCCAAGACCTTGGATAGATGCGTCGCAGTAGACTACGAAATCGTCCGTGCCTTCAGGCAGTGAGAGGATAGGTGCGCTACAGAGTCTATCCTTTAAGTGCTGAAACGCTGTTTCCTGTGCGTTACCCCAACGATAAACAACACCCTTCTGCGTCAACAGTGTAAGCGGCTGAGCAATCTTTGAGAAGTCTTTGATGAACAGTCTGTAATAACCCGCCAAACCCAAGAATTGGCGTATTTCCGTTGGTGTACGAGGCGCAGGCCAATTCTTGATCGAATCTACCTTGGATGGATCGACATGAATCCCATCCTTGTTTACCACGTGGCCTAGGAAGTGGACTTCACGAAGCCAGAAGTCACATTTAGAAAACTTGGCGTATAGCTGTTCCGTTCTTAGAAGTTCCAGTATAAGACGTAAGTGCTGCTCGTGTTCCTCCTGACTCTTCGAATAAATCAGGATGTCGTCGATGAAAACAATGACGAACTTATCGAGATAGGGTTTGCACACCCTGTTCATAAGATCCATAAATACGGCAGGCACGTTCGTTAGCCCGAATGGCATGACCATAAACTCGTAGTGGCCGTAGCGAGTTCTAAATGCTGTTTTAGAGACGTCCTCATCCCGGACTCTCAGTTGATGGTACCCTGACCTTAAGTCTATCTTGGAGTAGTAGCTCGACCCTTGCAGCTGGTCGAATAAATCATCTATGCGCGGAAGAGGATAACGATTCTTGATCGTCACCTTGTTGAGTTCACGGTAGTCTATACACATCCTGAACGTACCGTCTTTCTTCTTTACGAATAGCACTGGAGCTCCCCAGGGCGAAGAGCTAGGACGTATGAAACCCTTTTCCAAGAGTTCTTGTAGCTGCTTTGACAATTCTTCCAATTCAGTTGGAGCTAAACGATAAGGTGCTCGAGCTATAGGTGCTGCTCCTGGAGCGAGCTCGATCTGAAATTCAACTTGACGATGAGGCGGCAACCCAGGTAATTCCTCAGGAAACACTTGAGGAAAGTCTCGTACTACAGGAATATCTTCAATCTTTTTCTCTTTCTTCGAGGTATCTGTAACGAGGGCTAGTATAGCAGTGTGCCCCTTGCGTAAACACTTCTGAGCCTTCAAGAAGGAGATGATGCCACTCACGACACCACTCTTGTCGCCTTGAACTTCGAGAGGTTCCTTGCCCGAACGAGGAATACGAATAACCTTTTCTTTGCATAAAATCTCCGCTCGTTGTTGAGATAACCAATCCATACCAATGACGACGTCAAAGCTACCCAAAGGTATAGGAATGAGATCGATGGAGAAAGTCTGATCAGCGAGGATAAGATTACACCCTTTAACTATGTGCGTGGCCTCTAGGCTTTTACCGTTAGCTAACTCTACGACATGTTTGGTGTTTAAGAGAGTTGGTGCACGTTTTAACATTTCACTAGCTTTTAGAGACATGTAACTTGTATCCGCACCAGAATCAAATAGTACAGTAACATAAAAGTCGTCGAGAAGAAACTTACCCATAACCACGTTGGGGTCATTCCTGGCATCACCCTGACCGATCACAAACATACGGCCTCTAGCACCATTGTTGTTATTGTTCCCACCGTTGTTGTTGTTCCCGTTGCCCTGATTGTTGTTGTTGTTATTGTTCTGGTTCTGGTTTAACTGAGGGCAATCCCGCTTGTAATGACCTTCAGCCCCACACTGGTAGCATCCCCTGTTTCCCTGCTGCTGCTGCTGAGGCTGGTTTCGTGGAGCAGGTGGTTGTTGTTGCTGGTTCTGATTTGCTGGCCGTACGCTTCTACAATCCTTAGCCTCATGACCCATCTTGAGGCATCTTTGACACTGTTCCCTGCGGCATCTTCCACTGTGGTGTTTGTTGCACCTTCTACACCACGGGTGAATTCCCCGATAGCCACTCTGCCCTTGACTACCTGCTGATTGCTGATTCGGACTCTGGTGATCATTAGTCTTGCGTTGCTGAGCTTGAGACTGGACAGTAGCTGAGCCCTTGCTAGAATCCCCCTCCCATTTCCTCTTATTGTCGCTGGGAGTAGCAGGGGTAACTGAAGTGGTAGCGGTAGCAGTAGCGCTGATGCGTTTAGGCAACCTGTTTTGCTCCACCGCCTGATCAGTGAGACGGTGAGCCAGCTGAACAACCTGCTGGTAAGTGGCATGATTTGCTGATGTCACATGACTCTGGATCTCTGGCACCAGACCCTTAAGATAAAGTTCAATACGCTTGTCCACCAGAGTAGGACACAGTAATGCAAGTTCATTCGATCTCTTGGTATACGCTTCGATCTCAGACCCCGTCATCTTGAGGTTGAAAAACTCGACTTCCAGCTTATGAATATCATCTCGACTGCAGTATTCCTCCTTGATCATCTCTTTGAAATTGTACCATGGGGTGGCGTTAGCAGCAACCAACCCGAGGATTTGGACCTGAGCTTTCCACCATGTGAGGGCTAAACCCTCGAGGGTACCGGTAGCATATTTCACCCTGCGTGCCTCAGGGCACTCACACATCTCAAACACAGACTCTATCTTTTCAAACTAGTGCAGGAGACCTACGGCTCCTTCAGTGCCGCTGAAAGTGGATGGGCGACAGTCCATGAAAGTCTTGAAAGTGCAAACAGGTGCTTGACCTGTTGTGTAAAAGAATTAGGACAAGTTTAAACACGAGAGTTGATTTAGGAACGTAGGATCTAAGGATCCTAGAGTGAGTTGTAACTGCAGGGTATACCTCCTGCTTGTGCGGCTGCAACGGCCGCAGTGACTCGTTCGTTAATGAGGGCCGTCAACTGGTCCTGAGTCATGTTGATACGTCCAGACATGATCTTCATAGTAAAGATAACGTAAGTGAGATAGGTTCGCAAATCGTGCGATGACAGAAGAGAGTGAGCACACGAGTATTCTCAAGCAATAACATATAGCAAGTTCTGTGATCTAAGCATACCACGAGCAAAGGTCTATGTAGTTCTAGCATGTAGGTAATGTAACATGAATAGTAATACCTATGGTGTTGAGCCTTGTACGTGGAGCGAAGCGTCGTTGTGGATCGTTGAGAGCACTGTTCTGGTTATAGTCTGGTTTTAACAAAAATCGTTTTCCCTTTATTAAAACCAAGTTCTCTATAACCAATGGCTCTGATACCAATCTGTCACACCCCCAAAATTCCACACGCGGGGTATCACCGCTTGGAGGCGTGACTGACCAGGACCAAGCCATCAATCATATCAAACATAGTATATAAGTGTAAAAGTAGGAAAATGTAATTCATCTTGACATGACTGATGTTCATAACCAAACATTGTTTAAGTAGCGGAAGCATAATAATGAAAACCCAAAGTAAGTTATAAGTTCAAATAACGTCTACGATCCGTATCCCACAACGACCTGCTCCTCCCTGTGCAAGCTCCATATGTACCTAAGGTCCTGCAAGGCATGCAAGAGAGAGTCAACAACTAGTTGAGCGAGTTCACAGTTAACAGTTCAGTAATAGTATAGCGTGAGTAGTAGTATGTTCGTTCGTTACAATGTATCGTATTAGTTTCCATCGCGGCCAATGTCCTTGGCAGGTGTGCGAAGATGTTGGGGAAGGTCTTTCCCCAAGTTTTCTAGACTAGGTTTGTTCGTATCGCGGCCAATGTCCTTGGCAGGTGTGCGATGATGTTGTAAGTTTCGTTCGCGGCCAATGTCCTTGGCAGGTGTGCGAAGGCAGTCATAATATCGCGGCCAATGTCCTTGGCAGGTGTGCGAAGATCGTTCAATAAGTGTTACTAGTCTAGCAGTAGGTTCTGTCATCTATGTATGTACAGTAATCATTAAAACCCCATTCCCCCCTGGGAATCCCATGCCTTGGCTTGTGTGAACTCACCTTGGTTTGCTCGGTATGCTAGGTATGTAAGTGCTCGCAAATAATCAATCACGTCCTAAGGTTTGCACGTATACATAATCAGTTTATGTTTCAGTTGTTCATGTATAAGCATGTAACACGTAATCACAATCATACAAGTCATGTTTAACATATAACAGCAGTTAAATATTCCAGTTAACACTTAACAGAATTAATCCAAGTTACTGCACAGATCAGCTAGTTGGCGAAACACACGTTTGGCGAAACACAGTATTGACGAAACACCTTCAGTTTCGTCGTGGCCTTGTTCGGCGAAACAGGATTCTATTTCGTCGGCGACTCTTGGCGAAACACATTCTGTTTCGCCGAGATTCCTGTTTCGTCGAATGTCTGATTCGTAGACACAGTTACAGCAGTTACGAAAATACACAGAAACCCTAATCATGCTAGCAGCCGTCATCAGCAAATCATCAATTACACAGTAATCATTTGTTCACAGAATTCATCATAACATCATTATAACATAAGCATCACAGTTCTTAACGTCTAGCATGAACCCTAGGTCAATGTGTTCAACATATCGATTAACATACAACATCATATTATCGATCCCTATCAAGATACTAATGTGTATTCGGAAATCAGACCATAATAAAATATCCAGAACCTAGCATTCGGTTGTAATAAGTTTCGCATAAATTTATCATATCCGACCACATCATGCATAACGAAATCTATATCATCATCATCATACAAGAACCCTAATGTTTAACATGTATCAGTTTCAGATATACATCATCAAGCAGAATCACATGACACATAAACACGTACACGGATGAACGATCAATCAAGATACATAAATCTACTAACCGAGATGATGGTTTGATCGCACAAGGGTTTCCGGTGGGTTCTAGTTCGCCGTCACAGTGAGAGAGCTCTAGGGTTTCGATTGTGTTGATAGAAAATGTAAAGTGATGTTGTTTTTACGTAAAAATACTCAAAAATACGTTCTGGGCCCAAGCTGGGCTACTGGGCCGGCGAAACAGACTTCTGTTTCGTCGGAATGTTCATGGCGAAACAGCCTGTTTCGTCGGAATGGGTTATGGCGAAACACTCTTGTGTTTCGTCGGGTTCTAAGCAGTTTAAGTTTTACAAACGGTACGCAAGTTATACAATCACACATAACCATGCAACACACTAGGTTTTGTCATAACACCACTATATAGTCAAAGTCAACGTGCATTAAATGCAAATAAAGAACGTCGGAAATTCGAGTTGTCACAGAAAACACTTGACAACCTTCTTGAAGCAGCTTTTCTTGCCACTAGACCTTTCTCCATCAATTAGGAATCTGATGCCGTCACTAAACACATTCCTTAAATTGTAACCATTTGTTGAGTGTTTTTTTTTTGTGTCTAATCCGCATATATATCACCATTGCCCTTAATTTTCTTGAATGTATATCTTTTAAATGTCAACATATACATGTGTGATTTAGTTTACGAAGATTTTTCAATGCCGTGAACCTCGATCAGAGAGTAAAAAACGCGTAAGGTTCACAATGGTGTAAAATTAAAATGGGATATACCGGGATAGCATTCGAGTTACGGGAACAAGGGCCAAACCAACCACCTAAAAATGGAATCGTTGAGTGAAAACACTTGACAACCTCCTAGAAGATGCTTTTCTTGCCACCAGACCTTTCTCCATCAATTAGGAATCTGATGCCGTCACTAAACGCATTCCTTAAATTGTAGCCATTTGTTGAGTGTTTTTTTAGTGTCTAATCCGCATATATATCACCATTGCCCTTGATTTTGTTGACTGTAGATCTCTTAAATGTCAACATATACACGTGTGATTTAGTTTACGAGGATTTTCGATGCCGAGAACCTCGATCAGAGAGTAAAAATGGCGTAAGGTTCACAATGGTGTAAAATTAAAATGGGATATAACAGGATAGGATTCGAGTTTCAGGAACAAGGGCCAAACCAACCACCCAAGAATGGAATCGTCGAGCGAAAACACTTGACAACCTCCTAGAAGCAGCTTTTCTTGCCACCAGACCTTTCTCCATCAATAAGGAATCTGATGTCGTCAATAAACACATTCCTTAAATTGTAGCCATTTGTTGAGTGTTTTTTTTTGTGCCTAATCCGCATATATATCACCATTGCCCTTGATTTTCTTGACTGTATATCTCTTAAATGTCAACATATACACTTGTGATTTAGTTTACGAAGATTTTTCAATGCCAAGAACCTCGATCAGAGAGTAAAAAAGGCGTAAGGTTCACATTGGTGTAAAATTAAAATGGGATATACCGGGCTAGGATTCGAGTTACAGGAACAAGGGCCAAACCAACCGCCGAAGAATGGAATCGTCGAGCGAAAACACTTGACAACCTCCTAGAAGCAGCTTTTCTTGCCACCATACCTTTCTCCATCAATTAAGAATCTGATGTCGTCCCTAAACACATTCCTTAAATTGTAGCTATTTGTTGAGTATTTTTTTTTGTGACTAATCCGCATATATATCACCATTGCCCTTGATTTTCTTGACTGTATATCTCTTAAATGTCAACATATTCACGTGTGATTTTGTTTATGAAGATTTTCAATGCCGAGAACCTCTATCAGAGAGTAAAAAAGGCATAAGGTTCACAAAGGTTTAAATTTAAATGGGATATACCAGGCTAGGATTCGAGTTACAGGAACAAGGTCCAAACCAACCACCCAAGAATGGAATAGTCGAGCGAAAACACTTGACAACCTTCTTGAAGCAGCTTTTCTTGCCACTAGACCTTTCTCCATCAATTAGGAATCTGATGCCGTCACTAAACACATTCCTTAAATTGTAACCATTTGTTGAGTGTTTTTTTTTTGTGTCTAATCCGCATATATATCACCATTGCCCTTAATTTTCTTGAATGTATATCTTTTAAATGTCAACATATACATGTGTGATTTAGTTTACGAAGATTTTTCAATGCCGAGAACCTCGATCAGAGAGTAAAAAACGCGTAAGGTTCACAATGGTGTAAAATTAAAATGGGATATACCGGGATAGCATTCGAGTTACGGGAACAAGGGCCAAACCAACCACCTAAAAATGGAATCGTTGAGCGAAAACACTTGATAACCTCCTAGAAGATGCTTTTCTTGCCACCAGACCTTTCTCCATCAATTAGGAATCTGATGCCGTCACTAAACACATTCCTTAAATTGTAGCCATTTGTTGAGTGTTTTTTTAGTGTCTAATCCGCATATATATCACCATTGCCCTTGATTTTGTTGACTGTAGATCTCTTAAATGTCAACATATACACGTGTGATTTAGTTTACGAGGATTTTTCGATGCCGAGAACCTCGATCAGAGAGTAAAAATGGCGTAAGGTTCACAATGGTGTAAAATTAAAATGGGATATAACGGGATAGGATTCGAGTTTCAGGAACAAGGGCCAAACGAACCACCCAAGAATGGAATCGTCGAGCGAAAACACTTGACAACCTCCTAGAAGCAGCTTTTCTTGCCACCAGACCTTTCTCCATCAATTAGGAATCTGATGTCATCAATAAACACATTCCTTAAATTGTAGCCATTTGTTGAGTGTTTTTTTTGTGCCTAATCCGCATATATATCACCATTGCCCTTGAATTTCTAGACTGTATATCTCTAAAATGTCAACATATACACGTGTGATTTAGTTTGCGAAGATTTTTCGATGCCGAGAACCTCGATCAGAGAGTAAAAAAGGCGTAAGGTTCACATTGGTGTAAAATTAAAATGGGATATAGCGGGCTAGAATTCGAGTCACAAGGACAAGGGCCAAACCAACCACCCAAGAATGGAATCGTCAAGCGAAAACACTTGACAACCTCCTAGAAGCAGCTTTTCTTGCCACCAGACCTTTCTCCAGCAATTAGGAATCTGATGTCGTCCCTAAACACATTCCTTAAATTGTAGCCATTTGTTGAGTGTTTTTTTTTTGTCTCTAATCCGCATATATATCACCACTGCCCTTGATTTTCTTGACTGTATATCTCTTAAATGTCAACATATACACGTGTGATTTAGTTTACGAAGATTTTTCAATGCCGAAAACCTCGATCAGAGAGTAAAAATGCCGTAAGGTTCACAATGGTGTAAAATTAAAATAGGATATACCGGGCTAGGATTCGAGTTATAGGAACAAGGGCCAAACCAACCGCCCAAGAATGGAATCGCCGAGCGAAAACACTTGACAACCTCCTAGAAGCAGTTTTTCTTGCCACCATACCTTTCTCCATCAATTAGGAATTTGATGTCGTCACTAAACACATTCCTTAAATTGTTGCCATTTGTTGAGTGTTTTTTTTGGTGACTAATCCGCATATATATCACCATTACCATTGATTTTCTTGATTGTATATCTCTTAAATATCAACATATTCATGTGTGATTTTGTTTATGAAGATTTTCAATGCCGAGAACCACTATCAGAGAGTAAAAAAGGCATAAGGTTTACCATGGTGTAAAATTAAAATGGGATATACCGGGCTAGAATTCGAGTTATAGGAACAAGGGCCAAACCAACCGCCCAAGAATGGAATCGTCGAGCGAAAACACTTGACAACCTCCTAGAAGCAGTTTTTCTTGCCTCCATACCTTTCTCCATCAATTAGGAATCTGATGTTGTCACTAAACACATTCCTTAAATTGTTGCCATTTGTTGAGTATTTTTTTTGGTGACTAGTCCGCATATATATCACCATTACCATTGATTTTCTTGACCGTATATATCTCTTAAATGTCAACATATTCACGTGTGATTTTGTTTATGAAGATTTTCAATGCCGAGAACCTCTATCAGAAAGTAAAAAAGGCATAAGGTTTACCATGGTGTAAAATTAAAATGGGATATATCAGGCTAGGATTCGAGTTACAGGAACAATGGCCAAACCAACCACCCAAGAATGGAATCGTCGAGCGAAAACACTTGACAACCTTCTTGAAGCAGCTTTTCTTGCCGCCAGACCTTTCTCCATCAATTAAGAATCTGATGCCGTCACTAAACACATTCCTTAAATTCTAATCATTTTTGAGTGTTTTTTTTCTGTCTAATCCGCATATATATCACCATTGCCCTTAATTTTCTTGACTTTATATTTCTTAAATGTCAACATATTCACGTGTGATTTTGTTTATGAAGATTTTCAATGCCGAGAACCTCTATCAGAGAGTAAAAAAGGCATAAGGTTCACAATGGTGTAAAATTAAAATGGGATATATCCGGCTAGGATTCGAGTTACATGAACAATGGCCAAACCAACCACCCAAGAATGGAATCATCGAGCAAAAACACTTGACAACCTTCTTGAAGCAGCTTTTCTTGCCACCAGACCTTTCTCCGTCAATTAGGAATCAGATGCCGTCACTAAACACATTCCTTAAATTGTAACCATTTGTTGAGTGTTTTTTTTGTGTCTAATCCGGATATATATCACCATTGCCCTTAATTTTCTTGACTGTATATCTCTTAAATTTCAACATATACACGTGCGATTTAGTTTACGAAGATTTTTCAATGCCGAGAACCTCGATCAGAGAGTAAAAAAGGCATAAGGTTCACAATGGTGTAAAATTAAAATGGGATATACCGGGATAGCATTCGAGTTACGGGAACAAGGGCCAAACCATCCACCTAAGAATGGAATCGTTGAGTGAAAACACTTGACAACCTCCTAGAAGAAACTTTTCTTGCCACCAGACCTTTCTCCATCAATTAGGAATCTGATGCCGTCACTAAACATATTCCTTTAATTGTAGCCATTTGTTGAGTGTTTTTTTTTTGTTTCTAATCCGCATATATATCACCATTGCCCTTGATTTTGTTGACTGTAGATCTCTTAAATGTCAACATTTACACGTGTGATTTAGTTTACGAGGATTTTTCGATGCCGAGAACCTCGATCAGAGAGTAAAAATGGCGTAAGGTTCACAATGGTGTAAAATCAATGGTGTTTTCGGGTTATCCCCTCGGCAAAAGGCTGTTTTTGATTGTTTACGAGCCCCCCACGCTCAATATTTCCTTACTGTTATCCCGATCGAGGGCTTGGGGCAATGTATGTCGGCAGTAGAATATCGGTCTGTCCTCAAATATCGTTTGATGATACCGTTGTACCCTGAGGATGAACCGTGCCCTGTTTGTCGGAAGGTGTGTCTTGATAGCTTCGGGGAACATGCCCTTCACTGCAAAGAGCTTCCTGGCTTCAAGTACATACACGATCTGGTTAGAGATGTGTTGTTTGACGTTCTCAAGCGAGCTGGTATCGCTGCTAAAAAAGAGGCTCCGGTTAATTTCCTAACGGACCCGAAGGAGGGGAGGTCTTCCCTTCGACCAGCTGATGTGCTGGTTTTTGGATGGTCCGGGGGTAAGCATGCTTGCATTGATCTCACGGGGGTGTCGCCTCTTGCCGGTTTCAGGGGCAGTGGTTTTGTATCAGGGCAAGCGACGCGGAAGGCTAAGGCGGGGAAAATATCCAAGCACGAGCAGGCCTGCATAGATAAACAACATGCCTTCATTCCTTTCGCGTTCGATACCTTTGGTTGTCTGGCCCCTTTGGCGTCCGGTTTCTTGAAGCGGGTTCAAAAGGCAGCACTTGCGCATGCGACAGTGTCTGTAGGCCATAGTTATGTGTTTAGCCGAGTAGGATTTGCAATTCAAAAGGGGGTGGCGGCGCAGCTTGTTGCCCGTCTACCAACCCATGATTTGTAATTTGCTCTAAACTTCTAATATAAGAATATTATATTTAGAGTAAAAAAGTGTGTAAAATTAAAATGGGATATAACGGGATAGGATTCGAGTTTTAGGAACAAGGGCCAAACCAACCACCCAAGAATGGAATCGTCGAGCGAAAACACTTGACAACCTCCTAGAAGCAGCTTTTCTTGCCACCAGACCTTAATCCATCAATTAGGAATCTGATGTCGTCAGTAAACACATTCCTTAAATTGTAGTCATTTGTTGAGTGTTTTTTTTTATGCCTAATCCGCATATATATCACCATTGCCCTTGATTTTCTTGACTGTATATCTCTTAAATGTTAACATATACACGTGTGATTTAGTTTACGAAGATTTTTCGATGCCGAGAACCTCGATCAGAGAGTAAAAAAGGCGTAAGGTTCACATTGGTGTAAAATTAAAATGGGATATACCGGGCTAGAATTCGAGTCACAAGAATAAGGGCCAAACCAACCACCCAAGAATGGAATCGTCAAGCGAAAACACTTGACAACCTCCTAGAAGCAGCTTTTCTTGCCACCTGACCTTTCTCCATCAATTAGGAATCTGATGTCGTCCCTAAACACATTCCTTAAATTGTAGCCATTTGTTGAGTGTTTTTTTTTGTCTCCAATCCGCATATATATCACCACTGCCCTTGATTTTCTTGACTGTATATCTCTTAAATGTCAACATATACACGTGTGATTTAGTTTACGAAGATTTTTCAATGCCGAAAACTTCGATCAGAGAGTAAAAATGCCGTAAGGTTCACAATGGTGTAAAATTAAAATGGGATATACCGGGCTAGGATTCGAGTTATAGGAACAAGGGCCAAACCAACCGCCCAAGAATGGAATCGTCGAGCGAAAACACTTGACAACCTCCTATAAGCAGTTTTTCTTGCCTCCATACCTTTCTCCATCAATTAGGAATATGATGTCGTCACTAAACACATTCCTTAAATTGTTGCCATTTGTTGAGTGTTTTTTTTGGTGACTAATCCGCATATATATCACCATTACCATTGATTTTCTTGACTGTATATATCTCTTAAATGTTAACATATTCACGTGTGATTTTGTTTATGAAGATTTTCAATGCCGAGAACCTCTATCAGAGAGTAAAAAAGGCATAAGGTTTACAATGGTGTGAAATTAAAATGGGATATATCAGGCTAGGATTCGAGTTACAGGAACAATGGCCAAACCAACCACCCAAGAATAGAATCGTCGAGCGAAAACACTTGACAACCTTCTTGAAGCAGCTTTTCTTGCCGCCAGACCTTTCTCCATCTATTAGGAATCTGATGCCGTCACTAAACACATTCCTTAAATTCTAATCATTTTTTAGTGTTTTTTTTCTGTCTAATCCGCATATATATCACCATTGCCCTTAATTTTCTTGACTTTATATCTCTTAAATGTCAACATATTCACGTGTGATTTTGTTTATGAAGATTTTCAATGCCGAGAACCTCTATCAGAGAGTAAAAAAGGCATAAGGTTCACAATGGTGTAAAATTAAAATGGGATATATCCGGCTAGGATTCGAGTTACATGAACAATGGCCAAACCAACCACCCAAGAATGGAATCGTCGAGCAAAAACACTTGACAACCTTCTTGAAGCAGCTTTTCTTGCCACCAGACCTTTCTCCGTCAATTTGGAATCAGATGCCCTCACTAAACACATTCCTTAAATTGTAACCATTTGTTGAGTGTTTTTTTTTTTTTTTGTGTCTAATCCGCATATATATCACCATTGCCCTTAATTTTCTTGACTTCATATCTCTTAAATGTCAACATATACACGTGTGATTTAGTTTACGAAGATTTTTCAATGCCGAGAACCTCGATCAGAGAGTAAAAAAGGCGTAAGGTTCACAATGGTGTAAAATTAAAATGGGATATACCGGGATAGCATTCGAGTTACGGGAACAAGGGCCAAACCATCCACCTAAGAATGGAATCGTTGAGCGAAAACACTTGACAACCTCCTAGAAGAAACTTTTCTTGCCACCAGACCTTTCTCCATCAATTAGGAATCTGATGCCGTCACTAAACACATTCCTTAAATTGTAGCCATTTGTTAAGTGTTTTTTTTGTTTCTAATCTGCATATATATCACCATTGCCCTTGATTTTGTTGACTGTAGATCTCTTAAATGTCAACATATACACGTGTGCTTTAGTTTACGAGGATTTTTCGATGCCGAGAACCTCGATCAGAGAGTAAAAATGGCGTAAGGTTCACAATGGTGTAAAATTAAAATGGGATATAACGGGATAGGATTCGAGTTTTAGGAACAAGGGCCAAACCAACCACCCAAGAATGGAATCGTCGAGCGAAAACACTTGACAACCTCATAGAAGCAGCTTTTCTTGCCACCAGACCTTTCTCCATCAATTAGGAATCTGACGTCGTCAGTAAACACATTCCTTAAATTGTAGCCATTTGTTGAGTGTTTTTTTTTGTGCCTAATCCGCATATATATCACCATTGCCCTTGATTTTCTTGACTGTATATCTCTTAAATGTCAACATATACACGTGTGATTTAGTTTACGAAGATTTTTCGATGCCGAGAACCTCGATCAGAGAGTAAAAAAGGCGTAAGGTTCACATTGGTGTAAAATTAAAATGGGATATACCGATCTAGAATTCGAGTCACAAGAACAAGGGCCAAACCAACCACCCAAGAAGGGAATCGTCAAGCGAAAACACTTGACAACCTCCTAGAAGCAGCTTTTCTTGCCACCAGACCTTTCTCCATCAATTAGGAATCTGATGTCGTCACTAAACACATTCCTTAAATTGTAGCCATTTGTTATGTGTTTTTTTTGTCTCTAATCCGCATATATATCACCATTGCCCTTGATTTTCTTGACTGTATATCTCTTAAATGTCAACATATACACGTGTGATTTAGTTTACGAAGATTTTTCAATGCCGAGAACCTCGATCAGAGAGTAAAAAAGCCGTAAGGTTCACAATGGTGTAAAATTAAAATAGGATATACCGGGCTAGGATTCGAGTTATAGGAACAAGGGCCAAACCAACCGCCCAAGAATGGAATCGCCGAGCGAAAACACTTGACAACCTCCTAGAAGCAGTTTTTCTTGCCACCATACCTTTCTCCATCAATTAGGAATTTGATGTCGTCACTAAACACATTCCTTAAATTGTTGCCATTTGTTGAGTGTTTTTTTTGGTGACTAATCCGCATATATATCACCATTACCATTGATTTTCTTGATTGTATATCTCTTAAATATCAACATATTCATGTGTGATTTTGTTTATGAAGATTTTCAATGCCGAGAACCTCTATCAGAGAGTAAAAAAGGCATAAGGTTCACAATGGTGTAAAATTAAAATGGGATATATCAGGCTAGGATTCGAGTTACAGGAACAATGGCCATACCAACCACCCAAGAATGGAATCGTCGAGCGAAAACACTTGACAACCTTCTAGAAGCAGCTTTTCTTGCCACCAGACCTTTCTCCATCAATTAGGAATCTGACGTCGTCAGTAAACACATTCCTTAAATTGTAGCCATTTGTTGAGTGTTTTTTTTTGTGCCTAATCCGCATATACATCACCATTGCCCTTGATTTTCTTGACTGTATATCTCTTAAATGTCAACATATACACGTGTGATTTAGTTTACGAAGATTTTTCGATGCCGAGAACCTCGATAAGAGAGTAAAAAAGGCGTAAGGTTCACATTGGTGTAAAATTAAAATGGGATATACCGATCTAGAATTCGAGTCACAAGAACAAGGGCCAAACCAACCACCCAAGAATGGAATCATCAAGCGAAAACACTTGACAACCTCCTAGAAGCAGCTTTTCTTGCCACCAGACCTTTCTCCATCAATTAGGAATCTGATGTCGTCACTAAACACATTCCTTAAATTGTAGCCATTTGTTATGTGTTTTTTTTTTGTCTCTAATCCGCATATATATCACCATTGCCCTTGATTTTCTTGACTGTATATCTCTTAAATGTCAACATATACACGTGTGATTTAGTTTACGAAGATTTTTCAATGCCGAGAACCTCGATCAGAGAGTAAAAAAGCCGTAAGGTTCACAATGGTGTAAAATTAAAATAGGATATACCGGGCTAGGATTCGAGTTATAGGAACAAGGGCCAAACCAACCGCCCAAGAATGGAATCGTCGAGCGAAAACACTTGACAACCTCCTAGAAGCAGTTTTTCTTGCCACCATACCTTTCTCCATCAATTAGGAATTTGATGTCGTCACTAAACACATTCCTTAAATTGTTGCCATTTGTAGAGTGTTTTTTTTGGTGACTAATCCGCATATATATCACCATTACCATTGATTTTCTTGACTGTATATCTCTTAAATATCAACATATTCATGTGTGATTTTGTTTATGAAGATTTTCAATGCCGAGAACCTCTATCAGAGAGTAAAAAAGGCATAAGGTTCACAATGGATTAAAATTAAAATTGGATATATCAGGCTAGGATTCGAGTTACAGGAACAATGGCCATACCAACCACCCAAGAATGGAATCGTCGAGCGAAAACACTTGACAACCTTCTTGAAGCAGCTTTTCTTGCCACCAGACCTTTCTCCATCAATTAGGAATCTGATGCCGTCACTAAACACATTCCTTAAATTCTAATCATATTTGAGTTTTTTTTTGTGTCTAATCCACATATATATCACCATTGCCCTTAATTTTCTTGACTTTATATCTCTTAAATGTCAACATATTCACGTGTGATTTTGTTTATGAAGATTTTCAATGCCGAGAACCTCTATCAGAGAGTAAAAAAGGCATAAGGTTCACAATGGTGTAAAATTAAAATGGGATATATCCGGCTAGGATTCGAGTTACAGGAACAATGGCCAAACCAACCACCCAAGAATGGAATTGTCGAGCGAAAACACTTGGCAACCTTCTTGAAGCAGCTTTTCTTGCCACCAGACCTTTCTTCGTCAATTAGGAATCTGATGCCGTCACTAAACACATTCCTTAAATTGTAACCATTTGTTGAGTGTTTTTTTTTGTGTCTCATCCGCATATATATCACCATTGCCTTTAATTTTCTTGACTGTATATCTCTTAAATGTCAACATATACACGTGTGATTTAGTTTACGAATATTTTTCAATGCCGTGAACCTCGCTCAGAGAGTAAAAAAGCCGTAAGGTTCACAATGGTGTAAAATTAAAATGGGATATACCGGGATAGCATTCGAGTTACGGGAACAAGGGCCAAACCAACCACCTAAGAATGGAATCGTTGAGCGAAAACACTTGACAACCTCCTAGAAGAAACTTTTCTTGCCACCAGACCTTTCTCCATCAATTAGGAATCTGATGCCGTCATTAAACACATTCCTTAAATTTTAGCCATTTGTTGAGTGTTTTTTTTGTGTCTAATCCGCATATATATCACCATTGCCCTTGATTTTCTTGAATGTATATCTCTTAAATGTCAACATATACACGTGTGATTTAGTTTACGAAGATTTTTCAATGCCGAGAACCTCGATCAGAGGGTAAAAAAGCCGTAAGGTTCACAATGGTGTAAAATTAAAATGGGATATACTGGGCTAGGATTCGAGTTATAGGAACAAGGGACAAACCAACCGCCCAAGAATGGAATCGTCAAGTGAAAACACTTGACAACCTCCTAGAAGCAGCTTTTCTTGCCACCAGACCTTTCTCCATCAATTAGGAATCTGATGCCGTCACTAAACACATTCCTTAAATTGTAGCCATTTGTTGAGTGTTTTTTTTTGTCTCTAATCCGCATATATATCACCATTGCGCTTGATTTTCTTGACTGTATATCTCTTAAATGTCAACATATACACGTGTGATTTAGTTTACGAAGTTTTTTCAATGCCGAGAACCTCGATCAGAGAGTAAAAAAGCCGTAAGGTTCACAATGGTGTAAAATTAAAATGGGATATAATGGGCAAGGATTCGAGTTATAGGAACAAGGGCCAAACCAACCGCCCAAGAATGGAATCGTCGAGCGAAAACACTTGACAACCTCCTAGAAGCTGTTTTTCTTGCCATCATAGCTTTCTCCATCTATTAGGAATCTGATGTTGTCACTAAACACATTCCTTAAATTGTAGCCATTTGTTGAGTGTTTTTTTTTTTTGGTGACTAATCCGCATATATATCACCATTACCATTGATTTTCTTGACTTTATATCTCTTAAATGTCAACATATTCACGTGTGATTTTGTTTATGAAGATTTTCAATGCCGAGAACCTCTATCAGAGAGTAAAAAAGGCATAAGGTTCACAATGGTGTAAAATTAAAATGGGATATATCAGGCTAGGATTCGAGTTACACGAACAATGGCCAAACCAACCACCCAAGAATGGAATCGTCGAGCGAAAACACTTGACAACCTTCTTGAAGCAGCTTTTCTTGCCACCAGACCTTTCTCCATCAATTAGGAATCTGATGCCGTCACTAAACACATTTTCCTTAAATTGTAACCATTTTTGAGGGTTTTTTTTTTTGTGTCTAATCCGCATATATATCACCATTGCCCTTAATTTTCTTGACTTTATATCTCTTAAATGTCAACATATTCACGTGTGATTTTGTTTATGAAGATTTTCAATGCCGAGAACCTCTATCAGAGAGTAAAAAAGGCATAAGGTTCACAATGGTGTAAAATTAAAATGGGATATATCAGGCTAGGATTCGAGTTACAGGAACAATGGCCAAACCAACCACCCAAGATTGGAATCGTCGAGCGAAAACACTTGACAACCTTCTTGA
The DNA here is from genome assembly GCA_030545235.1 of Helianthus tuberosus. Taxonomy (NCBI): domain Eukaryota; kingdom Viridiplantae; phylum Streptophyta; class Magnoliopsida; order Asterales; family Asteraceae; genus Helianthus; species Helianthus tuberosus. Next base: position 38,919,907 of record CM060387.1, on the reverse strand, counting down.
AGCAGCTTTTCTTGCCACCAGACCTTTCTCCATCAATTAGGAATCTGATGCCGTCACTAAACACATTCCTTAAATTGTAACCATTTTTGAGTGTGTTTTTTTTTTGTGTCTAATCCGCATATATATCACCATTGCTCTTAATTTTCTTGACTTTATATCTCTTAAATGTCAACATATACAAGTGTGATTTAGTTTACGAAGATTTTTCAATGCCAAGAACCTCGATCAGAGAGTAAAAAAGGCATATGGTTCACAATGGTGTAAAATTAAAATGGGATATATCAGGTTAGGATTCGAGTTACCGGAACAAGGGCCAAACCAACCACCCAAGAATGGAATTGTCGAGCGAAAACACTTCACAACCTTCTTGAAGCAGCTTTTCTTGCCACCAGACCTTTCTCCACCAATTAGGAATCTGACGCCGTCACTAAACACATTCCTTAAATTGTAACCATTTGTTGAGTGTTTTTTTTGTGTGTCTAATCCGCATATATATCACCATTGCCCTTGATTTTCTTAACAGTATATCTCTTAAATGTCAACATATACACGGGTGATTTAGTTCACGAGGATTTTTCGATGCCGAGAACCTAGATCAGAGAGTAAAAAATCCGTAAGGTTCACAATGGTGTAAAATTAAAATGGGATATAACGGGATAGGATTCGAGTTACAGGAACAATGGCCAAACCAACCACCCAAGAATGGAATCGTCAAGTGAAAACACTTGACAACCTCCTAGAAGCAGCTTTTCTTGCCACCAGACCTTTCACATCAATTAGGAATCTGATGCCGTCACTAAACACATTCCTTAAATTGAAGCCATTTTTTTAGTGTTTTATTTTGTGTCTAATCCGCATATATATCACCATTGCCCTTAATTTTCTTGACTTTATATCTCTTAAATGTCAACATATACACGTGTGATTTAGTTTACGAAGATTTTTCAATGCCGAGAACCTCGATCAGAGAGTAAAACAGGCGTAAGGTTCACAATGGTGTAAAATTAAAATGTGATATACCGGGCTAGGATTCGAGTTACAGGAACCAGGGCCAAACCAATCCCCCAAGAATGGAATCATCGAGCGAAAACACATGACATCCTCCTAGAAGCTGCTTTTCTTGCCACCAGACCTTTCTCCATCAATTAGGAATCTGAGGCCGTCACTAAACACATTCCTTAAATTGTAGCCATTTGTTGAGTGTTTTATTTTTGTGTCTAATCCGCATATATATCACCATTGCCCTTGATTTTCTTGACTGTATATCTCTTAAATGTCAACATATACACATGTGATTTAGTTTACGAAGATTTTTTGATGACGAGAACCTCGATCAGAGAGTAAAAAAGGAGTAAGGTTCACATTGGTGTAAAATTAAAATGGGATATACCAGGCTAGAATTCGAGTTACAAGAACAAGGGCCAAACTAACCACCCAAGAATGGAATCGTCTAGCGAAAACACTTGACAACCTCCTAGAAGCAGCTTTTCCTTGCCACCAGACTTTTCTCCATCAATTAGGAATCTGATGTCGTCACTAAACACATTCCTTAAATTGTAGCCATTTGTTGAGTGTTTTTTTTGTCTCTAATCCGCATATATATCACCATTGCCGTTGATTTTCTTAACTGTATATCTCTTAAATGTCAACATATACATGTGTGATTTAGTTTACGAAGATTTTTCAATGCCGAGAACCTCGATCAGAGAGTAAAAAAGCCGTAAGGTTCACAATGGTGTAAAATTAAAATAGGATATATCGGGCTAGGATTTGAGTTATAGGAACATGGGCCAAACCAACCGCCCAAGAATAGAATCGTCGAGCGAAAACACTTGACAACCTCCTAGATGCAGCTTTTCTTGCCACCATACCTTTCTCCATCAATTAGGAATCTGATGTCGTCACTAAACACATTCCTTAAATTGTAGCCATTTGTTGAGTGTTTTTTTTGGTGACTAATCCGCATATATATCACCATTATCATTGATTTTCTTGACTGTATATCTCTTAAATGTCAACATATTCACGTGTGATTTTGTTTATGAATATTTTCAATGCCGAGAACCTCTATTAGAGAGTAAAAAAGGCATAAGGTTCATAATGGTGTAAAATTAAACTGGGATATATCAGGCTAGGATTCGAGTTACAGGAACAAGGGCCAAACCAACCACCTAAGAATGGAATTGTCGAGCGAAAACACTTGACAACCTTCTTGAAACAGCTTTTCTTGCCACCAGACCATTCTCCATCAATTAGGAATCTAATGCCGTCACTAAACACATTCCTTAAATTGTAGCCATTTGTTGAGTGTTTTTTTTTGTGTCTAATCCGCATATAAATCACCATTGCCCTTGATTTTCTTAACAGTATATCTCTTAAATGTCAACATATACACGTATGATATAGTTTACGAGGATTTTTCGATGCTGAGAACCTTGATCAGAGAGTAAAAAAGGCGTAAGGTTCACAATGGTGTAAAATTAAAATGGGATATAACGGAATAGGATTCGAGTTACTGGAACAAGGGACAAACCAACCACCCAAGAATGGAATCGTCAAGTGAAAAAACTTAACAACCTCCTAGAAGCAACTTTTCTTGCCACCAGACCTTTCTCAATCAATTAGGAATCTGATGCCGTCACTAAACACATTCCTTAAATTGTAGCCATTTGTTGAGTGTTTTTTTGTCTCTAATCCGCATATATATCATCATTGCCCTTGATTTTCTTGACTGTATATCTCTTAAATGTCAACTTATACACATGTGATTTAGTTTATAAATATTTTTCAATGCCAAGAACGTCGATCACAGAGTAAAAAAGGCGTAAGGTTCACAATGGTGTAAAATTAAAATGTGATATACCGGGCTAGGATTCGATTTACAAGAACAAGGGCCAAACCAACCACCCAAGAATGGAATTTTCGAGCGAAAACCCTTGACAACCTCCTAGAAGCAGCTTTTCTTGCCACCAGACCTTTCTCCATCAATTAGAAATCTGATCCCGTCACTAAACACATTCCTTAAATTGTAGCCATTTGTTGAGTATTTTTTTTTGTTTCTAATCCGCATATATATCACCATTGCCCTTGATTTTCTTGACTGTATATCTCTTAAATGTCAACACATACACGTGTGATTTAGTTTACGAAGATTTTTCAATGCCGAGAACCTCGATCAGAGAGTAAAAAAGGCGTAAGGTTCACAATGGTGTAAAATTGAAATCGGATATACCGGGCTAGGATTCGAGTTACAGGAACAAGGGTCAAACCAACCACCCAATAATGGAATCGTCGAGCGAAAACACTTGACAACCTCCTAGAAGCAGCTTTTCTTGCCACCAGACCTTTCTCCATCAATTAGGAATCTGATGTCGTCACTAAACACATTCCTTAAATTGTAGAAATTTGTTGAGTGTTTTTTTTTGTCTAATCCGCATATATATCACCATTACCCTTGATTTTCTTGACTGTATATCTCTTAAATGTCAACATATACACGTGTGATTTTGTTAACGAAGATTTTTCGATGCCGAGAACCTCGATCAGAGAGTAAAAAAGGCGTATGGTTCACGTTGGTGTAAAATTAAAATGGGATATACCGGGCTAGAATTCGATTTACTGGAACAAGGGCCAAACCAACCACCCAAGAATGGAATCGTCGAGCGAAAACACTTGACAACCTCCTAGAAGCAGCTTTTCTTGCCACCAGACCTTTCTCAATCAATTAGGAATCTGATGCCGTCACTAAACACATTCCTTAAATTGTAGCCATTTGTTGAGTGTTTTTTTTTTGGTGTCTAATCTGCATATATATATATCACCATTGCCCTTGATTTTCTTGACTGTATATCTCTTAAATGTCAACATATACACGTGTGATTTAGTTTATGAAGATTTTTCAATGCCTAGAACCTCGATCAGAGAAAAAAAAGGCGTAAGGTTCAGAATGGTGTAAAATTAAAGTGGGATATATCGGGCTAGTATTCGAGTTACAGGAACAAGGGCCAAACCAACCACCCAAGAATGGAATCGTCGAGCGAAAACACTTGACAACCTCCTAGAAGCAGCTTTTCTTGCCACCAGACCTTTCTGAATCAATTAGGAATCTGATGCCGTCACTAAACACATTCCTTAAATTGTAGCCATTTGTTGAGTGTTTTTTTTTGTGTCTAATCTGCAAATATATTTCACCATTGCCCTTGATTTTCTTGACTGTATATCTCTTAAATGTCAACACATACACGTGTGATTTAGTTTACGAAGATTTTTCAATGCCGAGAACCTCGATCGGAGAGTAAAAAAGGCGTAAGGTTCACAATGGTGTAAAACAAAAATGAAATATACCGGGCTAGGATTCGAGTTACAGGAACAAGGGCCAAACCAACCACCCAAAAAGTGAATCGTCGAGCGAAAACACTTGACAACCTCCTAGAAGCAGCTTTTCTTGCCACCAGACCATTCTCCATCAATTAGGAATCTGATGCCGTTACTAAACACATTCCTTAAATTATAGCCATTTGTTGAGTAATTTTTTTTTTGTGGGGTCTAATCCTCATATATATCACCATTGCCCTTGATTTTCTTGACTGTATATCTCTTAAATGTCAACACAAACACGTGTGATTTAGTTTACGAAGATTTTTCAATACCGAGAACCTCTATCAGAGAGTTAAAAAAGGTGTATGGTTCACAAAGGTGTAAAATTGAAATGGGATATACCGAGCTAGGATTCGAGCTATAGGAACAAGGGTCAAACCAACCACCCAATAATGGAATCGTCGAGCGAAAACACTTGACAACCTCCTAGAAGCAGCTTTTGTTGCCACCAGATTCTCCATCAATTAGGAATCTTATGCCCTCACTAAACACATTCTTTTAAATCGTTGCCATTTGTTGAGTGTTTTTTTTGTGTCTAATCTGCATATAAATCAATATTGCCCCTGATTTTCTTTATTGTATATCTTAAATATCAACATATAGATGTATGATTTAGTTTACGAAGATTTTTCAATGCCGAGAACCTCGATCAGAGAGTAAAAAAGGCGTAAGGATCACAATGGTCTAAAATTAAGATGGGATATACCGGGCTAGGATTCGAGTTACAGGAACAAGGGCCAAACCAACCACCCAAGAATGGAATCGTCGAGCGAAAACACTTGACAACCTCCTAGAAGCAGCTTTTCTTGCCACCAGACCTTTCTCCATCAATTAGGAATCTGATGCCGACACTAAACACATTCCTTAAATTGTAACCATTTGTTGAGTGTTTTTTTTTGTGTCTGATCCGCATATATATCACCATTGCCCTTGATTTTCTTGACTGTATATCTCTTAAATGTCTACATATACACGTGTGATTTAGTTTATGAAGAATTTTCAATGCTGAGAACCTCGATCAGAGAGTACAAAATGCGTAAGGTTCAAAATGGTGTAAAATTAAAATGGGATATACCGGTCTAGGATTCGAGTTACAGGAACAAGGGCCAAACCAACCACCCAAGAATGGAATCGTCGATCGAAAACACTTGACAACCTCCTAGAAGCAGCTTTTCTGGGTACCAGACCTTTCTCCATGAATTAGGAATCTAATGCCGTCACTAAACACATTCCTTAAATTGTTGCCATTTGTTAAGTGTTTTTCTTTTTGGTGTCTAATCCGCATATATATCACCATTGCCCTTAATTTTCTTGACTGTATATCTCTTAAATGTCAACATATACACGTGTGATTTAGTTTACAAAGATTTTTCAATGCCGAGAACCTCGATCAGACAGTAAAAAAGGCATAAGGTTCACAATGGTGTAAAATAAAAATGGGATATACCGGGCTAGGATTCGAGTTACAGGAACAAGGGCCAAACCAACTACCCAAGAATGGAATCGTTGAGCGAAAACACTTGACAACCTCCTAGAAGCAGTTTTTCTTGCCACCAGACCTTTCTCAATCAATTAGGAATCTGATTCCGTCACTAAACACATTCCTTAAATTGTAGCCATTTGTTGAGTGTTTTTTTTTTTGGTGTCTAATCTGCAAATATATTTCACCATTGCCCTTGATTTTCTTGACTGTATATCTCTTAAATTTCAACATATACACGTGTGATTTAGTTTATGATGATTTTTCAATGCCGAGAACCTCGATCAGAGAGTAAAAAGGCGTAAGGTTCACAATGGTGTAAAATTAAAGTGGGATATACCGGGCTAGTATTCGAGTTACAGGAACAAGGGCCAAACCAACCACCCAAGAATGGAATCGTCGAGCGAAAACACTTGACAACCTCCTAGAAGCAGCTTTTCTTGCCACCAGACCTTTCTCAATCAATTAGGAATCTGATGCCGTCACTAAACACATTCCTTAAATTGTAGCCATTTGTTGAGTATTTTTTTTTGTGTCTAATCCGCATATATATCACCATTGCCCTTGATTTTCTTGACTGTATATCTCTTAAATGTCAACATATACACGTGTGATTTAGTTTATGAAGATTTTTCAATGCCGAGAACCTCTATCAGAGAGTAAAAAAGGCGTAAGGTTCACAATGGTGTAAAATTAAAGTGGGATATACTGGGCTAGTATTCGAGTTACAGGAACAAGGGCCAAACCAACCACCCAAGAATGGAATCGTCGAGCGAAAACACTTGACAACCTCCTAGAAACAGCTTTTCTTGCCACCAGACCTTTATCAATCAATTAGGAATCTGATGCCGTCACTAAACACATTCCTTAAATTGTAGCCATTTGTTGAGTGTTTTTTTTTTTGGTGTCTAATCTGCATATATATATCACCATTGCCCTTGATTTTCTTGACTGTATATCTCTTAAATGTCAACATATACACGTGTGATTTAGTTTATGAAGATTTTTCAATGCCTAGAACCTCGATCAGAGAAAAAAAAGGCGTAAGGTTCAGAATGGTGTAAAATTAAAGTGGGATATACCGGGCTAGTATTCGAGTTACAGGAAAAAGGGCCAAACCAACCACCCAAGAATGGAATCGTCGAGCGAAAACACTTGACAACCTCCTAGAAGCAGCTTTTCTTGCCACCAGACCTTTCTCAATCAATTAGGAATCTGATGCCGTCACTAAACACATTCCTTAAATTGTAGCCATTTGTTGAGTGTTTTTTTTTTTTTGGTGTCTAATCTGCAAATATATTTCACCATTGCCCTTGATTTTCTTGACTGTATATCTCTTAAATGTCAACATATACACGTGTGATTTAGTTTACGAAGATTTTTCAATGGCGAGAACCTCGATCAGAGAGTAAAAAAGGCGTAAGGTTCACAATGGTATAAAATTAAAAGGGGATATACCGGCCAAGGATTCGAGTTACAGGAACAAGGGCCGAACTAACCACCCAAGAATGGAATCGTCAAGCGAAAACACTTGATAACCTCCTAGAAGCAGCTTTTCTTGCCACCAGACCTTTCTCCATCAATTAGGAATCCGATGCCATCACTAAGCACATTCCTTAAATTGTAGCCATTTATTGAGTGTTTTTTTTGGTGTCTAATCCGCATATATATCACCATTGCCCTTGATTTTCTTGACTGTATATCTCTTAAATGTAAATATATACACGTGTGATTTAGTTTACGAAGATTTTTCAATGCCGAGAACCTCGATCAGAGAGTAAAAAAGGCGTAAGGTTCACCATGGTGTAAAATTAAAATGGGTTATACCGGGCTGGGATTCGAGTTACAGGAACAAGGGCCAAACCAACCACCCAAGAAGTGAATCGTCGAGCGAAAACACTTGACAACCTCCTAGAAGCAGCTTTTCTTGCCACCAGACCATTCTCCATCAATTAGGAATCTGATGCCGTTACTAAACACATTCCTTAAATTGTAGCCATTTGTTGAGTAATTTTTTTTGTGGGGTCTAATCCTCATATATATCACCATTGCCCTTGATTTTCTTGACTGTATATCTCTTAAATGTAAACATATACACGTGTGATTTAGTTTACGAAGATTTTTCAATACCGGGAACCTCTATCAGAGAGTTAAAAAAGGCGTAAGGTTCACAAAGGTGTAAAATTGAAATGGGATATACCGAGCTAGGATTCGAGCTATAGGAACAAGGGTCAAACCAACCACCCAATAATGGAATCGTCGAGCGAAAACACTTGACAACCTCCTAGAAGCAGCTTTTGTTGCCACCAGACCTTTCTCCATCAATTAGGAATCTTCTGCCCTCACTAAACACATTCCTTAAATCGTAGCCATTTGTTGAGTGTTTTTTTTGTTTCTAATCTGCATATATATCAATATTGCCCCTGATTTTCTTTATTGTATATCTCTTAAATATCAACATATACACATGTGATTTAGTTTACGAAGATTTTTCATTGCCGAGAACCTCGATCAAAGAGTAAAAAAGGTATGAGGTTTACAATGGTGTAAAATTAAAATGGGATATACCGGGCTAGGATTCGAGTTACAGGAACAAGGGCCAAACCAACCACCCAAGAATGGAATCGTCGAGCGAAAACACTTGACAACCTCCTAGAAGCAGCTTTTCTTGCCACCAGACCTTTCTCCATCAATTAGGAATCTGATGCCGACACTAAACACATTCCTTAAATTGTAGCCATTTGTTGAGTGTTTTTCTTTTTGGTGTCTGATCCGCATATATATCACCATTGCCCTTGATTTTTTAGACTGTATATCTCTTAAATGTCTACATATACACGTGTGATTTAGTTTATGAAGAATTTTCAATGTTGAGAACCTCGATCAGAGAGTACAAAATGCATAAGGTTCAAAATGGTGTAAAATTAAAATGGGATATACCGGTCTAGGATTCGAGTTACAGGAACAAGGGCCAAACCAACCACCCAAGAATGGAATCGTCGATCGAAAACACTTGACAACCTCCTAGAAGCAGCTTTTCTGGGTACCAGACCTTTCTCCATGAATTAGGAATCTAATGCCGTCACTAAACACATTCCTTAAATTGTTGCCATTTGTTAAGTGTTTTTCTTTTTGGTGTCTAATCCGCATATATATCACCATTGCCCTTAATTTTCTTGACTGTATATCTCTTAAATGTCAACATATACACGTGTGATTTAGTTTACAAAGATTTTTCAATGCCGAGAACCTCGATCAGACAGTAAAAAAGGCATAAGGTTCACAATGGTGTAAAATAAAAATGGGATATACCGGGCTAGGATTCGAGTTACAGGAACAAGGGCCAAACCAACTACCCAAGAATGGAATCGTTGAGCGAAAACACTTGACAACCTCCTAGAAGCAGTTTTTCTTGCCACCAGACCTTTCTCAATCAATTAGGAATCTGATTCCGTCACTAAACACATTCCTTAAATTGTAGCCATTTGTTGAGTGTTTTTTTTTTGGTGTCTAATCTGCAAATATATTTCACCATTGCCCTTGATTTTCTTGACTGTATATCTCTTAAATGTCAACATATACACGTGTGATTTAGTTTACGAAGATTTTTCAATGCCGAGAACCTCGATCAGAGAGTAAAAAAGGCGTAAGGTTCACAATGGTATAAAATTAAAAAGGGATATACCGGCCAAGGATTCGCGTTACATGAACAAGGACCAAACCAACCACCCAAGAATGGAATAGTCAAGCGAAAACACTTGACAACCTCCTAAAAGCAGGTTTTCTTGCCACCAGACCTTTCTCCATCAATTAGGAATCTGATGCCGTCACTAAACATATTCCTTAAATTGTAGTCATTTGTTTAGTATTTTTTTGTGTGTCTAATCCGCATATATATCACCATTGCCCTTGATTTTCTTGACTGTATATCTCTTAAATGTCAACATATACACGTGTGATTTAGTTTACGAAGCTTTTTCAATGCCGAGAACCTCGATCAGAGAGTAAAAAAGGCGTAAGGTTCACAATGGTGTGAAATTATAATGGGATATACCGGGCTAGGATTCGAGTTACAGGAACAAGGGCCAAACTAACCACCCAAGAATGGAATCGTCGAGCGAAAACACTTCACAACCTCCTAGATGTAGCTTTTCTTGCAACCAGACCTTTTTCCATCAATTAGGAATCTGATGCCGTGACTAAACACATTACTTAAATTGTAGCCATTTGTTGAGTGTTTTTTTTTGTGTCTAATCCGCATATATATCACCATTGCCCTTGATTTTCCTGTTTGTATATCTCTTAAATGTCAACATATACACGTGTGATTTAGTTTACGAAGATTTTTCAATGCCGAGAACTTCGATCAAAGAGTAAAAAAGGCGTAATGTTCACAATGGTGTAAAATTAAGATGGGATATTTCGGGTTAGGATTTGAGTTACAGGAACAAGGGCCAAACCAAACACCCTTGAGTGGAATCGTCGAGCGAAAACACTTGACAACCTCCTAGAAGCAACTTTTTTTGCCACCAGATCTTTCTCGATCAATTAGGAATCTGATCCATCACTAAACACATTCGTTAAATTGTAGCCATTTGTTGAGTATTTTTTTTTGTGTCTAATCCGCATATATATCACCATTGCCCTTGATTTTATTAACTGTATATCTCTTAAATGTCAACATATACACGTGTGATTTAGTTTACGAAAATTTTTCAATGCCGAGAACCTCGATCAGACAGTAAAAAAGGCGTAAGGTTCACAATGGTGTAAAATTAAAATGGGATATACCGGGCTAGGATTCGAGTTACAGGAACAAGGGCCAAACCAACTACCCAAGAATGGAATCCTCGAGCGAAAACACTTGATAACCTCCTAGAAGCAGCTTTGCTTGCCACCAGACCTTTCTCCATGTTGGAACCTTGAGGTTTATGCATAGAGAATTACATTAGTTTAGGGATTGATCTTCTAATGTTTACTTAGTTATTTTGGGTCGCATATATGTTTTGGGTTTTAGGGGATCTCGAGTGGGCCTAGGGATTGTTTCGACCCACCCTAGTTAGTATATAAGTAAACCCTCATTATGTTTAGCGGGTTGATCGTTTGACAGAAGGTTAGAGGCTACTCGAGATCCTGTGCTTTTCTTGTATCAGTCATCGGTTAAAGGTGAATGCAAGAAAGTGTTTTGGTTTGCTTATTGTGTTTATTTTACTTTATAGTTTTCTTGAATCCGCTTGTGTTTGGATTCCACACTTACACAAGTTAACGTTGATATCATTGAAAGATCCTCTCGGGATTTACAATTGGTATCAGAGCTTATAGAACTTGTTTCTAGGTTCGTTGTGATATCAAAGATTCAAGTTTTTCGTTATTTTTGGTTCGGTGTTCTTCGTGTTCTTCGTCGTATTCATCAAGATTCTTATAAAATTGCTATATTTTGGTTGTTTGATCTTTTGAAAGGTGTTAAAGGATTTTATCAATTTCTGTGTTTTCAAAAAGATTTGAAATTATTCGTAAAACAACTCTACATTTTTGAAAATTTTAAAAGATTTGATAAATCTGTTTGCAAGAAAAGAGGAAATTTGTTAAATATTGTTTCCTCAATATTTTCCAAATAAAGGGTGTTGAAAAATTGCAAGGTCTCGAGTCAAGTAAAGGTTTTAAGTCCCTATTTTTGGCTAAGTCGCAATCTTCCTTTCTCGGTCTCGAGTAAATTGACATCTTTTGGTGGTTTCGAGTCACTTTCCACGGTTTCGACTCGACAAAGTCTCGACTCATCAACTTTAAAGGTCTCGACTCACATCATCTGCAACCAAGGTTTCGAGTTGTATTTTCTTGAGTCGCAACCATCATCATCCCAGTCTCGACTCAAGAATCATCGGTCTCGAGTGCTTAATTCTTCTGTCTCGAGTGAAAATCTTGTTCTCGTCTCGACTCGCAATTGCAGTGGTCTCGAGTTGCCATCCTTGACTCGAAACCACTTGCCTCGACTGGCTTCAAGTTTTGGTTGTTCTAGATCTCGACTCACAACACTGATCTCGGAGATGAGTGCTCTCGGAGAAATGACACTGTTTCAAGTTTTGGTTGTTCTAGATCTCAACTTTTATATCAAGGCATACCCCCGCGATCCAGGTAAGCACAACGATTCATCGTAACAGGTGAGTATATTGATGTCATCCTTTTTTATTTACAAGGTTAGACCATTGGTGACAGGTCAGTACTTTCGTACAGCAGAGCAACCAATGATTTTGTCCAACGAGGGTGAGGCAAATACCATTTTGGTACGAATTTGGCTCTTTGAGCATTTGGAATATTCTCATTTTGAGATTTTGATACCTTAGGGTTTTTGTCCTCTTGGGATCTTTTAAGATATCTTGACGGTGTCTAGGAAATAACATAATAGCTCAGAGAAACGACACTGTTTCTGGGTTTACAAGTCAAACAAAATTCACAAGGCATTCTCATTCATCAAGGGAAGTATGTGGATGATGTGCTAGCAAAATTCAAGCTTTCAGACGCAAAATCAGCTGAAACACCAATGGCAGAGAGACCGTTATTGACTGAAGATGAAGAAGGATCTTCTGTTGATCAACGTCTGTATAGGTCTATGATCGGGTCATTGATGTATCTGACAGCTAGCCGTCCGGATATCATGTTTGCTGTCTGCAACTGCGCGCGATATCAGGCTAATCCTAAAACTTCTCATCTTACTGCTGTTAAACGAATCTTTCGGTACCTTAAAGGCCGACCTCGGTTTGGTCTGTGGTATCCGAGGGATTCCGATTTTGACTTGTTTGCCTTTTCTGATAGCAATTTTGGAGGCACTGATGGTGACAGGAAATCTACATCAGCTGGATGTCAATTTCTGGGTGACAGGCTCATTTCTTGGCAATGCAAGAAACAACAAACGGTGGCGATTTCCACTGCTGAAGCTGAGTATGTTGCCGCCTCTGCATCTTGCTCTCAAGTGGTGTGGATGCAACATCAATTGCAGGACTACGGTTTAACTTATCTCAATACTACTATTTACTGCGATAACGATGCTGCGATACAAATTGTTAAAAATCCTGTTTTTCACTCCAAAACCAAGCATATTGATATAAAAGTTCATTTTATTAGAGCCTGCTTTGACAGAGGTCTTATTAAACTGGAGCAAATAGATACAGATGCAAATGTTGCCGATTTGTTTACAAAACTTGTCAGCAGCTCAAAATTCAAAGTGCTTGTTGTTTTTCTGAAAATGATCCGGTATACCGACTGAGCATTAAGTAAATTTGTTCATAAACTTTTCTATTCTTAGGTAGTTTTTATTTATGCACAAATTTAGGGGGAGAAATTTTGAAAAAAAAAAAAAATGAAAAATTTTAAAAATACAAAAACATTAAAAAATTAAAAATCCAAAAAGAATCATTGCATGACTGGGAAATGAAATGAATTTTCACATTATGGTCGAGGGCTGACTCGTGTAAGACCAGTATCGAAACAGTTTGACTCTAGTATGATGTGTTGGTAGGCTCTATCCTTAAGACTGGAAACATTGGTTGTTTCTGTTCTGAACTAAATTAGTACATGACCTCAGGAAAGAAAATCACTTGGAATTAGCTCATTTCTATTCGAATGTCTGTATGTTGTCCCGATACACACAATTTTGGTCTAACTCTGAAATCTTCTCTGAAAAAGTCGTGTATCTCCTCTGCTGCATCCAGATATATGCTGACCTGGAGGTGCTAGGCAACGTCAGCTTCTGCTGCATCTAGATACATGCTGACCTAGCTGTACGTTGTCGTGCTGTAGATCAATTAAACACCTGAAAGAGGCCCTCAAGTGCCCAAAAGAAACCCAAGAAACCTATATCAAACTGAGAAAAACTCATTTGATCTGTATATTATACCATTTCTGCTTAAGATCTATTCTGTTCTCTTCTCAATCTATTCCCAGTTAAGATTTCAGAGATTTGGATTGGACTTGTGAAATATGTGGTAGGGAAGCTACTTGCATGATAGAGTGTGTTGTTTATATTTCCGGGATTTGATTAGTATTTGTTTGGGCGTTCATTGTTAAGAAATCAAAACATGATAAAATTTGTTACAGGCAGTTATATGAAAAAGGTCTAGGGAGATGAGTTTAGGTGGACAAATATACTGGCAATTGTCTAGATCAATCAGAAGTATATCAGTGTTGATAAGTGTGGTCAAGCCCAAAACCCGTGATTTGATCCCTGAGCAAATTATGATATTTCCTTATTTTATTTTTGTAAATAATATTTCGATATTATTTATTTTTATGTTTGTAGGTTTTGGTTTAATAAAAACATGCTCAGGAAGTTGAAGGGTTGTATAAGAAAATGTTGATTTTTAATTGGATTTGCTAAAATAATTGAAAATATATTTATTTGGCCTCGAATCGAGACTGTGGTCGCGGCCCAGATTGTTAAAGGCCCGGCCCACAAATTTGGGATATTTAAAGGGATCTCGAATCGAGACCTCATTGTGTACTCGAAACAAATCATTGTCACATTCAAAACTCTCTCTCACTCTCCGGCGACTTCTTTGTGTTTTCCGACGATTACTCCGATCTCGACTTGCTGTTGAAGGTAGTTTGATGAATTTAATGATGTTTCAGTTGAAGTTTTGCAGGATTTCTTGAAGATTTGATGAGGATTGTTTGAATATCATATGAATGTTTGAAGATTCTCATGAACCCTAAAGTTGGACATGTTTTGGTCTTCAAAGAATTTTAAAAGTGTTTTTGGATTTTGATCCAAATTGTAGCAGATCAAAAGGTGTTTGGGAGGTCTCGACTCAGATTGAAGAATTTATCTTAGGGACTCGAGATCTGTGTTTGCGAGTCGCAACCTCATCAGTCTCGACTGAGGTCTCGAGTCGATGTCATATCGGTCTCGAGTCAAAACACGATAGTCTCGAGTGATTTTTCTTGTCTCGACTTAGGTCTCGACACGAAACCTCACGGTCTCGACTCGAAACATTATGGTCTCGAGTGACGTCATATTGCTGACTTTTGCAATCTGAGTTGTTGATCAATGACCAGCCTGTTGAATGTTGACTAGTTGTGTTGACTGTTGATATGATCTGTCTTATTAATAAATTTCATCAAGATAAAAATACTTATGTGCTTAATGTTTCTGTTGTGTGTAGATATGGATTTAAAGTTTATTTCTACGCATAATCAAGCTAGATACTTAGCTGCTCCTCCAGAGAAGCACAAGAGATTATATACATCGTTGATTAAAGGATTGAATAGCTGCCGACTTGTTCATGCACTGAGAGATAATCCAGTTGTCTATGAAAGTCATGTTCAAGACTTTTGGAAGACAGCAAGATTTGAAACACAAGGAGCTGACGGAAAGGAGATGATAGAAGCTGAGATTCAAAAGAAGAAGATTGTTGTTACTGAACAAATGATAAGAGAAGTTTTACAGTTTGGTGATAACGAATCTGATCCGATTGATCTTCCAAGTAATACTGTAGAGACTATTTTGCCCCGTTTGAGCTATGAAGGAAAATATCCCTCACTTGTAAAGAAGTTCTTGCACCCGTATTGGCGTTTGCTGGCACACATGTTTATCTTGTGTATGACTGAAAATCGAGGTGGAACAGATCAACTGAATATAACACAAACTGCTGCTTTTGTTGCACTCGTGACGAATGAGCCATTCAACTACTCAAAGTATATTTTTTAATGGATGAAGCGAAATGTTACTGGGGTTCGAAAAGATAAATTTATTATGTATCCAAGGTTTTTGCAGATGATTTTTAATGCTCGTTATTCTGATTTGAAGCGATCCGGTGACACCTTGGAGCTAAAACCTATGGGTCCTTCTTGTTTTGGTGCTCTCACCACTAAGAAGGGTACAGAAAAGAAGTTTGAAGGGTTAATTCCTTTGGAGAAATTTGGTCAGTTTGCAGAGACTGAAGATTTAGCTGCTGATCCAGTGATAGTGCAACCTATTCCAGTGAATGCTATGGTTGCTGAAGAACATGATGTTCAGGGTGCTACTGTTAATGAGCCTGAGACAGAGATTTTAACAATTAACTCTAACGATGAGGGCATAGAGATTATGTGTGATTCAGGAGATGATGAAGAGCTTCCTCCTGAAAAAGAAGCTGATGTTGCTGTTTCTACTATTCCTTCTGTGATTACTATTGAGAATTTGGCTTTGTTGTTAAAGTCTATGACTGATAAGATGGGAAATCCTCCTTCCAATCTTACAGTATCAAATGAAGAGCCTAGCGAGAACCCAAAGGATCCTAATTCATTTCCTTTGAAGTGGAAAAGGAGGGATCCTCGACTCGGAATGTATGTTGAACAAAACAAAGATCAATCTATGAACATAGCTGAAGATGATGATGGATTATATTATTTCAATTTTGAGAAAAATGTTACTGACACCACCACCACTACTGAAGATATCTTTGAGTTTAACACTGACACTCAAAGAAATGTTTTGGAGACCACCACTGCTGATGTTCAAGTTACAAATGTTCATACTGATACTGTTGTTGAGACTATGCCACTTAGTATTTCTGAATCTGCAGGTCCTTCTAGAGTTGTTCATGATGTACCTAGCAGTTCGAGTGGTAATAGACCTAAAGAGCCGTTGAGAATGCCGTTTGATGATGATTCAAGTGATGATGATGAATTTATTAGTATGAGAGAAATGAAGAAACGACTAATTGTGGTTGAGCAAGATTCAATTCATAAAGACGCCAAGATTATCCAACTTGAAGATACTATAATGCAAAAGAATCAACAAATTGAACAGCTTCAGGGAGACGTCAGTTTATTGTTTAATATGGTTTATGGTTTATGAGGAAAGCTGGAGAAGAAGTTTGGACAAGAGTTTTCTGATCCGACTGACGTAGAAAATAGAAGAAAAGCCTTCGAAAAGGATGATGCTGAGAGAAGTGCTTCTATGGAACAATACTTTAAAAGAGTTATTGATCCAGTTGCAGATAAAGAGAAGGCTGAGCGAATTAAGAAGAAAAGGGAGTTTGTAATTCTGAAGAACAAGAATCTTAATCCTGATGATGATGATGCTCATGCAACTCATCATTTAATGGATGTTGGTGAAACTCTCTATGATAAAGTTGGAAATAGATCTGGTGTGGTTAGCTGGGGTTTTGATCACGATCGTCGAAGATGGTGGATAAAGAGGAAGGTTGGACCTATTGAGTGGTACAAAAATCCAGCTCAGTTTCAAACTTTCACAAAAGTTGATTTGATAAATCTGTCTAAGTCACCTTATGTGGATGATCGACCTGGGGGACGTGGATATTTGTTTTTTGAACGAATTCAGAGGGAAGTTCTTCGTAACTTTCCTTCAATGCACACTGCAGAGTCCATTGTTAAACCAGTTAAAGTTGTTAGAGATCCATATACAAACAAGCGAATGAAGATTGTGCATTGGCCTGTGTCTGATAAGGAAAAGGTGATTCCTTTAGTGAGAAAGATTCCAAAAGGTGCGTTGAAGTCACTGCATTTTTGGGCATATGATGAACGTCTAGGGCAGGCAGTAATAGTTTGTGATGATGAGGTGAATTTTCGCTTGGTGGATCAAGTTGATTTGTTGAATCTTGCTTATGAAGATCTGGAAGTGTTAGCTCGCATTCAAATTAGAGCTACTGAAAAATATGAAGAAATTGCAAAAGAATGGACAGGTGCTGTTGCTTCAGCCATTCATATTCGCACAAAAGGCTTTGGTGGGCTCAAGGATCGTTTGGGTGGTGATCGTGATAGTTGAAGTCTCAAGAATCTCCATGCATAAACCTAGGGGGAGATTGTTGGAACCTTGAGGTTTATGCGTAGAGAATTACAATAGTTTAGGGGTTGATCTTGTAATGTTTACTTAGTTATTTTGGGTCGCATATATGTTTTGGGTTGTAGGGGATCTCGAGTGGGCCTAGGGATGGTTTCGACCCACCCTAGTTAGTATATAAGTAAACCCTCATTATGTTTAGAGGGTTGATCGTTTGACAGAAGGTTAAAGGCTACTCGAGATCCTGTGCTTGTCTTGTATCAGTCATCGGTTAAAGGTGAATGCAAGAAAGTGTTTTGATTTGCTTATTGTGTTTATTTTACTTTATAGTTTTCTTGAATCCGCTAGTGTTTGGATTCCGCACTTACACAAGTTAACGTTGATATCATTGAAAGATCCTCTCGGGATTTACACTCCATAAATTAGGAATCTGATGCCGTCACTAAACACATTTCTTAAATTGTAGCCATTTGTTGAGTATTTTTTTTTGTGTCTAATCCGCATATATATCACCATTTCCCTTGATTTTCTTGATTGTATATCTCTTAAATGTCAACATATACACGTGTGATTTAGTTTATGAAGATTTTTCAATGTCGAGAACCTCGATCAGAGAGTAAAAAAGGCGTAAGGTTAACAATGGTGTAAAATTAAAATAGGATATACCGGGCTAGTATTCGAGTTACAGGAACAAGGGCCAAACCAACCACCCAAGAATGGAATCGTCGAGCGAAAACACTTGACAATCTCCCAGAAGCAGCTTTCCTTGCCACCAGACCTTTCTCAATCAATTAGGAATCTGATGTCGTCACTAAACACATTCCTTAAATTGTAGTCATTTGTTTTTTTTTTTTTTTGGTGTCTAATCTGTATGTATACCACAATTGCCCTTGATTTTCTTAACTGTAGTTTACGAAGATTTTTCAATGCCGAGAACCTCGATCAGAGAGTAAAAAAGGCTTAAGGTTCACAATGGTGTAAAATTAAAAAGGGATATACCGGCCAAGGATTCGAGTTACAGGAACAAGGGCCAAACCAACCACCCAAGATTGGAATCGTCAAGCGAAAACACTTGATTACCTCCTAGAAGCACCTTTTCTTGCCACCAGACCTTTCTCCATCAATTAGGAATCTGATGCCGTCACTAAACACATTCCTTAAATTGTAGCCATTTGTTGAGTTTTTTTTTGTGTCTAATCCGTATATATATCACCATTGCCCTTGATTTTCTTGACTGTATATCCCTTAAATGTAAATATATAAACGTGTGATTTAGTTTACGAAGATTTTTCAACGCCGAGAACCTCGATAAGAGAGTAAAAAAGGCGTAAGGTTCACCATGGTGTAAAATTAAAATGGGATATACCGGGCTGGGATTCGAGTTACCGGAACAAAGGCCAAACCAACCACCCAAGAATGGAATCGTCGAGCGAAAACACTTGACAACCTCCTAGAAGTAGCTTTTCTTGCCACCAGACCTTTCCCCATCAGTTAGGAATCTGATGCCGTCACTAAACACATTCCTTAAATTGTAGCCAATTGTTGAGTGTTTTTTTTTTGTGTGTCTAATCTACATATATATCACCATTGCCCTTGATTTTCTTGATTGTGTATCTCTTAAATGTCAACATATACACGTGTGATTTAGTTAAGAAGATTTTTCAATGCCAAGAACCTCGACCAGAGAGTAAAAAAGGCGTAAGGTTCACAATGGTGTAAAATTAAAAAGTGATATACCGGGCTAGGATTCGAGTTACAGAAACAAGGGCCAAACCAACCATCCAAGAATGGAATCGTCAAGCGAAAACACTTGACAACCTCCTAGAAGCAGTTTATCTTGCCACCAGACCTTTCTCCATCAATTTGGAATCTGATGCCGTCACTAAACACATTCCTTAAATTGTAGTCATTTGTTAAGTATTTTTTTGTGTGTCTAATCCGCATATATATCACCATTGCCCTTGATTTTCTTGACTGTATATATCTTAAATGTCAACATATACACGTGTGATTTAGTTAAAAAGATTTTTCAATGCCAATAACCTCGATCAGAGAGTAAAAAAGGCGTAAGGTTCACCATGGTGTAAAATTAAAAAAGGAATATACCGGGCTAAGATTCGAATTACTGGAACAAGGGCCAAACCAATCACCCAAGAACGGAATCGTCAAGCGAAAACACTTAACAACCTCGTAGAAGCAACTTTTCTTGCCATCAGACCTTTCTCCATCAATTAGGAATCTGATACCGTCACTAAACATATTCCTTAAATTGTAGCCATTTGTTGAGTTTTTTTTTTGGTGTCTAATCCGCATATAAATCACCATTGCACTTGATTTTCTTGACTGTATATCTCTTAAATGTCAACATATACACGTGTGATTTAGTTTACGAAGATTTTTCAATGCCGAGAACCTCAGTCAGAGAGTAAAAAAGGAGTAAGGTTCACAATGGTGTAAAATTAAAATGCGATATACGGGGCTAGGATTCGATTTACAGGAATAAGGGCCAAACCAACCACCCAAGAATGGAATCGTATAGCGAAAACACTTGACAACCTCCTAGAAGCAAGTTTTCTTGCCACCAGACCTTTCTCCATCAATTAGGAATCTGATGTCGTCACTAAACACATTCCTTAAATTGTAGCCATTTGTTGAGTTTTTTTTTGTGTCTAATCCGCATATATATCACCATTGCCCTTGATTTTCTTGACTTTATATCTCTTAAATGTCAACATATACACGTGTGATTTAGTTAAGAACATTTTTCAATGCCAAGAACCTCGATCAGAGTGTAAAAAAGGCGTAAGGTTCACAATGGTGTAAAATTAAAATGGGATATACCGGTCTAGAATTCGAGTTACAGGAACAACGGCCAAACCAACCACCTAAGAATGGAATCGTCAGGCGAAAACACTTGACAACCTCGTAGAAGCAGCTTTTCTTGCCACCAGACCTTTCTCTATCAATTAGGAATCTGATGCCGTCACTAAACACATTCCTTAAATTGTAGCCATTTGTTAAGTGTTTTTTTTGTGTCTAATCTGCATATATATCACCATTGCCCTCGATTTTCTTGACTGTATATCTCTTAAATGTCAACATATACACGTGTGATTTAGTTTACGAAGATTTTTCAACGCCGAGAACCTCGATCAGAGAGTAAAAAAGGCGTAAGGTTCACAATGGTGTAACATTAAAATGGGATATACGGGCCTAGGATTCGAGTTACAGGAACAAGGGCCAAACCAACCACCCAAGAACGGAATCGTCGAGCGAAAACACTTGACAACCTCCAAGAAGCAGCTTTTTTTGCCACCAGACCTTTCTCCATCAATTAGGAATCTGATGCCGTCACTAAACACATTCCTTAAATTGTAGCCAATTGTTGAGTGTTTTTTTTTTGTCTAATCCGCATATATATCACCATTGTCCTTGATTTTATTGACTGTATATCTATTAAATGTCAACATATGCGTTTTAACCACAGGTACCGATGTTTTATTTCTTCTCATAGTGTTTTAATTGTATGTACCATTGTTTGTTTCTTCACATACTATTTATCATTTAAGATTTGGTAAATATTGTGTTATACATATTTTGCAATGATCAAATGGTGTTTTATCAGATTTAGACACACCATTCAAACTATAAAACACACAATTCTTTTAAATAGATCATCCAAACTTTAAAAGACATATGCTCACTCAAACGCTCTCTTGAAAGTTGAAACATACAACTCATCTCAATAAAACACATCATCCCTTAAAGAACACAATCCAAACTATAAAACACGCTATTATGTAAAATACACCACGCTTTCATATAAAACACACACTTGGTAAAATAAATCAACTAGTTGAAATGTAATTTTTTTATATATATGTACCAATATGGTACTCATATGAAAGATAAAAAACGCTCGTTATTTTGGTGTAACTTTTTTTAAAAACAAATTACATATAAAAATGGTATTGACGTTTTAAAAAAACGGGAGGACGTTGCATGTGAGTTCCTAAATTTAAGGCACTCTAAATTTACTTTTACACCCATATTATAAGAAATCAATTAATTTAATTAAAACAAGTATTAAAATTTTACCACTCATTTAATATCATCCATCAATTACCTTAATTTAATGGCTATGATCACTTCTTACACTTTTTAGAAAAAAACGCACTTTGTTAATGAACTCCACCCTATATATATATATATATAGAGAGAGAGAGAGAGAGAGAGAAGGGTTAACGTACAAAACTGCTTAACATACATTACGTACGCGACGAAATTACAACATGCGTGATTAAGTTTACAACGTGCGTGATTATATTTTGAACAATTTTGCCATGCGTGATTATGCACACTTATGCGTGATTATGTACAAAGCGTGATTAGGGTTTTAACTTCATAACTTGCGTGATTTTCAAATGAACTAGCGTAATTTCGTCGCGTACGTTATGTACGTTAAGTCGTTTTGTACATTATACTCTCTCTCTCTCTATATATATATGTGTGTGTGTGTGTATGTGTAGATTGGGTAAAATGAAAACTATTCTTAGTTGAGAGAATCAAATGAACTAATTTTATCCTTTGATCAAGATGAGGTGTATGGCTAAAATTTGATTTAGGTTATGACATGTGAGGACCATGCATTTTTAATAAAAAAAAAACAATTACAAGTAAATAAAAAGGGCAAATATGACATTTTTTCTCACTATAATTTTTGTAAGAATTCTTTGTCAGGGTGTCCCATTAAATTAATGAAACCCACAAAATTGTTTTAGGCATAAACCACTATTTTCAAATTATACAAATTTACATACACTATAAAAAAATTATACATGCGAATATATTTTTTAATGCAAATTTGCATTTCCTAGAACAAAAAGTATCTAAATTTCCACTCGCTAACAAAATAAATACACCCAACTCGCCTTCATTTCTTGTTCGTTATCCTCGTCTTTTGAACATAAAGCCCCAACACCTGTGAAAATCAAATAAAAAAACAGAGTGTTTACATGCGGTGTCAAGTGTCAAACATTTTTTATCATGTTATTCGAATGCTGTCGATTACTTAATTCTATTACACAGACTAGGCTCGAGCTCGGTTCGTTATTTGCGTGTGAGTTTACATTTGACATATCCAAAAAAACAGGCCATTAGATTCGTCCACTTGCAAAAAAAAAACCAGAAACCTTTCATTGACGTGAAAAAAAAAGAAACAAATATAATATTCAACTAGGTTATAACCCCGTGTATTACACGAGTTTAATAAATGTAATTTTAGGTACTAAATAAAAAAACAATATATTTTTATAAACCTCATTTATTACACGTATTGAGTAAATATAATTTTATACATTAAATAATATAAAAAAACCTCGTGTATTGTGCGGGTTGAATAAATGTAATTTTATATACCAAACAATAAAAAGTTATATTAAAAAAAAACCATGTATATTCACGGGTGGAAGAAATGTAATTTTATATGCTAAATAATAAAAAAATTATTTAAAAAAACTCTGTTTATTATACGGGTTGAATAAATTTAATTTTATATAGCAAATAATAAAAAAATGTTATATCTTTAAAAACTCGGTGTATTGTTAAAAAAAATCTTTCTAAATCAAAATGGATTTTTTATTATTTTTTAAATTAGGTTAATACTATTTTAAATTTTTTGTTTGATTAATAAATTGTTTAATATAATCTCATAGTTAACAATAATAACATTAACAATAAATAATATACATGTTTATCTACTGTTAAGTGAAACAATGTTTTTAGTTAAGACTTTACGATTTGAAGTTTTAGTTTAGATAAGACTTTACTATTTGAAGTTAATTTTATCCCAATGATTTAGAGTTGATAAGATTTGTATTAATTTAATTAATATTTAAGACGAAAATGTTGAGTTTTCCGGCCAAAAAACGTTTTTTTCGGCAAATGGAGACCGGCGGCGTTAAGGTTCCGTTAGTCAGGGTCCATTGGAGGCCAATATGTTAAAAGTTATAAATGTCAGTGGTTATTTTTAAAGTTGAGACTGTTGACAACCAACAACGAATAGTTTAAATTATTAAAATCAAATATTCCATTTTTAAAAATTCATAACTTGATCATCACACTTTAGACACATCAAGTTTTTAGCTTCCTTGTTGGATAACAATGACTTGTAAAAATGATCCTCTTTATTTGTTTCTTTTTTCAACAAAACCAACACCATAAAATTCATAAAAAAAATTTGATCAAAAGTATTGTCACTATGGTTTATTTTGAGTAAAATGCACGGATAGTCCCTGTGGTTTTGCAAAATAACACCTATAGTCCCCAACTTTTGAAAATTACACCGGTGCTCCCTGTGGTTTGACAGTTTGTTACTCGGATAGTCCCTGAAGTGGATGACAGTTAGTTTTCTCCATTAAATTGATGTGAAATGACAAACTTACCCTTCATCTTCTCCACCTATAAAAACAAAACAATCCCATTCCAACCCCAACCACCCCCACCTTTCTCTCTGTTTCAACCCCACCATTAACCACCACCCACCACCCACAAGTAACCACCTTCACTAAAAAAACCATTTACACAAAAAAATCATAAAAACAACGTGTTCTCGTAAAAGATGATCAAGAAGAAGCATAAATGCAAACTTTTTCAAGTTTCTAGAATCTTTGAACAAAAAACTGGCATACCTTCTTGCAATTGTTCTGGGATCCCTTTCAATTTTCTGAAATTCATCATTATCTTCATCACACGCCTCACACACACACATATACACAACTAAAATGGAATCTCTATCCACCGTATCCACCTCCATCATCCTACCTCCCTTCCACCACCACCACCACCACAACCGCCGGAGATTCTTCCTCCGATCATCTTCATTTTCCTTTTCTACTTCATCTCTTCATCCAGATCACCGGTCGTTCAGTCTTTTCTATAGAGTTTCTGTTTCTTTTCTTATAAATAATATTTAAGTTTATGCCAATGATTTAGAGTTGATAAGATTTTATATTAATTCAATTAATATTTAATAATTTAAATTAAATAATAGTTATCTACAATTAAGGAGGGTCTAGAATAATAACAAATGTCCCTTTATTGGTTTTCTTTTATTATATAGTATACATATGGTAATGTTTTTATTATATAGTATAGATATGGTAATGTTTTGAGTTTTGACAATTGGTTATAGACCCGACTGGTTATTTTATTCATAAAAGCATACTTTATTTAAAAGTTTTATTTATTAGTATATTTTTTCATTCCATTTTAACTACAAAACTACCAGAGACAAGTTTTCATCGCCCGATTTCGGGGTTACGTTTTACCATAAGTGTTATGAACTAAGTTATTACGAGCGATGAAAGGTTTATACTGAATTTTATAATAACGTTGTTTAAAAGAACACTAATAAATTCTATTGTACTGTGCATTCAAGAATCCATTTTTCTAGACAGAGAAATTTCCTAGCAAAATGTTCCATTTTATCTTTGCACTCAATCTATTCCCAGTTACTCATCCAAAAGAGCAGTACCTACCCAGTCAAAAAATATGTTGTGTAGCTTAAAAAAAGTTAAAGCTTATTCCAACTGGGCTACAAACCAGTGAAGTTTCTAAGTTACAACATCACTAATAACTCTAGATTTGAATCAAAATAGCGTTCGACGACAACAATTGCAAATAAAAACATAAAAATAGTTAAAACATGAAAACAGATAACAACTACAACCTCTGTCAAAGAACTGGTCTTTGAAAACATAAAAATAGACTACAACTTGAAACCCTAACCCCTGCCAGATCTCCTTTAAGCCTGAAACCGTGTTGCCGTCGGATCTCTAGCCACCAACCACCATGGACGAAACTCTAGCTACCAACCACTGGGAACGGAACCCTACCGGCCGTCAGAACTCCTTAAAACTTGAAACCTCAAAAAAGAGAACCCCCCCCCCCCCCCCAAAGCGTCATGACCCCAGATCTAAAAATAAGCTAGAAAAACCCTAAAACGAAAAAAAAGTGGAACGTCAGAACCACGTGGACTACCTAAGTACCCACCGGAAAAATCCTAAAACGGAGCCGATTGTCTCCGGTCATCAAAAAGTCCTGCAACCATCGCTATGGCGTTTCTCTCTACTTTGTGGATTTCAAAGGGGTAGTGTGTGTTTTGTGTGTGGGTTTAATTTTAAATGAAGGAGAGAGAGGGGGGTTGTGCGTGGGAGAAGTGTGTGGGAGATGGGTCTGACATATGTGCAGACAAGGGGTGGTGGGGGATTGTGCATTTACAAAAATGACCTTATGGTAAAAAGAGTGTATACAATGACGTGTTAATTAGCTATTGGATTAGTGTAGTTCCTTTGGTTGTCACAACTTGAATTGGTTCTTTCTTGAACCAGATCCTTTCTCTCTCTATATATATAGAGGCCGGTTAACGTACAATACCTCGTATCCTACATTATGTACGTGATGCCCACAACCATACGATCTTCACTTGATTAAACGCGGGCGAAACTAATTTATATGATTAAATTAATCATATTAATATATTCAAATCATTCCGAAAAGGTTAAAATCGTCATTGCGATATCATAAATCCCTGTAACTGACAAAAGATAGTTCAAAATCAAATTCAAAAACCTGAAATTCTTCTTCCCCAACCTCCCTTCGTTCCTTTTGGTACGATTTAACCATAGGATAATAAGAACCACTGATTTCGGAGTTGTAAGGGACAAACGGAACAAGACTAACAACGATCGACCAACAATCGAAGAAAATGAATCCAGGTTATTGATTATTGTAATATGCGAATTCTGTGTTTTGAAAACATAGTTTTTATAACATGCGAAATACATTTGAAATAGTAGGTTAAGTCTTGGTTATGATTTTTATAATATGTGAAATAGATGAAAACATGGTTTGAAAACATGCGAAAAACATTTGAACTACTAGGTTATGTTTGGATTATTGTCATATACGAATTCTAATTGTACATTCCATATAGGTGTGGTTTATTATAACATGCAAAATAGATGAAAACATGGTTTGAAAACATGCGAAATAAATGTGAAGCTATTGGTTTATTATAACATGCAAAACAAATGTGAAAAAATAGTCTGGTTTTTATATTGTGCGAAGTCTTTTTTTGAGTCACATGCGATTTTGTCGAAATTGATGCTGATGATGAGTTTCATATACCTATATCCACATTAATGAAAGTGCACAACAAAAAATTGTGAATTGAACATTATAATTATTAAATATTAAAAACCTCTATATAAAGAAAAAACGAATTAATATCGATGTGACTGTAATGTGACTTGTAATGATCACTTTTAACATAAATACCATAATTTACCACCATGTCTAAATAATAAATTTACTATTTTAATATATAATACTCAGGGATAACAACCTTCCAGATTAAGACACCAAAACAACACACACAAAAAAATAGCTGATAAATACAAAAAAATATCTTCTGATTCTAAGGAATTGAAGAACATTGCAATCAAAGAACTATTGTCAACTCGCACGTTGACATAAATGAGCATTGATGGCAGCTCTTCTCACCTGATTCTTGATGTGTCGGGAAAGGTTCTTGCCGGAATAAAGAATAATCAAGACACGTGGGAAAGACTCCTTGAACAACAACCGTCGAGCTTCAGAAACACCGCATTGGAGCACATTAAAGAACAGTCTCGAGCTGATGACTTGGTCTTCTCTTTTCTGAAGGATTCTCTATCTATAGTGAAAGAAAAGATGGAGTTCAGCTCGAGAGAATGTGACAAGATCTTTGCTTCAAGAAACTAGGATTTCTTCATCTTTTTGTTGTGTTAAACAATACTATTATGCTTATTTTGTATTATGCTTATTTTAACTTCTGATGGTTGTAATTTTAAACACTTTTAACTGTCATTAAATTTAAAAATTATGCTTATTTTGTATGATTATGATCTTGCAAATGTGTTATATAAAATCGCATCACTTAAATTTATAAATACGAATTAACAAAAATCGCATGTCATAGCATGGAAACACATTAAATCGCATGTTACAGTAATAAAAAAAACTCATGTATATAAAATCGCATGTTTACCACGTAAAATCGCAGGTTCCTATAATAAAACCCCATGTATATAAAATCGCATGTTTATCATATACAATCGCATGTACAAACTAAAAAAATCGCATGTTTTTTAATCTACGTCTTTAGAAACCTCTTCCCAAACATCTCCTTCACTGCCATCATCAATCTCTCCACTATCATTTTCGAACTCATCTTCCTCTCCATCAACTTCATCTTTGACTTCATGGACTTCATTGCTGGGATCTTTGTCAATCTGGACTCCCTTCATCTTCTTTTGTTTTTTAGCTTTCAATACCTCACAAGTTCGAATATCATGACCTTTTCTATTACATACACTACATGTCATTGTCCTCTTCCCTTTGCGACTAATCATTTGTTCCTTCTTTGATTTAATCCTTTTATGTTAGCCACGACCTTTATTTTTTATACCAGTTGGGACACAGACAGTAGGCGGTGCATCAGTTGCTGATTGTTGATAACCAATTAACTTTGAGAACCGGTCAAACTTTGGATCAATCTGCTTGGTTATGCGACTCTGGTCCACTTTTTCTTTAATCTCCTTCATTTGATCCCTAACTAGGACGACTTGATCAAGGTCAGTAATCAAATTGCTAACCAGATACTCCCCTGTATTCATGATTTCACGAGCAATCTGTTTAGCCTTGTATTGGTCATCCTTTGCATCAACCTTTATATCAAATGTGGAGTTTAATTCATTCAGAACCACGTCTTTCATCCATCTTTTCATAAATTATTTTTTGGTATTTCTTTAACTCCAAACATCTTGAAAAGAAAAAAAATGTGTTTACATAGTAGGTCGTACTGTTCGAAACGCAGACAACTACATTACGTAGTTACATCTTCTTCAAGTTTCATGAAACACACCAATAGAAAAAAAAACAAAACATAAAATCGCATAGGTGGGTGAACAAAATCGCATGTGTAAAAAAGGGTTTCTTGAAAAATAATTTAAAATCGCATGGGAATTCATCAAAATCGCATGTTGTAAAAACTAATTTTTTTTCGTAAGTAAATATATTCTGTATTACCTCTAAAAACCTTACTCCATGAGCTTTAAAGTCTTTCAATGATATCCTTAACTAGTCACCCTCGATTTTGGTGTCCATCGCCAGACATTCACTAATAGTTCCATATATCTCTGTCTGCTGATCGAAGAATACAGACCTGTGTATATCTTAGCAGCATCTGCTTCCAGAGTAGTTTTGCTCCAATCGTTAGGCTCAATATATCTTGATATATGATCATTCTTTCTATGATTGAACCTTTGTACATCTATTAAACCGTCAAAATGATTCATAAACTCTACAAGAGTGAGTTGTGAATCGCCACCTGGCAAAACAATGATTCTCACACGCTGATCTTGAAGTTGTTCGCATAAGTCCGTACATTGGCTCGTGCCGATAAAAAGCTGGAATCCACATGGATCTCATCAAAAACATATCATCAATCCATTTATTTTTGGTAAGACTGAACACGATCATTACCAACATCCACTCTCGACACAATGGAATTGGTCCATACAATATCACACATCTTCCTTTTAAAATCCTCATTATTGCACAACTCATGTCCAACCTACACAAATAAATGCTTTTCTTATCAATATGTAACAGATATATAATGTAAAAAATGGTAATGACACACAATATAGCACAGTCAACCTTGTCTGCCACTTTTTTCATTATGTGCCACATGCACAATCTATGTCTGCTGATAGTAAAAACACCCTCGATAGTCTGTTTCATCGCAGGGTCCTGGTCTGTCACTACTACCTTTGGCTGACGTCCAAATGAATTTACAAAGGAATTGAGAAGCCATTTATAAGACTCAATGCTCTCCGATGCCAACAACCCAACTCCAAGGGTTACATTTCGACAATGGTTGTCTATACCAGTAAACGGTACAAGCACTATCGTATACCTACACACAAAATAAATTAAAAATTATTGCAACTAGGAACATGTTTTAGTAACATGCGATTTTGCTAGTTTAATGTGCGATATATTGAACTCCTAACTTCCATGATTTACTAACATGGGATTTTGCCCAGTTTAATTTGCGACATATTGAACTCCTAACTTCCATAATTTACTAACATGCGATTTTGCCAGATTATGAATTCATACAACATACGAAAAACATGAAAAATAAATTCATGTAACACTTACTTGTTTGTTTTGAAAGTAGCATCAAACGATATTACATCCCCGAACTCCATGAAGTTACGCTTGCATAACCCATCTGCCCAGAACAAACCAGTCAAACGCTTGTCCTCATCAACTGAATATTCAAACGAAAAATTGACTAAATATTATTTTTTATCGGTCAACCTATTGATCACCATGTCTGCATCATATTCTCCTATGTAGCTATTAATTCGAGCTCTGATGTTTTTGCAATCATCGAAAGTGGTGCCAACTTTCTCAAAACCACCATATTGTTTTCTCATTATATGAAAGGCTTTGACCGGGCCAAGGTTTAGAGTCCCCAATTCCCATATCATTTCCTCTTGGACTTCTTACAATTGCTTGTAAGCTGGTAGCATATGAAGATCTTCAGGACATACAAACTTATGATTATGGCCAAAAACAACTTTCTTGACTGTAAATGATGTCCCATCCACCGAACCAAGCATAATTTGTGCTTTGCATCCAGTTCTAATAGTTCCTCTTTTCCTTGTTTTGTAAGGCTTTTTAGCCTTTGAATGAGCATCGTCAATAAACAATGCCTTATGTACCTCTTTCGAGCACACACAATATTTAGTTTTGATTATACCACCACTGTGGGTTTCACCATCTTTCCGGGCAGAAAAACCAGCTAACTTCGCATATGTTTGGTAAAACACGTATGCTTGTTCAATGGAATTAAAATGCATGCCAACCATATGTGTAGCTGATGCTTCAACCTCCAGAATATAAACCCTTTCATCTACAAAATTAAATAAAAGGATAAAAAATATAATTTATTAAGAACTAGTAATCCAACATGTTTTACATATAATGAAAACTACATGCGAATTGTGGTATCATTCTATGCGAAATCATCATGTCATGACTTTTATAACATTCGAATTGTTGAACTCATCACATGTGAAATTAACATTTTGATTCCATGTTTTATACATGCGAATTATGATATCATAACATGCGAAACCAGCGTGTTATACCTTCGATCACATGCGAATTGTTAGACTCGTGACATGCGAAGTTAAAAACAATTTGCTTACATATCAGTTACCTCTCTAATATCATTTAAAAACATTAGAATCAATTACAGTCACAAAATTATTACATCGATTATAAAAAACAACTGAAATCAAACATTTAAAATTCTGAATTAACAACTTACTATTGGAACACTCATTTACAACATTTGCATTTACAGAATTATGATTTCTGACTTCTTCGTTTGTAACTCTCTGATCACCAGCCAACTGAACGTGATCACTGACGAATTCAACATCTTCAAAATCAACATCTGTGTTTCTTCCGGTGCTGCTTTGTGGATCCATTACAAACAACAATCGATTAAAACCCTAATCGCACAGAAACAAACGAAAACAACAATGTATATTTTTCAGAAAATTACCGGGATAGTGGTGTAACAAACTAATCGGGATCTTGAATTGTCTAATTTTCCCTCTGCTGATTGAATGGAATGTTTGATACACCCTTATGTAAGAAAAATGAATCAGGGACACGTGTAAGGCTATGGGTATCGCGTACGTAATGTATGATTAGGGCTTTTGTATTCTACACTTCCTCCCTTTCTCTCTCTCTCTATATATATAAGGTGGGATTCAGCTACAAAGTCCAAATTTCCTAAAAAAATATAAAAATTCATAAAACACTATAATTTCAGCCATAAAACAAACCTAAAACCCACAAATAATAGAGTGAAGACTACTAAAACACCATATTCAAACCATAATAGTCCATAAAAACTTCAAACACACAATCGTATAACTATGAATATAAAACAAAACATGCTAATTAACATAAAACACAATAATGTTTGTTATTCGATAATCAGAGCCTTATCATCCAAAACACAAAACACAACCCACGTGTATGATGCTTTAGTAATATTCATTTTGTTATTTATGGGTTTTGGGCTTGTTTTATGGTTGACATTTTGGTGGTTTATGACTTTTTACACTTTTTAGAAATTTAGATTTATTAGCCAACTCCTAGCGTGTATATATAGATACATACAAATATATATATATATATATATATGTATATATATACATACATATATATATATATTAGAATACTAATATATCTTATAATAAAAAGCAATAATGAAAAAGAAAGAAAATATTAGTTGGTAATAGTTTTCTCGATTTTCATGTTTCTAATGGCTTTCTCATATACCTAACCTTGTAAAAAGCAATAACGAAAAAGAAAAAGAAATGATTAGATGGTAATAGTTTTCTCGATGTTCATGGCTTTAATGTCTTTCTCATATACCTAACCTTATATATATGTACCACAAACTATCTGCTTTGGAAGAAATTTGATACAAACCTTTATATCAAACGTGGAGTTTAATTCATTCAGAACCACATCTTTCATCCATCTCTTCATAACGTATTTGTGTGGTATTTCTTTAACTCCAAATATCTTGAAAAGAAAAAAGATGTGTTTACATAGCAGGTCGTACTGTTCGAAATGCAGACAACTACATTACGCAGTTACATCTTCTTCACGATTCATGACACACACCTATAGAAACAAATGAAACATATACTTTATGTTGGAACATAATTTATATCAACTAAGGTATAAAATCCATCTTTTTTAGTACTAATGTTGGAAAAGTGCGTTTCTTTGTATACTTTTGATTTTCATGATTAAAAGAGCTTAAATGTACAAAAGGAGCAAACTAACGGCAAAAACCAACATAAATATGAAAGAAGAGAAGTTGATACATCATACCGACCCTCCGAGCTTCACCTTAAAACCAAAAACAACAATTCAAAAGACAAGCACAGGGCCGTGCCACCAAGGCATGGGGTCGTGCCCCACTCAAGATTCCAGAAAGAAAAACACAAAGAGAAGCAGACAAGAGACACAGGGCCGTGGTCAACTCCCAGGTTTGCAAATCTTGGATAATACAGCAAGTACAATGGCCATGGGGCCGTGCAAGCATACAGACTGAAACAACTCATTAAATGAAGATAGAGAAAAAGGAGGCTCGGGGCCCTGCTTACTGGGCATGGGGCCGTGTAAACTGTCTGTTTCCAGTTATAAATAGGGGTGCTTGATCCAATTGCGATCCATCCCTTGGCAAACCACTTCTCTCACACCTACCACCACTCCACCACCACAATACCACCATCATCCACCACATCCATCCATCGTCCATCTTTAGAGTGTAGTAGTCTCGGGATTCAAGATTGATCATAAGAGTTTTTGTCAAACAAAGGCCATGATTGGCTAATCTCTTACATCATTTGGTGAAGACAAGTCATTTATGTATTACTTTTGATATTTAAGCTTTGGATAACTTTTTAATTGGGTTTGTATTAATGACTTTAATATCTTGTGTTTTATATTGAAAGTGAACTTTAGTCTATCATCTCTTCATGTTTTGTTGATTCACTCATTCGTGTCTTTACGGTCTATATAAAGCACGTTAACTGCCTGGAAGGGGGTTAGAAGGGTGGTTGGGTAAAGTTCTTGTCTGGTTCAATGTATAGATCCTTCAACGACCTGATTCAAGCTTATTAGGACTTTCTTTGAGGCAGATAGCATCAAATCGGGGAAGTAAGAATGGCTTGAATCCCTTATAACTAAACTACTATTAAAACTTTAAACCGACCTTGCGGGATTGTATCCTTGCTGACTCAAACCAATATGGCCGAGGGTAGCGTTGTCTCCAAAAGAGGGACATGCCACATTTTGCATTACTTAATTATCTTTCAATATTCCAGCCTTGCGGGACTGTATCCCTGTTGACTCAGACCAATATGGCCGAGGGTATTGTTGGTTCCAAATGAGGGACATGCCACTATAACCAATATAATCTCTTAAAAAACCCAAAGTGAGGCATCATCAAAGGACACATAAAAGATGAGTCGGAACCAAGTGATTCTATCTTTTTTGTTTATTTCTTTTGTTTCCTTCTTTATTTTACTTATTAAAAAATATTTTCTCAAAATTTGGTTAGATTAATATTGCGGTATTAAAAGCTCTTGTGTCCTTGAACAACCTCGGTATCTTACTATCACTATACTACGCCAACGATGGGTGCACTTGCCCTAGCGTGTTGTAGAGAGTGATAATGTTATATCGTATTTTATAAATTTAAAGCTTGATAAACGAGTGAAAAGTGCTTAAAAATATAATAAAAATCATATACCCTCACGCCACGTCAGAAACTTACACAATCACATATTGTATGCTTAAATCACAAACAAACAATCCGTTATACATGCTTAATTCGTTATGTTAGGAATTCATACATGCTAGAAACCTATTTGCACTATGCCTTGTCATTAACTTCGATCAAGCCTCCCTTAACATGTATAGCGCTATAGGATTAACGTACCGCCCGTATCTTGAGGTCATGTTAAGTTAAACAAAACGGTCTTGTCGTTGCTACGACAAGATTACACTAGCAGGAAACTTTGGGTTAACAAGTAGGAGTTGCATGCTAGTATTGGCATGATATGTTCTAGATTACGTTTTTGCCATGTGGATTCGTTTAACCGTTTTTATACTTTTGCTAGTAATTAAACTTATATGCTCGCTAATGCTTTATGTGTTGACATGTACTTTAATACGTATTGCAGGAAATTGATGAGATAATGAACAGAATCTAGTAGGATAAACTAGAAACCCATTTAAATTTTAGTACTTTGTCATAGTTTGCTTCTTGTCCAACTTTGTTATATTTTGTTTCAAACGAGGTACTTGATTCTTAGAAATGAAATGAAATCTTATTTATTAAATACTTTTCATAAAATAGTGTTAAGAAGTCTCTTGCAATTTCTTTTTCGTCTCACTCCAATGTTTCCGCCATCGGTTGGGGTGTGACAGTGAGAAGGTCCCTAAAAAAGAACTTCACAACTTTATGGCATTATATAATAGAATACAACTACTCGCCTTAAAACATGCTCTTATGATCCATGGTAACTTTTAGTTAACGAAGCATCAAGAGGTAACAAATATACCAAACACCCCTTTTGTTATCATTGATTACAAGCTATCCATTTATTTATTTTTATGTTTTCTTTTATAAAAACCACAAAAACAACCCCACTTTTGGCTTGACTAGACATTGATAACAACTTGGTACTAAAAGTTGTTATCCATGGACGACCTCAGTATCTTACCATCACTATATTATATCTATAATGGGTGCACTTACCCAACGTGGAGTATAGAGTGATATCGTGTTTTCTAAATATTAAAACTTGAACTAGTGTAAAAACGCTAAAAATATACCACTTTCTATATACACTCAAAACCACGTCACCCATAAGATTATAATGCCTAGAAAACTATTTATGTAATAATAACAATACATTAAATATTATAATAAATACCCATAACCTAGTGGTCGAGTATACGGTGCTTGCCCCATAAAAGTAATGTGATTTCGATGTGTTAATAATAATGTATCCAGCGATAGAATTCACCTCATTAATATACATAATGTGAATGTGGTTGGGTGGAATGATTATAAACAAATATGGTTGTGAATAGGGTGTTAAGGTTTGTGTATGAAGAATGTGAATTACATGAACAAAGGATCAACAAGAAAATAAGGAATGAATTAGGAAATGTTGTGGATTTCTTGGTGAGCGATCATTGTCACAAATCATCACATATATACATACATATGGCAATTGTTTGGTGCCATTTTCAACCATCACAACTGTTGGACATGTCAGTTAAACAATAACTTCCATTAACAACCATTTCTATCTAAATAATCTTAATCCTAGGAAGTTTAAGGTATGAAATACATATGTGTTACATATGATTATTACATAATAACAATAAATAAAGATAATACTAAGTTTATATTCTACTACACTCCCCTAAATTAGACTTAGTTTAATGGGGATCTTCGAAAGAGTCTTGTGAGCTTTATCCAAAGCCTTTGCTTCTTTATCAAAACTGAAGTTTCTTTTCTTGAAAAGTTTCTTCACATCATTCCAATTGCCTCCCATGAAAAGTGCGTAATTCTTGTCGTTTTATTCTTCATTTGATGCCAATTCTTCAATCCTTGTGAGTTCCGTTCTAGTTGGTTGTCCTTCTCATTCTTGTCCCTGATTATCAGTTGGTGTTGCTGTAAATGTCTCATTCCGGTGGTCTTTTCTTCTGACTTGATGTTCCTTGTAATTGAATTTAAGAACATCTACATACTTTGCATAGATCATTCATAATGTATAATTATCATGCCAATCCAACCCAAGATCTTTTGCTATAAGTACCCATAGATTGTTTTCTATGAACCTTTCATTTCTTCATTCCCTTTTTACCATTAGATATAGATCCATCAATGCCAATTTTCTTCTAGCATCTAGTGTTGGTGGAATGGTTCTAACATCACTTATTTTAAGATACTCAATCAAGAACAATTGTAACATTTTGTTAAACTTAGGATATAGATTGAACATATATAAGCGTGTGATGTGAAGTTGGTGTCTTCCAGTAAATCAAGTAAGGCCATACATGGATTTGTTGTTTGAAATTATAAGGCATTATAATCATTTCTTTCCAATCAACATCTTGTGTGGGCATTAATAATGACAGTGTTTGGAAATAGGATTCTAAATATATTAGAGTATATAAACTTAATTATATATGTGGTCTGTATATATTAGAATATTAAACCTATGTTTATAAGTGTGTAACGATAATATTCGAACGGTTGTGTTGGTTTGAGAGACACCGTTTAAATGGTGGTTATTCCCTCCAAAACCAACCACCTTATAACCGTCATGTATGATGTGTATATATTGATCTTGCCGGGAACATTTACCAGTACCAAGACAATTTCCTACTCGAATTGTCCATTTTGTATCAAACTGTATTTACTTGTTCTTGTGAACCTTAAACATGAATCCAAATATTCAACTTTGTTCCGCTGCAAATCACTGTGATAATCAACAAAGTGGTATCAGAGCCACGTTGGATTATGATGATGATGGTCTCTATTCGTCTGCGTCTGTTTTACCCGGCAAGCATTGCTCCGATGAAAAGAAGGAACGACGGAAGACAAATTCAATTCAGAAAAGATGTTACTACTGCAATCGGTCTGGTCATCAAATTGTTTCTTGCATGACAAAGGAGAACGATGAAGCAACACTTTTGATCCGTCAAGCCATTAAAACTGGCATTCAAAAGCAAGAAAAAAACGAAGTTAAAAGCATGGAATTCATTGTCAATGGCACTGAAGGAGGCCTGTGGTTTGAGATCTGGTATGTAAGCACAAGTTTTAAACATCACTACGCTCGTAATTTAGACGTATTCAAGAGAATTAAAAGCATGTTTGGTGTCGAAACCAAAACCGGTGAAAATAATTTCTTTTTTTATAAGAGGAATAGGGGCTGTGGATGTAGTGTCAGGAAACGAGAAATTTCGAATTCAAAGTGTGTATTATACTGTCGCAACCCCCGCCCCCTTATCTGTCCCGGGAACGGGCGGCCGCGAACATCATTTGTGGTGGTATCATTTTGTTTATTTGGCAGAGGAAAGTATATCAGGACTGTAGTTAGGAAATGTTTATCAGAGTAAAACCACCATATTTTATATTAATAATCATATGGGTAAAACCCAAGTTTCTTTATTACAATATGTTTATAGGGATAAACCCTATTTTATTGAATTTAAAACATCGTCTTTTAGGTAACTTTTATAGCCACATTTTTTCCAAGCCATCAGTGCTCTTCAGCTGGCTTTTTCCTAATTGGCTGTCACATTGTGTTACCTAAAACGCGTTTTAAAAATATTTGTCAGTGGAAAATACTGGTGAGTGAATCCCAGTTTAATCAAGAAGAGTTTTATCAATTAACACAGTATTGAGAGCGATCACAATGTTCATTTCTACATAATTACTCATTCAGTACTGTCAATCCTGACTGGTGGGTCATATTACACATTAGCTAACTCGTTGTCCAATTGTACCGTGTTCCACATTTTGTATACAAAACTCCAACATACCGGCAGTAATTGAAGAACTACAAAGACTCAATCACTGCTTAATCACATTGTAAAACATTTAAGGTTTTGTAAAACAGTTCATAAAAATGTTTACAAAAAGAGGATAAACTCACATTGCTATTTTAGACTTCGTTTAAGGGTTCCTGGTGTTAATCTATAATTTACACAAATGTACATACGTTAGTATAATAACCCTTTATTTATATTAACGATACCCTCCCCGAGACGGTATTCCAACAACTACGTCGGGCAGAACCACGACAGGCGTTACGGAACCCTGGATCAATCGGGGAGCATATCTAATACGTAACTGGGGTTATAATACTTACAACGGAGCAGAACTTCGTTAATTAGGGGGATATAATACCCGAGTATTACTTATACTACGTAGAAATTCGTTGAGAGAGAAAAGATTTAAGCGACGGAAAACGAAAACCCGATGCCCTCT
Organism: Helianthus tuberosus; assembly: GCA_030545235.1. Classification (NCBI taxonomy): domain Eukaryota; kingdom Viridiplantae; phylum Streptophyta; class Magnoliopsida; order Asterales; family Asteraceae; genus Helianthus; species Helianthus tuberosus. The sequence continues at coordinate 38,881,543 of CM060387.1, read as the reverse complement.
TATATAGGGTTTGAAATCAAGTTTCTCGCGACCCACGTAAGGTTAGGCTAAGGCCTTCGCGGCCCGCGTAGTAGGGGGGTCTAGGCGTAGGTGATCTGGGTCACGAATAGGTTCAACACGCGTTTGACACGTGCAACACCGGGTGCGATCTGGCCTTATAGCTGTCGCGGCCCGCGTAAGGTGAAGCCAAGGGCTACGCGGCCCGCGAGCGCCCCTAATATTTTGTTTTTGTTTAATTTTTATAAAAATAAAGGTATTCGGGGTCCGTTTTCGCGTACGGGGTGTATTTTAGGACATATTAGGGTATTAGAAAAATAATTTGGAGGGTTGTTATATCCTCTCCACCTTGTTTTAGAACTCGTCCTCGAGGTCTACTGGAACAAGTGTGGATATTTCCTTTGCATTTTTGATTCAAGTTCCTATGTGTATTCTGGTCCACTTTTGGAGTCCCACTTCACTTTGACCAGAACTAATCTCTTGTGCTTGAGGTTCTTGACCTCCCTGTCTTCAATTTGTAGAGGTCTTTCTACAAATTTTAACTGTTCGTTTACCTCTATATCCTTAAGAGGTACTATCTGTGATTAATCAGCTAAACATTTCTTGAGATTAGATATATGAAATACATCATGTATTCCTGCCATTTCCTATGGCAGTTGTAGCTGATAGGCTACCGGTCCTATTCTTTTGATAATCTTAAAAGGTCCAACATATCTGGGGCTTAGTTTTCCACTTTTGATAAATCTTACCACTCATTTCCAAGGAGAGACTTTCAATAATACCTTATCTCATAATTGAAATTCTAACGCATTTCGTCTGTTATCAGCATAACTCTTTTGCCGATCACGTGCTGCTTTCAATCGTTCCTTGACTTGAATGATTTTGTCTGTTGTTTCTTGTACTATCTCAGGTCCAGATAGTTACTTTTCTCCAATTTCTACCCAACAGACTGGGGTTCGGCACTTTCGTCCATAAAGTGCTTAGAATGGTGCATCATTTATACTTGTGTGATAACTATTATTATAAGAAAATTCTATCAACAGTAAATGATCGTCCCAATTACATCCGAAATCAATTACATAAGCTCTAAGCATGTCCTCCATTATCTGAATTGTCCTTCGCTTTGTCCGTCCATTTGAGGATGATAAGCGGTGCTTAGATTTAGCTTGGTTCCCATTGCTTTTTGGAAACTTGTCCAAAAATGAGAGGTAAAATGACTATCTCTGTCAGAAACGATTGATAGAGGAATTCCATGTAATGAAACTATTTCATTTACATATAATTTAGCTAATTGTTCCATACTGAAAGTTTCCTTCATCGGTAGGAAATGAGCTAACTTGGTTAGTCTGTCTACAATCACCCAGATTGTATCATTACCTTTTATTGTTTTGGGTAATTTAGTAACAAAATCCATTGTTATTAATTCCCATTTCCAAACAGGCATTTCTAACTGTTGTAATAAACCTGATGGTTTCTGATGTTCAGCTTTGACTTGTGAACAGGTTAAACACTTTGCAACGTATGCTGCTATATCCTTTTTCATGCCTATCCACCAAAAATTCTTTATTAAGTCCTGAAACATTTTATCACTTCCAGGATGTATTGTATACTTAGACTTATGGGCTTCTTCTAATATACGGTAACGTAGGTTTCCTAATTTAGGTATCCACATCCTTTTCTTATGGAATCTCCAAATTCCATCTGTTCCTTGTTCTAATTCCTTAATCATCCCTTTTAGCTTTTCAGTATCATCCTTGATTACTAATTCTTGTGCTTTTCTAATCTGCTCATTTAAATCTACTTGTTGATTTAATTTAAAAGAACGTATCCTTTTTGGTTGTTCATGATACTTTCGACTTAAAGCATCAGCAACTACATTTGCTTTTCCTGCATGATACTGGATATCAGAATCATAATCACTAAGCATCTCCATCCAGCGTCTTTGTCGCATATTCAATTCCTTTTGCTCGAAGACATACCTTAAACTCTTATGATCGGTGAAAACAGTAAACTTACTACCGTATAGGTAATGTCTCCAAATCTTAAGGGCGAAAATTCTCTTCATGATTCTTAAGTTGTCTGGATGCATAAGCTATAACCTTTTGACGTTGCATTAATACACATCCATAACCTAATTTAGAAGTGTTACAATAGACTACAAAGTCTTCAGTTCCTCCTGGTAACGCTAATATGGGTGCGTAGGTTAATCTTTCCTTAAGAATTCTAAAGGCTTCTTCCTGTTTTGGCCCCCATTCAAACTTAATGGATTTATAGGTTAACTTGGTTAAGGGAATGACTATTCTAGAAAAAACTTGAATAAATCTTCTATAATACCCGGCCAATCCTAAGAAACTTTTAACCTCAGTTGGTGACTCAGGGGTTTTCCATTTGGCAATCGCCTCGATCTTTGTGGGATCCACATGAATTCCTTCATGATTGACTAAGTGTCCAAGAAATTGTACCTGTTCTAGCCAAAACTCGCACTTTGAAAACTTAGCATAAAGCTTTTCCTTTCTTAATAAATTAGAAGTGTGTGTAGATGCTTTGCATGTTCCTCTTTACTCTTAGAGTAAATGAGAATATCATCTATAAAGACAATTATGAATTTATCCAAATATAGTTTACATATTCGGTTCATCATATCCATGAATGCAGCTGTGGCTTTACCAAATGGCATGATAGTAAATTCATAATGGCCATACCTTGTTCTGAAGGCGGTCTTAGGAATGTCCTCTTCTTGTACCTTTAATTGATGATATCCTGACCTTAAATCGATTTTTGAGAAAAATCGTGCTCCTTGCAACTGATCAAACAGATCATCTATTCTTGGTAATGGATACCGATTCTTAATCGTGGCCTTATTCAATTCACGGTAGTCGATGTACATACGCATTGATCCGTCCTTCTTTTTAACGAATAAGATTGGTGCTCCCTATGCTGACGAACTTGGTTGTATAAATCCTTTCTCTAACAATTCATCTAATTGTTTCTTTAGTTCTTGCATTTCTACAGGTGCCAAACGATAAGGTGCTTTGGCAATTGGTGTTGTCCCTGGTATTAAATAGATTCTGAATTCAACTTCTCTATTTGGAGGTTGTCCTGGTAGCTCTTCTGGAAATACATCTGAAAACTGGGATACTACTAGAATATCTTTTAATTCTTTTCCTTTAGTGTTAGTGATTATAGAAATCAAATATACTAATGATCCTTTTCTTATGTAACTTGCTGTTTTCATCACAGAGATTAATTTAGCGGATCTAGAGGTTTTATATCCTTTAATTGTGATCTTTTCACGCCTTGGTGAATTTACTTGAATTGACTTTTCATCACACAAAATACTGGCTTTATTGGCTACTAACCAATCCATTCCTAATACAACATCAAATCCTGCCAGATTCATGGGGTAGAGGTTTGCAATAAATTTCTGATTTAGAATTTCTATTCTTGCTCCCTGCAAGATTTCAGAAATTTTAATGGTTTCCCCATTGGCTGTCTCTACTAAATATTCTTGTGGAAGTTTAGTTAATGATTGGTTGAGAAATTTGCAAAATGAAGTATTAATAAAACTTTGGTTTGCACCAGAGTCAAATAATACTTTAGCAAAAATACCATTAACTAAAAACGTACCAGTGATCACATCCGGGATCATCTTTGCTTCTTCTGCAGTTAGAACAAATGCTCTAGCATTTTTGGTATTCTTGTTATTCGTAGCCGGAGCTAGCTTTGGACAGTTAGGCTTGATGTGGCCTTGTTCTCCACAATTGTAGCATATCCTGTTGCTAATCTTTTTCCTGCAATCTTCCTCCTTGTGTCCTGATATTTTGCAGAAGTTACAGTATATGGAGCATCTTCCTGAATGCTTCCTTTTGCAATTCTTACACTAGGGTGCAGAGGTAGAGCCTACATTTTTCCCACGGTTAAAATTTCCAGAACGGAATTCTTGTGTAAGCTTCTGGGTTAGGTTCCTTCTTTGATCCTCTTCTCGTATACGGACTAATTCATCTGTCAAGGTGTTAGCTAGTTCTACCGCTTCTTCTATGGTTTGAGGTCTAGCTACCTTGACTACATGCCTTATCTCCCCAATTAATCCCCAGATGTAACGGGAGATTAATATTGGTTCAGGTGAAGCAAGGGTTGGCACTATTCTAGCATATTCAAATAATAACTTAGTGTACCCCTTACTATCCACACCAGTCATCCTAAGGTTTAAGAACTTGTTTCCTATATGTTCTTTTTCATTAGGAGGGCAGAATTTCCTTTCTACCATGTTGTTAAACTCCTCCCATTCCATATTGTAAATTCTATCACTTCCTCTAGACTGGAGGATAGTGTTCCACCATTCTAATGCTGAATTCTTAAATAGATTAGAAGCAAACATTATGTTATCTTCTTCTGCGCACTTGCTTATTCGTAAGACTGCCTAAGTCTTTTCTATCCAACGTAGAGTTGCAATGGCCCCTTCATTGCCCGAGAATTCCATTGGTTTACAAGACCAGAATTCTTTGTAAGAACAACCGTAAGACACGGTTCTTCTTCTTTTAGGAATGGGCATTTGAAGTACAGGTCCATTGTTCACGCTGTGTTCAGGTTTAGAGGGTCGCTCGTGCTTACTCTTATTTTCTGCTTCCCTAACCATTTGAATAATATATGGCATCGCATCTATTATTCCTTGTGCTACTATATGTTGGATGGCACTGTTGTCCACTTGATTTCCATTGTTATCATTGTTTGGATTATCGTTATTCAGATTATTGTCATTCTGGTTTTCTGGGTTATTATCTAGATTCTCTTCATTCACTTGGTCGGCCATCTGAATTTTAAACATTTGCCAATTATTAATATCATAGAATAATTAATAGTTTAGGCAACAACCACACAATACACATATTGGTCAAAAAGCGTCGAACATTGCGACTTACTCTTTCTATTATAGTATGCGTCAAATACACACTAAGACTGGAATTAAAAATTACATCACTATTATGCATCACTAACCACAAAGTGGTCTATACTACAATATATATGTATATTATTATTACACATATATATATTATATATTTATTTATATATTTTTTTTCATACAAACATATTATATATTATTATTATTACCAACTCCACTATCACCTTCATGGATATGGATTCCTCCCAAAATCCATATAACGCTCGTCATATTTCCAGACGAGTTGTTCTCCTACATACCTCATTCTCACACTACTATCTAAGATTTCTTCTCCGAAAATTCGGAGTTCTTGCAAATTTTCTGCACTCATTGGGGGTGCAGGTGCTGGTACTGGATCTAGATACTGGGGCATGGGATTCTCCTGAGGGTACAGATTCTCTAAAATCTCCCTAATGTATTCATCATTGTCGTAGTAGGGATCTAGAGGGTCCAGATCTGGATACGCTGCTAAGTTCGGCAAGGTTTCGTCGTCTAGATGGTAGCGTGGCACATAATCCCTATGATCATCGAACCATGGATCATAATTTGGGTCTAAGGGATTAGGGGCTGGTATCCTAGGTAATTACTCAGGGTTGAAATCATGCATTTCTACCTCCATTGGCTGAGTGGGAATTAAAGGTAAGGGTTGTGGGGATACTAGTTGTTCCAGATTTGGGTCGGCAGCAGTTGTTGCTAGGATATGAAAATTGGCTAAGCTCCTATTAAGCATATCCTGTGTATGGGTATCTGACTCTTGCTTAGCGGCTGCTAGGACTCTTTGCTGTTGCAACTTTCGCATTCTTTTCCTACGCTCAAATGCTCCCTTACTGAACCATCCTCTCTTTTTCTGAGGGAATGTGTAACATCCCTATTTTTATACAAGAATTATAGGTTTGGTTAAATTTATTAACCACTAGTAACTAATAATTAGTTTATTTTAATATAAATATTCAACCCAAATAGTTTTAAACACTATTTTATATAGTTGGTTGAAATACTAATTAATTGGCCTCTATATGGGTAACCTTTCTAATAAAATAAAAGTCTATAAAAAACTTATATTACTAAACAGGTATATTACGGGTAAGTAGATTGTTAAAAATATAAAGACAAGCTTAGAAACCATACAATAATTAAATTATAAAAATACATTGTATTTTGAACCTATTCTGTTTTCAATAAAACTTGATTCAAAATATAGACAAAATATACTCGTTCTAAAGACATATTTATTATTTTCTAGAACTTCATATTTTAAAAGTTATACACGCCAAATGAATAAAGTAGTTAAATTTATTATGTATATATATTTTCTAGTAATAAAGCCATGCCCCATTTTAATTATTTTAACTCCCAATCACCGCTACCCTTTCCAATTGATCTGAGCCTCAAAACATATGTAAGGGCTCTGCCTGACTAAGTTGTTGGGATTCTGTCTCGTGACATCGGGACAAGGTTGATTTAGGGGTACTATACTTAACACAATTACAAATATATATTTTTATAGTCCAGAAATTCTACCCAATATTCTACCAGAAATCTTTCTAGTTGAACCCTAAAGTTACAAAGCGGATCTATTCTCTTTTCTCACCGTTTTATTCCCTTTTGTCCCAAATCATAAACAACTCTCATCAAAAGTTCTATTTATTGTTTTTATTATCCAATAGGAAACCCTAATTGAGACACCCAAGTAATCCTGCACAATCCCTAAAAATTTCAGAACAATCAGAATTAGGATCAGGGCCCCTAAAACTCAGGGGGGTATTCCCTACTCAACGATTATCCATATATCTCGCTGTCTAAATCAAATTTCGAGAAACCGTCGACTCACTTGAACTCCAAACACACGTGGCAAGCCTATGACCACTTTGTGTCCCTTGCGCACCGTAAGGGTTGAGGCTTACGGTGCGCAAGCGAGGTAAATTTCGTGTATAAATAGCAGAGTCTGGGACTTGATACTGTGCGTTCGTTCGACGATCAAATTCCAAAATCACTAAATAGTATAGCGGGGTGCTGCTACGATGCCAGGCATTAACTCAATCGCTGCTACGATTCAATGTTCAATCGATTGAAACTATCCGATGGATGTTTTAGTACTATCCTTTGTCATTTGTCGTGATTCCGACAGGATGTTTGAGTACCACCCGAACTCGGGGAATACTCTGTCATTCGTTGTGAATCCGACGGATGTTTAAGTGATTGTACTTTGTCATTTGTTGTGAGGGTTTTAATCTCGTGAGTTATCGTAAATGATGTATTAGTTACTTACCTAGTTCGTGTGCACTAGGTTACAAGACTAATCAATAGGCTAAACCCTGCCTGTATAAATCTGCAAGGCATATCTGTAGACTAAACTTTGCCTGTATGAATCTGCATGATTATAATGTGAGTCATTCTCTTTTTATCAAATCTATTTACAAAATCATGTTTATTTCAAAGTTATAATTACAGGGATTAAGTCTTTGTAATCACCAAACGCACAGCCGGTATGTGGGGTTTTGAATACATTACTTGATAATCGTCACCATTGGGGCAGCCAATGGGGGATATGACCATAGTCACAGATCCGGTCGAGTGACAAATACCGTGGGTAGTTGGTTTGATATCAGAAACATTGTAATCGCTCTTAATACTGTAAATTATAACAAATGTGTCATTTTAGTAAAATGAATGAACTCACTCAGTATTTCCTGCTGACAAAACCTTTTTAAAACGCGTTTCATGTAATTACAATATGTTGGAGTAAGAGTTGGATACGGCACTGAAAGGCATCAAGAAGTGGCTTATTTTATTAATTAAATTAAATTAAGAAATATTGTTTTATGTAATCAAATTTATCTTTATTAAAGCTACCATTGTAAAACATGGGTTTATCCCATCTATTTAATAAATAAAATCCGGTGTTTTCTAAACTCTGATATTTTTCCTAACTCACGGTCCTGATGAAATTTCCGCTGCAATATTTTTCAAAATAATCACCGGTACCACTTGGCTGTTTGCGACTTCCGATTCCCTCCAGGGTGGGTTGGGGGTCATGACTGAAGGTGGTATTAGAGCCACTGATTTAAGCCTATAGGTGTTATAATAATGATACCTAAGATAATATAAAAGAGTTAGGAAGATTGCTATTAATTGGTAGCACACATGATAACATTTAGACTTGAACTTAAGAAAAGATGCCTTAGTATCAGCTTCAAGATAAGCTAAGTACTGGTGTAAATAAAGTACGATATGTTTTGGTATGCCATAAGAATGACGATTAGAACATTGCAGGCAGTAGCACTTAATTGCTATTAATTCTTGCTTATTGATATTACTTGGTCTAAGAATAAGATATGTTACGGGAATACAAATTTCCTTAATTCTGGATAAAAGCCTAATAAAAGAGGCACTTTTAAAAATACTATTTATGAGAAATTTTCTTCGGCAAGACTGGGTATGGTGTAGCAGACTCTCCAGTTTGTCCGGATATACTGAGGTTACCTCTCCAGCGCGAACCGGATAAGACAGGGTATGTAATTTGTCAAACGAGTGACAAGATTTCCCTAAATAGATGGTATGTTTATTTTCAGCATGTGAAATATATTCACCAGATAGATGGTATGTTTATTTTCAGCATGTGAAATATATGATTATATAGATATATATATCTATAAAGAATTCCAAAAGCCAAATAGGAATAAAGCACAAGCATATGTGTCTAGATTTCTTTATTAGGAATCTCTTTTCCGATATCAAACATTATTTCGTTTGATTATCCGCCTAGTAACTCGAGCGACAATAATAACAATAGAAACCCATTAAGTTGGGATACCATCAAAAGTGTAAAGAATTTCTAACGTGTTACCATAAACTATTAACGCAAGTAAGAAGCATGTAAAGTTGCGCTAATGTACAAGAAAACACATGAAAATTTAATTATAAGTCCACAGAAGTTGAAGTATCTCACACACTACTTTCTAGGCAAGACCTTTGGAAAATATAAATTAGGCACGATGACACCAATGTTAATTCCGTCAGTAGAAGAACTACTAATAAAAAAGAAGCACTTTGCCACGTAATCCTACAAACAACATGAATCTCGCTAAGGTACGCTAGAACAAGATTTCACGAACATCCGTGCACAGTCTAATCGGAGCCATAATTATTATCACTGCAAAAGGAGTCACATACCTTTGCAACTCCCCTATTTAATTTTATTCAACATTTTCTGGTAATGTCACTTAACAACGGTTATCACAAGAAATTCTAGATAAAGTTCTTATATTTCTTTCGTTGAAAATCTGACTTCTGTATATAATAAGTTGACTTTCGCGTTTCTACTTTCCCTAATGGTCATCATACCATGAGGATTTCTTTCATAATAGCGAATATTGATCTATTTCGTTTCTTGGTAAATCTACACGTTACACATGCACTGTTTAGTATGCATGTGGTTCATTTGATTTATGAAGACCACTGGAGGACTTTAGTCCAATTTGTTGTTTTATCTAAACTCAAAATATCATTTCGTTTTTTTTTTTTTTGCATTATATTATTTCAAAACAGTGACTCTTTGATATCGAGTCAATAAATTTTGTTAAACCGTTGAGGTAAAGAATTTATATATAGGTATAAAATTTTGTTTGAGGTATACTCTCATTTAAATTTATGTTTAAGTTATTTATTATTGATAATTAATATTATTAGTAATAATATATTAATAATAGTAGTGTTAGTATTATTTTTAATACTAGGGTTATTGTCAAGGGCAGGTATTGAATAGCCTAGCCTTAGTTAGGCATGGACTGGCCACCTATGCTTAAACAAGGCAGCACTAACCAATATCCAACCATGATAATGACTAGTTAATATATATAAATTAAGTCATCATACTTATTTAGCAAATTTTAATTATGTATAAAAATATTTTTTATATATATAATTTGTACTATAAGGTGAAGACATATTTTCATAAAACAATACAAGAATTAAAGGGACGAATAAAATTATAATTTTCTATCACATGTTTTATGGTAACTATGTACCATAACGCTCTGGCAAGAAAATGACCATATAAGAATAATATGGTAGTCATCAACTACGTTGGGTTAGGGAAACATTGTACTATATAAAAATAGACCCCATTTTCATTTATTTACAATATTCGTAAATACCTTCACAACATTATATGGTTCAAAATAAAAATAAGTAATCACATAGAATCGACTCATTAAGTGATATATATTTACAAATTATTTTACAAATATTTTTGTACAATAAATATTTTTACACCTTTATTTACAACTTTCATTTAACGTTTTCTTTTACAAAATAATAATACTAAAATATTTTGTAATAACTTCATTACGGTATTTTGTAATATATATATATTACATAGTAAAAATAAGTTATTTTACATAGTATAGTAAAATACTAAAATAATATTTATTTAAAAGTGGTGACCATTTACATATAGTAAAAATACGTAACAAATAATATATATTACATAATATATATATTTGATATGTAAGATACGGTTCAGACAGGAACACAAATAATATATATTACAATTGCTTTACAAAAATAATATAATGGTTGGTTATGCCAAAACAACTTGTTCTTATTATATTTCGATCTCTAGGATATAGTATGAAAAATATGGTCACTAATAGTGTACTATTACATTGTTCCACAAATAAAACAACTTTAAACTCTAAACAATGATACACTAACTCTATTGTCTTTTCGTGTATCCTTACAATTCACTTATCTCAGCATATTGATTTTCTTATATCATAATTTAATATTTGATAAATCATTTTTCATGCTTTTATTTTATTTAGAACATGTCAATTCTAAGTCTTCCTCAGTTACCAATCAAAGTAAGCTTTCTTTTGACAAAGAATTTTATTAATTCTAAAAGTCATTCACATTCATTTTAAATATCTATTGATCATATATCTTTTGGCATAAACCTAGTCACCTTGAAAATTATATCATTTCATCTCATTCGTTTGTCATCGATTTCTCAAACTAATTCAGTTGAATCATTGAATCCTACTTATGGTACAACTCGTATTCACAAAATTTGATATGTTAATTTTGTGTCATCTATCTTAATATTGTTTTTATTGACTAAAATATGACATAAATCTAAAAGAAATATCGTAACCCAAATCTCGAGGACGAGATTTTTATTAAGGTGGGGAGAATGTAACATCCCTATTTTTATACAAGAATTATAGGTTTGGTTAAATTTATTAACCACTTGTAACTAATAATTAGTTTACTTTAATATAAAAATTCAACCCAAATAGTTTTAAACACTATTTTATATAGTTGGTTGAAATACTAATTAATTGGCCTGTATATGGGTAACCTTTCTAATAAAATAAAAGTCTATAAAAAAACTTATATTACTAGACAGGTATATTACAGGTAAGTAGATTGTTAAAAATATAAAGACAAGCTTAGAAACCATACAATAATTAAATTATAAAAATACATTGTATTTTGAACCTATTCTGTTTTCAATAAAACTTGGTTCAAAATATAGACAAAATATACTCGTTCTAAAGACATATTTATTATTTTCTAGAACTTCATATTTTAGAAGTTATACATGCCAAATGAATAAAGTAGTTAAATTAATTATGTATATATATTTTCTAGCAATAAAGCCATGCCCCATTTTAATTATTTTAACTCCCAATCACCGCTACCCTTTCCAATTGATCTGAGCCTCAAAACATATGTCAGGGCTCTGCCTGACTAAGTTGTTGGGATTCTGTCTCGTGACATCGGGACAAGGTTGATTTAGGGGTACTATACATAACACAATTACAAATATATATTTTTACAGTCCAGAAATTCTACCCAATATTCTACCAGGAATCTTTCTAGTTGAACCCTAAAGTTACAAAGCAGATTTATTCTCTTTTCTCACCGTTTTATTCCCTTTTGTCCCAAATCATAAACAACTCTCATCAAAAGTTCTATTTATTGTTTTTATTGTCCAATAGGAAACCCTAATTGAGACACCCAAGTACTCCTGCACAATCCCTAAAAATTTCAGAACAATCAGAATTAGGATCAGGGCCCCTAAAACTCAGGGGGGGGGGGGTATTCCCTACTCAACGATTATCCATATATCTCGCTGTCTAAATCAAATTTTGAGAAACCGTCGACTCACCTGAACTCCAAACACACGTGGCAAGCCTATGACCACTTTGTGTCCCTTGCGCACCGTAAGGGTTGAGGCTTACGGTGCGCAAGCGAGGTAAATTTCGTGCATAAATAGAAGAGTCTGGGACTTGATACTGTGCGTTCGTTCGACGATCAAATTCCAATTATACGTTGAGATATAGCAGAAATAGTCTCAAAATCACTAATTAGTATAGCGGGGTGCTGCTACGATGCCGGGTATTAACTCAATCGCTGCTACGATTCAATGTCCGATCGATTGAAACTATCCGATGGATGTTTTAGTACTATCCTTTGTCATTTGTCGTGATTCCGACAGGATGTTTGAGTACCACCCAAACTCGGGGAATACTCTGTCATTCGTTGTGAAACCGACGGATGTTTAAGTGATTGTACTTTGTCATTTGTTGTGAGGGTTTTAATCTCGTGAGTTATCGTAAATGCTGTATTAGTTACTTACCTAGTTCGTGTGCACTAGGTTACAAGACTAATCAATAGGCTAAACCTTGCCTGTATAAATCTGCAAGGCATATCTATAGACTAAAATTTGCCCGTATGAATCTGCATGATTATAATGTGAGTCATTCTCTTTTTATCAAATCTATTTACAAAAGCATGTTTATTTCAAAGTTATAATTACAGGGATTAAGTCTTTGTAATCACCAAACGTACAGCCGGTATGTAGGGTTTTGTATACATTACTTGATAATCGTCACCATTGGGGCAGCCAATGGGGGATATGACCATACTCACAGATCCGGTCGAGTGACAAATACCGTGGGTAGTTGGTTTGATATCAGAAACATTGTAATCGCTCTTAATACTGTAAATTATAATAAATTTGTCGTTTTAGTAAAATGAATGAACTCACTCAATATTTCCTGCTGACAAAACCTTTTTAAAACGCGTTTCAGGTAATTACAATAGATTGGAGTAAGAGTTGGATACGGCACTGAAAGGCATCAAGAAGTGGCTTATTTTATTAATTAAATTAAATTAAGAAATATTGTTTTATGTAATCAAATTTATCTTTATTAAAGCTACCATTGTAAAACATGGGTTTATCCCATCTATTTAATAAATAAAATCCGGTGTTTTCTAAACTTTGATATTTTTCCTAACTCACGGTCCTGATGAAATTTCCGCTGCAATATTTTTCAAAATAATCACCGGTACCACTTGGTTGTTCGCGACTTCCGATTCTGTCCAGGGTGGGTTGTGGGTCGTGACAGAATGGCTCTTCAGACTGAGCTTTAAAGGCAAACATCCCTTCTTCCTGATCAGCTGAATACCCAGAGAGGGTATGCTGAGAAGAAGTACCTTCACTCCTAGGTGAATCGGACAACTAACGATACACGTCTGAGGGTCCTTGATCACTCATACTGTAAACTAACAATTTGGATATACACATATTTTCATAATTTATTTCCTAACAATTTGGATAATATATTGATGTCAGCAGAACACTTCAGTGGCTTAGCTCTGATACCACCTTCTGTCGCAACCCCCGCCCCCTTATCTGTCCCGGGAACGGGCGGTGTAGGTCCAACTAGCGGAGGATCAAGTCACCTAATCCTTGTATACTAACAGACCCGGTTTTGTCGGTGAAACATCAACAGTGACGAAACAAGGAGAGTTTCGTCACACCCTTATATATGATGAAACATGAGTTTCATCAGCAGGAGTTTCGTCAAAGGAGGTCAGGACTTTCATCATGCAGAACTGGACTAGGAGTTTCGCCAGACATGTATGATGTGCAAGAGTTTCGTGGACAGCAGGTCATGCATGAGTTTCGTCATCATGCAACTGCTACATGTGTTTCGTCAGCAAGCAAACAGTAGCAGCCGATCAGCTACAGACTTGAACATGTAAACAGACAATAGGAAACAGCAACATGTAGAAAAATAATAACCAAGACTTGATGGAGGAAATTAAGCCTTGTTCTTCAACTCGAAGCGATGACGAACCGAACGGAGTCGCGTCCACATATAGTGTATCAACAAACTCCCCCTTGGACGCTACTCGTGAGGGTTCATCTTCCATGTCTTTCATGTCGGAGGATCTTCAAAGTCTTCACGTGTTGTAAGTAGAAAGTGTATCAACAAACTCCCCATTTCATTTAGGAAGCGTGTTAACAAACACCCCCTCAAAATAAGCTCCATTTTCAGCACTTAGATCCATGAGGTGTTGATGATAGGTCAGCGGCAACTCGATCATCTTTATCTTTTGAGTGCCACCATGTTGTGTCTTCATTCCGAAGCTTGTCTTCTATCACGTTCTCTTCTGCACATACAAGAAAGCTAAACGCGTAATGAGGAAAACCGCTTGGAATATAGTTAAAATAAACAAACGACACACATGTGACCATTGTTCAATCAACTACCGTCCGACAGTTTGAAAGTTTAACAAATTGTTCAATTTTGGTTTTTAACTTTCAAAAACTTGCAAATTTCGACCGTTTATGAAGATTTAGTTGTTTTGGTTTCGATCAGATTTCAGGTAACGAAGACTCGGGTTCCAACATCGGTTAATCAAAAATAAGATAGAAAATAAATTTTTTTGGTTTTTATAAAGTTTATATTAAAACACACCTAAAATCTTTTTGGATTTTTTATTATATCAAATGTAAAGACTGAAAGCAGTAAATAAATATATACAAAGATGCAGAAACTAAAAGCAATAAGTAAATATTTACAGACATTCTTTTTGTGAGTTTCGAGGGTAAGAGAATCATATCAGTGTACGGTCACGCCAAAACGCTCTTGTTGTTCAGTTAGTTAACATATAGATAAGCATCCTATAACAATTATCGGTATTGTTGTCCACTTAAGCTCAACTTATCAAATGTAATCATGGCGAGGGGATACGATTAGAGTATGATTAATACTTACCGACCGGTGTTCATCCACACACGACACATTCCCGTATCAAGGTATGCACGAGAGTTCATGTTACTGGTGAGTATACCATTTATCATCTGTTTTGACGTATATGAAAATGTGAGATACTCACTTATTTTTTATTGAAAACAAGCCCTATGTGATAGAATCGCTTATTGATGAGGAACTTGATTTTCAGATGCATGAGGGCACATGAGCAAGTCCGTGAACAGGTCAGTACAAATGTACAACAAAGAGACGAACTTGACTCCCAGATAAATGTGATATTTTATTTGTGACAACTCGTATTTAAAACTTCTCATTGTGTGTATGTAACGGATGTAGACCTTATGTGATTATATGAACTATGATTGATTTAACGAGATGATATGTGTTATATGTTATGTGAGTGTATGTATTATGTTATGTATTATGTAAACACACAACTCTAATCCGATCACACAAGCCATTGGGCCACACACCTCCCCTTCGGCCCACTCTACTTGACTCGAGACCAAGGGGCAGCCCAATGATGGGTTCGGCCCACTCCCCTAATCCGATTATGTTCACACGCACACACACCAATGGGGTTTACTACTCATTATTTGCAAAGCAAGGGAATTACACACAAACCCTAGCTCTTCTCTCTCTCTCCCTCACGAACCCGAAGGCAACCACACACACTCTCTCAATCGAAGATCTTAGCATTCGAATCATCCTTGTTATACTCTCTAATCGGTTAGTGTTAATATTATTCCTATTAATTATGTTAGTTGTAAGTGAGCATGTGAATGTTATTAATTAATGTTGTATATATATGATTGCAATCATGTTACTTGAGATATTGGTCCAATAGATTTGTAGATTCATGGGTTGATAGAAGTGGATAACAATGAATCAGAAAAGTAATCGGCCACATGAAACAATAGGGACTTTTCAAACTGATTTGAGATCTGACCACTTTTTGACTAAACAAAAATTGCCATGTGAAAGTGATGATTATTTAATTGCTGATGTTATGGCCATGATTGATTATAGGAATGATAAATTGCAAGACTTGTTTGATTATTATATTACATGAACTAATTGTTAACTGAACCGAATGTATATGTTCTCGGCTGTGATGAATTGATGTTTAGATTGACTTAGAGTTGATGATTAGTACCGAATAGATGCTAATCGGCTGATATGTTTCTGTCTTTCGGATTGGTTTGATGATGATAGTTTAAAGGTTTTAAGATGTTATGCTTGAAACATGATTAGGGTTCATAGAGATTGAATGTTAAATCCTTTGTTTGATCGATCTATTTGCATGATTGAAACCGTTGGTAATGTTGATTGATAATCTCATAGATGGAAACCACCTAATTGATTGTTGATTTAAATCTGATAAAGGAAACAATACAACTGATTTCATGAAATCCGGACATTTAAACTAATCGCACAAGATGTCATCTGTCGCACAAGGCACTCACAGCCGCACAAGAATTAATGAATCGCACAAGGAGTTTTCTGTTCAGTAGTTGGGCCGGGTGTTTATGGTTGGGCAAGGTTGTTACTGGATCGCACAAGTAGGTCGGATCGCACAATTCTGTTCGAACCGCGCAAGACCCACATTTGCTAATTATTGGGCCGTATTTGTATGTTTGGGTTTTCTGTTCATGTGGGCCGGGCATATGCTGGAATCGCACAACATGTTGTGATCGCACAAGGCTGTGCTGAACGCACAACATGTTGGGCCGCCTGTTATTGGGCTTTACCTTTGGATCGTACAAGTATCAGATGTTATGGAACTGACTGCTAATATGTTTACGTGCATTGTGTGTTTGCCATGATCTATATGTGTTAATCACCTGCTAGCTTATGTGATACTTATGTGCAATACTCGAAACCAAAACCTGACTTGTATGGTAACCATGTTAGGATGTGGTTGACCACTAGCAGCTAGACTTGACCTTTCTGTGTATCTGCCAAGCAAACCAAGGTGAGTTCACACTAGCCAAGGCATGGGATTCCCAGGGGTTGGGAATGGGATTGAATAACTACTCGTACAACCATTACTATTAAACTAATTATTACTGTCCTCGGATTGAAGGGCACGTACGTAAAACCTACGTACAGTTATACTTACTACTGTCCTCGGATTGAAGGGCACGTACGTAAAGCCTACGTACACGATCATTAGACCATCAACTCTATAAAAGGAAGTCCCTCATTTATCGACTTAATCGCCGAGGCCTATGGCGAGTGGGTCATTAGTTAATAGCGCTATTAGGTTTAACAAACCTCACACCGTGCCAGTCGGACGGGCGTGTACTAATGGACTATGGGCAAAGGGTCAATGCTGATAGACATTGACTTAGGGAACCTCTTACATTTTCGTAGCAGTCGATACGCGTGGTCTAGTAACACATGGGAAGCCCCCACTAATCATCGCACACATGCCTGGATTGGCCGCGATACGGATTAATACGATACATGGTTTACAAAACGAACATACGATTTACGAAATGAATACTATAACCAAACAACCAAGTGTGAACTCGCTCAACTTTGTTGTTGATTCGTTGCTACATGCCTTGCAGGTCATTAGGTACTCATGGAGCTTGCACAGGGAGGAGCAGTCGTTGTGGGATATGGCAGTGTGTGCCATACAATGAACATTGCTTTATTTCGTATTTAATACTGACAATGGGTTTTACAATTATGCTTCCGCTAAACACTTAACTATGCTTGGTTTTTGAACACCTTTCATATTGTTTGGTTGAATTACGTTTATTTATATGCTTGTTCAACATGATTGGTGGCTTGATCCTGGTCAGTCATGCCTTCAAGCGGTGATACTCCGCGTGTGGATTTTGGGGGTGTGACAGATTGGTATTAGAGCCATTGGTTATAGAGAACTTGGTTTTAATAAGGGAAAACGTTTTTGTTAAAACCAGACTATAACCTGTACAGTGCTCTACGATCCACAACGACGCTTCACTCCACGTGCAAGGCTCAACATTCTAGGTGATATAGTTTATGTTTGCATTGCCTACTTGCTAGACTACATAGAACTTTGCTTATGGTATGCTTAGATAAACGTAGCAACTATAGTTTGAAAACCCATGTGTGCTTGCTTCCTTCTGTCACTCAACACTTACACACATTCGCGACACTTTTCCTATTTGTGTTTCCTTCGATGTGAAGATCATGAGGGAACGTGTGAACCTAACTCAAGCCAGCTGACGGCTCTTATCAACGAACAAGTTACGGCAGCACTCGCAGCCGCTCAGACAGGAGGTATAACCTGCTATTCCGAACCTAACCTAGGATGTTATATCCTACTCTCATGACCCAACTCTCGCGCTTAACCCTGTCTTTTCCTCCTCGCACAACAAGGTCAGAACGCTCAGCCGCCTGTATGCACATTCAAGACATTCATGGACTGTCATCCTAGTACTTTCAGTGGCACTAAAGGAGCGGTTTGACTCCTCCATTGGTTTGAAAAGCTCGAGTCTGTCTTAGAGATGTGTGAATGCCCTGAGGCTCGTAGGGTGAAGTACGCCACAAGTACTCTCGAAGACACTGCGCTAACATAGTGGGACGCGCAAGTTCAGATGCTGGGGCTGGCGGCTGCTAATACCACCCCATGGAATGATTCTTAAGGAACTGATCAAACGTGAATACTGTAGTCGTGATGACATCCACAAGCTGGAAGTGGAGTTCTTTAACCTGAAGATGACGGGGTCAGAGATAGAAGCGTACACGAAACGATCCAACGGACTGGCAGTGTTATGTCCAACTAAGGTGGATCCTCCCATCAAGCGCATTGAGCTATACCTCAAAGGCTTAGTACCAGAGACTCAAAGTCATGTGACTTCTGCTAGCCTTGCAACTATCCAGGATGTTACTCGTCTTGCTCATCGTCTCACAGACCAAGCAGTGGAACAGAACAAGCTGCCTAAACGTATCGGTGCTACTATTACTACTACTACTTCTGCTACTTCCTGTGACAACAAACGGAAGTCGGATGGAACCTCCAGCAAGGGTTCGACTACGGTTCAGTCCCAAGCACAACAGCGAAAGAGCGATGACTACCAGAGTCCTGGTCAGTAACCTCCTGGTAGTCAAGGGTAGGATGGAATCAATGTAGTTTGCACCACAGCGGGCCGTGCAACAAAGATCGTTGTCAGAGATGCAAAAAGCTTGGTCCTGAAGCCAAAGATTATAGAAGCTCACGTCCTGCAAACAAGAACCGACAACAGCAGCCACAAGCTCCACAGAATCAGCAGCAACAACAGGGAGACAAGGGATGTTATCAGTGTGGTGCTGAAGGTCACTTCATGAGACACTACCCATAGTTGAACCAGAACCAGAATCAGAACCACAACCAAGGAAACAGGAACAATATTGGAGGCGACAACGGGGGTAATAACGACGGCAATGGTGCCAGGGGTCGAGTGTTTGTGATTGGTCAGGGGATGAACCTTTCATGATTCGTGGCGACAAGAGTGGTACTGTTGTGAGCATCATCTCTTTCCTTAAGGCCCAGAAGTGTTTGCGTAAGGGCCACACAGCCATTCTGGCTCTCGTCATTGACACCTCGAAGAAAGAGAAGAAGATAGAAGATTTTCCAATTGTGCGCGACTATCCTAAGGTATTTCCTGAGGAACTACCTGGCCTTCCGCCGCATCGTCAAGTCGAGTTTCAGATTGAACTAGCTCCTGGAGCTGCACCAATAGCTCGTGCACCTTATCGCTTAGCTCCACCAGAGTTGGAAGAACTCTCTACACAACTACAAGAACTCTTGGATAAGGGTTTTATTCGTCCTAGCTCTTCGCCCTGGGGAGCTCCAGTCTTGTTTGTGAAGAAGAAAGATGGTACTTTCAGAATGTGCATCGACTACCGTGAACTCAACAAGGTGACTGTGAAGAATCGCTATCCTCTTCCACGCATCGACGACTGATTCGACCAGCTTCAAGGGTCGAGTTACTATTTAAAGATCAATTTGAGATCAGGATATCACCAGCTGAGAGTCCGAGAAGAGGACGTCTCTAAAACAACCTTTAGAACCCATTATGGACGTTATGAGTTTTTGGTCATGCCTTTTGGGCTGACAAACGCACCTGCGGTCTTCATGGACTTGATGAATCGAGTGTGCAAGCCGTACCTAGACAAGTTCGTTATTGTATTCATCGACGACATCCTGATCTATTCCAAGAGTCAGGAGGAACACGAGCAACATTTACGACTCATTTTGGAACTCCTTCGAAACAGAACAACTTTATGCAAAGTTCTCGAAATGTGACTTCTGGCTTCGTGAAGTCCATTTCCTAGGCCATGTGGTGAACAAGGATGGGATTCATGCGGATCCATCCAAGGTAGACTCGATTAAGGACTGGCCTGCACCTCGTACACCAACAGAAATCCGCCAATTCTTGGGCTTGGCTGGATACTACAGAAGGTTTATCAAGGATTTCTCCAAGATTGCACAACCTCTCACCTCACTGACGCAGAAAGGCGTTGTTTATCGATGGGGAAACGCACAGGAATTAGCATTTCAGCACTTAAAGGATAGACTTTGCAGTGCACCTATCCTTTCATTGCCAGAGGGTACAGACGACTTTGTGGTTTACTGCGACGCATCCATTCAGGGTCTTGGTGGTGTATTGATGCAGCAGGATAAAGTTATAGCCTACGCCTCACGCCAACTTAAAGTTCATGAAATGAACTACACTATGCACGATCTAGAGCTGGGAGCTGTTGTTTTTGCATTTAAGATATGGCGACATTACCTGTACGGTACCAAGTGCGCCATCTACACTGATCACAGGAGTCTCGAGCATATCTTCAAACAGAAGGAACTGAATATGCGACAACGATGATGGGTTGAGCTACTGAATGACTACGAATGCTCAATCAGGTACCACCCAGGCAAAGCCAATGTTGTGGCTGATGCCCTCAGTCGAAAGGACACTGCGCCTAAGCGCGTACGAGCTTTACAACTCACTATACAGTCTAGTCTTCCTTCCCAAATACGAGACGCTCAGGTAGAAGCATTGAAACCAGAAAACGTCAGGGCTGAAGCCCTACGCGGCTCAAGGCAACGCTTAGAACAGAAGGAAGACGGTGCTTACTACGTCACAAGACGCATTTGGGTCCCACTCTATGGCAACCTACGAGAGCTTGTGATGGATGAGGCACACAAGTCTCGCTACTCGGTACATCCTGGTTCGGATAAGATGTACCACGATATCAAAACTACGTATTGGTGGCCTAGCATGAAAGCTCACATAGCAACGTACGTTAGCAAGTGCTTGACTTGTGCGAGAGTCAAGTCGGAATATCAGAAACCTTCAGGCCTACTCCAACAACCAGAAATATCACAATGGAAATGGGAGCAAATTTCCATGGATTTTGTTACTGGCCTGCCTAGATCTCAACGTGGTAACGATACTATTTGGGTGATCGTGGATCGGCTCACAAAGTCTGCTCATTTCTTGGTTATCAAGGAAACGGATAAGTTCTCCACACTAGCAGACATATATCTTAAGGAAGTTGTCTCGAGGCACAGAGTGCCCACCTCTATTATCTCAGATCGAGATGCACGTTTTACTTCAGAACTATGGCAAGCAATGCACAAGTCATTTGGCTCACGGCTAGATATGAGCACAGCTTATCACCCGCAAACGGATGGGCAGTCTGAACGTACCATCCAGACCCTTGAAGACATGCTTAGGGCATGTGTAATTGACTTTGGCAACGGCTGCGAAAAGCATCTGCCACTTGTGGAATTTTCGTATAATAACAGCTACCACACCAGCATCAAAGCTGTTCCATTTGAGGCATTGTACGGGCGTAAATGCCGGTCACCTCTTTGTTGGGCAGAGGTGGGGGATAGTCAGATTACTGGTCCAGAACTTGTGGTAGATACAACAGAACGAATTGCTCAGATACGACAACGAATGGCGGCAGCTCGTGACCGTCAGAAAATCTACGCTGATAAGGGCAGGAAAACACTCGAGCTCCAGGTTGGGGAGCGAGTACTACTCAAAGTTTCACCCTGGAAGGGTGTGGTTCGTTTTGGTAAACGAGGCAAACTTAACCCATGATACGTTGGACCTTTCGAAGTTATTGAGAAAATAGGCAAGGTGGCCTACAAACTGAACTTACCAGCAGAACTCAGCGCAGTTCCCAACGTTTTCCATGTGTCGAATCTGAAGAAGTGTCTGTCAGATGAGACCCACATAGTTCCTTTGAAGGAGCTTACTATCGACGAGCAGTTATGATTCGTCTAGGAACCAGTTGAAATCACGGACCGGGATGTTAAGGTCCTCAAGCGCACTAGAATACCTCTCGTTCGAGTTCGTTGGAACTCCCGTCGTGGCCCAGAGTTCACCTGGGAACGCGAAGATCAGATGAAACAAAAGTATCCCAACTATTTGCAAACGGTACAAACACTACTGAGGCCGAAGCTACGGAATTTCGGGACAAAATTCCAGATCAACGGGTGGAGGATGTGATACCCTAGGAAAACCAGGAAAACCATACCACTTAACTAGCTTCCTCAGTGAGTACGTGCTAAATTTCGGGACGAAATTTCTTTCAACTTTGGGATAATGTGACAACTCATATTTAAAACTTCTCTTTGTGTGTATGTAACGGATGTAGACCTTATGTGATTATATGAACTATGATTGATTTAACGAGATGATATGTGTTATATGTTATGTGAGTGTATGTATTATGTTATGTATTATGTAAACACACAACTCTAATCCGATCACACAAGCCATTGGGCCACACACCTCCCCTTCGGCCCACTCTACTTGACTCGAGACCAAGGGGCAGCCCAATGATGGGTTCGGCCCACTCCCCTAATCCGATTATGTTCACACGCACACACACCAATGGGGTTTACTACTCATTATTTGCAAAGCAAGGGAATTACACACAAACCCTAGCTCTTCTCTCTCTCTCCCTCACGAACCTGAAGGCAGCCACACACACTCTCTCAATCGAAGATCTTAGCATTCGAATCATCCTTGTTATACTCTCTAATCGGTTAGTGTTAATATTATTCCTATTAATTATGTTGGTTGTAAGTGAGCATGTGAATGTTATTAATTAATGTTGTATATATATGATTGCAATCATGTTACTTCAGATATTGGTCCAATAGATTTGTAGATTCATGGGTTGATAGAAGTGGATAACAATGAATCAAAAAAGTAATCGGCCACATGAAACAATAGGGACTTTTCAAAGTGATTTGAGATCTGACCACTTTTTGACTAAACAAAAATTGCCATGTGAAAGTGATGATTATTTAATTGCTGATGTTATGGCCATGATTGATTATAGGAATGATAAATTTCATGACTTGTTTGATTATTATATTACATGAACTAATTGTTAACTGAACCGAATGTATATGTTCTCGGCTGTGATGAATTGATGTTTAGATTGACTTAGAGTTGATGATTAGTACCGAATAGATGCTAATCGGCTGATATGTTTCGGTCTTTCGGATTGGTTTGATGATGATAGTTTAAAGGTTTTAAGATGTTATGCTTGAAACATGATTAGGGTTCATAGAGATTTAATGTTAAATCCTTTTTTTGATCGATCTATTTGCATGATTGAAACCATTGGTAATGTTGATTGATAATCTCATGGATGGAAACCACCTAATTAATTGTTGATTTAAATCTGATAAAGGAAACAATACAACTGATTTCATGAAATCCGGACATTTAAACTAATCGCACAAGACTTCTTAGTCGCATAAGAAGTCTAGTCGCACAAGACCTCTTGGTAGCACAAGAGGTCCATTCGCACAAGATGTCATATGTCGCACAAGGCACCCATAGCCGCATAAGAATTAATGAATCACAGAAGGAGTTGTCTGTTTAATATTTGGGCCGGGTGTTTATGGTTGGGCCAGGTTGTTACTGGATCGCACAAGTAGGTCGGATCGCACAATTCTGTCCGAACCGCGCAAGACCCACATTTGCTAATTATTGGGCCGTATTTGTATGTTTGGGTTTTCTGTTCATGTGGGCCGGGCATATGCTGGAATCGCACAACATGTTGTGATTACACAAGGCTGTGCTGAACGCACAACATGTTTGGCCGCCTGTTATTGGGCTTTACCTTTGGATCGTACAAGTATCAGATGTTATGGAACTGACTGCTAATATGTTTACGTGCATTGTGTGTTTGCCATGATCTATATGTGTTAATCACCTGCTAGCTTATGTGATACTTATGTGCACTACTCGAAACCAAAACCTGACTTGTATGGTAACCATGTTAGGACGTGGTTGACCACTAGCAGCTAGACTTGACCTTTATGTGTATCTGCCGAGCAAACCAAGGTGAGTTCACACTAGCCAAGGCATGGGATTCCCAGGGGTTGGGAATGGGATTGAATAACTACTCATACAACCATTATTATTAAACTAATTATTACTGTCCTCGGATTGAAGGGCACGTACGTAAAACCTACGTACAGTTATACTTACTACTGTCCTCGGATTGAAGGGCACGTACGTAAAGCCTACGTACACGATCATAAGACCATCAACTCTATCAAAGGAAGTCCCTCATTTATCGACTTAATCGCCGAGGCCTATGGCGAGCGGGTCATTAGTTAATAGCGCTATTAGGTTTAACAAACCTCACACCGTGCCAGTCGGACGGGCGTGTACTAATGGACTATAGGCAAAGGGTCAATGCTGATAGACATGGACTTAGGGCACCTCTTACATTTTCGTAGCAGTCGATACGCGTGGTCTAGTAACACATGGGAAGCCCCCACTAATCATCGCACACATGCCTGGATTGGCCGCGATAAGGATTAATACGATACATGGTTTACAAAACGAACATACGATTTACGAAATGAATACTATAACCAAACAACCAAGTGTGAACTCGCTCAACTTTGTTGTTGATTCATTGCTACATGCCTTGCAGGTCATTAGGTACTCATGGAGCTTGCACAGGGAGGAGCAGTCGTTGTGGGATATGGCAGTGTGTGCCATACAATGAACATTGCTTTATTTCGTATTTAATACTGACAATGGGTTTTACAATTATGCTTCCGCTAAACACTTAACTATGCTTGGTTTTTGAACACCTTTCATATTGTTTGGTTGAATTACGTTTATTTATGTGCTTGTTCAATATGATTGGTGGCTTGATCCTGGTCAGTCATGCCTTCAAGCGGTGATACTCCGCGTGTGGATTTTGGGGGTGTGACATTATCACTTATTTTGTTTGGACATGTGATTTTTGATCACTTATTGAGGTCGTATGCAATATGTACACGTATGTATGGTATCATGGAAGATCTAGACTTCGTCTCCGTTGTTTTTGGTAAAAGAAACAACCATGATACCCAGATGATAAACAACATAAAGACCACATATCTTAGAACCTCAGCAATCTCTCAAATGAAATTTCGGTACCAAGACCATATGCCAATGAGTGGTTCCCACACAGTCTTCAGTCGATTTAAGTTCATATCACCCTACACACTTTAAAATGACTGTGAGCCTACCGATACATCTTATATAGAGCTGCTTATCGTTTTTCATTTAAGGTTTGAAGAGATTTGGACAGACCACTGATGTACTATCATTTTATCTTTTGCTCGACAGGAAACTCATTTTTGTTTTTCTATTGTTTTTGTGTTTTTGAAATTTTTCTACGTTTTTGGATTTTTAAATTTGGATTTACTCCCCCTAAAATGTAAAAACTATGATAAATTAAAAAACAAAAAGATATTTACAAAAACGATTTTCCGATGTCGGTTTTACTCTTGCTTGACCTTAATGCCGTTTACCAGTAATAAAAAGTCAAATCTTGATTTATCAAATGCTTTGGTAAAAAGGTCGGCACGTTGGTCATCGGTGTGGACCTTAACAACATCGATTAGTCTTTTATCAAAGCAATCACGTATGAAGTGATACTTAATTTTGATGTGTTTGGTCTTTGAATACTGCACAGGATTTCTAGTGATTTGTAAGGCAGCAGAATTATCAACGAAAACAGGAGTAGTTAGGAAATTAAAACCGTAATCGCGCATTTGTTGTTGAATCCACAGGACTTGGGAGCAATAACTTGAGGCAGCAATGTATTCAGCTTCGCATGTTGATGTAGCGACACAAGTCTGCTTCTTGCACTGCCATGTGACTAGGCGATTTCCTAAAAACTGACATCCAGCCGTTGTGGATTTGCCATCGATTTTTCATCCGCCAAAATCAGAATCACTGAAAGCGATCAAGTCAAAGCTATCATCCCTAGGGTACCATAGACCGGTGTCAGGCCAACCCTTCAAATAACAAAAAATCATTTTTACAGCTACAAGATGTGAGGCCTTCAGGTTAAGTTGATATCTGGCAAGTAGACACATTGGAGATATTATGTCTGGTCTTGATGTTGTGAGGTACATAAGAGATCCGATTATAGCGCGGTAATATGAGGAGCTAACAACTTCACCCTTCAAGTCAGGATGAATTCCATGATTTTGCTGCAGTGGGGTACCAATGGGCGATGTGTTGGACATCTGAAATCGGTTTAGGATGTCATTGACATACTTAGTCTGATGGATGAATATCCCAGACTTTGTTTGTTGTACTTGTAGGCCCAAAAAGGTCATCTCCCCCATAGCGCTCATTTCAAATTTCTCCTGCATAACACGCTCGAAATTCCTACACAAAACATCGTTAGTAGAACAAAAAATAATATCATCTACGTATACCTGTAGCAGTAGAAGATCTCCATCCTATTCTTTGATGAAAAGAGTGCAATCGATAAGACCTCTGCGAAATCCATTCTCCAGCAGATAATTAGATAAGGTTGCATACCAAGCTCGTGTTGCTTGATGTAGACCATAGAGAGCTTTGTTGAGCAACCAAACCCGATCAGGGTGAATAGGATTTTCAAAACCTAGAGGCTATTCGACGTACACCTCTTCTTCAACCACACCATGTAAGAATGCACTTTTCACGTCCATTTGGTAAACCTTGAATCCTTTGAAGGAAGCATAGGCTAGAAAAATCCGAATAGCTTCTAGACGTGCAACTGGTGCATAAACTTCGTTGTAGTCGATCCCTTCAATCTGATGAAAACCTTGAACAACTAATCTTGCTTTGTTTCGAGTAACTACACCACGGTCATCCTTTTTGTAATCTTCAGGTTTATCAACGAGTTTCCAGACACCTAGCTTCTGGAATTACTGCAGTTCTTCCTGCATAGCTTCCACCCAAGAATTATCTTTCAAAGCTTCTTTAATAGATTTTGGTTCTTCTTGTGATACATACACGCGAAGGACCAATCGTTTTGTTGATCAGATTCTCAAATCGCCGCATACAAGCCTGCATTGTTGTCATTTCGCAACATGTTTCTCATTTGAACGCCACTTTGTACATTTCTGATGATGTTTTGTTGAGGATGGGTATTGTGAATTCTTGTTTCTGGATTATCTGGACTGGAATGTTTGTACCCAGATTGTTGAGATTGAGATCAACAACCAATTCAATACCCTGAACTGGCAAAGAGGATGATGCAGTAGCTTCAGCTTTTTTAGGGGTCTCCACTGGAGGTGTAGCCTCTAAAGTACCATGAACAGCCTCTTGGTCTGCATCGAGAAATTCATCATCCTCTGAAGATTCGTTCAATTCGGTAGCATCGTGAAAATCCTCATTGTCGAGAGCATTATTGTTCACTGAAGCTGGTTCTTGATTGTTGACAATAATTGGACGAACCAACGGTGAATCTGTTGCGTTGTCACTCTCGAAAAACATCCTTGCCGCAACACTTTCTTCGACTTCTTGAATATTGATCGAATTGAAAAAGTCATCGTACTCAAACATCCATGGTTGACCTGGACATTTGACTGGCAATGTGTGCCGTTGTACCCTGACCTCAGACCATTCCTCGGCCCTTTTAGTCTCTAGGTTCCAGACTCTTAAGTTCGGGGTGGCATAACCAAGAAAGTAACCTTCACTAGCTTTTGCCCCAAACTTTCCATTAGGATCGATCATTGTACAAGGAGCTACAAACAGTTCAAGATATGACAAATCTGGTTTCCGTTTGTGAAGAAGCTCGAAGCAGGTCTTGTTGTGTCTTTTGACTGTAAGGACTCAGTTCAATGTATAACAAGCAGAGGACACAACTTCAGTCCAGAAGGGAATCGGCAATTGTGACTCTACCTACATCGTCCTAGCAGTCTCGATCAATGTACGGTTTTTACATTCAGCGACGCCGTTCTATTGAGGAGTGTAAGCCGCACTAAATTCATGAAGAATACCTTTTGATCTACAGAACTCCTCCATGGCATGATTCTTAAACTCAGTTCCATTGTCACTGCGAATCCGTTTAACCTTAAAAGTATACAAATTCTCAATCTGAATGATCAAGTTTTTGATAATACCGAAAGTATCACTATTATGTGCCATAAACGCCACCCAAGAAAATCTTGAATAATCATCTGTTATTACGAGGCAGTATTGATCATTCCGAATGCTTTTATGCTTAACAGGACCGAACAAATCCATGTGCAAACGTTCAAGCGGAACGGCCACCGTGTTGATCTTCTTTGTAGGGTGCGACTTCTTTCTTTGTTTTCCTTTCTGGCATGAAACACAGACGTCTTGAAGATGGAAGTTTTTAAGAGGAACACCATTCACTAATTCATTCGAAACCAAATGATTCATTTTGCGTAAGTGAATTTGACCCATCCGTCTATGCCAAGAGATTGAGTCTTTTTTTATGGCTTTGGAAACGAAACAAGTTGCTTGTGCAGACGTAGTAATTGCTTGGCTCATATCAAGGACATATAGATCATTAATCCTTGGAGCAGATAAGAGAATCCATTCTTTAGGAATCTTGAAGCCGGGTTTCAGCACATAAGATCCATTTCATCAAAGTGCACTGAAAACTGCTTATCACAAATTTGTGAAACGCTGAGAAGATTGAGATCAAGTTTTTGTAAAAAGTTGATCTTATGAAAGCTTACAACCCCGTTGGATACCATTCCTTCACCAGTAATATATCCTCCTTTATCTCCAGCAAAAGAAACATAACATCCTCTAATAGATTTGACATCGTAGAGAAGCTTCATGTCACCTGTCATATGCCTGGATGCCCCACTATCAACAATCCAATGACTGCTGAAAGTTCCTCCAGGAACACCACGCACATGAACTCACATGATTAGTTGGAGATGGGGACCCAAGCCTTTGTGCTCTTGGGTCTTCTACTTTCATCGACAAAGGTTATTTCAATTTCTCGATGGTTTGGAAATTGTGATGTTCCCCCTGAATTTGTAACCGTTTTTGGTTTCCATGTCTGTTGTGTTTTACCAGTTTGAATTTTCAAAATCTTAACTTTGTGATTATTAGAAGTTTTAGAAATTTATGCTTTAACGGAAACAAGTTGTTTATGAACCACGTCGGTTTTAATTGCCTTTTCAATTACCTTGACTTGTTGGGGTCTCTGTTTCTTTTCCCTTTCTTTTACAAGACGGGGATCTTGTTTTGTAGAAACAGGTCGCTTTCGGTAATTTTGTTCACGGGGATCATCAACTTTGGCTTTTAACTTATGAAGATATGGACAATTTCGAATGATATGTCCAATTTCACCACATTCAAAACATGATCTTCGTTCAACAAACCCCGAAGTAACATGTGACTGTCTTGTTGATGAACTTTGTGATCCCGAGGTACTTGGTTTTGAACTGTTTTGTTCATTTCTTTTCAAAGATTTAACTCGATTGACATGATCTAAGTTAGATTTATTTGCAAAAGTTTCCAATTTATCCGTTCCCTTTGATTTCACAAAGTTCCCTTTCTTGTTCTTCTTTTGGTTCGGTTCCTTTCGACCTTGAGTTGTTGATTTACCTTTTGATTTGGTATGATTTTGCTGCTGTTTCACTGTTGGTAATTTCTGATTGCCATATTGTTTTCGAACTTCAGCCTTTGGAATCGGAGGGCACTGTGTTACCACAACGTGTGAACCCGACTTTCCCAAAAACCTACTTGTCGAATCTTCAAAAACTTTACTGATTAAAGATTGATTTACATTTTTAATTGGAAAATCTTTGCCAGAATAGATTTTATCATCACCAACAAGTGTGTACAGCAAATTCACACTCTCAGATTCTTGCGAGGAAGTGGACTCGACTAGAACAGTCTTAGCAGGTTTTGCGGGAGGATCACATAAAATATGATTCTCGAGAGGTATGTCCTCTTCTTTGATTACCGCATCAGATTGTGCTGAGTCAGTATCATCGGATTCATCATCTGAAGAATCAGCATCCTCAACAATGACTGGAGGATCCTGATTTTGTTCAGCATTTGACACACTTGTAACTGTTGAAACATCCGAATTTGATGATACTTCATTTTTGTATCCAAGTCCGGTTGCAAATTCCTCAATGTCTAAAGGAACAGATTGCTCATAATAAGTTCTATTCTCCTCATTAGGCATTGCATCATAATTTTGTCTAATAGGTGGTGGACATTTCTTGTATCCAATGCACGTGACATCCTTTTTTCTCTTTTTGTATGTTAATGATGTGATCCAGCACATACCTAGAGTTTGAATAACTGTCTAGCTTAAGACGGATCGCCTCACTTTCACACTTAACACAGGCTAACTCTTTTTGCATGATTTCGAGACGATTGATAGAACAGTTTATCTCAGTTTGTTTTCTTGAAACCATTTTTGTTAGCTCGGTTTTATCTTTTCTTAAATTTTCAACCACCATTTTAAACTCTTTTTCATGGTTTTCATAAAACATGTTAGCCTCTTTGCATTTCAAAAGATCCACTATCAACTTTTGATTGTAGATATGTGTCATGTCATACTTGCTTTGCAAATCATCATATTTGCTTTTCAAGTCCGACAATTTATCACCTAAACTAACACATTTATCACAAGTTGGATTATCGACACATACCTGATTTGATGAGCCTCCCACATTAGCCATAAAGGCTGAATAATTAGAAGAATAAGAAGAATAAGCAGCTTTATCCACCAGAATTGATCTTCTGTCATTCCTTGCTGCAGCTTCTCCCAACAATACTGACACACTTGACGTTTCATCCAAATGATCATCCCCTGAGGTTGAGGATTCTTCATCTGAGCTTCTACTATATCCGAAACTGTCTTCATCTTCAGATGATTCTCCACCACTGGCGGAAGATTCTCCACCACTAGTGTGTTTCAGATCCTTTACAACCTCAGCAAAACAAGCTGTTCTATCTGAACATCACTTCCTAATTGAATCGACCAGTCGCAACCTTCATCGACTTGTACCACAAGAGCCTGGTTGGCATTTGATGCTCCTGCTTGATTCTGTTTTGATCCTGATTCTGATTCTGTTGGTTGCCTTGATTCCTGAACGGATTCTGGTTCCCATGCTGAGCTGGTTTGGTATATTCTCTCTTGAAGTGACCTAGTTCACCACAATTGAAGCACTTGACTAATTGTTTATCGAACCTATACTTGGTATCTCTCTTGCTTTCCAAGCTGGTTCTACCAGTCCTTTCCATGAAGTCTTTAGCTCGCCTAACCGCACTAGCAAAAGCCCACTTGATATCCATCCTATCCATTTCCTCCTTATCGATCTGCTGATAATCTTCTTGTGTCAGATTGATGTTTCCAATCTGACCTGCTATCAACGTACAATACGTGCTCACCAATGTGTTTAGTAGCTCCATATGATCCTTAGCTACTTCAACAATTACTTTCGAGAAATTCGAAGTGTCGAGCCAAACAGTATTTGGATTAGATGGCTGACCGGCAGATGAAGTGCTTCCATAACAAGCTTGTTGTGGAACTGGTAGTGGATTTTCGTACAAATCAGTTGCTACAGAAGACCTTTGGGCTTGCTGCTAGGGAACTGGCTGTAGTGGATTTCCATACAAGTCTGTTATTCTTTGTTGTTGAGGAACTGATTGTATTGGATTTCCATACAAGTCAGTTCTTGAGACAAAACCCGTTTGTAGCGGAGCATGTGTAACAGGTCTTGCAACAGTGCTAGAACCTCCACAGTTACCATAATACATATCAGGATTTTGCTGCACTGGAATCCGTTTCGCCTACATGATTTCTTCTTGATCTTTGTTCTCCAAGAGCTGAACGAAATCATTGATGTTTGTCGTAGCCAATGTGCCATTGTATTTCAAGATTTCCAAGAAACAATTCCATTGAGGTGGCAGTGCATCGGCAAACTTTGTGACAATCTCTGCTGGAGTTGTTGCCACCCCATAAGTATTCAACTCAGTCAGCAAGTGATAATATCTACTTGTCAAATCTGCCAAAGACTCTTTTTCCATACATGTGAAGCCATCAAACTCCTTTTTGAGTAAATCATGTCTCAATTGGCGTGACGCTTCATTTCCTAGACCTCTCGTCTTCAATGCATCCCATAACCGCTTTGACGTCTTGAAGCTGATAAACTGATGATATATATACTTGCTCAACGCCTGAGTTAGAATAGCATATGCTTTCTTTTCTAAATCATATGCCTTTTTCTCGTCTTCCGTAAGATCTGCAAATGTCGCGGCAGTTGAAGCGGCAACATCAAGAGCTTGATTGAAATATGTAGTAAAACATAACCACAGTTCCGTGTTTTGCCCAAGGACATACGTATGGAATCTTTCTTCCCATCCAGGATATCCATTCATGTGCATTAGCTTCGGTGGACGGTTAAGGCTTCCGGTTTCTCTTTCGCTCAAAAGTATACTTTGAATACTTTGAGTTTGATATGAAACAAACGCCCATTGACACGTCGAAATTGTATTCGCTTGCGATGGAATAGATGAAGATGCGGGTGTGGGAGATTCGGCCCATGATGGCGACAAACCCGTGCTTCTATACTTGCTCTCCGTATTGGATGGAATACCCCACCAGTCTGGATTCATTTTGAATATATAATACTGAATACCTGAACATATCACTTAAAACAAACCGTTAAAATAACTTGTGAAAGCTTCTGTTAATACTTGACAAAAGTGATCCACGAAACACTTGGTTTTTGGCGAAACTCCTTTTCTGACGAAAAAGGGTTTCGTCAAGGACCAATTGTGAGGAAAAATGAGAGTTTCGTCAAAGATAAATTTTGAGGAAAAATATGAAGTTTCCTTGACTAAAGGTGTACTCACAACTTTACTAGATATTTTGAAAAAGAGAAATCAAATCCTTTTATCTCTGACACAAGGAGTGTTGAGCCACAATTATCAAACAACCATACCCTTACACACTCACTGTTTACCAACCACTCATCATGATTTGTGTGAAGACTTCAAACAAACAATATTATAATTAACTTCAACAGTTTAGTCTTCAACCTCAAAACCCAGAAATATGATGAACATACAAGAACTTTTGAAGATGTGAAGAACCCTATGAGTTTTTCGATAAACTTATGAGTTTTCCGGCCAACCTAAAAATTTTCGAACACAATTTTTGCAAGAAAACTTCATTAAAAACCTTGACACAACATATATAAATGATATTTAACAAGGTTTTGTATGAACTAATTAGCAAAAATACCAAGTTTTTCAAGATTTCTAACTGTTTTTTCAGAAAATATGATTTTAAGAGCTCAAACTTGAGAATTTTTTTTGAAAACAACTCGGTTTTAACAAGGAGAAGAGCCAAGGCTCTGATACCACTTGTAGGTCCAACTAGCGGAGGATCTAGTCGCCTAATCCTTGTATACTAACAGACCCGGTTGTGCGGAATCCAACCGGGAAAGCAAACCGAGATAAGAACACGAAGACACACATATTTACTATTTAACACATACGATTGTATATATGGGAAGAGTTCAGTTTACAAGATTACAATATAAGTTTCACACACACTAAGCATTCTCACAGTTCTCTCGTTTCTCTGTGATGTGTCATCCATCTTCTGTCTTCAGTCCATTGCTATTATATATAAGCTGCACTCGAAGAAACAACTTCAGCCGACAAAAACTCATGGCGAAACATCAACAGTGATGAAACAAGGAGAGTTTCGTCACACCCTTATATACGGCGAAACATAAGTTTCATCAGCAGGAGTTTCATCAAAGGAGGTCAGGACTTTCATCATGCAGAACTGGACCAGGAGTTTCGCCAGACATGTATGATGTGCAGGAGTTTCGTGGATAGCAGGTCATGCATGAGTTTCGTCCTTATGCAACTGCTACATGTGTTGTGTCAGCAAGCAAATAGCAGCAACCGATCAGCTGCAGACTTGAACATGTAAACAGACAATAGCAAACAGCAACATGTAGAACAACAACAATAACCAAGACTTGATGGAGGAAATCAAGCCTTGTTCTTCAACTCGAAGCGATGACGAACCGAACTGAGTCGCGTCCACATAAAGTTTATCAACAGGCGGCCGCGAACATCATTTGTGGTGGTATCATTTTGTTTATTTGGCAGCGGAATTTACATCAGGACCGTAGTTAGGAAATGTTTATCAGAGTAAAACCACCATATTTTATATTAGTAACCACATGGGTAAAACCCAAGTTTCTTTATTACAATATGTTTATAGGGATAAACCCTATTTTGTTGAATTTAAAACATCGTCTTTTAGGTAACTTTTATAGCCACATTCTTTGCAAGCCGTCAGTGCTCTTCAGCTGGCTTTTTCCGAATTGGCTGTCACATTGTGTTACCTGAAACGCGTTTTAAAAATATTTGTCAGTGGGAAATACTGGTGAGTGAATCCCAGTTTAATCAAGAAGAGTTTTATCAATTAACACAGTATTGAGAGCAATCACAATGTTTATTTCTACACAATTACTCATTCAGTACTGTCAATCCTGACTGGTGGGTCATATTACACATTGGCTAACTCGTTGTCCAATTGTAACGTGTTCCACATTTTGTATACAAAACCCCAACATACCGGCAGTAATTGAAGAACTACAAAGACTCAATCACTGCTTAATCACATTGTAAAACATTTAAGGTTTTGTAAAACAGTTCACAAAAAGGTTTACAAAAAAGAGGATAAACTCACATTGCTGTTTTAAACTTCGTTTAAGGGTTCCTGGTGTTAATCTATAATTTACACAAATGTACATATGTTAGTATAATAACCCTTTATTTATATTAACGATACCCTCCCAGAGACGGTATTCCAACAACCACGTCAGGCAGAACCACGACAGTCGTTACGGAACCCTGGATCAATCGGGCAGCGTATCTAATACGTAACTGGGGTTATAATACTTACAACGGAGCAGAACTTCGTTAATTAGGGGCATATAATACCTGAGTATTACTTATACTACGTAGAAATTCGTTGAGAGAGAAAAGATTTGAGAGACGAAAAACGAAAACCCGATGCCCTCTTATATAGGGCCTGAAATCAAGTTTCTCGCGGCCCGCTTAAGGTTAGGCTAAGGTCTTCGCGGCCCACGTAGTAGGGGGTCTAGGCGTAGGTGATTCGGGTCACGAATAGGTTCAACACGCGTTTGACACGTATCAACACCGGGTGCGATCTGGCCTTATTGCTGTCGCGGCTCGCGTAAGGTGTAGCCAAGGGCTACGCGGCCCGCGAGCGCCCCTAATATTTTGTTTTTATTTAATTTTTATAAAAATAAAGGTATTCGGGGTCCGTTTTCGCATACGGGGTGTATTTTAGGACACATTAGGGTATTAGAAAAATAATTTGGAGGGTTGTTATATATACTCCTGAATTAGATCGAAATATTCTTAGTCTTGATCAATTAGTGATTCAAGGATACACGGTACAATTCATCGGTGAAAAATGCAAGATTTTTCCCACCTTTAGTGTACCCGTTGTAAATAGAAGGAATGAAATCTCTAGTCTTACAAGGGAAGATGAGATTGGAATGAGAGAAAAAGAATCAATAAACAATCTAGAATCAGATCATGAAGCATATAAAACAGATTATTTGAACAAATATTTCGAAAGTCTGAATATATCTTCAAGTGAACCTGATTGGAACCTGATGATTCTACAAGCCACGTCTTTCAACGAATTTCAATACTGTAAAGCATTACTCGAGATGCTGGAAGATGTTGTGCATGTTAACAAGTATAAGTTTAATCTGGAAAGTAAGTTTGATGAGATGGTTGACTGGTTCTTAAGAAAGAAGTTAGAGATTACTACAACACCAGTTCCGCATATGCTTCTGATAATCGAAAGGTCAATCTATTAGAATTATATATGGTGGTTAAAAGAGAAGGACATAGGAGAGTTACTGAAAATAACCTGTAGGCTGTAGTTGCTAAAGATATGGGCTTTGATTATCATGACGGATAATTTATGAGGCTGATGTATGCTATATATCTTGATCTGCTTGTTTATTATTACAAGATTAAACCAACACAGCAGAAGGTGGCCGAGAAAGAGATTGCTGGGGATATGGCAGAAGTAAGAAGGAGCCGGAGTTTAGATAATCAGGAAGGAACCGAAAGAAACAACGCTGCTGAATAAGATGGGGAGCATTATGCGTTCTATGCAGGTAATGACTGGCACTGGCTGAAAAAGCTGCAAAGGAGGAGGAAATTCGATTTCAAACAGGCTGAAAAGGCGGTGAATGAAGCGAACAAAAGTGTTATGATGCACTGTCGAAAGAACAATTAAGTTTAGGGGAGTGTATTGGAGTATATATACTTAATTATATATGTGTTATGTATGTATTAGAATATTAAACCTATGTTTATAAGTGTGTAACGATAATATTCGAACGGTTGTGTTGGTTTGAGAGACACCGTTTAAATGGCGGTTATTCCCTCCAAACCCAACCACCTTATAACCGTCATGTATGATGTGTATATATTGATCTTGCCGGGAACATTTACCGGTACCAAGACAATTTCCTACTCGAATTGTCCATTTTGTATCAAACTGCATTTACATGTTCTTGTGAACCTTAAACATGAATCCAAATATTCAACTTTGTTCCGCTGCAAATCGCTGTGATAATCAACAAAATAATCATTCTTGTGTGGATGATATGTTTCCTCATGCTCATGTGTGAACATTTTATCTTTATCCTTTCTTAATTCTTCTTCTAGTATTTGATTTGATTGTTATTCCCTAGATAAAAGTGGTTCATGGAATAGGGATTGGATTTTACAAGTGTTCCCTTCGTTCATGACCACAAAGCCTTGCATTCGAAGTTGTTCATGGCTTAGCACACTCTTATCCAATCCAGGAGAATAGAAAACACTAGGTTTCTTAAAATTTCCTTTTCTAATCTTAATTCAACAATGCTTATACCCCTTATAATCAAGATATTTGACTCACTCATTCTTGTTTCCATACCAAAGGAATTCTTAATTCGTTTAAATTGCGAAATATTTCCAGTGTGATGATTCTTGTAGCTTGTGTTGACATACCAAAATTCGGACCATAAGCCACTATCAGTTCCAGTTACTATATATTCTTCTGCATAGTGAGGATTTGTTGTTTGATCAATTTTTCCAATTTCTGTTTCCTGTCGTATGAGACTCATGGCTTCATCTTTTTCTTTAATCTTGTAGAAATCCATTAGATGACCAGGTTCACCGCAGTAGTAACATAATTTCTGGGATAGTTTTGAGCGCCTTTTTTTCTAAATTCCATTTTGCAGCATGTAAGTGGATGAATTGGACCTAGGATCTTTTGGTATTTTGCTTGGATACCACTATGTTGGGTGGAATGATAAAAATATAAGTTGTTAAGGTTTGTGTATGGAGAATCTGAATTAAATCAACAAAGTATCAACAAGAACACAATGAACGAAATACGCACTGTTGCGGATTCCTTGGTGAGTGATCATTATCACAGATCCTCACATATATACATACATACATATCCCTGTTGTTTGGTGCCATTTTCAACCATCACAACCATTGGACTTGTCAGTTGAAAAATAACTGCCATTAACAACCATTTCTATCTAATTAATCTAACTCATACAAAGTTTAAGGTATGAAATACATAAGTGTTACATATGAATATATGATTATGACATATATACTAACAATTAATAAAGATAATACTAAGTCTAAGTTTACATAATCTAATAATTTAACACATAATTTACTCATTTCTTGGTCAATGAAATGACAATAGTAAATTGCCTTGTCTTGTTGATTGCTAAATGTTTTGTAACATGCTTCTCGTACTTCTTAAATAGCACGTCAATTATGGAACTCCCGAAATGATAAGTCAACAATGGTTCTGTAATAGCTCTAATCACTTTTGCTGTGTTTTTCTTTGTTGTGTTTTTCCCATGGGTGTGGTTGGGGTCTATGTTTAAGTCTTTCATATTTGTGTAATCAGTATCATGTGGATCCCAATTGACTTCATAAGCATCCATGCTATCAAGAGAAAACGATCCATCATCTTGAATAATGTTCACAAGTTCATCCTCACATGGAAGATAAAATGGAAGATTGAATGAGTTAATATCTGATTCTCGAACCAACCCCTGTAGTAATTGATGAAACATAAAAGTTAGCGGTTGAAGCAAACTAAAAGCTCCACAGAGCATATTGTCACGTCTCGCCTAAATATATCACTCTGTGACAATATTCTCACTTAATTTGAGTTTGCAGTTTGGATACAAAAAGGCATTATACCTCTTTAAGCAATTCAAGAAGTGATATGGTGAGTAAATCCCACAGACTCCAACAATCATCACTAGTTGGATCAACTTCACTCCGACCGGGTAAGACTAAAATCATGCGTCCACCATGTACTAGTTCTTCGTAGCGTAGTTGTAAAAACCTTGTAAAGTCGGTATGAAATTGCTTTCTATATGCTCGCAGTACATTAAGAGGGCTTGTTTTGGAAATATATATATTTAATTTATTGCATTCAAGACCTTCAGGTACCTATCACATTCATAAAGTGCAAGGACAAAGTTTAGCATCCAATTTTTTAATTATTCTTTGTATTTATATGACCACAAAAACAAAGTATCTTTAAGGACCATTATCCAGATTGGTTGGTTAAGTTGAAGTCCAAGGTATAAAAACATGGTTGCAAATCAATATCCCATAAAACTAACTTTTCAGAATATAAAAGATATTCCATCTTGAAAATATATATATAGTATACACGTTTGTAAAACTAAAGTATGTCATACATATCACTTGTTTGATATTCTTGCTAATATAATCATATTGCATATACTATAACTATAGCGTTGGATAGTAAGGTACCTGAGAAAGCCATTGAATGCTATAAGAGGAGTGAACAAAGTGCAAACTTTTGTCTGGAAAGAGTCTACCGTAGAAAGAACCTGGAACGGCTGAAACAAAACAAGGACCAATATTTTCTCCCTTGTCCTTCTTTAGATCTTCGTAAAAGTTGGGTAATAACTTAAAAAGAGAATTAAAATCATTTACAAAGAGATCATTCAAGCACACTTGAAACTGTGGTGTTTTACGGTTATTTTCTTGACACACATCATGGACTATATTAATTATGCTAGATGCAACCAGTAGAGTATTCATGCCAGATGAACATCCTAAATCAGCAATCATGAAACAACTGTTGAAGAAGACATCATGATTAGCCATATCCGTAATTGTATGCTTTATATATGGTAACGCTCTCCGTATCGCATGTTCCTGAAAAGAAATTATGTTACTTGAGAAACTACTAATGAATACAAAAGCTTGGACAGTCTACATATTCATGGGGAATGGATATAGTAGCCTAGAGATAATTAAAAGTGACCTGAAGAAAGGAATTGCTAGCATAACTTGAATCTCCATTGCCATCATTCATATGTAGCATGTCTATTAGATTATCTCCATCTTCGGAGAAGAAGGGCCGCTCGTTTAGATGTGGCAAAGGAGGTGGAGGAGAGAGATGGTGGCAGTAGGACGTGGCGGAGGGGGGTTGTAGGTGCATCCCTTGCACAAGGGCGCGCCTGTGTGGCACATATGGGGTTGCTGTGAGAGGAAGAGGAGAGAGAAGAGAAGGGTTCCCGTAGAAGCGGGGGGAGAGGATGGATGGGCAAGCTGGCGTGGCAGCGGGCATGGGAGAAAGGGCGTGGAAGCGTGTGGATGGCGTTGTAGAAAGTCTTAATGCCATCTGCCCTAGACCCACTCAGGCATGCCTAGGCCTTCATGTGTTACTGCTTTAAATAAGATTTGTGCAAGTTGTAACTAGGTGATGCATCAACAATGCTGCTGAACGTACGTCATCCCACCCTACATGTTATCTGGCTTTCCTTAAGCTATCACGTCCTCACAAAAACTAACATACCTATTTTCAATATTTTTATCGATATATTATAAACAGTATGTACGATATGCATTTTAAGTGGCATTCTTCTGCTTATATTTATAATAATAAATTATTTATATTTTATATCATAAAAACAATACATACAACACAATATTGTTATTTATCTACAATTCTTTTTAACATTTAGTTATTTACTCCCTTTTTACCAATAATAACACTTAATTAGTTGACTACATGTTTTTTTATATTGTGCCACTAAGAAAAAAAAAAATTTACAGATATATGTTTTGTTACTGCTACACAAATGAGTTTCACAGAGACTTTAATTCCGGACAAACTGTTGACGGAACCTGACAAAACCCAATAAAACATTGAAAATGTATTTAAAATATCCAAAAAAATCCAACGTTTCTAATTAAAGTTTATTATTTTAAAATTTCAAGAAAAACAGTTCGGATAATTTGGATATAAGAAATTATTTAAAAGGACTATCCGAATTCAAGAATTTCGGCTATCTGAATTTTCAGATAATTCGGGTTCGACTTCGGATTTGGATTTTTTTTGCATACACATAGATATGATTTTATAATCAGATATAAGTCTGAGATTAGCGATACTCGTCCCGTTGTATTTCCTATATGCAACCCCAACATTTCTATAGATTATATACATCTCTTGTGTTTTGTATAAATGTTGGATTCAATTTGCTACGCATTATGTAACATATATTCAAAAACCAAGCCTAATATCCGATTCGTCACGAGACATGCTAAAATTGAGCGAAAGCCTGATTTTTCACAAGACATGCTAAAACTAGGCGTAAAGCCCAATTTTCCAAATAATAATATATTTTTATTTTCTAGTAATAATTTTTTTTTTATGAATTTTGATATAGGATAGTAGTAATATATATTTTTTTTAAATTAATTAACATTATTGAATAATTACCAAGAGAAAATTCTCGTCGGTAATCCTATTATAGTGTGTTCAATCATTATATACCATTATAAAATGATTTTTTTTCTTGTGCAAAACAATATTGTAACACGTTTTCAGAAATAAAATAACAACAAAAATGAATTAATGATCATAGAGAAACAATTTATGGTGATAGAGAAACAATTGCCTTTTATCCACCTACTTAAATGAAATGCAACGTGTGTTTCAGTCAACCATACAACTACAACTTAATGTATTTTAGCACGTTTTAAAATATGTGTAACCCAACTTTTATTACATGAGGTTAAGGCTACGGGATAGATTAGGGTGATTGGTGTTTTTGTAAATATGTAATTGCTTGTTTTGTGTTTGTTAGGTGGGCCCGGCTTGGGTTGGCTTGGTGTTAATAAAATTTCCTTAAAAAAACGCTCGATCATATATATTTTTTTTGAATGGCAAATTTCTTTAATTTTATGTTATTTATAAGACTTGAACTTAAGACCTCCCATTCCCTCACCTAGATGTTTAAAGGTTTTGTCTTTGTCGATGGACCACCACCTCATTGGTCATACTCGATCCTGACTGACCTCTTAGAGCGGAGGTCCACTTTACGCCCGGCGGACATCCTTGTGTTTGGATGGGAAGGGGGTAAACACACTTGTGTAGATCTTACTGGAGTCTCCCCCCTTGTCAGGCTCAAGGACAAGGGCTTTGTCGTAGGGCAAGCGGTGCTCAAGGCAGAGGCGAGCAAAGTGTCAAAACATGAGAAAGTCTGCCTGGAGAATCAACATGTGTTTGTCCCATTTGCGTTTGATACCTTTGGTGGTCTCGCTCCTGACGTTGTGCGACTTTTGAATCGGGTTCAAAAAGTCGTTAATAGTAATTCTTGGTCGCTGAAGGTTTCAAACTTTGTATTTAGTAGAATTGGTTTTTCTATTCAAAAGGGGGTGGCGGCGCAACTTGTTGCCCGACTACCTGCCATTGCTTTGTAATTGCTCTTTTTCGTGTGGAATGATATTGTCGTTCTGTTTGTCAAAAAAAAAATTAGTGATTAATTAAAAAAAAAATCAATAAAAGATCGTATACGGTAGGTCACAAATAAAAACTGATGAAAATAATTTTTTTTTTAATGAAAAATAGTTAACGAGAAGAATAACTTTGTATATATTAATGATACACTATTCATGTAAGTTAAGATTTCATTTTCATTTCATATAACGATCCGGACAAAACTAGTGGGTGT
Organism: Helianthus tuberosus; assembly: GCA_030545235.1. Classification (NCBI taxonomy): domain Eukaryota; kingdom Viridiplantae; phylum Streptophyta; class Magnoliopsida; order Asterales; family Asteraceae; genus Helianthus; species Helianthus tuberosus. The sequence continues at coordinate 38,839,131 of CM060387.1, read as the reverse complement.
CGCCTCCTCGAAGCAACTCCCTCTCGCCCCGATTGATGAAAAAAAAAAGATTGGAAAAATCCAAAGAATACTTTCCTTGCTATATTTTCATTTTTCTAATATAAGTATTCGTTTTTATATGTTACTTAGTAAATATCATTTGACCATATATATCATACCTATGAATGGCAGGACCTACCCTATAGTATCGTCATCGTAGTTAAGTGGATTGGTATGGTACTTTGTAGAGTTTAACCACCAAGTTCGGGATGGATTGGCTTGGTATTTTTTAAGAACAAGTAATTTCAAATATCTTTTATGATAACTTTTTTTAATATGTATAAAAAAGAGTTCTTACAGTTTTTATAGTATTTAGAGCACACGGTATGCTCCATCGGGGAGCTTTTTTGGTGATAGGCCCCGAATGGGAACGCCATTCGGCCTTAAATCAAGACTCCAAAAATTTGCTTGCCACCAAAATGGCATCACGATTTGTATTCTAACACACACATATACATACACCTATATAGGGTTACGTTCTTTTAGGTTTTCTTATGATTTTTTTTCTGGGTGTAGATATAATAGAAAGTTTATTTGGCTAAGAAAGCTAGGAAGTGATCTTGACCATCCATTTAGTTAATCAAGGGCTACAATTAAATCAGGGAAATTAAAGGTAATAAAAGAGGCGCGTGAGTTTGTTTAGGGGTATTCTAGTCAATGCAAGGCAATAGTTTCTCTCTCCTCCAATCTCCCCCCCATTTTTTAAACGTTAATAACTCTTTCATACGACATTATTTTTTTATAAAAATTGCACAAAAAAACGAGCGTTTTTTATCTTTAAAACGAGTATACTATTGCTATATTTTCGATTTTTTAAACACCCAGTTGCGTAAAACGCAATAGAAAAACCCCCAGTTATGTAAAACGCAATTGAAAAAAAAAACCTAGAAAATGCCATTTTTCTAAAACGCAATGCACAAAAAACACAAAGAAAATGTCTTATTTGCAAAACGCAATGGCCAGAAAACATAAAGAAATGTCTTATTTTTAAAACGCAATAGCCTAAAAACTCAAAAGAAAATGAACTTTCTAAAACGCAATGGACTAAAAACACATAAAAATGTGTTTTACCTAAAACGCAATGCGCAAAAAACACAAACAAATGTCTTATTTCTAAAACGCAATGGACAGAAAACACTTAAAATGTCTGTTTTCTAAAACGCAATAGACTGAAAACACGTAAAAAAGTGTTTTACCTAAAACGCAATGCACAAAAAACACAAAGAAATGTCTTATTTATAAAACACAATGGCCATAAAACACTTAAAAATGACTCATTCTAAAACGCAATTGCCTAAAAAACAAAAGAAAGTGTTCTATGTAAAACGCAATGGCCAGAAAACACATAAAAATGTTTTAGTTCTAAAACGCAATTGCCTAAAAACACCAAAGAAAGTGTTCTCTTTAAAACGCATTGAACCATGACAATAGTTTTGTCTGTGCTGTGAATTGTCTGTGCTGTCAACCCCAGCCAGGGGCGCTGCCCCCGGACCCCTGCCAAGATCGTAAAACGTAAAGAGTAAATCAAAAACCCATATCGTAAAAATGAAATTAAATAATTTCTTACATGGATCGAAGTGATTTCTTCAACAATTGACGAATTTTGAATGATTGAAACACTTATCAGCGCTCGAATCGAACGGATAGAGTGATTATCTTCAAGATCACCGGAAAAAACGAGATTTTGTATGAAATTAAACTGGGTTTTATTCAAAAAAGCTGAAGAACATGTTGATCGGGTGTTTGAATCATTGATTGGTGACGAAAATCGCACTATAATGTAGTGATTATTGAGATAGAAAGTGAAGAAATGGTTGAAGATGGTGGGTTTTGAAAATGGTGGGTTTTTTAGTTACTGGGTTTTGAAAAGGAAGAAGAAAGAGTTGGATTGACTAAAATACCCTTTCTCTTTATTTTAAATGTTGCCACATGTCATAATCCTATTGCTTCCTACACTTCCTAACCAAAATAAACTTCCTATTTGATCATTTCCTTTTTTTTTCTTATTCAAGTTTCAAATGAGAAGAATAAAAATTATGTAAAAATCGAGAATAATGTCTAACTAATCGATTTTTTTTTCTTTTTAACTCTTAACTAAATATATTACACAGGTATAAGAGGCTGTTTGGCGACTTCTGAATGTTTAAGTGCTGAACCAGTAAGAGGTCTGAACCATTAAGAGCTAGTATAATGCTTAACCGTTCAGAGGCAAATGTCTGACCAATTCAGATTAGATGTCTTAACCATTCAAACTCTGTTAATGCTTAACCATTCAGAATCTGTATAATGCTTAATCATTCAGAGGCAAATGTCTAAACCATTCAGACATTTGCTCGCGAAACAAACAATCTGAACCATTAACTACTGAACCAGTAAGAGATCTGAACTATTAAGAGCCTCGTTAAGAGATTAACAAACAACCCCTAAGAGTAGTGAGTTACTAATTTACTCTAACTCCACATTTTAAGTATCTTAATTCATTTCTTAATGACTTACAGTATTTTGAATTTAAATAAGATGTATTTATTATAACCATATATTTAAAAATAACCACAAAATTCCACATGAATTAGAAAAGGCTTCTACTTAGCACCTAACAACATTCCATATGATCGTACTTACACATGTATATATTATACTTCTACCTACACATCTACACACATTGTTATAACTACACACTTATACTTCTACCTACATAACAATATTTCGTATAATTTAAGAGCTACATAAAAAAATAATACAATCCTACATATGAACAACAGATTTAATGTAATAATGTCTAGAATAAAATACATTCAATAATTTTGAAAAACATTATTTGGTTTAATTTAGAAAGAGAGATAGCAATATTGGAGGAGAATTGTTAGAAGAAATCATAACTAACTAAGAGTAAATCTCATTATGTTTAATTAGTGTCTTACACCAAAATGTAACAAATGCCATTTTTTATTTAAAAGAGAAAAATAAAATGGTTATCTATTTATATAAATTGGGTTTTATTGGCGTCGCGCGTTGCGGCGAAACGGAGCAAATAATAATGTTAAACAAATGACATTTGAAAATGAAGCATGTTGTTTCCAAAGGAAAACAATAGGATCGGTTTAGTTTATCTTTGTATCGTAAAACGATACCAAATAAATACTCTAGTTTGAATACAACTTCATTTTTAACAATACTTATATTGGAATCTCCGAGGGGGGGGGGGATAAACACAACTGCGTACTTAAATTTTTGTTAATTAACGAACAAAAGTTATTAAAGAAATATTCAATTAATCGATAAAGGTAATATCATTTATAAAAATAAAAAAATATGAAAAATAAAAAGTAAATGATAAAAGGTAATATGGTTTAAAAAATTAAAAAAAAAGAAAATGTGTTCACAGTAAATATAATAATAAGGTATTATAATATCGTGGCATCCTGCACTTTCAGGTTAACGCCGTTAACCCTTTTCGGTTAATTTCAATTTATAAACGCACTAATTTTAACATACGATCAAACAGACGAAGTTAAATTGATTAACTTTGCAAATAGAGGGGCTTGAGAGCCATTACACAAAGTTATGTTGGTAACTTTATACCCAGTTTGTAACTTGGAAAGTTGAGGGACCATTTATGCAATTGTTTTGAAAATTGGTTTTAAATATATATATATATATAATAAACATAAACCCAACCCTAGGCCTCCCCCAAACCCCCATATGTCGACCTCTCCCTCTCTCTACTCTCTGTCTAGAAAACTCAAAAAGAAGCAAGGAAGAACTCATCTTTTTCGGGTTCTTGATCTTCATCTCTATCGCTTTAGGTAATCTCTCAAACACACACTCATAACTTGTTATCCATGGCTAGGTTTCGTTGATTTATTTGATTCTTGATGCATGATAAAATGGATTTTATGTGTTAGGGTTTGCAAGGATTATGTATTTTAGTGTGTAGATGGTGATACTTGTTAGTTAGTAACTCTATGATCCTGTATGCATGCTAGGGTTATGACTATGTATGATCTTGATAATGGAACTTGATGCTAAATTCGTATATGGGATGTGGTTGGGGTTTTGATAGCTGAAAATAGGATTTATAGTGTCATAAAATGTTTTAATTGAAAGCTGAATTCAAACAGAATCTGATCAGAATTTACAGCTGACTTGTATCAGCTGTAACGGGGTCCAAACTTAACAAAAACGTGCAGTTTCTAAATCTATGATGTGCTTCCAGGAAATATCTTTCAAACCCCACTAGAATTGCATTTTTTCGACGGAAATTGAATGTTTTATGAATTTTTCTGTATTTAAGGTTAAGGCTGCCTTTTCTGGAAGAATTTTCAGCCGATTACGAATGTCATAACTCAATTTATGAATTGAGTTATGATATTAAATTTTTACTGTAGGTAACTTCAGGTGGTCATGAAAATCTCCAACTGGAATTACGTCAATCGGATAACCGAGGATTTTTAAGTGAATTTTTTCGTGGGCTGCAGTCAGAAAGTGACGAATTTGATTGCTAATTCGTAAATGAATTTTTTTTATAAATTTAAGTTAAAGAGTTAGACTCTAAAATTTAACACTAGGATAACCCCTTCAAGAGGCACTTCACATAAAAAGATCGTAATTTTTGCAAGTTCGTAAGTATGGTAAACGGACGTCCCAAAACAACCTATTTTCAGTGAATTGAGTTATGCATGTTTATGACTTTATAAAGTGTTGAATGTGCTACTTTTAGTGTCTGCATGTGCTTAATGGTTGTAAAGCTGATGAATGGCATGTTGGTAGTGTATATTATGAACATGTGCTTAAAAATTACTTGGTAATATATTTGTGACAACTTGTATGCATGTTACCTGTTAGATACGTGCAAAACTTACATGAATTTGCATACATAAACCCTAACAATCTTGGTAACCATAATAGGATGTGGTTGACCATTCTAACTCGGGTATTTTTAATCTGCCGAGCTAAGCTAAGGTGAGTTCACAACTTTTTCTAAAAGCATGCATCCCGGGTTTAGGACAACACACTTATTTCCCTGGTTTGGGAAATACATACGGTACCCCTAGTTTGGGGCTACATGCGCGTTCCTGGTTTGGAACTACTAAACAAACTATCCACTGGAGGTGGACCACACTTTTCCTGGTTTGGGATTGCCTAGTATTCTTGGTTTGGAATATTGTAAAATGCTATTTATACTGCATGTCTTTAGCAGACTAAACGAACTCTATCTGAAAGTCCCCACACATTATACCGATTAATTGTCGGGACCTGTCGAATAGGATATTAGTTGATAGCGCTATTAGATTTGACAAACCTCACATTGTACCTGGGAGGACGGGTGTGAACTTTTATGCCTGGGCAACTGGTCAATGATGATAGACATTGACCTGGGGCACAAACAACTTAAACAGTCAAGTTTTATAAACTAAGTATTTAAACAAACTTGTTTTTGTAACAACACCAAAAACTGTGAACTCACCAACTTTATGATGACACCCTACTGCATGCTTTGCAGGTTGTTAGGTACAGCCATGGACGGGCATTGCAATCGGCTGGAGTGTGTGTGGTTTATAAGCTTCAGGTTACGTATATATAATGAACTTGTGGTTTTACGTTATAATGGGTTTACTTTATATTTCCGCTGCTAACTTAAAATGTATTTTGGACTTTTAAACATTGATCACTAATCATGTTGATTGTGATGATTTATAACTTACATAAATGGTTCAACGTAATTAGTGGCTGGATCCTGGTCAGTCGCACGCCTCACGGTAAAACCCCACATGTGGAATTTCAGAGTGTGACAGATTGGTATCAGAGCCATTGGTTATAGTGAAGTAGGTTTAAAATATAAATTATTTTGAAAACCAAACTATAACCGTTATATGTTGAAAAACCACAACGACACCACACTCCAGATTGCGAGGTTCGTCATACATATATACATGTTAATTGTATTACTTGGCATCTACACGTGCATTATTTTTTTTACAACACCATGACTTATGTGCGAACTAAATATGTAAAGATGATATACCTTAGGTGAGTTTGAAATCACAATGGTTCAACTTGATTATTTCATTTTTACATGCCTTTAAATACAAAAATGAAGACAACTAATGAGGAGAGAATTACTCCTCTATACATGGATACAATTGACTACATAATTACATTTTAAAGAATTAACGGTGTGGGAGGATATTTCTCCAAGAGTTATGTTGCTCCAAGAGTTATGTTATTTCCTAATATCCCCCGTCAATGCAAGTTGGTGGTGGTCCAAGACGAAGCATTGTTCGAATTTTTTCAAATAACGGTTTTGGTAAACTCTTGGTAAAAATGTCTGCGACTTGTTTATCTGTTGAGATGAATTTAGTGTGAAGCTTCCCGGTAGTTACCAATTCATGAACGAAATGATAATCGATGTCAATAAGCTTGGCTCGTTTGTGTGATATAGGGTTTTGACTTAAGAATAAAGCACTCTTGTTGTCACATAATAGAGACGGTCGACCTGGTGGAAGAGCATGAAGTTCCCGAAGAAGGTTAGTTAACCAAATAATTTCTGCTGCCGTGTTTGCCATTGCTCGATATTCTTACTCACAACTGGATCTTGACACCGTTGGATGCTTTTTAGCGCTCCAAGAGACTAAGTTCCCTCCTAAATAGATACAATAGCCGTATGTGGATCTTCTTGTGTCGATACATCGAGCCCAATCTGCATCTGAAAAACCTAATAAAGTAGTGTTAGGTGGACGATCAAATGTTAAACCATTTGCTAAAGTGCCCTTAACATAACGAAGAATCCTTTTTACTAGTTGGAAATGATTGGTTGTGGGATTTTGAAGGAATTGGCTAGCTTGGTTGACGACATAGGAGAGACATCAGGATGGTTAATGGTCATATATTGAAGAGCACCTAAAAGGGAGCGATAAAGAGTGGGATCGTGAAACGGTTGGCCTTGGGAGGTGAAAACATCTTTGGATGTTAGAGGAGTTGCAACCGGTTTGGAGTTAAGTAAACCGGCTTGGGTGAGGATGTCATGAGCGTATTTGGATTGATTTAGAAAAAGACCCATTTTTGTGTGATGAACTTCGAGGCCAAGAAAGAAATAAAGCGAGCCAAGGTCCTTAATTTTAAATTCATTGTTTAGGCATGATGTGAAGTTGTTAATGAAAATTTTATTATTCCCGGTATTAATGATGTCGTCAACATAAACAAGGAGATAAATTAAGATACCTTGGTGATTGTAAACGAACAAAGATGTATCGGCTCGACTGTTTTGAAAACCACGATTAAGAAGAAAGGAGCTTAATCGGTGGAACCAAGCACGTGGTGCTTGTTTTAAACCATATAGTGCACGGTTGAGTTTACACACATAGTTAGGTCTGTGAGAATCTTCAAAACCCGAAGGTTGTTCCATGAAAATGGTTTCGGTGAGGTGACCATTTAGAAAGGCATTATTGATGTCTAATTGACGGAGAGTCCATTTGTGTCACACCCTGACTTTTGCGGAAGCGTGATTTGGTGTGACTTGCTTAATATCATTGCATTCAACCATAACAAACAACTATATGATAAATCCAAGATGTTCATCCATTGATTAAGTTTTAAAACATTACATCCTCATTGTCTTGAAATATAGACTTAAAATCCTAGTTACAAACCATATAAATTGTTTAGAGTTCTATAAGGACTCATCAAAACACTTTAGTTAAAACCCAGGTTTTGAAAGATAAGTCCCGTCCAGGATAAGACACACTAACCAAACCCTAAGACACGGATGACATCTTTTATTCTCAACATGACTTAAAACTCCAACGCCCGCCAGATCCATACTTAATTTCCTGAAAATACATGTAGTTTGAAAACATCAACAAAAGTTGAGCGAGTTCATGAGTGTGTTTGTGAATAAACCTTTGAAGCATTTGTAAGTATGTTTGTATGTACTTGAAAACCCGGTATGAAAGCAAAAAGGAAAAACAGATCAATTAATGTGTAGCTAATACATTAATATTTGGGATGTGATGCAGGGAACTCAAACTTAGCAAATTTCGTCAATAAGACATAGTCACCACATGGCTCATTCGGCGTGCGCATGGGTGGGGCTCGCTATACCCGAATAGATCTACACTCATGTCCCTCAGTCCTACAACGAGGATTAATGGCCTTAAGTGTTATGCCCACCACTCACATGATCAAGCAGTACCCTTCCTTAGCTAACCATACCAAATGAAGATGTTTGTAAACAGTTGTAACATGTATTTCACCCCCGAGGTTATAAAACTGAAAACAGTTAAAAGAAAAGGGGGACATGAACTCACAGTTTTGCGTTCTTCGAATCCGCCTGTAACTCAAAGTTTCCTCTGGGGTACACGACTACCTACAATGTACTATGGTCTTATTAGACAAGCGGGTCCTGCATTGACTTAGTATTAATTAGTGCCTTTGAGTTACGTTTCCAAGTGTCTTCATCATTATTCCAAGTTATATAATTATTTGTCAAAATAATAAATATTTTAGCTTAAATTATCTTTATTAAATTTTGGAATAATTGTTAAAACAATATATATCAACTTAATACTTCCTAAGTATTTATACTTGTATTTCCTTCCCAAGGATGGGGTATCTTATTCATGTGTATTTTTGCCATGCTTTGGGGTCCTATTCCGGTGTGTATTTATACGTATAATAATACGTATTTTATTGTATTCATTAAGTATTCATATACTTACATTTATATTAAACTTTCCGCAATATTATTTCTAATAAAATTCCACCAATATATATATTTCCAAAATATATATATTTAAGAAATATTACTTAGAAAAACTTTTTATAATTTTTCTTTCGGCAAAAATATCTGTAGTTCCAAAATAAAATATTTTCAAGTCTAACTTAGTGAATATTTATAAACTTATTTTTATCCAAAAATAATGTATTTTAAGTTTACTCAAGAAAATATATATTTTTCCCAAAAATAATGTATCTTCTAATAACTCCAAGGAAAATATACATATTTATACTTGTCAAAAATGCTATATTTTTCCTTTGTCAAAATATATAATATACTCTTGTAGTAATTGTAAAAATCATATTTTCATTTCCTTGTGTCCAAAATATTATTTACCAAAATATACTTTGTGAACATATTTTGCGGAATATTTTGTAAGTTACATTTCTTGTTCGGCTTTCATCAATACTTTGTGTGTAACTTGTATAGTTATTCCTTGAGATTTTGGTAATATTTTGGATTGTAATACTTAGTATTTTGATGTGTTACATTATTTCAAGTCCTAAAATAATGTAATTAATACACATAATATACAAATAATCACACACATTGTGTGTTCTAAATATATATTTCCCAAACACATATTTAGTCACTTTTATTTATGAAAACCAACCTCCAATATTTGTATTTTTGTAACCAAAAATTATGGCAAAGTTCATGTAAACATTTATTCTTGAAAATACACTTGTAAGTGTGTGTTTATAAATATTTTTCTAAATGTTTATATTTTAATAAAATTTTGCCATAGTTTCCCCTAAAAATGGAGGTTTCCATGCTTTCAAGCATATCATTTTCTTTTGTAAAAACCATCACATTCAATCCACATTCAACACTAAACAACCTTTATTTACCAATCTTGCCAAAATCATGCACATTCTACCACTTCATGAACTTGAAAGTTTATGAAAATTTGTAGTAACTTGGTAGTGTGTTTAGTAAGTTTAGTTATCCTTTAAAGTGCGGGTGTTTATTTAAAAACAACATTCTTGAAGAGTTTAGATGTTTACAACTTCTTGTCACATTTTCTAAAAATGTTTCCTTATGAAATCTTCTTGTTACACAAGTGTTTCTACACTTGTTTATCCACCAAAAATAAGGTTTGTTTATGTAAGAACCAAGATTTAGTATAACTTACATTTTTACTTGGTTTCTTTAGAAACCGTCCATGAAATTTTTAGATCTACAAGTATTATATCTTACTTTGTTTATTATTTTACAAGAAAACCATGTATCATTTGAAGTTCATGCTTCTCATGAGGATGATCTACTTACTTTTATCATGTTCATCCTCACATCTTGCTAGATTATGTTTTTAATCATGGTCTAGCAAGATCATATGATGATCAACATCATTTACACAAGTAATCATTCATCAAGTATCACAACAACACTAAACAACATGGTTTCTTTAAGTTTTCTTATAATTTCAAGCTTATGTTCATGTTTCATCTTCTTGTTTCTTTGTGTTCTTCTTGATAATCATCTTATATCATCTTTTAACCACTTAAAATAGATGTAATATGAAGAGTAGAAGATCTTACTACTATCTCAAGGCTAGGGATGATCAAGTGAAGAATTGAAGTGGATAAAAGCAAACGGTGAAGGTCCTTCAACTTCCAAAAGCTCCTAGCTTCCTTATGCACCTTCTTACACCTTTGTATATATGTAGAATGGATGGATGTTGAAAGATGAAGGTGGTGATGTTAGGGGGGTTTCTTGGCCGTAGCTTATGGGGAAGGAAGGAAAGGAAGTGTGTGGTGTTATGTTGGTGAAAATGAGATGTTAGAACACTATGGTCATTCTTACAGTTCATATTCAAGTGATTTCCAATGTTCCTTATGTTCTTCCAAGTCCAATATGATCTCATATAATAAGCAAAGAAAATCACATGTGGGGGCCACATGTGATCCGCCAATAGGTGGGGGGGGGGGGGTCTAGAGTAGGCTTGAACTAGTTTAGTTGATTAATGGTTGAGATCCAAGTATTAGTTAGGGGTTTAGTTACTAGATATTTATGTAGTGTGTGTTATGATGTTCGGGGACCATAACTAGCTTGGAAATGTTACAACAGTGCTTCTAGTGTAAATTTGGTGTTTCGGGTAATGTCCGGTTATTCGGTTAGTTACTGGTTCGTTAAAGTGCTAAACTTTGCAGTTTAGAATGCCTTATGTTACCTTTTGTGACTATTTCAATTCCCGACACTTAGGAAAGTATTCTCGGCCATTTAACCATAATTCTGCATGATATTAAGTTGTTAAATTGCAGAATTTTTGCTGAATTTGCTGAATTCAGCACTTGGGTGAGTTTTAGGCACTTTCTGGCACTTAAACTATCTCTAGAAAGGCAGTTTTATGATCCTTACTTCCCTACACTTTATACTAGTGTAGAACTTAGTTTCTGGCTCATACTATGTCTCAATGCACTGTCTGTCTATGTGCTGAGTTCTATCAGCATTTTCCTGATTTATCAGATAACTGTGCTAGCTGTACTTAATGCATCGTTTAAGGCAATATAGTTCTTATGCAGTAATGATATAACATTAAGCAATATGTGATGCACATGTATGTATATGGCAGTAATCAGAAAGCAATTCAAGTCATAAATTGTAAATCAGCACAGTCATTAATCATTAATTATTGTTTAATCAATTGTACGGATGCATGCAAATTTGGCAGTTGTCACATTTTCCCCCTGTTAAGAAAATTTCGTCCTCGAAATTTATACTACCTTAACTCCTTAGGGTTACATTATGCGTGTATGTATATGAATAATACTGAGGTAGATAACCACAAAACCGAATCAAATCTTATTCACATCAGGTGAATCCAAGGATATATTACAATAACAAGAACCCAATAGTTAAAAGGTATGTTTTTCCAGAATTTGATGTCAAAGGAAACGAGATATATAGATGCATAATCTAGTGTTACTTAGTTATCAGGGGTGCAACAAATGAGTTTCGACAAATAGACTTCCAAACGATCGTTCACAATTTGCAAATGAGTTCTCAGAAACAGTAGCATCCGCTATATGAATTCAAAATCAACAACTCGAATATGATAATAATATGAAAATGATCTGTCAACTTTCGAACAAGTGGATGAATAAAATTAGTGTGTTGACGTTATTGAATCCCGAAAATACACTGAAATGAAATACAATTGAACCTGGTTATCATGGTCTTAATTCGTAGTTGCATTAGGAATGTTTAAATGACAAGTCAATCAAAAGTATGCGTAGTTTCGTGTGAGACGGTTGATCATGACTAGCATAAGCTACAAGTTTATATTGACATCACAAAGTGTCGTAATAACATACTTCAACAATAGCGGTGACCGAACAAGTTCACCGTGTTTGAAATCAAATGAAAATGTAATGAAACAATCCTGAGGATTTGATTCAACCGGCATAGTAGGACCTTTCAATTGAATATAGAACATCAAAGAGCCACTGTTTCCGATCGAAGATGAAAAAGTAATAAGTACCGCAAGGCATTCGTTCGTCAATGAAAGAATCGTTTGGAGGTACACCGTGATTTGAAATGAATCTATATACCATTGTCTTAACACACAACTATGTTGAGCCCGCTTTAATCGTGATAAACAAAACGGATTTAGAGCAAGTCAATAAATAAACAATTAAATCTGTGTATGAGGTGCGTAACCAAATTAGCGCAAGCTTCAATTTTGTGAAAGCATCACCACAAGGTGTCGAAACCAACAAACGATTTAGTGGAGTCGTAGACCAAACAAGTCTACTATGACTCGAAACAAAAGAACGTTTGTAAAAATATATTTGGATATGATGCTCTCAATACATCATATGGTGTTTCGAACTGAATATGTGAAATGGACAAGTTCAAGCAATTGAACTTGGTTTTAGCGTAACCCCAACAATAAACGTATATATCAACAAGGGAATCTCAGCATGGTTACGAAGATAAACCATTAATGTAACTTGAAAGAAAAGAAGTTTCAAGAAAGTGTGTTGACTTGATAGCAAAGGAGCCAACAATTACAATAATGTAGGTTATTCAAATCATAAACCAATAGTTAGCTTTAGCAAAATAATATTTGAACTTCAATGAAGCGTTTATTCGAAACGATACCACATGCATGGCAAATGGTGCATGTGTAGCATATGAGTTTCCAAGAAATGAAACAATGAGTACTTGCTATAATGAAGAAAATTGTTATGATGCAACTATCATTAGGAGAAGTAGAGGTGCAAAATTCTACTTGTTAGAAGCGAAAGCGGAAATTCCAATATAAGAATTTTGAGTGCTTTACCTGTTTGGTTAATTGGAATAGCATATACGTTAAAATAATGGAGTTTGCTTGAGTTAATAGATGTGGTTCCTAAGTGACAACCTTTACGAGTTTTGACCTGGGTTCCCAAAGGTCCTAAGTACATGTTTTCTAGATTCTCAAAGTTTCGTATTCTGTGTAAAACTGTTTTGTGCATTGTGTAGGAAACACAATTTTTGTGTATGTTTAAAACAAGTTATTGTCCCACAATTCCCCAGTATACTTTCTTCCTGAATTCACAGCTAATGACACTCGATCAACGATCAGTCTTAAAATAGTAGTGGGGTTTTCAAAGTTAGTAAATAAATAATTCGCTAATCCTCAGCAAGAGTTACTGACTCTTGTTGGTTAGCTCGTTTGGTGCCGGGTAGTTGATGCTTATTTGAAAATCATCGTCCTTCACCTTGACGAATAGTACTAAAACTCCTTAGGGCAAAAAGCTTGCCTTATAAATCCCCAATCTGGCAACTTCTGAAGTTGCGTTGACAAATCTTGTATCTCAGGAAGTGCAAGTCGATAGGGTGCCTTGGCTACAGGCGCGGCGCCTGGAACAGAGTCAATATGGAATTCGACTTGTCGTTGGGGTGGTATTCTTGGAAAGTCTTCGAGGAAGACTTCGGGACGTTCCCTTATCACAGGGATATTTTCAAGCTTAGGTTCTTCGGCTTCTTTTTCCACGACATGAGCCAAGAAGGCAACACATCCTTTGCGCGAAAACTTCCGTGTCTTCAATGACTGATATTCCGTAGGGGCGTATTCTGCTTCATGAATCACGATCGTTTCTTCGTTCGTCGTCGGGATGCGGATAACAATCTCCACTTGATTGTTTGACAGCCAGTCCATCCCGATTACCACGTCGAAGCTTCCCTTTAGCTAGTTCTATCGAGTACGGGTTATCTAACTTACTTGCTACTAAACCAAGTATACTTTCAAACTCTAGAGATGCGAAGAAAAAATTGGCAACAACATTTAGCAGCACAGATGCATAACATTGACTAATATAGGACATACCATTGTCCACACTTGGATCCTGGCGTGTTTCCCTAGCTCCGGTGTTGAGCTTTCATCCACGTGCCTGAGTGTTTTTAGGGAAATATTTTCTGAAATGCTTTTTGCTTCCACAATTAAAACAAGCTTGAGCACGTTTCTGTTTGTCACTCTTCCTTCCTAGATAGTCGTTGTTGTCGCTGCTCCCTTCGAGATTCTTGCGACTATCTTGGCCTCCATTTCCATGTTCAGTACCTTGCCTACAAGTCTCTTTGACATGCCCCACTTTGCCACAGTTTTCACATTTTCCATATCTGCATCGCCCGATATGATGACGTCGACAATTGTCGCACTTAGGTAGGATACCCATGTACTCTTTTCCCTTTTTGGCCCTATTCTTGCTATTCACCCGAGTACCCTTCTTGAAGTTTGCGAACTTTCTCTTGTTGTCTCCAGATGGCTCTACAGGAGTCTCCTTTTTCTCTTCCGAAGTGGAAAATTTTCCTAGTCTAACCGCTTCTTCAGTGAGCGCCACACTTAAGTTGATAGCGTCGGTGATTGTTGGAGGTTTAGATGTTGTCACCAGGCTTAGAATCTGAGGTGCCAATCCCCCGATGAAGCGTTCGATCCTTTTAAACTCTGGTTCCACCAGACGCGAAGCAACTTGTGATAAATCGTGAAATCTCTGAACATACTCAGCTATCTTTGAACCTTCCATTTTCAAGTTCCACAATTCAGTCTCCAACTTCTGGACTTCTGCCCTCGAGCAATATCTCTTACACATCAGTTCTCTTAGTCGTCCCACGTCAAAGCATACGCAGCAGTCTTGAAGGTTCCACCATGACAGAGCCCCATCTAGAAACAATCCAGATATGTACATGAGTTGTTGCTCTGGAGTACATTTGCTCAAACTCAAAACAGAATCCGTCTTCTCAACCCAACGCACAAAAGCTACGGCACCCCCAGTGTAGTCAAAATCTCGGGGCTTGCAGCTCAGGAACTGCTTGTAGGTGCAGCCTGCGACATATGCAACATCATTCACATAAGGCATTAGCAAAGCACTCTTGGAAATGTCCAAACGTTTTGTAATGCGTCTTAAGTGACTAAACATTACCGTTGGGTGGGTTATTTCCTGAGGTACCTCCGCTGCGTTTGGAGCGAAGTGCCTCGTGCTGTGCGATGGCCTGTGAAATGCTCTCTTGTAATTCTGCCTCTGTCGTCGGTAGAGGGTTGTTGGCATCAGTGTTCCCTTGAATCATACGCAACATCATTCACATAAGGCATTAGCAAAGCACTCTTGGAAATGTCCAAACGTTTTGTAATGCGTCTTAAGTGACTAAACATTACCGTTGGGTGAGTTATTTCCTGAGGTACCTCCACTGCGTTTGGAGGGAAGTGCCTCGTGCTGTGCGATGGCCTGTGAAATGTGCTCTTGTAATTCTGCCTCTGTCGTCGGTAGAGGGTTGTTGGCATCAGTGTTCCCTTGAATCGACATCTTCTAAGAGGAAGATCGGATAGGTCAGGTCTCATTAAAGACACAAGCACATAAGCCTCTACTTAACGAATAAGACCTAGAAGGTGTATTTACATACGTATATAAGCAATCATATAACATCACCATTATAGCACAACTTGTAGATGGGAACATATATAACGAGAGCATAACAAGCAAGCACGTAGCATCACAATTATAGCACACACATGCAGATTAACAACGTGCTTAGTGAGGGCATGGCGACTGAGCTTTCATTAGTCATTGACCACAAAGTATTGTTACATGTTTAATGGGGAATATGACGATTGGGCTTTCATTATTTTCCGACCACAATCACATTGTCTACAAAGTATATCACATCAAAAGGGACACAGGGTCACCCTACCCTTGTCCAATAAGTATATTAGTGTATTAAAATCATGTAGTCAAAAGGGGACTTCAAAAGTCTCCACAATCTCGGCTCATTAGTAGTGTCTTTACTCAAAAGTAATGCAATCCGCATAAATCCAGAACCAACTATACTGGTGACTGAGGTGGAGGAGGGAAGAAAAGCAAACTGCTAACATGCGCGAGCCTCTCCTCGAGCTTGTATACACGTCGAAGTAATTAACTGATCTGCTGCTCGATAGTAAAGAAACGAGTATCAAAACCCAATAAAGGTGTCATAGCAGCAGGTGAGAGTGCAAAAGGAGACAGTGATGAATGTGGAGGATCATAGTATACTGGTATAGACAGGGTGGAGGATGTGGCGTCATCTCAAGCTTTAAAACTCTGTGACTCATAACCTCAAACTGTAGCTGATGTGACAGGGGAAACTCATCCCGTGCGTAGCCTCCATATTGTGAGGGATGGTAGGGGTCTGAATATCAGCATAGTGTATGGTAGGAACCATCGGAATGGCTCGTCCATCTGTGAAGTATTGAAAGGAGCAAACGGTGCGGCCTGTGAGGTCGGGGAAAATGATGCTGTAGCAAAAGGATCGTCATGCGGGTGCTGATCTGGAGTACCTTCCCGGGGTGCGGGTATGTCCTGAAAGAAGGCGATAGACATGTTGGTGCAATGAACGTCGGTCTCCATAGGAGCAACATCAGTGGGTGCAGGTGCAGGAACAAATATCTCAACAAAAGAGAAGATCATCAGGTGCAGGTACTGGGTCAGGTATAAGGAGTGTATTATCTGGTAATTCAAATGGAACATAGTCAGGATCAGAAATCAGCTCAAGATCAATAGGTGCAACATCAGGCTGACCCAAAAGGAACCGGAGCTGTCTTAGGAGCAGGCTCTGGGTCGTGTGATGGTGTGGGTCCTCGAGCAGGTGATAGTGCAGCAGCCATAGCTGTGTCGTTGTCTGAGTTAGTAGTAGAAAGCTGCAATCCGGCCGTCTGTAAGGTTACAGATGTCACATACTCAAAGGAGTCTGAAATCGAGTGTAAAATGGAAGCAGAGGATATTTCAACGGCTGGAAATCTCAGGAGGTAGAATAGCAATGACATTCTCAGCTATCTCTCCATCGCCCTGGGCATCAACAGGAGGATTATCAACAAACAAATCAACGTCCTTATTAAACAAGTCTTCAAAAAGGCAGATCCTCAGGAGGAATGACCACGAGAGCTACGACGTCGAGGATCGGAGTCATGAACTCACCATCGGGGTGACCAGTGATGAGGTGGTCATGTACTGAAACAAGGATGACAAAAAGATCCTTGTTAGGGAAGCCATCAGCAAGGGTAAATCATCACCAAAGTCTGGTAGCGTGAACGGTTGGAAGTCGTCCTCGTCCTCGGTCAGCATGGCAGGGTCACTCTCAGTGTCTGACGTAAACATCTCCGGCGTAGGTGCAATCTCATGATTTGTGGCGGTGGCCATAGGGTCGTCAACCTCTGACAACTCGCTCTCGGAAGAAGGTGACAGTGTGCCGGTACATAATAATCATAGCATGTATATTCATAGTAATCACTAACACTTAGTATATTGCAAACAAGGACAATTCATCATGTAATCATGTATTCACATTATTCTTCATGAAACTTTCTGTCCTTCCTAGTCTCTCAGACTAAGCCAGCTAGTCTCCCAGACTAAACCAACCAGTCTCCCAGACTAAACCAACCAGTCTCCCAGACTAAACCAACCAGTCTCCCAGACTGAACTACCTAGCCTCCCAGACTAAACACCTAGTCTCCTAGACTGAAATACCCAGTCTCCCAGACTGAACTACCTAGCCTCCCAGACTAAAATACCTAGTCTCTCAGACTGAAACACCCAGTCTCTCAGACTGAAATACCCAGTCTCTCAGACTGAAATACCCAGTCTCCCAGACTGAACTACCTAGCCTCCTAGACTAAAATACCCAGTCTCTCACACTGAAACACTCAGTCTCTCAGACTGAAATACAAACATAAACCTTGAAATGTGTTTTGTGTCTTTTCTTTATAAAAATTGTTTTGTTTCTTAGATCTGGGCATTTCGTGTATGCAATGAAAACATGTTGTAAAAATATTTTCATGAGAGCCATAATGATTGTAGTCTAGACTCGAGATGGAATCCTAGTTCGCTACAATCGAAGCTCTGATACTAAACTGTCACACCCTGACTTTTGCGGAAGCGTGATTTGGTGTGACTTGCTTAATATCATTGCATTCAACCATAACAAACAACTATATGATAAATCCAAGATGTTCATCCATTAATTAAGTTTTAAAACATTACATCATCATTGTCTTGAAATATAGACTTAAAATCCGAGTTACAAACCATATAAATTGTTTAGAGTTCCATAAGGACTCATCAAAAGACTTTAGTTAAAAACCAGGTTTTGAAAGATGTGTCCCGTCCAGGATAAGACACACTAACCAAACCCTAAGACACGGATGACATCATTTATTCTCCACATAACTTGAAACTCCAACGCCCGCCAGATCCATACTAAATTTCCTGAAAATACATGTAGTTTGAAAACATCAACAAAACTTGAGCGAGTTCATGAGTGTGTTTGTGAATAAACCTTTGAAGCATTTGTAAGTATGTTTGTATGTACTTGAAAACCCGGTATGAAAGCAACAAGGAAAAACAGATCAATTAATATGTAGCTAATACATTAATATTTGTGATGTGATGCAGGGAACTCAAACCTAGCAAACTTCCTCAATAGGACATAGTCACCACATGGCTCATTCGGCGTGCGCATGGGTGGGGCTCGCTACACCCGAATTGATCTATAACTCATGTCCCTCGGTCGTACAACGAGGATTAATGGCCTTAAGTGTTATGCCCACCACTCACATGATCAAGCAGTACCCTTCCTTAGCTAACTATACCAAATGAAGATGTTTGTAAACAGTTGTAACATGTATTTCACCCCCGAGGTTATAAAACTGAAAACAGTTAAAAGAAAAGGGGGACATGAACTCACAGTTTCGCGTTCTTTGAATCTGCCCGTAACTCAAAGTTTCCTCTGGTGTACACGAATACCTACAATGTACTATGGTCTTATTAGACGAGCGGGTCGTGCCTTGACTTAGCATTAATTAGTGCCTTTGAGTTACGTTTCCAAGTGTCTTCATCATTATTCCAGGTTATATAATTATTTGTCAAAATAATAAATATTTTAACTTAAATTATCTTTATTAAATTTTGGAATAATTGTTAAAACAATATATATCAACTTAATACTTCCCAAGTATTTATACTTGTATTTCCTTCCCAAGGATGGGGTATCTTATTCATGTGTATTTTTGCCATGCTTTGGGGTCGTATTCCGGTGTGTATTTATACGTATGATAATACGTATTTTATTGTATTCATTAAGTATTCATATACTTACATTTATATTAAACTTTCTGGAATATTATTTCTAATAAAAGTCCACCAATATATATATTTCCAAAATATATATATTTAAGAAATATTACTTAGAAAAACTTTTTATAATTTTTCTTTCCGCAAAAATATCTGTAGTTCCAAAATAATATATTTTCAAGTCAACTTAGTGAATATTTATAAACTTATTTTTATCCAAAAATAATGTATTTTAAGTTTACTCAAGAAAATATATATTTTTCACAAAAATAATATATCTTCTAATAACTACAAGGAAAATATACATATTTATACTTGTCAAAAATGCTATATTTTTCCTTTGTCAAAATATGATATACTCTTGTAGTAATTGCAAAAATCATATTTTCATTTCCTTGGGTCCAAAATATTATTTACCAAAATATACTTTGTGAACATATTTTCCAGAATATTTGTAAGTTACATTTTCTGTTCGGCTTTCATCAATACTTTGTGTGTAACTTGTATACTTATTCCTTGAGATTTTGGTAATATTTTGCATTGTAATACTTGGTATTTTGATGTGTTACATTATTTCAAGTCCTAAAATAATGTAATTAATACACATAATATACAAATAATCACACACATTGTGTCTTCTAAATATATATTTCCCAAACACAAATTTAGTCACTTTTATTTATGAAAACGAACCTCCAATATTTGTATTTTTCTAACCAAAAATTATGGCAAAGTTCATGTAACCATTTATTCTTGAAAATACACTTGTAAGTGTGTGTTTATAAATATTTTTCTAAGTGTTTATATTTTTAGAAAATTTTGCCATAGTTTCCCCTAAAAATGGAGGTTTCCATGCTTTCAAGCATATAATTTTCTTTTGTAAAAGCCATCACATTCAATCCACATTAAACACTAAACAACCTTTATTTACCAATCTTGCCAAAATCATGCACATTCTACCACTTCATGAACTTGAAAGTTTATGAAAATTTGTAGTAACTTAGTAGTGTGTTTAGTAAGTTTAGTTATCCTTTAAAGTGTGGTTGTTTATTTAAAAACAACATTCTTGAAGAGTTTAGATGTTTACAACTTCTTGTCACATTTTCTAAAAATGTTTCCTTATGAAATCTTCTTGTTACACAAGTGTTTCTACACTTGTTTTGTCCACCAAAAATAAGGTTTGTTTATGGAAGAACCAAGATTTAGTATAACTTACATTTTTACTTGGTTTCTTTAGAAATCATCCATGAAATTTTTAGATCTACAAGTATTATATCTTACTTTGTTTATTAGTTTACAAGAAAACCATGTATCATTTCAAGTTCATGCTTCTCATGAGGATGATCTACTTACTTTTATCATGATCATCCTCTCATCTTGCTAGATTATGTTTTTAATCATGGTCTAGCAAGATCATATGATGATCAACATCATTTACACAAGTAATCATTCATCAAGTATCACAACAACACTAAACAACATGATTTCTTTAAGTTTTCTTATAATTTCAAGCTTATGTTCATGTTTCATCTTCTTGTTTCTTAGTGTTTTCTTGATAATCATCTTTTAACCACTTAAAATAGATGTAATATGAAGAGTAGAAGATCTTACTACTAGCTCAAGGCTAGGGATGATCAAGTGAAGAATTGAAGTGGATAAAAGCAAACGGTGAAGGTCCTTCAACTTTCGAAAGCTCCTAGCTTCCTTATGCTCCTTCTTACACCTTTGTATATATGTAGAATGGATAGATGTTGAAAGATGAAGGTGGTAATGTTTGGGGGGTTTCTTGGCCGTAGCTTATGGGGAAGGAAGGAAAGGAAGTGTGTGGTGTTATGTTGGTGAAAATGAGATGTTAGAACACTATGGTCATTCTTATAGTTCATATTCAAGTGATTTCCAATGGTCCTTATGTTCTTCCAAGTCCAACATGATCTCATATAATAAGCAAAGAAAATCACATGTGGGGGCCACATGTGATCCGCCAATAGGTAGGGGGGTCTAGAGTAGGCTTGAACTAGTTTAGTTGATTAATGGTTGTGATCCAAGTATTAGTTAGGGGTTTAGTTACTAGATGTTTATGTAGTGTGTGTTATGATGTTCGGGACCATAACTAGCTTTCAAATGTTACAACAGTGCTTCTATTGTAAATTTGGTGTTTCGAGTAATGTCCGGTTATTCGATTGGTTACTGGTTCGTTAAAGTGCTAAACTTTGCAGTTTAGTATGCTTTATGTTACCTTTTGTGACTGTTTCAATTCCCGACACTTAGGAAAGTATTCTGGGCCATTTAACCATAATTCTTCATGATATTAAGTTGTTAAATTGCTGAATTTTTGCTGAATTCAGCACTTGGGTGAGTTTTAGGCACTTTCCGGCACTTAAACTATCTCTAGAAAGGCAGTTTTGTGATCCTTACTTCCCTACACTTTATACTAGTGTAGAACTTAGTTTCTGGCTCATACTGTGTCTCAATGCACTGTCTGTCTATGTGCTGAGTTCCATCAGCATTTCCTGATTTGTCAGATAACTGTACTAGCTGTACTTAATGCATCGTTTAAGGCAATATAGTTCTTATGCAGTAATGATATAACATTAAGCAATATGTGATGCACATGTATGTATATGGCAGTAATCAGAAAGCAATTCAAGTCATAAATTGTAAATCAGCACAGTCATTAATCATTAATTATTGTCCAATCAATTGTACGGATGCATGCAAATTTGGCAGTTATCACAATTTGTGGATGGTAGCGAGACTGAGAACAACCCACATGGTGGAAGATTTGACAACAAGACTAAAGGTATGAGAGAAATCAAGCCCCGGTATTTGAGTGAATCCTTGAGCCACAAGTCGTGCTTTGTAGCGATCAATAGATCCGTTTGATTTATATTTGATTCTATAAATCCATTTAAATCCAATGATGTTGGTGCTAGTTGGGCGAGGGACAAGGGTCCAAGTTTGATTTGCATGGAGAGCTTTAAGTTCGTCATGCATTGCTTGAATCCATTTAGGATTTTCGAGAGCGGTTTTGATGCCTTTTGGGATATGGGAAGATAATAGCGAGTGTTGTAGATGATGAGTGGTGAGTTGTGAAAGATTACCAAGGTGTTTTGGTTTAAAGATCCCATCCTTTGCACGAGTGGTCATGGGATGAGAGTTGATGGTTTGGTTATTGATGGAGGGTGCGATTGTTGATGGATGGTGCGGTTGTTGATGGTTTTCGTTTGAGGAGGTGGGATGAGGGAGTCGGTTGATGGGTTTGGGTTAGATGTGTGAATGGTAGAGTAGGGTGGGCCGGATGGTTGGGAGTTAGAGGTAGATGGGCTCGAGGGAGTAATAGGCATTTGGGCCGTAGGTGGGGTATCAGTTTGTGGGCTGGGAGGATTGGAGTTGGATGGGCTTGAGGCGTTGGAGGTGGTTGGGCTTGGGATTGGGCTTTTAAGGGGAACGGGTAATGGTTGGGAATTTGGGGTGGTGGGAACATCACAGAAAGGAAGGCACGTGTTGGGTTCGTTTGATGATGTTGTGATTTTTGGTGAGGGAGTTTGATGAGTGGTAGGAGTGGGTATGTGTTCCTCAAAATTGGTGATAGGTAAATCGGTAGTATTGGTGGATGTCGAGTTTTTGTGAAAGGGTAAGACGTCTTCATCAAATTTTGCATGTCGAGTTGTGTAGACACGACCCGATGTTGGTTCAAGACATCAAAAACCTTTATACTTAGGACTATAACCGATGAGTATGCAAGGAGCACTTCTTGGTTGAAGTTTATTTTTGTATAGTCTCTAAGGTAGGGAAAAACTAGACAAACAAAAATACGCATGTTTGAATAAGTACGTGGTTGGTTAGACAAAACTTCAAACGGAGATTTGTCGTCAAGAGGTTTTGTGGGTAGGCGATTGATAATAAAAGTGGTGGAAGTGAAAGCATCAAACCATAGATTGGGTGGGGCATTGGCATTAAACATCATGGCTAAACCGGTTTCGGTTATGTGGCGGTGTTTCCGCTCGGCCCTCCCATTTTGTTCGGGTGTGTGAGGGCATGATAATCTATGATGTATGCGTTGTTGTTGAAAACATGTTTGCACTTGGTGATTGGTGAATTCGGTGCCACCATCACTTTGAAAAACGTTAACATTGGATGAAAATTGGTTTTGAACAAAAGTTAAGAAAGTGGTGAGTATGGTAAAAAATTCCGATTTGGCTTTTAATGGATAGAACCAAGTGAAACGGGAATAGTCATCGATAAAAATAACATAGTACTGATAACCATCCTTGGAAGGCACGTGTGCGGGTCCCCAAAGATCACAATGGATTAAGTCTAAGACATGTTGTGCGCGTTTAGGATTTTCAATAAATGGTAGATGTTTTGCTTTTGATAATTCACAAGACTGACATAATCCTGGTTTGGGTAATATAGATGTAACAAGAACATGACCAAGTTAATTTAAAGTAGAAATTGTATCAAAAGAAATATGTCCTAAGAGACTATGCCATTTATTGAATGATGCACGAAGGTGCGATGTAGAAAGCACAACAACGAGAGACTTATGACCTTGGGTGAGAACATAGAGACCATTTTTGCATGTGCCTTTGGTGACAACCCGAACTTTTAAGGTTTGTGCCATTCCGTCTTGTGATCCTGATTCCTTTCCTCTTTATTCCTTATTGCCACGTTCTCGTTATATTACTTGTTAAGTGTTGTGATAATAAACTGGTTAAACCTGAACGTAAACGAGAATAATTGCTTGAGTGGTTGGGCCACACACTTTCCCTAGTCATAAATCCCTCGGCCCCCACTCACACATGTTATCATAGGCCCTAACTATACAAGCCCAATCAAGACATAGAAGTTGGGCCGGCTATTAGTGATAGCGTATATACGAATACATGAAATTCACGTAACATCATATCACAAGCATATTCAAACCCTAGTTCCTCCTTTGCTCTCATCAAGACCCGACGGCAACATCTCTTCGCCAAACTCTCTTCCCCTCTCGTCAATTCTTGTATTCGGGTATGTATGAGCATTATATTGTGGTTTATCGTTACATGTTCATGATTACGTGTTTATATGTGATTGTCTTATAATCCGGTATAATGATTGATAGAATAATTGAACGTGTAGTACGAGTAATGAATATTCTAGTGCACAAGTTAATGCAAATCGATAGTTGTTAAATGGTACCCACTTGGTATGTTAGGATTCATATTGGTAAATATTGGCTGACCTAATGATGGTTATGTACTAAGAATGATAGTGTCAATGATTGAAACTTGAACATGATTCCATGATGAAAGTGTTTGCTAAAGTAGATGAATACAACATGGTAGGAAACTGTTTGATAAATTGAGGAATGTGCATAGTGGGCCGCATGGTTAGGGTTATGTGATGTCGATTGGATGATAATTGTGTTAGATCTATTGGTTGTGAAAAGTGTTACTAATCTTGAATGTGGTTTGCATAAACTCAATTATAAATTAAGCAACTAACCAATTTACTGTGTAAATTACACATTAAAATTGGGCCGCGGGTTCAATTTCAGCCGAGCGGACCTTGGGCCGGCGATGCTTGGGTCACATAACTATAATTGGTGATTGAGAATTAATATTGATTGAGCTGGGATATAAATTACATATTTGGGCCTTGGGTTAATGGACCGCACATTGGTTAAAAGGGTTTCGGGAAAGGAAGTGTGGGGCAGCCGTGTAAAGTTTTGGGCTGGGCTCAGGCCAAGTAGCCCAGAACCTGCACGATTTTGTAACGGGTACTTATTTGGGCCGAACCAGTGGATGGCTCGCACACCATACAGTGGGTCACTCAAGGGAGGTGAGCCACACTGTCTAGACGGGTCGCCCATTTGAATCGGACCGCACTCTTACTAATGGGCTTGCGTAATTGGGCCGGGCAATACGGATGAGTAGTATCTGCATTTCATGTTAAACTGTTTAGGCTACACTCTCTTGTGTACGACGAGTTAAATATTAAGGTTAAACTGAACAAGCACTTATTGTATGAATTTGCAATGTGAATATGTGTTGGTATGAATACTTCCTACAACTTGTGTGATAGTACGAACTATACTTGTTACTACTTGTACAATGTGCACGTAAGATTGTGATTTACGTGAACGTGAAACTGATTATCACTGGTAATCCTAATAGGATTTAATTGACCAACTGTAAACAAGAAATTAGTCATACCGAGATAATCTGAGGCGAGTTCATATCTCTTGAGCATGTGTCCCAGCGGTTGGGACAGTCATTCGGTATCCCTGAGAGGGATGGGTTTTCGGGTAATCAAATGGGTATTCCTGAGAGGAATACGTCTTGTGGGTAAAAACGGGAATGTTAGATAATACACTCTTCCTATCATTTTAAGTCCCATCTTATACCGAATAGTTACCTGAGAGGTAACGGGGTGTTAGTTGATAGCGCTATTAGGCTTGGCAACCTCACACCGTACCTGAGAGGACGGGCGTGAACTAATGACCTTAAATCATGACCATTGCTTAGATAGGGGGCAGTTGGGACGGGTAAAACAATCTGGTAGCCATCTTGAACGGTACTTGGGTTATTATCTACATTACGTTCAATAAACTGAACTAAACACTTGGTAACTAACGTTTTCACAAACTATGAACTCACCAGCGTTGTCTGATACACTTGTTGCATGCTCGCAGGTCGTTAGATTACTTAGGTTTGGAACTTGCTGTCTGAAGTAGCTGGAGTGGTCATGTGTCGAGCTGATTGGATACTCATGATGTAATTGTTGATATTACATACTTGCTTTGAAACATTTAAACCTGATTTACTTATCGCTTCCGCTGAACTTGTTGGATTTTCGTTAAACGTATTGTTGGTACATTCCACTAATAATCGGTAATTTTATTTGAAAACTTGTTATAAGTTCAACGTGATTAGTGGCTCGTTATTGGTACGTCACACGCCTAACAGGGTTTCCCATGGGTGGTATTTTGGGGGTGTGATAGTTTGGTATCAAATCCACTGCTTATAGTGAACTTGGTTTTAAAACGTTTTCATAAAACCAGACTATAACCGAACAGTTCCGAAATCGACCATGACACTCAGCTCCAGACTGCAAGGTTCGTTTCTCGTATTACTATTCCATAGTATATTTAATGCACACTTATGTATGACATTACACGTGAATGCACACTTGGCACTGCAGTATGAGTCCATATGTTACGAACCCCTGTTATGTGATCTGTTAGTGTGACACTACCCTTCGAAAATTGTGATCCTTAATCCTGTAATACCTTTTGTTTGCTATTTGGATGTGGGGAACCTTTTAGCGCGAGTTAAGAGGCACTGAGATGAGCATGCAAATTGCCTTATTATTATGGCTGCACACATAATAATAATGTGGGGTGCATGTGAGTCCTAGTGAGGCTTAACGAGTGTGAGAGAGGTTCCACTCTGTTGTCTGATGTGAACTCAGTAGTCTGTACAAGTCATTAGGAGGTTTGACTCCTACCTTATTTCGACTCGTAACCGTTTGGCCCTCTTCTTATATAGAAACATGAGGGGATGAGGCCATGGACGCGACAACATTGCTATAACTAAGGCCGAATTAACTAACTTAATCAACACTCGTATGGCTGAAGCCCTAGCGGCTTACCAGGCTGGTACGATATGTGCCAAATACCCTTTATCCTTCTGTCGTATACTCGAATCTTACTTGTGTGTTGTACGTTATTTTGTTTTAGGTCAACCTGCGAATCAAAACAATCCGCCTGCCTGCACGTTTAAGATGTTCATGGGTTGTAAGCCACAGACGTTTAGTGGGACCGAAGGAGCTGTGGGACTCCTATGATGGTTTGAGAAGGACGAATCTGTGTTCGTTATGTGTAACTGTCCAGTGGGGGACCGGATGAAGTATGCTATAGGAACATTGGAGGATGGTGCCTTAACTTGGTGGAATGCTCAGGTGCAGATGTTGGGCATCGAAATGGCTAATGCAACTACCTGGGATGATTTCAAGGAGTTGATGCGAGAGGAGTACTGTCCTCGTGATGAAATACAGAAGCTGGAGAACGAGTACTACAACTTGAAGATGGAGGGGTCTGAGATCGAAGCATACACGAAACGATCTCATGACTTGGCAAACATGTGCCCTAACCTATCTCGACCCCCACCTCGTAGAATTGAATTGTACATCAAGGGCTTGGCACCAGCGGTGAAGAGTTTGGTCACTGCTGCAAATCTTGACAATCTGCCTCGAATCATCCGCTTAGCTCACAAGATCACGGACCTGGAGGTGGAGCGTGGCTCGCTACCACTGCGTGTTTCTGCTACTACTGCTACAGCTACGACTCCCGCCACTGATAGCAAGCGTAAATGGAATGATATGGACAAGGCGTCCAATTCGGTACAGTCATAAAAGAAGCCAGACATGGGTAGCAACCGCAATTTTAGTCAGTCATCTTCGGTTAATCAGAACCAGAGCAGCAATTCAAATCAGGGTTCTTATGCTGGGAAGCAGCCAAAGTGTGTGACAACCGGTTATTTACGGCTCTTAATTACGTGATTAACAGGCAATTAACACAATAATAAATAGTGATTGAGACAAAGATTGAATTAATTAGGCCTTTGGAGTGCCTAGAAATGACTAACCAGCTTTACAGAGCGTGATCGGTGGTTTAAGGAAAAATCTGCTGAATATCAAGCGACAACGAATTGAAACCGAACAGAATACTGACAACGCCGACAAATACGGATTTTCTATGAATATTTTATTCTTATGAAATTAATTTTGTGAATTTATTGGGCTTCCGTGCGACACAAATGCAACGTGAACTAAAAACGCGATGATAGGAAACGCATCGGCAACGAAACGGAAGCGATGGAGACGCCTGTCACCTTCAGAACCTACATTTGACGCTATATTAAGCTCCGTAATAAAATTTTAGTAACTACAGTCGAAACCGGATTGAAAAACAAATTAAAGATGACAACGATGTAAATTTTCGCGATTATTACCGTTATCGACGCATGAACGTTACTACGACGGATACCGACATTATTTTTACACGTTTTTAACTCAGAAATATTATTTTACTAGGCTACGGTGATTTCGGTTTTAAAACGCATCTCGTAGGAATTACGGGCCACTTACACATGAGATGGGCTTGTGGGCCCTGGGCCCAAGCCCAAAACCCACAAGCCTAAACATACACATAATATATTAGATCTTAAAAATCTATACAAGATCTTGCAAAATCTCTTGCAAATCTCATCAAAATCTTTTCAAATCTACAAAATCCTTATAATATCACAACCAGATCTTATAAGATCTCATCTAGATCTTTATAAATACACACAAACAACACACCTTCATATATTCAAAACAAATGTGCAGACACACACACACAACATAAAATAAAACCTTATCTTCTCAATTCCTCTCTAGTATACACATACAAAAGTTAATCAGAACCTTACATTCTCTCTTTCGTTCTCTAACTTCCGGCATCAGTCACTGGCGATCGGAGATCGGAGCTCCGGCGCCTCATTTCTTACCGGCGACAAGACCCAACCCAGCCACACCCCCCTTCTCGTCTCTCTCAGTTCTGATGTCGGCGGCGGAGGAAGACGCGCCGCCGTGAGCGGCGGCGGTGGTGACCCTGAACGACAGTAACCCCCCCCCCCCCCCACTCTCGCTCATCCTTCTCTCGCGGCTGAATGGCAGCCAGACTCTGACCGGCGAAGTGGCGGAGCTGATGACGAACGACAGGGGTGAAGATGATGGTTATGATGATGACCGATGACCCTCCGACAGTCGCGAGTTCTCTGACGATTCTATGATGGCAATGATGATATTTCCGGTAAGTAGCTCTGGTCTCGATTGTTTCAGTTTCGGGCTCGTGTGCGGGTTCGGGTTCAACTCAGAATGAGAAAATTGTGAAGTATATTACTATTGGTTTGGGTTTACAAGAAAACCATATGTTTTGGACCAGATTTCGGTTCGGGTCGTGGTTCGAGCACGTCGGAGGTTCGGGTATTAGATTCAAGATTTTGTTCGATTCGAGAGAGTTCGGGTTAACCTGGCTAACACCGGGTTAAACCTGGTCAGACTTGGTCAAAGTCTGAATGGTTTGGTTCGGGTCAGATTTAGCGCAGGTCAAAAAGTGGTCAACCAGATCGGTTCGGTTCGGAGTTCAACGAACGGGTAAACTCGGTCAAACCTTGTCAACTTAGCTAGTCGACTCGGTCGACTCAGTTGACCCGGTCAACTCAGTCAACCACTTCGGCGTTTGACACGAGAAATGGTAAAGGTTTAATGACGAGATTGGTTATATTATTTTTCTATATAGTTTTAATGTTACGCGTGATAAACGAGCTCGAACCAATCGATTTACGTATACTTTACATTTTTTTACATATTAGACATAACTTATATAAACATTGATTATATTGTTTGAATCTTGTTGAATTTTGATAAAACAACGACAACTTGTGTTGTCGGGGGCGTCCAAAAACAGAGGAAACTCAGCCCGTTTTTCGAGAAAATCCGTAACATAATTACGTTTTATTATAAAATAAAACATAACCAATCGACTACAAACGACTTTTATAAAACAAAATACAGGCGTATATTACTTTCAACGACACTTCACAACATCACGAAAGCGACTATTCGGAATTTATTTACGACAATAAATATACTTATTATGTTTATTCTAAACTTCGAAAAATTCTTTTATAACGATAAATATAGTTTACATTTGTTTCAAACATCGAACAATACGAAACCAATTCAAAAAAATAAATATGATTATATTTATTTCAAAACATCAAACGACATGACTTCGTTTTATAAAATAAATATAGTCTTTATATTTATTCCAAATATCAAACAACATGAATTCGTTTTTATGAAAATAAATATGGGTTATATATTTATTCCTAGCATCAAACACTAACGAATTCTTTTACAAAAATAAATATAACTATATATTTACTTCAAATACCAAACGGCTCGGATTCGTTTTATAAAATAAATATATTTTGTATTTATTTCAGATCTCGTATAACATGAATTCTTGTATAAAAATAAATATAGTTATATATTTAGTTTTGAACACAACAACTCGATGACAACTTTATAGAATAAATATACCTTTTTATATTTATCTTAAACGCCTAATCGGCATATACATATACTTTGATAAATATCATACGAGACGTAATATATGGTGCGAGTTTGTTATATGATATTTTCATATAAATATTCTTTTTATACACTTACGACTACTCGAGACGGCTAACGCAATGACAACGATATATTTATATATTTTTATATATAAATATTTATTTATTTTTAAATCTCTCGAGAATCAAGTCTTTTCAAGACTTATTGGTTATTATCGACAATAAACGACACTTATCAAATACGACTTAATCATTTCCGATAAGTTAACAAGTTACCGTTGAATTGTTCGGTTAACGATTCGGTTGAGCTCGATGACACGTAGTTTAACTACCGTGTTTATTTAGAAACTTATAAGACGTTCCATGTTAGGAATATTGTAGAATGCACGCTAGCGAGTCTCATCTTAGAAACGACATCACGAAGTCGTAATTAGCTAGCTTTGCACAAGGGAATTCAGGTGAGTTCATGTCCCCCTTTTCTTTTAAATGTTTTCAGTTTTATACTTCAGGGGTGGAATACATGTTACAATTATTACAGACATTTTTATACATGGTATGGTTAGCCTAAGGAGGGTTTACTACTAGATCATGTGAAGGGTGGGCACAACAATTAAAGGCCATTAATCCTCGTCGTAGGACCGAGGGACATGAGTGATAGATCTATTTGGGTGTAGCGAGCCCACACCCATGAGGCCGGGGCGGCCCATAGTGGTGACTATGTCTTCCAGCCGGAAGCCCGGTGCAAATTTGCTAGGTTTGAGTACTTCCTGCACCTTTTCACACATACCATTGGATTTGCAACTCATTGGTGATCTCTTTTTCCTTATTGCAACATACCTGGGACTTTCATACATACAAGACATACTTTAAAGGTTTATTCATACACTCACACATGAACTCGCTCAACTTTTGTTGATTTTTCAAATTACATGTATTTTAGGGAACTAGTGGATCTGGCAGGGGTATGCATGTGTCTTCAAGCTGCGTTTTAATAAAAGATGTTATCCATGGTTGTTGAGTTTAGGGGGTGTATCCTATTCATGGACGGGATACATGTTTCCAAACTCAAGTTTTATTTAAAGTCTTTTGTAGAGTCTTTATGAACTTAGTTAAACATGTCATGGTTTGTAACTTAATTTGGTATCAATGTTTTCAAGACAAGTATGTTATGATATTTTCTAAACTAACTTAATGGATGAATATCTTTTGGTTTTATCATATAGCATTGTTATGATTGAATGCTACGGTATTAAGAAGTCACACCAATAACCACGCTTCCGCAAAAGTCAGGGTGTGACAGCTTGGTATCAGAGCTTCGATCGTAGCGAACTAGGATTCTTTCTCGAGTCTAGACTACGATCATTAGGGCTCTCACGAAAACGTTTTTACGAACATGTTTTCATTGCATACACGAACGTCCAGATCCATGAAACAAACATTTTTACAAATAAAAGACACAAAATACATTTCAAAGAATTCGGTTATAATTCAGTCTGAGAGACTGGGGAGTTAGTCTGAGAGACTAGCTGGGTAATTTAGTATGAGAGATTGGGGAGTTAGTCTGAGAGACTAGCTGGGTAATTCAGTCTGAGAGACTAGGGAGTTAGTCTGAGAGACTAACTGGGGCAGTCTGAGAGACTGGGAGTTGGTCTGAGAGACTAACTGGGTCAGTCTGAGAGACTGGGGAGTTGGTCTGAGAGACTAGCTGGGGCAGTCTGAGAGAATGGGAAGGTCAGTCTGAGAGACTGGGTAGTTCAGTTTGAGAAACTGGGAGGTTCAGTCTGAGAGACTGGGTAGTTAGTCTGAGAGACTAGTTGGGACATTTTGGGAAACTGGGGAGTTCAGTCTTAGAGACTGGGTGTTTCAGTCTGAGAGACTGGGTGGTTCAGTCTGAGAGGCTGAGTGTTTTAGTCTGAGAGACTGGGTGGTTCAGTCTGAGAGGTTGGGTGTTTTAGTCTGAGAGAATAGGTAGTTCAGTCTGAGAGGCTGGGTGTTTAGTCTGGGAGACTGCTTGGTTTAGTCTGGGAGACTAGGTGGGTTAGCCTGGGAGACTAGGAAGGATATGAAGTTTCATGAAGAATAATGTGAATACATGCAGTGCACAAAACCTTGAGAGCTTAGGAAACATGCATTTAAGACCTTTGAAAACTTATGTCTAAGTTCATTAAAGGTCGTCACGTAGGTACCACGTCTATTAACTCGGGTAAACGCCATTATTATGTCGTCTATGCTATTTTACTCAACCGAGCAGGCAACCTACGCAAAACAAAACACGGGCGTGCAAATTACATACATCAATGGAAGTTGAAGTACGTCACATACGACTATCGAGGCGAGGCCTTTGAAAAGACACGATGGCGCAATTCGACGACGACGCTAGATTCCTGTCAGCAGGAGAACTAACGATCAGGAAGCGGCAACTTGTCACGCGATCCTGCAACGACATGAATCACGCCAGGAGAAGACGCATGTCTCTGCATTCCCCCTATCTTAGTAACGGCGAGTACACTATGTTCGACATTCCATGGTAATGTCACCTAACAACCGGACATCACACGCAACCCCAGGTAAAGTCCTCAAATTTCTTTTATTGAAATTTCGACTTTCACATTTACTGAGTAGATTTTCGCATCTCTACTCCACTTAATGGTCATTGTATCACGATCATTTCTTTCAGTATGGCGAATATTCATTTGCTTCATTTCTTGAAAATTCTTATGTTACACATGCGTCGGTTGGCTATGCATGTGGTTTCGTGTCGAATGAGCATTTCATCAAAGTTCAAATTTTATTTCTCTAAATCTAATTACTGATTGTGATTCGAATGATCCGCGTTATTGTAATTGTTGACTCCTTTGTTATCAAGTCAACGCATTTTCTTGAAATTTCTTTTCTTTTCAAGTTACATACATCGTTTTTTGTCGTAACCATGTCGAAATTTTCTTTTTGAAAAGTATATATTTATTGTCATATTGCGCTAAAACCAAGTTCAATTGTTTGAACTTTTTCATTACACATATCCAATTCAGAGCATCATATTCAAAATTCGTTTTAACAAGTGTTTCATTTGTTCCGAGTCGAAGTAAACTTGTTTGGTATTCGACTCCATTAAGTCGTTTGTTGTTCTCGACACCTTGTGGTGGTGTTTTCACTTATTTGAAGCTTGCGCTAAACTAGTTTACATTTCTCATACACGAATTTAAATATTTATTTATTGATTT
Source organism: Helianthus tuberosus (assembly GCA_030545235.1). NCBI lineage: Eukaryota > Viridiplantae > Streptophyta > Magnoliopsida > Asterales > Asteraceae > Helianthus > Helianthus tuberosus. The sequence goes on along the minus strand of CM060387.1, from coordinate 38,805,341 downwards.
GTTTTAAATCCGCTTTGAATTATCATATTAAAGCAGTCTTAACACAATCGTGTGTTAAGACGATGGTACACAAAATTCATTTTATATTCCGGTGTGCCTACTAACGTTTCTTTCATTATCGATCAAATGTTTTGCGATACTCATTGCTTCTCCATCTTCGATCGAAAACATTATTTTTTTGATGTTCCATTTTCAATTGAAAATCTTTCGTTGTTTGTTGGAACAAACATTTATATTTACTTCATGGCGCTTTCATTTGACTTCAAACACGGTGAATTGTTTGATCACCGCTATTATTGAATTATTTAAATCACTACGACACCTTGTGGTGTCGGTATAAACTTGTAGCTTGGGCTAATTATGATCGAGCGTTTCATGCAAAACACAGGTGATACTTTTTCGATCACCGCTATATTTGAATTGCTTCATTCACTACGACACCTTGTGGCGTCGGTATAACTTACAGCTTGTACTGATCACGATCGAGCGTTTCATGCAAACTATTACATTTGAGCTTGTTGATTCTAACTTCATCCAGTGGATGTTGTTGCTTCTAGAACTCATTTACATATTGTGAACGTTCATATGGAATTCGATTGGTCGAAGTTCCTGTTCATTGTTGGACCCCTGTTAACTCGGTTACACTTGTGACTGTATCAGTACGTCTTGTTTCCTTTGACATCAATTTCTGAAACATATTCCTGTTAACCGTTGGGATTTTATTGTTGAGGTATGTCTTTGAATTCACGTAACTCGAATGAGTCTTGATTTGGTTTCGTGGTCATCCACTTTGATACTATTCATATTTATCTACGCATAACGTAACTCTAAGGAGTTAACGTAGTCTAAATTTCGAGGACTAAATTTCATTAACAGGGGGAGAATGTGACAATCGGTGATTTACGGCTCTTAATTAAATGGATATAAGATGGTGCATGGCTAGTGCGGTTCGTCGGGCACAGAGGTTCATGGAGATCACGGGGAGAAAGTCAATTGGTGGACCGTCTACCAAATTGGGATTTGATAAATCCAAGGTGACATGTTTCAAATGCAAACAAAGAGGTCATTTTAAGCGCGAGTGTAGAAATGCGTATGCTGCTGGTGATTCTGAAAATCCATTCAATGAAGATTACTACAGGAAGGCAATTTACCATCAGAACAAGTCTGAGCCACCAAGATTAAAACAACCAGAAGAAAGATCAAGGGCTCTTGCAGTTATATATGATGATGAAGGGTATGACTGGAGTCAAGAAGTTCTACCTGAAGAAGATGCAGTTGGATATGCATTTGTTGCAAATGATGAGCATGATAATTGGTGGAGAAGAGACAGTGCGAGATGGGAGATTGGCAAATTGTATGAACCATTCAAAGAAGCCCAGAGAGCTAAAAGATGGAATGAAGAGTTAGAGTGTTACATGGATCCACAGGGTAATCCAGTAGTTGATCCATCAAAAGTGGATTTTGATGCTGTAACCAATGTGTTTCCAAGTGAAGGCACTTTCAACACAAGAAGGCTTTCTGATAAAAGCTATTTGCCAAATTTGATGATCAAGTTAAAATAAGTTTTTGAAGCAAGTTTACCGAAGGTGGTAGAACTGAAGAAAAGAAAAGAAGAAGAATTGAAGAAGATGATTGAAGAAGTGAAGACTGTTGCAAAGCTTGCTGGAGAGGAACAGAAAGCTGAAGAAACGCATAAGAATGAAGAAGCTCAGAAAGAAGAAAAGTTGGAAGATCAGAAAGTTGAGTCAGAAGAACCGGTGCTGAATGAGACTGAGGTTAGAAAATCTTCTGATCTATCTAATGATGAAATGGTTGATGAAAATGAGAACAAGTGCAGGAATTGCATAGAAATGTGCAAAGCCTATACTGAAAAAGATGATATAATCAAAACAAAAGATATTGAAACAAGCAAACTTGAAAATGTTTTCAAAATAAAATGTAAAGAAATGATTGAAAAAGAAGAAATTTTGAAACTAAAAGTTGAAAATTTGACACAGAAATGTCAAGGTCTTGAAAAGGATAATGATGTTTATAGACAACTGTGTTCTACAAAATGTGTCGATTGTGTTGAAAAAGAATCGAAATTTCAAGATTTACAAAAACAATATGATTCTTTAAAGTGGTCGAGTCAGAGAGTACAAGAAGCTTATGATACTTTGAAGAGCCAAGTCAAAAGTTTTGATCAAAGATTGTCTGAAACTTTAACAACCAAAGAAATGTATGAGAGACAGTTTAAAGAAAAGCAAATTGAATTAAACAAATGTGTTGATGAAATTGCAAATCTTAAACAAGTCTTGGCTGAAAAAGAAAAGATTGTTACAAAACTTCAAAGTTATCATAACTCTTCGTACATTCTCGAACGCATTTTCAACATCACACCAGATGACAAAGATACTGAAAATTGCAAAAAGGGTATTGGTTCAGAATTTCATCAGGTACCACCACCATTGAGAAACAATTATACTTTTTATGATGAGGAAAAGGTGGCAAAGGGTTTGAACATAGCTGACCAGTTACCTGAAAGTATTGATGTGACTTACTCCAAATCTGATGATGCTAATGATTCAGAGGTGGTAAGTAAGGTTGTTGAAAGCGTTTTGAAAGATGAGTCTACAAAAGGTAAGTCTGAATCACAGGATGGAGATGAAGGAAATCTTTATGATGGTTATCTGAAAAACACAAAATCCGAGAAAAATTTGAATGATGATTCAAAAGGATTGGTTTATACTATGATTGGATCGGACAAATTATTCTTAGATGTTGTATTCCCGATTCAGAATGTGATTTCAGAGAAGGTCGATAAAGTTTTTAAAATGGTTGAGATTGAGAAGTCTGAGATTCCAAAGTTTGCTGGTAAAGGTCATAAATCTTTTTATAACAAACCTGGTTTTAAGAAGAAAAACATGAAGGCTGGTTTGGGTTATAAAAAGAAACGGAATTGGAATCAAAGTGAAAAACAGGATTTGCAACAAAAGATGAATTTTGTTCAAGGGAAAAGCTTGAAAGAAGAGGAAAAACTCAAATTTAGTCGACAATCTAATGATGAGTTTGATGCTATGAAAAAGAAACAACAACAGGCCAAGGATGTTTCAAAGAAAGTGTGTTTTAAATGTGATCAAATTGGACATGTTGCACGAAAGTGTCCAAATCCAAAGCCTGTTGATGTTGAAAAACAGAAATCTGAGGATGTGAAATCAAGGTCAACCAGATTTGATTCGAAACAAACTTGGAGGTACAATACAAACAAGTTTGCTTCAAATCAAAATTGGAAATTAAACCCGAACAGGTTCGATTCAAGACAGACCTGGAACTCTCACACACCCAGATTCAAAACAACACAAAGTTGGAGAACATCTGTTGATATGACAAAACCTCAAGAGTTTTGGAAACCTAAAAATGTTATTCAAAATCAAAAGGTTCAAAAAGAGACAAACTTTTACAAAAGAGGTACTCCGGAAGGTCAAATGTGGAGTATTAAGAAACAAGTGACGTCGGTAAAAGATGAGAAAGTTGAAGTCAAAATTGAAAACGTTTTAAATGACAAAGAGTTTCCAAAATTAAATGAACATTATTGTGTTGAAATGCCTCAGGTCCAACAGACCTGGGCTAAATTGTTCAAATAATTGATAAAGTTTGAATGTGCAGGTGCTCAATGAAGCTGAAGATTGTAAGAATGGTAGATGGAGCAACCTGGCACAGGAAGAGGTTGCAGGACCCTGGTTTGGTTGAACAGGGAGTTTAGTTTGAGTGATGTTTGTACATAAATAAACAATATTTTCAAAATCCTAAAAATTGAAAAAATTAAAAACCAAAAATATGTTTTTAGTTTGTTAAATTTTGAAAAACCATAAATATGTTTGTTTTTAATTTTGTTTGAATATATGTTGATTGAATACGCCGAAACCCTCACGACTGAACAAACATGATTACTTTCATCAGATTGAAAAACGGTTTTCAAACTGTTAAGATCAATGGGTTGTAAATCATGGGGGTATGTTATATTTTCTGCAAAACAGAGCATGAGATGCAGAAAATGGATGGCGAGACAAAGCTATCAGTGTTGGTTGTCAAATTTTCTTTAAATGGTTTTGTATTTTAGGGGGAGATATATTTGTTGTTAGAAAATACAAAAACATTTGAAAATTTGAAAAAGTCAAAAACATGATAAAATTAAAAAAAATTGAGTTTTGCGTAAAAAAGAGGAAATGATAGTACATCAGTAGACAGTTACAGTATGCTAAAGAATTGGAGAGTTTAAATGTGTTGAGATAAACCTTTTCCTTGTTATATCAAACACACTAGCGAGTGCGGAATCCAAGCTAGCATGCAACCGAGAATTTATACGAGAACAAGCACAAACACAAACACACAAGATTCACCGATTAACACCACATGTATTAATACGAATGAAGGGTCCGGTTACAAGCTCAATGTTTACAGAAGTGTTCTATAAACTCTCAAAGTGTGTGTGTTCTCCTGTCTCTCTCTGCCTTATCTCTCGTGTCTGTCTATGTCTTCCTATTGAAGAGAACACAACACACGGGTATTTATACCCGACACAGCGTGTCTGGTCGAAGGATCAGACAGACTGATCGAAAGATCATCTGTCGACCACAAACAGCTCGAATGATCCATATGTACCTCGAAGGATGATATCCTTCGAGGTCCATCTATCGAATGCTATCTTTCGAGCTTATCATCGAAGGATATAAACTATCCTTCGATGATCTATCCTTCGACACACACAACTAACAACCAATGTGCTAACTGTTTGGCCAAGTCAAACCAGGAGGATGGTTGACTTGGTCAAACTTACATCGAACGCACATTGTAACAAACTAAGACGTAACCCAGACTAACATAAGACATCGTTTTGTATCATGACGAAATACAGACAAAGTACAGACACAAGTGCACCAACAAACTCCCCCTTGGCTGTAGCTTTGTCTCGATCTTCGTGTCTTCAAGTCTTCAAGGCCGAGTCGAACCGAGCCGAGTCGCGTCCACACAAAGTGCATCAACAAACTCCCCCTTGGACGCTACTCGTGATGGTTCGTCTTCTATGTCTTTCATGTCGGAGGATCTTCAAAGTCTTCACGTGTCGAAAGTAGAAAGTGTATCAACAAACTCCCCGTTTCATGTAGAAAGTGTGTTGACAAACTCCCCCTTAGATTGAACTCTCCATTGAGTCATGCTCGTGAATCTTTTGACTTGTCAATTCTTCAGATCCTTGTGGTGTTGGTGAAGGGACAGCGGCAACTCGATCATTTTATCCTTTGAGTGCCTCCACTTCGTGTCTTCATTCCAAAGCTTTTTCATCGAACATGTTCTCCTCGCCTTTAGCATCTGCACATGCAAGAAAGCTAAACGCATAATGAGAACAACCGCTTGGAATATAGTTAACATTTAAACTAACGACACATATGAGATCAAATCTCAATCAAACACCAACCGACAGCAGTTTGAAAGTTTAGAAAAGTATTCATTTTAATCCTTTAACTTTCAAAACTCGTTAACTTCGACTGTTTATGAAGATGCAATTGTTTTCCAGCTTACGATCAGGATTTTGGGTAGGATAGACTCGAGTTCCAACATCGGTCGATCAAAAATAAACTAGAAGAAAAATCTTTTTGGATTTTATAAAGTTTAAATTAAAACACACCTAAAATCTTTTTGGAATTTTCATTTTTCAAATGTAAAGATGGAAAGCAATAAATAAATATATACCAAGATACATAAACAGGAAACATTAAATAAATATTTACAGACATTCTTTTTGCGAGTTTCGAGGGTAAGAGAATCATATCAGTGTACGGTCATGTCAAAACGCTCTTGTTGTTCAGTTAGATAACATTAAGATAAGCATCCTATAACGATTATCGGTATTGTTGTCCACTTAAGCTCGGCTTATCATTTGTAATCATGGCGAGGGGATATGTTTAGGTATAATTTATACTTACCGACCGGTGTTCATCCACTCACGACACATTCCCGTATCAAGGTATGCACGAGAGTTCATCTTACCGGTGAGTATACCGATTATCATCTGTTTGACCGTATATGATGTGAGATTCTCACTTATTTGATTTGAAAACAAGCCCTATGTGATATAATCACTTATTGATGAGGAACTTGATTTTCGATGCATGAGGGCACAGGAGCAAGTCCGTGAACAGGTCAGTACTTTCGTACAGCAGAGAGACGAACTTGACTCCCGGATGAATGTGATATATTATCACTTATTTGTTTGGACATGTGATTGTTGATCACTTATTGAGGTCGTATGCAGTATGTACACGTATGTATAGTATCATGGAAGATCTAGACTTGCGTCCCCGTTATTTTTCGGTAAAAGATACAACCATGATACCCAGATGATAAGCAGCATAAAGACCGAATATCTCAGAACCTCGGCAATCTCTCAAACGAAATTTCGGTACTAAGACCATATGCCAATGAATGGTTCCCACCCAGTCTTCAGTCGATTTAAGTTTATATCACCCTGCACACTTTAAAATGATTGTGAGCCTACCGATACATCTTATATAGAGCTGCTTATCGTTTTTCATTTAAGGTTTAAAGAGGTTTAGACAGACCACTGATGTACTATCATTTTCTCTTTTTCTCGCCAGGAAACTCATTTTTGCTTTTCTATTGTTTTTGTGTTTTTTTTGAAATTTTTCGATGTTTTTGGATTTTCAGATTTTGGATTACTCCCCCTAAAATCAACAAACTAAAATAAATTTAAAACACACAGGTATTTACAAAAATGATTTTCCGATGTTGGTTAACTCATGTTTTACCTCAATGCCGTTAACCAAAATTAAGTTTTTAATCAGAAATGATTTAGCGAATTTTGGAAAAAATCAGTTGGCATGTCGGTTTGCGGTGCGGACCATGACAACATTGTCTGGCCAAAGAGTGCTTAACGAGATAATAATTCACAAAGCAGCTTAAATATCGACAAGTATAGGAGAGATTAGAAATTTAAAACCGTATCCTGCAACTGCATCGTGCATTGCAAGGAATCTGAGAGCTCTCCCAAACTGGATATCCACCCGGTGTGGATTTCAAAGTCGATTCTTTGTAGCTACTTAGAAATCTCTTGACAGCAACAAGATCAGAAACCTTTGGGTCCGGCTGGTCGTCCACATTGCACCAGCGAAGGTCTTTGTCTTTCTCTTTCAGAAGTAGTGTGCGGTTGTTCAACCCATGTCAAGGCGTCCGCACACCTGGTTGGTTTGTTCAACAAACACATTTTCTTCAATCACACCACAAAGAAATGTCCACTGCACGTTCATCTTGTAGATTGTGAACTTCAGACGTGCTGCAGGTGCATACATTTCATTTGAATCTATCCCGGGGACCCGATCAAAGCCTTGAACATTCACATTTTGAAATGATTTTCATTTTGTCGAAGCTTTTCAATCTCTTTCAACAGACATTTCTGTTTCCCTTTTCTCTTCCTCTCCATCAAAGGCAGCAATTTCTTCTGTTGCCTATTTTGTGCAAGGATGCTCCACTATCAACAATCTTACGACTATCGAAAGTTCCTCCTGGAATATCCTACACGCTTACTCAAAAATTAGTTGGAGAGAGGGACCCAAGCCTTTGTGGACTTGGGTCGTCCTTGATCATCAAGAAAAGTGATTTCAATCACTTGATGATTAGGAAAAAGAACCTGTGGTGCTCCCCCTGACTGAATTACCTGTTTTTGTTTCCAAGCTGTTTGTTCTTTACCAGTATTTGCATTAATTGTTTTAGCATTTACTGGTTTTACAGTTTTAGGTTTTGCTTGAACAGGTTTTTCTTCTTTGACCTCTGATTTTAAGGCCTTTTCAATTACCTTTTGATTCTTTTGTTTTAACTTCTTTTCCCTTTCTTTCAAGACACGTGGGTCTTGTTTCGGGGAAAATGATCGTTTTTGGTAATTGGTTTCTTGGGGAGCACTTGTTTTTGCCTTCAACTTTTGCAGGTATGGGCAGTATCTTACAATATGCCCAATTGTGCCACACTCAAAGCACATTCTCCGCTCTACAAACCTCGGAGAAACACGTTGATGACCAGACTGAGAACCAGACAATGAACTTTGTGATCTAGACGTGCTTGGACCTAAATCACATCCGTTGGTGTGTTGGGTGTAATTATTCTGATCATTTCGTTTTAAAATTCTAACTTGTTTTATAAAATCAAGGTTAGATTTATCCTGAAATGTTTCAAGTTTGTCTGAACCCGTGGATCCAACAAAGTTCACTTTCGGTTCTCTTTTCTTAACAGGAGCTCTTTTGTTTTGCACCCATTGTTGTTGAACCTTAGGTGCTTGAACATTCTTGTTCTGAGCCTTCTTTCCCTGTACCTTACCCTTTCCGGAGTTGACTTGTTGTTTTCGCTCAGCTTGTAGTTTTTGGTTTCCGTACTGTTTTCTAATTTGTTCACACGGAATTGGATCACATTGAGTGACAGTAACTTTGCCACTTTTGTTCCCCAAAAACTTATCAGTGCATCCTTCAAAAATTTGCTCAATTAAATCTTGATTTACATTTTTAATTGGAAAATCTTTGTTAGAGTAAATTTTGTCATCTCCTTTGAGCGTGTACAACAAGTTACTCCCTTCAAAACTTGATACACTCGACTCCATTTCTTTTGACATTTCAGTCTCACTCGGTTTCACTGGTGGATCACACAGGATGTGATTCTCAATTGGAATATCTGTTGTATCCGAGTTAGACTGTTGTTTCACAATTACTTCAGATTCATCATCCGAAGAATCAGCATCCTCAACAGTGGGAGGACTCTGTTCCTTAACACATGATGAATCTGTCACATTCTCAGATTCAGATTCAGATTGACCTGAGGATGATGTACCAGTTGTGAACCCGAGGCCTGCTGCAAAGTCATCTAGACCGAGTGGCACAGTAGGTTCAAAACGGGGCATATCCTCGTCATCAGGCAATTTGGAGTAATTGTGATTCATTGGGGGAGGACATGATTTGAATCCCATACACTTCTTATCCCCCTTTTTCTTTTGAACATCAATAATGTGATCCAATACATAGCGGGAATTGGAATAACTTTCCAATTTCTACTTGATTGTTTCACATTCACATCGAGCGGTTGCCAATTCTACCATCTGCTTTTCAATTGTGTCTATAAGATCATTGTTAGCATGTTGTTTTCGCAAAACAGCTTTTTGTAATTCTGAAACATCATGTCTTAATGACGCAATTGTTGTTTTAAATTCCTTTTCATTTCTGGTTAAAAACACGTTAGCTTCAGCTGCTTTAGAAAGATCTACAATCAATTCTTGATTGTGTTTGGATAGGAGTTCAATCTGACTTTCCTGTTCAGCATATTTAACATTTAAACTATCACAATTTTCATAGCTAACTACAGTGGGTTCATCGACACATACCTGACCTGATGAACTGTCGACATTAGCCATAAAGGCTGAATGGAGAGAAGACGAAGAGTAAGCAGCTTGATCCATCAAATTAGATCTTCTTTCAGTTCCTGCTGCAGCTTCTTCCAAAAGCTCATCAATATCTGCATCGACTGACGCACTTGATGTCTCATCCACATGATCATTTCCTGAAGTGGAGGATTCTTCATCTGAGCTTCCGCTATAACCAGAACTGTCTTCATCTCCAGAAGTTGCAACACCATTGGTGGAAGATTCTCCACCACTGGCGTGCCTTAAATCCTTTACGACTTCAGCAAAACATGCTGTTCCACCATTTCCTCCTTCTCCAAGCTGAAGCGACCAATCACAACCCTCATCTATTTGAACCAACAGCCCCCGGTTGGTATTTGATGACCCTGCTTGGCCTTGGTTGTTGACAGGTATCAACGTACGAACATTGTTCCCGTTCTGGTTGCCTTGATTTCTGAACGGATTTTGATTTCCATGCTGAGCTGGTCTTGTGCATTCCCTTTTGAAATGACCCCGTTCGCCACAGTTAAAGCACTTGACAGCTTGCTTGTCGAACCCATACTTGGTGTCTTTCTTGTTTTCCAAGTTGGTTCTCCCCGTCCTTTCCATAAACTCCTTTGCTCTTCGAATTGCACTAGCAAGAGCCCATTTGATATCCATCATCTCAAACTCTTCTTTATCCACTTGCTGATAATCTTCATTGGTTAGATTGATATTCCCAATCTGACCTGCAACTAATCCACAATAAGCACTAACCAAGGTATTCAACATCTCCATATGCTCCTTGGCTACTTCGACACTGACTTTGGAAAAGTTGGAAGTGTCTAATCTGACTGTGTTAGGATTGGAAGTGGCTTGAAAGTTTGAAGAACTTCCATAAAACCCTTGCTGTTGCGGTTGTTGCTGCTGAGCTGTCGGTTGCACATTTGGTCTTGAAAACATCGTGTAGGCTGAAGGATCAAACTGATCTGTTGTTGAAGGTCCGGTGTTAGAAACGAAAGCTGTTTGAAGCTTTGCGTGTTGAGAAGCTGGTCTTTCTCCACTGATACCTCCTGCAATCCCAAAGTACATTTCTGGATTTTGAGGAGTTTGTGTTCTTTTTGCCTTCAGCTTTTCTTCTACATCCTTATTCTCCAATCTTTGAATTAATTCATAAACAGTGATTGTTTCTAAAACACCGTTTTCTTTGAGAATTTCAAGATAACTGCTCCACTTTGCTGGTAAGCTATCAGCGAATCTCTTCACCAATTCTTGTGGAGTGGCAGTGACTTTAAAAGCAAACATCTCGCTCAACAAGTGATGGAACCTTGTAGATAACTCTCCCAAAGTCTCATTCTCCAAACACGTAAATCCTTCAAACTCTTTCTTCAGTAATTCTTGCTTGATCTTTCTAGATTGAGCATTTCCTTCACAACGTAACGTGAGCATATCCCACAAGCTTTTAGTAGTCGTGCAGTAAACAAACTGGTGGTAAATGTCTTTGTGAAGAGCTTGTGTGAGAATCATGAATGCCTTCTTTTCTAACTCAAACTTCTTTTTATCTTCTTCAGACAAAGTGCTGTAAGTTTGTGGATTAGATCCTGCAACTTCCAACTCATTTTCAAAGGCTGTGAAGAAGCACATCCATAGATCTTGACCTTGTCCCTGAACATAAGTTCTCAGCCTTTCTTTCCACCATCCCCAATCATTGATGTGATTTAACTTTGGCGGTTTTGTGCTTGTACCAGTTTCACTGTCATTCTGCATCATAGATTGAATGCTGTTGCTTTGATTTGTGACCAAAGCCCATTGATTTGCAGTTATCATTGCAGCTTGAGGTGGGACAATAGCTCGCATCCATGCATTTTTGTCGAAGTCTGATGTAGATTGCGTAGATTGCATAGCTGATGATTGTGGAGTCGAAGTTATTTGAGTCCATGCAGTTGGATCCCACTGACTGTTTGTTCCCATTTTATGACAATTAATATATTAAGTGAAAATTGATTTAAAAATGAAAACAAGTTTTCTATTTAAAAAATTTAATTTTCACAAACTATGTTAATTTCAAATGATAAAAGCCAGCCGAAAGATCCTTGATCGAAAGACCTGAAAAACACAAACTGTTAGACTTAAACAAACAAGGATCGAAAGATCAACACCTGTTCGAAGGATCAACAGTGTTTGAAAGATCACTGTTGAGTGTCGAACAATGTTTTTCGAAAGATTCTCCAAACTAAGGATCCTTATCCTTCGAAAATGTACTGTAGACCGAAAGATGAACACGAAAGATGACTTCGAAAGACTTCCCAATCGAAGGATCCTAGTCTTTCGAAAATAAGCAGAAGACCGAAAGATGTATGTTTCGAAAATATTCCTTGGAACGAAAGATAAGTCTCACACTTCGAAAGATGCTCGAATGATGACTATCTGTCGAACCTCCTTTGGTCGAAAGATGATCTTTCGACTTCGAAGGATATCTTTCGATCTTGTCTGACACAGTTGACAAAGAGTGACGGGTTGGTGAAAAAGTTGACCGGTTGGTGAGAAAGTATGTTCAGACCATATCTTGCAGGTCTGAATATGCAGGTCTTTCACCAACCGGGTAATGATCCCAATATTTTAATCAGTTTACAACTCCAAAGCACAAACAAGTTCCAATATTCAAATTTTAAGATCAAATGTGTATTTTTATGAAGAACACTATGAAGACTTCAAGAACACCAACCAGAAAAACAAGAATTTCGGTGAACCGAAACTCTCCAAACAAACGATTTTGCTAAGATGTTTAACAAAAACCAACAACTAACATGTAAACATGAAAAATAACAAGGTTTTTAACAAAACATCAAGCAAAAACAGAAAGATTTCCAGAAAAATATGAACTTTAAACACCCGGAAAACACCCGAAAACACTAGGTTTTAACAAGGAGAAGAGCCAAGGCTCTGATACCACTTGTAGGTCCCTCTCGAGGATGAGATAAACCTTTTCCTTGTTATATCAAACACACTAGCGAGTGCGGAATCCAAGCTAGCATGCAACCGAGAATTTATACGAGAACAAGCACAAACACAAACACACAAGATTCACCGATTAACACCACATGTATTAATACGAATGAAGGGTCCGGTTACAAGCTCAATGTTTACAGAAGTGTTCTATAAACTCTCAAAGTGTGTGTGTTCTCCTGTCTCTCTCTGCCTTATCTCTCGTGTCTGTCTATGTCTTCCTATTGAAGAGAACACAACACACGGGTATTTATACCCGACACAGCGTGTCTGGTCGAAGGATCAGACAGACTGATCGAAAGATCATCTGTCGACCACAAACAGCTCGAATGATCCATATGTACCTCGAAGGATGATATCCTTCGAGGTCCATCTATCGAATGCTATCTTTCGAGCTTATCATCGAAGGATATAAACTATCCTTCGATGATCTATCCTTCGACACACACAACTAACAACCAATGTGCTAACTGTTTGGCCAAGTCAAACCAGGAGGATGGTTGACTTGGTCAAACTTACATCGAACGCACATTGTAACAAACTAAGACGTAACCCAGACTAACATAAGACATCGTTTTGTATCATGACGAAATACAGACAAAGTACAGACACAAGTGCACCAACAAACTCCCCCTTGGCTGTAGCTTTGTCTCGATCTTCGTGTCTTCAAGTCTTCAAGGCCGAGTCGAACCGAGCCGAGTCGCGTCCACACAAAGTGCATCAACAAATGTGTTAAACGATCTCACCGTGGATGTGTCGGTAGATTTTTATACATTTAGTAAACTTTTTCGGGATATAAACCTAAATTCAAACTTGCTTATTTTGTGGGGAACACTACTTGGATATATAGGTAACCCCTGAAATCTCGTTTGAAAGGTTTCATAATCTGATATACTAGGTCTTTATTCTCAATGATGTCTGGGGTATTATTCCGGGACTTCTGCTGAACGGTAGTTCTGACCTAGTCCTTGAATAATACTTTCTGCAAATGCTTGAAACATAGCATTAAACCCTCAGCATGCTGAAACAATAAAATTGTTGTTGTAAGCAAAAAGATCCTCTAAAGGGGACACACCGAAAAGTCGAAGCTGATATCTCTCTGCGTATACGGAAGTATCGACCTGAGATCCCTCGGCCCTCGCATACCTAAATTATATACAGATATCATTGTAGTATTCTCACCTGTAAGACTGATTATTGGGATTCTGGATACGGGAGTATATTCAAGAGGTGGGACACATGAATGAGCTAAGTTCATAAGACACCTAATTCATATCCTGAATCAGTTGAAGTTTGTATGAAAATTTAAGTGGATCAGTATATCGACAATCTAAGTGAATTGTTTAATGCATAATGTGATTTTAAGCTCAACGGTACTTGTGACTTGTCATAAACTGATATGATCCTCTGACGCATTCTCAAACAAAAATATTATTTGTAAATATGTTTGTACATATTTCTTTACTGCTTTATATTTTCAGAAAATACAAAAAGATTTTGATTTCTGCTTTGTTTTCGACAACTGATGTCTGAGTGCTGAGTTTCAAAATCTAAGTAAGCTGATCGTGTTTCTGAAAATAAAACAAGTTCATTAATTTGAAACTTGAAGTTTTAAAATCAAAATTCAAAAACAGTTTGTGATATCTCCAAGGTCATTAATTTGGACTTGGATGATTAATTGTGGGGGATTTGGATGCTTATATTGTTATAGAGCTAGTTTCCGATAAGATTCGATGAAACTGCCAAATTCATGAGAAGTGGTTTTGAGGAGATTGAATTTGTCAGATTACAATATCTGAAAGATTAAAAATATTGTTACTTATAGTTGTATGAGTAATTGCAGAAAAAGTCCAGACTACGATCCCGGAAGCTGAGTCTAAGGGGGAGTCTGAAGACGAGCTCAAAGCAAGGAGGAGCTTGTACCCGGAAAGAAAAGGTGACGATCCCTAAAAGCACGGAAGCTTGAAGAAAGGGGGAGCCTAAAGAAAAAGAGTCTGAAGGAAAGAAGAGGGCAACAGAAACTTGTAGACAGATCCACGGGGATTCTGTTCAAGATAGAGAAAGACAAGATGCTATGAGATTGACTACGGCAATATCCAAAGGGGAGTCTGTTAGTGCATTAAGTGTCTATCGTCTCCGTCAATCTAGCACGTAGCAGAAACCGAAGAAGTCTAATTTTTTATTGTAATATCTAGTTAAAAGGACAAGGTGGCAAACTTGTAAATAAGGAGAAATCCTTATATTCCTTGTGCCTATAAATAGGGAATTATAGTGTTAGGTTTGAGACTTTTGCCATTTAGAGCATTTGGAGAGCTAGAGATCTAGAGAGAGATTCTAGAGAGAGAAAGCTTGTCCACGTGATTCAGGTTCTTGTACGCTATCAAATCTATCAAAGAATCACAGTTTATTTTACTGTTCGTGTGTTCGGTCTCACTCGTGCACGGATTCCGCACGTCGTACGAGTCGGTTAGCAATCGAAACGGAGTCAAACCGGTCCTACATGATTAACAGGCGATTAACGCAATAATAAATAGTGATTGAGATGAAGATTGACTTAATTAGGCCTTTCGAGTGCCTAGAAACGGCTAACTAGCTTTACAGGGCGTGAACGGTGGTTTACGGAAAAATTTGCTGAATATCAAGCGACAACGAATTGAAACCGAACAGAATACTGACAACGCCGACAAATACGGATTTTCTACGGATATTTTATGCTTATGAAATTAATTTTGTGAATTTATTAGGCTTCCGTGCGACACAAATGCAACGTGAACTAAAAACGCGATGATAGGAAATGCATCGGCAACGAAACGGAAGCGACGGAGACGCCTGTCACCTTCAGAACCTACATTTGACGCTATATTAAGCTCCGTAATAAAATTTTAGTAACTACAGTCGAAACCGGATCGAAAAACGGATTAAAGACGACAACGATGTAAATTTTCGCGATTATTACCGTTATCGACGCATGAACGCGACTACGACGGATACTGACATTATTTTTACACGTTTTTAACTCAGAAATATTATTTTACTAGGATACGGTGATTTCGGTTTTAAAAACGCGTCTCGTAGGAATTACGGGCCACTTATACATGAGATTGCTTGTGGACCCTGGGCCCAAGCCCAAAACCCACAAGCCTAAACATGCACATAATATAATAGATCTTAAAAATCTATACAAGATCTTGCAAAATCTCTGCAAATCTCATCAAAATCTTTTCAAATCTACAAAATCCTTATAATATCTCAACCAGATCTTATAAGATCTTATCCAGATCTTTATAAATATACACAAACAACACACCTTCATTTATTCAAAACAAATGTGCAGACATACACACATAACATAAAATAAAACTTTATCTTCTCAATTCCTCTCTAGTAAACACATACAAAAGTTAATGAGAACCTTACACTCTATCTCTCTCGTTCTCTAACTTCCGGCACCAGTCACCGGCGACCGGAGATCGAAGCTTCGGCGCCTCATTTCTTACCGGCGACAAGACCCAACCCAACCACACCCCCCTTCTCGTCTCTCTCGGTTCCGATGTCGGTGGTGGAGGAAGACGCGCTGCCATGAGCGGCGGTGGTGGTGACCCTGAACGACAGTAACCCCCCCCCCACTCTCGCTCATCCTTCTCTCGCGGCTGAATGGCAGCCAGACTCTGACCGGCGAAGTGGCGGAGCCGACGACGACACGACAGGGGTGAAGAAGATGGTTACAATGATGACCGGTGACCCTCCGACAGTCGTGAGTTGTCCGACGATTCTGTGATGGCAATGATGATATTTCCGGTAAATAGCTCCGGTCTCGATTGTTTCAGTTTCGGGCTCGTGTGCGAGTTCGGGTTCAACTCAGGATGCGAAAATTGTGAAGTATATTACTATTGGTTTGGGTTTACAAGAAAACCATTTGTTTTGGACCAGATTTCGGTTCGGGTCGTGGTTCGAGCACGTCGGAGGTTCGGGTATTAGATTCAAGATTTTGTTCGATTCGAGAGAGTTCGGGTTAACCTGGCTAGCACCGGGTCAAACCTGGTCAGACTTGGTCAAAGTCTGAATGGTTTGGTTCGGGTCAGATTTAGCGCGGGTCAAAAAGTGGTCAACCAGATCAGTTCGGTTCGGAGTTCAACGAACGGGTCAACTCGGTCAAACCTGGTCAACTCAGCAAGTCGACTCGGTCGACTCAGTTGACCCGGTCAACTCAATCAACCACTTCGGCGTTCGACACGAGAAATGGTAAAGGTTTAATGACGAGATTGATTATATTATTTTTCTATATAGTTTTAATGTTACGCGTGATAGACGAGCTCGAACCAATCGATTTACGTATATATTACATTTTTTTTACATAATAGACATAACTTATATAAACATTGATTATATTGTTTGAATCTTGTTGAATTTTGATAAAACAACGACAATTTGTGTTGTAGGGGGCGTCCAAAAACAGAGGAAACTCTACCCGTTTTTCGAGAAAATCCATAAAATAATTACGTTTTATTATAAATCAAAACATAACCAATCGACTACAAACGACTTTTATAAAACAAAATACAAGCGTATATTACTTTCAACGACACTTCACAACATCACGAAAGCGACGATTCGGAATTTATTTACGACAATAAATATACTTATTATGTTTATTCTAAACTTCGAAAAATTATTTTATAACGATAAATATAGTTTACATTTGTTTCAAACATCGAACAATACGAAACCATTTCATATTTATTTCAAAACATCAAACGACATGACTTCGTTTTATAAAATAAATATAGTCTTTATATTTATTCCAAATATCAAACAACATGAATTCGTTTTTATGAAAATAAATATGGGTTATATATTTATTCCTAGCATCAAACACTAACGAATTCTTTTACAAAAATAAATATAACTATATATTTACTTCAAATACCAAACGACCCGGATTCGTTTTATAAAATAAATATATTTTTTATTTATTTCAGATCTCGTACAACACGAATTCTTGTATAAAAATAAATATAGTTATATATTTATTTTCGAACACAACAACTCGATGACAAATTTATAGAATAAATATAAATTTTTATATTTATCTTAAACGCCTAATCGGCATATACATATACTTTGATAAATATCATACGAGACGTAATATATGGTGCGAGTTTGTTATATGATATTTTCATATAAATATTCTTTTTATACACTTACGACTACTCGAGACTGCTAACGCAATTACAACGATATATTTATATATTTTTATATATAAATATTTATTTATTTTTAAATCTCTCGAGAATCAAGTCTTTTCAAGACTTATTGGTTATTATCGACAATAAACGACACTTATCAAATATGACTTAATCATTTCCGATAAGTTAACAAGTTACCGTTGAATTGCTCGGTTAACGATTCGGTAGAGCTCGATGACATGTAGTTTAACTACCGTGTTTATTTAGAAACTTATAAGACATTACGTGTTAGGAATATTGTAGAATGCATGCTAGCGAGTCTCATCTTGGAAACGACATCACGAAGTTGTAATTAGCTAGCTTTGCACAAGGCAATTCAGGTGAGTTCATGTCCCCCTTTTCTTTTAACTGTTTTCAGTTTTATAGTTTGGGGGTGGAATACATATTAGAATTATTACAGACATTTTTATACATGGTATGGTTAGCCTAAGGAGGGTTTACTACTAGATCATATGAAGGGTGGGCACAACACTTAAAGGCCATTAATCCTCGTCGTAGGACCGAGAGACATGAGTGATAGATCTATTTGGTTGTAGCGAGCCCACACCCATGAGGCCGGGGCGGCCCATAGTGGTGACTATGTCTTCCAGCCGGAAGCCCGGTGCAAATTTGCTAGGTTTGAGTACTTCCTGCACCTTTTCACACATACCATTGGCTTTGCATCCCATTGGTGATCTCTTTTTCCTTCTTTCCACATACCAGGGACTTTCATACATACAAGACATACTTTAAAGGTTTATTCATACACTCACACATGAACTCGCTCAACTTTTGTTGATTTTTCAAATTACATGTATTTTAGGGAACTAGTGGATCTGGCAGGGGTATGCATGTGTCTTCAAGCTGCGTTTTAATAAAAGATGTTATCCATGGTTATTGAGTTTAGGGGGTGTATCCTATTCCTGGACGGGATACATGTTTTCAAACTCAGGTTTTATTTAAAGTCTTTTGTAGAGTCTTTATGAACTCAGTTAAACATGTCATGGTTTGTAACTTAATTTGGTATCAATGTTTTCAAGACAAGTATGTTGTGATATTTTCTAAACTAACTTAATGGATGAATATCTTTTGGTTTTATCATATAGCATTGTTATGATTGAATGCTATGGTATTAAGAAGTCACACCAATAACCACGCTTCCGCAAAAAGTCAGGGTGTGTCAAGGTGTAACAGGTGCAACTTTCATCATCGTGGGCCGTGCACCCGAGTTTGTCACAGGTGCAACAAAGTGGGTCATATGGCTAAAGATTGCAGGGCTCCACTCCCGAGACAGCAGCAGCAGCAACCCCCACAGCAGCAGGATATACATCAGCCTCAGCAGAATCAGGGTAATCGCAAGGGTTGTTTTTAGTGTGGTGACGAGGGATGTTTCAGGCGGGATTGCCCTCTGTTGAATCAGAATACAGGGAATAATAACAACACTGGGAATAACAACAATGGGAACAACAGTGGGAACGGTGCGCGTGGAAGAGTGTTTACTATTGGTGCTGGGGAGGCAAGGAATGATGGCAACGTAGTGACTGGTATGTTTTCAGTAAACGATCTATTTGCTTCTGTTTTATTCGACTCTGGTGCCGATTGGAGTTACGTATGTTTAGGGTACAGTCGTCAGTTAGAGTTGAGTCCTACACCCCTCGTGACCAAAAATATAGTAGAATTAGCTGATGGTAAAACAATTGAAGCTTCACATGTTCTTGTTGGGTGTAAACTCGATCTTATGGGTCAAGTGTTGTGCATTGACCTACGCCCAGTTACTCTTGGAAGTTTTGATGTGGTAGTTGGCATTGATTGGTTGTCTAAGCATCAGGCGGAAATTCTCTGTAAAGAGAAGATCGTGCGTATCCCTCTCCCTAGTGGAGAATATTTATCGGTTCAAGGTCATCATAGCGGTGCTATGGTTAGTATTATCTCAGCTATGAAGGCTCATAAGTGTCTGCGTAAGGGCTACCCTGCTATTTTAGCTCTTGTTACTGATTCGTAAACTGATGAGAGAAGGATCGAGGACCTTCCAGTTGTTCGTGAGTTCCCTGATGTGTTTCCTGAAGAAATCCCTAGTTTACCTCCACATCGTCAGGTGGAATTTCAGATTGACCTCATGCCAGGAGCAGCCCCGATTGCTCGTGCTCCTTATCGTCTCACGCCCGGAGAGTTGCAGGAGTTGTTAAACCAACTCCAAGAGCTGTTGGATAGAGGTTTTATCCGACCCAGCTCTTCACCTTGGGGGGCCCCAGTCTTGTTTGTGAAGAAGAAGGATGGGTCCTTTCGAATGCGTATAGATTATCGTGAACTCAACAAGGTGACCGTTAAGAACCGTTATCCTTTACCACGTATCGACGATATGTTTGACCAGTTGTGTTAGTGCACTACGTCTATTGACTTCGTCTTGTATCATGTAATAGGATAGGATAGGATTATCAGTGCTCGAGGTTCGAGAAACAGATTTTCAAGATTTAGGAGGTGATTCCGCTCGAAACTGCACAAGACCATTTCGAGCGAAATCAGAACTATCTGATTCCACTCGAAAGGGACTTGACCATTTCGAGCGGAACCCCTTGCACTATATATAGGGCACTTGTCATTTCATTTGGCACGCACATTCAGAACTTGTAACGAGGTACTGCCAAAATTTGTCCAGGTTGTAATCTTTGCTAAATCAATCACAGTGACAAATTAAAGAGTATCAAGCTGTTTCCACGTCCGTTTCACTGATTCCGCCTTTGAATTGGATTACAAGCTCTTCTGAACGACTTGTTTGGGTCCAACAACGATCCTACAAGTGGTATCAGAGCTCAAGAAGAAGAGTTTAGCTTGATATCATCTATTTTCTGACTTCTACACCTTCTTTTTCAATCTAAACAAGTTTCTACGGTCAAAATGGTCTGAGTTTTTCACCGAACATGCAAAACAGTATAATAACAAAGCCTTGAAAGTTTGAGATCAAAATACAGCTTAAAATGACAAAAACTGGACCGGAACCAGATTCCGCTCGAAAAAAATTAACATGGTTTAGCTTGAAATGTTGATTCCGCTTGGAATTTAGGTCTGATTCCGCTCGAAATTGTGATTCCACCTGAAAAGTTACTTGATTCCGCTCGAAGTGTAATTCAAGTGATTCCGCTTGAAGTATAGATCTGATTTCGCTCGAAGTGTAATTCAAGTGATTCCGCTTGAAATATAGATCTGATTCCGCTCGAAGTGTAATTCAAGTGATTCCGCTTGAAGTATAGATCTGATTCCGCTCGAATTGCTATTCAAGTGATTTCGCTTGAAAGTTGTTGAGTCTTGATTTTGCTTAAGTCTCTTATTTCGCTTGAAAAAGGGTTTTTCGCGTCGAGATCATTTCACGTCAATCGAGTGTCAATCTTTTTCAGAATATTTGATATTGTTTGTACTGATTGTGTTTGTTTGATTATTTGTCCAGGATTACATCATGGCTGAAGAATTCTACAATACGTTTTTCAACGCGTTCACATCTGAATCTTCCTAGATTACAAATGTTACACCAAAAACTATCACGAAAGCAATTAATGAGAACATCAAGCATGATAATTTCTACGGAACACACTCAAAGCCACCAACTCTGGAAAGCATTGAGGATTATACATGGTGGAAAAAATGGTTTATTAACTGGGCGAAAGCGTATGCGCATGAAAGCTGGTTCTGTTTAGAATTTGGATACGAACGACCAAAAGATGATAAAGGCGAAGAACTTCCATTCAAGAAATTAACCAGAGAGGATAAATCTGAATTTGCCACCGAACAGAGAATGATTGCTTTGATACAATCGGCAATTAGAAATGATATTTTTGCATTACTTAACCATGATGGGTCTTCGAAATCTGTCTGGGAAGCTTTACGAGTTAAAGCTGAAGGGGGTAAACAAATTAAAAAGAACAAAATTGCTTTACTAAAGAAAGAATTCGCTCTATTTTATAGCGTTAAAGGAGAGACAGTGAGGCAAATGATTGAGAGATTTTGTCATTTAAAAATTGAACTTGAGAGGTTTGAGATTGTGAAAACAAGAGAGGAAATTCTCGACAAAGTGATTGAAGCGTTACCACGAGCTGATCAGTGGCAAACGTTTGTTTTTATATTGAAAAATGATGATTTATATGATACGATTTCTCTTGATGCATTGTTTGAAAAGATAGAGAGTCATGATCTGGAGCTACAAAAGCAAAGCAAGATGACTGGTTCTTCACATCAACAGAATGTTGGTCTATACTATAAAGGCAGTGTACCTTCAGAGAAAGGTGTTGGTGCACCAAAGACAACATTCAGTGGAGAGAAGATGAAAGAACCTCAAACAACTTCATCAAATTACAATTTTGGATATCATTCTTCTTCAAAATCAAGTTCTGATGAAACTGAGGAAATTCTGTGCAACATTGCTCTGAAAC
Organism: Helianthus tuberosus; assembly: GCA_030545235.1. NCBI lineage: Eukaryota > Viridiplantae > Streptophyta > Magnoliopsida > Asterales > Asteraceae > Helianthus > Helianthus tuberosus. The sequence goes on along the minus strand of CM060387.1, from coordinate 38,783,280 downwards.
TGAAGAATTCTCCGTCGATAAGTATCAATGCAGCTAAGCAGCAAATGAGTTTCCTTGCATCTGTTCTGGAGTCATATGAAGGTCTTGTAGCTGGCAAAATTGGAAACTCAGAGTTGACTAAAGAAGACTATGACCAGGTTGATCCGGAAGAAATGGAGCTCATAGATATTCGTTGGTGTTTAGCAAGCTGCATCCGAAGAGCTCAGAGATACATGGAGATTACCGGGAAGCAATCATTGGGTGGTTCGTCAACGAAGCTTGGATTTGACAAATCCAAAGTGACATGTTTCAGATGCAAGCAAAAGGGTCATTTCAAAAGAGAATGCAGAAATTCTGAAGTTGCTGAAGGAAATGAACATCCTTTCAACGATGATTACTACCGAAAGGCAATATACCATAGAAGCAGAGAAGAGCCAAAGATGATTGAAGATAAACCCAAATCGAGAGCTTGTTTTGTAATTCAAGATGATGAAGGTTTTGATTGGTCCGAGATATGTCCAGAAGAAGATCGTTTGGAGAATGTTCAAAAAACAGCTCATGGCAAAGCTATAACAGAGGAAAGAAAGTTTGTTTTTGTTGCTGAGATTCAAGATGAAAACAAAGACAAAGATACAGCTGAGATCAAAGTGAAAACCAGAGAAGAGATTCTGGAAGAAAAGGCCTACAGAGAAAGAAACATTGTGTTGAACAGAATGGATGAAATGCAGGAAGAGTATGAGATTGCTGTCAGCAGCAAAAGATGGGATAAGAAGAGAGAATGTTACTTCAACAAAGAAGGAGAACCAGTTGTTCCAAAGAAAGACATAATCTTTGATGATGTTCTTCTCATAATTCCTTTGAGAGCCGAATATTATAGAAATGTGATGAAAGATGACACATATGCTAAAAGACATGAAAAGGAGATCAGATATGCCATGACATCGTGTCTAACAAAAAGGGATGAAGAGAGAATGAAGAAGAATGTTGAAGAAATGGTGAACAATCTGAAGAAGGTTGCTGAAGAGGTTAAAGCAGAAGCTCTTGAAGTTGAGGTGAATGAAGAGGTTAAGAAAGTTGTTACTGAAGAACATCAGATTGGAGAAGAGGAGAGGAAAGAAGAAGAACAAGAAGTAAAGAATGAGAATTTGGAAGCTGGTAATGTTGGTGATGAAGTTGGTGTTGAAGAAAAGCAAGATAATGCTGATCAGAAGCAAACTGAGGCAACTGCATCAAACAACGAAGCGCCAATCACTGAGGTACATTCTGAAATCTTAAAAATGATTTATCAGTGCAAGAAATGCATGGAACCGTGCAGAGCTTGTACTGAAAAAGGTGAGCAATTCAGAACAAGAGATCTTGAATTCACTAAAATTGAAAACATTTTTAAAGAAAAATGCAAAGAAATGCTAGAAAAAGAAAAAGTTTTGAAAGAAAATGATGAAAAACTTTCAGAAAAATGTAAAAAGTTAGAAACAGAAAATGAAGTTTTGAAAGAAAATGTTTCTAAAATGACAGAAGAACGTTCACAAAAAGAAATTGCTTGTCAAGAAATGAAGAAAGAATATGACTCAATGAAATTAGCATGTCATATTACGAAATAGTCATACGAAAAAGTGAAAGATGAAATGAAATATGCTCAATCAAGAATGAATTATCTTTCTGAAACAACTAAAGAACTTAAACGAATGTATTCAATAAAACAAGATGTTGTTAATTCCTATATTGAGGATGTTGCTAAGCTAAAGCGACAGATTGCTGATCTAGAACAAGATAACAACAAGTTAAAGAGTTATCACGTGTCGTCATATGTGCTTGAACGAATTTTCAATATAAAGCCGGGAGATGTTGGGTCTGAGCAAAACAAGAAAGGCGTTGGCTCAGAATTTCATCAAGTTCCACCACCGGGAAAATTTGCATTTTATGATGATGAAAAGGTCGAAAAAGCTTTCAACATGGTAGACCAATGGCCAGACAACATTGACATAACCTATTCCAAATCTGATGATTCTCATGATTCAGAGGTGGTAGGTAAAGTCGTTGAAAGTGTGTTGAAAGAAGAGTTGGTTGATACAGGTAAATCTGAATCACAGGATGACGTTGAAGGAAATCTTCATGATAGTTATCTGAAAAACACAAAATCCGAGAAAAGTTTGAATGATGATTCAAAAGGATTGGTTTATACCATGATTGGATCGGACAAATTGTTCTTAGATGTTGTATTCCCGATTCAGAATGTGATTTCGGAAAAGGTTGATAAAGTTTTCAAAATGGTTGAGATTGAGAAGTCTGAGATTTCAAAGTTTGCTGGTAAGAGTCATAGAGGTTCGTATAACAAACCTAGTTTCAAGAAGAAAAACATGAAGGCTGGTTTGGATAAGAAGAAACAAAATTGGAAGAAAAATGAAATGCCAACTTATCAAGCAAAAATGAGTTTTGTTCAAGGAGACAGTTTAGAAAAAGAAAAAGAACTTAAAATTGGACTACAGTCTATTGAAGAGTTCCTAGCTCAAATGAAAAAGCAATAACCACAAGTCAAAGATGTGTCCATGAGAACATGTTTTAAATGTGATCAAAAAGGACATCTTGCTCGCAAGTGTCCAAATCTGAAACCTGTGGATGTTGACATAAAGAAGATTGATGCTGAGAAACAAAAATCTGAGAATGTGAGACAAAGGTCAACCAGATTTTACTCAAAACAAACTTGGAGGTACAACACAAACAAGTTTTCTTTGAATCAAAATTGGAAGTCAAACCTGTATAGGTTCGATACTAGACAGACCTGGAATTCTCATACACCCAGATTTAGAACAACACAAAACTGGAAAACATCTGTTGATATGTCAAAACCACAACAATTCTGGAAACCGAATGTTGTTCAAAAACAAAGTGTTAAAAAAGATTCACATTTTTACAAACGTGGTACTCCTAAAGGTCAAACATGGAGTGCAAAGAAACAGGTGATTCTTGAAAAAGATTAAAAAGTTGAAGTAAAAGTTGAAAAGATTTTTGTGAAAGATGACAAAGAGTTTCCAGCATTGAATGAAAATTATTGTGTTGAAATGCTTAAGGGTCAATAGACCTGGGCTAAATTGTTCAAGTAATTGAGTTTATTACATGTGCAGGTGCTCAACAAAAATCAAGATTGTGAGAATGAAAATTGGAGCAGCTTGGCACATGGAGAGGAGGAAGCTGCTGCTGGACCCTGGTTTGGTTGAACAGGGAGTTTATTTGTTTTTCTGTATATAAATAAACAATATCTTAAAACCTTAAAAAATTTTAAAAAAAAATATGCTTTTAGTTTGTTAAAAATTTGAAAAACCAAAAATATGTTTGTTTTTAATTTTTGTAAAAAAACAGAAAATTACACAAATATGTGTTGATTGAATACGCCGAAACCCTCACGGCTGAACAAACATGATTACTTTCACAAGATTGAAAAACGATTTTCAAACAGTCGAAAATCAATGGGTTGTAAATCATGGGGGTACATTATATTTTCTGCAAATCAGTACACTTGAAACAGAAAATGGATGGCGAGACAAAGCTATCAATGTTAATTCTTAATGTTTAATTCTTAATGTGTAACTAATCTCAACGGTACTTGTGACTTGTCAAAAACTGATATGATCCTCTAACGCATACTCAAACAAAAATATTGTCTGTAAATATGTTTGTACGTATTTCTTTACTACTTTATATTTTCAGAAAAATTCAAAAAGATGTTGATTCTGCTTTATTTTCGACAACCGATGTCTGAGATACTGAGTTTCAAAATCTAAGTAAGCTGATTGTGTTTCTGAAAATAAAACAAGTTCATTAATTTGAAACTTGAATTAAAAATCAAAAATCAAAAACAGTTTGTGATATCTCCAAGGTCATTAATTTGGACTTGGATGATTAACTGTGGAGGTTTTGGTTGCTTATATTGTTATAGAGCTAGTTTTCGATTCGATTCGCTGAAACTGCCAATTCAATGAAGTTTGTTGATAGGGGGAGTTGATTAGAGAATTTGATTGATAATATGAAAACATTGTTGTTAGTGCAGTTGTCTGTCGACTTCATCTTCGTTCGAGTCTTAGATTAGTAATGAAAGATCAAGTCACGCAGTTCGAGTTAAACAGGAAACAAAGGTGAACAAGCCAGTTCAAACGAAGTGGACAGCTCAAACGAAGTGGACTGTTCAAACGAAGTGGACAATTCAAACGAAGTGGACTGTTCAAACGAACTGGAAATGCCTGTTCAAACGAAGTGGAAATAGTATAAATATGTGACTTGAGTTTTTCATTTGTAACTTTTGGATTCCGGTAGCGAAGCTCTGCCGAAGTGTCTCCAGCCTTGTAAACCAACAATGTTGTGATTCAACTTAATGAATCAACTAAACATTTGAGAATCACTTTCATTTAAAATTGATCAAGAATTTAAAACATTCAAAATTCTGATTCAAATTAATGAATCATTTTAAACATTTCAGACCAATTAACCAACCCAACTGTTCATCATGATTAGCCTCAGATCAATCATCCAATCGTAATGAAAAATTAAAAAAATCAAAAAATGAAAACTCTAAAATTGTTGGCAATAAGTGGTGCAGGTCGGACCACAGTGCTCAAAAGTCAAATCCAGCAAACAAGAGGAGCAAGGATTATCACCAAGCCAAACAGTGCTATGATCTGAATGTTTGGACTGAAAATGGTGATTGGTACGATAACAGAGTGTGTTACCGATGTGGTTATCAAGGACACATTGCTGTTAACTGCCAAAGTTGGAATTATGAGACTAGAAGATGCTTTAACTGCAATATCAGAGGTCACATTGCCAGAGATTGCCCAAGGAGATCAAATGAAAGATTAAGGGCTAATTCTCAGAAGTTGGCAAAGAAATCAGTCAATGTCAAGCCCAAAGAACAGAAGGTTAAAGAACCTAAAGTTCAAGAACAGATAATTCATGAAAAGAAAGTTAAACTTTCACAGGGGCAGAAAGACAGACTGAGGAAGAAGAGAAAGAAGGCGAGAGAGTATCTCAAGAAGATTTTGTCCTCGGGTTCACCGGATAGATTGAATAAGAGTTCTGATGAATCAACTCCTTCGATTGCAAAGTCAAGCAAGACGAATTCATCAGATACAAATTTGAGGACGAAAGAAGAAAAGAAAAAGAAGAAAATGGTCGGCGATGAATCTGACATGTTAAAGTCAGACAAGCCACCTTCAGGCGATGAATCTGACATGTCGAAGTCAGACAAGCCATGTACAGGCAATGATTCTGGTTCGTCAAAGCCAGAGGAGCCATTGGTTGAGGTAAAATTGGAGAATTCAGGTTTAACAATGGATGATGAAAATTTTCCACCATTGTTGAACAAGAATTCAAAATCACCCAAGGACCGTCACGCTTGGGTGAATCTGTTTAAATGAAAAACCTGACTTGCCGGAGATCCCAAGTTGGTAATCGTGGATCATGAATCGGCATCATTCTTTATCATGTTTGTATAATGTGTTTTTGAGAAGTTTTGCAGGACTTGCCGGAACTCCCAGGTTGGTAAGCGAGGAGTAGGAATCGGCACATTGAGAATTCAATCAACAGATGATGTTTGATTGAAAATGTTTGATTGGATTGATCTTACAAGTGGTAAATCAGGGACATTAAGTTGTATCTGATTTTCTACAAGTGGTTGAAAAACAATGTGATGATTTGATCCCCAATTTTACAAGTGGTAAAATCAACAAAACTTATTTTCCGGAAAAACCATTCTGATTAAAACAAACTTAAGTGTTTTGAGATCATAATGGGAAAATAGTTTGTTGTAAGGGGGAGTTCTGATTGTTTATGCCAAGTGGATGGCGAATTGAAGTGATTCGATATCAGTTGTCATGTTTGTGTACAGTTTGTTTTCAAATTTCCTAAAATGTGTTTGCATTTTAGGGGGAGTAAAATTTTAGAAAATCCAAAAACATTTGAAAATTTGAAAAAGCCAAAAACATGATAAATTTAAAAATGAGTTTTGTTGTAAAAAAGAGGAAATGATAGTAGATCAGTTGGACTGTCACAGCACGCTAAAGAAATGTAAATGTCAAATGTGATAAGCGATCTCACTAAAGATGTGACGATAGGCTCAGCTAGACTAGTAGATTTGCGATAACGATACAAACCTAAATGAAAAAGCCTAGTTCTAGTGGGAAACATGGTCGAAGGCATAGTACTTAGTTTTGTCCTTCTTGACTGTGTACCTACTCAGTAATCGCTGATTGTCGAAAGACATAAAACTGGTTAACTTTGTGAACTTTCACAACTTTGCTGAAAAGTCGCTGTGATTGTGCATTTTATTTTGCAAAGATTTAAACTTGTTTGATTTCTTTATTTTGTTTAAGCATCGGACATCCTCTGCGTATACGTGAGTATCGACCTGGATGTTGTTGCCTAAACGTTCTGCTTTATTTTCTTTGGTGTTTCGTTTAAGCTTTGGATCACCTCTGCGTATACGGGAGTATCGACCTGGTGGTTAAAGCCTAAACAACTTCAACTTATTTTTATTTTCTTATTTTGTTTAAACATTGGACTTTCTCTGCGTATACGGAAGTATCGACCTGATTGTTAATGTTTAAACATTCTGCGTTGTTTTCGCACAAATCACAGTTGATAAAAGTTTAAAGGCATTACTTGAGTCATTGTATTGCATGATGAGGGGATATGCTGAGATCGTGGGGTCCATAAGAACTTAGTGCTATCTTAATATACCTTAACGTATCGGTAAGCATTTCGAAAGTTTTTAGATTGAGTTTAAGTGGACAACAATATCGTCAATCAATGTGAATCGTTTAGAGCATAAAATGAAATCAAGCTTAACGGTGTTAGTGATTTTTCTCATAAACTGATATGATCCTCTTACACAAACTCACCAAAATAGTGTCTGTAAATATTTCTTTACTGCATTCCTTTGTTTTAAAAAATTCAAAAAGATTTTTGGAGTGTTTTAGCATAAACTTTTGAAAAATTCAAAAAGATTTTCGACAACTGATGTTGGAGAGTTGATATTCAAAATTTCAAGTGCTGAACATGATGGACAGGGTTGGGTTTGAGTGCTGAATTGAAAAATTTTGAATTAAGAAAAAGTTGAGATTAGTTAATCAGGGTCATTAATTTGAACTTGGTGTAACTATTTCTAGTAAGTTTTTCTTACTGATTTAAGTAAAAACTTATATTTTGGTGAGAAGTGTGCAGGAGATGTGCTGAACAAGAGTTAAAGCCAGGATTTGATCTCAAGGTGATAGCTAATTCCAGATGGCGATCCCATCATGATGAGAGGGGGAGTCTGACGAGGTTAGAGCCAAAGAGAATATCCTGGTACATGCTAAGAAAAAAAGAAGATCGATCAAGATTGAAGAGTCGTCATGTTGAAGACTCTCACTGAAGATTCCGTCAACATTCAAGGGGGAGTCTGTTAGTGCAGTTGTCTGTCGACTTCATCTTCGTTCGAGTCTTAGATTAGTAATGAAAGATCAAGTCACGCAGTTCGAGTTATACAGGAAACAAAGGTGAACAAGCCAGTTCAAACGAAGTGGACAGCTCAAACGAAGTGGACTGTTCAAACGAAGTGGACAATTCAAACGAAGTGGACTGTTCAAATGAACTGGAAATGCCTGTTCAAACGAAGTGGAAATAGTATAAATATGTGACTTGAGTTTTTCATTTGTAACTTTTGGATTCCGGTAGCGAAGCTCTGCCGAAGTGTCTCCAGCCTTGTAAACGCGTTCTAATCAATACAAGAGACAGTTAATAGTGAATATCAAGCTGAAACAAACTCTGATTCATTGAATTCCGCCTTTGAATCAGTTTAGAGCTTTTCTGAAGACTCGTTCAGATCGATTCTCGATCCTACAATTGTATTGATAGATGTTTGAGTGATTGCAGATAGTCCAGATTACGATCCCGAGAGCAGAGTCTAAAGGGGAGTCTGAAGACAAGCTTGAAGCAAGGAGGAGCTTGTAGATGGAAAGCTAGGTGTCGATCCCAAAGCACGGAAGCTTGACGAAAGGGGGAGCCTGAAGCTGATGGAAGAAGAGAAGGATAGATGGATGCTTATAATGTTACAATTTGGATGAGAAGGCAGAATGATCAAGACTGAAGATGTGTCATGCTGAAGACTAGACACTGAAGACTTCGTCAATATCCGAGGGGGAGTCTGTTAGTGCACTATGTCTATTGACTTCGTCTTGTATCATGTAATAGGATAGGATAGGATTATCAGTGCTCGAGGTTCGAGAAACAGATTTTCAAGATTTAGGAGGTGATTTCGCTCAAAACTGCACAAGACCATTTCGAGCGAAATCAGAACTATCTGATTCCGCTCGAAAGGGACTTGACCATTTCGAGCGGAACCCCTTGCACTATATATAGGGCACTTGTCATTTCATTTGGCACGCGGATTCAGAACTTGTAACGAGGTGCTGCCAAAATTTGTCCAGGTTGTAATCTTTGCTAAATCAATCACAGTGACAAATTAAAGAGTATCAAGCTGTTTCCACATCCGTTTCACTGATTCCGCCTTTGAATCGGATTACAAGCTCTTCTGACCGACTCGTTTGGGTCCAACAACGATCCTACAAGTTGCAAGGGTCAAGTTTTTATTCAAAGATCGACTTAAGGTCGGGCTATCATCAGGTGCGAGTCCAAGAGGAGGATGTTCCCAGAACGGCTTTTCAAACGCGGTATGGCCACTATGAGTTTTTGGTTATGCCGTTTGGGTTATCTAACGCACCAGCGGTCTTCATGGATCTCATGAACCGCGTGTACAAACCGTATCTCGACGACTTTGTTATTGTATTTATCGACGACATCTTGATCTACTCCTTAAGCAAGGAAGACCACGAGCGACATTTATGTCTTATCTTGGAACTCCTTCGGAAGGAGCAACTCTACGTGAAGTTCTCTAAGTGTGATTTCTGGATTCGGGAAGTTCACTTTCTTGGTCACATTGTTAACGAAATGGGGATACACGTGGATCCTGCTAAGATCGATGCTATTAGAAATTGGGCGGCACCAAAGAATCCTTTGGAGGTGCGACAATTTCTAGGTCTCGCGGGGTACTATCGTCGGTTTATTAAGGATTTCTCGAGGATCGCTAAACCTCTTACCTCATTGACGCAGAAGGGTTTTGTATACTCTTGGGGAACGAAGCAGGAGGATGTTTTCCAACTCTTGATGCAAAAACTCTGTAGCGCACCGATCTTGTCTCTACCTGAAGGCACTGAGGATTTTGTGGTTTATTGTCATGCTTCCTTAAAGGGTCTCGTTTGCGTGCTGATGCAACGCAACAATGTGACAGCTTATGCTTCTCGACAGTTAAAGGTGCATGAGAAGAATTATACGACTCACAACTTGGAGTTAGGTGTCGTGATTTTCGCGTTGAAGATTTGGAGGCAATACCTGTACGGTACCAAATGCACAATCTACACCGATCACAGGAGTCTCCGGCATATCTTCGACCAGAAGGAATTGAATATGCGACAGCGTCGTTGGATAGAACTTTTGAACGACTACGATTGCGCCATCAAGTATTACCCAGGTAAAGCTAACGTTGTAGCTGATGCACTTAGCCGAAAGGAGACGAAGCCTAAATGTGTTCGCGCTCTACAGCTTACTATCCACTCTAGTTTACCTGATCAGATTCGTTCCGCTCAGATCGAGGCATTGAAAGAAGAAAACTATAAAGCTGAGTCTTTGCGGGGCATGGAAAAGCGACTTGTAGAGAGATCTGACGGTATTCTCTACTTCATGGAGCGAATATGGGTTCCTTTGTATGGTAACATTAGAGAGCTTGTGATGGACGAAGCACACAAGTCTCGGTATTCAGTTCATCCGGGTTCAGACAAAATGTATCAAGATCTTAGAATTATGTACTGGTGGCCGAAGATGAAAGCTCACATAGCGACATACGTGAGCAAGTGTTTGACTTGTGTTAAAGTCAAAGTGCAGTATCAGAAACCCTCAGGTCTACTTCAGCAACCAGAGATACCCACGTGTAAATGGGAGCAGATTGCTATGGATTTCGTCACAGGTTTACCGAGAACTCAGGCTGGAAACGACACTATTTGGGTGATCGTTGATCGTCTCATGAAGTCAGCACATTTTCTAGCAATCAAGGAAATGGATAGGTTCTCACAGCTTGAAGCGGTTTATCTTAAGGAAGTGGTTTCTAGGCACGGGGTGCCAACTTCTATCATCTCAGATCGAGATCTGTGCTTCATTTCTGATTTATGGTAGTCGATGCATAAATCATTTGGTTCACGTCTCGATATGGGTACTGCTTATCACCCTCAGACGGATGGTCAGAGTGAGCGAACCATCCAGACACTTGAAGACATGCTGCGGGCATGTGTGATTGATTTTGGGAAAGGGTGGGAGAAACATTTGTCGTTGATAGAGTTCTCCTACAACAACAGCTACCACACTAGTATTCAGGCAGCTCCGCTCGAAGCATTGTATGGGCATAAATGTCATTCTCCTCTCTGTTGGGCTGAGGTGGGTGACAGACAGATCATGGGTCCTGAACTTGTGCTTGAAACTTCAGAAAAGATTGTTCAGAACAGAAACCGTATGGCGGCAGTGCGTGACCGTCAAAAAAGCTACGCTGACAAGCGTAGGAAACCGTTGGAGTTCGCTGTAAGTGATCGTGTTATTTTGAATGTTTCGCCGTGGAAGGGTGTTGTACGCTTTGGGAAGCACGACAAGCTCAATCCGCTTTTCGTTAGGCCATTTAAAATCTTGGAGGGAATCAGTAAAGTGGCTTACAAGCTCGAGTTACCTGCTGAGTTGGGTAATGTTCATGATGTCTTCCATGTTTCGCAACTGAAGAAGTGTTTGTCTGATGAAACCCTGGTAGTGCCATTTCAAGAACTCAAGATTGACGACAAGTTGCAGTTTGTCAAAGAACTTATCGAGATTATGGACCGGGAAGTTAAGGTTCGTAAGCATAGTCGAATTCCGATCGTGAGGGTTCGTTGGAACTCAAAACGTGGACCGGAGTTCACGTGGGAGCGCGAGAATCAGATGAAACTCAAGTATCCTAAACTTTTTCCTGATGACCAATCTAATTCTGGTACCACTGATGAATTTCGGGACGAAATTCCATTTCAAGTTGGGGATGATGTGGCATCTGGGGAAAATTTGCAGCAATCTTGGTTTATCACTTCACCTCTCTGTGCTTACTTATCAAATTTCGGGATGAAATTTCTTTCAAGTTGGGGATGATGTGACAACTCGAACTTTTAAGGTTTATGCCTTTCAGTTTTGTGATCATGATTCCTTTCCTCTTTAGTCCTTTCTGCCACTTTCTTGTTATATTACTTGTTAAGTGTTGTGATAATAAACTGGTTAAACCAGAACGTAAACGAGAATAATTGCTTGAGTGGTTGGGCCACACACTTTCCCTAGTCATAAATCCCTCGGCCCACACACACACACATGTTATCATAGGCCCTAACTACACAAGCCCAATCAAGACTTAGAAGTTGGGCCGGCTATTAGTAATAGCGTATATACGCATACATGAAATTCACGTAACATCATATCACAAGCATATTCAAACCCTAGTTCCTCCTTTGCTCTCATCAAGACCTGACGGCAACATCTCTTTGCCAAACTCTCTTCCCCTCTCGTCAATTCTTGTATTCGGGTATGTATGAGCATTATATTGTGGTTTATCGTTACATGTTCATGATTACGTGTTTATATGTGATTGTGTTATAATCCGGTATAATGATTGATAGACTAATTGAACGTGTAGTATGAGTAATGAATATTCTAGTGCACAAGTTAATGCAAATCGATAGTTGTTAAATGGTACCCACTTGGTATGTTAGGATTCATATTGGTAAATGTTGGCTGACCTAATGATGGTTATGTACTAAGAATGATAGTGTCAATGATTGAAACTTGAACATGATTCCATGATGAAACTGTTTGCTAAAGTAGATGAATACAACATGGTAGGAAACTATTTGATAAATTGAGGAATGTGCATAGTGGGCCGCATGGTTAGGGTTATGTGATGTCGATTGGATGATAATTGTGTTAGATCTATTGGTTGTGAAAAGTGTTACTAATCATGAATGTGGTTTGCATAAACTCAATTACAAATTAAGCAACTAACCAATGTACTATGTAAATTACACATAAAAAATGGGTCGCGGGTTCAATTTCAGCCGAGCGGACCTTGGGCCAGCGATGCTTGGGTCACATAAGTATAATTGGTGATTGAGAATTAATATTGATTGAGCTAGGATATAAATTACATATTTGGGCCGCACATTGGTTAAATGGGTTTCGGGAAAGGAAGTGTGGGGCAGTCGCGTAAAGTTTTGGGCTGGGCTCAGGCCGAGCAACCCAGAACCTGCACGGTTTTGTAACGGGTACTTATTTGGGCCGAACCAGTGGATGGCCCGCACACCATATAGTGGGTCACACAAGGGAGGTAAGCCACACTGTCTAGACGGGTCGCCCACTTGAATCGGACCGCACTCTTACTAATGGGCTTGCGTAATTGGGTCGGGCAATACGGATGGGTAGTATCTGGATTTCATGTTAAACTGTTTAGGCTACACTCTCTTGTGTATGACGAGTTAAATATTAAGGTTAAACTGAACAAGCACTTATTGTATGAATTTGTAATGTGAATATGTGTTGGTATGAATACTTGCTACAACTTGTGTGATAGTACGAACTATGCTTGTTACTACTTGTACAATGTGCATGTAAGATTGTGATTTACGTGAATGTGAAACTGATTATCACTGGTAATCCTAATAGGATTTGATTGACCAACTGTAAACAAGAAATTAGTCATACCGAGCAAATCTGAGGTGAGTTCATATCTCTTGAGCATGCGTCCCGGTGGTTGGGACAGTTAGATAATACACTCTTCCTATCATTTTAAGTCCCATCTTGTGGGTAAAAACGGGAATGTTAGATAATACACTCTTCCTATCATTTTAAGTCCCATCTTATACCGAATAATTACCTGAGAGGTAACGTGGTGTTAGTTGATAGCGCTATTAGGCTTGGCAACCTCACACCGTACCTGAGAGGACGGGCATGGACTAATGACCTTAAATCATGACCATTGCTTAGATAGGGGGCAGTGGGGACGGGCAAAACAATCTGGTGGCCATCTTATACGGTACTTCGGTTATTATCTACATTACATTCAATAAACTGAACTAAACACTTGGTAACTAACGTTTTCACAAACTATGAACTCACCAGCGTTGTTGTCTGATACACTTGTTGCATGCTCGCAGGTCGTTAGATTACTTGGGTTTGGAACTTGCTGTCTGAAGTAGCTGGAGTGGTCATGTGTCGAGCTGATTGGATACTCATGATGTGATTGTTGATATTACATACTTGCTTTGAAACATTTAAACCTGATTTACTTCTTGCTTCCGCTAAACTTGTTGGATTTTCGTTAAACGTATTTTTGGTACATTTCACTAATAATCGGTAATTTTATTTGAAAACTTGTTATAAGTTCAACGTGATTAGTGGCTCGTTATTGGTACGTCACACGCCTAACAGGGTTTCCAATGGGAGGTATTTTGGGGGTGTGACACCTTTTGCTAGAACCTCCGCTGTTTTTCGGTCCTGAATTTTGAAAAAAAAAATCATTATAAAACAAAACATCAACCGGAGAATCATTCGTTAACCTACTAATTGAAAGTAGATTTTTTGTTAAATTAGGAACTACCAAGACATTTTGTAAAGTTATAGATTCATTTAAATTAGTGTTCCCAATGTGAGTAACGGGTGATGATTTTCGATTCCCAAAAGTAACACGAAGGCTAACATTATGGGATTTAGAATTATGTAAACCATGATTAGAGGGTAACATATGTGTTGTAGCACCTGAGTCTGCGGTCTAATCAGGAGAGTCAACGGCTATGTTATAATGGGCATGAAAAGCCTCAACGAGATTGGCATAAAGAGGAACCGATTTTTGGGCAAAGGAGGCAAGTTGAGGACAAGTACTCGCATACTGACCGGTTTGGTGACAAAGTTGGCAATGGGAAGATCTTTTGGTGTAGGAAGGAGTATGGCCGCGAGAGGAAGAGGGACGTGTGTGAGAAGTTTTGTTTGGGTAGGCATAGAAGGCGGCTTGGGGGGGGGGGTTGAGAACCATGTAATTGTTGAACAAACATCTCTTGATTCTCGACGTTAGCCAAAAGATCACGAAATGAGGGGGTCGGGTGAATGGTTCGTTGAGAAGTGGAAAAGTTTTCAAAAGAAGCGCCTAGTCCACAAAGGAACCAATGGTGTTTGTCCTCTTCACTTATGGGATGCCCTATAGCCGCAAGTTGGTCGGCTAAAGCCTTGAATTTTTGACAAAATTTCAAAACCGAAGATGTTCCTTTTTGAAGGGTTCGAAGGGAGTCTTTGAGATTGTGGATTCGTTCGATAGAGGAGTAGCTATAGGCATCGGTTATGGCTTTCCAAACGGCTTTGGCCATGGTATGACCAATAGTTTCGGCCATGGCTTTTTCGGTTACGGTAGAGTTAATGAGGAGGAGGACTTTTTGATCGGCTATTTGCCAAGCAAGGAAGTAGGGATTGGCCATAGTTTTATTATCGAAAATGATTGTTTCGGGTGGAGATGGGGTGTTACCGGTGACATGTCCGATAAGTTTGAGATAAGAGATGACCGGAGAAATTTGTTTCTCCCATGGGAGATAATTTGTGGAGGTTAATTTGATGTTAATGAGGTGGCTAAGAGAATGGAGAGGAATAGAGGTAGGGTCGGCAGCCATGGAAATGGAAGGGGATGCGACCGAAACGAAAAGAAAGAAGAAGGAGATGTCCTAGAAAGAAAGGATCTTGAATGTTTTAGGCTGAAACCATATGAAATCACAATGGTTCAACTTGATTATTTCATTCTTTACATGCCTTTAAATACAAAAATGAAGACAACTAAGAGAGAATTACTCCTCTATACATGGATACAATTGACTACATAATTACACTTCAAAAAATTAATGGTGTGGGAGGATATTGCTCCAAGAGTTATGTTGCTCCAAGAGTTATGTTATTTCCTAATAGTGAGAATGAATTCCCCTAACTCTAATTCGAAACCACAACATGCTAGTGGCAAGGAACCAGTCGTTCCTAAACCACTACCTTAATCACAATACCCAGCCCATTAACTCCAAATCAGAAGGTTGCAAGCTCGGGTTAAAACCATCCCAAACATACAACCAACGCGTCCATTCACGTACAATAACCATAACTTAACGTGACCGAAAAACGTTCCCAAAATCTGTCTTCGACATTTTCTCACATCTCAAAATAACCCCTAACAAAGAATATAAGTTTCTACGGAGTCATGCCTTTGTGTATGTGACGTCCTTGGCGCGTCTATCTTACTCTGAACTCCTGACACAGAATACGAGTAGAATCTTGTTTCACCCATAACTTGACCACAGGACACCCGTTTCATGCGTTCCACCTATCCACGTGATCTTCTCAACATGTCCAACATCTAAAAATTAGCGGCGTCATCCGCCGACGCTGCTGCTGCTGCCAGAACACATATCTGACTCTCCGTGCGTTCAGTTTTGCGCGTCAATACTCGAGTAGACCAGGACCAACCCAAACAAACTCGGATTTAGGCGAATAATATGTCCACGCGTTCGTGTCGACGAACCACATCATCTCCACCTGTCACCGTCACCGGAAACAACCGCTACAATGATAAAAAATCAGCTTCAGTTTCGAACACTTAGAGTAACTTGTACATTGCCTTGCTAGCAATATGGGTGAGTTATGTATGTGGATCCTACAAACATTTAAACAGTTTACTTACTTGCAAACTTGTGAAATCACCAACCTTATTTTGACACTTTAAGCATGTTTTCTCAAGTCGCTAAGGTATACATTAGGTCGAGGATGCATCATGGAGTCGCATTGATTTCTTCAAACATTTAAACTTTACTTTATCTACATTTATTTACGCTTCCGCAACTCAAATGTTTAAACAATATTTTATCATGAGAATGATCAAACAGTGGTATTATCTAACTCATATAGTGGTCGTTCAATATGATAATTCGAGGAAGTTAAAATATGGTGTGCATCGTTCATTCTGAATGGAAAAAATATGTTGATAAATTTCACATGGAGAGAATGATAAAGGTGATTATTGACGGGATCATAACATTTATAAGTGGATTTTGATGAGGAATAGCCAAGGATAGTGCATTTGATGGATTGAGGATGAAGCTTATGTGAGATTAAATATATTAATATTATAACATTTAATCTTGTAGCCATTATAATCATTTATATTATATAGATCAAAATATATTTATAACCTATTAATAATTAGTTGGTAATTGTTGATGGACCATATTACCATTATTAACTAATTAGGTTTCCTCTTGGGTGTATATATAAGGAGATTATTAGAGAGTTAAAGGGTTACACAAGTTAGACAATTTTCACAACCCTCATAACATCATTCTCGGCTCTCTCTCCAAACCGATTCCTCGCTTGTCTCGGTTCATCACCATCATCACCTTATACCCTAAGGAGGAACCATATCATCCTGACAAGTATGTCGAACTCAATGGCTGCATCTCTGACTGGATTCTCTGCTGGCCTGTCTGCTGTAACAGGTATTATTTACATGTTTTCCCTTATGTTTAAACATAACTGATCAACATGTGGTATCAGAGCATATGTTGATAAATCAGTTCTGTTTTTGTATCCATCATTCTGGGATCATAATCTGGAAAACAAAAAGCCTTAAAAATCACGGCTGTTTTCGTGTTAAATTGAGCCGAAATTAGTGTTTTGAGAAAAGGGGCGATTAATCATGTCACCCGAAATTAATATAGGTTAATTTTATGTCTGAGACCCGTTTGAAACATTAAAATTCAGGTTTCGGATCCCAGAATTATGTTTTAATTTTTCTAGGGTTCATCATATTGTTCTAAGTAAACTCGAAAATTCCTTAAATTTTGGCATAATTTGGATTAGTGGGTGTTTTTTACTGACTTTGATCTGAATTTTATCTATTAAAATCTTCGAAAACAGTTAATAAATTTTCAGTTATTATTTTCGAAATCTTTTGATAAGTTTAGATCAGCAATAAAATAGGAAACACTATCCCACAATCCCTCAAATTTCGAGTTTTCAGTTATTATCACAAAAACAGCTGTTAACAGTGACTCGAGACTATCAGATCTCGACTCGTGACCATCAGATTACGACTCGAGACCATCAGATCTCGACTCGAGACCACAAGGTCTCGACTCTAAATCATAAGGGTCATCAAATGTTTACAACTCGAGACAAAGGTCTCGACTCGAGACCATAAAGTTACAACTCGAGACCACTGAGATTTCGACTAAGGGCTTCAATCTTTGCGACTCGAGACCGTGGTTGCGACTCAAGAGCTTATTATAAGTTGAGATCTCATAAAATGCAGTAGTCGAGACCATGGTTTGACTCGAAACAACAAGGTTGCGACTCGAGACCTCATAATGACTCGAGATCTCATAACTCAGTCGAGACCTGACTCGAAACCTCATTAGTTCGATCCGCGCTAACAGGTGGGTTGCTATTAAATACTTGGTTTTGTTAACACTTAATTAACTAATCAGAATCAGATAATTTTTTACAAAACCAAAATAGCTTAACTTGAATGAGCTTCTGATGTATTAATTCTGGCCAAAGCTGATTTAATACATCTATTTAATGTTCAAGTATTATAAAAGCTATGTTGAGTATGCATTACAAACGTGAAATGTCTTAATTCTGGCCAAAGCTGATTTAATTCATTTATGTTTAGCATGCTTGACAAGTGCATAACTAAAGCAATTGTCTCATTTCTGGCCAAAGCTGATTTGTCACGATTACTTTGCACACATGCTTAAATGATTACACTTCTGGCCAAAGCTGATTTGTCTTCGTTTAAGTAGAATTTTACTAAGTCTATTATTTTGATGTTAGTAATAGACATTATCACAGCTTCATAATTAAAATGGTCATTATTTATGCCTGCCTTAGTATAACATGCCCTTAGATCACATTAGGACTTCTTTCTTAGTATCATAACTTACTCATCTTATTTCCACTATCAGCACCCAATTGCGGGATTCCACCTTTGACTGGTGATAACTTTGCTGAATGGAAGGATGCCCTCATGCTTACACTAGGATTGCTAGACTTCGATTATGCTCTAGAGAAAATAAGCCAGCGGACCTTACCACTCAAAGTACTGCTGCTGAGCAGATAGTTCATGAAAAATGGACTAGGTGTAACCGCATGTCTCTAGCAGTCCATTCATAATGCTATTAGAGGCGTTATTCCTGATTCTGAGGATGCTAAAACCTACCTGGCTTCTGTGGAGGCTCAATTCAAAGGAACATCAAAAGCACACGCTAGCACTCTTATCCTCAAGCTGGTGACGACTATGTATGATGGGAGGAGCGGCATTCGCGAACACATCATGATGATGCATGACATGGCCAATAAGCTGAAAGGGCTAGAGATGGAAATCAGTGATGGTTTTCTTGTTCACTTCGTCATCACTTCGCTTCCTTCGTCCTATGAAGCATTCAAGATCAATTACAACACTCAGAAGGACAAATGGACGATGAGTGAGCTGGTCGCTATGTGCGTACAGGAGGAAGAGCGCATGAAGATGGATCGCACTACTGATGTTGCTAACTTCACCACCTCCAACTCTAAGAAGAGGAATAACAATTATCAAAGAAAGGATGCTTCCAAGGTCCAAAAGCCAAATCCTAATACAAGTGAACCTTCCAGCTCTAAGAGCTCCTTAGGCAAACCCTATTGCAAGTTCTGTAAGAAAATAGGACATAAGCAAAAGGAATGCCCTGACTTCAAGGAGTGGTTGGCTAAGAAAGGTAACGATTTTTTCATGATACTTGAGTCCTTTAATTTAAATGTTCCTGCTAATTCTTGGTGGTTTGATTCTGGTTCTATGGTTCTTGTAACTAACTCTACTCAGGGATTCCTTTCAATCCGGAAGCTGGGAAGAAACCAAAGAACACTTAAAGTTTGGGATGATCGGGAATTAGAAGTGAAGGCCGTAGGAACATTACAATTATTTTTGAAAACTGGTTTATGTATTAAACTTTATGATACCTTATATGTTCCTGAGGTAACTCGGAACCTTGTATCAGGACCAAAGTTAGACATGGACGGTTTTGTTGTTTCCCATGGTCATCGCAAACTCTCTATTCTCTATGATTCCGTTGTTAATGGTACTGGCATTCTGGATGGTGGTCTCTATAGATTAGAACTGGATGATGATTTTTCCAAATATTTGTTGTCATATAATATTAATGAATCACTCACAAAGATGAAACAGATTCAAGACTTAGAGACTTCATCTATGTTTGCCACGCGCCTAGCGGTAGAACCCTGCAGGTGGAATTCGAGGAAGTTACAATATGGTGTGCATCGTTCATTCTGAATGGAAAAAATATGTTCGATAAATTTCACATGGAGAGAATGATAAAGGTGATTATTGACGGGATCATAACATTTATAAGTGGATTTTGATGAGGAATAGCCA
Organism: Helianthus tuberosus; assembly: GCA_030545235.1. Taxonomy (NCBI): domain Eukaryota; kingdom Viridiplantae; phylum Streptophyta; class Magnoliopsida; order Asterales; family Asteraceae; genus Helianthus; species Helianthus tuberosus. The sequence continues at coordinate 38,763,716 of CM060387.1, read as the reverse complement.
AGGATAGTGCATTTGATGGATTGAGGATGAAGCTTATGTGAGATTAAATATATTAATATTATAATATTTAATCTTGTAACCATTATAATCATTTATATTATATAGATCAAAATATATTTATAACCTATTAATAATTAGTTGGTAATTGTTGATGGACCATATTACCCTTATTAACTAATTAGGTTTCATCTTGGGTGTATATATAAGGAGATTATTAGAGAGTTAAAGGGTTACACAAGTTAGACAATTTTCACAACCCTCCTAACATCATTCTCGGCTCTCTCTCCAAACCGATTCCTCCCTTGTCTTGGTTCATCACCATCATCACGTTATACCCTAAGGAGGAACCAGATCATCCTGACAAGTATGTCGAACTCAATGGCTGCATCTCTGACTAGATTCTCTGCTGGCCTGTCTGCTGTAACAGGTATTATTTACATGTTTTCCCTTATGTTTAAACAGAACTGATCAACAGCTTAGATGGGGTATAGGGACGAAACAAAGGAATGCACAAGCAACCAAAAAAGTTTAAGTTTTGTGTAAGTTGGCCGGGTATTGTATAAGCAGTCATAAGATGGTTGGTAATCAAGAATTTGTGTGGAAAGACGATTGATAAGGTAAACGACAGTTTGAAATGTGTGGGCCCAAAACGTAAGTGGGATTGCACAATGAAAGAGGGATAAGCTGGTTTCAACAATGTGTCTTTGGCGTTGTTCGACTATGCCTTTTTGCTCTGGAGTAAGTGGGGGAGTGGTGAAGTGGGATATTCCATTTTGTTGAAGGTAAGGGATGAGTTGTCCGAAAAAAGTGAAACAAGAGGAGTGCGAAACAACTTTTCAACCAAAGTTTTAAATTGTGGAAAGAGAATAGTGACATCCGATTTTCATTTAACTGGGTACACCCATGTGTATTTTGAGTAAAAATCAACAAAAATGACATAGTAGGCTAGGCATAGTCATCGTTTGATTTTTGAACCGGGCCTCAAACATCCGAGTAGACAAGTTCCAATGCTTTAGACACTTTGAATGAGTTTGCACCAAAAGGAATTTTATGGATTTTATTTAATTGGCAAGCATCACAATAAAATAAAGCATTTGACATTTTATGATAATCATGTCCTTAATTATTAAGTAAAAGTGTTAGATCTTTGATTGACGGATGTCTAAACTTGTGATTCCATGAGAGGAGTGAGTCGGGTGTCTTGGTACTTGAATTGATTTGCTTAGGAAGGTGAGTAGAAATGCTAGGCGCATAGTATACGTCATTGGGATTCACTACCCACATTAATTACGCCCCTGTGTGAAGATTCTTAACAAAAAAATGAAAAGGGAAAAATTCAACCGAAACATTGTTAGTTTTACAAAGTTTTGCAACGGAAACACGTTTGTTACGTGTTGTGAAACCAACGGGTCAAGAAACCGGGTCAGCAGCAAAAGCTCACATAGCTGGAGAAGGGCATTTAAGGAAAAGCACTAGAGAGAAAAAGAGACCAGCCAGGCTAACCGACTATGTGCGGTGATGCCACATTAGAAGTATTAAATTAAAGATTAATTATGAAATTGGATATATAGAGGGCATGTGAGAGTGAGGTAGGCATGAAGAATGCATGAGTTTGTTATGTCCCCTCTCCCCATCCTTTCTCTGTAATCCTTTTCCCACCTATCTTACTTTCTTAATCAATAAAATTTCCCATCCCCAAATTCTCTGTGTGATTATTTCTTGCTGAAAATTAGTTTACTCTATTTGGTGCTTTCATTGACCTTCCGTTCCTATGGTCGAGGGTACTCGATTTCGTGGAATTGATGAGAATATCAAGGCTCTGCAGGAGTTTCAGGCGAATTCCCAGATTTCTCAATCCGAACTAAAAACAGAGGTCACCGAATTACGCTCTGATGTCAATTCAATTGCTACTTCGTTGGAAGAAACTAAACAGGTGATGAATAAGGTGTTGGTCCGATTGGATGTGCTCACCGTGCGTCCTAAAAAGGTGGATGGATCTGCTGGACCTGGATCTTCCGGCGCCGATGGTTTTTCTATTCTCGGGCGACACAAACCGGCCCCGATTCACTTTTCCCGTTTTACCGGAACACATCCGGAACGGTGGGTTGCATAGGCAAATCGGTACTTCGATTTCTATAAGATTGATGATTGTGATAGGGTTACTATTGCTTCATTCTATTTAGATGATGAGGCCGCTGATTGGTATGATTGGCTTCTTCGTCACTCTCCGATTCCCCGTTGGCACCCGTTCACTGAGGCAGTGATTCAGAGGTTTAAGGTCCGTGATCTCGAACGCCCGGAAGGTATTCTAGCTAAACTTTAGATGACGTCAACTGTGGCGGAATATCGTCATCGTTTTGAGGAAATTTCTACCAGATCTTAGCCTCTTCCTCCATAATTTTTGGTAAGTTGCTTTGTTTCTGGGTTACGTTATGATATTAAGCAATATGTGGTAATTCATGACCCCACCACAGTGGATGATGCAATGAAATTTGCTCAATTACACGAAACTCGGATCCAGATGGAAAAAGGTTTGGGTCGGGTGTCCATTAATCTAGGGTCCAAGCCCATTTTACCCACACCAAAAACTCCACCAGTGAGTGGTCTGGTCCCACCACCCACTCCTAACCCTAAACCTCCACCTACTCAAATCGGGTTTCATCGTCTCGCACCATCCGAATTAGCAATCAAGAGGGCTCAAGGATTATGTTATAAATGTGATGAAAAATATTCCTCTGACCATAAATGCAAAACTATTCCTCAATTGTTGTTCTTCGATGAGGAATCTGTATCTGAAATGTCTACCGAGTCGCCCTCAAGCCCGGCTGCATATTCAATTGTGGCTGATACATTACAGTTCGAGGAGGTGAGAAATCATTCAGCCATCTCGTATAATGCTTTGTCTGGGGGAAATTCCGCTACTACTCTTCGTTTTACCGGTTCAATCAAAGGTAAGCCAGTTCAGGTGTTATTAGATGGTGGCAGTACCCACTGCTTTGTACAATCTCGCATCGCTACCTTCTTACAATTGCCGGTGGAGTCGATTCCATCATTTTCAGTTTTGGTCGACAGTGGTGAACGACTTCCCTGTTCTGGGATTGCAAAACAGGTGGAGTTGGTTATTAAAAACTCTTCTATTTTTGTGGATTTCTTTGTCTTACCGCTACAGGGATGGGACATGGTACTCGGCGTGTCTTGGTTATCAACATTAGGACCGATGGTGACTAATTATGCCACAGCAACGTTTTAATTTCAATATGGCACGTCTCGTATCATTTGGCAAGGTGACTCGACCCCAGTGGTTCACTCTATTCAATTTAATGGGTTGTGTAGATTAGCTCAAACAGATGCTATTGCAGAGTTTTACCACCTCAGTTTATTATCTCCTGATGTCCCTAGTACTGTGGAGTGCCCTTCTGACATTCAACCATTACTTAAGGAGTTCGATCAAATTTTTCGGCCTCCAATCGGGTTACCACCAGCCCGTTCGCAGGACCACAATATTGAACTCCTACCTAATTCTGCCCCGGTAGCAGTTCGCCCCTACCGCTATCCCCATTTTCAAAAGCAGGAGATTGATAAGTTGGTTAAGGAAATGTTACAACAGGGTATCATTCGCCCAAGTACCAGCCCGTTTTCTTCGCCGGTCTTACTTGTTCGAAAGAAAGACGGCACGTGGCGTTTCTGTGTTGTTTGATGAGTTGCCCACCATTGATGAGTTGTTTGATGAGTTGCATGGAGCTCAATTTTTTTCTAAGTTAGATCTCTTGGCTGGTTATCATCAAATACGGTTACAAGAAGGTGCCATTGAGAAAACCGCTTTCCGCACTCATGATGGTCACTATGAATTCCTTGTCATGCCCTTTGGGTTGACAGACGCACCGTCCACATTCCAACGATTAATGAACGATGTGTTTTGGCCGTTTCTTAGAAAGTTTGTTCTCGTTTTCTTTGACGATATCCTCATATATAGTTCTTCCCGGGCGGCTCATTTGGAACACCTCAAACTTGTGTTTCAAACCTTGTTTTCTAATCAGCTATTTGCTAAACTCTCTAAGTGCCTATTTGGTCAAACAATAGTGGGTTACTTGGGTCATTTGATTTCTGCTCAGGGCGTTGCGGTTGACCCGACTAAAATTTCGTGTATTAAACAATGGCCTGTTCCACGGTCGGTCAAAGAGGTTCGCAGCTTTCTTGGCTTGGCCGGATACTACCGTCGGTTTATTAAAAATTATGCTTCAATCGCCGGTCCTCTAACTGATTTATTACGAAAAGATGCTTTCGTTTGGTCGCTTTTACAAGAGACCGCCTTTCAACAATTAAAGGAAGCTTTGAGTTCCACACCGGTTCTCCGACTCCCAGATTTTCCAAGCCATTCACTGTGGAAACTGATGCATCCGGGTCTGGCATCGGCGCCGTGTTGTCTCAAGATAAGCATCCCATCGCTTATTATAGCCATAAACTCAGTTCCCGCATGCAACAATCGTCGGCTTACCAACGTGAGATGTTTGCTATTACTCAAGCGTTGGCTAAGTGGCGCCAATATTTGCTTGGGCGCCGCTTTCAAATAATCACCGACCAACAATCTTTACGTAATTTACACGACCAAGTAATTCAAACACCGGACCAACATAAATGGCTTGGCAAGTTTCTTGGTTACGATTTTGAAATTGTTTATCAGCCGGGAAAACAGAATGGCGCCGCCGACGCGTTATCTCGTGTTCATGCTGCCCAATTTCATGCTCTTTCGAGTCAGCAGTTGTCGTTTTTGGGGGAGGTACGCATTGCTACACATCAAAGTAGGGAACTACAGTCTCTACTCACGGCTATTACAGCTGATCCATCTAGCTATCCGGATCACAAAATTAACAATGGGCTTATTTTATTTCGAGGTCGCATTATGTTACCGTGTGACTCTCCTCTTTGTCAACAACTCCTTACTGAATTCCATGCCTCGGTTGTTGGGGGTCACTCCGGTGTTACACGCACCTTCCATAGATTGGCAGCCAATTTTACTGGAAGAACATGAGACAAATGGTGAAGACGTTTGTCGCTTCCTGCCAAGTTTGTCAGCAAATGAAAGCTTCGTTTTTACCCCCGGGGGGTTTGCTTCAGCCACTCCCTATTCCTGACCTGGTTTTTGAAAGCATCGCCATGGATTTTATCACGAGTTTTCCGTTGACCCAAGGTAAGACCGTCGTTATGGTAGTGGTCGATCGCCTCTCCAAGTATGGGCATTTTGTCGGACTACCTTCTTCATTTACGAGTTCCACAGTTGCCTAGGCCTTTGTTTCTGAAATTGTGCGGTTGCATGGCATTCCAATTGACATTGTTTCAGACCGGGATCCCCGTTTTATGTCAGATTTCTGGAAGGAAATCCATCGCCTACAGGGAACCACCTTATCATTTTCCACCGCTTATCACCCTCAGTCCGATGGGCAATCTGAATCCCTTAACAAATGTTTAGAAATGTACCTTCGCTGTTTTGTGGCAGATTGTCCCAAGGATTGGTTTCGTTTACTTCCGTGGGCTGAGTATTGGTACAACACGTCATTTCAAACTGCTGCCAAAATGACCCCTTTTGAAGTATTATACGGTCGCAAACCACCTACTATTCCTCGTTACCTCAGGGATTCCACTAGGAATAGTGCGGTGGAAGCCCAGTTTCTTGAACGTGATCAAGTGCTTGACACTCTCAAACACAATCTAGTTAAGGCCCAAGCTCGAATGAAAATTTATGCAGATTCTCACCGACGAGATGTCCAGTTTCAGATTGGTAACTGGGTCTATGTTAAATTGCAACCATTTCGCCAAGGCTCATTTCGCTTACAACGCCATACCAAGTTGGGTCGCCGATATTTCGGTCCGTATAAAGTAGTGGCTCGTATCGGGTTGGTGGCTTATAAACTCGAGTTACCTGCTGATGCTCAAATCCAAAATGTGTTTCATGTGTCTCTTCTTCGTAAATGCGTCGGTCAACCGGATCAGCAGATTACCCCCATGGATTTGGTTGCCTCTGATTCTACTTTAAGACTCCAACCTGCTGCCATTGTGGCCCAACGCACCATTCTTCGCGCTCAACAACCTGTGGTTCATTTCTTGTCCAGTGGGAGGGCTTGCCAGCAGCTGAGTCAACCTGGGAAGATAAACACTACTGAAAGCTTTTCCAAACCTGCACCTTGCGGACAAGGTGCTCTTAAATGGGGAAGGCAATGTTGTGAAACCAACGGGTCAAGAAACCGGGTCAGCAGCAAAAGCTCACATAGCTGGAGAAGGGCATTTAAGGAAAAGCACTAGAGAGAAAAAGAGACCAGCCAGGCTAACCGACTATGTGCGGTGATGCCACATTAGAAGTATTAAATTAAAGATTAATTATGAAATTGGATATATAGAGGGCATGTGAGAGTGAGGTAGGCATGAAGAATGCATGAGTTTGTTATGTCCCCTCTCCCCATCCTTTCTCTGTAATCCTTTTCCCACCTATCTTACTTTCTTAATCAATAAAATTTCCCATCCCCAAATTCTCTGTGTGATTATTTCTTGCTGAAAATTAGTTTACTCTATTACGTAATTGAGGGATAAGTAAAATATCTTTTAGATTTAATGAGCGAGATGAAGTGGGAATAGATGCACGGCCGGTGTGAGATATGGAAAGAGTGTTACCGTTCCCTAGCACGATCTCGTCGGGCCCGCCATATTCTGAGAGGGTGTGCAAGAAGGACCGATCATTTGCGGCATGATTGGATGCCCCACTATCAAACATTAATGGTGGTGTAGAGGATGAGCTTGCCATCAAAGAATTTATCATCGGGTTGATAGGTGATGGCGTGGAGATAGCGATGTTGTTTTCTTGTAAAAGACGTGAGAGCTTCCTACAATCTTTGATGTCATGATCCGGAATGTTGCAAAAATGACAAAAAAAAAGATTATTACGATTAGTGCATTACTTTGTCATGGAGCCATTGCTTTAATATGTGTCTGATTGTTCCTTGGCCTAAAAAGATTGAGCCTATTTGTGTTGCGGGCTTCAGGGGTTGAACATGGATAGGGGCACCCCCTGGCCCCTGCCTCTAAGTATTGTTGACAATAGCAATAAAGGTTGTAGGTTTGTAATCATCAACGAGATGAGTCATTATGTGGACAATGAGAGACCAGTTTGGTTCCTTTGTTCTTCGTGGCGAGTTTGTAACGAAGGGAGATAATTCGAGATCACGACACACTGGCATAACTCTCGGTTAGGCATTGAAACAGTTGACGTGATGTTTCAGCAAATGATACGATTGGTTGAGTTGTAGCAGAGCAACTGCCAATGCGGGCTCTGAGAAGGATTTGATCCTATCAGAACCACAACTGGTAGGCTGTATTTGGTTTTCCCTCAAGAGTTTTTGGTGGTGGTTCAGTTAAACCATCGACATATTGTTCTAGTTCCAGGCCTGTGAGTATAGAGAGGACCTGTTTTCGCCAAGACGGGAAGTTATCGGAAGTTAGTTGGATGGGATAGTGAGTAAAGGTGGAGAGTGAAATAACAGTGGTGGCCATGCTTGAGCGGAGAACAGCAGATGACTGGATCGTGAGGCTCTGAGGAGCATAAAGGCTCTAAGTACCATATAAGAAAATGATTCTTGATATTTACAAAGCTAAAGGAAGGCTGTAAAATAGCCAATTACAAGAGAATATGGTACATATTACATCTTTAACTATCTTTGACCGACCTATATTTGGCAGAATATTCATAAAGTGGATGGAGGGATTGTGGAGTGATTCATGGTATCCTTTATACCATATACGTTACGTATAAACCAATACTTGACGTATAGGCAAGCATGTGACACCTTTGGCAGGGATGTCTGGCATTGGAAATTTTATGGTAACCCTATGCGCACCATATAGACCTACACGATGCGTATATAGGGTGTCAAAATTGGGATTTGGGGTGTCCCATTAATATGACCCATTTGGTGTCCATCAGATATTAGAAGCGGTGAGACCCAAATCTAGTTAGAAATGGGGCATTTATACCAGATGTGACACCTTTTGCAACCATTGATGCTAGTTTTGATGAACCGCACATGGTGAAAATGGAGGAATTTAGAGCAACCTAGGCACCCGAATCATTGGTTACATTGACCAGACTAGAGTCATACATTTGGCTAGAGATGCAGGTCATGATTAAAAGATTGTCATCCTCCACAAAAAAAAGGAAGAAAAAAAAAATACCATAAGAAAATAAAAGGGACGTGTTTGTTTCTGTAGAAGCAAAATAGTCAAAATAGTTTTGTTTTTTTAAGGAAAAAACTGCATATTAAAGAAACATATGCATAATAATTAATACAAATATTTAGAGATTAAATTACAAATCAACACAACCTTGGTCCCAATTCACTTTTGTTTTTAATGATGATCATAAGTTATGATTCATAACTAGTGAAAAAACAAAGATGGTGATCATGATGAGGTTAATAAACAAGCTTAAGTAAGTCACAGATGGGATGACCAAAACAATGCTGGTACAGGTACCCGTTTAAGACAACTTTAAAGGCTGCAAAATGTGAATAAATGCATGCTTCAAGGTAGAAAGTGTCATAATATTCATCAACTAGTTCTATACCCGTCCGGTGGACGGACATTATTAATGACATTAGTATTTTTTTTTTTTTTGTTTGTATTCTAAACAAACATGTTAAGACTCCCCTTTTCCCATCAGACGTCCCCTCTTTTTCCTTTGAATCTCATCTAATTTTTGCCCTAATTCAAGATGCAAACAACTTCAATATACCAACATCCTCCATCGACCTTTGTTCTATATAGTTTCGTAGATCTGCCATCGTTCTAGTCGATAACCTTACTGGAGTTGCTCCAACGCATCTCATCCAGCCCCTCTTTCGCTCGTAGCATTATACCCAAAAGAGTGGTCATTTGGATATTTTGTGTCTGATAAGCCTCAATCCGCTTTAAATCCATATAATTTTGTTGATGTGCCTTCGTCAACGTTGCGGCTTCTGAACTCGGTTGAGGGGTGACGACAAGGTAAGAAAAACGATCTTTTCGAACATGATGAGCTTCTTAAAGAGTTCTAATAAGAAGGTAATTTATCATCTATATTCTTTTGGTTTTTATGTTATACCATCAATGTTTTTGCTTATATATTTAAACATTTCTTTTTCTTTCGAGACTTGTGTTTAATCCAGAAGTTGTAAGGATGATCCAACATGGTTATGATGCTCTCTAATGGCTGTAAGTTTTTTTTTTTAATAAGATAAAGATGCATCTCACAAGTTGAAGTTATGTTAAGAGCTACAATTTAGAATGTTTTGTATGGTTTTGAAACAGAAAAAACTAAAACAAAGATATTTTATACAATTTTCGGATTTTGTATTTTTATTAAATTGTTTTATATAATTTTGTAATTTTATTGAAATGTAATAATGATGAAAAAACGAAACTTGTATGGTGACATATTCAAATAATGGTGGCTAATTGGTGTCAATATCTAGCGGTGGCTAAATGGTAACAAAAACGGTGGCAAAAGATGCTGAATGGGACCAAAACGTTTTCATAAAAATCGGTGGCTAATTGGTGTCAATATCTAGCGGTGGCTAAATGGTAACAAAAAAACTAGCAAATAAAGAGCGGTCACAAATATTTTTGACCATTTTTTGGTGGCAAACATCTGGTAGCAAAATATAAAAGTGGTGGCTATTTGGTGGCATTAGGGCAATTGATACGGATGTTTTTGCCACCGAATTTTCGGTTGCAAAACGGTGGTAATAGAGAAATCGCTATCATTTTGTGACCGAAAATGCGGTGGCAAACACCCTTTTTTTTCTAGTAGTGTTTATTTGTCCTTTTTGTTGGTTAAGCTTTTTGAAACAACTTATTGAGACTTATTGGCTTTTTGTAAAAGTCAGTATGAGTGACTTATTAACTTATTGGCTTTTTCCCCTCACATACACCGCCAAACATCATTTTGAAGCTTATTACTTTTCAAAAAGCCCAATAAGTCAATAAGTTGTTTCAAAAAGCTTAGCCAAACATGCCCTAAGTGTCTAGTTACCCAGTTTCTTTTTAACTGTTAAAAAGCGTTTAGCTTTCGGTGAGCATTTTCATGAAAAAAAGTTTTTTAACAAAAAAATAAACTTGTTTTAACATACAAATGCTATAAATGGAACATTAAATTTTAAGACATATATTTGTAATTATTTGTCAAAATTTTGAACTTGATTTAAGTATAGTGAGATAAGGTAAGCGTTTTAAGTGTTTAGACATTTTGTACAATGTAAAAAGTTTATATGAAGATAATTAGCATAATGGGATAAGGTAAGCGTTAAGACATTTTGTTTTCTTGATTATGCTTTTGTGTGTTATAGAATAGTTTAAAAGAGTAGGCTTTTTTTTAGCATTATGTTTTGTATTAGAATCAGATAACTTTTGAGTTTTTAACATGTCTATTATAAAGAGTTTATTTAAGCACTTATATATAAGCATTAAGATTATAGAAACATAAAAGAACCTAAGCAAGAAATAAAACACTTATGTTTTTAAAAGCATAATCAATAAATTAGAGAGCCTTTAGATATCTATGTATCTAAAACACATAAATAAACAAAGAAAAAGAGAAGATTTACGTGTGTTTAAAGATAATGTAGAAATCTTTATATACGTGTAATCCTGAATTAAAGTCAGCATTAAAATGTCAATGTATCTAAAACACATAAACAATTAAAAATAGAAGCTTTACTAAACGTGTATGTATGATTAGAGATGTGCATGAATGTAAATGTGAAATATGGCATAGAAGCTATATATAAAGCTTTCAGAGCATTGATTTCTACTTACAAGAGCGGTTAACTCTACCCATTATAACCATATCCTAATTACTAGTTATATTTGTTGTTAAAGTAAGTTTTTTTTATACTAAAATCGAACCTGGGTAGACCACAAATAATGTCTAGTTTGAGTAAAACTTATGTAGATGTATTTTTTTAAATTGTTTAAATAAGTTTTTTTATATATTAGCTGTATATTTTGCTAAAAGGTTTATTCTTACTCGACTTAGACATATCTATAATAAATTTATAATCATAACAACAGAAACGGTTATACTGTGAGTATATATATACAGTAATATAATATGATAATTAGGTAATTACTATTATCAATAATTATTAACATATTCATTTGTAGGATTCTATGTTATATAGGTTAGACAGTTATATAGATTGGATGTTAGATTAAATATTATTTATTTAGTATTTAATCTTGTAGCCTATATAATCATTTATATTATATTAGATCAAAATATATTAATAACCTATTATAATTAGTTGGTAATTGTTGATGGACCATATTACCCTTATTAACTAATTAGGTTTCCTCTTGGGTGTATAAATAAGGGACTTATTAGAGAGTTAAAGGGTTAGACAGTTACACACTTTACACAATCAATCAACCCTCATTAACATCATAATTCGAACTCTCTCCCTCAACCGAACCTTACCCTACTTTCGGTTATCATCACCATCATAACTTTACACCCTAAGGAGGAACCGAATCATACTGACAAAGATGTCGAACTCAATGGCTGGATCTCTGACTGGATTCTCCTCTGCTTTGAATGCCATAACAGGTATGTTATTCATGTTTTCCATTTAGTTTAAACAGAACTGATCAACATGTGGTATCAGAGCATATGTTGATAAATCAGTTCTGTTTTTTGTATCCATTATTCTCGGATCAAAAATCTGGAAAACGGAAGTTTTAAAGACTTAAAATCAAAAACTGTTTTCGGGTTTATTATGGCCGAAATCCCTGTTTTCGGAAATTATTACTTGATATTTTGACCCGAAATCATAAAAGGATTAAGCTTATTGTCACAAAATCCATTACAAAACCATTAAAATCAGGTTTCGGATTTCCAGATTATGTTCTTATTATTTTAGGGTTCATCATTTATGTTCTAAGAAACTCGAAAAATTCATAAGATTTGGAATATAATTTTGGATTAGGAAGTGTTTTACTGTTTTGATCTAAATTTTTATCTATTAAATTTTCGAAAACTGTTAAAGAGATAATCAGTTATTATTTTCGAAATCCTTGATAAGTTTAGATCATGATTAAAACAGGAAATACTATCCCAAATCCCTTAAATTTCGAGTTTCAGTTTTATCACAATCAGCAGCTGTTAACAGAGATCACGACTCGCAACTAAGGTTGCGACTCGCAACCGCAATCATCACAACTCGCAACTAAGGTTGCGACTCGCAACCGCAATCATCACAAGTCGAGACTGAGATTGCGACTCGCAACCATGACCATTACAAGTCGAGACTGAGATTGCGACTCGCAACCATGACCATTACAAGTCGAGACTGAGATTGCGACTCGCAACCATGACCATTACAAGTCGAGACTGAGATTGCGACTCGCAACCATAACCATTGCGACTCGAAACTAAGATTGCGACTCGAGACCTCATTTTATGCTGTTTAATGTGACCATTACAAGTTCGATCCGCGCTAACAGGTGGTTTGCTATTAAATACTTGGTTTTGTTAACACTTACTTACTTAATTAATCAGAATCAGATAATTTTTGCAAAACCAAAATATAGCTTAACTTGAATGAGCTTCTGATGTATTAATTCTGGCCAAAGTTGATTTACTACATCTATTTATTGTTCAAGTATTATTAAAAGCTATGTTAAGTATGCATTACAAACCTGAAATGTCTTAATTCTGGCCAAAGCTGATTTAATTCATTTATGTTTAGCATGACTTGACAAGTGCATAACTAAAGTGATTGTCTCATTTCTGGCCAAAGCTGATTTGTCACAATTACTTTGCACACATATTTAAATGATTACACTTCTGGCCAAAGCTGATTTGTCTTCATTTAAATAGAATTTTACTAAGTCTATTATTTTGATGTTAGTAATAGACATTATCACAGCTTCATAATTATAATGGTCATTATTTATGCCTGCCTTAGTATAACATGCCCTTAGATCACATTAAGACTTCTTTCTTAGTATCATAACTTGCTCATCTTATTTCCACTATCAGCACCCAATCAAGGGATTCCACCTTTGACTGGTGATAACTTTGCTGCTTGGAAGGATGCCCTCATGCTTACTCTTGGGCTGCTGGACTTTGATTATGCTCTAAGAGAGAATAAGCCAGCGGACCTTACTGCTACTAGTACTGCTGCTGAGCAGTTACTCCATGATAAGTGGACTAGGTGTAACCGCATGTCTCTCATGTTCATGAAGCAGTCCATTCATAACTCAATCAGAGGGGCCATTCCTGATTCTGAAGATGCTAAAACCTATCTGGCTTCTGTGGAGGATCAATTCAAGGGAACATCAAAAGCACACGCTAGCACTCTTATCCTCAAGCTGGTGACGACTAAGTATGATGGGAGGAGCGGCATTCGCGAACACATAATGATGATGCATGACATGGCCAATAAGTTGAAGGGCCTAGAGATGGAGATCAGTGATGGTTTTCTTGTTCACTTCATCATCACTTCGCTTCCTTCGTCCTATGAAGCATTCAAGATCAATTACAACACTCAGAAGGACAAATGGACGATGAGTGAGCTGATCGCCATGTGCGTGCAGGAGGAAGAACGTATGAAGATGGATCGCCATACTGATGTTGCTAACTTCACCACCTCCAGCTCAAAGAAGAGGAAGAACAATTATCCAAGAAAGGATGCTTCTAAGGTTCACAAGCCAAATCCAACTCCTAATACAAGTGCACCTTCCAGCTCTAAGAACTCCTTAGGCAAACCCTACTGCAAGTTCTGTAAGAAAACAGGACATAAGCAAAAGGAATGCCCTGATTTCAAGGAGTGGCTGGCTAAGAAAGGTAACGATTTTTTCATGATACTTGAGTCCTTTAATTTAAATGTTCCTGCTAACTCTTGGTGGTTTGACTCTGGTTCTATGGTACATGTTACTAATTCACTTCAGGGATTCCTTACAATCCGGAAGCTGGGAAGAAACCAAAGAACACTTAAAGTTGGGGATGATCGGGAATTAGAAGTGAAGGCCATAGGAACATTACAATTATTTTTGAAAACTGGTTTATGTATTAAACTTTATGATACCTTATATGTTCCTGAGGTAACTCGGAACCTTGTATCAGGACCAAAGTTAGACATGGACGGTTTTGTCGTTTCTCATGGTCATCGCAAACTCTCTATTCTCTATGATTCCGTTGTTTATGGTACTGGCATTCTGGATGGTGGTCTCTATAGATTAGAACTAGATGATAATTTTTCTAAATCTTTGTTGTCATATAATATTAATGAATCACTCACAAAGATAGAAAAGAAACAAATTCGAGACTTAGAGACTTCATCTATGTTGTGGCATCAACGTTTAGGCCACATCTCAAGAGAACGATTAAATCGTCTCGTAAAGGATCAAGTCTTACCTCCTCTCGATTTCACCGATTTTGGAACATGTGTCAAATGTCTCAAAGGCAAAATGACATTAGCAAATAAGAAAGGTGCCACTAGGAGCTCTAATTTATTAGAACTCATTCACACTGACATTAGTGGTCCTTATCAAATTGCTGGTATAACAGGACATACTTCATTTATCACTTTCATTGATGATTATTCTCGTTACATGTACTTGTATCTTATAAAGGAGAAATCTGAATCTCTAACAACTTTTAAAGATTATAAAGCTGAAGTTGAAAAGCAATTAGATCGTCAGATTAAAGTTGTGAGATCAGATAGAGGCGGTGAATATTATGGAAGACATACTGATGTGGGTCAAGCTCCTGGTCCATTTTATGAGTTTTGTAAGGGCCAGGGGATTGTGAACCAATACACCATGCCTGGTACACCTCAGCAGAATGGTGTCGCTGAAAGAAGAAATCGTACCCTTATGAACATGGTGCGCAGTATGTTAGCCAACACTAATTTACCATTATTCCTCTGGACTGAAGCGTTAAAAGCAGCTGTTCATATACTCAATAGAGTTCCTTCTAAGTCTGTCCCTAAAACTCCTTATGAACTTTGGACAGGAAGGAAACCGAGTCTTAAATATATGAAAGTATGGGGCTGCATTGCTGAAGCAAAACTTTACAATCCTTTCCTAAGGAAACTTGACCCTAAAACAGTTACCTGCTTCTTTATCGGGTATCCTGATCATTCGAAGGGTTATCGTTTCTATTGTCCTTCCCATGTCACCCGTATTGTTGAAACCAAGCGTGCTGCGTTCTTGGAGGATTTCAAGGTCAGTGGGAGCAGTACCAACCCTTACGAAGAATTGCAAGAAGTACAAGACGCGGGGGGAGAGACTCGTCGCTTATCATTACTCCGTTTACTCCTCTTGTACCCCATGCAACTGCACCTGAAGTCACTGCACAAATTCCACCTCCACAATCAGAACCCATTATACCTCATAACGAAGGCACATCAAACGCTCAAAACCAAGACAACGCTGAACCTGATAATCAACTCAGGAGGTCATCTAGGCAAAGAAGGCCTACTAATTGGGATGATTATGTTACCTACCTGACTGAAATGGATGCTGGAAAGCTCAATGATCCTATCTCTTATAACGAAGCCATTAGCAGTGATCAGTCTTCTGAATGGAACAAAGCAATGATTGATGAGCTTGAATCCATGAAGAAAAATGACGTTTGGGATTTAGTCGAATTACCCAATGGTGCCAAACCTGTAGGTTGTAAATGGGTGTTCAAAACAAAACTGGATCCGAATGGGAACGTTGAACGCTACAAAGCGAGATTGGTTGCGAAGGGCTACACTCAGAAAGAGGGAATTGATTATCAAGAGACGTTTTCACCTGTCTCTCGTAAAGATTCATTAAGGATCGTCATGGCCCTAGTAGCTCATTTTGATTTAGAGCTGCATCAGATGGACGTCAAAACTGCTTTCCTCAACGGAGACTTAGACGAAGATGTTTACATGAAACAACCTGAAGGCTTTAAACCTGGAGGTCAGGAGCATCTAGTCTGTAAGTTGAAGAAATCCATTTATGGGTTAAAACAAGCATCACGTCAATGGTACCTAAAGTTTGATGAAGTCATGAAGAGGCAAGGTTTTATGAAGAATCAAGTGGATCAATGCACCTACCTCAAGATGAGTGGGAGTAACTTTACTATACTTGTCCTTTACGTAGATGATATTCTATTGGCAAGTAATAGTTTAGACATGTTGCATGAGTCGAAGCGTTTACTCTCGCATAACTTCGACATGAAGGATCTCGGAGATGCTTCTTACGTCATTGGCATCGAAATTCACCGAGATAGACACAAAGGGATCTTAGGATTGTCTCAAAAGACTTACATAGATCGTGTCCTTACACGTTACAACATGCAACAGTGTAAACCCTCCGTCGCTCCAGTAGTTAAGGGAGATGTTTTCGGTTCATTCCAGTGTCCGACAACAGAGGTTGAAAAGGAGCAAATGAGCCAGATACCTTACGCGTCAGTAGTCGGGAGCCTGATGTATGCTCAAGTCTGTACTCGCCCAGATATCGCTTATATTGCTGGAATGCTAGGTCGTTATCAGACTAATCCTGGCCTAGATCACTGGAAAGCAGCTAAGAAGGTCCTCAGATATCTGCAAGGGACGAAAGACTATAAACTGACTTATAGAAGAAGTGATCATTTAGAAGTGGTAGGTTATTCTGATTCTGACTTTGCCAAATGCAAAGATGACAAGAAATCCACTTCGGGCTACATCTTTATGTTAGCAGGCGGACCTATCTCATGGAAGAGTCATAAACAACAGTTAACTACAACTTCCACAATGATGGCAGAGTACATTGCTGTTTACAACGCAACCTGTCATGGAATGTTGCTTAGAAATCTGATCACTGGACTCAAGATTGTTAATTCCATTTCTAGACCATTGAAGCTTTACTGTGATAATTCAGTTGCCGTTAGTTTCTCGAACAGTAACAGTTCGACTGGAGCTGGTTTATATCTTGATACAAAGTACTTGTTCGTACGTGAACGAGTTGAGGAAAATAATCTTTGTATTGAGTATATTAGTACTAAAGATATGCTTGCGGATCCGATGACTAAAGGTCTCCCACCTAAAGTTTTCGAAGAACATGTATCGAATATGGGACTTACTAAAGACCTTATTTAATGGTATATTGTACTAGCTTATGTTTTAATTAATAAAATTTCCTCAGTTTGATTTTGTATGTCTCTAACATATGTTCTGCCGGTGTAATGACATATAGACAAATATAAATACAAATCAGACGCTAAAGGGCTGCGTATTTTGATCGTAACTGTTAGGTTTTAAATTGAGGCTATAGTATGACTAATGGGGGTCCTGAGTCGCATGATGATTCAACGGCTGTATTTCTCTGCTATAGTTCTTGGTTTAAGGCTAAAATGAGTGTTAACACCTGGCCAGGCTTACCTAATACTCATGATAAATGATTACTTGGCTAAGTGGGAGAATGTTAGATTAAATATTATTTATTTAGTATTTAATCTTGTAGCCTATATAATCATTTATATTATATTAGATCAAAATATATTAATAACCTATTATAATTAGTTGGTAATTGTTGATGGACCATATTACCCTTATTAACTAATTAGGTTTCCTCTTGGGTGTATAAATAAGGGACTTATTAGAGAGTTAAAGGGTTAGACAGTTACACACTTTACACAATCAATCAACCCTCATTAACATCATAATTCGAACTCTCTCCCTCAACCGAACCTTACCCTACTTTCGGTTATCATCACCATCATAACTTTACACCCTAAGGAGGAACCGAATCATACTGACAAAGATGTCGAACTCAATGGCTGGATCTCTGACTGGATTCTCCTCTGCTTTGAATGCCATAACAGGTATGTTATTCATGTTTTCCATTTAGTTTAAACAGAACTGATCAACATTGGACACTAATATCAATTATATAGGTTAACATATATGACACCGGCGTAATTCAGATTAACCTACTCTCTGATTTCAAGGAGAATTTCTGAAGCGGTTGGACTTGAATCTCCATCACATTTTTTTTATCTCAACACGTTTTACAGCTTTCTACCAAAAAATACATAATCAATGTGCATCATTAGGTATCACTTTTACAGGTTTCAACAAAATAAACATAAATTTTAAATATGTTTACTTACAGGTGATTCAAGGTGTTGCTGCTCTTTCTCTTCTTTGGTTTTGGGATCCTACTTTTCAACTTGGTAAGCCGTCAATACGAAAGATTAAAAAACATTATAAAGTATTAATGGTAGCTAAATGTGTAGAACTGAAAAAAGTTACTTTTGAATATGTTTACTTACCGGTAATTCAAGGTGTTACTGCTCTTTCTCTTCTTCGGATCATATCTTTCAACTTGGAAAGTTGGCTCCATCTTAGAATACAAAAGGTAAAAATAGTTATATAGTATAAATGGTAGCTAAATGTGCAGAAATGAAGAAACTTACGTTTGGCTGCATTTCTTTTCTGATAATAAAGCATTCAGAAGCAATTTGGTTGAAAGAAGGTATGGTTTATTTTTTAAGTTATTTGCATGTTTATATAGATGTTTTTAGGGACAGGTGGTGGCAGTAAAATGTTGCCACATGTACCACAAAATAACTTCTACTACCCATGTTCCATGTTTTTTGGAACTTTTAAAACTAACTTAAAGAATTTGGAGGGAACAAAAATAACCGGGATGCAGTTAAAACTTTAAATATTTTGGTAACAGTTATTTACTTTATCCTTTTTAAATTAATATTTACTTTATACTTTTTTAATTTAATATGTAGAATCTGCATTTTTTTATGTTTACTGCTAAATTATTATTTACTTTATACTTTTTTTAATTTAATATGTAGAATCTGCATTTTTTTATGTTTACTGCTAAATAATTTATAGTTTTCAAAATAATTATTTCTTAAAATAAGTTATCATTTGCTATTTTTAGCTTAAAAAGGATGGTTATGCCATTAAAGAAAAGATATTTTACTTTTTAGAAATCTGAATTTATACCTTCACACATCTGGAATCGTCTACAATTATAAATTTGTTTTATATTTTGATTTGTATAATTTGTTTTATGTTTTGATTTGTATATCCTACAAAAGTGGGTCTGTAAAAAATTGTAATAATCACATGTGTTAATATGCAACTGCAAAACGGTTGCATGATCGTGTGGAGAAGTCAACATCCTAAATTTTTGTAACTGCCCCTTCTAGAAGAAATTTTTGATTTTGAACGGCTGAGATTTATCTCAGGTTGATCTAAGGGTTGAGATTTCTTGTTGTTCCCCAGACTTTAAGGGGAACATAAGAATATATAATTAATAGAATTAACTTAAAACTTTCATGTAACTGATTCTCTTAAAAATTATGTAGCTAAGAAACTGGTTTTACATCTTGTTTTATTAACAGTTTTATGTTATTTATTTTTTGCAGGTTCTAAAATTCACATTTTTTTTGTTTACTGTTTTAAAATTCACGTTTTTTGTTTACAGGTCTAAATTTTTTCAAATAGATTTTTGTAATTTTATGGTTTATGTTTCCAATTAAATTTCCACTTGTTTAGGTCAGTTATTTTATGTGGATCGTGGGTTTTATGTTTGTAATTAAAACATATGTTACTTTATAGATAGATCGTGGGGTATGAGAAAGTCAAAGTGAACAAAAAAAAACTCCCTTTGTTTTTTCTGAACCCTTTGACTTTAAGGGTAACATAAAAATATATATTATGTTTGTCCACCTTATCATGTTTGGAAATTATACATTTTGACTCGTTGCCAACTTCACCGGTTTCCACCTCTAATTGTATGCATAGTTCTGACTTTGCGATAATTAAGAGAAATCAGAAATGCGAAGAAGATATATTTTACTTGTAATTTTGTTTTTTAACAGGCATTGTTGTGCGTCTTACATTTCCAGTTGCATATGAGAGATATGATATTGAAGTTTAATTTAAACAACGTCTAGGAAACGACTTCTATAACATTTCTGTAGAGGTAATTAGCGCCTTTATATTCTTGACTCTACGGTCAGGGCATGATCTCAAAAAGAGCATAAGCCGATATAGAATATAGAAAAACAAAATATGACCATAAAGATTAAGGACATTTTTTGCATGAAGCATTGAACCGAAAAGCAAAAACCAGCAATCGTCACAAGCTTGTTCATCAGAATAGTACTCCAAAGTCATGATCATATAACAAACAACAGCTGAATGAACAGTCTCAAACAGATGGGTAATCAACTCATAAACACCTCATTAATCTTGACCATTTCCAAAACCATCACGCTTATCTTGTCCATGGTTACTCGAATCACCACCATGGAAATTGCCAAATGGCGTAGGTAGTGGCGCCGCTGGTGACTGGTTTGCAGCCAAGATGCTACCACCCCTTCCATCATTAGCATTCATTCCTTGTGATGGTGGACCTCGTTGATGGAAACCAGCATGATTCATAATCATAGTAGGATCAAACACGTGACCATTTGGTCCAACATTCAACAGTTGAGGATAACTCAATGACGACCCTTGTTGCACACCTGCTTCTGGAACCTGTTGACCCACATAAAACGGTTGACCAAATGACCCGGGAGCCATTACATTCGGTACTGCAAAAGAAGATGGCTGGAGGCCAGTCATGGGGTAGTTCAAATTCGGTCGCTGCATGTGCGTTGTAGTTGACCTGTCCATAGCATTTGATGGGTTTGGGTTTGGTTGCATTAGTCGCCTAATAGGAGCTGGAGGTTGGGATTGGGACCATTGGGTGTGGTCTTCGCCATCTTCGGCTGGCTTTGGGATTGGGGCTTGAATTGTTGAGTCAGAAGTTTTTGGTTCTTTGGTGCTTGTGGCCACAGGGCCGTTTCCATCCTTTTGAGGCTTTGAATTGAGAAGCTCTGGGTGATGAGCATGAACATGGGCCTTAAAATCAGCTTTATTTAAAAAGGATTTTAGACAAAGAGGGGCTGAACATAGGAACATGCCTTCCATCATTTTAACTGTCTGGATCTTCTGAATACGTTCCTCGCACCTATCATACAAAATAAAAATGTTAATAATATTAATTGTAACAATAATTATAAACTAGCACACTCTTAGACTAAGAGCTACATGATGGGTTTAACAAAATGGTAGGCCACCACTAGGCGTTCCCCACCGACCAGTCCAATGGCGACGTGGAGTTACTCCTAGCACAATCCTATAGTAAATCACAAGTCCTATAGTAAATCGACATGCGATTTACTATATGAGTGGCCGGCCACATGAGGGAGGTAAATCACATGTCTATAGTAAATCCGATGGTGCAAGGGTTTATACCCCAGACCTCCACAACAGATTCCCACCTCCTTACCACAGGAGCACTATCGTGGGGACCTACGTGATGGGTTTAACGTAGCTATAAATCAAAACCATTTAGCCAAATTATATAAGCTTCTATCTTTTGAAGCACAATTACACTTTGCTTAATTTTTATAATTTTTTTGTGAAAACAATATCTAAATACAAATTCTATCTTTTGTAGCACAATTAGATTCAGCTTTTGATACTCCTAGAATGATTGTAACAATAAAACTTAAGTCATCTTTGAAAAGTAAAGGCATCATCATAGTAATATAGTAAAAAAATACTTACAAAAAGCATGTGGAGACACTCCTAGCACAATCCAGGCAAAGTGCATGCTCACAAGGGATCTGCAAGAATCAGAGAAATGTTAGTGAAAATTAAGAAAACCAGTAACTAATTGCGGATAATAAGGGTTAGCAGGTCAAGTGGGTCATTTTTTTTTTTTTGGTACGGGTAGAAATGGGCCGGGTTGGATTAACCGGAACACTTTTAGTTCAATTATGTCCACGCGTTCGTGTCGACGAACCACATCATCTCCACCTGTCGCCGTCACTTTTAGTTCAATTATGTCCACTTTCGTTTTGCTCCCTGTGGTTTGGTCATTTTAACGGTTTTGCTCTTATAGTTTAAAAATAGCCATTTTCCTCCCTGATCTTTCGAGTTTGTCGGCAGTTTCCTCCCTAATCTTTCGAGTTTGTTGCCAGTTTCCTCCCTGATGGAGTTAGAGGCGGGGAGCAAAATGACGATAAGTTAGAAAAATCAGGGAGGAAAATGGCTATTTTTAAACTATTGGGGCAAAACCGTTAAAATGACCAAATCACAGGGAGCAAAATGGAAGTTTACTCATATATTTATATTGTATAAATCAATTATGTTAAATATGATTAATAATTAATACTTACAGTAACAATTTAACTTTTGGTATTAAGTTGACACCCTCTTTATTAAAATGGCATGCAAATTGAAGCAGGACACAGAAGCACCAACCATAAGCAAAAAGAGCACAACTATGTACTATCAAATTAAATAAACCAAGGAATGTGACCACATACCATACGTCCATAAATCGCTATTGGAAAATCACACTGAGCACACATATGGACCCTTTGTCCAAGCGGGCGGCTGGACTTTTGACCAACAGTCTTGACAAGAGTAACACCACTAGCAGAACCAATATTTTTAGCCACCGGAAGCTCAGCCAGAACAAGGTGGTCAGGGCATGCAACCGTCACTGACTCCCCTGTTGGCGGTTTTGCTCCACTGCCACTTTCAGCAGCTGCAGCCTTGTTTCTGAGCCGGATTCTAAGCATCTGTACAAATCTGAATAGTTACTAGAGTATTATACTAGTCATAATGTTTCTTACTGAAATAGATAACATAAAAACTAAGAAAATGTTTCTTATTGAAATAAATAATGTCTATAATTCTAATAAAGAAGCATAGCTTGAGCGCACATGATTTATCCTTTTCCATATATAGAACAATGAGTATTCATCATGCGAACTGTGAATTTTATGTTTCTGTATAAGGAAAATGCTACATATATAATGAATTACACTTAAAGTTCATGATCAAGATTAGTAGTTCTAACTACCATATGGTGCCAGATATTATGATAGACGCAAATTGGATATTTAGAACTGTATGTTTAAAAATGATATTCCTCATCCTAATGTAGAAAGATGAAAATTATTAACAAATTAACATGTAAGAACTGTATGTGAGGTGAGCATACGATGAAAAACTTTAACCAATTCACCTTCACAAATTTATATAAAAAAAATGAAATATCAAAAGTTAACAGCAACTGAATAAATAAACTAGTCTACTCCACACATTTGAAATTTATGTGGAATTTAACCTTTTCATAAGATGGTAGAAAGATAACTAAATCAGAAATTTTAACACATCAATCCTGTGAGTACAATGCTCATACATCAAAACTGATTTCATCTCTACTCGCAAATTTTACATAAACAAGTGTTTCGAGCTCATATGTCGCTCCAGAGTCCAGAACATATTACCATTTACGTAAACTCTCCGTGTAAGGTTTATATATTGAAATGGATAATGTCTGTAATTCTAATAAAGATGTGTAGCTTCAGCGAACATAGTTTATACTTTAAAGCTGTATTATCCATCTCCGTATATGGAGCAATGATTACTCAACATGACACATGAAAAGCTTTTATTTCTTGTTTTCAAATAGAAAAGAACATTACATGTAACAAATTTCAATTAAGGTTAATGATCAACATTACCCATTCTAGCATTTAGCAGCAGTAAACTAAAGACCAAATGACACAGATGTGACGATAGACACATATCAGATATTTCAAGCATACAATTATACATTCTATCAGGCAACACTAAACTAAATAGCAAAATTGGGCATATGTTATGATAGACAAAAAACAGATGTTAAGAGCATACGATTATGCATTCGCTGCAAGAAGAATAGTTAAATTTCCTCATCTTAAGAAGCAGCATTGCAAACTCTTCACCAAATTAAAACGGTAACCGATTTACCCCCACAAATTCATACACATATCCAAAGTTCAAAGCAAGTCAGACGAATAAACTAGGCTACTCCCCACATTTAGGACGTCTGTAGAATTAAATATTTTCATAGAAACATAACAACATCAAAGTTAGAACACAACAATCATGTGTACTTATTATGCACAGCCAAATCAAAAATCACATAAACATGTGCTTGAACGAATTGGATAATGTCTATATTTTTAATCAAGATGCATAAATTTAGCAAAAACGCTTTATTCTAAAATGGTCGTATTATCTGTTTCCATGTATGAAACAATGTTTAACTTTGAAATTTTGTTTCCATAGAAGGAAAATGTCACATATAACGAACTTCACAGAGGTTTGTGATCAGCATTAGCCAGTCTAGCATTTTGCAGCACTAAACTAACCATATGATTCAGATTTTTTGATAGACATAAACCGGACATTAAAAACATGTAGCGTATAAAGATGATAATAAAAAAAACCCATATGTAAGAAAGGTATGTATGGCGACCATACGATTATACATTCTTGATTCTTCTCCAAAAAAAAATGATCATATTTCTCATCCTGAGAAGCTACATAGCAAACTCCTCCTCCCCAAATTAAAACTTTATAACCAATTTACAACCACAAATTCATAACAAATATGTGAATTTAAAAGCAATTTGGACAAACAAACTAGGCTACTCACCTCAATTAGAAGGTATGTAGAATTTGATCATTTCATAAGAACAAAACGACATTAAAAGTTATTAAACAACAATCGTGTCTCACTCGAAGTAGCATCTCTATCTCTTGGGATGAAGGTAAGGTTTTCCCTCATTTCTCTACCCTCCCCATACCCTATGAGATATTGTTGGGTGCGTATGTTTGTTTACGCGCTTTAGAGTGCAATATCACACCCCCAACATCCTAGTATTTATGTAAACACTATGCATACCGTTTCTTATTGAAATACATAATGTCTATATTTCTAACAAAGATGTATGGTTTGAGCAAAAACGATTTAACCTAAAACAGCTGTATCACCCTTTTCTGTTGATGCACTTTGTGTGGACGCGACTCGGCTCGGTTCGACTCGGCCTTGAAGACTTGAAGACACGAAGATCGAGACAAAGCTACAGCCAAGGGGGAGTTTGTTGGTGCACTTGTGTCTGTACTTTGTCTGTATTTCGTCATGATACAAAACGATGTCTTTAATGTAAGGTTGATGTAAGTTTGACCAAGTCAACCATCCTCCTGGTTTGACTTGACCAAACAGTTAGAGAAATGTTGTAAGCTGGCTGTGTCGAAGGATGTGTCATCGAAGGATTGTTTTATATCCTTCGATGATGAGCTCGAAAGATAGACCACGAAGGATAGACCACGAAGGATATCATCCTTCGTGGTGAATGTGATCTTTCGAAGGGCCTTCTGGTCGACAGATGATCTTTCGATCAATCTGTCTGATCCTTCGACCAGACCTGCTGTGTCGGGTATAAATACCCATGTAGTGTGTTGTGTTCAGTAAGAGGTGAGAGACATAGAGAGATAAGGCAGAGAGAGACAGGAGCACACACACACACTTTGAGAGTTTATAGAATACTTCTGTAAACATTGAGCTTGTAACCGGACCCTTCATTCGTATTAATACAAGTGGTGTTAATCGGTGAATCTTGCGTGTTGTGTTTGTGCTTGTTCTCGTATAAAGTCTCGGTTGCATGCTAGCTTGGATTCCGCACTCGCTAGTGTGTTTGATATAACAAGGATAAGGTTTTATCTCATCCTCGAGAGGGACCTACAAGTGGTATCAGAGCTTTGGCTCTTCTCCTTGTTAAAACCGAGTGTTTTCCAGGTGTTTGTAGTTTATATTTTCTGGAAAAACTTGTTAAAATCGGGTTTCGGATTGTTGTCGGTTTGCAGAAATATTCATATTTCTGGGTTTGTTCTTCTTATCTTCAACCGATATCTTAAGTGTTCTTGGTTATTTACACTTTTGATCTTAAAATTTTTAAATTTCAAAGTGTTTGTGTGTTGGAAGTTGTATTTTGATTAAAATATTGGGATCATTACCCGGTTGGTGAAAACCTGCATGTTCAGACCTGAAAGATATGGTCTGAACATACTTTCTGCCGAAAGTTCTCACCAACCCATCAATTTTTCACCAACCTGTCACCCGTTGTCAACTGTGTCAGAACCGATCGAAAGATATCCTTCGAAGTCGAAAGATCATCTTTCGACCAAAGGAGGTTCGACAGATAGTCATCATTCGAGCATCCTTCGAGTGTGAGACTTATCTTTCGTTCCAAGGAATATTTTCGAAACATACATCTTTCGGTCTTCTGCTCATTTTCGAAAGACTAGGATCCTTCGATTGGGGAGTCTTTCGAAGTCATCTTTCGTGTTCATCTTTCGGTCTACAGTCCTTTTTCGAAAGATAAGGATCCTTCGTTTGGAGAATCTTTCGAAAAACATTGTTCGACACTCAACAGTGATCTTTCGAACACTGTTGATCCTTCGAACAGGTGTTGATCTTTCGATCCTTGTCTGTTTAATGTTAACAGTTTGTGTTTTTCAGGTCTTTCGATCAAGGATCTTTCGGCTGGTGTTATCATTTGAAATTAACATAGTTTGTGAAAATTAAATTTTTAAATAAAAAACTTGTTTTCTTTTTTAAATCAACTTTCACTTAATATATTAATTTTCATAAAATGGGAACAAACGGTCAGTGGGATCCAACCGCATGGACTCAAATAACTTCGATTCCACAATCATCAGCTATGCAATCTACGCAATCTACGTCAGATTTCAACAAAAATGCATGGATGCGAGCTATTGTCCCACCTCAAGCTGCAATGATAACTGCAAATCAATGGGCTTTGGTCACAAATCAAAGCAACAGCATTCAATCTATGATGCAGAATGACAGTGAAACTGGTACAAGCACAAAACCGCCAAAGTTAAATCACATCAATGATTGGGGATGGTGGAAAGAAAGGCTGAGAACTTATGTTCAGGGACAAGGTCAAGATCTATGGATGTGCTTCTTCACAGCTTTTGAAAATGAGTTGGAAATTGCAGGATCTAATCCACAAACTTACAGCACTTTGTCTGAAGAAGATAAAAAGAAGTTTGAGTTAGAAAAGAAAGCATTCATGATTCTCACACAAGCTCTTCACTAAGACCTACATTTTCCATATACGGAACAACGTTTATCGTCGAATTTTTGTTTATGTTCAAAGAATTAAATATTTTCATAGAAACACATCAAAATTAGAACACAACAATCATGTGTACGTATTATGCACAGACAAATCAAAAATCACATAAACATGTGCTTGAACGAATTGGATAATGTCTATATTTCTAATTAAGATGCATAAATTTAGAAAAAAACGTTTTATTCTAAAATGGTCGTGTTATCCGTTTCCATGTATGAAACAATGTTTAACTTTGAAATTTTGTTTCCATAGAAGGAAAATGTCACATATAACAAACTTCACAGAGGTTTGTGATCAGCATTAGCCAGTCTAGCATTTTGCAGCACTAAACTAACCATATGATTCAGATTTTTTGATAGACATAAATCAGATATTCAAAACATGTAACATATAAAGATGATAATAAAAAAACCCCAAATGTAAGAAAGGTATGTAAGGCGAGCATACGATTATACATTCTTCTCCAAAGAAATGATCATATTCCTCTTCCTGAGAAGCTACATTGCAAACTCCTCACCAAATTAAAACTTTATAATCAATTTACCCCCACAAATTCATAACAAATATGTGAAGTTAAAAGCAATTTAGACGAACAAACTAGGTTACTCACCTCAATTAGAAGGTATGTAGAATTTGATCATTTCATAAGAGAAAAACGACATTAAAAGTTATTACACAACAATCGTGGGTCTCACTCGACGTAGCATCTCTATCTCTTGGGATGAAGGTAAGGTTTCCCTCATTTCTCTACCCTCCCCGGACCCTATGAGATATTGTTGGGTACGTATGTTTGTTTACGCGCTTTAGAGTGCAATATCACACCCCCAACATCCTACTATTTATGTAAACACTATGCATAGTGTTTCTTAGTGATATGCATAATGTCTATATTTCTAACAAAGATGTATGGTTTGAGCAAAAACGATTTAACCTAAAACAGCTGTATCATCCCTTTTCCATATACGGAACAATGTTTATCTTCGAATTTTTGTTTATGTTCAAAGACAATGACACATAAATGAATCTCGATCACCAGAGGTTCATGAATTTAGCAGCACTAAACAAACGACATTATAGTGCACATATTTTGATGGAGACAAATTAGACATTCAGAACATGTAATGTATAAACATGATAAAAAA
Source organism: Helianthus tuberosus (assembly GCA_030545235.1). Taxonomy (NCBI): domain Eukaryota; kingdom Viridiplantae; phylum Streptophyta; class Magnoliopsida; order Asterales; family Asteraceae; genus Helianthus; species Helianthus tuberosus. The sequence goes on along the minus strand of CM060387.1, from coordinate 38,735,510 downwards.
AGAAAAAAAATGAAATGTAAACATTGCAAACTCTTCACCAAATTAAACTTTAACCAATTCACCCCACAAATCCATAACATACATCAAAACTTAATATCAATCTGGATACAAATTATTATTTATATCAATCCTTACGTTATACGAACCAATAGAAACAAAAAATTTTAACCTGCTAATGCACTTTAACTTCATCAACTTCAGAAACAACAAACAAATCAACCTAACAATCACTAGTTTACGTGAAAATTTCAATCACCAAAATATGACATAATTAAGAATGAAAATCATCAAAAAAAATTTGGAGATTCAGCAAAAGAAACTGTAAAACCCTAGCAGATCGATACATCGATGCATGTATAAAAAGGATCGGTGCCAGTTAGATAAAGAAAATTCAAGATTCAGCAAAAGAGAAAGAAACTCTAAAACCCTAGCAGATCGATACATATATGTGTACACAAAAAGGATCGTTGCCAGTTAGATAAAAGAAAGAGCAGAACGTAGGGTTACCGTCGAAAGCGAGAGAGTGTAGAGACTATGAATGTTGCCGCTCGGAGACCAACAACGAGGGTTTCGGATTGCTTACTTTATATACGTGAGGAGTGTGGAATTTAGTGTATTTTTTTCAACATAAACAAAATTTAAATTGTATTTAATTTTGCATGGTGATGTAATTATCTGGAGGGTACTAAAACTTTATTATGTTAATTAATAATTAACTAGTGAGATTTCTTACGTTGCGGCGGGCTTTTAGATGGTATTAGTTTGGTTTGTTACAGCGTCGGTATGATTCCCACACGTGATACAACAACCCGAAGATATGCATCCAACAATATTTTACATGTTCGATAATTTCAATAAAAAATCAACTATATTTGATGACGGGGGTAGCCCAAATCTCAATAAAATGACTAATATACATAATAGCTTAAAAGGTTAAAAGGTTGAGAGGTTCAATACGCGCAAACTCAGGAGAACAGTAAAAAGGACAAGCACAGTGTCCGGTCACATCAACACTTAACGTCTGAACCATTTCTGCACAGACAGAACATGTGCACAGAGAACACCCTTTTGTCCGCAGGTCTAAACCCTTCAACCCCCAAATGGGCAAGTCCCTCACTGTAGCCACGGATCACTGGTCAAAGGCTTCCTCTTGTAGAAGATTCTTTCCCTATAAATAATAGCCTCTTGCCATCCATTCCACTCATTCCAGATCAACTCAGATCACCCTTGATCTCTGATCTTACTTCTCCTCTCTAGAACTTGCTCCATGCTTGTTCTATTCTCGGCTCACTACAATATTATCTCACTTAACATAGACATTCTGGGTTGAACCCTTCAAGCCAGAATTCAAAGTGAATAATAACAAAGTGATCCGCCTCCACGTGCTACAAACGTGGGGGGACCCCACGACCTGCGTTAGGCTAATCGAAACCTTGAACCCTTTTACCCCGGAGATATCGCTACAGGCCTTGGTCTATTATTTGTTGTATCAACAATATTTTACATGTTTTTAAACTCTAAAATGTTATATTAAATTACTAAGATAACAAGATAACGATGTCCCTTTACAAAATAAAATAATTAAACCGCAAGGCAACTTAGATGGCATGTATCTTAATGCTTGGATCACATATATATATATATATATATATATATATATATATATATATATATATATTATTCATAATTCGGTTTTGAGTAAATTTATACCTACATGTAGATAAAAATAAAACAACTTAGCAGCTTAATAAAAAAAATAAAAAAACTCACCAGCTTGAAAACACTAGTTATAAAGAAAAAAAAAATCTTTTATAAAAGTGACAACTATTATGTATTTTTTTATTGGTTTAGGATCCTGTACATTAATCAACTTTTGTGAGAAGTGTGAGAAATAATTTGGGAATGACAAGTGTCATTTATCTTAATTAATTTAAAATGGTGTATTAGTAATTTTCCATTCTTATCAATTAATTGATTTCCAAGATAACTGCAAAAAACTGGCGCTGAGATATATCAGGGATTGATTCAACTTTTGTAATTTTTTGCAAGATCCAATTGTTGATACACTTTTTGTGGACGCGACTCGGCTCGGTTCGACTCGGTTCGGTTCAACTTGGTTTTGACACGGTTAGGTCCAGCTCAAGCCCGACGTCACGATATTCCTCCGTCGTGAAACCCAGAGTTCGACACGCGAAGCACGGAGTGCCGCAAACCAAGTCCCGATGACACATCACCATGACATCATCATTGTGATGTCATGATGATGTCATAGTTGAATTAGTGAAAAGTCTTGAACGTAACCAACATTGGGCCGTAACTCTTCTGTTGGGCCATTCAAACATTTGAGCCCAAAACTTTTGACGAAACCTTATTACAATTAGAATGAATGTGACGAAACTCTATAGTTTCGTCACTTGTGGGGTTTCGTCGGGGCCTCTTTGTGTTTCGTCATTGTCTGTGTCTTGTATGCCTATAAATACCCCTCATAGTTTCTGTGTGAAACCGATGAGTATAAGAGAGCTGTGAGACTTAGTGAGAGTCTGTAAACATTGTTTGTATATGTTTGTGGTTGTACTCATCCCTAATCAATAGATATTGAATCTTTGGTTACCCGTGTGTTTTACATTGTGTTTGGTTTGCACAGTCACGGGGATTCCGCACCCGTTACCGTGTTTGTGATAAACAAGGATTGGTTTTCGTATCGGATCCACTCAGATTTCGGGACCTACAATTGTTATCAAAGCTTTGGCTCTTTTCCTTGTTTAAAACCAAACATTGTCGTGTTTGAAACAAGTGTGTTATTGTGATTTTTTTTAGATTTCGTTCTTAAAAAAATTATATATTTTCTGGAAAAAGTCACTAAAATCAGTGTTTATCTTGTTATTTTGCTAAAAGGTTGTTCAAACACCTTGTTTGGTTGAATGTTTACATGTTACTAATGGGTTTTTGTTGAATGTTTTAAGCAAAATTTGTGTTCGGAAAATTTATCCGGTGATATTTTGGCCGGAATCTTCAACGTGTTCTTGATGTCTTCATAACTGATCTTGAATATTGATATTGTTTAATCTGAATTGAGTTTACTGTATTATTGTTGTTATTATTATATGATTGTTTGAAAATCAAGTCCTTCTTCGAAATGATGGTTGTTACTTGAAAATTGTGATCAACAGTAGTTTGGTTTGAAAATTATGGCTTGTGTTAGGGTTTGGATAAGGCTTCTTTGAAATTGTCTCACCAACTCACTTTGATCTTATCCTGAAGACACAATCGACGAAACTCACTGGATATCATCATAAGAGTTTCGCCGATTCATAACAAAGTTTAAATTAAAAAAAAGGGGTTTCGTCGTATATCATCACACAAAATACAAACGGGTTTCGTCGGATCTTATTCAACATAAGGGTTTCGTCGTTCATTAATATGTTAAAGTTTCATCGAGCTTTATAATTGAGTTTTGTCGATCATTAAAAAAGGGGGAGGGGTTTTCGTCGAGTCATTGAACAAACATCAATTAAAGGTTTCCTCAGTCAGCAATCTACAAAAGTATTTCGTCAAAACCAAACCAACCATCATTGATTTTGTCATCAAACGTCACACACATAAAGTGATTTCGTCAAATACACATTATAAGATTTCTGTCATATTCAGATTTCATCACTAAATTCATTTCGTCATTCACCAACCAAAGACTTCGTCAACATCATTTTTAAATTTCGTTGACAGTTACAATCATTAAGGTTTCATCATTGAGACTTTCGCCAAAATTTGAGTTTCATCCAAACTTGTTAAAGTTTTTAACAGAGGCTTTGCAAAAGTGATTTAACATTGTGTTATCAAGTGTGTGATCAGGTTTTCAATTTCATACACCAATCATGAGTTGTACGAGTCCATGGGATTGGAGTACGGACCCACGACCAGGTCAAAATCAGACTTCGATGGCCGCATATTTAATGAATTCCATACCTCAACAACAACAATCAATAAGTACGAGTCCATGGGATTGTAGTACGGACCCACGACCAGGTCAAGGTCAGACTTCGATGGCCGCATAATTAATGAATTCCATACCCCAACCTCCACCTCAAGTTACCACTACTCAACCACAGTTCAATCAAAGTGCTTATCTTTCACAATCTTTCTCAAAACCTCAATTTGATGCAAGTGTGTGGCCCCCTAAACCCCAACCTCAACCTCAAGTTTCCACAACACAACCTCAATTCGATCCAAGTGTCAATTGTGGTCCGGCTATACAGTTGGGAAACAGTGATCAAACAAGAACTGCGTTTTATGTTGAAACTGTCAAGAATGTCAATGATGGTGAATCTTCAGGAAAAGATGACAGTTTAGGATATAGTGGCACTGATGAAGATAACTCAGGTGTGAGTGATTACAGTTCAGAATCGGACGTCAAGGAGGGAATGGATTCTGAAGCAGATATTTTGTCGAATGGTGCCAAGGAGATGAAATGTCAAAATTCTGACTTGATCAAGAAAGCTGATGCTGCATCAGAAGAAATGGAGAAGATTCTCACTGAAGATGGATCTTTCTCTTCTCAGGTTGCCTTTATGGCTAATGTCACAGCTTCTACAAGTCAGGTAAAATCTGAAACTCCTAGCATATGTAGTGTTTGTGCTGATATGAAACATGAATGTGCTGAATTGAAACATGAATCTGAAACGGTTCATAGTCACAATCAGAGTTTGGTTATTGAACTGTCAAAGTGCAAAGAGGCAAATATGGCTTTAGCTAAAAATGAAAGGGATTTTAAATCTGTTATTGAAACCTTGAAGAAAAGTGTTTCCGAATTGACCAAAACTGTTTATCATAAACAAGTTAGTATTAACGATTACATTAACATCGTTGAGGAAACCAAAAAGGAACTAGCCATTGCCAAATGCGAGCATGATGCAATCAAGCTCAAGTTGGAGAGTTATTCTAACTCCCGATTTGTGCTCGATCGCATCATTGACGTTCAACAACTGAAAGGAAACAAGAAAGGTGTTGGGTATAGGAAGTGTCCGCCCCCTTTGAGGCACAACTATACTCGAATGCCCGATGAAGAGGATATGCCTCGTTTTGAACCCAGTGTGCCTCTTGATTATGAGGAAGTTACTACTGGATTAGGGTTCAATCCGGACAGTTCCTCGAGTGATTCATCTGTTGAAACAGGAAATTCAAAAACAGTGAATCAAAGTCCTCCAACTGTTGAGGATTATGATTCATCCGATGATGAATCAGATGTGAGTGATCAGGATACATCACTTGATGAGACGAAAGGAGTAGAAATTCCAATTGAGAATCATATTCTTTGTGATCCTCCTACTCCTAGAGTGCAACCTGTTGCCAAGCAAGTGATAGATCCTGTCAAGGATGTCAAGGATGACAAGGAATGTGTGTCTACTATTAAGAGCAATAACTTGTTGTATACTTTGGTCGGAGATGTTAAAATTTATTCAGACAACGATTTTCCAATTAAAAATGTCAATCCATCTTTGATTGATAAAGTTTTTGAAGATAACACAAGCAAGTTTTTGGGAAAAACGATCCCAGGAGTTGTTGTAACTCAATGTGATCCAATTCCTAAAAATGAAATCAGAAAGCAATTTGGAAATCAAAAACAACCGACAAAGCAACAACATATTGCTTCTTAAGGTAAACAACCAGTTCAACAAAATCCTAACGTTTCTCGATCAAAATTTGAAACAAAAGGAGCTCGTTACAAGAAGAAAGCAAAAGACATGAAGTTTGTGGCCTCCAAAGGTACTGATCAAGTGGAGACTTTTGAAAATAACTCAAATACTAATTTTGTTCAAAAAGTTAACATTTTGAAACGTAATAGTGATAACAATTACACTCAACACACAAATGGGTGTGAAGCTAGTACCTCTGGGTCTACAACTTCAACGTCAGGTCGTCGATCAGATTCTCCTAAGTTTGTTGAAAGGAGAACTTGTTTCAAGTGTGGGAAGTTTGGGCACATCATTAAAGACTGCACAACCTCGCCCAAACCAAATTTTGTTGAAAGAGCCCCCTCTGAACAAGGTCACTCACAATGTCGTCCTGTTACTCCAAAACAAGATAAACGCACTATTAAAGAACAAGAAACAAAACAACGACGTAAAAATGTGAAGGTGATCGAAAAGGCTTTAAAAACTGAAGTAAAATCTGTTAAAAGGAAACCTAGCTTGCCACAACCATTAAAACCAGAAATTGTACATAATACACAATCTGGTAAACGGAAACAAGCTTGGAGACCTAAAACGGATAAAGTTTCAAGGGGAGCATCATCAGTTCTAGATCATCGAGAAGTTGAGATAACTTACGTCGATGAACATGGGCGACCAAAGTCTGTTAAGGCTTGGGTTGTCCCCCTCTCCATCTAATCTCTGAGTGAGTGTGCAGGAAGTTCCAGGAGGAACTATCGATAGTCATAGGATTGTTGATGGTGGAATGTTCATGCACTAGATCGGTGACAAAAGAAATTGTTGCCTTTGATGGAGAGAATAAGAAAAGAAGACAGAATTGTCTGTCGAAAGAAATTGAAAAGCTTCGACAAAATGCAAATCATTTCAAAGTTTAAATGTTAAAGGCTTTGATCGGGTCCTCGGGATAGATTCAAAATCAAAATGTACGCACCTGCAGCACGTCTGAAGTTCAAAATCAACAAGATAAACGTGCATTGTACATTTCTTCGCGGTGTAATTGAAGAAAATGTGTTTGTTGAACAAACCAACCGGGTTTGCAGATGCCTTGGCGTGGATTGAACAACTGCACACTACTTCTCAAAAGAAAGACAAAGACCTTCGCTGGTACAATGTGGAAGACCAGCCGTACCCAAAGGTTTATGATCTTGTTGCTGTCAAGAGATTTCTCAGTAGCTACAAAATTCGACTTTGAAGTCCACATCGGGTGGATATCCAGTTTGGGAGAGCACTCAGATTCCTTGCAATGCACGAAGCAGTTGCAGGATACAGTTTTAAATTTCTAATCTCTCCTATACTTGTCGATATTTAAGCTGCTTTATGAATTATTATCATCTCGTACAGCACTCTTTGGCCTGACACGTTGAACTCGAATATCACTTCACACGTGATTGTTTTTAATATGAAACTCGTCAATGTTGTCATGGTCCGCACCGCTTACCGACGTGGCAACTGATTTTTCCAAAATTCGATAAAATCTTTTCTGATTAAAATTAATTTTTGTAAACGGCATTGAGGTAAAACATGAGTTAACCAACATCGGAAAATAATTTTTGTAAATACCTTTGTGTTTCTAAAATTTATCATAGTTTATTGATTTTAGGGGAAGTAAATCCAAAATTTGAAAATTCAAAAACATCGAAAAATTTCAAAAGCGCAAAAACAATAGAAAAACAAAAATGAGTTTCCTGGCGAGAAAAAGAAAATATGATAGTACATCAGTGGTCTGTTGAAATCTCCTTTAAACCTTAAATGAAAAACGATAATCAGCTCTATATAAGATGTATCGGTAGGCTCACAATCATTTTAAAGTGTGCAGGGTGATATAAACCTAAATCGACTGAAGACCAGGTGGGAACCACTCATTGGCATATGGTCTTAGTACCGAAATTTCGTTTGAGAGATTGTCGAGGTTCTGAGATATTCGGTCTTTATGCAGCTTATCATCTGGGTATCATGGTTGTTTCTTTTACCGAAAAATAACGGAGACGAAGTCTAGATCTTCCATGATACCATACATACGTGTACATATTGCATTCGACCTCAATAAGTGATCAACAATCACATGTCCAAAAAAAATAAGTGATAATTTATCACAGATTCTTTGCGGGAGTCAAGTTCATCTCTTTGCTGTACGAAAGTACTGACCTGTTCACAGACTTGCCCCTGTGCCCTCATGCATCGAAAATCAAGTTCCTCATTAATAAGTGATTCTATCACATAGGGCTTGTTTTCAAATCAAAATAAGTGAGTTTCTCACATCTTTTATACGGTCAAACAGATGATAAACGGTATACTCACCGGTAAGATGAACTCTCGTGCATACCTTGATACGGGAATGTGTCGTGTGTGGATGAACACCGGTCGGTAAGTATAAATCATACCTTAACGTATCCCCTCGCCATGATTACATCTGATAAGTTGAGCTTATGTGGATAACAATACCGATAATCGTTATAGGATGCTTATCTAAGTGTTAACTAATTGAACAAAAAGAGCGTTTTGGCGTGACCGTACACTGATATGATTCTCTTAACCTCGAAACTCGCAAAAAGAATGTCTGTAAATATTTATTTACTGCTTTCATTTCTGCATCTTTGTATATATTTATTTATTGCTTTCCGTCTTTACATTTGAAAAATTCAAAATTCCAAAAAGATTTTAGGTGTGTTTTAATCTAAACTTTATAAAAGCCAAAAAGATTTTACTTTTATTTTATTTTTGATTGACCGATGTTGGAACTCGAGTCTATCCTTCCCAAAATCTTGATCCTAAGCCGGAAAACAATTGCACCTTCATAAACGTTCGAAGTTAACAAGTTTTGAAAGTCAAAAGATTAACAATTGATCATTTTCTAAACTTTCAAACTGTTGTCGGTCGGTGTTTGATTGAGATTTGATCTCATATGTGTCATTTGTTTAATTTGTCTAAATTCCAAGCGGTTGTTCTCATTACGTGTTTAGCTTTCTTGTATGTGCAGATGCGACATCAGAATCAGCTAAAGGCAAAGAGAACGTGTCAGATGACAAGCCGTAAAGTGAAGACACGATGTTGATGCAATCAGAAGATCAAGATGATCGGGTTGCAGTTGATCACTCATCAACACCACAAGGATCTAAAGAATTGAAGATCAAAAGATTCACGAGCATAACTCAAAGGAGAGCTTATCTTAAGGGGGAGTTTGTTAACACACTTCTTAAATGAAAAGGGAGTTTGTTGATACACTTTCTACTTACGACATGTGAAGACTTTGAAGATCCTTCGACACAAAAGACACGGAAGACGAACCATCACAAGTAGCGTCCAAGGCGGAGTTTGTTGATACACTTTTTGTGGACGCGACTCGGTTCGGTTCAACTTGGTTTTGACACGGTTAGGTCCGACTCAATCCCGATATCATGACATTCCTCCGTAGTGCGCCCCAGAGTTCGACACGCGAAGCACGGAGCGCCGCAAACCAAATCCCAATGACACATCACCATGACATCATCATTGTGATGTCATGATGATGTCATAGTTGAATTAGTGAAAAGTCTTGAACGTAACCAACATTGGGCCGTAACTCTTCTGTTGGGCCATTCAAACATTTGAGCCCAAAACTTTTGACGAAACCTTATTACAATTAGAATGAATGTGACGAAACTCTATAGTATCGTCACTTGTGGGGTTTCGCCAGGGCCTCTTTGTGTTTCGTCATGGTCTGTGTCTTGTATGCCTATAAATACCCCTCATAGTTTTGGTGTGAAACTGATGAGTATGAGAGAGCTGTGAGACTTAGTAAGAGTCTGTAAACATTGTTTGTATATGTTTGTGGTTGTACTCATCCCTAATCAATAGATATTGAATCTTTGGTTACGCGTGTGTTTTACATTGTGTTTGGTTTGCACCGTCACGGGGATTTCGCACCCGTTACCGTGTTTGTGATAAACAAGGATAGGTTTTCGTATCAGATCCACTCAGATTTCGGGACCTACACCAATAAGATTTTCATGTACGCATCATTCTTCAACAATTATAAATACATGGGGACTTATGAAATCGGCACAGACAATACAATTTTTAACCTTCTGCGATTCTGGTGTTTTATATCAATTTCAATGGATTCCGGCGATGCAGGTACATGTGTATCATAGTAATTGAATCTTTTAAGAGTTATCATGTTGCGATAATTAGTGTTATACGTTTGGCAGACGGTTTTTTTATTATGCGGTGTTACAGGTTATTAGTCTGCTTTGTTTTTGTGTGTATGTAGTGTTTTACACATTGAATTGTTTAGGGTAAGTTGTTGTTTTAGTGTTGTATAATGAACAGAGTTATTTTTTTATATTTAGATATATAGTGTCATATGCATGTTCAATAGTGTTATATTTTGTACATACATCTTAATTTCCTTTCATATTGTTTTATACATTGAATTGTTTAGGGTAAGTTTTTGTTTTAGTGTTTTATCATTGACAGAGTTATTTTTTTATATTTAGATGTATAGTGTTTTATCCCTAATCAATAGTGTTATATTATGTTCAGACATCTTAATTTCCTTTTCGTAGTGTTTTACCCCCCATCATGTTGATACATATTATGTGGATACGGCTCGGCTCGGTTAGTCTCGGCTAGGAAGTGAAGGCCGTAGTCAAGACATCCTCCTGTCTTGACTCGGTTTGCTAGTTATTTCGTAATGTTCATGTACATGTAACTGCGTGTGTGCAGTATACATGTTAGTATTGTTTGTGTTTATTTGTTTGTTGTTTCGGTCCAAACATGTCCAAGACCATCTGTTTGAAGTCCCTTTGGCCCAACATACATGTGAAGAAAACTAGGCCCAACAACATGTGGGACGAAATCAGAAGGTCCAACATGTGGGACGAAAACACTTGTGGTGAAAACCCTTTTAGGCGAAATCCCCATAGTGGACGAAATCCCTGTGATTTCGTCGAAGTCTTGGATTTCGTCGACCTGTTTTCGTCCAGAACTGGTTTTCGTCATGTCCTTTACTATATAAACACTCACAACAGACCGAACACAGGACGAAGTCTGAATAGATTTCTTTGAGCGAACACTGTAAACACACACACACACAACTGAGAGTTTATAGGTTTATCTTGTAAACATTGCTTTGTAACGGTTTCATACGAGTTAATACAATGGAGTGTTAATCGTTGAATCTTTGTGTTTGTGTTCGTAACTTGGTTTAACTCACCCGTTTGGATTCCGCACTTTCGGGTTTGTCGGAAAACAGGGAATAGAGGTTACTCGATCCTCCGGGTGGACCTACAATTGGTATCAGAGCATTGGCTCGATTCCTTGTTAAAACCAAGTGTTTTTATTGAGTTTTGAAAGTTTTTAAAGTGTTTTTCTTGGTTTTTGATTATAAAGTTCATATCTTACTGAAAAATAGTTTTTAAAATCTTTGAAATCCATGTTGTTTTGCTTCTAGTTCATATAAAACCTTGTTAAAACTCTTATATATATGTTAGTGTTGGGTTTTCTGAACTTTATTGCGAAAATTGTGTTCAGAAATTTTACAGGTGACCGAAATATTCATCAAGTTCTTCATATCTTCAAGTTGTTCTTGGATAATATTCATATTTGATCTTTATTTGTTACTGAATGATTATGTTTGTGTTTGTTGTTTGATTATTAAAAAATTGTTTGACATTTGTGTACAAATCACAATGATGAAAGGTTGAAATAAACAAGCTTCGAAATCTGTTTCAGTAAGGTGGTTTGACAAAAGAGTGTCTTGGTAAGGTAATGTTTGAAATTTGTGGCTTTGTGTCAGAAGAGTTGGTTTTGATAATATCTAGTTTGTCTGATCACCTTTTGTCAACGAAATCACTATCAACAGTCCAGTCAAAGAAAACACCCTGGTCAATATTATCATCCTGGTCGAAATCACTCCTGGCCGAAATCAACTTCTGGGCCGAAATCAGTTATGGGCCGAAATCAGTCAACTTGTTGCCGAAATCACTTCCTGGCTAACTGCTCGAAATCACTTGTCTGGTCACATGTTGTTAACGAAAACACTCATCATTCTTGGACGAAATCAGAGTCAAAAATATCAACCTGGTCAACGAAATCACAACTTTTGTTTTCGTCCCACGAAACCACTTTATCAACGAAAACAATCAGCGCATCTGATTCCGTCATCAACTTAGTTCAGTGACGAAATCACATAGTTCATCAACGAAATCACTTGGTCGAAAACACCTTGTGATCTTGTCTTGGCCGAAATCACTTTATCAACGAAAACACCTTTGTTTTCGTCAAACATCACAGCAACGAAAACAAACTATTTTCGTCACATACTTGTGTTATTTTTAAACAGAATACTTGTAACTCATTCTTAACTGTTTAATTTGTGTGATTTGTTCAGGTATTAGTCATCATACATCAAATATGAATCCGAATTGGTTGGGTACTCCGTCGCGTTTATCTCCATCATGGGCTGAATCTCCCGCACCCGCATCTAATACGGAAAGTAAGTATACAAACACGCGTTTGTCGCCATCATGGACTGAATCTCCGGCACCCGCATCTTCGCAAGCGAATCAAATGTCAACCGGTCAATGGGCGTTTGTTTCAAATCAAACTCCGAGTATTCAAAGTATACTCCTAAGCGAAAGTGAGACCGGAAGTCTGAATCGTCCACCGAAACTGATGCACCTAAACTAATATCCTGGTTGGGTTGATAGATTTCAGACGTATGTCAATGGGCAAAACACGGAACTGTGGTTACGTTTTACTACAGATTTCGATCAAACTCTTGAGGTTGCCGCTTCAACTGCCGTTACATTTGCAGATCTTTCGGAAGACCAAAAAAAGACATATGATTTAGAAAAGAAAGCATATGCTATTCTGACTCAGGCGATGAGCAAGGATATATATCATCAGTTTGTCAGTTTCAAGACGTCAAAGCGATTGTGGGATGAATTGAAGACAAGGGGTCTAGGAAATGAAAAGTCACGTCAATTGCGACATGATTTACTCAAGAAGGAGTTTGATGGTTTCACTTGTATAGAAAATGAATCTTTGGGAGATATGACAAGTTGATTTCATCACTTGCTGACTGAATTGAGCAATTATGAGGTAGAAACAACTCCAACACAGGTTGTCACAAAGTTTGCCGATGCACTGCCACCTCAATGGAATGGTTTCTTGGAAATCCTCAAATACAATGGCTCATTGGCTATGACAAACATCAATGACTTCGGTCAGCTCTTGGAGAATAAAGATCAGGAAGAAATCCTAAAGGCAAAAAGAATTCCAGTGCGACAAAATCCTGATATGTATTATGGAACTTCTAGCACATCTACAATACCAGTGCGACAAAATCCTGAAATGTATTATGGAACTTCAAGTACTTCTGCAAGTCCTGCTTCACATGCCCCACTTCAAACGGCGTTTGTCACAAGCACGGATTTATATGGCAATACGATACAAGTTCCTGTGAAGCCAGCTCCAACCACAGACTTGTATGGAAATCCATTACCACCAGCTCCACAACAGCAAGCTTGTTATGGAAGTACATCATCTGCTGGTCAGCAATCAAAGTCAAATACAGTATGGCTAGACACGTCAAACTTCTCCAAAGTTAGCGTTGAAGTAGCTAAAGATCATATGGAGATACTAAACACATTGGTGAGCTCATATTGTGGATTGATTGCAGGGCAGATCGGAAACATCAATCTAACTCAAGAAGATTATCAGCAGATCGATAAAGAAGAGATGGATATGATGGACATCAAATGGGCTTTTGCCAGTGCTGTAAGGCGAGCTAAAGACTTCATGGAACGGACGGGTCGAACCAGCTTGGAAAGCAAGAAAGATACCAAGTATGGGTTCGACAAGCAATCCGTCAAGTGCTTTAACTGTGGTGAACGTGGTCACTTCAAGAGGGAATGCACAAAGCCAGCTCAGCATGGGAACCAAAATCCTTTCAGAGGTCAAGGAGGCAACCAACAGAATCAGAATCAACCCAGGAATGATGATCGCGCCTTGGTCCCTGCAAACAATCAAGCAAGACCATCGAACACCAATCAAGCTCTTGTGGTGCAAATAGATGAAGGTTGCGACTGCTCAATGCAATTAGGCATTGGTGATCAGGGAGGAGCAGCTTGTTTTGCTGAAGCTGCTAAGGATTTGAAGCACGCCAGTGGTGGAGAATCTTCCACCAGTGGTGGTGAATCTTCAGATGAAGAGAGTTCTGGTGATTCAAGGAGTTCATCAAGCCAGGTATGTGTCGATGAACCAAATGTTGTTAATTGTGATAATTGTGCTAGCTTAAGTGTTAAATGTGCTGATTTGGATGCTAATATGTCTGAGTTGCAAAGCAAACATGATGCTTTAAATGCTAAATTGTTTGACTTGCAAAACAAACATGTTTGTTTTGATGCTAAGTGGTGTGATTTGCAAAGCAAACATGAGGCTTTGCAAAACAAATTTGAAGTGACAAATATGCACAATCAAAAGTTGATAGTGGATCTTTCAAAATACAAAGAGGCTAACATGTTTTATGAAAACCATGAAAAGGAATTTAAAACGATGGTTGAAACTTTAAGAAAAGATAAAACCGAACTGATAAAAATGGTTTCAAGAAAACAAACTGACATAAACCTTTATATCAATCGTCTTGAAAGCATGCAAAAAGAGTTAGCATGCACAAAGTGTGAAAGTGAGGCGATCCGACTTAAACTAGACAGTTATTCTAACTCTAGATATGTGCTGGATCACATCATTGGCACACAAAAAGAGAAAAAGGATGTCACGTGCATTGGATATAAGAAATGTCCACCACCTGTTAGACAAAATTATGATGCACTGCCTGATGAGGAGTATAGAACTCATTATGAAGAATCTGTTCCTTTAGACATTGAGGAATTTGCAACGGGACTTGGATACAAACCGGAAGTATCATCAGATTCGGATGTGTCAGCATATACATTTGTAACTGCTGAACAAAATCAGGATCCTCCAATCATTGTTGAGGATACTGATTCTTCAGATGATGAATCTAATGATACTGACTCAGCACAGTCAGATGCGGTAATCAAAGAAGAGGACATACCTCTCGAGAATCATATTCTGTGTGATCCTCCCGCAAAACCTACTACGACTGTTCTGACCGAGTCCACGTCTACTTCCTCACAAGAGTCTGAGAGTGTGAATTTGCTGTACACTCTTGTTGGTGATGATAAAATCTACTCTGACAAAGATTTTCCTATTAAGAATGTTAATCAATCTTTAATAAGTAAATTTTTTGAGGATTCAACAAGTAAGTTTTTGGGAAAGACAGGATCACACGTTGTGGTAACACAGTGTCCTCCTATCCCAAAGGCTGAAGTTAGAAAAGAATGTGGCAATCAGAAATTACCAACAGTGAAAAAGCAGCAAAATCACACCAAACCTAAAAGTAACTCACTGACTCAATGGTAAAAGAAACAGACCAAGAAAAAGGACAAGAAAGTGAACTTTGTGAAAAACAGATAAACTTGAAACATTTTCAAATAAATCTAACTTAGATTATGTCATTCAAGTTAATTCTTTGAAAAGAAACAAACCAAACAGTTCAAAACCTAGTACCTCGGGATCACAAAGTTCATCATCGACAAGACAATCACATGATACTACGGGTTTGTAGAACGTAGATCATGTTTTTCATGTTGTACAATTGGACATATCATTCGAAATTGTCCATATCTTCATAAACAAAAAGCCAAAATTGATGATCCCCGTGACCAAATTGACCGCAAGCGATTTGTTTCATCAAAACCAGATCCCCGTCTTGTAAAAGAAAGGGAAAAGAAACAGAAACGCCAACAGGTCAAGAAAATTGACAAAGCGATTAAAACCGACGTGGTTAACAAAACATTTGTTTCTGTCAAACCAGACGATTCAAAAACTTCAGACAATCATGAAGTTAAGATTTTAAAGAATAACACTGGTAAAACAAAACAGACCTGGAAACCAAAAACGGTTATTGAATCAAGGGGAACATCACAATTTCCGCAACATCGAGAAGTTCAAGTAACTTACGTTGATGAAAATGGAAGACCCAAGACCACAAAGGCTTGGGTCCCCATCTCCAACTAATCATGTGAGTACATGTGCAGGCTGTTCCAGGAGGAACTTTCAGCAGTCATTGGATTGTTGATAGTGGGGCATCCAGGCATATGACAGGCGACATGAAGCTTCTCTACGACGTTAAATCTATTAGAGGAGGTTATGTTGCTTTTGTTGGAGATAAAGGCGAATATATTACTGGAGAAGGAATGGTATCCAACGGGGTTGTAAGTTTTGACAAGATCAACTTTGTACAACAGCTTGATCACAATCTTCTTAGCGTTTCACAAATCTGTGATAAACAGTTTTCAGTACACTTTGATGCAAATGGATGTTATGTGCTGAAACCCGGCTTCAAGATTCCAAAAGAATGGATTCTCTTATCTGCTCCAAGGATAAATGATTTGTATGTCCTTGATATGAGCCAAGCTATTACAACGATCGCACAAGCAACTTGTTTTATTACAAAAGCCACGGAAAAAGACTCTATCTCTTGGCACAGACGTATGGGTCACATTCACTTACACAAAATGAATCATTTGGTGACGAATGAATTAGTGAATGGTGTTCTTCTTAAAAATTTCCATCTTCAAGACGTCTGTGTTTCATGCCAAAAAGGAAAGCAAACGAAGAAATGACATCTGACAAAGAAGATCAATACGGTGGCAGTTCCTCTCGAACGTTTGCACATGGATTCGTTTGGTCCTGTCAAGCACAAAAGCATCAGGAATGATCAATACTGCCTTGTGATAACGGATGATTTTTCAAGATTTTCTTGGGTGGCGTTTATGGCTCACAAGAGTGCAACTTTCGGTATTATCAAAAACTTGATCATTCAGATTGAGAATTTGTATAAGTTGAAGGTTAGACGGATACGCAGCGACAATGGTACTGAATTTAAAAATCAAGCCATGGCGGAGTTTTTCACATCAAAAGGTATTCTTCACGAATTTAGTGCGGCTTATACTCCTCAACAGAACGGCATCGTTGAACGTAAGAACCGTACATTGATCGAGACTGCTAGGACTATGTTGGTAGAGTCGCAGTTTCCCATTCCATTTTGGAGTGAAGCTGTGGCCTCCGCATGTTACATGATGAATCGAGTCCTTACAGTCAAAAGGTACAACAAGACCTGCTTTGAGCTTCTTCACAAACGAAAACCAGATTTGTCATATCTTGAACCGTTTGGAGCTCCTTGCACAATGATCGATCCTAAGGGAAAGTTTGGGGCAAAAGCTATTGAAGGTCACTTTCTTGGTTATGCCACCCCGAACTTAAGAGTCTAGAATCTAGAGACTAAAAGGGTTGAAGAATGGTCTGAGGTCAGAGTACAAAGGCACACATTGCCAGTCAGATGTCCTGGTCAACCATGGATGTTTGAGTACGATGGCTTTTTCAATTCGATCAATGTTGAAGCAGTTGAAGAAACTGCTGCGGCAAGGATGTTTTTCGAGAGTGACAATGCAACAGATTCACCGTTGGTTCGTCCAATTATTATCAATCAAGAACCATCTTCAGTGAACAATAATTCTCTTGACAATGAGGATTTTCATGATGCAACCGAACTGAACGAATCTTCAGAGGATGAAGAATTTCTAGATGCAGATCAAGAAGCTCCTACATCAGTTGTTCATGGTACTTCAGAGGCTACACCTCCAGTGGACGCCCCTATAACAGCTGAAGCTACTGCATCATCCTCTTCGTCAGTTTCGGGTATTGAATTGGTTGTTGATCTCAATCTCAACAATCTGGGTATTAATGTTCCTGTCCCAGATAACCCAGAAACTAGAATTCACAATACCCATCCTCATCAAAACATCATAGGCAATGTACAAAGTGGCATACAAACAAGAAACATGTTGCGCAACAACAACAATGCAGGCTTGTATGCGGCGATTCGAGAATCTGGTCAACAAAACGATTGGTCTTTCGCATGTTATGTCTCACAGGAAGAGCCAAGAACTTGGAAAGACGCTTTGAAAGATAACTCTTGGGTTGAAGCTATGCAGGAAGAACTGCAACAATTCCAGAAACTTGGTGTCTGGAAGCTCGTAGAGAAACCTCCTGGTTATAAGAAGATTGGTACTCGTTGGGTGTATAAGTGCAAAAAGGACGACCGTGGTATCGTTATTCGAAACAAAGCAAGATTGGTCGTTCAAGGTTTTCGTCAGATTGAAGGTATAGACTACAACGAAGTGTATGCACCTGTTTCACGTCTGGAAGCAATTCGGATCTTTCTGGCTTATGCCCCATTCAAAGGATTCAAGGTTTACTAGATGGACGTCAAAAGTACATTCTTACATGGTCTAGTGGAAGAAGAGGTGTATGTCGAACAACCTCCAGGTTTTGAAGATCCTATCCATCCCGATCGGGTTTGGTTGCTGAACAAAGCTCTCTATGGTCTACATCAAGCACCGCGAGCTTGGTACGCAACCTTATCAAATTATCTGTTGGAGAATGTATTTCGCAGAGGTCTTATCGATTGCACTCTCTTCATAAAAGAACATGATGGAGATCTTCTACTGGTTCAGGTATATGTGGATGATATTATATTTGGTTCTACTAACAATGTTATATGTAGGGATTTCGAGTGTGTAATGCAGGATAAATTCGAGATGAGCGCTATGGGGGAGATGACTTTCTTTTTGGGCTTGCAAGTGCAACAAACGAAGTCTGGGATTTTCGTCCATCAGACTAAGTATGTCCAAGACATCTTGAGCCGATTCCAGATGTCCGACACATTGCCCATTGGTACCCCACTGCAGCAAAATCACGGAATTAATCCAAACTCGATAGGTGAAGTTGTTAGCTCTTCATACTACCGCGCGATGATTGGATCCCTTATGTACCTCAAAGCATCAAGACCAGATATAATGTATCCAACATGCCTGCTAGCCAGATATCAAGTGAACCCGACAGCCTCACATCTTGCAGCTGTAAAAAGGATTTTTTGTTATTTGAAGGGTTGCCCAGACACCGGTCTATGGTACCCTAAGGATGATAACTTTGATCTAGTCGCTTTCAGTGATTCTGATTTTGGCGGATGCAAAATCAACGGCAAATCCATAACGGCTGGATCACAATTTTTAGGAACTCGCCTCGTAACGTGGCAGTGCAAGAAGCAGACTTGTGTCGCTACATCAACTTGTGAAGCTGAATACATTGCTGCCTCAAGTTGTTGCTCCCAAGTCCTGTGGATACAACAGCAAATGCGCGATTACGGTTTTGAATTCCTAACTACTCCTATTTTAGTCGATAATTCTGCTGCTTTATCTATCACTAGAAATCCTGTGCAGCATTCAAAGACTAAACACATCGAAATTAAGTATCACTTCATACGTGATTGCTTTGATAAAAGGCTAATTGATGTTGTTAAAGTCCACACTGATGGCCAACGTGCCGACCTTTTTAACAAAGCATTTGATAAATCAAGATTTGACTTTTTTATTATTGGTAAACGGCATTAAGGTCAAGCAAGAGTAATCCACATCGGAAAATCGTTTTTGTAAATATCTTTGTGTTTTTAAAATTCTTGTAAGTTTGTTGATTTTAGGGGGAGTAATTCCCAATTTGAAAATTCAAAAACATCGAAAAATTTCAAAACCCAAAAACAATAGAAAAACAAAAATGAGTTTCCTGGCGAGCAAAAGAGAAAATGATAGTACATCAGTGGTCTGTTGAAACCTTTTTAAACTGAAATGCAAAATGAAAAATGTTAAGCAGCTCTATATAAGATGTATCGGTAGGCTCACAATCATCTTAAAGTGTGCAGGGTGATAAAAACTTAAATCGACTGAAGACCAGGTGGGAACCACTAATTGGCATATGGTCTTAGTACCGAAATTTCGTTTGAGAGATTGCCGAGGTTCTGAGATATGTGGTCTTTATGTTGTTTATCATCTGGGTATCATGGTTGTTTCTTTTACTGAAACAAACGAAGACGAAGTCTAGATCTTCCATGATATCCTACATACGTGTACATATTGCATTCGACCTCAATAAGTGATCAATAATCACATGTCCACAAAACAAGTGATAATATATCACATTCATCCGGGAGTCAAGTTCGTCTCTTTGTTGTACGAAAATACTGACCTGTTCACGGACTTGCTCTTGTGCCCTTCATGCATCTGAAAATCAAGTTCCTCATCAATAAGTGATTCTATCACATAGGGCTTGTTTTCAATTCAAAATAAGTGAGTTACTCACATCTTTTTATACGTCAAAACAGATGATAAATGGTATACTCACCAGTAAGATGAAATCCTCGTGTATACCTTGATACGGGAATGTGTTGTGATGTGGATGAACACCGGTCGGTAAGTATAAATCATACCTTAACGTATCCCCTCGCCATGATTACATCTGATAAGTTGAGCTTATGTGGATAACAATACCGATAATCGTTATAGGATGTTTATCAAATTGTTAACAAAAAGAACAACAAGAGCGTTTTGACATGACCGTACATTGATATGATTCTCTTACCCTCGAAACTCCCAAAAAGAATGTTTGTATATATTCACTTTTCTTAGTTTCTGCAACTCTGTATATATTTATTTACTGCTTTCAGTCTTTAAGTTTGAAATATTCAAAATACCAAAAAGATTTTAGGTGTGTTTTAATATAAACTTTATAAAAGTCAAAAAGATTTTATTTCTGCTTTAGTTTTGATTAACCGATGTTGGAACTCAAGTCTTCGTTGCCTGAAATCTGATTGAAAACCAAAACGACTGAATCTTCATAAACGGTCAGAGTTTGCAAGTTTTGAAAGTTAATAATCAAAATTAAAAAAAAAAATCTGTTAACTTTTCAAACTAACCGTCGGACGGTAGTTGAATGTGAATTGGTCTCATGTGCTTCGTTTGTTTAATGTTAACTATATTCCAAACAGTTGTTCTCATTACGCGTTTAGCTTTCTTGCATGTGCAGATATTAAAGGCGAGGAGAACATGTTCGATGACAAGCTTCGGAATGAAGACATGACGTGAAGGCACTCAAATGATAAAGATGGTCGAGTTGCCGCTGATCACTCACCAACACCACAAGGATCTCAAGCATTGAAGTGCAAAGATTCCCAAGCATAATCAAAGGGGGAGTTTGTTAACACACTACCTAAATGAAAAGGGAGTTTGTTGATACACTTTCTACTTACGATGCGTGAAGACTTTGAAGATCCTACGACAAGAATGAATGAACCATCAAGAGATGGAGAACGAGATTACGAACCTCGCGAGCAGCATCCAAGGGGGAGTTTGTTGATACATATTATGTGGATACGTCTCGGCTCGGTTAGTCTCGGCTACGAAGTGAAGGCCGTAGTCAAGACATCCTCCTGTCTTGACTCGGTTTGCTAGTTATTTCGTAATGTTCATGTACATGTAACTGCGTGTGTGCAGTATACATGTTAGTATTGTTTGTGTTTATTTGTTTGTTGTTTTGGTCCAAACATGTCCAAGCCCATCTGTTTGAAGTCCCTTTGGCCCAACATACATGTGAAGAAAACTAGGCCCAACAACATGTGGGACGAAATCAGAAGGTCCAACATGTGGGACGAAAACACTTGTGGTGAAAACCATTTTAGGCGAAATCCCCATAGTGGACGAAATCCCTGTGATTTCGTCGAAGTCTTGGATATCGTCCACCTGTTTTCGTCCAGAACTAGTTTTCGTCATGTCCTTTACTATATAAACACTCACAACACACCGAACACAGGACGAAGTCTGAATATATTTCTTTGAGCGAACACTGTAAACACACACACACAATTGAGAGTTTATAGGTTTATCTTGTAAACATTGCTTTGTAACGATTTCATACGAGTTAATACAATGGATTGTTAATCGTTGAATCTTTGTGTTTGTGTTCGCAACTTGGTTTAACTCACCCGTTTGGATTCCGCACTTTCGGGTTTGTCGGAAAACAGGGAATAGATGTTACTCGATCCTTCGGGTGGACCAACACATCAATAGTGTTATATTCTGTACAGACATCTTAATTTTCTGGTTCATAGTGTTTTATGATTCTTAAGTGATTTAAATCAACAGATTGTTGTTAATTAAACTATATAGTGTCTTACAGTAAACAAATAGTGTTATATCTTCCTATAGTGTTTTATCAAATACAGAAACATGTTGTTATCACTGTTTTATAAATGATTGATGTGTCGATTTTTTGTTGTAGATATTCCTACATACCAGCCCGTTGGTGATGTCCACGTGTCCCCAAATTCTGGAAAGAGGACATTTATACCAGATGTCGACGATTCGATTAAACCTCAGATGCATATGACGTTTGATTCGCTCGAAAATGCCTTTCTTTGTTACCAAAGATATGCTAAGGCGGGAGGTTTCACAGCTAGGAAGGGTACTCAATACGAGCCTCAAAAGGGTGTCATACATAATAAATACTTCCTATGCTCAAAAGAGGGTCCTAAACCCTTTAAGGCGATTGACTCGACTCAGGAAGCCGGTAGTTATAATGATAACTCGAAGACTAAGATTACTCGCAGGGTTCCTTTTATAAGGACCGACTGTGAAGCGTGCATTTGGGTTAAGTTAACCCCGAATAATCTTTACGAGGTTTATTACTTCGAGGAGTCGCATAATCACTCATTTGTTGCTGAAGATGACAGGTACCTGCTTCCTGAAAACAGAGGAATCAATTACGTACAGGAAGAAGCCGTAAATGCTTTGAGTGCCACAAACGTTGGTCTAGTTAGAGCGTTTAACATTATGAGGACTCTTTATGGAGGGTTTAACAAGGTAGGTGCCACGAAAGTTTACTTCAAAAACTTCAAGAGAGACTTAAATAGGTATATAGCTGAGTACAATACTGACATGGTTATTAAACGCCTAAGAAGGAAGAAAGAATTTATGCCCAAATTCTCTATGGAATACCTAACAACTGACGATGGCGTTTTACGGGCGTTGTTCTGGGCCGATGGAGATACAAAGAGAAATTTTCAAATTTTTGGGGATGTTGTGTCTTTCGATGCTACTTATCGTCGTAGCAAGTTCATATCCTACCTTTAGTTTTAGATTCATTGCATCCTGAACAAATTTATATCATAGTGTTTTATCACCATGATAATGTTTATAGTGTAGTGTGATATGCATGAATAGACTCGTTAAATTTATATCATAGTGTTTTATCCCCACCTGTGATTGTAACTGTGATTGCAACTGATCAAGACCCAGCGATGAGGAAAGCTATTCAAGATACTTGGCCTGAAAGTAGGCACAGGCTTTGCATGTGGCATATAAAGGACAAACTTACTACCAATGTTTATTAAATACCAAAATTATTGTTTACAGCGTTTATTGTTTTAATGGAATTCTTTTGTTGGTTTTTGTTGTTCTTTATATCTGAATATGTGGTTTTTTGTTTATCGATGTTGTTTTACTTTTATATAATGTTTTATCATGTCTATTATATATTTAATTTTTTTAATGTTGTTCATTGTTTATTAGGTTGGCGCCAACCTGTGCAATAGCACCGATTTTAAGAAGAGGTTGTGTGGTATTGTTTGGACTGATGCATTACTCCCCGAACAGTTTGAAACCGAATGGGGTGTTATATTGGCTGATTTTGATTTGGTGAATCATGAATGGTTACAGTCAATTTATCAGATTAGGGACACATGGTTCCCTGCGTACTATCGTGATGAACACATGTCTGGGCTGATGCGTACTTCGTCACGTTCGGAAAGTGAGAACCATTTCTTTGGGCAGTTTTGCAACCCGAACTGTACGCTTGTTGAATTATTGGGGCATTTTGACGCTACAATTGAAGCCCAAAGACACGAGCACAGGAAGAATGATCACGATACTAGGCACACAAACCCCGAAATATTTGCAAAAGAGTTTGTCTTAGAACAACAGGCGACAAACATATACACACGGACAATTTTCTTCGATGCGCAACTTGAAATTCAGACAGCCATTCACAAGTGTGGTATTGGAAAATGGGATGAAAGAGAAGATAATTTTGTGAACTTCTCTGTGAAGGACTTTTCTCAAACGTGTACTACATTTTTTCAGGTAACCAGAGAATGTAACAATTGTTTGTTTATAATATTGCTTGTACACGGTGTTCCATCTAATAGTTTTAATTGAGTATATATTTTTTTTCTCTTTTTTTTATGTATTAGGTTATGATGCGGTAGCTAGATATGACTATGAGTTGTTCATGCAATAGGTATGAACAGTTTGGGCTTTTGTGCATGCACATCTTTTGCGTTTTGCGGTTTCTTGATATCAGACAGTTCCCTGAAAGGTATATATGCCGACGGTGGACCAGGGAAGTTGTTCCTAATAGTGCTCCTGGAGCGATATTAGGTATTAATGAAAGTGATGATCGGTACCAGCAAGTTAATGGTGTTGTGCGGGAGATAACAAGGTCAGCCGAGTCTCTTATTAACATGTTGGTTCATAACTTTGATGCGTTGTGCGCTTTCGGGGACCATGTTGTCCAGTATCAATCGACAGCTGATCAGGCAGTTGTAAACGCACCCCCTAGGAGTCGTCGCGATAGGTTTGCTGAAATAAATGGCTACACCCAAGAAACACCTGTAACTGTTCGCATGCCAAAAACCACTAGATTTAAAGGTATGGGCAAGCCTAAGAGAATGAAGAGTAAGCGTGAAATTGCCATTAGTCAATCTGGGAAAAAAGGGTCGTGAATGTAGCAAATGCAAACGTGGGGGGCATAATAGACGTACATGAACGTACCCTGGAAGGGAAAAGAACGACGACTCCTCAGAAGGTGAGGAAGCGGCGGGTGAAGGAGATGACGAAGAGGAGCTAGAAGATGAAGAGCAGGAGTAGTAGATTACCAAATTATGCGTACTTGAGCTATTTTTCTTTTTTTTTTTAGTGACGTTTACTTTTTTGTTGGATTCCTTGTGTTGGATTTTATAGAATTTGAACTTGTCTTTTCTTTCATGTTGGCCATGAATGGGAAACATAATGTTTTTTACATTGTTTTTTCTTAAATTCGTTTATCATATTCTAAGTATAGTGTTTTATATTAAGTTGTAGTGTTATATTATAGGTTCGAATTCACATACGATGAATCAAAAGTGACAATGCTGGTAATCTGTATTAAATGTAGTATTAGGCATGGTGATATTGTGCTATACAGTTAGTTTAAAGACTTATATTTACTTATAGTGTTTTATATTGAATTATAGTGTTATTTTTTATGGTTTTGTAGGTTGTCAAGATGAAAAGAAATTTTGTCATATTTGATAATCTGTTTTAAATGAATTCTTTGTTTTAATATAGTGTTTTATATTGAAATGTAGTGTTATATTATAGTTTCGACTACCATAACAATAATAACATGAATCAAACACTTACATGTTGTCACGTTATACCTATAGTGTTTTATAATGAATTATAATGTTATATTATAGAAAATAGACCATTGCCATCACTTTGTACAATAATGCTACCAAATAATTACATACGAATTTAAGTTTTTGCATTGTGTTCGGTTTCCCTGACAAAATGAACCAGTCTAATATCTAAAATAAAACATGTATCAAAACATATCAGAACCAGGCTAATATCTAAAATAAACACATGTATCAAAACATATCAGTTTTAATGAAACTATGTGCTATTCTTCATTCAATCGGAACTCGATCCTTTCCTTTGCAGTTTTAGCATTTTTCCATTCTTTCATCTTCACTCAAATTTACGTATTCATGTACTTCTTTCTCCAGCTTAGATCGCTGTGAGTTTACGTCACTTAACAAGATTTTTGATAAGTACTTTATTCGCAAGTCACATAGTTCTTTCGATTGATCTTTCAACACCTTCCCCATGATGTCTATCTCTGGCGATAGCCCGCAGTTCCATCCGCGCACACTTGTGCCTAGTGAACAGAAATACAAATCAAATTAGCGTAGATGCCCATTTCAACTTTAATAATTAAACTATAATTACAATAATACCTATAAAAGTCTCCATATGACGCATGACGAATATACCACAATCAACGTCGTTATACATTGTTTGCCACGGGAACTTCAGACTAACCGGTGTTGTTGATCGCAGTTTTTTAGCGATAGCAGGCGAGTGGTTTTTGACATACAAGCAGAATGCATTGATCTGTAAAATTTACGACGTCAAATGTGGTTTTTTAAAAGTTATAGATACTGTATGTCAACTATTATTTTACTGTTAGTGTTCTTACAACTTTTTCTACGTAGCCGCTGTATCATATGTTGATAGGGACATCACCCTCGATATTGTCGATCACCAATATTTGGTATTGTGCTAGATTGAAGAACACTAGAATGTAGTGTTTATTATACAGCACTGGCACGAATACCATTTGGAAGTTTCTGATGTCCATGTTATCTGTCTCGCCTAATATTGCTTCCATCTCGCCACAGAACTTCGAGATTCTGTGTTCCCCGGTCCCTTCAAAATCAGTTGTCACCTGTTTTATAATAAGTCACAGGTTTAAGTTGATTTAAGTTCCTCGGTCCCTTCGATATTTTGACGATATTCAAAAAGATGTTTTGTATTGTTACATGGTGTTGTAGTGTTATAAGTTGGTTTAGTTTTGTAAAGGCATATTATTTAGTTTCATAGGATACATATGATGGTTGAATGCAGCCTATAGTGTTATCAATAGTTTTTTATTTTATTTAAACTGCTCTGTACTTTTACATAGTGTTACATAGTGTTATAATTTCTTTTTAGTTTTAAACTGTTATATGCTTATCCTATTTTATTATATAGTGATTTTTAATGTACCAGCTTGTTATATAGTGTTATACACCTGTCCTAAATTCTTTTTAGTGTTATAGTGTTACATAATGTAATATACTGTTCTTATAGTGTTATAAAGTTGTTGGCCATCTTTTAAAGTGTTGTTTAGCTATACACATTGTTGTAGTGTTATATATTTTCCTACATTATCACATAGTATTATAAAGTGTGAAAAGTGCCTTACCAACATTCCGGCATTGCAAAACAGCTTCGCGGGGGTACCCGGTGCCCTTAACCGCTTCTCATAGTTAAGGACTGCAGCCCACGTTGTTATAATATCTGCATCCAAGCATAATTCCGGGTACATCGTCTCAAACGAAGCCTCTCAAAATTGAGACACCTGGTGGGCATTGGAATATGGGCTCCCTACGTAATAACACGAAATACAATCAATAATTCGCAAGCAGATTCGTTCAATTATTTAATTTTTTAGTGTTGTCGATACTTACCATTTGTTTCCTGTTGCGCTGAGTATACAGCTAGCCAATGCAGCTTCCAATTGATCTCGTTTATTTGTTAATGAAACCACACGCTGCACGTACGGTGACCTCAGCGCATCCGGAAGATTGGTGTTTCTTTTTGGCCTCCGGAGTTTATATTGCAATAAGAAATTTCCTTCATTTTCAGTGTCACGAATACTTGACGTTGTTGCGACGTTGTCCAGTTCACTTTGCAGGTTTACTGGTTGGATTCCCTCAGCTTTCAATCGTGTGCCTGGGTGTCGTGTGGATTGTATTGCAGACATCAGTTGATGCACTTCTGCGCAAAATGATGAAGTCATGGGCGAGAAAGGAGTTTCATTACCTGGAGTCAACAGTCCAGTGTTTTTGACAGGTGTGGGGGTTTTTTCTGACACAACGTCGCCTTCCTCATCATCCGCAACGTCCTTCAGATGTTTGCGGACCGTCGCAATCCATGACGCTTTCCTACTCAATATCATGTCACTGTTTGGGTGCAAATGTAAAGCTTCCGTCAGTGTATTTTTAACCTTCTCAATGCAATCTTCAAATTCCTTAAATGCATCATCCAGAATATGCGCATGATCCTGTTAAGCAAATTATATAGTGACATCCAAACCGTTGTCAGATTTATATAATTATTAATAGGTATGATATCATCCCAAACGTTAAAAAGGTTATCAATTCCTGTACCTCTTCACTTTCTTTTTCTTCCTGTGACGGGTCGGGCGGCGTCCCATACTGTGATACCATTGGGACCCGAAACTTGCCATCTGGCCCAACTAAAAGCCCCAACTCTTGTGTACTTGTCTGTGACAACAGATAATCTTTGCAATGTTTGAATATTCCCAGGTGGTCGTCGTCCCCTTCATCGTACTGTCCATAGTCTTCGTTGCTCCCATCCACATTGTCTTCCGCACTTTTTTCAGCTGCCCTTTCTGCATTTTTAGCATTGGTGGATGATGATTTTTTGTCTTCAGGTATCTTCTTAACCTTTTCTATCCTCGGCTTATCTTCATCTACATGAATTTTAGGTATCATTGGGGTGTTATGCTTTAGGTGGTCTGCAAAAAGTGTGTCGTCAAGCTTTCCGAGCAGTTCGTCGAGCATCGCGTCATCTATCAACTCAATCGGTTTTGATCCTTTCTTATCACACTTCAAAACATCCATACGGTCGTACGCATATGCAGCCTGCACATATAAGCATTCAATTTTTAGAATTATGTAGCCATGTAAAGGGTTATGCATGCTGCTTGTAGTGTTATACAAGTGACTGTAGTTTTTTACATAGTGAACTGTTTGTAAATTTAGTGTTTTATAAATGATTGTAGTGTTTTATATGGTTTTACATACAGTATATCAAATGTTGTGTTCCAAACAGACTTGTTGTAATCTATTACATGTGACAGTAGTGTTTTACATAGTGACATAGTGAAATAGTGTTTTAAAAGACTTTAATGGTTTTGTATGCAATGTAGCTTATATAACCAATTTTATGTTGTTATATAAAGTGTTGTGGTGTTTTATACATGTGGTGTTTCAGTCTCATATGAGGAACAATAGAGTAGAGTCACATACCGCTAGTAACACGATCGGGCCTCTAAAAGGGTCATTCCTCTTCCGGTTCCATGCATTCGTCGTGCGTTCTAAACAGGTTATCATGTAGCTGCTCCAATCAAAGCTCGATATTTTAACATTTCGGTCCACGCATCCCAAGAATTGCTGATTAACTGTGTTGCATGCGCTTATCTCCCCAAGCACAGTATTATACAACACCAACCAGTTCAATTCAAACACCTGGTCACTTGAAGTGTCGGAAACCATCATGTCCTTCAGTTCGAGTGGCGACACTTTAGTATAATCATTGAACTGGTCCCTCCAGTCTCCCACAACTGGATTGTTGTCCCTTGCTCATATTTTTTCTACAATCTTTATACCCCCGTTTGGTATTCCAAATATTTTATTCACCAAATTTGCTGTGATTCGTACACGGTTTTCGCCAACGTTCAACTCTCCTGCGTTGTCGTCATAGTTGCTTGCCAACCAATATGCAAGTCGGGTCGGTACATGTCGTATGTTGAAATTCAGCAATGTACCGAACCCCATTTCTATGACCTTCTTTTTTTGTGCTTTATTCAAGTTATTGACCAATATAACAAGGTTAACCGAAGACGTCTTCAGTTTAATTTTTGGCCCGGTGAAGGGCTTATATTTTTTTGATGGAAATGATGCCGGTGGTCTCGTCGACTTCCTCCTAGCCGCTGTTGACTTACATCTTTTTCCGTCGTCTGGTTGTTGTGGTTCTTTGTCAACATCGTCGCGGACCAGTTGTGATTTGGCAGCTGGAACCCATATATTCACATCAGTTAGACTATATTTACAATGTAATGAAAACACTGATAGCTTTGGTTCCAATTTTTTTGGGCAAAGTTACCTGATTGATTTGTGATTGGTGGTTGCGTCACGAAGTCGTCGGCGGCGGAGACACGGTGTGTTGTATCAGTTGCTGTATTTTTTTTTAAGAAAATAAACATTTATACATGTTATACTATGCTCCCAATCATACGAAAAACACCGACAATTCATTTGAATTAATCAACTTCTTACCTTCCGCGAATGGTACCGGAAGCGGTGTCTTGAAGTCGTCATCGCTGTTCGCAGTGGGTAATGTTGCAGCTGCAAATCAAACACATTTTGTTATTATAAACCAACATATTACTAAAATTAAAGTGTCCTATATTTGGTGATACATGGTGCAAGAATTCCGACAAAACATGACATTGCATAACAAATTACCAAAAATAAAGTGTCCAACAAACTGTTTTTTACATGCGTAGTTTTGTATTTTACATATACCTTCTTCCATTACGTTATCATTATCCGAATCGCTCAACGGGATGCTTTGTCCAATTGTGTTATGGAATCCCTTTCCCATTTTGAATCTGGGTATTCGGCTGCTTCTCCGGACTAAAATTAAATGCTCTTACAATTAGTTATCGAACCGTGAAATCCAAATTATAACTATACATTTTGGTTTATAAAGCACTATAATTTATTCAAAAGAATTGATCAACAGGAGCACCAATAGACACCATCAACATCAGACTTGTAGTGTTATATGCAATAAGGTGATCAGAAGACACCATCTACATCAGAACTGTAGTGTTATATGCAATAAGGTGATCAACAGACACCATCTACATATAACACTATGTCACCATCATAATTTCATAATCCAAGAGGAGCAACAACACACAACAATATTAAAACACCCTTCATAATTTCATAGACCAAGAGGAGCACCCATAGACACAATCAACATCTAACTATTAAACACTTTAAATGACAACATAAAACCCTAAAGTTGATACACATAATTGTTAAGGACAACACAATCATCAAAACCCATTAAAACACCACAGACCGATTTAAAATAAAACCCCCATTAAAACACCCTTCATTCTTGCATATAACACTACATTTGTAAAATAGTTATATTCTACTTATATGACACTATCACACCATCTACATCACAAATAAAACCCTAAATGAAACCCTAAATAAACTAATCGGGTTGTTAAGAACATAACAAACATCAATAGACACCATTGACAACCATACCCTGTACCGAACATCAAATCCCCAATAAAACACTAACCTGGTTTCGAAATTGCTGCTTCTCGCTTCCTCTTTGAACCCGATGGCTTCCTCGTTCCTTTGTTTGAATCCATAGAACACTCGTTTGATTCTTGATTTTACTGTTAATCGAACAAGAATGTGATGCGATTATTGAAATATAAAACACTTGAGTTCAACAGGAATTAGGCGACGAATAATGTGCTCTGATTACCTTTAAAACACTTCTAGGTTTTCTGCTCTGTGGTTATAGTGAAAGAAATCAAAGAATTTAGCTTTTACGGGAACTTCGCTGGTTTTTAGGAGATTGATGGGGTTTTGGTTGTGTAGGATACGGTTACCATATTTGAAACATTGGAAAAGACACTATTGCCCTTCAATTTTACATAAGGTCCTTCTAATTAAAACACAATTTACATTTTTATACCCTATTGATCTCAACCATTAGATCAAATATCCAATGGTTTAAAACACTTCCTACCCTTCTCACATTTAAACACTTTTTACCATATCCTAATATACCATGTAGTAGATAGAGCTCGATCTTGCTCAATCTACATTATACTTCATACAAATCCTAGTTTCTAAGTAAGCATGTCCTGTTGTAAACGCATATGGTTACACTTATAGTTTATATTTGTCTCAACCCCTAAAATCTCGCATTTGTACTGTCTCTAAGAAACACCTTTTGTTAATTCAATTTCTAGGCATATCTTACAATAACACATATTTAGTCCTCTCCGCCAAGGCGTCGAAATTTGTCCTTTAATCAATCATGTCGCCACAAATGTGCCTCTCCTTCCTCATGGCAAACATAAATTATTGTTGGCACCCGGTTAGGTTCTCTCTTAATGTCTAGTGATTTTCCCTCCTTTGTATTCAGGCATAATTTGTGTATGTCCTATCCGAATTGCACTTTTCATGCCCCATTCCCAACATATGTTTTTACTTATATCTGTATATTCAAAGTGTTGATGATTATAGTATTATCAACATATTTATGTATAACTAGATTTGCTAACGATCTGATACTAAAGGAATTCAAGTTAGGTAATAATGTAAGTCATAACATCCGAAGTACATGTTTATATAAACTTAATTAGGTTTGAATCCTTGAAGCTATATGACAACGTCTAATAGTAAATTTAATAATAAACATACAATATACATTAAAATAGTTGGAACAATAGAACATTAGTTAAAGTTACAATTCGAAACAAGGTAATCAACCCTAGTAATAAAATTAATCAGCCATATAGAGTTGGTATTTCATGCAAGCCTCTTAAGGATCTCATCCTATATTAGTTGGTTTATCTTAACCAACTTCTTCCTTAACAAGCATACAATATTGATCCTCGAATTACCAGGTTGATTACCCTTGTTTTGAGCCATGTCGTCCACAGATGTGAATATTCGTTTGTATAACTTGATGCGTTCGGACTCTTCACGTAGGAAATAGTTTCCAACCCCCCCCCCCAAGAACAATGCAATAATGAGCCTTTAATTAGCATGTAAAATACCCTTGTTTTGATGCATGTCATCCGCAGAAGAAAATATTGGTTTGTATAATTGGCGTGTCCAGACTTTTCCCGTAGGAAATAGTTTCCTGAAACCCTAAGAACAATGCAATAATGACCCTTGGATTACCAGGTAGAATAACCTTGTTTTGTGGCATGTCGTCCACAGATGCAAATATTAGTTTGTATAACTTGGTGCGTAAAGACTTTTCTTGTAGGAAATAGTTTCCAAAAACTCTAAGAACAATGCAATAATGACCCTTGAATTACCAATATAATACCTTTGTTTTGAGGCATGTCGTCTGCAGATGCGAATATTGGTTTGTATAATTTGGTGCGTCCAGGCTTTTCCCATAGGAAATAGTTTCCAAAAACTGTTGGGATTGAACCCTACCAGAGGAACAGATAATGTAAAGCCAAAACCAGGTCACAACAGAGGATTCACAATAAGCAGCAGTTTACACTTTGTTCTCCCCTTGAAAGTGATTTATAACAACTGATGGTATCTATCCACTTTCCATATACAACTGCTGCTGCCCTTTCAACTGCTGATGTAAACCCTGAAGTTTCCAATACTGCTGATGATAAAGCACTGCCCAGTCAAGGACTGATCAACCTTGAGGAAAGCACTGACATAAAGAGAAAGCAGTTGTTTAGTGAAATATCTATTTTATGTATAGTCAGTGGTTAGGTTAGCAGTGTTTATGTAAGAACAGTAGATACAAGTTGTTAGGCTGTTAGACGTCGCTTTCATGGTGACGTCAGCTGGGATACCTCAGTGGTTTGGTTTGCCTATAAATGTATCAGTACCCTGTACTGTTACATTTGATTGACTGAGCGAGTTCTTCTCCTCATGTCTAATCCTTTCATCTTGTGTGCAACCAACTTTGGGGCATCAGGCTGAGGGGGAGTATAGTTTGTAAACATGTCTGTAATCTTTTGCTTTGATTTGTAATCTTTTGACTCTATGTGAAGCAATTGTTTATCAAACTATTTTCTCTTTTGATTGTGTTTACAAAGTTTGTTTTCATTTCCGCTGCACCTAACATGTTTTCATATTCGTTGATCATTCATTTTAAACAAACAAACACTATCATGAGAGCCTCCGATCCTAACAATTGTTATCAGAGCTTGGACAGTCAAATTCGATCTAACAATCAATTTGACATAACAGTTCGGCTCAAAATTCATTGATACTAAGGTTGGTTGTATTTAGTTGAAAAACAGAGTACTGTGTAAATCATGTTCAAAATGGTTATTCAAAAACTCTGTAAATCAACCAAGATGTCATATGACTCACAAATTTCACACAACAAGTAAATTCATGCACAAGACACTCATGGTGTCTAGATCTGAAAGCAATATCTGTTAAACCATGAGATTATTTTTTTTATTTTCTAAATTGATTTAAACTGTTGATGTGTAATATGTGATGTGTTCATTAAATACTAAAGTACAAACCTCAGATTAACAAAACCTATGTTCATAAAAGCATTATGGTTTTGTTAACACAAAAAGAGGGAAATTAAAACTTTAGTTATTTAGATCCTATGTGTTGAAAACAGGTTGAGATTCTCAAAAGGAACAAATCAACTTTGTTAATAATGCATTAAGAAAATCAGGGGTCAACATAGTCCGTATCATGTGTAGTGTGAGATTGGTTGAAAAGTTGTGGCAACATGACCGAGTCTCTCAAAACATTACTGCAAAATGATTTTGGACTAATATTCACAAAAACTCAGAAGTGTGTCTATCTCAAAACTTTTGAAATCAAAAGAAAAGAGTATAAACATAAAACACTTTTGAGTCAAAGTTTAGGGTAATAATGGTCATTAAGCAACTATGTGCATTCATCTGTTCAGGAAAAGGTTTTGATTCCAGTGAATGAACCCCAAAGAGGACTAGACAAATGTTTAAAAATATATCCATGTGTCCTCAGGTTTGCAATCAACTGACAAAGAAAATGGTACCAAACAGTGGTCAAAATGAATCCTAAAAGTTTTCTACCACTGTTGTCAAACCACTGACCATTTTCATAAAACTTGAGAATGTTATGATTATGTTTTCTACTGAAAATTTACCAGATCCTTTTTGATACTTTTCTTAGAAAATTATTTAACCATTTTTATTGTTCAAAGGATTTTCTCGAATAACCAGGATATATTATTCATTTTTTTAATAATATATTTGGAACTTATGCTTGTTTTTGTTGGCAATAGTTTCAGCTCCTGTCAGGATGTAATACCTTATTTTTTTTGGTATTAGTATCCTCATAAAAGGGTCAAAAGGAAATGGTACATATGTCATGATCATGTTATACTCAGGTTTGCTCCTAAATTTTTTATCAAAGGTTGATTGCAAACTGTGCTTAAATTACTAAGGTACTCATGTGTTAATTGAATATTAAACGAAAATGAGTTGCCTTAGTAAAAAGTTTTCATCATCTGGGGTACTAAACCACTGTCTTTCAAAATTGACATGTGGCAAAACCTTGAATGAAAATCTTCAAAACTGTTGCTGAAACACCTGTCCTTCAGAGTTGTACTATTTACCGTAACCACTATTTTGTTCCAACGTCTGATCTCTAAACACTGTCCACTGCTGAAAGTTAACCACTGATCCCTCATTTTCTTGAAAAGTACTGATGCTCAAAATCAGTGTCTTATCCACTGATATGCTATCCACTGATAGTAAAAATCATCCACTGCCCATAATTTTTACCGTTGTAACCACTGATGCTTGATATGTCAGTGGCCCTTAAAACAATTGTTCTCCATACTTCATCTACTTCATCAATGTTTGACACGTGGTCAGTTTTTAGCCCTCAGATCATAATAACCGCTGCCACATCAGCGATCAATTTTTTCAAATAAAACCCTGCCCTAAACCCCCAAACAGGGTTTTACACTGTCGAATTGAATTCCAAAATTCTCTTCTCATAGCAGTTTCCAACCTTTCTTCTCAAAATCTCCAAAATCCTCTTTCGTTCTTCTTCGCAAAAATGACAAAATCAAAATCAAAATCTAAATCACCATCACCTTCCAAAGAGGTCGCTCAAACGGCCGAAGAACCCATCGAAATACCATTCAAACAATCTCACAACTATCTGGGTTTACTCACAAAACCTACTGATAATCACACCTTTGACACCATCATTGATGCATTATCTGCATCAAAGTACAAAACTTTGTTGACAGCAAATGCTCCCATCTATCTGCAAACCCAGAGAGAGTTTTGGAAAAAGGCGTCGCTTGAAAAACAAGACGGAAAAGTCATAGCCATTAACTCCTCAATACAGGGTAAAGCAGTTCAAATAACCCCACAGTCGATCTCCGAAGTTTTTAATCTCAACGATCAGGAAGGTAAACTCTCTTTTGATAAAAACGAGTTAAAAACTGATTTTCTGAAAAGGGGCTATGCAGAACAGGCAAAGGTAGATACCCTACAAAAGGGTTATTTTCCATCTACACCTAGATTTTTATTTCACACACTTCTGATGTGTGCTTCGAATAAAACAACATTTTTTAACGAAATACCATTGAAGATTCAATGCCTGGGGTATGCCATTTTGAATAACAAAGATTACAACTATTCCCAGGAAATCTTCAATGACTTAGTGAAAAATGTTGACAATAAAGCATTTTTACTTTTTCCAAGATTTTTGAGTTATTACTTTAAACAAAAATTTGTAAAGGAAAATGAAAATTTGCCAAAACAAGGTGTTCATTGTCAAATAAAAAGCTTAACAAAAGAAACATTTTCAAGGATGATGGCACCAATAAAAACAAAAGCAGGGGTACCTGAGCAGATTTTAGCGGTTACAACTGCTCCTCAGGTATCAGCTGCTGAGCCCACTGCTCCAGGTGATCATAGCAGCACAACCACTGCTTTGAAACCCACACCTGACATAACCAAAAAGACCAAAAGAAAAAAATCCAGAAAACCCACCAAACCCAAAACAAAGGCAACTCTGGAAGATGAGATCCCAGAGGAAATTCCTATGACAACACAAAAGTCACCACAAACCACTGCTGCTACTTCCTCACAGCAGTTGGAAGAAAGATCTCAACCTATGCCTAAAACTCCTCCTGCATCCTCACAAAAGGATCAGGTTGTAAGCACAGGGACACCACAATATGAAGCTCTGAATCCACTTGGATCCATCTTCCTCAGTCCTGATCCCAAGGACATGTCTCTTTCAACTCCCATCCCCTCACCAATCATAATGCCACAATCCATGCTACCTTTGTTGCATGCAGTTGCTATAGCTCAGACACAAACCAGTTCCTCTCTATCACCTATCACTGAGAGCATACATCCACAAGTGACTGGGTCTGATGCTACTACTCCTGCTATCCCGGCAATAATTGAGGAGGTTACACCCCCTGAGTTACAAGTAACTCTCGGTGGTAGTTCAAGTGGAGCAGCAACTACAACTGGTGGACCAACAGGTCTCCAGTTGGCCAGTTGTTTCATAAATCAGACTCCCTTGAAGGCAATTTCTTCCATGGCAACTTCGATAACCACCAGTGAGTTGGATCTAACCACTGGCACCATCAAAGGTTTATCAAGTGCTGAAGAGAGAAGTCCCCAGTACCAAGAACAAGGGGCATCAATGGGTGACTTTTGGGACTCAGTTCCTAAGTCAAACATTGATATAACCACTGCTAGTGGGGATTCAGATGATCCTACTAAAGTAGGTAATGATTCAAAATATCAGGAATTGACGAGCAGAGTTGATAAACTTGAAGAATCAGTTGCTGAAATAAAGGAGCTGGTGCAAGAGATTTTAAAAGCTCAGAAAGCATAAGCCACTGCTGTTCCTGCTCAAGCACCTGCACAACATGCATTTGCTGAAAATGAGCTTTGGAACATTTTTCAACCCATGCTTGAAGCACAGCAACTTATGGCTGACAAAAAGCATGCTATTCAAGTACAAATGCTGACCAACATGGTTGAATCAAGATTTAAAGACACTCAAGCAGATATCAAGGCTATAAAGGCTAGCATTCAAAATGCTTCTGGAAAAGTTCCTTCTTCCATACCTTTTCTTGTAAATCCCCCTTCAGATAATGCCAAAAAGGGGGAGAATAAAAAGATGTTGGGAAAAATGAATAGGATGGGAATAGAACATGGCCTTCATGTTGAGCCTGAAAAAGAAAAAGAAAAAGAAAAACATGTCTCAAAACCTGTTAGCCAAACAGCTGATACAGCAGTAGTTACAAAAACTGCTGTCAGTAGCCAAACAGCTGCCATGTCATCAACACACACCACTCTACCACACACCACTACAACTACTGCTCTACCACCATCATCTACAATCACACCATTACCACTGCCTCCTGTCATAAAACAGAAGACAACATATGTTATAACATCTGTTGTAATGACAGCAGCGGTTGAAGCACCAGTTGTTTCAACAGTTGTTTGTCAGACACTTCCCATCATTCAAACCACTGATTCATCCAAAACATCATCTGCTCCTTCTTCATTAAAAAGGAGAAGGAATCTCATATCAGATGATGAGTCACCACAACCATCACCACCATCAAAAACTATCTCACCACTTCCATCCCCTGCTCAAAAGCAGAAGACAACTGCTGACATATCAGCAGTTGTAATGACAGCAGATGTTGAGACACCAGTTGTATCAACAGTTGTTAGTCAGTCATCCACCACTGCTCTCACTTCTCCTACTTCACAGCCAAAGCTCTTCAACAGAAAAAGAAAACCAATACCTGCCGATGAGGGTATACATGATCCTAATGCTGCACAATATCCACTGGAACTTGAAGCCATAAAATATGAGATGAGGCAATTCTATACAGAAGAAGATCCTTCAAAAAGGAGATTCTCCTCACTCATAGGCTACATGCCACCAGATGATATGGATGACTACCTCAAACTCAAGGCAAGGCAGGCTAAAGTAAAAGCCAAGGTTGACAGTGAAAAAGATAAGTTAAGCGAAGATGGCATAGCTAAAAGACTGGAGTTCTACTTCACAAAAGTAAAGCAGATAGAAGGGTTTGCACAAGACCTAAACAAAGAAAAGGCTGATCAAAAGAAAGAGCTAAGAAAACAATATCTAGCCTACATCATGAAAGAGAAATTCTATCCTGCTGAAGAACAACAGTTCAAAGAATGGCCAGTAGTAGCTCTTAAGCGTGAGGCAGAAAGGATTGAAAAGATTAAGAATGATCCTACGAAGAAGAAGAATGCTCCTAACTGGAGAAAATATGAAAAGCTCATTGCTGATTTAACTGATGAATATAAGAGAAAGAAAAGGGAGCTGGTGGATGCAAAAATGGATACTGCTGAAGCCATATCAAAATGGTCAAAACAGCAAACCGATGAAGCCTATGAAAGGCTGAAGAAAAGAAAGATAACTGTTTCAGGCACTTCTAAGAAGAAAGAACAAATGATGAAGCTTGAACAGAAGATGGGAAACCTCGACACACTGTTCCGGTCTACTTTTGTAACAAATCAAGAAGAGGGAGAACAGCTGACTGAAGAAGAGGTAATAGAAAAGGAAGCAGAGTACTTCAAAGATACCATCACGAAAATGGGTCTAAAAGAAGAAACTTCAACAAAGCTTCAAAGCCTTTTTAAGGCATTAAACAAAACTGCATCTCCAAACACTGCTAAAGACAAGACAGAAGCTGAAAAACAAGAACTCATTGAACAAGAAACTGCAGAAGATATAGCTGCAGCAGACAAAGTCATTGAAGAAACTTTCAAAAGAATGTCTGAAAGTCTGCAGATGTTTTCAAGGCCATTATCCCTCAACTCATCTGCAAATAAGTCTCTCCCAAGAAACCCACTTGGCTTAAAAATACTAAAGTGGATGTCTGATCAAAAGACTCACGTATTGACCCTAGTCAGAGCCAATGGCGTAGTGAAGTACATATCAAGGAAAGAAGCACTAGGCCTTAGTGTTCAAGATTTGCAGGATCTCCTTGAACTTACACTTTGTAGGGATGAGGATGACCAGAGTGCACAGGAATTTGAAGCTGAATTCAAAGAACAAGCTAAGGCACTCTTGATGAGTAATAAAGGTCCTGAATAATGAAAGGTTTTGGCATTATCTGTTCCAGGGGGAGATTGTTGGGATTGAACCCTACCAGAGGAACAGATAATGTAAAGCCAAAACCAGGTCACAACAGAGGATTCACAATAAG
This sequence comes from Helianthus tuberosus, assembly GCA_030545235.1. Lineage (NCBI taxonomy): Eukaryota > Viridiplantae > Streptophyta > Magnoliopsida > Asterales > Asteraceae > Helianthus > Helianthus tuberosus. Next base: position 38,696,173 of record CM060387.1, on the reverse strand, counting down.
CAGCAGTTTACACTTTGCTCTCCCCTTGAAAGTGATTTATAACAACTGATGGTATCTATCCAGTGTCCATATACAACTGATGCTGCCCTTTCAACTGCTGATGTAAACCCTGAAGTTTCCAATACTGCTGGTCCTATCTACTGATGATAAAGCACTGCCCAGTCAAGGACTGATCAACCTTGAGGAAAGCACTGACATAAAGAGAAAGCAGATGTTTAGTGAAATATATGTTTTATGTATAGTCAGTGGTTAGGTTAGCAGTGTTTATGTAAGAACAATAGATACAGGTTGTTAGGCTGTTAGACGTCGCTTTCATGGTGACGTCAGCTGAGATACCTCAGTGGTTTGGTTTACCTATAAATGTATCAGTACCATGTACTGTTACATTTGATTGACTGAGCGAGTTCTTCTCCTCATGTCTAATCCTTTCATCTTGTGTGCAACCAACTTTGGGGCATCAGGCTGAGGGGGAGTATAGTTTGTAAACATGTCTGTAATCTTTTGCTTTGATTTGTAATCTTTTGACTCTATGTGAAGCAATTGTTTATCAAACTATTTTCTCCTTTGATTGTGTTTACAAAGTTTGTTTTCATTTCCGCTGCACCTAACATGTTTTCATATTCGTTGATCATTCATTTTAAACAAACAAACACTATCATGAGAGCCTCCGATCCTAACAAAAACCCTATGAACAATGCAATAAATCATACTCACTTTGTTTGAAATAACTCGATTATAAATAGAAGAATATCTTTTATGGGTAAAATAATTAAGCACTTCCATTGTTCGCATCTGGATAAGGAACGAGTCTTCTTCAACATGGAATGAAACATAAGCATGGTAAACTTCCCAAAATGGAGTTTAATCTTCTTTCATCTCGTCGATAAAATATGTATGGGTAATCTTGTTTTATCTTGCCGCTAAAATATCCCTAATTGCGGCAAGGGCGGACCCAAAGATGGTTGGGGTCCCTGCCTTCGAAATTTAGAAAATGGTTGAAAGTTTTCCAAAGTTTAGTTTATGCACCTCCAAAATTATGCCCTAGGTACCTTTTAACTTCCAATGTATCCTCTTCCAATAAGGATTCTATAATAATTTGATCACTTCCAATTGTTCAATTTTAATATTGAGTAAATTACAAAATCCGTCCTTTATGTTAACGCTAGATTGCAAACTATGTCCTTTGTCTTTAAAGTTGACGAGAATTATACTTAATGTTTGGAAATCCTAACACGTTACGTCCTTTAGCCCTAATTTAGTCAAGTTTAGGTGTTAAGTTAGGTAACACAGGGTATTTTAGTCTTTTTGCCCATTTATTAAAAAACATTTTAATAAATAAAACAAAGAGTAAATTACAAAGTTCATCCTTTATATATTTTATTTAGTACAAAGTATGTCCTTTATCTTTAATAAGCTCAGAAAACATACTTAATGTTTGCAAACCCTTGCATGTTATGTCCTTTAGCTCTAACTTAGTTAGTTTTCATGGTTAAATCTGATAAAGTGGACCCCATATGAGGGTATTTTGGTCATTCTACTGTATATATATATATATGTATGTAGCAGACACTTAAATCCTTTCTGTATCTCATCTATCTTCCTCGAAAGCTACCTGCTACCCTACCATCACCCACCTGCTGCTGCCGCTGCCGTTGCCACCACTTCCTACCACCATCCACCACCCACATCTCCCACCGCACCACCCCCACCATCCTCTCCACCGCACCACCCCACCACCTGACCTGACCTAACCAGAACCATCAACCTCTCCCACCAGCCACCACCTCCACTATCGCCTAACAATCAGCCTCCACCTCCACCTCCACCATCGCCTAGCACCATCGCCTATGCCTTTAAAACCCCAACCCTAACCACCACCTCCAACTCTCTGTTCGACTGTTCAGATCTAACATGTTCGAGTTTCAAGATGTGGCTGAAAAATGATGATTTGGGGGGTAGATAACGAATAAATCGACGGCTTGGGATCTGGCAGATCGATGATGAGAGGGTTTCGTTTCAGCAGCCGGAGAGGCGGCGCGTGGCGTTTGGGTGGTGCGTGACCATATCTGTTAATACTCTGTTTCTTTTTTTTTGTCAAATTTTGGTGGTTTTGTGGTTTTAAGAATGGGTAAGATTGTGTATAATGTGGGCATATTATAGTGAGGATTTATAGATATGGAACTAAATACATTTGAACCGATTTTGTATCTTGGAGCTGGTTTGGTGAATTCTGTAAGCGATAATGGAGATTTGTAGAGACAAAATTAAACTCATTTGGAATGAGGTAGGAGGAGCTGGGCGGTGGTGCTTCATCGGAGGAGTTGGGCGGGTATGAATGGACTCGCGACGGGGATGAGGAAAACCACCGGGTTTCAGATGCAACGGGCCGCAATAGACCCAGAGCTGTGAAATTCAAAGGGTTTAAGGAATACGAAGGCCACAATCGGTGTTATGTAAACCGCCATTGCCACCACCATTGCATCCTCCGACTCATCTCCACCCATCACGTGTAGATCTGAATCTCACCTTCAAATACATTAATGAATCCGAACAGAGGAGAGAAATCGTGGGGTGATATTAGTTCAGTTTCATACCTGCGGTGGTGTTATGACGGTGTTGATGTTAGGGCGGCAGTGGTGCTATGGCGGTGGTGGTGGTGGTGGTGGTGGTGGTACTATGATAGAGTGAAGGCACCAGGAGTTATAGAGAGAGAGAGAGAGACAAGGTAGAGAGAGGATATTTATGTCTGTCTAAATATAGTTTTTGTTTTTTTTATAATTGTTTATTTTATTAATTAGAGTAAAATGTCTAAAATACCCTCATGTAGGATCCACCTGGTCAGATTTAACTATAAAAACTAACTCAGTTAGGGCTAAATGACATAACACGCAAGGGTTTGCAAACATTAAGTATGTTTTCTGAGCTTATTAAAGATAAAGGACATACTTTGTAATAAATGACACACATAAAGGACGAACTTTGTAATTTACTCTAAAACAAAATATCATATTGTATTTATAGAAACAAAATATCAGATTTATATACGTACATATATCTCTTTTTCTCTCTACCTATCTCTCTCTTATGTCATCTCTCACCTCCACTACCACCCTTAGCCACCACCTCAACCACTGTCCACCGCCACCATTAGCCATCTACTCCCACGTCTACCATCAATATCACCTGCCACCCACAACCTAGCCCATTACTGCCACCACAACTCCCACCTCAACCATCGATATTAGCCACCCACAACCATTAGTATCTCCGACCAAAGCAGGCCCCTCACCCGTCGCATTCACCACCATAAAACCGAGTCAAAATTCCGATCTATTTCAGATCTGTTTATACTTCGACGGAAGTGAAGGGGTGAAGTTCAGATATGTTTTCGGTTCTAAGCATAGAAGAAGAAGATAGAGAATGGGGTGGACGTAGGGGTTCCTGGTCGCTAGAAGTGGTGCGGGGTGATGTTGGAGAAGAAGACTAGATGATGAGGGCGGTGGTGCGGTGATCTGGTTCAGATGGTGATCTGGTTTATGAATTATTAAAGAAGAAGAACATTAGTTTTAGAGAGAGAAGGAGACAAAGACAATCGAGAGGTAAAGTTTTTAAAGTGAGAGGGTTTTTTGGATATTTATATTTTGAGTAAATTACGTTTTTGGCCCTTGTGGTTATGTCAGTTTTACTATATTAGCCCAAAATAAGAATTTTTAACGTATCAGCCCCCATGGTCCCTATATCTAACCATTTTGGCCCCTAATTCTAACGAAACCCCAACTCTGGTTAACTTCTTGGTCACATGGGTTGCACATGATGGGTAAAATTGTAATTTCCCCTCCCCCTTTTAATGACTTTGTAAAAAAATACCAGATCTTCAACTAAACATCATCATCCCCAGATCTTCATCTTCAATCATCATCATCATCCCCATATCTTCAATTAAATCTAACCCAGATCTTTAACGAACATCATCATCTTCAACCATCATCATAATCCCCACATAAACTTCAAACACAAAATCTAACCCAGATCATCATCATCATCATCCCCACATAAACAATATCCAAACACCCCCTAAATTCCTAACACAAAATTGTCAAAAAAAAAAAAAACATAACAAAATACAAACCTGAAGATGAAAATCCACATAACAAAATACAAATCTTACAAAATAAAATCTAATATCCCAAGGTGCATAACCCAGAACAAGAATATAAAAAAAAAACAGATTAATAAATAATCACTTAATCTTCAATCTCAAATCCTACTATAATAAAAACACCAATCCACAACTATCATTCATAATTTAAAATCAAACCACAATTATTGAAAAATCTACTTCAAAAATAAAAAATAAAATAAAAAAGAAAGAAAAGAAAACAGATTCAGATCTTCAAACCCAGATCACACCTTCGTCTCCGGTGAAGTTGTTATGATGATTAGGTTGAGAGTGGTGGTGTAGAGAGCGGTGATTTTGCCCTAACGCCGGCGGTTTTCAGGTAGATAGAGACTGCCACCCATCATCATCATCAATTTTTCTGAAAAAATAAAGGAAACTGAGGAAGGGGGATGGGTGTTCACCGTGAATCTCGTCGGAGGAGCCTCAACCAACCGCCGTCGATTCCTCGGCCGCCACCGTGAGCGGCGGCGCCTAATCATCTTGTCGCCTTCTCTCTCTTCGATTTTTGTCGCCGGAAAACAGGGATACGAGGGAGGTGTGGGTGTTATCGGAGTAGTGTGGTCGCCGGCTTGCCGCCGGTGGTCTCGCCGGTCGGCTGTTGGCCTTCATTGAGAAGGAAGAGGGTGAGCAGGAGAGTGTTTCATGTGTAGGTGTGTTTGAGATGTGAAGAACTGAGGAGTTGATAAAGATTTGTTTGTGTTTTTGGTTTAGGGTTTTCTAAGGTAGACGAAGATAGAACAGATTTAAAGGGAAGGAGAAATTACCATAATACTCATCATGTGCAACCCATGTGACCAAGAAGTTAACCAGAGTTGTTGGGGTTTGGTTAACATTAGGGGCCAAAATGGTTAGATATAGGGACCATGGGGGCAGATACGTTAAAAATTCTTATTTAAGGCTAATATAGTAAAACTGACATAACCACAGGGGCCAAAAACGTAATTTACTCTTATATTTTTTATTCATTAAAAATATCAGTCTAAATTAAAAGAGAGAGTGAAATGACCAATCAGTCATCATGTGTTTTGCACATGACCTAACTTAACGCTTAAACTTGACTGAGTTACTGCTAAAGAACGTAACATGTTAGGGTTTGCAAACATTACGTATGATTTTCGTCAACTTTAAAGAGAAAGGACAGAGTTTGCAATCTGGTGTCAACATAAAGAAGGATTTTTTTTAACTTACTTTTTAAAATTTTAAAGAATATATATACAAGTCTTATACCCTATTAGGTTTGACCACTTTCAAAAGTTTAAGAAGATAAAAATCATTAATCTATTTATTAAAATGACAGCTAAAATCTACTTTAAAATGTATGTATTGAGTATTAGGGAAAGGTTCATTCGAGAAGAAATTTAATGTGAGAAGAAAAATAGGAAATGGCATAATGGTAAAACATTAAATAGTTTATAACTCCCCCATTAATTATGTTATCTCTCATTAATAAAGCAAAAAACATTTTATCTTACACATTTCAAAATTTATCCTGCATATATTTTACACTTACATAAATTTACCCTACGCATATCAAAATTTATCATACACATTTAAAATTTATCCTACACATACTAAAATTTATCCTACACATGTCGAAAATTTATCCTACATATGTTGAAAATTGTCCTTCATCCTAAATTAATTTTATCTTAAAAGAGTATATTTAAAAGTGAGTTACAATTTTAATTAGTTAGCTAATTAATTACAACTAGGATTGCGACCCGCCGCAATGTGCCGGGGATTCTTTAGTTATAACAAAGTGGATCTAGGACCCGCACGTTATGTTAAACCTGTCAAACGGGGAAAAAATAGACGATGTAAAAACGTTCATCCACACACGCACGTTGCGTCGTGTTAACTCGCAAAATTTAGAACGAAACGTAAAAACGTTAAACCAAAGACGCACATTGCAATGTGTTAAGTCACAAAATTTAGAACCAAGCATAAAGCGAAAATTTTGCGGAAAATGAAAACTATAAAAGGCCAAAGTTGAAAGTAAAAAAAGTTTTGAGGATAGATTGCAAAACATAAAAAATTTTGGGTTAAAAGTAAAAAAATAAGTAGTTTTGGGTTAAAAGTAATTTATGACATGCTTTTTGGTGAAAAGTAAAAAAAAATCAGTTTTTTTGGAAAACCCCCAAAGCCAACGTTACGACAACCATATGCATAACCATTTTTTCTTTAGAAAACCCTCAAAGCACACCCCGTGTTGCGGCGAGGCGTAAAACGGTGTCCAATAGTACAACCGTCATCGACCACCAACACTGACTCGACCTAGGATATGCGTGTTGCGACGAACCTTTCAAACGTGGAAAAATAGAGGTAAAAACGTTGAACCACACATGCACGTTACGTCGTATTAACTCGAAAAATTTAGAACTATACGTAAAACGAAAATTTGCCAAAGATGAAAACTATAAGTGAAAAAAGTTGTGAAGTTGAATTGCAAATAATAAAAAGTTTTGGGTTAAAGTTATAAAACCAAACTATTTGGGTTAAAATTGTAAAAGATATAAACCTTTGGGTGAAAAGTAGAAAATCAACTTTTTTTTTGGAAAACGTCCAAAGCATAGGTTACAACTCATTATGCATATACATGTTGCTTCTTTGTATAGGTTTTAATTAGAAATTTACCTATATGCCCTTATTGATAACATTAAATACACATATTAAATGAAGTAAAATGGAGCATTTCTATTGGTTTAAAACTTATTCTTTTTATTCTTACAAAAATTTTCTTCTCATTTGAACCCTTCACTCGAGTATTAAATAAGGTATTGGAAATGTTATTTTTGTTTTTATTACTGTTAGTTGTTTTCTCACTCTAGATTATTCATACTATAAATAGAGAGTATCTCAATTCGGGACTATTAAAGAAATAAAAAAGGCTTCTAATGTAAAAATTATTTTGGTTCATTGATCTAGGGAACGAATAATTAAGATTGAAGAAACCTAATTCACCTATAGATCTCATAGTTTTCAAGTAAGAAAAAGAGTTGTAAATGTGAAGAGTTTATACTTATTTTAGAAATTAGCGAAAATGGACCCTAAATTCATTGTTTTTTTTAAACGAGAACTTCAATAGAACCACTCAAACCCGAAAATGGGGACAGGCACCAAAAAACACAACAAGACACATAATTACAAATTTACACTAATCCGACCAAGAGATAGGATTATTCTTAGTTCTATACTTAAACCAAAGAAAACCCAAAGAACTAATATCACAAAAAAACATCTTCCACATTAACGTTAGCCCCCGAGAAAACCAATATGTTCCGAGCCTTCCACAAACACCAGCAGGAAGTGAATGTTACCGAAGTTGTGAGTTTCCAGGAGATCCTTGAATGAGAACGCGTAGATATCATGAATGCGGCACCAGCGACTGACCCTGTGCCATATACCCGAAGCAAAATCGCACGAGGAAAAAAGATGATAAACTGAATCATAATCAAACTTACATAAGGGACATAGACCATCCCTAAACACGATACCCCTTCTTCGCAGAGCATCAAGGGTGGGAATCCTATTCATCTCCGCTCTCCAGACGAACACATTGCATTTTAACGGGACCCACTTGCACCAATCCATAACATACCTATTACTAGTGTCGACATTTCCCCACAACGTGTTCTTAAAGGATTTAACAAAAAAAATTCTGGACGGATCCCCCATCCATTTCCAGGTATCGTTCCTATTATTGAGAGACACCGAGAGAAGGGCGTCACTAAGATCAGCCAACTCCCTTATCTCGTCTTCCGTATCAGGATCATGCTTCCACAGCCACCCACCTCCCATACGAATACGAATTGGGCAATCCTTCACCACCTCAAGGCGAAACAAATTAGGAAAGAGATCCATTAAAGGCGTACTTAACAGCCACAGATCAATCCAAAACAGAATGTTGTCACCTCTGTTACTTTAGTGAGCAAACTTGATGCTAGTGATCCTTTATATCTTCATGCTAGTGATTCTAGTGGTCTCACTATAGTCAATATAAAATTAAAAGGGACTGAAAACTATGTAGTCTGGTTAAATGCTATGAGGCTTGCACTAATGGCTAAAAACAAAATAGGTTTCATTGATGTAACATGTGCTAGGTCTAAAACTGATGATGTTCTTGCTAGTCAATGGGATCGTTGCAATTCTATTGTGTTAAGTTGGGTTCTAAATTCTGTTTCTGATGAATTATATGTTGGTCAAGTTTACTCGAAACTTGCTTCTGGAGTCTGGGATGATTTGAAAGATACTTATGATAAAGTAGATGGTTAAGTTGTTTTTGGTTTGTATCAAAAAATCAATTCCGTTAGTCAAAATGGTGCTTGTGTTTTAGAATATTATCATAAAATTAACACAATGTGGAAACAATTTGATGCCATGCTCCAATTACACTCCTGCACTTGCAATGCTTCTACAAAATTTAATGAATTCAATCAGCTAATCAAACGTATGCAATTCTTAATGGGATTAGATGACATTTATCAACCTGTTAGAACCAATCTGTTAACAAGGGACCCTTTACCAACTATCAAAACTGCTTTTTCAATAATCCATAGAGAAGAATCTCATAGAGGATCAAACAATTCTTCAAAGATTCCTAATGTTGGTTTTGCTGCAAAATCAAACAATTTCAATGATAACAAGAAAAAAATTAACAAAGGCCTTAATCCAAATCTAAAGTGTTCTCATTGCAACAAGATTGGGTATACGGTTGATAAATGCTTTGAACTGCATGGTTATCCTTCAAATTATAGAGCAAAACCATCTCAAAGTAGTCACCAGTGGTCTAGGTCTAACAACTCTACTAGTAGTGGCACTGGTTCCTCTATGAATAATACTGTGAATGATAAAAATACTAGCTCTTTGAACTCCTTGACTTCTGATCAATTTTCTAAGTTGCTAGGGATGCTTAATGAGAATAAAACAGAGGACACAAATAAGTCCAATATAGGAGGTAAATGTTTCAATTCTTTCTCTTCTTTACGAGAATACAAAAATATTTTTTGTTTCAACTCAAAACTTTTTTCATCACCGAATCTGAACTGGATTAACGATTCTGGTGCAATGGTCATGTCTAGCAAAAACATGTTCAATCTAGTTGATGTCTCAGAATATAATATAACTGTTAAGCATCCAAATGGAACTGAAGCAAAAGTCACTCAAATTGGTTGTTTTAAACTTTCGGATTCTGTGATTCTAAAAGATGTGTTTGTCGTACCTGAATATTGCGTGAATCTCATTTCTGTTTATAAGCTAGCTAAATACAATATGCTTAAAGTTGTGTTTGATGAAAATACTTGCTACATTCAGGATTCATGCTTAAAGAAAACCCTGGTGACTGGTAGACAAACTGAGGGTTTGTATTTCTGTGGTAACTCTCTTAGTTCTACTTTTTCCTGTCTAAGTAAGGCTGAAAAAGTAAAGCTCTGGCACTCTAGGCTAGGTCAACTAGCTGAACAAAAGTTAAATGTCCTTCAATTTAAATCTGAGTCCGCTTCTAACCCTTGTGATATATGTCACAAGGCTAAACAACACCGGTCTCCTTTCCTACTCAGCGACCATAGATCAACTAAGGTTGGTGTAGGTCCCGTTTTTCCCGGTGAGGATCGATAACGAGAAACCTATCCTTGTTTATCGCGAACACGGTAACGGGTGCGGAATCCCCGTGACGGTGCAAACCAAACAAAGTGTAATAAAGAACACGGATTAACCAATGAAACACACTCAATTGATTAACGGGATGAGAACCGATACAAACTGATACAAACACAGTTTGACAGAATTTTTGGCAGAGTTTCTTTACATGTATGCTCTCATCTCTGTTTCAAAGTGAAACTGAGATGGGTATTTATACTAGACACAGACACGGACATGACGAAACACATAAAAGCCACTCGACGAAACACTAAAGTCGACGAAACACACCTTGTTTCGTCGACATACATATTAATTCTAATATGTTTCGTCGTTTGTTGTAGAAGCCCAATCCAAGACAAAGGCCCACTTCAAGTATTCGGCCCAACATAAGGAATTACGGCCCAAGCGTGAATCTGTTTACAACTTTCATTTAGTTCAACATAGGACAAAGCTTGTGACATCATCATGACATCACTAAGGTGATGTCATGGTGATGTGTTTGCGGTAAAGGCTTGTGGCGCTCCGTGCCTCGCGTGTCGAACTCTGGGGCGCACGACGGAGGAATGTCGTGTCTTCGGGCTTGAGCCGGACCTAACCGAGTCGACCCGAACCGAGTCGAGTCGCGTCCACATAAAGTGTACCAACAAACTCCCCCTTGGACGCTACTCATGAGGTTCGTCTTCTGTGTCTTTCATGTCGGAGGATCTTCAAAGTCTTCACGCGTCGTAAGTAGAAAATGTATCAACAAACTCCCCCTTAAAATGAACTCTCCATTGAGTTATGCTCGTGAATCTTTTGAACTTCAAATCTTTAGATCCTTGTGGTGTTGATGAAGGGTCAGCGGCAACTCGATCATTTTATCCTTTGAGTGCCTCCACTTCGTGTCTTCATTCCAAAGCTTATCATCGAACATGTTCTCCTCGCCTTTAGCATCTGCACATGCAAGAAAGCTAAACGCATAATGAGAATAACCGCTTGGAATATAGTTAACATTTAAACAGACGACACATATGAGATCAAATCTCAATCAAACACCGACCGACAACAGTTTAAAAGTTTAACAAAATTTTCAATTTTAGTCCTTTAACTTTCAAAAATCGTTAACTTCGACAGTTTATGAAGGTGCAATTGTTTTCCGGCTTACAATCAGGATTTTTGGTACGATAGACTCGAGTTCCAACATCGGTCAATCAAAAATAAAATAGAAGCAAAATCTTTTTAGATTTTATAAAGTTTATATTAAAACACACCTAAAATCTTTTTGGAATTTTTCATTTTTCAAATGTAAAGACGGAAAGCAATAAATAAATATATACAAAGATGCAGAAACTGAAAGCAGTAAATAAATATTTACAGACATTCTTTTTGCGAGTTTCGAGGGTAAGAGAATCATATCAGTGTACGGTCACGTCAAAACGCTCTTTTTTTTCAATTGTTAACATTAAGATAAGCATCCTATAACAATTATCGGTATTGTTGTCCACTTAAGCTCAACTTATCAGATGTAATCATGGCGAGGGGATACGATTAGTGTATGAATTATACTTACCGACCGGTCACGTGTGCGGATCGATAACGAACCTCTGAGGATCGATAACGAACCGAATCACTTGTTTATAGCAAACACGGTCACGTGTGCGGAATCCACGTAACTATGCCAAATCAAACATATAAAGCAATAACAACAAAGGATTAATCAATGAAACACACTCGATTGATTAAACGGGATGAGAACCGATTACAAACTGATACAAACACAGTTCAGACAGAATTTCGACAGAGTTTTGTTACTGGTTATTATCTCATCTGCCTTCAAAGTGAAAGCAGACTTGCTTTATATAGTCCCTGGGCCCAAGACTTCGATGAAACACAAAGTGTCTCGGCGAAACAGGATATGGGCCAGTCATTGTGAGTTAACAACAACAGGTCTAACCAATGACGAGTCAGTAGCATTATCACTATCAAATATCATTCTAGCAGCTGCGGAATCTTCATCAAAGGTTGGCAGATCAAAGGAGTTGAATAGCCCATCGTAATCGAACATCCAAGGATCACCTGGAGCTTTAACAGGACTTGTATATCTCTGAACCCTTACTTCACTCCATAGCTCAATCTTTTTGGTAGTCAGATTCCAAACACGAAAATTTGGAGTAGCATATCCAAGGAAGAAACCCTCGATAGCTTTCGCTCCAAACTTTCCATCCGGATCAATCATAGTGCATGGACCGCCAAAAGGTTCTAGAATTGAAAGATCTGGTTTCCTTTTCTGTAGAAGTTCGAAACAGGTCTTTCCATGTCTCTTAACCGTAAGAACTCGGTTTAATGTGTAGCATGCAGTCGACACAGCCTCCGCCCAGAACTGAACAGGAAACGCCGACTCTACCAACATTGTTCTTGCTGTTTCAATTATTGTCCGATTCTTCCTCTCCGCGACACCATTTTGTTGTGGAGTGTAAGGAGAACTGTATTCATGAAGAATGCCTTTAGAAGTACAGAACTCATCCATAACACGGTTTTTGAATTCAGTTCCATTGTCGCTTCTGATCCTCTTAACTTTCAACGAGTAGAGATTTTCCAACATTGTAAGAAGATCCTTGAGGATGCCAGGAGTATCACTCTTGTGTGCCATAAAAGCTACCCAAGAAAATCTAGAGTAGTCATCAGTAACTACTAAACAATAAACATCTCCGAACGCTGTCTTGTGTCTCATAGGTCCAAAAAGGTCCATATGAAGACGTTCGAGAGGCATGCTAACAGTGTTGATTTTCTTCAAAGGGTGAGACTTCTTCGTTTGCTTCCCTTTCTGGCATGAAACACAGATATCTTGTAGATGAAAACTTCTCACGGGCACGCCATTCACAATATTGTTTTTCACCAAATGGTTCATTTTTCTTAAGTGAATGTGTCCCATTCTTCTGTGCCAAGATATAGACTCCTTCTCCGTGGCTTTCGAGACAAAACATGTGACTTGTGCAGAAGTCGTAATCGCTTGACTCATATCAAGAACATAAAGATCATTGATTCTTGGAGCCGATAAGAGAATCCATTCATCAGGAATTTTGAAACCAGGTTTAAGCACTTAACAACCGGCATCATCGAAATGCACGGTGAACTTTTTATCGCAGATTTGCGACACACTGAGAAGATTATGATCAATTTGACGAACATAATTCATCTTATCGAAACATACAACACCATTAGAGATCATTCCCTCTCCAGTGATGTATCCGCCTTTGTCTCCAGCGAAAGCGACATAGCCTCCTTTAATGTTTATCACATCATATAGAAGCCGTAAGTCGCCTGTCATGTGCCTGGATGCCCCACTATCAACAATCCAATGACTATTGATAGTTCCTCCTGGAACACCCTGCACATATCATCCAATGATTAGTTAAGGATGGGGACCGAAGCCAAAGTGGTCTTGGGTCGTCCCTGAGAATCACGAATAGTGATCTCAATCTGTTGATGATTTTTCAAACGAACAGCTTCCCCTGAACTTTCACCCTTCCTAGGTTTCCAAGTTTGTTTTTGTTTACCAGATTCAGTTTTGTAAACAAATTTTGAAACTTTTGGTTTTACAGGTGAACTTGGTTCCCTTGGAACAAATTTGACCTTAGATTTTAAAGCCTTTTCTATTTTCTTCACATTTTGATGTCGTTGTTTCGTTTCCTGTTCTTTAACAGTTCTTTTATCATGTTTAGGCGAAACGGGACGACATTTAGGGTGAATTGTTTCAGGTGATGCTCTCTCAACAAATTTCTCTTTCGGAGTGTTTGCACAATCTTTGATGATGTGCCCAAACTCTCCACATTTAAAACACGTTCTCCTTTCAACAAACTCAGGAGAACTGGATCGACGATCAGATGTCGAACTTGTATAACCCGAGGTACTTTCTTTTTCATCACACCCGTTTGAATGTTGAGTGTAATTGTTTTGACTATCACGTTTTAAAATTTTGACTTGTACAAAATCAGTGTTTGACTTGTTTTCAAAAGTCTCAATTTTATCTGTACCCCTCGATTCCACAAATTTGACACTACTGTTTTTCTTCTGATAACGAGCCCCTTTTGTTTCAAATTTTGATTTAGAAACATTTGGCCTTTGAGCTCGTTGATCTGATTGTTTACCCTTAGAAGCAATAGATTGTTGCTTTGAAGGTGATTTCTGATTTCCAAATTTCTTTTTGATTTCAGCCTTAGGAATTGGATTACATTGAGTCACAATAACTCCCGGAATCGACTTTCCCAAAAACTTACTTGTGTTATTTTCAAAAACATTTTCAATCGATGATGGATTGACATTTTTAATTGGAAAATCATTATCTGAATAGATTTTAGAATCACCAATCAAAGTGTACAACACAATATTAATTTTAACGGTAGACACAGGATCTATCACTTGTTGAACAACAGGTTGAATAGCAGGAGTAGGAGGATCACACAGAATATGATTCTCAATTGGAACTTCTACTCCTTTAAGTTTGTCAAGTGATTTATCCTGATTACTCACATCTGATTCTGGTTCATCATCCGACGACTCATAGTCCTCAATGGTTGGAGGACCTTGTTTCGCAGATGTTGAATCTTTTTGCTCAGAAGTTGTACTTGGAGAATTGTCCGATTTGAACCCTAGGCCAGCAGTAACTTCTTCATAATCAAGAGGCACACTGGGTTCAAACCGTGGCATTTCTTCCTCATCGGGCATTCGAGTATAATTTTGTCTCAAAGGAGGTGGACACGCTTTATACCCTACGCCTTTCACGTTCCCTTTCAGTTGTTGAACGTCAATTATGTGATCGAGCACAAATCGGGAGTTAGAATAACTCTCCAATTTTTGCTTGATAGCATCATGCTCTCATTTGGCAATGGCTAGTTCCTTTTTGGTTTCCTCAACGATGTTAATGTAATCATTAATACTAACTTGTTTATGATAAACAGTTTTGGTCACTTCGGAAACACTTTTCTTTAAGGTTTCAATTACAGATTTAAAATCCTTTTCGTTTCTAACTAAAGCCATATTTGCCTCTTTGCACTTTGACAGTTCAATAACCAAACTCTGATTGTGACTATGAACTGTTTCAGATTCACGTTTCAATTCAGCACATTCATGTTTCATATCAGCACAATCACTACATATGCTAGGAGTTTCAGATTGTACCTGACTTGTAGAAGCTGTGACATTAGCCATAAAGGCAGTCTGAGAAGAGAAAGATCCATCTTCAGTGAGAATCTTTTCCATTTCTTTTGAAGCAACAGCAACTTTCTTGATCAAGTCAGATTTCTCCTTAGCATCATTCGACAAACTGTAATCACTCACACCTGAGCCATCTTCATCAGTACCACTACATCCTGAACTGTCATCTTTTCCTGAAGATTCACCATCATTGACATTCTTGGCAATTTCAGCGTAAAACGCAGTTCTTGTTTAATCACCGTTTCCCAACTGTATGGCCGGACCACAATCGACAGTAGGTTTAGGAAAATAGACACTTGGATCGAAAACCGGTGGAGGAGCTGACTGTGGAAATGGAAAAGAGTTTGTATTTGATACAAACGCCGTTTGTAACTTTGGTTGCTGAGCTGAACTGGAACTAACTGACGGGTTAAAACCTCCTCCATAATACATTTCGATATTTTGAGGAGCAGCAATTCGTTTTGCTTTCCGAATTTCTTCATCATTCTTGTGTTCCAGCTTCTGTACAAATTCATAGATACTTACAGTGTCAGCATCTAGAACACCAGTATGCTTTAAAAGCTCAATGTATGGGCTCCACTTTGGTGGTAGAGAATCAGCAAACCGTGCAACGACTTCCTTTTGAGTTGCAGTAACAGCATAAGCAAACATTTCACTAATCAAATGATAAAAACGTGTAGTCATATCATTTAGAGTTTCATTTTCCAAGAACTGAAATGATTCGAATTTCTTCTTCAACAGATCATAACGTGTCTTTCTTGTTGCTGCATTTCCTTCACCTCTTGCTACCAAGGCATCCCATAATGCTTTCGTGCTTGTACAATAGCCGAATTGATGATAGATGTCTTTGTGAAGTGCTTGTGTAAGAATTGCAAACGCCTTCTTCTCAAGATCATACGCTTTCTTGTCGTCTTCAAGCATATTAGTAAAACCCGCTTCAGTTGATGCTGCTGCTTCGAGGGCAAGGTTGCATTCAGTAGTGAAACACGTCCAAAGTTCTGTGTTTTGCCCTAAAACATATGTGTGAAAACGACCCTTCCATGATGGATAGTCATTCATGTGATTCAGCTTTGGCCGGCGATTGTTGTTGCCCGTTTCACTCTCGCTAAGAAAAAGATTCTGAATGCTTTGATTTTGATTCAACACCAAAGCCCATTGAGTTGCACTTATAGATTTCTCACCAAAAACAATCTTTACCCATGCGGCTGCCGAAGTCCGATCTTCACCTGGTCTCGGTTCCATACTCCAATCCGAAGGGCTAGTACAACTCATGATTGATATATGTAAGTGAAAACCTAGTCACACACTCAATGACAAACTGTTAAATCACTTTTAGAAGTCCTCTGTTAAAAATGACAAATGATCACGAAACACTTTTGAAGATATTAGACGACGAAACAGATTTGTGTTTGTATCCGACGAAACTGATAAAGCTTTAAGCGACGAAACACTTGAAGCCAAATGTGAAGCCCAATGACTTAAAAGGCGACAAAACTGTATGATCGACGAAACACAAATATTTAATAAAACGGTGCGACGAAAAAGGCTTATGACGAAACCTTCTTTATGTTTTTGCTGAATCCTTTTTTTTTAATTACGAAACCTTTTAATAATAAACAATTTTGACGAAACTGAATGGATGTTTGACTATTATGATGAAACAGAATTGATCAAGACTTGTTTTGACGGAAATAAAAGCTGAATATTGGGATAAGATCTGGAAGTTGTTTAGATATTTTCAAAAGACCCTTATCCACTTCTGACAATGGTACACCGATTTCAAACCTTATGACACAAAGACACACCTTTCAAAATTACACCATGCCTTATCTGCCATATGCACACTCCTTTTCAAACATCACAGTTACCAATTTGCATGGGTTTCAATATTTTAATCAAATCCTTTAAATTTTTTAATTTAAAATTCAATGAATATTTAGAACACTTTGAATGTTCTTTAAATTTATGAAGACCAAACCCAGATTTTATGAACTTCCGATCACCAAATAATTTTCCGAACACGAATTTTACCCAAACTTTCAAATAAAACCCGGTTTTATCACTTGAGCATGAAATATAACAAAGGTTTTCAATAAAACATTGGCAAACACAATATCCAAACAGATTTTTTTGAACAATTTTTCAGAAAAATATGAATTTTTAAAGAACAAAATCTGAAAAATCACTAAAAACCACTTGATAAAAACCCAAACTTGTTTGGTTTTAAACAAGGATTAGAGCCAAAGCTCTGATACCACTTGTAGGTCCCGTTTTTCCCGGTGAGGATCGATAACGAGAAACCTATCCTTGTTTATCACGAACACGGTAACGGGTGCGGAATCCCCGTGACGGTGCAAACCAAACAAAGTGTAATAAAGAACACGGATTAACCAATGAAACACACTCAATTGATTAACGGGATGAGAACCGATACAAACTGATACAAACACAGTTTGACAGAATTTTTGGCAGAGTTTCTTTACATGTATGCACTCATCTCTGTTTCAAAGTGAAACTGAGATGGGTATTTATACTAGACACAGACACGGACATGACGAAACACATAAAAGCCACTCGACGAAACACTAAAGTCGACGAAACACACCTTGTTTCGTCGACATACATATTAATTCTAATATGTTTCGTCGTTTGTTGTAGAAGCCCAATCCAAGACAAAGGCCCACTTCAAGTATTCGGCCCAACATAAGGAATTACGGCCCAAGCTTGAATCTGTTTACAACTTTCATTTAGTTCAACATAGGACAAAGCTTGTGACATCATCATGACATCACTAAGGTGATGTCATGGTGATGTGTTTGCGGTAAAGGCTTGTGGCGCTCCGTGCCTCGCGTGTCGAACTCTGGGGCGCACGACGGAGGAATGTCGTGTCTTCGGGCTTGAGCCGGACCTAACCGAGTCGACCCGAACCGAGTCGATTCGCGTCCGCATAAAGTGTACCAACAGTTGGAGACCTCATTCACCTAGATGTTTGGGGTCCCTACAAGGTCACTAGTGTGGAAGGATACAAATATTTTCTTACTATCGTTGATGATTTCACCATATCGTTTGGGTTTATCTGATGAAATCTAAATCTGAGGTTTTTGAAAATGTACAAAGTTTTTACAACCTTGTTAAAACTCAATTTGAAGTTAACATTAAGGTTTTTAGGAGTGATAACGGTTCTGAGTTTATCAATTCTCAAATGACTGCCTTTGTTAAACAAAAAGGAATCATTCATCAAACATCATGCACATATACTCCACAACAAAATGGTATTGTGGAGAGGAAACATAGACACCTGTTAAATATTGCATGAGCTTTACTATTTCAATCTAATGTTCCTCTTAGGTTCTGGTCTAAATGTGTTCTTACGGCTTCTTACTTAATTAACAGGCTTCCTTCTTCTCTGTTGCATGGTTGTTCTCCTTATGAAAAATTGTTTGGTTTCAAACCTTCTCTTGATAACTTGAAAATCTTTGGTTGCCTTTGCTATTTTACTATTTTGGATAATCCTGATAAACTTGAAGAAAGAGCTGAAAAATGTGTTTCTATGGGATACTCTAATTTTAAAAAGGGATGCAAGGTTTGGAGTCTAGAGCAGAAAAAATTCATCTTCTCCAAGGATGTTAGCTTTCATGAAACTACATTTCCTTTTAAAAATAAATCAAAGTCTGCTTTAGAAAGTCCAGATAACTTAAATCAATTAAACTTTTTTAATAACTTTGATTTAAATCCCGATGATGAAGAGAAGGGTTCCACTGACTCAACTACCTTGACACAGCAACACAGTGATGAGGTTGAATCACCTATTGATAGTAATGTCCAGCAGTCATCAGGGGACTGATGATATGCCTGGGAGTAATGAGTCTTTAGGTACTGAAATAGGTCCTGTGAGGGCTGAGTCTATTAGTGTTAATGACGAGTCAAACCTTCCTGAGGGTATCTTACCTACTAGAAGATCCACTAGATCTTCGTCTGCTCCAAAAAAAATTGATGACTTTATTGTTGGTAATGCTAGATAAAGCTATGAAAAGTTTGTTGATTATTCTAATCTGCCTAGTGAAAATATATGTCTTGCTGCTAATATTAATAAAATCCTTGATCCTTCCACTTATAAAGATGATATTAAAGATAAAAGGTGGATTGATGCTATGAATGATGAATTGTCTGCTCTTTATAAAAACAACACTTGGGATATTGTTGACCTCCCTAAAAATAAAAAACCCATTGGGTGCAAATGGGTATTTAAAGTAAAATACAAATCTACGGGTGAAGTTGATAGGTTTAAGGCTAGGTTTGTTGCAAAAGGGTTTAAACAACGTGAGGGAATTGACTTTGAGGAAACTTTCTCTCCCGTTGTTAAAATGGTAACCGTAAGGTGTGTTATTAGTCTTTCGGTTCAAAATAATTGGCTGCTTTATCAACTTGATGTTAACAATGCTTTCCTCTATGGTAATCTTAAGGAAGAAGTCTACATGACTTTACCTGATGGTTTGAATATTGATAATCATAATAAAGTTTGCAAAGTGAACAAGTCCCTATATGGCCTAAAACAAGCTCCACGTATGTGGAATGAAAAACTTGTTCAAGTGTTAGTCAAAATTGGTTTTGTCCAATCTAAATGTGATCACTCGATGTTCATTACATCTGAAAACTCTACCTTTATTGTTCTCTTGGTTTATGTTGATGACATCGTGCTGACCGGGAACAATGAAGGTGAGATAAAAAGGATCAAGAATCTTCTGAAAAATGAATTTTTAATTAAGGATCTTGGCTTACTAAAGTTCTTCCTTGGTATTGAAGTGATTAACGTAAATGAAGGTATTTGCCTATCCCAAAGAAAGTACTGTATGGACTTGTTAAATGAATATGGGATGAGTGGAAGCAAACCTTCTAGTTGTCCCATAGAACAAAATCATGTCTTGACAAACCTAACTATCAAAGAGTCACAAACTGTCGACATAACTCAATAAAACTGATAGGCAAACTCATTTACCTATCACACACCAGACCTGATATTGCTTATTCAATTCATTACTTATCTCAATTCATGCATAAACCAACTGAGGCTCATACTCAAATCGCCTTCAAGGTATTACGATACCTTAAAGGTGCCCCTGGCACTCGGATCCTGTTTAAAAGGAGCCATACCTTTCAGTTAACTGCTTTTGTAGATTCGGACTGGGCTAAATGTGTGGACAGCCGTAGGTTGGTCACGGGTTTTTGCATATTTCTTGGTGGATCCTTGGTGTCATGGAAAAGCAAGAAACAAAGTGTCGTTTCAAGGTCATCTGCTGAGGCAGAATACAGGTCAATGTGCAGTGCCACATGCGAAGTGTTGTGGCTGCTAAATGTTTTAAGGGAACTACAAGTTGATGTGAACATTCCTGTTTTGTTGAAATGTGATAACACTGCATCTTTGTCTATTGCTGCCAATCCTGTCTTTCGTGACAGAACCAAACATTTCGAAGTTGACTTATTTTTTCTAAGGGAGAAAATTGCCTCGGGGTTGATCAAGACTCATGGGGTTAAAACCGAGCATCAGCTAGCTGATATATTCACTAAAGACTTGCTGCCAAAGGCTCATTCTGAGATGTGTAAGTCGTTAGGGCTTTCTAATCTTTTTGCACATTTATACTAAGGGGGGATGTTAAAATACTAGTATATTTCCAGTATAAATGTGCATGTTCCTTATATTTTATTTGTTCTTTTATCTTAACCATTTCCTTTTTTTTTTCTTTGTTTACGAGGTTTGGACTTCTTCTTAAATGTGCTTCCTTCTTGTTATCCGATGGGCTTGAGGTTGCTTCTCTTTTGGGCTCATGACAACCGGTCATAGCTGTCTAGGGTTTGGGGCTTATATCTATTCCGAGGTTCCAGAAGCAAGATACACGAGCTCTTCATTTCTTGTTTCACCTTTTTTGATCGCTGCTCTTGTTCCCTATTCTCACACGTACATTCGTGAGTCTAGGGTTTATCTTCATCTTGTATTGATCATCCTGTTGGTTGCTTACTTATTAATCTGTGATGATTGATTTGTTCACTCCTTGTATTTCATGCTAAGATTTCATAATAAAACTGCTTTGTTCATTTGATCTTTGAGTTCTGACAGAACGATTTATATTATATCAATTTGAGTTTAAGAAAAAAAAATAACAATAATAATTGGGGTTGTTTTCCGCATAATGAATTGAAAAAAAAAGTTGGGTGTTACAGTTGTGTATTAGCGATGTATCTTTTATGTATCTAGTTTCCTATTAAAACAAGGGAGGTGGTAGAATTGCTAAAAAAACCTTAAAGAATATTGGTAGAATGTGTACCCATTTATTATATATAAAAATGTTGACAGTGGAGTGGAAAAAAACCATCTCAAAATAATGTAGTGGTCACAAATTCAAGGCCTAGCTCTAGCACCAACATCTTATTTACTTTAATTCATTTCCTCTTAAGACCATGTGTAGTGTTGAGGCATGTGAAATGCCAATTTTCACCATGTGGCGTCCATGTCATCGATTACTAAAAATTGGGTAAAATGGTGTAGTGGTGAAGCATGAAAGTTGGGTAAACTTGGTTTGGAATTGAAAAACAAAAAAAAAATGAGATTGGGTAAGACGGCTAGTTTCCTTGATTATTACAAAATGAAGCTCCACACGGACCGGCCAATATTGCAATACAATGAGAAGCTAGGAGGGGCGGTAGTTTGCTCGTGGTTGGCCCAACCACGAGCCTGGTGAGTCTAACCACAATTTTGGGTTCGGTTTTTTATATCGTCCAGTACCTAATTTTTTAAGAGTTTTTGGGGACGGCCCAGTGTGAAGTTATAAAGAAAGTAAACAACTTATATTTCTAATTTGCTCATTGGACTGTGGTAATCTTTACTACAAGTGTGCCATTCAAAACCGATTACTTGATTGATTTCGACCCAAAAAAATGCTACATGTTTACGCAGTTAAATGACTTTGATAACAGTTCTTGAAAGTTTGAAAAGTTGGATGATTTCGAGTGTTAAAAAAAGTCTAGGAAACGACTTGTGAAACTGTTCTAAGGCTTGTTAGAAATTCATTTGAACTTTGTTGGAATTCATTTGATTGTGCAGCGGACAAACCCAAATCAGGCATTTTGATGTTAATATGAAAGTGATATTGAATCACCGATAACAACAAGAATATGAACAAAAACGGATTGAATGTGAAAGTGAACGAAAATAAGCAAATGAGCGGACAAAGATTATGGCGGGATAATCTGTCTTGGTAACTATAAAAGTTACCGGTTATTACATATATATAGGTGTAACAATGGCGGTTGTTTTTGGCGGCAATAACTGTCATAGACAGTTTGAATTTACCCGCACAAGATCCGACCCACCATTCATTACATAATCATCCGAGATTATACTAACAATTCACTACATAACATACATATAACAGAACATAATAATTAAGTTTAATATTCATAATTAACATCCTCCCCTAAACTTGATTATGGTTTCATCTTCATCATCACGCTCTTGTTTGCTTCGTCTACCGCCTTACGTGCTTCATTAAAATTGAAACGACGGCGTTTCTTGTGCAGTCGCCAAGATCCTTCCCAGCTATTCCCTGCATACAACGCGTAATGCTCTGCCGTCCCTTCTTCCTGCATCGGACCATTAACACTTTTGCATTTTCTTCCTTGTTTATTTTCTGCCGATGGGTCTTCTTGTTGTTCAACCATTTCTTTATCTTGCACCTTTTGTTGTACGGATTTGAACTTATAATAATACACAAGAACATCTAAATACATAGCGTAGATGATTCTAACAAAATCACCATCTTGATATTCAAAGCCGAGGTCTTTCGCGATGGCCGGCCACAGGTTGTCAATGGTGACTTCTTGATAGCCTCCATCCTTTTCAACCATGACATAAAGGCTGAGTAAATCTATTCTTCTTCCATCATCGAGTACCGGTGGTATAGATCTTGAGGTTATTCCCAGTTTCTCTTTCAGAAACCAACCCACCATGATTTCGAACTTCATTTCAAGATCATGTTTGTATTTAAATACAAAATCACGATCATCAATCATATCTAATAGGGCTTTACAGTCAGCGAATTCCTTGAATTCTAGTTCCCTTATGATCATTCGACTCCAATCAAATTCATTTTCGTTCGAAACATTTAAGGTTTCGAAGTATGAATTTAAATAGTCATTCTTATATTTTTCTTTCACATCATTCAAATTCTGGACTTTTTGTATTTCCCTCTTCCCTAATTCTTCTTCTTTTGATAAACCAGTGATCTCATTTATAGTATTTACAACAGGCGTAGAAAACATCGGGTAAATCCTACAAGTGTCACCATTTTTCTTGACGGTGAAACCTTGCAACGATAACTGTTTCATACTTAAAACATTTCTGTCCAATTCAGGGGTATAAAAAACGCTTTGTATCTTCAGTTTTTCATTGTTAGACTTAACTTCGACACACCCTATTCCCCGGATGAACAGAAAATCATTTTCACCGGTCGTCGTGTCAACACCAACCAAGTGCTTAATTCGTTTAAAAACGTTTACATTACCGGCGTAGTGATGAGAGAACGAGTTATTGACATACCAGATGCCATCCCAGTGACCGCCTTCTGTGCCGGTCACTATCATTTCACTCCGATCTCCTGCATCCATCCTGTGTGTTTGGATTCCGGCATTAACCGCTTGGTTAATCAGTTGTGTTGCTTCATCATGTTCTTTTGATTTACATGAGTAGATTTGATGCCCTGGACGGTGGCAATAGAAACACAGTTTTACCCTTCGTTTGTTCTTCGCCCCTTCATGTTGTTCATCATAACAGTGTTGACAAGATAGTGTTGAAGAGGAAATACTGATTTCTGTAGGATTTCTGAACGTGGCTCTGATACCACTTGTTAGAAATTCATTTGAACTTTGTTGGAATTCATTTGATTGTGCAGCGGACAAACCCAAATCAGGCATTTTGATGTTAATATGAAAGTGATATTGAATCACCGATAACAACAAGAATATGAACAAAAACGGATTGAATGTGAAAGTGAACGAAAATAAGCAAATGAGCGGACAAAGATTATGGCGGGATAATCTGTCTTGGTAACTATAAAAGTTACCGGTTATTACATATATATAGGTGTAACAATGGCGGTTGTTTTTGGCGGCAATAACTGTCATAGACAGTTTGAATTTACCCGCACAAGATCCGACCCACCATTCATTACATAATCATCCGAGATTATACTAACAATTCACTACATAACATACATATAACAGAACATAATAATTAAGTTTAATATTCATAATTAACAAGGCTCGTGCCCTTGTATTCTCAACTCTATGGTCAAGGACTCAAGGTATGATAGCTAAAAGGGTGAGACATGTTTGCACAAAGAATACTGTTAAAAATAACAGGTTAATAAACAGCCTCAAAAAGAACATGAGTCAATACAAATTATAGGAAAACACAATGACCACAAAGATTAGACATGTTTGGATGAAGCATTTAACCAAAATGCAAAAATCACCCATCATCACAAGCTGTTCAATACAATCCAAAGTCATGATCATATAAAAAACAACAGCTTAATGAACCGTCTCAAAACGCAGTAATTAAACAGATAGGTAATCAACTCAAAAACACCTCATTAATCTTGACTGTTTGAAAAACTGTCACGCTTATCTTGTTGCCGCTTGTCCATGGTGATTCGAATCACCAACATGGGAATCGCCAAATGGCGTAGGTAGTGGCGCCGCTGGTGACTGGTTTGCAGCCACGATGCTCCCACCCCTTCCATCATTAGCATTCATCCCTTGTGATGGTGGACCTCCTTGAAGGAAACCAACTTGATTCATAGTCATAGAAGGATCAAACGCTTGACCATTTGGTCCAAAATTCAGCAGTTGAGGATAACCCAATAACGACCCTTGTTGCACACCTGCTTCTGGAACCTGTTGACCCACATAAAATGGTTGACCAAATGAACCAGGACCCATTACATTTGGTACTACAAAAGCAGGTGGCTGGAGGCCAGTCACAGGGTATTCAAAATTCGGTTGCTGCATGTGTGTTAGATTTGGCCGATCCAAAGCAATTGGTGGGTTTGGCTTTGGGTTTGGTTGCAGGAGTGGCCTAATAGGGGCTAGAGGTTGGGGTAGAGACCATTGGGTGCGGTCTTCGCCATCTTGGGCTGGCCTTGGGATTGGGGCTTCAAATGTTGAGTCAGAATTTTTTCGTTCTTTGGTGTTTGCGGCCACAGGCTCGCTTCCATCCTTTTGAGGCTTTGAATTGCGAAGATCCGGGTGATGAGCATGAACATGGGCCTTAAAATCATCTTTATTTAAAAAGGATTTTAGACAAAGAGGGGTTGCACATAGGAACATGCCTTCCATCATTTTAACTGTCTGGATCTTCTGAATACGTTCCTCGCACCTGTGACATATACCGAGATAGAAAATGTTATTAATAATACTTACGCTAACGATAATTATAAACTAGCACATGACTGTTAGATTAAGGGCTACATGATAGGTTTCATAAAATGTTGTACACCACCATTAGGCGTCCCCCACCGACCGGTCCCAGGCCAACATGAGGGAGGTAAAATCACATGTCCCAGAGTAAACCGGATGGTGCCGGGGTTTGAACCCAAGACCACCACACCAGATTCCCACCTCCGTACCACTGGAGCACTATCGTGGGGGCCTACATGATGGGTTTAACCTAGCAATCTTTTGTAGCACAATTACATTGTGCTTTATTTTCTTGTGAAAACAATATGTATATACAAATTCTATCCTTTGTAGCACAATTCGATTGAGCTTTTGATCCTCCCAGAATGATTCTAATAATAAAACTTAAGTCATCTTGGAGAAGTAAAGGCATCATCATAGTAATATAGAATAAAAAAACTTATTGAAGTCTTACAAAAAGCATGTGGAGTCACTCCTAGCACAATCCAGGCAAAGTGCATGCTCACAAGGGATCTGCAAGAATCAGAGAGCTGTTAGTGAAAATCAAGAAAACCAGTAACTAAATGCAAATAATAAGGGTTAACAGGTCAAGTGGGTCATTTTTTTGGTACGGGTAGAAATGGGTCGGGTTGGGTTGACAAGAACACTTTTAGTTCAATTATATATTTATATTGTATAAATCAATTATGTTAAATATGATTACAAATAATTGATACTTAAAGTAATAATTTAACTTTTTGAATTAAGTTGACACCCTATTTATCAAAATGGCATGCAAATTGAAGCAGGACACAAAAGCAACAACCATAAACAAGAAAAAAACACAACTATGTACTATCAAATTAAATAAACCAAGGAATGTGAGACCACATACCATACGTCCATAAATCGCTATTGGAAAATCACACTTAGCACACATATGGACCCTTTGTCCAAGCGGGCGGCTGGACTTTTGACCAACAGTCTTGACAAGAGTAACACCACTAGCAGAACCAATATTTTTAGCCACCGGAAGCTCAGCCAGAACAAGATGGTCAGGGCATGCAACCGTCACTGACTCCCCTGTTGGCGGTTTTGCTCCACTGCCACTTTCAGCAGCCGCAGCCTTGTTTCTGAGCCGAATTCTAAGCATCTGTACGAATCTGAATAGTTACTAAAGTAATGAATTACACTTAAGGTTCATGATCAAGATTAGAACAATGAATATTCATCATGCGAACCGTGAAATTTAAGGAAAAAGTCACATATAATGAATTACAGTTAAGGTTCATGATCAAGATTAGTTGTTCTAACAACCATATGGTGCAGATATTATTATAGACACTAATCGGAGATTCAGAACTGTATGTATAAAAATTAGATTCCTCATCCTAATGTAAGGCAAGCATACGATTATACATTCTTTTCCAAAAGATTAGTGAAATTCCTTATTCTATGAAGCAACATTGCAAACTCTTCACCAACTTAAAACCTCAACTAATTCACACTCACAAATTTATAAAGGAATATGAAATATCAAAAATTTAATCTTTTCATAAGATTGTAGAAAGATAACCATATAAACTAGTCTACTCCACACATTTGAAACTTCTGTAGAATTTAATCTTTTCATAAGATTGTAGAAAGATAACTAAATCAAAAATTTTAACACATCAATCCTGTGAGTACAATGCTCATACATCAAAACTGGTTTCATCACTACTCATAAATTGCATAAACAAGTGCTTCGGAGTTCATATGTCACTCTAGAACATTTTACCATTTACGTAAACTCTCCATGTAAGGTTTTATATTGAAATGGATAATGTTTATATTTCAAATACAAATGTGTAGTTCAGCGAAAATAATTTATACTAAAATGATTGTATTATCCATTTCCGTATATGAATGATTACTCAACATGACACCTGAGAAGCTTTAAATTCTTGTTTCTATATAAAAAAGAACATTACATGTAAAGAATTTTAATTAAGGTTAATGATCATCGTTATCCGTTCTAGCATTTAGCAGCACCAAACTAAAGACCAAATGACACAGATGTGATGATAGACACATATTAGATATTTCAAGCATACAATTAGACATTCTATCAGGCAACACTAAACTAAATAACAATATTAGGCGCATGTTATGATAGACAAAAAGCAGATGCTAAGAGCATACGATTATACATTCGTTGCAAGAAGAATAGCCAAATTTCCTCATCCTAAGAAGCAACATTGCAAACTCTTCACCAAATTAAAACGTTAACCGATTTACATATCCGAAGTTAAAAGCAAGTTAAACGAACAAACTAGGCTACTCCCCACATTTAGAACGTCTAAAGAATTTAGTATTTTTATAGAAACATAACAACATCAAAAGTTAGAACACAACAATCGTGTTTCATGTGTAAGTGTACAAACAAACTGATTACATCTCTACCCACAAATCACATAAACACGTGCTTGAGCGAAATGGATAACGTCTATATTTCTAATAAAGATGCATAGCTTCAGCGAAAATGATTTAATCTAAAATGGTCGTATTAATTATCCTTTGCCATGTATGAAACAATGTTTCACAGAGGCTTGTGATCAGTATAATTAGCCAGTCTAGCATTTTGCAGCACCAAACTAACTACCATAAGATGCAGACATTATGATAAACACAATTCAGACATTCCGAAAATGTAACGCATATAAAGATGATAATTAAAAAACTGAAATGTAAGAAAGGTATGTAAAGCGAGCATACGATTATAGATTCTTCTCAAAAAGAATAATCATATTTATCTCTTGGGATGGATAAGGTTTTCATCATTTCACCCTCCCCAGACCCTACATTTTATATTTTGAATGTGATATTACTGGATATATTTGTTTACGCGCTACATAGTGCGTATATCACACCCTGAACATCTTACTATTTATGTAAACACTAAGCATAACGTTTCTTATCGAAATGGATTATGTCTATATTTAATAAAGATGCATAGCTTGAGCGAAAACGATTTATCCTAAAATGGTTGTATCATCCTTTTCCTTATACGAAACAATGTTTATCATTGATTTTTCCTTAGTTTACAAGGAAAATGGTGCACATGAATTTAATTAGCAGCTCTAAATAAACGACCATATGGTGCACATAATATATTATGATGGAGACAAATTAGACAATCAGAGCATGTAATGTATAAACATGATAATAAATAAATAAATAAATAAGAAAAAAAACTGGAATGTAAGAAATGTATGTAAACTCTTCACCAAATTAAACTTTAACCAGTTCACCCCCAAAAATCCATAACATATATCAAAACTTAAAATCCATCCGGATACAATTTTTTTATTTATCAATCCTTACGTTATACCAACCATTAGAAAAAAAAAAGTTAACCTAGTAATGTACTTCAACTTCATCAACTTCAGGAATAACAAACTAATCAGCCTAACAATCACAAGTTTATATGAAAACTTCAATCATCAAAATCTGACATAATTTTCATCAAAGAAAATTCAAGATTTAGCAAAAGAAAAAGAAACCGTAAAACCCTAGCAGATCGATACATATATGTGTATGTAAAAACGATCGGTGCCAGTTAGACGAACCAATAGAAACAAAAAAATTTAACCTGCTAATGCACTTTAACTTCATCAACTTCAGAAAGAAAGAACACACAAATCAACCTAAAAATCACTAGTTTATGTGAAATTTTCAATCACCAAAATCTGACATAATTAAGAGTGAAAATCATCAAAAAAAAAAAAAAACTCTAGAGATTCAACAAAAGAAACTGTAAAAGCATAGCAGATCGGTAGATGGATGCATGTATAAAAACGATCGGTGCCAGTTGGATAAAGAAAGAGCAGAAGTAGGGTTACCGTCGAAAGCGAGAGAGTGGAGAGTGATATGAAAATAGAGACGATGTATGTTGCCGCTCGGAGACCAACAACGAGGGTTTCGGATTGCTTACTTTATATAGGTGCGGAGTGTGGAATTGAGTGTATTTTTGTCAACATAAACAAAATTAAAATGTATTTAATTTTGCATGCTGATGTAATTATCTGGAGGGTACTAAAACTTTTATATGTTAATTACGTTGTGAGATTCTTTGTGCTAATGGGGTTTTCACTTGTTATTGGTTTGGCGTGGGTATGATTTTGGCACACCATATAACAAACGGAAGATATACTGTTGGATTATTCAGGTTTGTTTACGGGTCATGGGTCGGTGCGTTATCGGATCACGGGTACGGTTCAATTGGTTAGGAGTTCGAACGGGTCAGCAGTGGTTTTAGTGTAATGGGTCAACTAATATTCTTGCATGTGATATTTGAGTCCATGAGTCCATGCGCGTTGGAATATGTTGATGCAGATTTTGTGTCTGATGTTGTTCGAATAGTTTAGATTTATTTTATGCTGAATTTGTAATAGTTAATGAAACGGTCAAACGAACGTGTATTGACCCGCTCGTTTGAAGTGGTCAAACGAGAGGGTTATTTGTTTGACCTTGTGTGTTTGCTAGAAAAAGGTGGTGTGGCTATAAATAGCACTCCTTTGTCATTTGCAAACTGGTGAGTGAGAGGGTGAACTCATTTGAGAGAGTTCACTGTGAGCTTTAGTGTTTGGGGGAGAGATCACCACTTGGTCTCTCCCCGGATGTATACTCCTTTGGTATTAGTTCGGTTATCTTGTAATCGGGCCGATTTGTAATGTTATACTACCGATTAATACAAAGAAGTTGTGTTTATCCATCTCTAATCTCTCCCGTCTATGAACATAAACACATGAATCACGCTTTCGGTCCCGAAACACGGTCCTACAATTGGTATCAGAGCCATGGTACCCGATTTAGTAAATCTAACCGTTTGCTAAATCACATGTGCTCTAGATCTGTGGTTTTTGTTCAAGATGTAAAAAATGGTGAAAAACCCAGATCTGGACTATAATTTGCGGTTCTAGCTGAAACGGAACACACAAAAGAGTTGGGTGTTATGTTTCACACCTAAATCAACAAGTTTTCATCATCAAATATCATGTTTTTAAGGTTTTTCGTTAAGATATGCAAGTGAACAGTGGCTGTGTTCTTGAGATGAGTATGGCGGCTGTTGAAGAAACACTAGGGTTTCTCCACTTCCTGACCGACAAAGATCCCCCCCCCCCCCCCACGAACAACCCACTGCGAAGAACTTTCTGTGACGAAGAACTGTTTGGCGAAGAATATTCTTTGTTTGAATCACTCTCTGCCGAAGAACCTCAGCTATGTTTCCAACGAAGAACCAGCTCATCTACACTCGACGAAGAACTCTCAAATGTTTTGTCATCTTCTGTTTGGCGAAGAACCCCCTAGACGAAAAACCTTCTTCGTCTGAACACTTGAGAGATGGCCTTCAAATCAGGACGCTTACCCCCAATTTCACACACACCCTCTTTCTTGAAATCAAGATGCTTTGAATGTGTTCGAGTATGAGGCACATAAGAAAAGGCACTCAAATCCAACAATTGAGCGGTAGGAGTTTCAGCAGCAGCAGCCATGCCCTCAAAAAGAATTGGTTGAATCGGAGGGTGGTGTTTGCGAGAGGGCCCGTAATAAGGTCTTTTACTCTCATGGATGTCTCTTAGCCGCGGACTGCATCTTTTCTTCTCCTCAGATTCCTTCTTCTGGACCCGATTGATCCAGGGAAGAAAAAGAAGAAGATCTGACTGACTCTTGGGCTTTTTAGGGGTGGTTTAGCAGATCGAGATGATGTGTTAGCGGCTGAATCTTTGATTGTTGTGGTTATTGGTGTTGGATGATCGATTTGGATGAGGAAGGGCTTTGGAGTTTTTGATGTTTGGTAAAGATAAGAAGTGTGTCTGCTCTTGTTCCTTGGGTATCAAAGATGACACGGAGGAAGAGTGGAAGACAGATGATGTGTTAGCTGTTGGTAGGGCTGTAAACGAACCGAACGTTCAGCGAACCGTTCGGTGGGAAGTTCGTTTATGTTCGTTCGTTTAATAAACGAACGAACATGAACAAGAAATTTCGTTCGATTAGTTAAATGAACGAACATGAACAGAAGTCTCGTTCGTTCGATTGTGTTCGTGAACGTTCGGTAAGGTGTTCGTGAACGTGTTCGTGAACGTGTTCGTGAACATTCGTTAATTTGCATCCGTTTATATTCGTATGTTTGTGTTTTAATTGAAGATCTTTGTACTTTCTTATATTTTATTTGTACTTTTTATATTATTAAACTTTTATTTATTTTATTACCCTAACAATTAAACTAGGAAACCCACTTTCACCTTGTTTATGCATAATTTCCCTTTCATTTCTCATTATTTACATCGGTGAATACGATCGACCTCCGTTCCACAATAAGGGATTCAAGATCGAGTGCTACTCTCTGGGCCATCTATCTTTATCCTTCGTCGAGCTCGCCAAATTTCTCTGTGTTCGTTTGTGTTCGTGAACCGTTCGCGAACACGCTCATTTCCTTAATGAACGAACACGAACATAGAATCTCGTTCGGTAAGTGTTCATGAACCGTTCGTGAACAAATTTATTTCCTTAACGAACGAACACGAACAAGGCCTTGTTCGTGTTCGTTCGGTTCGTTTACAACCCTAGCTGTTGGTATATCACTTAAAAATTGAAATAGGGTTGTTTGACTTTTGGGTTATATGGTGGGCCATGAATGCCATGTATCGATGGCTGGACATTGTTTTATCAACAAAATGATTTTCCTAAATTTGGATGATGGGCCAAAGCTATTTTCCTAAATTTGGATGATGGGCCAAAGCTAACATGGGCTCAAGTGATTTTTTTTTAAGTCACATTTTTGTTTGGGCCCACATGACTTATTGGGGAAGTGTTTAATTAAGTTATTATGGGACTTGAGTTTAATTTTATGCAAATCTGGTTCTTGAATTTTTAAACAACGATCACTACATGGGTGTTCGCAAAGTGAGGTCGGGTGTTCGCGAAGTTTATTTGAACCGTGCTTCTAAATGTCAACGTCAAATTCGTACGGGTTCAAGAGCTCGCGGGGTGATGAGGCATGATGAAAACAGATGATGATTTTTGAAAAATGTGGGGTAGTCACGGTTACTGACGCAAACGTCAAAATTTGGTGACTTGACTACAATGGGCCATAAACCAAGAACGGTATGTTCACTTCCGCACGTCAATGTTTATGATTGTTATCGGTTACTCGTAAATGTTCGAAAGCATTTTGTTTATTGTCATATTCTCGCATTTGAAAACGAACGTATGAGCCTGGAATGTCAATACCGGTCCTAACGAGTTCACAAAGTCTTTGGAGGGATACAAGTCGGATCCTACGAGGTGCTAGGCGACTTTCTTTATCAACTAGAATATGCAAAGAAGAAAGCATTTTGTTTATTGTCATATTCTCGCATTTGGTAACGATTGAATGAACCTGGAATGTCAATACCGGTCCTAACGAGTTCACAAAGTCTTTGGAGGGATACAAGTCGGATCCTACGGGGTACTAGGGGAGTTTCTTATTCAACTAGAATATCCAAAGAAGAAAGTCCTTTTTGTGATTTTTCAAAAAACCGAGAACAATCAGTGAAGATTGACGATAGTTCCGCTCAGTGGAGGGAATTGGTGAACATTTGAAGATAAATTCTACTCAGTGGAGAGAATTTGTTCTGTGAAATTGACGACAGTTTCTTTGAAGTGGAGAGAATCTGTTAAGGTTTTGAGAACTTACCAAAGAAATGGGGGGGTAAACATTTTCGTATGTTGAATTTTTTCGGTAAATTTCTAAACGCAATCACAGGTGGTAGAGTTTGTCTTATGACATATCAAGACTTGATGCAGTTTTTTAAAGAATGGAACCCTTATCAAATGCCAGTTAGAGTATTGGAAGATCAGCGGAAGATCGGTCAATTGAGCCTTGTGAGGAAATTGCACAACACCCAACATGGATATGCGTACTTTGAGGGGGAACTATTATACAAGGAGTGTCAAGATACTACTTACCTGGATCATCGGTCAAGGGGGAATTTGTTAACACAGAGAAGATAAATACTTGACTGAAGATCGATTGTAGTTGCATTTTCAGCATTCGACAGCAACGGACAAGGGGGAATTTGTTGATGCAGATTTTGTATCCGATGTTGTTCGAATAGTTTAGATTTATTTTATGTTGAAATTGTAATAGTTAGTGAAACGGTCAAACGAACGTGTATTGACCCGCTCGTTTGAAGTGGTTAAACGAGAGGGTTATTTGTTTGACCATGTGTCTTTGCTAGACAAAGGGGGTGTGGCTATAAATAGCACTCCTTTGTCATTTTGCAAACTGGTGAGTGAGAGAGGGTGAACTCATTTGAGAGAGTTCGCTGTGAGCTTTAGTGTTTGGGGGAGATATCACCACTTGGTCTCTCCCCGGATGTATACTCCTTTGGTATTAGTTCAGTTATCTTGTAATCGGGCCGATTTGTAATGTTATACTACCGATTAATACAAAGAAGTTGTGTTTATCAATCTCTAATCTCTCCCGTCTATGAACATAAACACATGAATCAGGGTTTTGGTCCCAAAACACGGTCTAAACATTTTCGTATGTTGAATTTCTTCGGTAAATTTCTAAACGCAATCACAGGTGGTAGAGTTTGTCTTATGATAGATCAAGACTTGATGCAGTTTTTTAAAGAATGGAACCCTTATCAAATGCCAGTTGGAGAATTGGAAGATCAGCGGAAGATCAGACAATTGAGCCTTGTGAGGAGATTGCACAACACCTAACACGGATATGCGTACTTTGAGGGGGAACTATTATATAAGGAGCGTCAAGATACTACTTACCTGGATCATCGGTCAAGGGGGAATTTGTTAACACAGAGAAGATAAATACTTGACTGAAGATCGATTGCAGTTGCATTTTCAGCATTCGACAGCAACGGACAAGGGGGAATTTGTTGATGCAGATTTTGTGTCCGATGCTGTTTGAATAGTTTAGATTTATTTTATGCTGAATTTGTAATAGTTAGTGAAACGGTCAAACGAACGTGTATTGACCCACTCGTTTGAAGTGGTCAAACGAGAGGGTTATTTGTTTGATCATGTGTGTTTGCTAGACAAAGGGGGTGTGGCTATAAATAGCACTCCTTTGTCATTTGCAAACTGGTGAGTGAGAGAGGGTGAACTCATTTGAGAGAGTTCACTGTGAGCTTTAGTGTTTGGGGGAGAGATCATCACTTGGTCTCTCCCAGGATGTATACTCATTTGGTATTAGTTCGGTTATCTTGTAATCGAGCCGATTTGTAATGTTATACTACCGATTAATACAAAGAAGTTGTGTTTATCCATCTCTAATCTCTCCCATCTATGAACATAAACACATGAATCACGGTTTCGGTCCCGAAACACGGTCCTACAGAATAAGAGCTGGTCATCGTGAATACCGGTTCTTTAGGAGATTAGGAGAGCATCTTTCTTTTATTCCATTTTTATTCGCATCATGGGTCACTGTAAGGCTATAAAAGCCACATTTGTTTAGTGAATATTGTAACATTTTTTTCTTTTATCACTCCATACTTTTCCTCTGCATTACGTATTGCATCAACATACCACATATATACGTGAGTTTGAGTGTGTATAGAGTGTGTGTTGAGGGGCCTGTAACCAATATTTGGTATCAGAGCCTAGGGCTCAAGACGATCGGAGGAAGCCTCCGCCGCCAGCGGGTGTGTCGGGTCGGTGGAGGGCAGGCGTGAAAAAGGTCCAGCCCGTCACTGCGGGGCAAACGCAGCAGGAAAGAGGGTTATTCGGGACAGCAGGTGGTTGTTCTGGACTGGTTGCAGCGTTAGAGGGAAACAGAAAGATACTTCGGGTGGGGTCAACTGTTGTTGTTGTGGTAGACATACCGGTTTAGACAGCGGGGTGATCGACATCACTTTTCGGTGCTGTTTCAGGACTATTATACAGCAGAAGGCGGAGGGTGTTCGTGTCAGTCGTTGTCGAGGGTGAAGTACCGTTTGGACGACGGGGTGACGGGTGAACACCGATGTGTTCCGTGGCTGTAAGTGGTGACCAAAGAAAGACGATTCAGGGCCGTTTTGGTTGATGGTTGCGGGTTTGCGCAGCGGGTGTACAACCTGTAACAACAGGAGAAGTGTTATGATGGTGCCTTGATTAACTTGGTTCGTGATAAGAGGAGACCGGCGTGGTGCGTGAAAAGCGAGCAGGAAGGATCCGTCAAAGCAGGTGGCTTTGGATTCGTCTCGTTAGGCAAGGGGAGAAAACGGAAGAAGCGGGTGGCTTGTTTTCTTTGTCAGTGGAGTGACCTCTTGAACAAGGGTGATCGGAAAAAGGTAAAGAAAAAAAAAGACGGTGTAATATTATGGCGTTAGAGTTAAATCAGGTGGCTTTGGAAGTGACCGGGGAGAGGTCTTTGATCCGCGATAAGTCGTGATGTTAGTGAACGTTTCCAGCGTGATGCCATGTATAACAACCCTCAAGATAAACCGACACCCTCGAATAATTTCCGACACCCTAATATATTTTAAAATACCCCAATATGTTTCAAAATACACCCCATACGTGAAAACGGGCCCCGAATACCCTAAATATTATCAAAAATAATTAAAAATTGAATTTTTGGGGTTTAGGCGGGCTGCGTAAGCCACCCCTTAAGCTTACGCGGGCCGCGTTAACTTAAAACCTGGCAAAGCCCTGGGCCGCCACGTGGCCCAACACCCGGCG
Source organism: Helianthus tuberosus (assembly GCA_030545235.1). NCBI lineage: Eukaryota > Viridiplantae > Streptophyta > Magnoliopsida > Asterales > Asteraceae > Helianthus > Helianthus tuberosus. Next base: position 38,659,998 of record CM060387.1, on the reverse strand, counting down.
AGCCTACCTGATGACCCGGATCACCTACGCGTTGACTATAGTTGACGCGGGCCGCGTAAGACCCTTGTCTTCTCTTACGCTGGCCGCGTAGAACCCAAATTGAGGCCCTATATAAGAAGGCCTCTGGATTTCATTTTCCATCGCTCAAATCTTTTCATTCTCAACGAATTCTCTGATAATAGGCATAATACTCGGGTATTATACCCCCTAATTAGCGAAGTTCTGCTCCGTTGTAAGTATCGTAACCCCTGGATACGTATTAGATACGCTGCCCGATTGACCTAGGGTTCCGTAACGGCTGTCGTGATTCTGCCCGACGTAGTCGTTGGAATGCCGTCTCGGGAAGAGTATTACTAATGTTAAAATGGGTTATCATACTAACACGTGTGCATTTGTGTAAATTATAGATTGTCACCAGGAAACCCTTACAGAAAATCTAAGACAGCAATGTGAGTTTATCCGCTTTTTGTTAACCTTTTTGTTAACTGTTTTTACAAAACCTCATACAATTAATTATGTATTAAGCAGTTATTGAGTATTTGTAAGAATACAATTATCATGAGTATGTTGGGGTTTTGTATACAAAATTTGTTACCACCTGGTCAAGGAGTAACATGTCCACAAGTCGGGTCTGACAGTACCATGGATGTTAATTGGTATAACTTGGAAACAAATATAATTGCGAGATCGCCCTCAATACTGTACAATGGTTTTTATTTACACTTGATTAAATTAGGATTCACTCACCAGTATTTCCCACTGACCAATGTTTTTAAAACGTGTTTCAGGTAACAAACTGTGAAAGCCAATTAGAAGCCAGCTGGACAGCATTGAAGGCTTGGAAAAGTGGCAATAAAGTTACCAAAAATAAAATAGATGTTTTTATTAAATAAAATAAGATTTATTCCTATGAAAACGTGTGTACTATGAACTTGGGGTTTATCCCATATGTTTAATATTATGGAAATGTGGTATTTTACTCTGATCCAATATTTCCTAACTACGGTCCTGATGAAATTTCCGCTGCCAAATTAGACAATACGTGATACCACCGAAACTGGCTCGCGGCCGCCCGTTCCCTGGGATTTGGGATCGGGGGTTGCGACAGAAGGTGGTATCAGAGCTAAGCCACTGATTCAGCCACAGAAATGTTCTGCTGACATCAAAATTCAATCTGTTAGGAAATAAATTACGGGAATACGTGCATAACTGTATTTTATTGCTAAGTGTTATTTGACTATTTGTTAGTTTACAGTATGAGTGACCATGGACCATCTGACGCGTACCGTCAATTGTCTGCTTTGCCTAGAAGCGAAGGCACCTCCTCTTCTCAGCCTGCCCTCTCGGGGTACTCTGCTGATACGGAAGAATGAATCTTTGTGTTTAAGGCTCAGTCAGAAGAGCCATTTCCTTAGAAAAATAGGGGATGGTTCAGTAGAGGGGCACACGAGCGTAGAAAACGTATGAAAAAGTTACAAGACCAGAGGGTACTAGCAGCAGCCAAGAGAGAGACAGATGCCTATGCCCAAGACATGATCAATAGGGGTATAGCCAACATCCACATCTTAGCAACCACTGCAGCTGACCCTAATCTGGAGCAAATAATAGCACCCCAACCACAACCACCAATCCCTGACCAACCGATGGAGATAGAAAACCCTGAAAACCAAGTAGAGATGCATGACTTCAATCCGGAAGAAATACCTAGGGTACCTGCACCAAATCTGATGCGGGAATATCAAGTGACGACTCAATTATGTAATGAAATAAATCCACATTTAGTGTTCATTAAGTTTTGTTTTAATTTATGTCCATTGAGTTGATCATAAAAACTCTATATAAGTTCTCATGTAATTTGTATTGGGGGATAGTTTTTGGAGTTTTATAAAATAATTGTTTGACCTTTTTTTAAATTCTTGTCTTTTAGGGACGAATTTGGGGGTTTGGGAAAAGATATTCGCGGGTATTCTTAGAATCAACGCGTTAGATCTTCATTTTCCGTAACACACGCGTGTCGACTCAATTATGTAATGAAATAAATCCACATTTAGTGTTCATTAAGTTTTGTTTTAATTTATGTGATGCGGGAATATCAAGTGTCGACTCAATTATGTAATGAAATAAATCCACATTTAGTGTTCATTAAGTTTTGTTTTAATTTATGTCCATTGAGTTGATCATAAAAACTCTATATAAGTTCTCATGTAATTTGTATTGGGGGATAGTTTTTGGAGTTTTATAAAATAATTGTTTGACCTTTTTTAAATTCTTGTCTTTTAGGGACGAATTTGGGGGTTTGGGAAAAGATATTCGCGGGTATTCTTAGAATCAACGCGTTAGATCTTCATTTTCCGTAACACACGCTACATTAGTTGGTATCAAAGCTAAATTCCTGGCTCAAAATGGCTTGTGAGAGGGATTATCGCTTGTACCACACTCTACCATGTTTTGATGAATACGAGGATGAGCAATGGTATTCTTGGGCATGCGACGATGATTCGGGTGGTACCGGTAGTGTGCTCACCATTAGACATGACCACAAAAAAAAGTCGACGATCATGGGAGCCAGTGATGACGAATCAAGTTTCAAAAGTCATAGCGTTAAGGGTGATGGTCCTACTATGGTAACGGGTGGTCCAGCGGCTACATTTGGAACTCAACCTGTTAGCATGGGGGGCTTGCAAAAAAATTTCATGAGCAAAGCAATGAAGTCGAAGGCATTAAGAAACACAATAGATTTTGGTGCTTCTCAAATTTACTTTTGTACAATTTTAAAAGGTAATTTTCCAACAAATAGTTTTGAGGAAATTATTTTGGATGATGAAAACCATGGTATACAAAATTCTCATGCTGTAAAAATCTGGTACGAGGTTCTATTGGAAAATTTGGTTGATGGCCAGATTGTGGAGGTTGGAGAAGCTATGTCGTCAAAAGATGCCCCTCATATTGATCAAAATGAAGAAAAAGTTGTTAAACTTGATGGGTATTTTGTAAAAAAAAAATACAATGAGGTCCATGGTTTACGACTATATGGTTATTTAATTGGAACTATATTAATTGAGAGGGTCAAGACAATAGTGAACAAGAAATGGTCCTATGCTCCGTTCGACCCAGGTGGTACAGGTTCAGAGTCAAATGAGATAACCCGTGAAGTAGAACTACTTGGGCGGGCCTTGATAATAATCGAAAAGAATCGGATTGATGTTCCTTTCGATCCAGGTGGCTTTAGCCTGGGACAAAACTCGAGGTCGAGTTTTTCCAAAGGTGGGGAGAATGATGCGGGAATATCAAGTGTCGACTCAATTATGTAATGAAATAAATCCACATTTAGTGTTCATTAAGTTTTGTTTTAATTTATGTCCATTGAGTTGATCATAAAAACTCTATATAAGTTCTCATGTAATTTGTATTGGGGGATAGTTTTTGGAGTTTTATAAAATAATTGTTTGACCTTTTTTTAAATTCTTGTCTTTTAGGGACGAATTTGGGGGTTTGGGAAAAGATATTCGCGGGTATTCTTAGAATCAACGCGTTAGATCTTCATTTTCCGTAACACACGCTACATCAAAATCCCTTAGACCCAAATTACGACCCCTGGTGGGATGACGTTGGAGACTATGTGCAACGCTACCCGATACATGAAGACACACCCATGCAGAACTTAGGAGCCTACCTAGGTTTGGATCCTTTAGATCCCTATTACCACGACGAATACATTAGGGAGATTTTAGAAGATCCTTACCGATTCCAGGCACCTACACCCCCATATCAGGAACCCGCACCCCAGATTCCGAACCCAGTCCTAGAACCTGCACCCCCAATGAGTGCAGAAAACGTACAATAACTTAGGACATTTGGTGAGGAAATTTTAGAGAGTAGTGAATGAATGAGACAGGTGGGAGAGCGACTCGTCTGGAAGTATGACGAGCGCAATATGGATTTTTGGATGAATCCATATCCGTGAATGTGATGGTAGAGACGGTAATAGTAATAATAAAATATGTGTGTACGGATGCCTACTATTAATTATTTCAGTTGGTATTGTAATTTTTAATTTCAGTACTAGTGTGTAATAGATGCATAGTAGATAAATAGAGTAAAGTCGCAATGATCGACGCTTTTGGCTAAATTGCGTGTCATGTGAATTACTATATTAAATATTATTTGTGATATTAATACGGGGTAAATGTTTAAAATTCATATGGCCGACGAAGGAAATCAAGGAAATCCGAATAATGATAACCAGAGTAACATTAAGTTGGTTAATGAGAATCCGAGCATCAATAACAATGGAAACCAAATGGATAATAGTGTCGTTCAACACATAGTGGCACAAGGAATCATAGATGCAATGCCATTTATTATTCAAACGGTTCAAGAAGCGAATAATAAAAGTAAACATAGCAGTAAGCGACCAATTGAACCAGAACACAGCGTGAACAATGGCCCTGTACTTCAAGCGCCCATTCCCAAAAGAAGAAGAACCATGCCTTATGGTTGTTCTTACAAAGAATTTTGATCCTGCAAACCAATAGAATTCTCGGGCAACGAAGGACCCATTGCAGCTCTACGTTGGATAGAGAAGACTGAGACTGTTTTAAAAATAAGCAAGTGTGTTGAAGAAGATAAGATAATGTTTGCTTCTAATATGTTTAAGAACTCAGCCTTAGAATGGTGGAACACTATCCTCCAATCAAGAGGAAGTGATAAGGTATATAATATGGAATGGGAAGAATTTAAAAATACGGTAGAAAGGAAATTATGCCCTCCCAATGAAAAGGAACAGATAGCAAATAAGTTTCTAAACTTAAGGATGACTAGGGTAGATAGTAAGGGTTATACTACCACATTCTTTGAATATGCTAGAATCGTACCAACCACCCTTGCATCACCTGAACCGTTATTAATCTCCCGTTGCATCTGGGGATTAATTAGAGAAATTAGACATGTAGTCAAGGCAGCTAGACCACAAACCATAGAAGAAGCTGTAGAACTAGCAAATACCTTGACAGATGAATTAATCCGTACTAGAGAAGAAGAGCAGAGGAGAAACCTAATCCAAAGACTTACTCAAGAATTCCGTTCTGGGAATTACTACCGAAGGAATATAGGTTCTACCTCTGCACCATTCTGCAAGGTCTGCAAGAAAAAGCATTCGGGAAAATGCTCCAGTCTTTGCAATTTCTGCAAGATGCCAGGACACAAGAAAGAAGATTGCAGGAGAAAATCCAGTAATGGATTATGCTTCAACTGTGGAGAAAAAGGTCACATCAAGCCGAACTGTCCGAAATTGGCTCCAGCTGTGAACAACAAGAACACTAAAAATGCTAGAGCATTCGTTCTAACTACAGATGAAGCCAAGATGATTCCAGACGTGATAGCTGGTACGTTTTTAGTTAATGATGTTTTTGCTAAAGTATTATTTGACTCTGGTACAAACCAAAGTTTCATTAATACTTCGTTTTGCAAACTTCTAAATCAGTCATTAACTAAACTACCACAAGAATATCTAGTAGAGACAGCTAATGGAGAAACCGTTAGGATTTCTGAAATCTTGCAGGGAGCAAAAATAGAATTTTTAAACCAAAAGTTTATTACAAATCTTTATCCCATGAATCTGGCAGGATTTGATATTGTATTAGGAATGGATTGGTTAATTGCCAATAAAGCCAGTATTTTATGTGATCAAAAGTCAATTCAAGTAAATTCACTAAAAGGTGAAAAGATCACAATTAAAGGAGATAAATGATGTGTATAAAATGCAACATATAAATTTCATCAAATAAGGCATAAAACTAACCCTTTTTAAGTACTAATATTGGAAAAAGAGTGTTTTTGTCTTCCTTTTGTATTTTCAGGATTAAATGAGCTCAAAAACACAAAAGAAGCAAAAAGACAGCTAATTCCAACATAAATACAAGGAAAGGAACATTAGTGGACTGCCCGACCCCTCAACGGCACCTTCCAAAGTAAAATAGAGAAGTCAGAAGACTGAACACGGGCCGTGCTCAGCCAGCACGGGGCCGTGCCCAAGAAGCAGCAGAAAAGACAAATCTATAGAAGCTTCTATTGCCCACCACGGGGCCGTGCCCAGCGGACACGGGGGCGTGTCGAAAGTACAGCAGGCGCATTAATTGTAATTGCGAATTACAATTAATGAGGAGAGAGAGTGTCAGACAGACACGGGGCCGTGCCCAGCTCTCTGTTCAGCCTATAAATAGGAGTGCTTGGATTCATTTCAACTCATCCCTTGGCACACCACCTCTCTCACACTTCATCCACCACCCACCACCATCACAACACCATCATCCACCACCATCATCCATTGTCCATCGTAGAGTGTGTGAGTCGTCTCGGGATCCAAGATTGATCGTAAGAGTTCTTGACAATCAAGGCCATGTTTGCCTAAGTCTCTTACATCACTTGGTGAAGACAAAGTGTCTAGTATAATACTTTTTATTTCTAATCTTTTGCACTTTTTATTTGGTTTTGTATTAATGACTTTAATAACTAGTTACTTATGTTGAAGGTGATCTTTCCTTATCGTTTGTCCGTGGTGTCTTGGCATTATTTTACTGTCTATATAAAATAAAGGATTTTCACCATTCATATCTCCACGGTCTATATGGAGGTATGTTGGCTACCTGGTCGGGGGTTAAGGGAACGGTTTGGTAAAGGTCTTGCCATTGTTCAGCGTTTAGAGGTCCTGCAATGGACCTGGGTCAAATTTAGTAGGACCTCCTTCAATGCTTCACGGTATTGGATGGCGGGGGTCCAAACTCTTTAACCCCCTCATAAGTTAACTACTATTAATACTATAACCCGGCTATTTATGACTGTATCCCTGCTGACTCAGACTACTTAGCCGAGGGTAACGTCACCGCCAAAAGCGGGGCCTACCACAATACTGCATTAATAACTTAATTCATTATCTTCCAATAATCCACCCTTTTAGGATTGTATCCTTGCTGACTCAAACTACTGGGGTGAGGGTAACGTCACCTTCAAAAGAGGGGCCTACTACAATAACTAAGATAATCTCTTAATTATGTGCAAAAGTGCGGAAATAATCAAAGGTTATACTAGATACGAGTCGGAACCAAGTGATTCATCTTGTCTATCTGTTTTTCTTTTATTTTTATTTTTCAGCATTTTAGTTAGTTTTATTTTTCTTAGTTTAAAACATTTTTCTAAACTTTTATTTTTGATTAGACGTTGAGGATAAACCGGTACTAAAAGCTCTTGTGTCCTTGGACGACCTCGGTATCTTACCAACACTATACTACGCTCAACGATGGGTGCACTTGCCCATATGTGTGTTTAGTGTTAGTGAAATATCGTGTTTTATAAATTTAAAACTTGGCTAAAATAAGTGTTAAAAAGGGCTTAAAATATACACCTAATATATATAACACTTCGCACGCATCAAGTTTTTGGCGCCATTGCCGGGGACACAAGGATTTTAAGAAAGTTAGGAATCAACGGCCTAATCATCTTTTATTTTTCTTTTTATATTTTTTAGGATTTTCTTAGTTTTTCAGCTTCTGAAGAGCTCAGCACGGGCCGTGCCCGCTGAACACGCCCCCGTGCTCAATCATTGGAACTGGCAATCCTGTTTTACGTCAGACAGTAAGCTGAACACGGGGCCGTGCCCACTCAACACGCCCCTGTGCCCAAGTTTCAGTTACTGAAAACAGAACCGTTAGATCCCGGCGGTTGGTAATTTCTGACATAAACATGAGTGATAGTAATTGTTTTTACTTTCGGCACTCTTATGGTACGTGGTGTCAATTATGTGGTGGCAAACATAAAGAAGTAGAATGCTACTTTCTAAATTATAGGCCCCACTACATGGACCCACCGACTTCTTACAACCTTAAGAGGGGCGAAAGTAAAAATAAGCACTATCTCTCCCTCGAATGCGCCCAGCCAGATATTCTAGGAGAAATGCTCCTTGATGAGTTATTTCAACTAGAAAAACTAATTCAGAATTGGTTAGAAGAGCTTAGGAAGGATTTTATTGATCCACCCCAAGACGATGACCATGACGAAATGCTGGAACCGCATTCCAACAACCTCGTTGCTCCCGAAAATACCTTCGTACCTAGCAAAGACTTGGACGATAGTCGTCCCTGTGTCGATTGTGCTGTGAAGGACTCTCCATCGACTTCGTTTGGTGCATACATAGACCTGAGCGATTCGGCATACACCTTCTTTAACGAGAGCCCGGGAAAGGGTTGGACTTGTCCACCTAGAATAAAAATAGGAATTACCCTCACCGACAACCTCTTGCGTTCTCGCCTTAGTCTAGGACAATTAAGGTATCTTAGGCACTTTGGGGTTGTTCCAACCAGTCAGGAGCCACCCGATACTAACAAGTTCCTTAAAAACTAGCAAAACTCCATAAAACAGCCTCCAGACACGGGGCCGTGTCCAGGTCAACACGCCCCCGTGCTCACTAAAAAGATTCTCTGCTGATTTGGTCAGAATACGGACAAAATGTGTCAGGATTTTCTCTGAACACGGGGCCGTGTCCAGTAAACACGGGGCCGTGTCCAGTGCACTGTCGTTTTCTTTAAATGCAGCCAGATTCCTGCTCATTTTTTACCACTTCAATTGACAGAGATTCCTGGGATTTTCACTCATACCATCCTAGGTAAGTGCTAAAAGAAGGTTCCAAAGGAACCTCTTGTCCCTTCCACTTTTACTCATTTCCTCCTCTTTCAAATTTTTTTCAAAATTTCCTCCATGGAAGCTTGGAAATCCCTTGATTCCAACCCTCTATGTGAAGTTTGTAAGATTATTTGCTAAGGAATCTTGTTTAAAGTTAGTTGTATAACTTTATTTTAAATTATCTAAGCCTAAAAACTAGCCAAAAATCATGAGAATAATTTGAAACTCCAAGACTCCTTAGCATAAAATCCTGCAGACAAATGGATACGGGGCCGTGCTCAGCGAGCACGGGGCCGTGTCCGGGGATCTTTTGGGTAAAAATTTAGCTTTCTTCGGTTTCCTTCGCAAAAAATGGCAAGCAGAACAAGCGGATCATCTTCAAGAAGTAACCAACAAGGGAGGAGATCTTCAACAGCAGAAGACTCTCTTGTAAACTATGTTTACGCTCTAAGGGAGGCTATTGATGAAATGACGGGAGTGGAAGAAGCATTGGTCGACCGTATCAACCATCTTACAGTGGGGCTGGAGGGCTGTCTCCATGAAGTAAACCTCTTGCACCAGAGGTTGAACCTTCTCGCCTCCCCGCCTTTGGTGCCTATAATAACCCAAAGGGCGTGGAACGTGGTACCCGAAGTTGTCATTCCAGCCGAATGGTACGCCATGCACCAAGAGCCTCCGCGAAGAGTGGTGCAAGGAGTCCCGGTGAATGTTCCCTCTCAACCACCATCTGCGGAGGAAAATGAAGCCGCATTCTTCCTTCCTAGGGAAATCGAAGAATGGCTTTAAACAACGTTTAGGGAAGAAATCATTCGGCTAAAAATCCTACTATATCGGGAAACTATTCTCGAAATTTTCTTAAAATAGTAGAACTCCCTATGATAACCTCGTGTACCTGCTGACCTATTTAGTTAAGTTTTAATTTTATCTTAATTTAGGATTATGTAAGTTCTCTCTATGATGAAATGAATTTATGGTTTTAAGGTTTGGATGGTTTGTAATGAATAAAACACACTCATGGTGGTAAAGGATGAAAAGGGGAACGAGAAAAATGAACCCATGCACAAGAACAAGGCAACCCGACAATTCTCTCCAGTTCAGAAGGTTCAACACGGGTCGTGCCCAACCAACACGGCCCCGTGCTGAGCCACCTGCAGGAAAACGCCCAGTTCAGGTACCTGGACACGGGCCGTGTTCACCCAACACACCCCCGTGTCCAGACTTCTGTTTCTATTGTTTTAATTTTGTTACTGGCACTTGAACACGGGGCCGTGCCCGGATAACACGGGGCCGTGTTCAGCGCCCAGTAACACAAATGTTTGCTTTTTAAACACTATTTTACACATCTAATCAACCTAAAAAATTATTTTTGGGACACATTGAGGACAATGTGTAATTTAAGTGTGGGGGGGAATGTTAAAACCTTGAATTTTGCAAGTCCTAAATACAAGCCTTACACAAAACTCTATTGGAACCGCTAATCACCCCAATTTTTTTCAAAAATTTCATTTTTTCTTACTTGTCTAGGTTTAACTCGGGAAATTCAAGTTCTTAAAAAGGTTATATTTTTACAAGTTTACAACCGATAGCGTAGTGATAAAAAGAACCAACATAAGAAAATTATGAAAAGGCATGACAAACTTAGTTAAAATTTGATTATATATACTTGATCACATAAAAACCCATTCCCACAAAAGTGAGTTTTGAGCCTTTATTGAGCATACAATTACATATCATTAAAACTAAATGCTCATTTTTCGTTTCTTGTGTGAATAGCCGCTTGGTTCTTACGACTCTAGAACTTGCCATGACGATACATTCCCAGTCCTTATCAACTTAAACCCGAGTAAGTAAATGATGGGGGCATTAGGACTAACCATTTTTATTTCTACACCATTATTTTTCTTTTTTCTTTTACCACCTACCCAAAAATTCCCCTAGTTAGCCCCTTTGAGCCTAAACCTTTTCATTTCATCACCCAAACCAAAAACCCTTTTACCCACCAAAAAACCTTTTTATTTTTAACCCTTTGTTTTAGTAACAAGTTCGGATTTTCGTAAAAAAATTAAAAAAAAATGTGTTGATGATGAAGCAAAAAGAAAATAAACAAACAAGTTTATCAAAAATAACTTCGTTTGAATAAAAGCTTCATCAAAGCAAAAATAGAAAATCTTACGAAAACCGACACTTGTTACGATTTTTCGCCATTTTTCTACTAACCACTAACCACTAACCCAACCACCTACCTTTAACCCAAGCCTAACCCTTAACCCACAAAGTCCTCTTGATATTTACAAAGGTATAAAAGTTAAAAAGGAGGAGGATTGATTGCTTGGCAAGACTATGGTAGGAATAAGTTCCATGCCCCTCTCGAGTGATTCACTAAAAATACACCTTCGGCCGAGTGTGAGTGATTTCTCCCGTGAGGTATGTGAACTTGTATATAAATGGAATTTTAATAAAGGCATGTTATGCCCAAATAAGTAATTCCTTCTATGGAATGTTCTAAATAAATCATTACGAATAGGATTGTAAATAGATAAAAATAAAACCCAAAAGGATCTTGGATATCCCGACACTCTACGACAAGCCCAAAACCTTCTCTTCTACCTATTCCATTTGGGAGTGTAAGCCACATATTAAAGAGTTTTGCTTGAGGACAAGCAAAAGTTCAAGTGTGGGGGTATTTGATGTGTATAAAATGCAACATATAAATTTCATCAAATAAGGCATAAAACTAACCCTTTTTAAGTACTAATATTGGAAAAAGAGTGTTTTTGTTTTCCTTTTGTATTTTCAGGATTAAATGAGCTCAAAAACACAAAAGAAGCAAAAAGACAACTAATTCCAACATAAATACAAGGAAAGGAACATTAGTGGACTGCCCGACCCCTCAACGGCACCTTCCAAAGCAAAATATAGAAGTCAGAAGACTGAACACGGGTCGTGCTCAGCCAGCACGGGGCCGTGCCCAAGAAGCAGCAGAAAAGACAAATCTATAGAAGCTTCTATTGCCCACCACGGGGCCGTGCCCAGCGGACACGGGGGCGTGTCGAAAGTACAGCAGGCGCATTAATTGTAATTGCGAATTACAATTAATGAGGAGAGAGAGTGTCAGACAGACACGGGGCCGTGCCCAGCTCTCTGTTCAGCCTATAAATAGGAGTGCTTGGATTCATTTCAACTCATCCCTTGGCACACCACCTCTCTCATACTTCATCCACCACCCACCACCATCACAACACCATCATCCACCACCATCATCCATTGTCCATCGTAGAGTGTGTGAGTCGTCTCGGGATCCAAGATTGATCGTAAGAGTTCTTGACAATCAAGGCCATGTTTGCCTAAGTCTCTTACATCACTTGGTGAAGACAAAGTGTCTAGTATAATACTTTTTATTTCTAATCTTTTGCACTTTTTATTTGGTTTTGTATTAATGACTTTAATAGCTAGTTACTTATGTTGAAGGTGATCTTTCCTTATCGTTTGTCCGTGGTGTCTTGGCATTATTTTACTGTCTATATAAAATAAAGGATTTTCACCATTCATATCTCCACGGTCTATATGGAGGTATGTTGGCTACCTGGTCGGGGGTTAAGGGAACGGTTTGGTAAAGGTCTTGCCATTGTTCAGCGTTTAGAGGTCCTGCAATGGACCTGGGTCAAATTTAGTAGGACCTCCTTCAATGCTTCACGGTATTGGATGGCGGGGGTCCAAACTTTTTGACCCCCTCATAAGTTAACTACTATTAATACTATAACCCGGCTATTTAGGACTGTATCCCTGCTGACTCAGACTACTTAGCCGAGGGTAACGTCACCGCCAAAAGCGGGGCCTACCACAATACTGCATTAATAACTTAATTCATTATCTTCCAATAATCCACCCTTTTAGGATTGTATCCTTGCTGACTCAAACTACTGGGGTGAGGGTAACGTCACCTTCAAAAGAGGGGCCTACTACAATAACTAAGATAATCTCTTAATTATGTGCAAAAGTGCGGAAATAATCAAAGGTTATACTAGATACGAGTCGGAACCAAGTGATTCATCTTGTCTATCTGTTTTTCTTTTATTTTTATTTTTCAGCATTTTAGTTAGTTTTATTTTTCTTAGTTTAAAACATTTTTCTAAACTTTTATTTTTGATTAGACGTTGAGGATAAACCGGTACTAAAAGCTCTTGTGTCCTTGGACGACCTCGGTATCTTACCAACACTATACTACGCTCAACGATGGGTGCACTTGCCCATATGTGTGTTTAGTGTTAGTGAAATATCGTGTTTTATAAATTTAAAACTTGGCTAAAATAAGTGTTAAAAAGGGCTTAAAATATACACCTAATATATATAACACTTCGCACGCATCAATAAACCATCTAGATCCACGAAATTTATCTCTGTAATGAAAACTGCAAGCTATATAAGAAAAGGATCTATAGTGTATTTGATTTCTATAATCACTAACACTAAAGGAAAAGAACTAAAGGACATTCCAGTAGTGTCTCAGTTTTTAGATGTATTCCCAGAAGAATTACCAGGTCTACCTCTAGACAGAGAACTTGAATTCAGAATTCATCTACTGCCTGGAACAGCACCAATTGCTAAAGCATCCTACCGTTTGGCACCAGCCGAAATGCAGGAATTAAAGAAACAATTAGACGAATTGTTAGAAAAAGGATTTATACAGCCAAGCTTATCACCGTGGGGAGCACCGATTTTATTTGTTAAAAAGAAGGACGGATCAATGCGTATGTGCATTGACTACCGTGAATTAAACATGGTCACGATTAAGAATCGGTACCCATTACCAAGAATCGATGATCTGTTTGATCAATTGCAAGGAGCTCGATTTTTCTCTAAAATTGATTTAAGATAAGGATATGATCAATTAAAGGTACAGGAAGAGGATATTCCTAAAACCGCATTTAGAACAAGGTATGGCCATTATGAATTTACTGTCATGCCATTTGGTCTAACCAATGCCCCAGCTGCATTTATGGACATGATGAACCGAATATGTAAGCCATATTTGGATAAATTCATAATTGTCTTCATAGATGATATTCTAATTTATTCTAAAAGTAAAGAGGAACATGCAAAGCATTTGCACGCACTCCTAAGTCTATTAAGAAAGGAAAAGTTTTATGCTAAGTTTTCAAAGTGCGAATTTTGGTTAGAACAGGTACAGTTTCTTGGACACTTAGTGAACCATTAAGGAATTCATGTGGATCCCACAAAAATCGAGGCGATTACTGAATGGAAAACCCCTGAGTCACCAACCGAGGTTAGAAGTTTCTTAGGATTGGCCGGATATTATAGAAGATTTAGTCGAGATTTTTCTAGAATAGTCATTCCTTTAACTAAGTTAACCTGTAAATCCATTAATTTTGAATGGGGATCAAAGAAAGAAGAAGCATTTAGAATTCTTAAGCATAGATTAACCCATACACCCATACTAGCATTACCAGAAGGAACTGAAGATTTTGTAGTATATTGTGATGCTTCTAAGTTAGGTTATGGATGTGTGTTGATGCAACGCCAAAATGTTATAGCTTATGCATCTAGACAACTTAAGAATCATGAAGAGAATTACTCAACCCATGATTTAGAATTAGGAGCAATAATTTTTGCCCTTAAGATTTGGAGACATTACCTTTATGGTAGTAAGTTTACAATATTCACTGATCATAAAAGTTTAAGGTATGTTTTCGGGCAAAAAGAATTGAATATGAGACAAAGACCCTGGATGGAGATGCTTAGTGATTATGATTATGATATCCAGTATCATGAAGGAAAAGCAAATGTAGTGGCAGATGCTTTAAGTCGAAAGTATCACGAAAAGCCAAAAAGGGCACGTTCTCTTAAATTAAATCTGCAAGTAGATTTAAATGATCAAATCAAAACAGCACAAGAATCAGTAATCAAGGATGATACTGAAAAACTAAGAGGTATGCTAAAGGAATTAGAACAAGGAACAGATGGAATTTGGAGATTCCATGAAAAGAGAATGTGGATACCTAAATTAGGAAACCTACGTCATCGTATATTAGAAGAAGCCCATAAGTCCAAATATACGATGCACCCAGGAAGTGATAAAATGTACCAGGATTTAAGAAAGAATTTTTGGTGGCTAGAAATGAAAAAGGACATAGCAGCCTATGTTTCTAAATGTTTAACTTGTTCACAAGTTAAAGCTGAACACCAGAAACCCTCAGGTTTATTACAACAGTTAGAAATGCCAGTGTGGAAATGTGAATTAATAACAATGGATTTTATTACTAAATTACCCAAAACAAGAAAATGTAATGATACAATCTGGGTAATTATAGATAGGCTAACCAAGTCAGCTCATTTCCTACCAATGAAAGAAACTTTCAGTATGGAACAGTTAGCTAAATTATATGTAAATGAAATAGTTTCATTACATGGAATTCCTTTATCAATTATTTCTGATAGAGATAGCCTTTTTACCTCTCATTTTTGGTCAAGTTTCCAAAAAGCAATGGGAACCAAGTTGAATCTAAGCACAACTTATCACCCTCAAACGGACGGACAAAGCGAAAGGATAATTCAGACGATGGAAGATATGCTTAGAGCTTGTGTAATTGATTTCGGAGGTAATTGGGACGATCACTTACCTTTAATAGAATTTTCTTATAATAATAGTTATCACACAAGTATAAATGTTGCACCATTCGAAGCACTTTATAGACGAAAGTGCCGAACCCCAGTCTGTTGGGCAGAAATTGGGGAAAAGCAACTATCTGGACCTGAGATAGTGCAAGAAACAACTGACAAAATCATTCAAGTCAAGGAACGACTGAAAGCAGCACTTGATCGACAGAAGAGCTATGCTGATAACCGACACAAACCGTTGGAATTTCAAGTAGGAGATAAAGTATTATTAAAAGTCTCTCCTTGGAAAGGAGTGGTAAGATTCATCAAACGGGGAAAGCTAAGTCCCAGGTATGTTGGACCTTTTGAGATCATTAGAAGAATAGGACATGTAGCCTATCAGCTACAACTGCCAGAGGAAATGGCAGGAATACATGATGTATTTCATGTATCAAATCTCAAGAAGTGTTTAGGTGATGAATCACTAGTAGTACCTCTTAAGGATATAGAGGTAAATGAACAACTCAAATTTGTAGAAAGACCTCTAAAGATTAAAGATAGGAAAGTCAAGAATCTCAAGCACAAGAGATTAGTTATGGTCAAAGTGAAGTGGGACTCCAAAAAAGGACCTGAGTACACATGGGAGCTTGAATCAGAAATGCAACGAAAATATCCACACTTGTTCCAGTAGTGTCACGGCCCCCGACCCGGTTTGACCCGTTTCAGGAGCCGCGGGACAGAAAATCCCGTGGTATTTATTTAATTGAGTTAACAGCGGAAGTTTTCTTCAGGATCTTTTTAAAACTGAAATTTCCCGATTATTTTATTTCACAACTCAGGATAAAACCCCGGTAATTTACAATCATATGATTTCATTGAGAAATCTTTATTTTACAAAACATGTTTCTTTAATTTATATTGAGCCACTTCCTTAAGCTTGTAGTGCTTCAAGGCACTTTTCCTGGATCACAACAGATCACCTGAAACATGTTTGAAAAAGGTTTTGTCAGCGGGAAATACTGGTGAATCATTCTATTTATTAAAACGACTTGTTTGTTATAATTTACAGTATTAAGAGAGATTACAATGTTTCCTGATATCAACCAACTACCCACGGTATTTGTCACTCGACTCGTTTCTGTGACTATGGTCATATCACCCATTGGCTGCCCCAATGGTGACGATTATCAAGTAATGTATACAAAACCCCACATACCGGCTGTAATTTGGTGATTACATAAACTTAATCACTGTAATTATAACTTTGAAAATAAATATGATTTTGAAAGAGAATGACTCACATTGCAGATTTATATGATCAGAGCGTAGCCTACTGATTAGCCTTTTAACCTAAATTTAACAACATGCACACGAACTCGGTTAGTAACTTAATACAGCATTTACGATAACTCACGAGATTAAACCTTCACAACGAATGACAAAGTGCAATACTTAAACATCCATCGAATTCACGACGAATGACAAAGCATAACCTTAATGTGGGCAGCACTTAAACATCCATTGGATAGTTTAATCGATCGGACATTGAATCGTAGCAGTGATCGAGTTAATACCCAGTATCGGAGCAGCGCCTTGCTAATTATATATGAAATTTCGACTTTTGGACAGTAAGAACTCGTTTTTGTGATTGAATTTCGACACCAGAAGACAGTGCATGCAACGAGCTATTTATAGCTGAAAAATAGGGCTCACGCGGCCCGCGTAAGCCTTCGGCTTACCTTTACGCGGCCCGCTTGGCCGCCCAGTCTACGAGTAGGGTTGACTAGTCATACGTAGGTGCACCAGATGGGCGACATGTGGCACGGTTACGCTTATCCGGTCAAACCCAATGTTGACGCGGCCTGCGTAAGACAGAGCTTGTCTTTTACGCGGCCCGCCTGATACCCAGAATTCTGAATTTCTTGGTTTTTAATATGGTTTAGGGTTTTAGGGTCCGGGTTTATACTTACGGGTATTTTTAGGACAATTTTGAGAATCCTTACATCCTCCCCACCTTATTTAAAATCTCGTCCTCGAGATTTATTGGAATAAGTGAGGATACTTTCGTTTCATTTCCGATTCCAGCTCCCATGTGTATTCAGATCCTCTCTTTGAATCCCACTTAACTTTGACCAGTTTTAGTCTCTTGTGTTTAAGAAACTTGATCTTTCTATCTTCAATTTGAAGAGGTTTCTCTATGAATTTTAATTTTTCATTTACCTCTACATCTTGAAGCGGTATTACCAGAGATTCTTCTGCTAGGCACTTCTTGAGGTTAGATACATGAAATACATCATGTACTCATGCCAATTCTTCTGGTAGTTGTAACCGATAAGCAACTGGTCCTATACGTTGGATCACTGAAAATGGTCCTATGTATCTTGGACTTAGTTTCCCTTTCTTACTGAATCGTACTACTCCTTTCCAAGGAGAAACTTTTAAGAGTACTCTATCTCCGACTTGAAATTCCAGTGGCTTCCGTCTATTGTCTGCATAACTCTTTTGACGATCTCGAGCAGTCTTTAGTCTTTCCTTGATTTGTGTAATTTTGTCTGTAGTTTCTTGCACAATCTCCGGACCTGATAATTGACTTTCTCCTATTTCTGCCCAACAAACTGGAGTTCTACACTTTCTTCCATACAGTGCTTCAAATGGGGCAGTTTCAATGCTTGCATGATAACTATTGTTATAGGAGAATTCAATTAACGGTAAGTGATCATCCCAGTTTCCACCAAAATCTATTACACATGCTCGGAGCATATCTTCTAGATTTTGGATTGTCCTTTCACTTTGTCCGTCTGTCTGAGGATGATATGCAGTACTCAGATTTAGTCGAGTTCCCATTGCTTCTTGGAAACTTTTCCAGAAGTGGGAAGTGAAATGACTATCCCTATCTGATACAATGGAGAGTGGAACTCCATGCAAGGATACAACTTCATCTACATACAACTTTGCTAACCTTTCCATGCTAAAGGTTTCTTTCATAGGTAGAAAATGAGCTGATTTGGTTAATCGATCCACAATTACCCAAATCGTGTCATTACCCTTTCTGGTTTTGGGTAACTTAGTAACAAAATACATTGTTATGAGTTCCCATTTCCATACAGGCATTTCTAATTGTTGTAGTAGACCTGAGGGTTTCTGATATTCTGCCTTAACTTGTGAACAAGTAAGACACTTAGAAACATATCGAGCTATGTCCTTTTTCATTCCTATCCACCAGAAGTTATTTCTTAAATCTTGGTACATTTTATTGTTTCCAGGGTGCATGGTATACCTAGATTTATGAGCTTCTTCTAAAATCTTATTTCTTAATTCTCCCTGCTTAGGTACCCAAATTCTTCTTTGGTGGAATCTCCAAATTCCATCATTTCCTTGCTCTAATTCTTTTATTCTTCCCTTCATTCCTTCAGCATCATCCTTGATTGTTGTAGCTTGAACATTCTTTAATTGTTCTATTAAATCTAATTGTAGATTTAATCTGAGAACACGAACTCGCTTTTGTTTTTCATGATATTTACGACTTAAGGCATCTGCAACTACATTTGCCTTTCCTTCATGATACTGAATATCACAGTCGTAATCACTTAGGATTTCCATCCATCTTCTTTGCCTCATGTTTAACTCTTTTTGCCCAAATATATATCTTAAACTTTTATGATCTGTATAGATAGTAAATTTACTTCCGTACAGATAATGTCTCCAAATTTTAAGGGCAAAAATTATGGCTCCTAATTCTAAGTCATGAGTTGTATAGTTTTCCTCGTGCTTTTTCAATTGCCTTGAAGCATACGCAATTACCTTCTTACGTTGCATTAGCACACATCCTAATCCTAGTTTTGAAGCATCACAATATACTTCAAAGTCTTCTGTTCCTTCTTGCAAGGCTAGGATTGGAGCATTTGTTAACTTTTGCTTTAAAATCCTAAAAGCTTCTTCTTGCTTAGGTCCCCATTCAAACTTAACTGCTTTACAGGTTAACTTAGTTAATGGTACAACTATCTTGGAAAAATCCTTAATAAACCGTCTATAGTATCCAGCTAAACCTATAAAACTTCTAATTTCCATTGCGGATTGCGGAACCTTCCATTTGATAATTGCCTCTATCTTAGCAGGATCTACATGAATGCCTTCGTGATTCACCATGTGACCTAGAAATTGCACTTCCTTTAGCCAAAATTCACACTTCGAGTATTTGGCATAAAGCTTTTCTTTTCTTAACAAAGTTAAGAGTGCATGCAAGTGCTGACAATGTTCGTCCTGACTTTTGGAATAAATAAGTATATCGTCGATAAAAACAATTACAAATTTATCCAAGTACGGTTTACAGATTCTATTCATCATGTCCATGAATGGGGCAGGTGCATTCGTTAACCCAAAGGGCATAACTCTTGATGCGTGTGAAGTGTTATATATATTAGGTGTATATTTTAAGCCCCTTTAACACTTATTTTTAGCCAAGTTTTAAATTTATAAAACACGATATTTTACTAACACTAAACACACATATGGGCAAGTGCACCCATCGTGAGCGTAGTATAGTGTTGGCAAGATACCGAGGTCGTCCAAGGACACAAGAGCTTTTAGTACCGGTTTATCCTCAACGTCTAATCAAATCAAAAAGGTTTAGAAAAATGTTTTAAGCTAAGAAAAATAAAAACTAACTAAAATGCTGAAAATAAAAATAAAAGAAAAACAGATAGACAAGATGAATCACTTGGTTCCGACTCGTATCTAGTGTAACCTTTGATTATTTCCGCACTTTTGCACTATTTTAAGAGATTATCTTAGTTATTGTAGTAGGCCCCTCTTTTGAAGGTGACGTTACCCTCACCCCAGTAGTTTGAGTCAGCAAGGATACAATCCTAAAAGGGTGGATTATTGGAAGATAATTAATTAAGTTATTAATGCAAATTATGGTAGGCCCCTCTTTTGGAGGTGACGTTACCCTCGACTAAGTAGTCTGAGTCAGCAGGGATACAGTCCTAAATAGCCGGGTTATAGTATCAATAGTAGTTAACTTATGAGGGGATCAAAGAGTTTGGAACCCCGCCATCCAATACCGTTAAGTATTGAAGGAGGTCCTACTAAATTTGACCCAGGTCCATTGCAGGACCTCTAAACGCTGAACAATGGCAAGACCTTTACCAAACCGTTCCCTTAACCCCCGACCAGGTAGCCAACATACCTCCATATAGACCGTGGAGATATGAATGGTGAAAATCTTTTATTTTATATAGACAGTAAAATAATTTCAAGACACCACGGACAAACGATAAGGAAAGATCACCTTCAACATAAGAAACTAGTTATTAAAGTCATTAATATAAAACCAAGTAAAAAGTGCGAAAAGATTAGAAATAAAAAGTATTACACTAGATACTTTGTCTTCACCAAGTGATGTAAGAGACTTAAGCAAACATGGCCTTGATTGTTAAGAACTCTTACGATCAATCTTGGATCCCGAGACGACTCACACACTCTACGATGGACAATGGATGATGGTGGTGGATGATGGTGTTATGGTGATGGTGGGTGGTGGGTGAAGTGTGAGAGAGGTGGTGTGCCAAGGGATGGTTTGAGCTTGAGCCAAGCACTCCTATTTATAGGCTGAACAGAAGCTCGGGCACGGCCCCGTGTCCACATCCTTCTCTTTCTTCATTTATTGCAGCTTGTCTTATTAGTTGACCACGCCCCCGTGTCCGCTGAGCACGACCCCGTGTGCAGAAGAATCTTTGTACTATGAAGATTTGCCTGGATTGTGCGAATCTTACAGTTGACCACGGCCCCGTGTCCGCTGAGCACGGCCCCGTGGTGGGCAATAGAAGCTTCTACCACTTTGTCTTTTCTGCTGACATTTGGGCACGCCCCCGTGCTGGCTGAGCACGGGGCGTGTTCAGTCTTCTGTTATCTTGTTTTGCTTGGGAAGATGCTGTCGTGGGGTCGGGCATGTCACGTCTTGTTCCTTTTCTTGTATTTATGTCAGACTTTGATGTCTTTTTGCTTCTTTTGTTAATTTGAGCTCATTTAATCCTGAAAATACAAAAGGAAGACAAAAGCACACTTTTTCCAACATTAGTACTAAAAAAGGGTTAGTTTTATGCCACAATTGATGTAATTTATAAGTTGCATTTTTCACACATCAACTGTAAACTCGTAATGACCATACCTAGTTCTGAAAGCAGTTTTAGGTATGTCTTCTCCTTCTACCTTTAATTGATGATATCCGGAGCGTAAGTCGGTCTTAGAAAAGTATCTAGCTCCTTGAAGTTGATCGAATAGATCATCAATCCTAGGTAATGGGTATCGATTCTTAATTGTAACCTTATTCAATTCTCTATAATCAATACACATTCTCATCGAACCATCCTTCTTCTTTACGAACAACACTGGCGCTCCCCAAGGGGATGAGCTAGGTTGTATGAATCCTTTGTTTAGTAATTTATCTAATTTCTTTTTCAGTTCTAACATTTCGGTAGGAGCTAACCGATAAGGTGCCTTGGCTATCGGTGTAGTTCCGGGAATTAGATGAATCCTAAATTCTACTACCCTATCTGGTGGTAATCCTGGTAGTTCTTCTGGGAATACATCTGGGTATTCTGAGACCACAGGTATTTCTTTAAGTTCTTTACCCTTAGTACTAATGATTACTGAAATCATATATACTATTCCTTGCTTTCGTTCATAACTAGCAACTTTCATTACTGATATGAACTTCATGGGTTTACGTGGTTTATCTCCTGTAATCATGATTACTTCCCTAGTGGTTGCCTGAATTTCTATAGAATTCTTATCACAAAGAATTCTAGCATGGTTGGCTACTAACCAATCCATTCCTAACACAACATCGAATTCGGTTAATTTCATAGGTAATAGGTTTGCAGAGAATTTATGACTTGAAAGTTCTATTTCTACATTTTGCAAAACTTTATCTATTTTAACTGAATTCCCATCCGCTGTTTCGACTGTAAAAATCTGCCTAAGGTTGGTTAAGGGTAATTTAAGAGTTTTGGCAGAATAAAGTATTTATAAAACTTTGGTTTGCACCAGAGTCAAATAATACTTTTGCGTACACGTTGTGAACTAGGAACGTACCAGCTATCACATCTGGAATAAGTTCTGCTTCTTGAGTGGTCAGCTGGAATGCTCTGACATTCTTCTTAGTAGCTCCATCGGCTATCTTAGTTTTGTTGTCTGCGGGTTTGGCCAATTTAGGACATTCTGTTTTAAAATGCCCCGCTTCTCCACAATTAAAGCAGATTATAGTTTTCTTTTTGCAGTTTTCTTCAGGATGTCCTACAACTTTGCAAAAGTTTCATGTTATATTGCATCTTCCATAATGTTTCTTTTTGCAATTCCTGCAGAACTGAGGAGTTGAGGATTGCCATGTTCCTCTTTTCTTGAAGTTACTACTATTACCCACACGAAATCCTTGGGTAATTTTCTGAGCCAGTTCCTTCTTCTTGTTTTCATCTCTTGTACGTACCAGTTCGTCAGTTAGGGTGTTAGCTAGTTCCACCGCATCGTCAATAGTACGAGGTCTCGCAGCTTTAACGATATTACGGATTTCGCTAATTAATCCTCAAATATAGCGAGAAATAAGTACCGGTTCTGGCGAAGCCAGTGTTGGTACTACTCTAGCATATTCAAAGAATGTCGAAGTATAACCGCGACAATCTACACCCATCATTTTATGATTTAGAAATTTATTCGCCATTTGATCTTTTTCATATTCGGGACAGAATTTTCTTTCTACAAGATTCTTAAATTCTTCCCAGTTCATAGCATACGCCACGATCCTTCTTTTAGCTTGTAACATTGTGTTCCACCATTCTAGCGCCCCTTCTTTAAAAAGATTTGACGCATACATAACTTGATCTTCCTCAGCACATTTACTTATGGTAATCACTGCCTCAGTTTTCTCTAACCAACATAGTGCAGCAATCGCCCCTTCGTTACCTGCAAACTCAGCTGGTTTACAGGCAAGAAATTCTTTGTAAGTGCAACCAGGTGTTGCAGCTTTCATTTTCTTGAAAATTGGGGCTTACAGATCATTATTGTTATTATTAATATGATTGCCTCCTCCGTTTATACTATTACTGAAGTTATCTTCCTGAGTGCGTTTACTAGGAATGAGTGGTTGAGGTTCAACAGGTTTCTGGGCAGCAGCAATAATTGCTGGAATAGCATTGGCTATTCCTTGAGCAATGATATCCTCGATATCTTGCCTATTTAACAATTGCTCTTCCTGATTTTGCTCAGATTGATTTACTTCATTTACTGGTTCATTACCAATATTTTCCATCTGATAATTAATTTATATATAAATAATTAGTATAAAATAAGAAACAATTAAATATAACAATTAGTCGCACATAATCATGTAAACAAATATATACCCAAAATTGAAATTTCTAAATTTTCATTTATTTATATATTATAATGTATTTTCGTACACACTTTTATCTTACAACCGTCTTATTGTTTATTTTACATATACTGATTTTTATTACTATTATTGTTATTATACAAATACAGACTCATAACCCATTTTTCCCTAGTCAACTTGTATTTTTAAAAACGATGTTCCCTCTCATCATATTTCCATGAGATTTGTCCTCCTATCTCTCGGATCCTATTCCCAGCATCCATCAGCTCTTCGCCAAAATGGCGAAGTTCAGCCATATTCTCATTACTCATCGGTGGCTTTGGTATAGGTTCTGGATCGAACTGGGGGAAAAATGTATAGGGATTGTTGAGAAGGTTTTGGAACTGCCAATCATTAGTCCACCACTCGTCCATTCCTAGAGGTTGGGTGTGGATTATAGGTTTTGGGATTGCTGGTTCCAAGTTCATTGGAATTTGGGTTTCAATAGGATGAGTAAAAACATTTTCACTGACAGACTTAATAGTATCACAGCTTGCCAATATAAAATCTAGCTCCTCCTGTAATGTCATTTCCTGGGTTTGCTTAGAGCTTTCTCCAATTTCCATCTTTGTCTGCCTAGAATCTCCCCCAATCTCCAATTCCATCTGTCTATAACTTTCCCCGATTTCAATTCCTTTTCCTTTTTCTAAGGGATTGTTTATTTTAGGAATCTTCTTAGTAGCGGGTTTCTTCCTACGCACACGCCTCCATCCTACCAATCTTCTCCTCTTCTTAGGCTTGGGTTTCTCCAGAGGTGGAGCATCGAATTCTATAGGTTGTTCCACATCAGCAAAGTACCCAGTAAATTCTTTAGAAACTTCTATGTTTACAGGGTAGAGGTTGAGATTCTCTAGGGCTCCAGATAATTCATTCATGCTGTTTAGCATATATGTAAAAATAATAAGTTAAAATTTTATAACAAATTTCATAAATAACCTTCAAATATTATTGCATACCGTGTGACTACAAAACAATTGAAATTTAAAACACACTAGGGTTTACTGTAAATTTATTTATTTACTGGATAAGGTTTCTGGCTTGTAAGTGATAAGGGTGCTAAAACTGAGACAGAGTATTTTAAAGATTTGCATTAACTGCTACAGTAGCTAGCATATAGAGATCTGCCCATTTTTCATCTAACTTGTCTTCCCATGGTGGGTTACTGCCTATTTCTTGGGTTTACTGATTAACTCTCTTTTCTTTTGGTTGGGATTTCTTTAATTTCTCCTGACTTTTCCTAATAATCAAACTTCTTTTATTAGGAGAAAGTGGTTCCTCATATTGTGCCTTTCGGACAAATATTCCTTCTTCAGGATTTGCATAATGTTTTGAGGAATTTGGTTGGGATGAACTTCCCTTCTCATTTGATGACCTATATAATTTAAGATAGATATTTGAAAGCTTTTGCTTACCCATACTGTAACTAACAAATAGTCAGTTAATAAAAGACATAATCACATAATGGTAATCAGGAAAAATTTAAGTATTTCTAAATACTTAATTAGCTTAACTCAGTGGCTGTGATACCACCTTTTTCTGTCACGGCCCCCGACCCGGTTTGACCCGTTTCAGGAGTCGCGGGACAGAAAATCCCGTGGTATTTATTTAATTGAGTTAACAGCGGAAGTTTTCTTCAGGATCTTTTTAAAACTGAAATTTCCCGATTATTTTATTTCACAACTCGGGATAAAACCCCGGTAATTTACAATCATATGATTTCATTGAGAAATCTTTATTTTACAAAACATGTTTCTTTAATTTATATTGAGCCACTTCCTTAAGCTTGTAGTGCTTCAAGGCACTTTTCCTGGATCACAACAGATCACCTGAAACATGTTTGAAAAAGGTTTTGTCAGCGGGAAATACTGGTGAATCATTCTATTTATTAAAACGACTTGTTTGTTATAATTTACAGTATTAAGAGAGATTACAATGTTTCCTGATATCAACCAACTACCCACGGTATTTGTCACTCGACTCGTTTCTGTGACTATGGTCATATCACCCATTGGTTGCCCTAATGGTGACGATTATCAAGTAATGTATACAAAACCCCACATACCGGCTATAATTTGGTGATTACATAAACTTAATCACTGTAATTATAACTTTGAAAATAAATATGATTTTGAAAGAGAATGACTCACATTGCAGATTTATATGATCAGAGCGTAGCCTACTGATTAGCCTTTTAACCTAAATTTAACAACATGCACACGAACTCGGTTAGTAACTTAATACAGCATTTACGATAACTCACGAGATTAAACCTTCACAACGAATGACAAAGTGTAATACTTAAACATCCATCGAATTCACGACGAATGACGAAGCATAACCCTAATGTGGGCAGCACTTAAACATCCATTGGATAGTTTAATCGATCGGACATTGAATCGTTGCAGCGATCGAGTTAATACCCGGTATTGGAGCAGCGCCTTGCTAATTATATATGAAATTTCGACTTTTGGACAGTAAGAACTCGTTTTTGTGATTGAATTTCAACACCAGAAGACAGTGCATGCAACGAGCTATTTATAGCTGAAAAATACGGCTCATGCGGCCCGCGTAAGCCTTCGGCTTACCTTTACGCGGCCCGCTTGGCTGCCCAGTCTACGAGTAGGGTTGACTAGTCATACGTAGGTGCACCAGATGGGCGACATGTGGCACGGTTACGCTTATCCAGTCAAACCCAATGTTGACGCGGCCCGCGTAAGACAGAGGTTGTCTTTTACGCGGCCCGCCTGAGACCCAGAATTCTGAATTTCTTGGTTTTTAATATGGTTTAGGGTTTCAGGGTCCGGGTTTATACTTACGGGTATTTTTAGGACAATTTTGAGAATCCTTACAAGTAGATCTCGAGGACGAGCTCTAAAACAAGGTGGGGCGGATATAACAACCATCAAGATAAACCGACACCCTCGAATAATTTCCGACACCCTAATATATTTTAAAATACCCCAATATTTCTCAAAATACACCCCATACGTGAAAACGGGCCCCGAATACCCTAAATATTATCAAAAATAATTAAAAATTGAATTTTTGGGGTTTAGGCGGGCCGCGTAAGCCACCTCTTAAGCTTACGCGGGCCGCGTTAACTTAAAACCTGGCAAAGCCCTGAGCCGCCACGTGGCCCAACACCCGGCGAGCCTACCTGATGACCCGGATCACCTACGCGTTGACTATAGTTGACGCGGGCCGCGTAAGACCCTTGTCTTCTCTTACGCGGGCCGCGTAGAACCCAAATTCAGGCCCTATATAAGAAGGCCTCAGGATTTCATTTTCCGTCGCTCAAATCTTTTCATTCTCAACGAATTCTCTGATAATAGGCATAATACTCGGGTATTATACCCCCTAATTAGCGAAGTTCTGCTCCGTTGTAAGTATCGTAACCCTGGATACATATTAGATACGCTGCCCGATTGATCTAGGGTTCCGTAACGGCTGTCGTGGTTCTGCCCGACGTAGTCGTTGGGATGCCGTCTCGGGGAGAGTATTACTAATTTTAAAATGGGTTATTATACTAACGCATGTGCATTTGTGTAAATTATAGATTGTCACCAGGAAACCCTTACAGAAAATCTAAGACAGCAATGTGAGTTTATCCGCTTTTTGTTAACCTTTTTGTTAACTGTTTTTACAAAACCTCATACAATTAATTATGTATTAAGCAGTTATTGAGTATTTGTAAGAATACAATTATCATGAGTATGTTGGGGTTTTGTATACAAAATTTGTTACCACCTGGTCAAGGAGTAACATGTCAACAAGTCGGGTCTGACAGTACCATGGATGTTAATTGGTATAACTTGGAAACAAATATAATTGCGAGATCGCCCTCAATACTGTACAATGGTTTTTATTTAAACTTGATTAAATTGGGATTCACTCACCAGTATTTCCCACTGACAAATGTTTTTAAAACGCGTTTCAGGTAACAAACTGTGAAAGCCAATTAGAAGCCAGCTGGACAGCACTGAAGGCTTGGAAAAGTGGCAATAAAGTTACCAAAAATAAAATAGATGTTTTTATTAAATAAAATAGGATTTATTCCTATGAAAACGTGTGTACTATGAACTTGGGGTTTATCCCATATGTTTAATATTATGGAAATGTGGTATTTTACTCTGATCCAATATTTCCTAACTACGGTCCTGATGAAAATTTCCGCTGCCAAATTAGACAATACACGATACCACCGAAACTGGCTCGCGGCCGCCTGTTCCCTGGGATTTGGGATCGGGGGTTGCGACACCATGTGAGATGTTACAAGTGTGGTGGTTTGTTATTCGGGTTGAACTGAGAAGACTTTAGACGTGATCGAGATGAAGATCGGGTGTCCGGAAAACTCGTAGTGGTTCGGAACAGAGGTGATTCGGTGCTGCGGTGAAAGCGTAAACAAACACTGATTAAGGGGGTGATTGTTGGATTATTCGGGTTTGTTTACGGGTCACGGGTCGGTGCGTTATCGGATCACGAGTACGGTTCAATTGGTTAGGAGTTCGAACGGGTCAGCAGTGGTTTTAGTGTAATGGGTCAACTAATATTCTTGCATGTGATATTTGAGTCCATGAGTCCATGCACGTTGGAATAAGAGCTGGTCATCGTGAATACCGGTTATTTAGGATATTAGGAGAGCATCTTTCTTTTATTCCATTTTTATTCGCATCATGGATCACTGTAAGGCTATAAAAGCCACATTTGTTTTGTGAATATTGTAACTTTTATCACTCCATACTTTTCCTCTGCATTGTATTGCATCAACATACCACATATATACGTGAGTTTGAGTGTGTATAGAGTATGTGTTGAGGGGCTTGTAACCAACATATACGCAGGATGTCGACATTTGTTTACTTTACATTATTGAAAAAAAAACGAATATAAGTATCGACACCGATGATCGATATCGGTTCAGTTACCAGCACTCACTATAGCTTATAGCTTATTGTACCTAAAAAAACATTATTGTGATACATCATAAAACCATTAAAACGAATATTGTATCGGTACCGATGTTGTTTAAATGATACCCATAACGGTAAAGAAAACAAAAGAAAATCACTATATTTGACATGTTCGAATTAAACTTTATCGAGTCATAGATAAAGAATTCTAAAATGTTATATTGCATTACTAAAATAAAATAATGATGTCAATTTATACAAAAAAAAAAAAGTAAACGGCAACTTTGATGATATGTACATTAGTGCTTCGGTCACTTATTATTATTCTGAACTCAGTTAATTTGAGTAAATTTATATCTACGCGTAGACAAAAAATAAGCAAGCATCATAACGACATACTCCGAATTTTGTTAAACATCGTATCTAATAAGTTTAGTTTATTTATATGACATCTAAGTTTAGTTTATTTATAGAGTTAACTGCCATTTCAGTCCCTGTGGTTTGGTCACTTTGGCCATTTCCGTCCAAATTTCAAAAATGCGCCATTTCAGTCCCTGACATACTGGAAAGGTGCCATTTCAGTCCAAATTCTCATAACCCAGTTAAAGTCAGTTAGGTGAGTGTATTTAATGAAGGGTATTTTAGTCCTTTTATAATTATTTTGTTTTCCCTTTATCTTTTTAATAACTAAACCCCCCCTCCCCTGTATAAAACCCCCACCTGCAACATGTTTAGAACACTAACCCTAATTTCCCCATTTCTTCCCCAAAATTGAACAATCCATCCCCTCAAACGATGGTCGTATGCCACAATTGTGGGTCTCCAACAACTGTGAAGACATCGTGGACCCCTGCAAACCCTGGAAGGAAGTTTTTCTGCTGCATTACTCGACATAGGGGTTGCGGGTTTGTGGATTGGGCAGAGGGTCCATCGTGTGAAAGGGCTGTTGAAGTATTTCGACATTTTGCGGGTTTGGCTTATCAAGTTAGGGACCATGAAGAACAAGCTTTGAGGATGACATCTGAAATTAGGCAACTTCAAGAAGATGCTTTAGGAATGGCAGTGAAGTACACGAGATTGAAGATGATGTTAATGTTTAGCTGGGTTTTTTTCATCTCATATGTTGCTTTTCACTGAAATGTTTAATGTTAAAGCAGTGGTATAAATTATGTACATATTATGACGTTAATGTAATAGCAGTTGGCGAATATTGTCCGATACATTGTAATATGCTTTTTGTTATGGTTATGCATTTGCCGAATATTGTTGCGTCCGATTCAATGTAATATGCTTTTTGTTATGGTTATGCACTTGCCGAATATTGTCCGAGGCAATGCAATCAACTGGTGTTACCTTATGGTTATGAATATTGTCCGAGGCAATATTGTTGCGTCCGATTCAATGTAATATGCTTTATGTACCAAAACACATCACCATTATGGTAAAACCTTGGACATAAAACATAACCATAACACCTGGACAATTACATAAGACCTGGACATAACCATTACCCAAGACCTGGACATAATAAATAAACATAGCACCATAATTCATAACAGAAAGACATAACCTGGACATAAAACATAACCCCATAAGACATGTTCCAAACACAGATTAGGTAGTGTACCAACAGACATAAGCAAAAGACATGACATGTTCCTGGACAAATTACATAACAGTGTACATTCAAAAGACAATTTCAACCAACATAACCAGGACATGTTTCTACCAAACTTCTGAACACCAGCAATGCCTATTCAACATCAGTCCCCTTGCAACTCCTCCTGTTATGGCCCCTCCTTTTACACATGCTGCATTCCACAGTTTCACCCTTTCTTGACATCTTGCCACTGGATTCCATCTGTTGAGTCAACTCACTGATTTCCATAGCAGATTTCTTCCTTTTCTTTTTTGGCCTGCCTATTTGCTTGTGGTGCTTTGGTGGAAGCAGCTTAGTAGGGCATGTGGAAGGTGTCCATAAGTCTTGACCATCTACTGGATCAATTACATGGGAATACACATCCTTCCAAGTCTGCATCCAGTATGATTTATCAACCCACTTCTCCAATACACCATCATCATTGCCATGTAGGGCCAAGTTCCATATACAAGCAACTGCATGCTTGCAAGGGATGCCAGTCAAGTCCCATCTTCTGCAGCTACAACTTTTCTCCACCAAGTTCACTACTTTGTTGTCTCTTGGCCCATTAACTTGATACTTGGAGATACAGTTAAAGATAACAGTGTACTCAGCAGCTTCTTGTTTGATCTTGTCTAGGACTTCAGTTGCATAGGGGGTTAGAGGACCTTTGCTCTTTGCAATCAGCTTGTGTACAACAGCATTCCTCTTCATTAGGTATTCCCTGATGCATTCTAGACTGGTAATGATTGGTTTATCCCTAGCATGTATCAACTGCCTATTGAAGACTTCACAAATGTTGTTTAGAAGAATGTCACACTTTGGCCTACCTGTTTAATGGAAACCTATAAGTTATTATGCAACCACAAACAATTATGTAAATGGCTTAACATATATGACATTCTTAAGCCTTACCACTAAACTGACACCGGGTCCAATGTTTCACTGGGATCTGTGTCAACCAGTCATGCAGCTTCTTATCTACCATCTTGATATCTTCCATTGCATGATCAAACCAAGGAACTGTTGTTGCAGAAGCAGCATTCCAGAATAGACCCTTTATCTTATCATCCCTCCAGTTAGCATTAGCCTTCATATTTTCATGTATATGCCGAATACAGTATCTATGCTCTGCCAGTGGAAAGACCTTGCTAACAGCAGGTAGTATTCCCTGTACAGTTTAAACAAGTTATACATAACACAGTTGAACAACTAAGGCATACATTTAAACAAGTTATACATAACACAATGGCACCTTTTGTCTGTCGCTTATGAAGGTGAAGTTGGCATTTCTTGGCAGCTCTAGATCTACAGCAAGTTGTTCTAAAAACCAGGTCCAGGTCTTTGTAGTTTCAGACTCAACCACAGCAAAAGCAACAGGATAAATCCCGTTGTTTCCATCAACACCCACTGCTGTTAAAATTTGGCCAGGGTAGGGCCCCTTCATAAAGCATCCGTCCAAGCCTAAAATGTCTCTACCAATTACCTTAAAACCCTTCTTAAATGCACCATAACAAATATAAATCCTCCTAAACTGCCTTGTTGAACTTTTGGCCTTACAACTAGATGGTTCAACATCTATGGTAACAGTTGTTCCTGGATTAGATTTCATTAACTGTTCAGCATATTCCCTAAGTAACCCAAACTGAGTTTTGTAATCCCCTTGAACCTTCTCCATTGCAAAATGCTTAGCTCTAGAAATTTGGTTAATTGTAATCTGTACCTGAAGTTTCTTCTGGAGTTGATCTTGAAGAGCAGCCAGTGGAATGGTAGGGTTAACCAAAATTATGGGTTCCACTTCCTGGGTCAAAAAAGAGATATTGCATAAGCCCACATCCCTGGTATGCAAGCAGTCATGTTCATTGATAAGAGTCTTCACCACCCATGTGTCTCGGCTCTTGAAGTGATTTGAGATGTGCAAAACCCAAGAGCATGTGGGAGGAGGAATCTTTTTCCTTGGACGTTTTGGCTTCTTTTCAGGCTCTTTTGAAGAACAAGACTGCTGGGCCCCACCATTGTTATTTGTGTTTGCATTATGGTCCCCAACCACTTTTGGGTTTGCATTCAAAGGTGTATCATGTGAATTTCCAGAACTGCCCTCATGCACACAACCACCTTCATTACTGCTCAACTTTGGATTCTTTCCCATGCACACAACCTGGAACCTTCTTTTATCATTCCTAAGTATGTACAATTGCCTTTTAGATTCCACTGCATACCATTTCACAAGATCTTTGATTGATTGCCTATCATAAAACTGTTGACCTACATAAAAGGGACAACCATCTATTGGTTTCTTTTTCCTCTTGCTTCTCCTAATCCTCCTAACAGCCCTCTGCAGTTTTGTTTCATCATCCGGGTCACTCAGACTATCAAAGTTATCTATATCTACTTGAACATCTACCAAATCATCCTCATTTAAATGGTCTTCTTGTATGTTCTCATCTTCACTAATGTCAAAGTCCACAGCAGCCCTAAATTCATCCATGTCATCATCATAGTCTATGACTAAGTTATCCTTATCAACAATGAACTCAGGATCATCTGCATCCTCCTCTGTCTGCACCTTCTTGTAAGCTTCACTTTTGGTGGCATTTGCCTTCTTATTTCTTGCATGTTCATTCATACCCTCACTATCCTCTTCACTAACCTCATCATCAGGAATAAACTCAGGGTCTTCAGAATCACTTCCCTCAGACTGGACCTTACCACTGCTACCATCACCACTGCCCTCATTATCATCACCACTGCCCTCACTATCATAACCACTGCCCTCATTATCATCACCACTGCCCTCACTATCACCACCACCTCCTGGACTACCATCACCACCTCCTGGTTCATCACCACCTACTGGATTTTGATCACCACCACAACCTGGTTCCAGTGTTAGATCTCCTAAATCAGGATCATTTTGAGGTTGTTGATGTTGTTCAGGAAAGACCACATTTAATGGTTCCTGTGTCAACTCTCCTAAATCCACTCTTTGAACCTTTTCAACATATAACTCTATAACCTTATTCTCTGTTGTCTCTTTAATCAACCTAAGAATATCAGCATCTGTAGCTATTGGCCTTAACCCAAAATCCATATCTTCACCTGGAATCCTAAAATAGTATTTTAAAAGATCTTTGTCCTCTTCCATATAACCAAGTTCCAGCATCATGTCATCGATGATTACTCGCGAGAAATAGTCCGCATTCACCTTATCAACATATTCAATTATCCCCCCCCCCCCCTCATATGTTATATCTGGGAACAGAGTGAGTTCACCTGAATGGTGAACTTGCAATGTGAACATATCAGGTCGGTGTTCTGAAACGATTATACAACCGACATTAGTCCTAATTTATACATGATGAAGAAAAACAATCATTTAAAAACCAAAAAGTGACGAATGTAAACATACCATATGCGATTTCAGGGTCGAAATTTGAGTAAACACCTCGAACCCTCCAGTTTGGATCATTGTCGTCTTCATGATCCATTGTTGTTGATCGTTGATTGTGCACAGATTGTTGAGGGAAAGGGGTTAATCGATGGGTGAATTTGGGATTTAGGGTTCGTTATGAGAATGGAGGGAAAAGGGTGGGTTTTATACAGGGGAGGGGGGTTTAGTTATTAAAAAGATAAAGGGAAAACAAAATAATTATAAAAGGACTAAAATACCCTTCATTAAATACACTCACCTAACTGACTTTAACTGGGTTATGAGAATTTGGACTGAAATGGCACCTTTCCAATACGTCAGGGACTGAAATGACGCATTTTTGAAATTTGGACGGAAATGACCAAAGTGCCCAAACCACAGGGACTGAAATGGCAGTTAACTCTTATTTATATGACATCTAAAATTTATAAGAAATAACAAAATACGCTTAATGAAAGTTTACTTATTAAATAGTAATTTAATAATAGTCATTCCTTTCAAGGTTTTCTGAATTAGAAAACTGTCGGAGACTCCAAAATCGTCGTTCCATAGTCGTTATTCGACTTTGCAGACCGAATTGCGTTTACGAAATGGGTTCTTTAAAATGGCATAAAAGAAGTCTTTTTTTAACATTTGGGTGAAAGAAATAGGTTTTGAATTGTGCACCTTAAGGAGATTTGTGTTAAGGTTTATGTTTTATGAATTCGAAGTCAGTTTATTTATTAACTAGGTTATTGACACATGTATTACATGGGTAGTATAATAGAACATAAAAATATAATAAGACAAGATTGCAGAAAACAACATTTATGTTTGCCTCAGACTGCACTTTATACCTTTCACTATGAAATCGGCAAAAAACAATATTTATGTTCATGTTTTGATACATGGTTCAACCTTTAGCACTAACCTCGTCAAAAAAGTCAGTTAAATGTCTTCACATGCGTTGCATGTGAGGGCATTTAAGTAAATTCCCATAGGTTCTCAAAATTCTTATTAGTAAATTATAAAAGCTCTATCTGGGAAGAACCACCCGCAAGTAGCCCATCCCACTGCCATCTTCTCCGGCGTCATTCCCGCAGCCTAACACCATAACACTATCACCCCTGCTATCACTTTCAACTCGTCGCTTCTTCTTCTTTTCTGTGGACTAATTCAAAATCCACCACCACCACCATTCGTTTTAACTCCACAACAACCATCAGTCCATCACCGTTACCTTTCTTCTCCAAAGGGTGGCGGTGGTTTCAGGAGGTCGGAGAACCATATACAGGGGGCGGTGGTCTTAGGAGTTCGGGAACCATTTACAGAGAGACGCTTAGATCCACCGGAGACGAATGGCCAGAAAGTCGTTTCAGAAGGTCTGGAACCATTCCCAGAGGCGGTGACTGCCGGAAAGTGAGTTTTGAAAGTGACGAATAGCCGAAAAGTCGATTCAAGTATTTGGGTTTTGAATTTCTTCTGCATTTATGGAAGCTCTGGGAAAGGCTCCGTTGATGCTGAGTATATGAAACTTCATATTGGTATTGTCATAATGTCATTCCTTATTCTTATTTAAGATTTGGTTTATTTTTTGGTAATTTATCTTTTTGTGTTTGGTGATATCATCCTGTTCATATGCCTACATTCTGTCATTCCTATTCCTATTTTGATGTAAATTTTTTTATATTTTTTTCATTGTCATTGCTCTAGTACATTATGGCTACTAGTTCAATATGTATACACAGGTACTACTGGAAAAATTAGATTAATCTGCGTAATTAAAGGGCATTAGTATAGATATAAATTAATATAGTAGACATATCTTGAAACAACTTTGGCTATTTAGAAGTAAAATGCTTGTTTTTTGATTCATTCTAGATTTCGCTTCTATGTGTAGTCATCTAGTTTGCATTTTGTGATATTTATGTAAAATTTGCAGGGTGGTCAATGTTGGTGCAGTTTTTGTGTCCGATGTTGTTCGAATAGATTAGATTATTTTTATGTTGATTATGTAATAGTTAGTGAAACGGTCAAACAAACGTGTATAGACCCGCTTGTTTGAAGTGGTCAAACAAAAGGGTTATTCGTTTGACCGTGTGTGTTTGCAAGTGAATGTGGTGTGGCTATAAATACAACCCCTTGATCATTTGCAACACTTGAAGGTTTTAGACTTGGGGGAGAGATCACCACTTGGTCTATCCCCGGATGTATGCTCCTTTGGTATAGTTTGGCTAGCTTGTAATCGGGCCGGATTGTAATGTTATGCTACCAAATTTATACACGAAAGTTGTTTTATCCATCTCTAATCTTTTCGTCTTTGAACATAATCACACACTAATCACGGGTTTCGGTCCAAATCACGAACTTACAATTGGTATCAGAGCCATAGTACCCGACTTAGTGAATCTAACCGTTTGCTAAGTCACATGTGCTCTTGACCAATGATTTTTGTGGTTTTTGTTCAAGACGTAAAAAATGGTGTAAACTAAAAAAAACCCAGATCTGGACGGGTCTGAGATGAATCGGATTGTACAAGAGAGTTGGGTTTTATGTTTCACACCTAGAATATCAAGTTTTCATCATTCCTTATCACTTTTGAGGTGTTGTTGGTTAGATCTGCAGATGTTTTCTTCGCTGTGTTCTTGAGGTAGGTGGCAGACTGGCAGCTGTTAAGAAAAGATCTACAGTTTCTTCAGAGTGAACTGCGAAGAACCTCCTTAGCCGAAAAACCCCCCAGCGAAGAACCCCCTTTCACGAAAAACCCAATTTCACAACCCCCCCCCCCCCCCGCGCGAAGAACTCCCTTGCCGAAGAACCTCTCTTCTCACGAAGAACCTGCATGCTTGAACCTCACGAAGAACCTGCATGCTTGAATCTCATGAAGAACCACCTGCTGAAGAACCCAGCTCGGCAAAGAATCTCCACGAAGAATATAGTTCGTCATTAGTGATTGACGGCTGAGTTGATTTGTCGCCGGAGAAGCAGCTGCTCTGATCAGAACAGTTCACGGTGACTTGGGTGGCAGCTGAATGTTGAATGTTTAAGGTTTGGAGGTTGTGTATCACAGAGAAAGACTTGGAAGATGTTATCGGCGGGTTTTACCTGTCACAACCCAATATTCCACGTGTCACCGGTGGGCCCGGAGGGGAGTATCGTGACGTAGTTGGTATCATCATAGACAAACAACACAATATATAATGCACAGCGGAAGCAAAGATAGATTCATTTCAACTTTAATAAAGTGTAATATTTAAATATCACTAATTGTTGAAACGGATCCACAGGCGGATCAAAAATAGAAAGATGACACTGTTCAACAGACTTTAACATCTAAAGCTTGCGAGACTTGATTATTGATGCCTGGAGTAGCCAGCCTATTACGAGTAGTGCCTGCACTTAACCTTTTGGAAAATACGTCAGTTTACACTGGTAAATACAATTTAACTGACTCATTTTGAAAATGGTTGAAAATTGATTTGAATGCACGTGGCACAAAACATTTTATAACTTGGGATAATTATTTGAGTATAATACTTGTAAACGAATTACATGTTCCTTATGCGTTCAGTAGCCCGGTTCGTGTCGGGTTAAAGATTAATAGACACACCACAGGTATAGTGCCCACAAGGCTGATTCCTTTAGGTGGGATACCAGTTTTTACATATGCAGCTGTCAGGTGTACGCCTACACCCCGTGCTTAGGTCGTGGCCATTTCATGAATGATGCCAAGGATATCCGGGACATGGTCATTAACCCCCCAAAGGCGTTAAGCAAACAAAACAAATTTTTAAACGGGTCATCTCGATAGTACTTAACCACCAATCGATTAAGGTCGAATGCCCGACCAAGCGGTATTTTATATACCGTACCCCAAGCCCGTATAAGGGAAAATAAGTTAAAAGTATTTACCTGAGCTAAATGTAAATTCAATCCCAGCCGTATATCAAACAGCAAGTACAGATAGCTTTTACTGGGCTCCTAAATCTGGAACGAAGGTTTATAATAACCTATTAGATTTCTAACGGGTCTTTATTTAAGCTTAAGCTTAGCCCGGCTAGTTTAAAGGATGATACGGTTCAAACGCACGATTAAGCGAAGACCGGATAGAACGTGATTTAGACCCGACAAGTTCGAATACTTGTATAATATGGGTGTATTAATTACATTCTGGATTTAGAGATAAAAATGATAATGTTTGACTCGTCTCGGTCAATTTATGCAAACTAGTTACATAAACCGAACCGAACGCGAAAAGAGCGTTACGGGTAACCGTAAGAGTCATATGCAAGTTCCCTGAGATAATATGCTTTAAATATGTCATAATATCAGTAAGTTATTTTCTATTATGCCCAAAACGGATTTAAACACATGTTAGGCCTCATAAGGGCATTTTGGTCATTTAAAAGATTATAAAAGAGTTTATTTGAAAATCTGAGTTACGGGTCTGATTTATACAGTAAGTATACTTAATTTAACATTTTATAACAGTAGGGTATGACCCATATGTGAAACTTATCATTTAAAACCAAACTATGCACCTTAGGGGTATTTTGGTAATTTCACAAGGGCTAAAAATGTCAAAATTGGAAACCTGAGTTTATAAACTTATACTTACTGTTATTATATAAAAATATACTAAAAACATCAGTAGGTATCAACCTTATATGTCTAATATGGTTATAGTACATACTATGCGTTAAAAACGCTTAAAAAGGCGATTTAGAGCCGTTTCCGGGTTTTTAAAAGAAAGCTGATATTTTTATATTTCCAGAATGCTCAAAATATTTTATTTATCAAATAAAATTAGTAGAAAAAGGTTTGAGGTCAAAAGGATTTATAAAACTCATTTTATGGCTTAAAAGGGTAAATTCGGTATTTACCGAATTAAACTTAGAGACCTATGATACGATCAGCCAAAAACTAAATAAAAATCTTTAAAAATCCCAAAATATTATATTATATCAGTGGTTAAAAAGTTTGGTATCAAAAAGTGGGTTAAAATAGGTTTTACGCTAATTATGCCGTTTATGTAACATAAAGCTTGCAAATTACGATAATGAGCATAACTCTTATTCTGGACCTCAAACTGATATCAAATTTTCGGTGCAAGTTTATAAATCAGTAACAAATGTTTCTACTCTTTCACTTTTTCAAAAATTGCGTTTTATAGTCAAAAGGGCAAAATAGTCATATTTAAGCATAAACCGGTAACATGCATATGAAGCGGATAAGTGTTGAACCAAATTGTAAAATCTCAGAGAGTTAAACTTATATGAAAGTTGGTCCAAAATAAGCTCTAATTCAGATCTCAAACATGCATGTACGGATCAGAACTGATAGTCAAAGAAAAAGTCAATTTATGTGACTTTCGGTTTCGATTCGGGTTTAAACCGAAAATTGTCGAGTTGATCATGTTGAAACATGTTCTAACATTATTTATAAAGTTACTTTGATGATCAAACAGGTTGCATGTAGCCTACATTACTAATCATGCCTAAATTTGCAAGAACACATTCTGTTGACTTTTTAAGAAAAGCTTTGACTCGACAATTAACATGCTTAGAGTGTGAATCTGAAAATACCCTTTTAGGGGTTTGTTACACTCATAAATACCAACATGTGGGTACTTTCAATTTGAGAAATGACAGAGCCAATCTCGTTTAATCATGAAGTCAAAGTTAAATTACGATGGATTGACTTTCGGTTAAAACACTAAGCTAGAACGAATTAGAGAATGATATGAACACTTACAATGGTCCTAAACAAGCTTAGAGATCACTATGAAGCAGCCTTGTTGACCACAAAGCTCCAGAATCGTTCTTGTAAATTTTGAAAGTTCAAGTGTTCAATGTAGTGAACTTCAAGATCCTTTTAT
Source organism: Helianthus tuberosus (assembly GCA_030545235.1). Lineage (NCBI taxonomy): Eukaryota > Viridiplantae > Streptophyta > Magnoliopsida > Asterales > Asteraceae > Helianthus > Helianthus tuberosus. Next base: position 38,620,446 of record CM060387.1, on the reverse strand, counting down.
GGCCACTTTGATCTGATTTAAAGCTGATTCAGAGATTTTGGAGTGATAAGAGAAGAGTATAAATGATCCTTGTTGCATGTAAGCTCATTGGTGAGCTCTTATAATCGTCCACAGCTGGAAACAACTCAATTCGGACTCAAAACTGGCACCTGTGCGTGATCTGCCGTTGGCAGGCGCTCGCGTAGCGCGAGACCCCCCTCGCGTGGCGCGAGGGTGTGGCGACCAGGTCTCCAAGTTTCACACTTTTGCAATTCAGTCCCTCTTCTTTCGATACGTGTTTTTACTTATTTTTCTTGCACTCTTGACCCTTATACCTGACTTTTAAGGGCCATGGGACTTTTATAATTATGGGTAGGTCCTTGAACAACTTTGCGCTTACCCGAAAAGTCACGAAATCAACGTTAACGTAATTAACCTTTCGTGTACGGTTTTGATCATAACTTTCTCATACGATAACGAAACTTGATGAAAATTTTATCACATATTCTAGTGAGTATATTTTATCATTACAAAGCTTCGGGTTTGCCAAAAGATCACTCAGAGGTATACTTTCAACATGTTGACACTTTTAGCCCCTGTAGTTTGTAATTCCTCACTTTCTTACATCTTCCGTTTCGTATGATCCATGATTTATCCGTTTGAGATTATAAACATCATGTAGGGTTATTTTAGAGCCTATTTATCCATTGTGGACACTTTGGACCCTTGTATTCACATAGTTTCACTGTTTGTCAACTTTAGTCCCTCTAGAGTATGTTTTCACATATCCCAAGTCCATGACATGTGTCAGTACATTATTGGACGAAAATTTTCGAGGTGTTACATCCTCACCCCCTTAAAAGAAATCTCGACCTCGAGATTTGCTAAGATGCTGGAAGTACTTTTTGTCGCATAATGGACTCAACTTCTATATCATATCTGGAATCTCTCCAAGCTCCCAAGGTGACCTTTATATTTGGTATATGTATCCTTTTGGAGCTTTTTAACCTGTCGATCCTTAATCGATATAGGTTGCTCATCGTATCATAAATCTGCATATCAATACGTGATAATGTTTCTTGACTTATTGGCGAAACACATCCTTAAATCCTTAGTGTGTAATACATTGCGTACTCCGTCAAGCTCCTTCAATAGGTTTTAGCTCATAAGCTATTTGATCTTTGATACATTCAATTCTTCAAATGATTTTATATATTTAGAGCTTAACTAGTCTGATAATTAACAAATTGGCACACCCTCCCAGGGTGATATCTTTGTTGAACCTTATTCCTTCACAAGAACTCAGGAGGGTTGCTACTTTCATAAATCCTTGATTTTCTGCCGAATACTGGCAACCTTCAGACGATTATGGATTTGTTTGATCTTATTCGTTGTTTCCAATGCAACTTTCAGACCCTGAAAATTGGACTTACCAACCTTTTGTCTTAATAGATGTTTATCATTCCATCTATACAAGGTCTCCAGAGGAGCAGCCTTGATGCTTATATGACAATTATTATAAAAACTTATCTTAAGGTGAGATGGTTATTTCGACCACTGCTTAGGACTAATCTAAAGGAATAGTTAATCCTTGCGTTAGTCGATCAAATCGACGATCCTGGGCAGCTGATGGAAAATTCTTAATTGTTGCTTAATTAGGGTTGCGGTAATCAATGCATAAGCAAAATGAAACGTCTTTCCTAATTAACTATAACGAATTTTCAGAATATTGAGTTGGGCTTTAAGAATCCTTTATTCACTTAATCAGGGTTTCCATTCTTCCAATGATGGTATTAGTCGTCTTGGAGATTTCATAATATTACAACCCTAAATGGGATATAAATCTTAATTCTACTGGCCTCTCATGAGGTAAACAGGGTAATCTTAAGAGGAGATAATCAAGATACCAGGAAGTTACAGAGATTTTTGGAATCTCAGGCTCCAATTCATCTATCATTGTTTGTGTCAGATAGGTGACACATTTATGTTACGAATCCATGAATTCTTTAATTGAAGACATTCACTTGGACAATTCCATTCTGGATATCTTCTTTGAATACCATTAGTTGACTTTAGTACCATATGACCATCGGAATATCTTTGAGGTCCCATGCATTAAACTTCCATACTGATCAGGCATGGAAGAAATCTATGGAACTTATTAAGATACATCAATCCTCATATGGCGCTTTTATCATACCGTCTGGTTTTCACAATCGATAAAGATTGAAGAGATATCAACTATATATATATGCTGACGCATTTCCTCTAAAGGGAGGATACTTCTAGAATTCTATGATTAGAGATTTCTAACTGGAACAGAAAAATGATTCTTATGATTTCGCCTGTAAGTTTTACCTTGCTTAATATCTGGGGTTCTTACGGGAAAATTTCTAAAGGTTTGCTAAGCTTAAAATCTTACGAGAGACTTAGCAGTACCTGAATCCAAACGTAACTCTTAGCCAAAAGAAAACACAATAAGGGTTTATCTGGCGCCTTTATTAATGTGGACTGCCTCTAATTATTCATCAGGAGAGTTAAACGCCTCCATTCTTAATCCTTTTAAACTTAGCTACCAAATCTTTGACAAACTTTTAGGGCAGTCTCAACTTTGACTGGTTATTTCTTAATCTATATAACATGAGTAGCTGAGTTAGGTCCATAATGGATTCTTAATAAGCAGGCTTTGAAACCTTAAGGTGCCCTCTTATTGCCGATGCTAAATACTAATATATATATATATATATATATATATATATATATATATAGTGCATTATGCTTAAATTCTACGTTAACCGAATAAGAGCACTATTTCAACCAATGAACCAAGATTTGCAACCTACTGCTAATAGCGTATAGCTCTTATGGGGGAGTCGAAAAATTCTTATTCCCTCTTTTCCATTTTGCAATGCGGATAATAGGTTGTCTAATAAGGTCCTTAAAATTTGGACCATCCCATACTGTATAAGGGGATCTTTCTTGTGGACTCCATAAGTGTCCTTATTAATCAAGGGTATTGCCACCGCATGATTGTGATGCACACCTTACCGTGTGCTTTCCAGCATAACCACTGATATACCGAATGGTTTCTACTTCTCTCAACAATTCCTTGCAATCAATGGCCCCTTTTTAACTATCGATGTTTCTTGGCTTCCAAGAGACGAAGTACTTTTTAAGTAGGGCTTTTTACATATTTCCCCCTCCTAAGCTGCTTTATTACATATTTACCCAAACCATAAAATCAATTACATATTTCCCCTTCCTAACTAATATATATTACATATTTCCCCTTTTCATTAAAATGACTCTTATTTATGACTATTTTACCCTTAATGAACTAGTAAATGAATATTTACATATTTCCCCATTCTGATATGTAAAATTAATTACATATTTACCCAATTTATGTATTATCACCCAAATTCTTCTGTACTTCACCCCTTTTTACAATGATGATAAGGTAAAACTAAGTTTCTCAAACTTTTAGGTCATATAATTCTTCTTCTGTTTTAGATTCCAATACAACTGTTTATATATATATATAAATCATGTCATGTCTTCATGGATAATAGCTATAAACCAATTGTCTTCGAGTTAGACCGGAGGGTATGGGTTCCGTCCTCCGGCCCGTCCTCCCGCCGCCGCCCCAAAAAGACCACACCCCAGCCCCGTCGCCGTCCCAGCCCCGTCCAAATCGTCCTCCCCCAGCCGATGATGACGGGCCAACTTCCTCTCTCCTCACACACACACATCTATACATACATACATATATATATAAAGGGGTTCATCCCCCACCCCTCTAGGTCCATCCTCTCCAAGCCTCTCCTACGTGGCGGGGACGTGACGGCCCATCCTCATGGGGATTAGCCTCCCATACCCACTGGTCTTATGGGTCATCTGAACTAATTCTAGTGTGTTCTTAACTATTTTGAAAACATTTCGATATGATTTTGACAGATTTCATATGAACGAACTTACTCTAAACATAATTTACTTTAAGTCAAAGAAAAAGGAGTGACAAGAATGTGTAGCAAGAACCAGAATAAGAAATGACATTTCTCAAATCATACAATAAAAAAGAAAACTATGATTTTAAAATAATTAAGTGCTGTATAGTACCTAATGCGAAGAAATTGTTTAAAAAGGTTCAAGATTGCATAACAAACGAAACCAACAAACAAAAAGATCGATGCAAGTGACTGTCAATGAAACCAATATCCAAACACTAGGAGTCGTCTTTAAGGATAAATGCAAGAATCATATGTCATATCAAAAGAATAAGCAGAAACCGAAAGAATAATGAACGCAGTCGAACCAGTCGATGAACAGGTCCGAACCAGTCGAATCAGACCTGATGAACAAGATTCGAGTTTTTGCACATACCTAACGAAGAAGATGAACGTCTTCTTTGGTGGGGAGAAGAAAGGTCGTGTTTAGTGTAGGGTTGAATGAGGTGATTATACGAGCAGGAGTTATATTGAGGGTAATCAGGTAATTTCTCAAAAAAAGGGGAAATATGTAATTGATTTTATAGTTTGGGGAAATACGTAATAAGGAGGCTTAGGAGGGGGGAATATGTAAAAATCCCTTTTAAGTACATCCTAAACAGAATGGGCTCCTCGCCACATATGATTTTATTTGGGTTATTCTTCGCATATGGAATATGAATAAAGCCCTTCTCATGAGCAGTGTCATGTGTTGTAGAGCGAGCAACGTTTGGTTCTTCATGGCTTTTCTCACAGCCCTTCTCAGCAGTGATAATTATAGTCTTGGAGATTAATTCTGTTAACATTGAGGTCCACACTTGATGCACTATTAACATTTGTCGCATCTCTTAGTATCGTGACTTTTGTCTGTCTCTTCTGAGTTTTCCATACTCAAATCTTTTGGTATTAAATATCAATTTAACAATTAGTTGTGTGCTTTTCCCAGCTAGTCATCATCCTGTCGACTTATCATACATCGATCATGGTGTTATTAAACCCTATGAACATTCCTAAGGAGTGTTATTTGATCGTACAGGTGCTTATATTTAATCAAAATGGAGATTTCACAAACTAGGCACCTAGCTCGGTTGGCTAGGCGCGCGAAAGGGTGCGGCCTAGACCCAGGTTCGATTCCGGGGACGGCCAATTCCACCATTTTTTTATGTTTAATATTTATTAATCGCACGGATACGTGTAGTTATGAGGGTTGTCTCGTAAGGAGTCTTGATAATTAATTGCTTCTTATTACCCACAATATGGGCTTGATTTTTTTTTTTTTTCAAGACAACCAATCGATTTTTTTATCATTATGTCGAGTCCCTTATTATTAAAATAGAAGCAAGGACGTCAGAAAAGAATGATTCCTAAATGAATATAAACATCTATCTAATATTGCTGAAGCAGTCTCTGAGGTACTATTAGTTAGTTCTACTTAACGCTTAGAGTTTTAACAGGCAGATTTAATGATTTACAAAATCTGTTGCCTTATGAAAGACTTATCTGAACCTGAATAAAATAATACTCTATCATGAGCGTTAATAATAAAGGAAGTACCTGTTGTGACATTGTCATCCTGAATAGCCTCTTGAGCGTCCATTTGAGAGCTCCCAGCTTTTGTCTCCTCAGCCTCCCCAGGCTTCTTGGTTTTATTTGGGCAATTTGTCTTGATATGCCCTATTTCATTGCAACCATAGCAGGTTGCGTTCTTTATGTCTTGGCACTCCAAGGTCTTGTGCCCTTTCTTGCTACAAATCCCACAAGGTCTCGTGTGAGACTGGGATTTCGATTCCAATCGACACTTCCCAAAATGGTTCTTCTTACAAGTTTTACATTTGGGTTTTGCCTCCTTTGGTTTGGACTGGTTATAGTTCGAACCGGTCTTACCCTTTTTACAACCTTGAATTGGGGTATTATTGCACTTTCGCTTATGATCCTTCAACACACGGTCCACAGCGTTGTTTACGGTTGTATCTATCATAGCCTGTAACTCGGTGCTTGTTAAGTTCAGTCTTGCATCATCATTCTGATCAACTAGACGATTGTAAGCTTCAGAGGAGTCAGCCATGGTGAATCATTGAAGGCTACAAACCAAGTAATAACAAATTGGTTTAATTATATAGCGAATTGTCGAACTTGATAATTAAGTAGCCATGGTGCGAATGAACCATATGGGCCAGTAGATAGTATTTAATTTATTTGATTATGTTTTGCCTAAGTTTTTTTTTTTAAATAAACTATCTTTGGCGTTTAATCGGAATATAATCCTTCATATTTACTAGACAGTGGACATAAGTCACGACTGTCCATGTCATACTGACATCTTATATAGCCCAATGGCTTGTTCCAAGGACTTTTCGATGGCACAGATGCCTTGTCACTAGGGAAATTTTAAAACATAATCAATGATTCCTTTGGATCGGAAAATTTCATAATTCATTGTATTGACAAGAAGTTATGAAATAAAACTATCTTTTTCATGTATGCATCTTTGCCCGTAGGTATACATCCCAAGTGGATGTTTAGATGTGTACATCATGTTCGACGTTTATTAGCCTTGATCCCTATTGATCATTTAGGCTAAATAAGGGGTTTGGAAAATCTCCCTAATATAAAGATGACAAGCGTGATTTTATCGCATCGCTGTTGTCGGGAGTGTTAACATATTTACAATGTCACAAGGATTTGAATCCTTTGAATAGGTTCTACCATCTTGGCCTCATCTGGAATGACATATAGGCTAGGTTGTACCTTTAATACTGGTAGGAAAGAATGATATTTATTTATTTTTAGGGTTTTATCATAAATCCAAATTTACAATTTAATAATAGCACGAATGGCCTAGTTGCGTAGACAAGTTTATAAGCCATGATTTCAGGGAATCGAGGCATTTAGGGTTGAATCAAAGTTCATTACCCTTTTTCGGACAGGGAGTCATTGCTACCACTGTCGTTGTTATAATTTGACGATACAATATGGCCCGTAGGCAAATCGATTACAAAACGATGTTTTAAGAAAATAATAATCATCACACTGATGATAGTAGTCATGATAGTATTGATCATATTGACTATGAGGCTTGGGCATAGCCCACCACCTTAGGCAGGAACCATAATGGTTACAACTGTCATTGTCGTATTGACAACATTATAAAGTATAGCCTGTAGGCAAAACATCACTAGGATGTTATATTATATTAGTCATGATCGCATTGATCATATAGACTATTAGGCTTAAGCATAGCTCACTACCTTAGACAAGGAATCATAAAGATTACAATGTCAGCGTCTGTTGGCTTATGCAGAAATGAGCAAGGCCCGTAGGCATTATATTACCAACGTATGGTCAAAATATGAACATCTTAATTGATGATCTAAACCCATGATTCAGAGATCATTAAGTTGGGTTAGGGATCTTTTAAGGAATCCATATATAAGAATGACGTGTGTGATTTTTAATGGATCACGTCTGCCATGAATGTTAACATGTTCTCAGATGTTAACAGAGATTCGAATCTTTTAAACAGGTCTTACTATCATGGCCCGGCCTTATGATGACCCGAAGGCTAGGTTTCACTCTTAAGATTCTTATTTAACAATTAACGCAGAACAAATTTTAAAATCGAGATGTTAATAAGGATCTGAATCTAAATTGAGGAACTGCCATCTTGGCCGGTCTTAATAATGACACTTGGCTAGGTCTTGTCCTTTTTAGATTTTGTCATTTTATTAATATGGTAGATCTTATAAAAGGAATGTTATTTTAATTTATTTCATATATTATATTCATATATATTGAATAAATGAGATTTTGATAAAGCATTCCAATGATAAATAAATAAAAATAAAATACAGATTTGCCCTAAAAGGGACTTAAAAGAAATGATGTTGTCCATGAAGGGACTGAAAAATAAGTATGCCCTTATAAGGACTTACTAAGGAAACGAACTTTAGTAGAAGGAGTTTCTTCTTCATTTTACTTCTGAATGTTTTCTCCTTGATTGTACGTTAATCCTAGTCGCAACACGAAGCTCGGCCTTTCCTAGGCTTCAATGGGGAGAATTTCCACTACGGCTTCTTTGCTTGGCGACATATTAAAATATATAATTGAAAGTAAAAATCCTCTGAATAGGGACGAGAGTATTCCTATGTTAAGTCTAGACTCAGAATCGAGGAACGTGCAATTGTGTAACTGAGATTAAACACAACAGACTAGTGTTTAATTCACTCAGAGTTGGCTCTGATACCAACCTGTCACAACCCAATATTCCACGTGTCACTGGTGGGCCCGGTGGGGAGTATCGTGACGTAGTTGGTATCATCATAGACAAACAACACAATATATAATGCACAGCGGAAGCAAAGATAGATTCATTTCAACTTTAATAAAGTGTAATATTTAAATATCACTAATTGTTGAAACGGATCCACAGGCGGATCAAAAATAGAAAGATGACACTGTTCAATAGACTTTAACATCTAAAGCTTGCGAGACTTGATTATTGATGCCTGGAGTAGCCAGCCTATTACGAGTAGTACCTGCACTTAACCTTTTGGAAAATACGTCAGTTTACACTGGTAAATACAATTTAACTGACTCATTTTGAAAATGGTTGAAAATTGATTTGAATGCACGTGGCACAAAACATTTTATAACTTGGGATAATTATTTGAGTATAATACTTGTAAACGAATTACATGTTCCTTATGCGTTCAGTAGCCCGGTTCGTGCCGGGTTAAAGATTAATAGACACACCACAGGTATAGTGCCCACAAGGCTGATTCCTTTAGGTGGGATACCAGATTTTACATATGCAGCTGTCAGGTGTACGCCTACACCCCGTGCTTAGGTCGTGGCCATTTCATGAATGATGCCAAGGATATCCGGGACATGGTCATTAACCCCCCAAAGGCGTTAAGCAAACAAAACAAATTTTTAAACGGGTCATCTCGATAGTACTTAACCACCAATCGATTAAGGTCGAATGCCCGACCAAGCGGTATTTTATATACCGTACCCCAAGCCCGTATAAGGGAAAATAAGTTAAAAGTATTTACCTGAGCTAAATGTAAATTCAATCCCAGCCGTATATCAAACAGCAAGTACAGATAGCTTTTACTGGGCTCCTAAATCTGGAACGAAGGTTTATAATAACCTATTAGATTTCTAACGGGTCTTTATTTAAGCTTAAGCTTAGCCCGGCTAGTTTAAAGGATGATACGGTTCAAACGCACGATTAAGCGAAGACCGGATAGAACGTGATTTAGACCCGACAAGTTCGAATACTTGTATAATATGGGTGTATTAATTACATTCTGGATTTAGAGATAAAAATGATAATGTTTGACTCGTCTCGGTCAATTTATGCAAACTAGTTACATAAACCGAACCGAACGCGAAAAGAGCGTTACGGGTAACCGTAAGAGTCATATGCAAGTTCCCTGAGATAATATGCTTTAAATATGTCATAATATCAGTAAGTTATTTTCTATTATGCCCAAAACGGATTTAAACACATGTTAGGCCTCATAAGGGCATTTTGGTCATTTAAAAGATTATAAAAGAGTTTATTTGAAAATCTGAGTTACGGGTCTGATTTATACAGTAAGTATACTTAATTTAACATTTTATAACAGTAGGGTATGACCCATATGTGAAACTTATCATTTAAAACCAAACTATGCACCTTAGGGGTATTTTGGTAATTTCACAAGGGCTAAAAATGTCAAAATTGGAAACCTGAGTTTATAAACTTATACTTACTGTTATTATATAAAAATATACTAAAAACATCAGTAGGTATCAACCTTATATGTCTAATATGGTTATAGTACATACTATGCGTTAAAAACGCTTAAAAAGGCGATTTAGAGCCGTTTCCGGGTTTTTAAAAGAAAGCTGATATTTTTATATTTCCAGAATGCTCAAAATATTTTATTTATCAAATAAAATTAGTAGAAAAAGGTTTGAGGTCAAAAGGATTTATAAAACTCATTTTATGGCTTAAAAGGGTAAATTCGGTATTTACCGAATTAAACTTAGAGACCTATGATACGATCAGCCAAAAATTAAATAAAAATCTTTAAAAATCCCAAAATATTATATTAGATCAGTGGTTAAAAATTTTGGTATCAAAAAGTGGGTTAAAATAGGTTTTACGCTAATTATGCCGTTTATGTAACATAAAGCTTGCAAATTACGATAATGAGCATAACTCTTATTCTGGACCTCAAACTGATATCAAATTTTCGGTGCAAGTTTATAAATCAGTAACAAATGTTTCTACTCTTTCACTTTTTCAAAAATCGCGTTTTATAGTCAAAAGGGCAGAATAGTCATATTTAAGCATAAACCGGTAACATGCATATGAAGCGGATAAGTGTTGAACCAAATTGTAAAATCTCAGAGAGTTAAACTTATATGAAAGTTGGTCCAAAATAAGCTCTAATTCAGATCTCAAACATGCATGTATGGATCAGAACTGATAGTCAAAGAAAAAGTCAATTTATGTGACTTTCGGTTCCGATTCGGGTTTAAACCGAAAATTGTCGAGTTGATCATGTTGAAACATGTTCTAACATTATTTATAAAGTTACTTTGATGATCAAACAGGTTGCATGTAGCCTACATTACTAATCATGCCTAGATTTGCAAGAACACATTCTGTTGACTTTTTAAGAAAAGCTTTGACTCGACAATTAACATGCTTAGAGTGTGAATCTGAAAATACCCTTTTAGGGGTTTGTTACACTCATAAATACCAACATGTGGGTACTTTCAATTTGAGAAATGACAGAGCCAATCTCGTTTAATCATGAAGTCAAAGTTAAATTACGATGGATTGACTTTCGGTTAAAACACTAAGCTAGAACGAATTAGAGAATGATATGAACACTTACAATGGTCCTAAACAAGCTTAGAGATCACTATGAAGCAGCCTTGTTGACCAGAAAGCTCCAGAATCGTTCTTGTAAATTTTGAAAGTTCAAGTGTTCAATGTAGTGAACTTCAAGATCCTTTTATGGCCACTTTGATCTGATTTAAAGCTGATTCAGAGATTTTGGAGTGATAAGAGAAGAGTATAAATGATCCTTGTTGCATGTAAGCTCATTGGTGAGCTCTTATAATCGTCCACAGCTGGAAACAACTCAATTCGGACTCAAAACTGGCACCTGTGCGTGATCTGCCGCTGGCAGGCGCTCGCGTAGCGCGAGACCCCCCTCGCGTGGCGCGAGGGTGTGGCGACCAGGTCTCCAAGTTTCACACTTTTGCAATTCAGTCCCTCTTCTTTCGATACGTGTTTTTACTTATTTTTCTTGCACTCTTGACCCTTATACCTGACTTTTAAGGGCCATGGGACTTTTATAATTATGGGTAGGTCCTTGAACAACTTTGCGCTTACCCGAAAAGTCACGAAATCAACGTTAACGTAATTAACCTTTCGTGTACGGTTTTGATCATAACTTTCTCATACGATAACGAAACTTGATGAAAATTTTATCACATATTCTAGTGAGTATATTTTATCATTACAAAGCTTCGGGTTTGCCAAAAGATCACTCAGAGGTATACTTTCAACATGTTGACACTTTTAGCCCCTGTAGTTTGTAATTCCTCACTTTCTTACATCTTCCGTTTCGTATGATCCATGATTTATCCGTTTGAGATTATAAACATCATGTAGGGTTATTTTAGAGCCTATTTATCCATTGTGGACACTTTGGACCCTTGTATTCACATAGTTTCACTGTTTGTCAACTTTAGTCCCTCTAGAGTATGTTTTCACATATCCCAAGTCCATGACACGTGTCAGTACATTATTGGACGAAAATTTTCGAGGTGTTACATTACCAAGGTGTTACATGCATGGGCTAGGGATGGGTGTGACAATCCGAACTTTTCGTAACTCTGACTTCTCACTTTTTTCTCGATTCACATTCTCGCTACAATTAAATGTGTTGCTAATTAAATGTGTTGCTAAACATTTTGCGATAAAATTGTCGAGGGTTATTGTATTTGGTTAACTTAGATGTCTAGTAATTATAGGAACCACTCATGTATTGGGCCATATGCCTTCCGCCACTCCCAATTCACATTGGTCCGCATCACCCAAGCCCAACTTACCTTTTGTGTAACTTGAATCAACTCGGCCCAGCTTCTTTGAAGCCCAAAGATGTAATAAAACTCTAAGGGGATCAGCCCACTTGTCCCGAATATATACAAGTTGTGGATAGTTCTCATGCACCTCTTATAATCGCATTGAAACAAAAACCCTAGCACCCTTTCATTCTCGGCAGGAGACCCCCCTCTCGAAGTCCTCTGCGGATCAGAAAGATCCCCCTCCTCGCACACCCTTTACTCTCCGGTTAGTATAATGACTTCTAGTTTAGAGATGGTTATCCTTGTTAATGTTGGTTGTGTAATGCTTGCTTGTATTGTCACAAGATTTTGATTGTATGTTAATAGGCACACTAGTAAACTGGTTTGTTATAATGATTAGTGGTCTGTGATGTATCAAGGATGCTACCGATTGATGTATGATGACGAATATTTGGGGTTTAACAATATAGTTCTATGTGTTGAATATATATAGATTCGGCCCATAAATCATGATCGATGGTTAACAATGTTTAACCAGATGCTTGGTACTTGATTCGTATAATAGTGTGACTATTAGTTGGTTAATTATCATTGCTTAAAGAATGTAAATGCATGATGAAAAGCATATTGAAGTTATTTGGATTGATTAATATGTGAAAGGTGTTAGGTGATGATGGAATGGATTCGAGTATGATGTATGAAATCGGCTATATTGTGAACTGATTAGGGTTGCAGGAAACTGTTCAGCGACACATAGTTTCCGATGAAAAATCCCGGTCTACGAAAGACTTGGTATTTCGTCGACATGCTTTTGACGAAAAACAGGGACTTTCGTCGCAGCCACTTTTGGACGAAAAATAGATCTTCGTCGCTAAGGATTTTCGCCGTGTCCTTGCTCGACAAAAAAAATGGTTTTTCGTCGGGAAGTTACAAATTGTGCAATCAATCAGAACGGTTTATCTTATATATGTAGATAATGGCGGCCCATGTGTGTGTTTGTAGTCTTGATCAAATCAAATCATGTGCATATCCTTATAATGTTGTCAGAATAGTCAAGGGCATTAATATTAGGTGAATTAAATGATGAGATGATATTTTGTTTGTTGAAGTTGGAATCTGTGTTCATAAGTAATAGCATTAATAGTTCTCATGTCTTATCAAACGGTGAGAGTATAAGGCTATAAAACACGGTATAGTGACACCTGTCCAAGCATTTAATAGGGCTAGTGAGAGTTAATAAAGGAGGAAACGAGTAACTGTGTATTAGATGATAATTCTATGAGTTACAATCTGTTGAATGCACAAATTGTTTGTGTGAAATACTAATCTGTTATTTGATGTCATGATACATGCACATGAAATGGAAACTGATAAATGATTCAAATGACTGTTACATGTTATGTAGTGATGTTTAATACACACAATCTACTAGAGTGCGAGGTGTAAGTGAATACGAAACGGATTGTCACAAAGGGTGCTACGACCAGTGTGATGCGTGAGTTCTTGTTACGATTGGTATAACGTTATGTGCGCTACTTGTATGATACTTGTGTTGTGAATGTGGACTACAAGACTTACGTGCATACAAACTAATTGTTATTGGTAAACCATGTTAGGACGTGTTTGATCAACTGATAAACGAGTAACTAATCCTACCGAGCAAACCAAAGGTTAGTTCGTTCCTCTTGAGCATGCGTCCCAGTGGTTGGGACAGTCATTGGGTATCCCTGAGAGGGATAGGTTTTTGGGTAAATCAATTGGGTATTCCTGAGAGGAATACGTCTTGTGGGTAAATCTGGAATGTGGATAATACACTCGTCCTATCACCTTTAAGTCCCATCCTTTTGTTACCGGAGAGGTAACGGGGTATTAGTTGGTAGCGCTACTTAGGTTTGACACCCTCACCCCGTATAGGAGAGGACGGGTGTGACCCAATGACCCAGTCATGCCCAGTGCTTTAATAGGAGCATTGGGGAACGGGCAAAACATACATCAGGAGCCGTCTTGTATCCAGGATATTATCAGCATTGTAATCAATGAACGGAACTAAACACTTAGTAACTAACGTTTTCGTAAAACTATGAACTCACCAGCATTGTCTGATACACGTGTGTGCATGCTCGCATGTTATAGAATATGTGGATAATGGAACTTGTTGTCTGGGATGCTGGAGTGGTCATGGGTCGTAAAGCATGGGATTGCGGGACAAGTCTAATGGGTTTTGTTCATACGGTTTATGTAACACTTCACAAATGATTTATGCTTCCGCTGAATTCGATGAGTTATGCTTTATGTAATGTAATACTTTACCTTAATAAATGAAAGTTTTTATTTAAATCATATATGAGTTCAATGTGATTGGTGGATAGATCCTGGTACGTCACACGCCTCGCGATGGTTCTCGCATGTGGTATTTTGGGGGTGTGACAATGGGCCTAATGATTTGGTAATCATTGCTGGACTGAAGAGATACCATGTTTAGTTCTTTGGCCCACTTTAATGACGGCTGGACTTGTTTAATTCTTGGGCCCCACTCATAAAATGATGGTATGTGTGACGTTTGGGTATTAGGAATTGTCAAATTTCTAATTTTATTTTGTATGTTAGGCTTACATATTGAATTGGGCCACACACAATCTTGATTTTAATTGGTCATGCTTCAGTTTACTTGTTAACAAGATTGGGCCAGGATTGAAACAGTTCTATGGGCCAACAACATAGAATGAATCCAACCATTTTGCATGTATATTTGGCGATTTTATGGTTTGCAAAGAAACTTTATCAAAAAGTTGGCACTTTGCAAATATTTTTTGTTTTGGCTGGGTGTTCGCAAAATTTATTTGAATCGAGCTTCAACGTTAAATTGGTCAAGTTCACAAACATGCCGAATAAGTTTCGGCTGATGAAATAAATGATATTTTTTTTAGAATGTGGGGTAGTCACAGTTACCGATGCAAACGTCAAATTTGGTGACATGACTATTATGGGCCAAAAACGGTATATATATTTCCGCACGTGAAATTTATTTTGTTATCGGTGTTCGTAAATGCTCGAAAGCATTTTGTTTATTGTCATATTCTCGCATTTGGTAATGATTAAAGGAACCTGGAGAGCCAAGACCGGTCCTAACGAGTCACAAAGTCGAAGAGTTATGCTTATGATGGAAATTTTCTGATTAGGTGTTACTAGAACTTTGGGGGGATACAAGTCGGATGCTACGGGGCTAAGTGACTTTCTTTATCAACTAGAATATGCAAAGAAGAAAGTTGCTTTCGTGATATTTTAAAAAACCGAGAACATTTGAAAAATTCTGCTCAGTGGAGAGAATTTGTTCAGCGAAGTTGACGACAGCTCCGCTCAGATGAGGGAATTTGTTAAGGTTTAGAGATTTCACCAAAGAAATGGGGATAAAATTTTCATATGTTTTGGAATTTCTTCGGTAAAATTCTAAACGCAATCACAGGTGATAAAGTTTGTGATTTCTGGTGATACCAAAGGTTCTGCGTGGAATGTTTTGCACAAACATATATTTGAGGATTTTAATTAATTATCCAGCCAGCGTGAAGGGTTTTGCACGGAAACATACATGTATCTAAAGTCAACAGTAGTTTCAAAGTGTTGTTCACTGAAGACCTGGGGAATCTTTAAGAGAGCTGATAGTTCAAGGCTGACAAGTGTGGATTCCAACTCTATCAAATGCCGGTTAGGTTTTTGGATCGAGTGGATCAAAGCAATGACACCTTACGAAGGGAGATTGCTGAAACTTAACGTGGATGAAGTTATAGTTAAGGGGGAATTTGCAGGATTCGGTTTTGGGTTTGATGTTTCTTTGTGATTTTACAGGGATCTGGGTGTAACTCAATTCGTTGAGTTTGCAAACGACGTACTTGGTCAAGCTGACATCCTGAGTACTGATGCTGAAGATCCGTAGTGCATGACCTAGTCAACTTCACAAAGGCGAGACAATGAGATCTGGATGTAGTTCAACTAAGCGTGCTGGTTAAGCTTGCAAGTGATATACTCGGTCTAGCTGACTTCCTGAGTGTTGATGCTGATGATCAAAGTGCATTACTTGGTCGTTTCCACAAAGATGGTTTACAGAAGACAGTTCACCAGAAAACTCTACCAATGTAGTATGCTTGAATGAAATAGAGTTCTTATGACAAGATCAAGACTTGATGTAGTTTTTTTTTAAGAATGGAACCCTTATCAAATGCCGATTGGAGTATTAGAAGATTAGCGGAAGATCGGTCAATTTAGCCTTGCGAGGACATTGCACAACACCCAACACAGATACGTGTACTTTGAGGGGGAAATATTATATGAGAAGCTTCAAGGGTTTGGTATTGCTATGAAGACTCAACTCAAGATACTACTTATCTGGATCATTGGTCAAGGGGGAATTTATTAACACAGAGAAGATAACATCAACAAATACTTGACTGAAGATCGATTGCAGTTGCATTTCCAGCATTCGATAGCAATGGACAAGGGGGAATTTGTTGGTGCAGTTTTTGTGTCCGATGTTGTTCGAATAGATTAGATTATTTTTATGATGATTATGTAATAGTTAGTGAAACGGTCAAACAAACGTGTATAGACCCGCTCGTTTGAAGTGGTCAAACGAAAGGGTTATTCGTTTGACCGTGTGTGTTTGCAAGTGAATGTGGTGTGGCTATAAATACCATCCCTTGGTCATTTGCAACACTTGAAGGTTTTAGACTTGGGGGAGAGATCACCACTTGGTCTCTCCCCGGATGTATGCTCCTTTGGTATAGTTTGGCTAACTTGTAATCGGGGCGGTTTGTAATGTTATGCTACCAAATTTATACAAGAAAGTTGTTTTATCGGTCTCTAATATTTCCGTCTTTGAACATAATCACACACTAATCACGGGTTTCGGTCCAAATCACGAACTTACAGTCAAGGATATGAGTCAGATTTGCTGGTCAAAACTAAATTCATGCATACGGATCATTTGATTGATCTCAAGAAAGGAAGATTGAGGTATGCTTCACTGGGATAAAGATAATGGAAGCGTGATCTCCACGCCACCGATGAATATCATTGCATTGTTGTCGTTCGTCGGTGGCGGTGGCTGCCGGAAAGTGAGGGTATTAAGCAGGGCTGAAGTCATGAAGATGACAGCATTCTGTTGATATAAAGAAAGTATTAGAATGATAACTGAAATGACATTTATACCCTCACATGCATATGTGAAGGAAGTTAACCAAGAAAATAAACGTAGTTAGTGTTAAAGGTTGTACCCTGTAGCAAAACATCAACATAAAGGTTGGGTTTGGTCGATTTCATAGTTAAAGGTATAAACTGCAGTTTAGGTATAATATAAAGGTTGATTTGTACAATTTAGTCATATAATAATGTGTATGAAATTTACAATAATGTGTATGATAGAATTTTTATAATTTTGTACTATGTATAAAAAGTTACAAAATTCAAGTATTTTTGCTACGTACAACAATAGAAAAAGAAAAGACAATTACAATACACAAATTTCTAAATAATTCTTTATGCACGAAATTTTTTTAATTATATCGTCTTTATCAACTTTGAATTGCTTAACCCATCCCTATTATTCAATTCAATATATATATATATCATACTACTTAGGCAAATAATAATTAAGTGTCATATCATAATCTAGTTTATAAACATATATGTTTTAATCAATAAAACTTAGCATATGTAGTATTAACTTGAAATTTGAGTAGCTATGTAATATGGTACGTAATAGGTGTTTTACAATATATACAATTATGGATAGGATATTGTTAAGTATAGGTTTTATATTAAAAATATAAACTATTTATATTAAATATATTTGACTTGGGAGGCACATGTCTATTTCAAATAATTGGATACTGATCATTATATTTGTTTAAAAATATTAATTTGTATATAGAAAATTATAAAATTTTGGTAAGAAAAAAATGGTTAGACACATGGCATTTTTTAAAATCATTTTTTAGAATAGATTGTAATAAACAAATTTTAATTTTTATTAAATTACGAACAAAACAACAAATGTCGTGTAAAAAGAAGTATTTAGAGATTTGTGTAATTGTACATTTATTTAAATTGTTGTATGTATGAAAAATAATTCAGGTATGCAATTTTTTTGTAAACATTATAGAATTACATAATTTATATCATTAACACATGAAATTTACATCCTTTATTAGTTTCATTGCATGTTGTCAATCCTTTATAAATTTATCTACAATGTGTTAATGTGTTAGGCTAATCAACATAAAACAATACCTAAAATAGATGGCTGACTTAAATAATTAAAATTAAAATATAAAATTATAAATCCAAATATCACTGTTAAGACGTGTATTGATACATGTTTCTTTATTGGTGATAAATTTTGTTGGTTATAATTCATTCGATTATGTTTCAATATTTCTAGTAAACATAAATGCAAAATTTAGATTTAGGTGTTATAATAAATTTACGTCATGATATTTAGTAATATTATTAACTATTTATGTTTTTGGGGTTTATAATTCAATTATGTTGCAATATTCACACTAATGATAAATGTAAATTTAGATTTAGATATTTATAATAAATTTATATCTATTAATCTTATATCAAATATTATTATTAATTAATTAATTAAAGGAGAGGGTGCGTATATTAGATATTAAATTAAAATAACAATCAGTAATATTAACAATATTGTTACTAAATTAGTGGGTAGAATGTTGATAACTGCCGTAATAGTCATGAAAAAACCTAATTAAACTAAGTAGATAGCGTAAGTAGGGTATCGTATCCACAGGGTATTTGTGGTTAGTGTAGAAGACTTTAACTAAAAAGTAAAACTATCTAATTTGGGGGTTTGATTAATTGATTTTAAAAACACAAAAACTAATTAATAAAGTTGTTATCAAAATGAGAAAAAGGTAACCCCCAACTGGAATCCCGATTACTCATTTTAACACAAAAACTTGTTTAAAGATTCATCACACCACATAGACATGGCCTTGGAATTAATGATTTTGATTAATTATTAGGATAGTTTTTAAGACTCACCATACAACCTAATAACACGTTTGATTATACCAATTACCCACCAATTTACCAACCCACTAACATTGCAAGGAAATTACCAATACGCTTGATAAACAACAAACAATTCAAATATAATAAACGTTTCACAAAATCAACACAAGTGGTCAAGATTTACCAGTTAAAAAGAATCTGAAAAACAAAGTTTTAGTGAAAAACGAGACAATCCTTCATCCGGATGGAAGTCACAAGCGTTTAGCCACGCATGGAAGTCATCACAGCTTTAGTTGTCATCGAGAATTGATCGAACATGAAGGAACAACTTGAAAGATGGAAAAATACTAAGAAAATCGCCTAAAATCACCCTTTGGTTCGTCTCTGATGGCTGGGAATGGAATGGGGAAAGTTTCAATGTAAAGATAGGTTTTAAACCCAAAATTCACCGCCATACGCTGTTGCGCCACGTGCTAGAACCACTTTGCTCCCTCGTGTGGGCGAGGGAGTCAAATTTGTCTTTTCTTGACTTTGTGCCTGTCATGCCACGCACCAAACCAAGTGTACTCCCTTGCGTGGGGTGAGGGAGTCAAGTTTCCAAAACTTGTGTTGCAGGCCCCGTGTTAACCTGTCAAACCCATTTTCCAGCTTGGATGCTCATTTTTCCTCATTTAGACCTCGTTAATCTTGAAAAAGCTAACGCGTGATAATCACATATATCAATACCAATAAACACGTTTAAATACTTAAATCCGACACAAAAGTATACAAAATACAACGTGTATGCACCCCCACACATCAAATGTGATGTGGCATTAATATGACTCAAATGTTAAAGGAGGGGGTGCATATATATATATATATATATATATATATATATATATATATATATATATATATAGGGGACCGCTAGAATGAGAACCACCACGAGTTATGAGAACCGCGAGAACCACGTGCCACGGAGGGGCGTTGACCACGATTTTTTTTTACAACTAGATCCGTATATTTTAACAACATTCGTAAAAAAAAAATTCAAACGGCGCGCCCGATGGGGTAGTTTTTTACACCCAAAGTTTGGTGTTTTTATTATTTTTTTGTTTTTTCTTTTTTTTTTTACAAACTTTGGGTGTAAAAAACTACCCCCTCGGGCGCGCCGTTTGAAATTTTTTTTTTTACAAATGTTGTTAAAATATACGGATCTAGTTGTAAAAAAAATTCGTGGTCAACGCCCCTCCGTGGCACGTGGTTCTCGCGGTTCTCATAACTCGTGGTGGTTCTCATTCTAGCGGCTCCCTATATATATATATAGGACAAAGATCCGTTAGGAACCACCTCTTATTGCGAGAACCGCGAGAACCAATGTGAACACAACCAAAAATGCCTAAAAATAGCTAAAAATCACACAAAAAAAAATCTAAAATATTTTTTATAAAAAAATCGCTACTTTTCGAAGCCAAAAAAAATTAAAAAAAAAAATTTTTTTGCTACTAAAAGTAGCGATTTTCACATAAAAAATATTAAAAAAAATTAGATTTTTTTTTTATTTTTTTAGATTTTGTTAGGTTTTTTTGGGGTTTAGTTTTTAGCATTTTAGCTTGGGGTGGGGGGGATAGATTTTTTTTAGGTTTTTGGTTTTTAGCATTTAGCTGGGGGGGGGGGGGGGTAGGTTTTTTTAGGTTTTTTTAAGGTTCTTTTAGCTATTTTAGGTTGTGTTCATATTGGTTCTCGCGGTTCTCGCAATAAGGGTGGTTCTCGCATGAACCTTACCCTATATATATATATATATATATAATTCCAATCATCAGGGCAAATTACATAAGGATAGCAGGTAGACGAGCAACAAACTGCACCATCCCTTTCTGAATAGAAAACCATAATCTACTAAAAACAAAGCCTCGCCCCTGAGGGGTCGAAAAGTTGTTGTGGACCACACGCTGAACTCTAGACAAGAACCGAACTGTCTCTGGCGCCAAGGAGCCGAACGTGTCAAACGTCAGGGGGACAAAGGCATGCTGATTATCCTCACAAGCTTTCGCGTGCTTTTCCACCTTCTTCGACTCTGCTTTCAGTACCGCTTGCCCCGCCACAAACCCATTTTCCCGGAACCCGACTAAGGGGATACATATTTATTACTAAAATATTAAATTAATATAATAAATTAACAATATTAACATATTTATTACTAAAATATTAATATAATAATTAACAATACTAACATATTTATTACTAAATTAGTGGAGATAATGTCATTTGATATGGTTAGGATATAATAGGAAGTTTATTTGGCTAAGAAGGCTAGGAAGTAATCTTGACCATCTATTTAGTTAATCAATGGCTAAGCTTAAATGAGGGAAATTGAAGGGAAGAAAAGAGGCGCGTGGGTTTGTTTAGGGGCATTTTAGTCAATCCAAGGCAATAGTTTCTATCTCCTCCAATCCCCCCCCCCCTCCCCCATTTTTTAAACACTAATAACTCTTTCATACAACATTATTTTTTTATAAAAATTGCACCAAAAAACGAGCGTTTAATTATCTTTAAAACGAGTATACTATTGCTATATTTTCGAAAAACAATTTAAAACCTAGTTGCGTAAAACGCAATGAAAAAAAAACCTAAAAATGACATTTTTTCTAAAACGCAATGCATCAAAAACACAAAGAAATGTCTTATTTATAAAACGCAATGGCCAGAAAACACTTAAAAATTTCTCCTTTCTAAAACGCAATAGCCTAAAAAAACTAAAGAAAGTGTTCTCTCTAAAACACAATGGACTGAAAACACCTAAAAATGTGTTTTACCTAAAACGCAATGCACAAAAAACACAAAGAAATGTCTTATTTCTAAAACGCAATGGCCAGAAAACACTTAAAATGTATGTTTTCTAAAACGCAATGGACTGAAAACACATAAAAATGTGTTTTACCTAAAACGCAATGCACCAAAAACACAAAGAAATGTCTTATTTCTAAAACGCAATGGCCAGAAAACACTTAAAATGTATGTTTTCTAAAACGCAATGGAACGCAATGCACCAAAAACACAAAGAAATGTCTTATTTATAAAACGTAATGGCCAGAAAACACTTAAAATGTCTCCTTTCTAAAACGCAATGGCCTAAAAAAACAAAAAAAAAGTGTTCTCTCTAAAACGCAATGGACTGAAAACACCTAAAAATGTGTTTTACCTAAAACGCAATGACTAAAAACACTTCAAAAATGTGTTTTTCTAAAACGCAATGGCCAGAAAACACATAAAAATGTCTTAGTTCTAAAACGCAATGGCCTAAAACCACCAAAGAAAATGTTCTCTATAAAACGCATTGAACCAGAAATAGAAATTGTCTGATGCATTGACTGATGCATTTTTTCTGAGGCATTGTCTGATGAACCAGGAATAGTTTTGTCTGTGAATTGTCTGATGCATTTTTTCCAGTTTTACAGAGGCAATTTACAGAAAATTAAATTTTCTGATGCATTTTTATTAAAGCAATTTAATCTAAAAAAAAATTCAGGGGCTCTGCCCCTTGTACCCCGCCAGGGGCTGCCGCCCCTAGGACCCTACTACCAGGGGCGCTCCCCCGGACCCCCGCCAAGATCATAAAACGCAATGACTAAATCAAAAACCCAGATAGTAAAAATGAAATTAAAGAATTTCTTACATGGATCGAAGTCGGTTTCTTCAACGATTGACGAAATTTGAATGATTGACACACTTATCAGAGATCGAATCGAATGGATCGAGTGATTATCTTCAAAATCACCGAAAAAAAACGAGATTTTGTATGAAATTAAACTGGGTTTTCTTCAAAAAAAAGCTGTTGAAGAACACGTTGATCGGGTGTTTGAATCATTGATTGGTGACGAAAATCGCACTATATTGTAGTGATTATTGAGATACAAAGTGAAGAAATGTTTGAAGATAGTGGGTTTTGAATATAGTGGGTTTTGATGTTACTGGGAAGAAGAAGGAATAAGAAAATGATAAGACTGGCTAAAATACCCTTCCTCTTTATTTTAAATTTTGTCACATATCGTAATCCTATTGATTCCTATACTTCCTAGCCAAAATAAACTTCATATTTGATCCTCACCCTTGATATTAATAAGAATGTTTTAATAGTATTAGAATGCCATGTGGCATTAATAGAAATGTTTTATTAGTATCAGATTCTCTAAAGAGTTAATTGCCATTTTAGTCCCTGTGGTTTGGGCCATTTTGCCAGTTTAGTCCAAAGGTTTCATTTTTAACATCTGGATCCAAAAAGGTTTCATCGTTGCCATTTTGGTCCAACTGACTTAACTCCATCCATATGTTTTAAGTTTGCCAAGGGCATTTTAGTCTTTTAGATTTTGTTTTTTGTTTCTACTTTTTATCCAACTATTTCTTCACCAAAAATCAAAACCTCTTATGTAGACACATTCACCAAAAATCAAAAGCTCTTATGCAGACACAATTTTGAACCACCGCCATCAATCGACCAACACCACCCCTCTTCTCCGACGACAATAACATCAACAAACACTGAATAAAAATATACAGCAACAACCGAATTTCAACAATCAAGGAAGCATAATAAAATCACCTCTCGACTCTCTCACTAAAATTTCCGACAGGTTTTCTAATACCGGGCACGTCAAAAACCAGATTCATCCATGACTACCATTTGCCACCTCTCTTCCACTAGCCACCTTACCACCACCCGTCGCTTCACCACCACCCACCAGTCCTCCCCTAGCATCACCATCGCCGTCTCTTCACCACTGCCACTCCAACTTCTAGTGTGACCCCAACAACTTCCCTGTTTCCTCTAACTTTGAGTCCACCAGCGCCTATAACCGGAGCTCTTTTTCTGTCTATCTATCAATCTATCTCCGGCAACGTCGGCTACTGATGTGGGGGGGGGTAGAGAGAGAGAGAGAAAGGAGACTCAAATCTACGATGGTGTTAGGGGGTAGAGAGAGAGATGATTCAGATTTGTCGTGATGATTCAGATCTGTTGTGATTCAGATCTGTCCGGCGATGGTGGTTATTGGTGGAGTTTGGTGGCCGACAGATATGAGGAACCATCAGGATATGGTGGGTATCGGTGGAACTTGGTGGCCGACGGGATTTCAGAGATGGTGATTATCGGTGGAGCTTGGTGGTCGTCGAATAAAAGGAGCTGGCAGGAGTAGTTTTAGGTGATGGTGGTTTTAGGCGGTGGTAGAGATGACAACGCGGTGGTGGATTGGTGGTGGTGGTGGTTCATAGAAAGAGAGTTCAGAGAGAGACTGTGTTTAGACTTTAGAGATGCTTTTGTATTGACTGAATTTATATATCTATATTATTGGAAAATAAGAGGGATAAACCATAAAGAATAAAGGGTTAATTAAAAGAAAATTGAAATGACTAAAATGCCCTTGACAGACTTAACACATATGGATGGAGTTAAGTCAGTTGGACCAAAATGGCAACGATGAAACCTTTTTGGATCCAGATGTTAAAAATGAAACCTTTGGACTAAACTGGCAAAATGACCCAAACCACAGGGACTAAAATGGCAATTAACTCTTCTCTAAATAATTTTGTTGAAGAAACAGTCCAACTCCCACTTTCAAAACCACATTCAAACATGAGCTTTTACACCCTTTGAATATATAATTCTGATTGTTATATACTTATATCTCACATAATCACTTTATAAATGCACATTCAGACACCTTCATGTTGTAGCTTTAGTTGAACTCTGGCCGTTTCATGGAGTTTTGAAGCGTTAGGGATAATAACCATGAAGGGTGTGAACTTATTGAGACATGTCTTACAATTTAACAAACATTTAAATATGACCCGTTTAAGATAGTTGTATGTAATATTTGAACCCATTGCTTGAACATTGGCTTTGACTAAAACAATGGAGTATTAGTTTGCCATGCCTGTGAGGACCTCAGATACATCACACCTGCTACATAAGAAAAAGGCATTTTAGCTGCAACTTTCTATTATTCTTTTGATTTTAATTTCATTGTGGTTGGGTAATATTTATTCCAGTATTTAATGGCAGGAAACTCGGCTCAAGAAAGATAACCATGGCATCTAGACATGTAACACAGGGAAAAGTACCCTGCACTACGATGAAAACTACTCCCGCCGCATAGCGCGGGGTAAACACCTAGTTATCATTAAAACTTGTAAATTAAAGATATATTTAAACTAAGGGCCGATTTTTTGGAAGGTTTATCAAATCTAATCTAACAAGAAATATTAGTCAACTTAAATATTTGAATAAAGACGGATAGGATTTGGTTCAATTAAGAACCACCATGAGTTGTGAGATCCATGAGAACTCCTACTTCCCGCGCGAGTTGGGCCACCATTTTTTGCACAAACGTAGATAAAAAATGTTATAAACACATCTGTAAAAACAAAAAAAAAGTTGTCGAGTCGTTAGTTATACCTGATGTAAAATTTGTTTACGGCGATGTAACTTTTTTTACATCACCAATAAAAAAAATTACACCCAATGTATATTTTTGTATGCGGCATTTTTTTAGGGTAAATTACATTTTTCGTCTTTTGTGTTTGTATCGGATTGCAATAGATATCCTTTAACTTTAATAATTACAGTCTGAATCCTTTATTTGGAAAACACATTACACCATATGTCCTTTAGCACCAACCAAGTTAAAATTTTCAGTTAAAGTTAGCATGTGCCTTGCACATGAGGTCATTTATGTCTTTTTACCCAATCTATTTAAATTATAAAAAATAAAAAATAAAACATTAATATATCTTCAGCCCGGATCTGATCTGAAACCAAATCATCCAACACTCCAAATAAGAGCATCCACAATAAACATGTTTTTTGGTGTTTTTAAAGAGAGAGAGAGAGTGAAGTGGAGGAGAGAGGGTGTGAGGTGGAGGAGAGAGAGTGTAGTTATGTTTGTGGGGAAAAATGAGTAAAAATGGAGGTAATAAAGTTACCTGAGTGTGATGTAGGAGAGAGAAGAGAGAAATATTGTTTTTTTAAGAAACTTTCTCTCTATAATTCTCTCTCTACTTTCCGGTAAACTTTCAGATCCAGGTCTGAAACCAAATCATCCAACACTTTGTTTACACTTTCACTAATTTTGATTTCGTTTATAATTCACAATTTCTTCGTACAGATTGGTTCCGGTGCTGAAATTGCCGTTGAGTTGATCGGATTTGAGTACGAGAGTGAGAACGATGACGTTACCGATGAGAAAATTGAAGAGAGGACTGACGATAACAGAGAGAAGCCGACGAAAGTACTCGCCGGAAAGTTTGATGACGAACAGCAGTCGAGTTGAGATCCCGGAGAGTAACACCACAGCTGATAATAGCTCAACGAGACGGAATAGTTTAGCGATTCTTTTAAACCGCCGGTACTATAGGATAGTGTTATTTTTTCCGATTTGACGTTGTGGATGTCAAAAATGTCCATGTTGGAGGTTGGAGAGGGCTAGGAAGTTCAACCCAACTCGATTTGCTGATGGGGCTCTTCAGGTTTGGAGGTTGGGTAGATTTGGAGGGGAGACGGGATGTGAGGTGGAATGAGGGTGGACCAAAGGAACTGGAGTTGCAAGTGGTGGTAGGTGGGTGCCTGAGGTTTTTGGTGGTGGTGGTAGTTGGCGTTGCAGCCATGGCTCCGCCACCTAGGGTGGTGGCCGGCATTTTCTAGAGAGAGAGACATGAGAGAGAAGAGAGAGAAAGGGGATAAGATTTTAGGTTGTGTGGATGTGAAAATGAAAGGGAAAATAAGATATACTTTAAATAGGATTAGGATCAAATACAAAGGATCCTAATTGTAAGAAGTGTAAGAAGGATTTATAGAGTGACAAGTGTCCAATAACCTAAAAAAACCCACTCCACAAAAAAACCCCAATACAAAAAAAAAAAAAAAAAAAAGGATCCTAATTGTAAGAAGTGTAAGAAGGATTAGGAATGAAAGGGAAAATAAGATATACTTTAAATAGGATTAGGATCAAATACAGAGGATCCTAATTGTAAGAAGTGTAAGAAGGATTTATAGAGTGACAAGGATTTATAGAGTGACAAGTGACAAGGATTTATTAGTTTTTTTTAGATTTTTTTTTTTAGGTTTTTGGGGGGTGGGGTGGGGGGGTTAGGTTTTTGGGTGGTGGTGGGGTGGGGGTTTAGGTTTTTGGGTGGTGGTGGGGGTGGGTGTTTAGTTTTTGTTAGATTTTTTTTTTTTTTAGGTTTTTGGGGGGTGGGGTGGGGGTTTAGGTTTTTTTAGGTTTTTTGGGGGGGGGGGGGGGGTTAGGTTTTTTGGGGTTTTTATTTTATGAGTTTATAGTTTTTTTTTTTTTTTATTGCCCGGGGGGGTTAGGTTTTTTTTAGGTTTTTGGGGGATGGGGTGTTCGTTTTTTTTTGGGTTTTTTGGTGAGGTGTAGTTTTTTTTTTTTTTTTTTTTTTTTTTGTGCCGGGGTGGGGGTTTAGGTTTTTGGGTGGTGGTGGGGTGGGGTGGGGTGGGGGGGTTAGGTTTTTGGGTGGTGGGAGGGGGGGTTTAGGTTTTTGATTGGTGGTGGGGTGGGGTGGAGGTGGGTGTTTAGGGTTTTGGTGGTGATGTAGTGGGTTTAGTTTTAGGTTATTGGACACTTGTCATTCTATAAATCCTTCTTACAATTAGAAGCCTTTGTAGAATAACTTGACTCACTTTAAATATAATAGGTAAATTACTAACATACCCTCATGTGCAAGGCACATGCTATAGTTAACTGGAAATTTTAACCTGGTTAGTGCTAAAGGACGTAGGGTATAATAGGTTTTCCAAATAAAGGATTGTGACTGTAATTGTTGAAGTTAAAGACTGTCCATTGCAATCTGATACAAACATAAAAGACGAAAAATGTAATTTACCTTTTTTTATTTTTTATTTTTTTTGCAGGAACGATTGAATTTTTTAAGATTTTTGAGATATTTTTTATAAAAAAAAACTTTTATAAGGCCTAATTCTCACTGTTTTCTCAACTCAAAATTGTTCTCATTTTATCATTTTCTCAAGACAGATATTAATGTAAAGATTTTAAAATAAGCAATATTTATTAGCCCAATAAAAAAAATATTGAAAATCAATTTAGTTTAAAGACAATTTTTTAGGGACAATACAAGGATATATTGACACTAGTATTAAGAAAATAACAACAACCATACCCAATAAAATCTCATCTATAGCGAAGCTATTGATAGAGTCTGGGGAGGGTAGAATGTAGGCACGCCTTACCTCTATCCTAGAGGATAGAGCGGCTGCTTCCAGTGAGACCCCGGCTCAAAAAACCATAACCAATACATAAGCTTCTAAAAAAACATATATATATAAGCACGCCACTACTACAAAAGATAGAAATAAAAATAATAATAATAATAATAATAAACACATAAATAAGTAAGTGCTTGTTAGTAAAACTACGACACCCAGAATAGGTGAAAACCTATATATATATATATATATATATATATATATAGAAAAAGTATATCGTACATTACGGCTTAACGTACTTCACGTAAAACAACATGCGTGATTTGTTCTATAACATGCGTGATTAATGTTTTCAATATACGTGATTATTGTGTTTCAACATGCGTGATTTTGGATTTTTGAGTTATAATGTGTGTGATTTTAAAATGAACGTGCGTAATTACCTGTCGTACGTGATGTTCGTTAAGCCGTAATGTACGTTAACCTTCCTCTCTCTCTCTCTATATATATATATATAAACTATATCACACCTCATAGAAACTAAAAAAAATAAACTCATAAGACAGGAACCTAAGCTAAAAACCAGGCCAAACTCTTAAAAATCTTTAACTTTAATCTTACATCTCCACGAAGTTTTGTCCTCGACCATGTCCTCAAAGAGGTGTAAATCTAGCAAATCTTGCCTAATCCGCTCATTCCACGTCATTTTCGGTCTGCCTCTACTCCTCCTTCCATCTACCGCGAATGTTTCAACTATTCTAACCGGGTTTATCGTCTGCCTCCTCCTGACATGCCCAAACCATCTCAGTCTCCCCTCCCTAAGATTTGACATGGTTATGATTTTTTTAACAGTAAAGAATCTAGCGTTTAAACCCATTCCACTCGGGTTATGTCCAAGGTCGACTCTTCGACCGCCATGAGATCGTGTCCCCTGATGCGCGCGAACGGAATGGAATCCGTAAACCTCCGCTCCCTGTCAGGTTCAAACCCGACATGGTGATGGTCTTTTTTAAAGGCAAATTATCTACATCGACTCATCACAGCTCCCCATTGGAGGCTCGGTCCCACCAAGGCCAAACAGTTGTTCATTACAACAGGGCCCACGCTGGAACAGAGGGTGACACCGACACGAGGTTCAATTGGACAAAACCCCCCCAAAGACTAACAAGCCATTTGAGCGCCTCCACCCAAAACAAGGACGGAGCTTTTAGGGGGCAAGGGGGCGCACTCGCCCCCGCCAATGTTTTGGTTAGTAGTGTAATTTTTCCGATTTTTCATCCAAAAGTTTTAAAATTATATAGGTCCGCCCCCGCCAATTATTTTGCCTAAAAATTCTCTGTCCCTACCAAGTTTATTGTCCAAAATAATTATACATATTTTCGTATTGAATTAAAAAACATGAAGAATTTGGCTATTAGTATTTTTTTATAATTGTTTTTAAACTTAAAGTGAGTTTAAATAAAGTCCGAAACTAGTTTTTTATATAAATGAAACTTGAGGGTTCAAATTTAGTTTTTTTATGTGTAAGAACGGGTCTGAATGAATGAAGATTATTTAGTTTTATTGGAAACTATTATTGTTGACCCGACACGAATCAAATTGCCGATCCGAACATATAACCCGAAACAAAGCGATAGGAAAAAAATTTGAGACCCAAGACTTTTTGTCCTCGTGAAACTTTTGGTTAAGCTTCACCACTAACATAAATCAGAATGTCTCAAGCATGTTACCACTGCATCGTTTGCTATATTAAGAAAATGGGTGGGGCATGGTGATGGTTTGATATTAAGAAAATAAGATAAGATATTAATTAATTAAGATCATAAATTTCAACAGCTTCACCTAAGATTTGACATGGTGATGGGTTTGGAAGTGCTCAACAAAACATTTTCAACACATCAACGTAAGCACTAACTGATACTACATGATAACTGACCCCACATCGTGCATTATTAAAGATTGATAGAAACAGTCCAACACATTTGTTTGGTTGTTCATGCGATCGAGTCGGAGTTTTTTTTTTTTAATTAAACTTCATTAAAAGAGCACAACTTATGAAACGGGTGGTCAACTGAGAACATTACATAATTACAAAATTACACTAATCGGACTAAGAAATTGACCTAACTTTCGATCTACTACTAAGAGGGTGTTTGGCTTAGCTTTTTGAAACAACTTATTGACTTATTGGTTTTTTTAAAAAGCCAATAAGCCAAAATAATGTTTGGATAAGTGAAAATGATTTTTTCAAACAATTTTTTGTACACGGTGGAAAAGGCATTTTGAAAAGCTAGAAAACTTGGTTTTTTTGAAACTACTTTTAACTTTTCATGAAATATTACATTTTTCCATCTCATAAGCTTATCCAAACATTTTTTTACAACAGCTTATTGACTTATTGACTTTTCTTACCTCATAAGCTCATTCAAACACTTTTTTAAAAACTTCTTTCGGATAAGTCATAAGTCAATAAGTTTTTTTTTTTGTCAAAAAATCATTTTTTGAGTTAAATAAGCAATCTCAGACACCCCCTAAACCACAAAAACCTCACCGATTTGATTTCACTAATGATATCTTCCCCCCGAACCTGATTATTAGAGAATTTAGCACCGTTTCTGGCCCTCCATATGCTCCAACAACTAATCGTAACAATTCCGTGAAAAATCTCTTTCGACAGGTCTCGCAACCCGACATGATCATGAAGGTCCAGAAGCTCCCTAACAATGGACTATAAACGGAGCGACTTTACACCATCTCGAGATATGATGCCAGACGACTCTGCTTGCCATCATACATGTAGCAAAAAGGTGGTTGCTTGTTTCGTCTTCAGATCCGCATAAAGGGCATGAACTATCTTCAATCTCGATACTCCTGTTTTTTAGCGCCATTCCAGTGGGGATTTTATCCATTTCCGCTCTCCAAGTGTGAATGTTACACTTCGAGGGGATCCATTTACACCATTTCAGCACATAATTACTGTTGTGGTCAGTTCTTCTAATTGTCCCGACTGAATATTCTTCCGTCCCGATCCACAACCACTTGTCTTTCCGATCTTCAAGTTTAACCGAGTCCAGGTCCCTAGTCAGGGGCGTAGGTTAGTAGGTGCCCGGGGGTG
Organism: Helianthus tuberosus; assembly: GCA_030545235.1. Lineage (NCBI taxonomy): Eukaryota > Viridiplantae > Streptophyta > Magnoliopsida > Asterales > Asteraceae > Helianthus > Helianthus tuberosus. Next base: position 38,589,020 of record CM060387.1, on the reverse strand, counting down.
CACCCGCCCCCTCCAATGTTTCGGTTAGAAGTGTATAATTTTCTATTTTTCGTTCGAAAAATTTAAAATTATATAGGATTTGCCCTTCAATTATTTTGCCTAAATATTTATACAATATTATAAATCAAAGTAAAATTTGTTACCACTTTAAATCTTAAAGGTCGTCAGGCTGAGTTGTAATTCTTCGTCCAGATTTCATTTATCCTGTACCATTATATATATTGGTCTTTTGTTTGTTAATCAATATTTAGTTTTTATATCTAAGAACGGGTCCTTTGAATGAATGAATTTTTTTTAGATTTATTTGGAACTATTATTATTTGACCCGGCCTGGATCGAATAGCCATCCCGACCCGAAACATAACGATAGGAAAAAAAATTGGGTCCCATGACTTTACTCCCCCTCGAAACTTTTGGTCAAGCTCCGCTACTGTAGTGATCCGATTCAATTCCGAAATCTCCAAAAAAGATCCGGGATTGTTTCTCCAGCTCCAGTTCATCTTGTATGTACCGTCTTCGTTCCTGCAAATCCTACTATCCACACTACATTTTTTGTCAGCTTCAAGACTGAAAATATTAGGATAAATATCTTTTAAATGTTCATTAAAAAGCTAAGGGTCCAACCAAAATGAAGTATCATGCCCATTACCAACTATACTTTTATAAAAATTACGTAAAGGAATATCGTCCACCGTAGTCCGAGCTACCGTTTTGGTTATGTTCTTCCACACTCCGTTCAGGCTTCTTTTTACCGGAAGAAAGTCCCAATTGATTCTGCTTTTGTGAATCGCATCCACCACCTTCCTCTATAGCTGATTTTTCTCTATCTTAAATCGTCATCCCCATTTGAATAGAAGAGCGATATTAATATGCTTCAACTTACTCAACCCGAGGCCCATTCATCTTTGTCTATAGTCACACGATCCCAAGCAACCCAGTGCATCTTCTTATTATCACCTTAACCTCCCCATAAAAATCGTTTTATCATTGATTCTAGGTCTCTAATCATTTTAACCAGGGCTTTGTACAAAGAAAAATAGTAATTAGGCAAGCTTTAACCGGGGCTTTGTACACTTTTTAATAGAAACCAAATTACCGAAAGTTGTTGATCAAGATGGGATTTACTAAAAAAACCGCACGTAAGAGTGGTCACCAGCTAGACAATCATCTAGAAAGCACAACCACTTCAATTGTTAAAATGGACAAACTTCTTTTCCTATAACTAAAGCAACTTGTTAATCGCTTTTAGTATATTACTTAACTTCATATTAAAGATTGAATTTTCCAATTTCACAATAAAATAATATTTATATTCTATACCACACTTGTCACGTTTTGCAATGAAAGAAAAAAAGTATTGTGGCAATGCATTATGCATACTTCGATATCTTTCGTAATTAATCTTTTCTATGATTTTATTTCACAAAAAACACTTGAAAGCAAATAATTTTGTTTTTAATATTGCTTGTTATCGTAACTTTCTTTATAATCGGTAAAAGTTGTAAATATGGTATACCTCGGTAGGACAGAGTTGTTCAGAAGATAATTTTTTCAAGTTGTGAGAACAGCTCCCAGTTGTGAGTTTTTCAACCAAATTTTACACAAATATATATTGACATTTAACTAAGATATTTGTGGGAAAAAAAAATACGAGTCGGCATTTAATCTACATGTAAGTTTGATTTATGCTGGTGTAAATGGTTATTGATGTCAGTAGCCTAGAACGGTAATGCTAATTTACACCAGCGTAAGAAATCGTATACGATTTTTTTTCATTTTATTTTGAAAAAGTTTCATAAAAAAAATCAAAAAACCTTTGGATCAAAAAGTTATTGTGGTTCTCACAACTCAACCTAGTTTTTATACTTACCATTCCCTACCTCGATAGCTTTACAAAAACACCTAAGTGCTAAATAAATTATACCACTACTTTATTTAATTCACTAAGTTTTACCCGTTTATAAAAAGTTTTTACAATTAAAAACTTAAGTGGTCTCTTGTATTAAAATAATAATAATGCTGCTTATTGCAATTTGTCATTTTAAATTATGTAGAGGAATTGGTTTAGTCATTCAAATTACGAATGGTGTAACTCTGTAACGTACTAACGTTTTTATTCGTTAACACTAATATACCTTGAAATTGTGTTTTAAATTGATCTAAAATAAGTATTTTTTTAATAGCAAATTTCTTTTAATCATTGTCATTTGTAGGACTTAAACTTAAAATCTCTCCCTCTCAAACTCAAATGTTTAAAGATATTGCATTTGTCAATGGACCATCACCCCATTGGTAAAGAGAAAAGATTATGTAAAATAAATATTAACACTTTTCTTTTTTAAAAGTAAAATAAAACATTTAATTTGTTTTATAAACTTTTAACAAGCGGATTATTTGTTAAATTATCTTTAAGAGAATATGAATAGTTATTTTTTTTGTTATTTAGTCTATTTCGTCATTTAGTGTAAATTTTCATTTGCAACCCAAACCCATATGGTTTAATCATGGTTGTAAAAGTCCCGCCTAGGCTCCGAGTACTCGCTACAAGTTAGGTTGCCGAGGCCCGAGTACTGTTCGCCTAGGCTAATTACTCCCCGAGTAATCTCCGCCTAGGCCGAGTACTTCCCGAGTACTCTCAAATCCGACTACGGAGCGGCTAGCGACTTTTGCAACCATGGGTTTAATTATTGTATTTTTTTCCTTTTACTTTAACCAAATTATTTTTCTACCTCTAAATAGTTTGTTTTTTTTAACAACGCGTTAATACTACTTTAGACATTTATTTTAACTTTTCTTTTTCTTCGCTATAACGAGTGTGGCGAAGGTTTCTTTTAGTTTAGTTTTTTAACGAACGCGTCGATACTCTTTTGAATATATAATCTAACTTTTTTTCTTTGCTATAAAAAGTGCACCGAAACCGACTGAGTTTCTATCGTTTTCTTTTTCGTTTACCTTTTTTTAATGCTATTTACTATATTGTTTTACCTTTTCTTATTATTTTGATGTTTAGAATCAGGTTACGACGCAAATAGCATAACACATTTAGATATCATTTTATTTAATTTGACGAATTTATTTATCAGTTGTCATGATGTACTATACATTCTGAATTCCAACCACATCCTGTGTAACGAACAGGTAACCACGGCCCTAGTTAATTCTGAAATTTAAGACAAAGGAAATATCATTTTTACACATGCCACTTAAACTAAATATTAAAATAAATATATTAAGAAATAGCAAATGTCGATAATACCCTTGTGACAAAGAATAGTTGGTATAGCCACCTTTGACTTTGTAAAAGCACACCACATCCAAGTGGGACATATACGCGTTTGAATGTTCAATCTAAACTTTACTCCTATATTATATACCTAAAAGATCAACCAAACCTCCTTGTTATCATATCATATCATTCTATCTGCAGACTTCAAATTCATCCGACAACAACAACATGTGTCCAATGAGATTCCTGTTGGTGTTTTTCTCGGCTATTTTAGCCGGTTACATGGCCTGGAAGTCGGTTCGAGCCTCCTCCGAAACAAACGACAACGTTTTCGATGAGGATTCATCGGTTAACAAACAAGAATCTAGCATCATCAAGGTAATGGTCCATGTTTTTCTTTTTTGGAAAGACGATTTTCTTTAATCCTTCTGCGACTTGAACTCAAGACCTGACACCAACCCCATTGCTTAAGACCACCCGGTGTGGGCGTCTGAGGGCAAACGGGAGACGACGTAGCAGCTCTGTGTTTGTTTATATTTAATAGATTTTTTATAAATTTTAAATATAAAATAATAACAAAAAGTGTGTGCCCGTCCCACACCTCCCGTTTTTGCACCACCTCCATTTCTGACGCGTGCTTACATGTCATCCAAATGTCGCATAACATCTCATTTTCAAGCCCCTCCACGCCGTATATTCTAATGGTTTTTGGTTTTGCAAATTTAGTATTTTGACCTTTGTAAATGTTAAAATTTTGAATTTGTATTTTGTTTATATTTATGGGGTTTCTTTCAGATGGCTCAAAGTGGATTTTGGGGATTTGTTGACATGGCTAGTGGAAAGTATTTGTGGAGGAACCTGAACCAGATTAAGCAAGATGCAAAAGTGAAGAGTTCATGAGATTATTATTGATCAATTGGGTTTGAAGTTTCCCAGTTTTCATGTAATTTCGTTGAGAAAGTCAAACCACTTTGCGTTTGGTTTATCTTTGTTTCTTTGTATTATCAGTGTATAGAATCTTGGAATTTATCATGTGTGTGTGAATGATAATTAATTGTAGCATGATTATATTTTTTAGGGTTAAAGTTATTGTATAAACAAGTCTTAACATACAGAGTACTCTTAATATAAGAAGTGAAGGAGTGAATTTTTATTTTCTTTTTTTTAAATTGTTTTTCTCTACTTATTAAGTGCGTATTTTAATTTTAGAATAAAAAAAAAAACGGTTTGTGATTTTACACTACTAGAGCAATTACTCTACAATAACTCTACTACTGTAAAATCACGATTTTTTTACATTTTACAATTTAACATCATTCTTAAGTAGTAGGGAAAAAAATTCAAAAAAAAAATCTCTTTCGATTTACGTTAAGGGTATTTTGTATGTGAAGACTCATTTGTATTTGATATTTACACTGTATTTATATCGGATAAGGTTGTTTAGTAGTTGAATCACCTTGGAAAACTTGAAAAACTCGAAATCGAAAATCACAAATTTGAAGTTCAATTCGATTTTAATTTGATTTCGAGTTTCAAATTTAATCGAATTCTAATTATGCCCAACTAAAACTATTCTAAAGTTCAACATCCAATGATCCAATGTCCAACCCTAAACAACTAAACACATAATAATCGAAAGTGCTCTTCAAAGTGTCAAAACGATAGTACAACTATGATTTTGGTCATGTGAGATCTTAATATTTTTTTTGTTTTTTTGGCCATTCGAATTGAACCAAGATCGACTTCGACTTGTACGTGATTCGAATTTTGAATTAAAATTGAATTTTTCGAATCCAGCTTGAATATTTAAAATTTTGAATAATTTGATTCGAGTGATTCGATTTGTTGAACACCATTATCAAGCTTTAGAACATGTACATGACACTGAATTTGACCTTCAATAATTGTTTCCCATATTCAAATCCATCTTTAGCTGGTTTTCTGCATTTTGTCTTTTACATGTAGCGTATTCGTGGGTTATGCGAGTTCCCTAATAGCAAATTGTCGCGCTTACAAAGAAAAAACTAAGGGTGTCCAAAAAGCTTGAAACCGACTGAACCGCCCAAACAAAATTACGTTGACCGATTTGAGATCCCAACGATTCGGTTCACAGTTTGGCTTTCGCAGTTGTCTTATTTAAAACTTGAAAACAGTCGTGTAAAACCAAGGTTGGCAATTACATCAAAATCGGCCACGGACCAGACCGTCAATGTTGCTAGAAAATACAGGGAATTTTATATTTTTACAATTAATGTTATTTGTATTTGGACCCGTTTGCTTATAAATAAATCAAGTAAGCTACAGTTTATCCATGACATATTTACAAATACGAAAAAAAAAAAATACAAGATATGCAGTAACTAAGATGTAGGTTCAGTTTAGAACTTTAGATCAGCTTGAAGCTTGACAGACATGTATAGAAGAGTAAGAAGGGCCCCTTGAGGAAGTGGAGCAAACCTTGCAAGATTTGACCCGACCCACATGGATACAACCACCAGTGCAACAACATTACTGCTTGTTTTTCCACATACCCAACTCGCAAACGATAAGCATAAAGTAAGGACTATACCACTTCTACCCCCCAACACCCATGCGACCACATAACCCGCCTTATACCCTCGGTCCAACTCCGGGTCAAGCAAAGCCATAACACTGCTAACAGTTAAAGACAGTTTTGCCCCTATAGTTTTCAACAAGAATATGGAGAGAAACGCGGATCTTATAACTTCAATAAACGATCCTCTTTCATTCATCATGCCATCTGTCTCGTCAATTTCATCGTCCACGTCATCATCAAAATCGCGCCATTCATAGTATTTCTGGCTCCCCATTTTGTATCTCAAATTAGACCACCTGTGTGTTTTTATTTCATTTTCGAAGTCGATGTCGTATGTCCGCCATGGCGGGCCGCTATTTGGTTGAAATTCTAATGATCTGTCGTACTGGGATCTTGTTGTGTTATTAGACAAAACCTGTCGGGTATTATGGTATAAATATGTAACTATACCTCTCAAGAACTTAACTAAAATATTGAAGCTGAAAAGCTAGTAGTTTTTTCCTTGTTCATTTTTACATGTCTAGTATGAACTCAAACCGACAACCGACCGTTAGACTAAACACTTTAAGGCTAATTATTTAGCATAGATCACAAAAACTAAACACCTTAAGGCTATTATTTAGCATAGATCACAAAATAGAGTATGCATGATTTGATTTTCTAATGTTCCAACTTTACCACTATATCTTATATAATATGCGTTTTTAACCTATCAAGTTTTTTACTAATTTAATTTTCCTTCCACAACTTTCGTTCGCTAACTTCTTTTGTTAACCCCTATCGTTCCTTTAATTTGAAAAGACTATCTTTTACGTGCATATTTTTATGTATGTGTCGGTATAAATTCTAATGGATCCACATTTAAACGTAAACTTTTTCTGGAAACGAGTCAGGTATATGTTTGTGTTTAAAAAAACATTTTTACAAGCATATTTTTATGTACGTGTCGGTATAGATTTAAGTTGCTATACGTTTCGACGTAAACATTTTGGGAAAACGAGTCAGGTCAAATATAATACGTTTTCATGCTATCACATGTACGTTTCGTAAATTTTGTTCCGAACCAAATGGAGTCAAATTGTGGTTTTTTTTTAGTTTTTTAAAAACGTAATTAATCCCTCTTGATTACACGTGTCAATTTTTCTTTTATACCCATTACGTTTTCTATGTATGAGGTAAGACTGTCTACATCTTACCCTCCTCAAACCCTACCTTAGCTTTGCTATTGGTGGGATTTACTGAGTAAGATGATGATGATGATGATGATGATGATGATGATGATGATGATGATGATGATGATGATGATGAGTCGGGTCACATATAATACATTGATTGTACGGTATAAATTCGATTTACTTTACATTTTGATCCAAAATGCTTCACAACATAGGATTTAGGTAGGTTGATTTAGTGACAATTCTAGGGAGGATTATAGTATGTTACTATGTTTCCTTACCAAGTCAAACTAAATACAGATATTAAACAAATTGAAACACAAAAAAAAAAAGAAAAAAGAAACTCTAACCTCGTATGCAAGACGGATGCCTTTGAAAACTTCGCCAGCTTGTGAATCCTTGTTAACATCTGGATGATACTGACATGGGTAAACTATTTTATTAATATAGTTTATCATTGTGTTTTATCTTATCTTTTTCAATATTGACTTTCCAATATCTTATAAAATAAAAGCAAAATCACAGAGCAGAGCAGAGCAGAGCAGAGCAGAGCAGGTATATAAAGAGGCTGCAGGAGCGCACAGCAAAATATCCATGTCAATATAGATCATAGTTAAGACTTGAAAAAACTAAATAAAGAAGAAAATGATGCATTTTTATAGGACAATGGTAGCAGAGTTAAATATCATCAGTCATTTCTATACATTGGTATGAATGAACAAGGATATTTTAGGTTAAGTTGCATATATACCATTAAGATACTTCTACCTTATCAGATGAACTTGAATACAGAAAATGGAAAACGAATCGATAAACTGTCAAAACAGCGAGCCAACAGATGTTCAGTATTATTTTCAGAAGTTCTAATTTGGTAAGACCATCTATCTTGATTATCTTAATAGCAGCTGTAAGAAGGCATTATTAATGACGAACTCTTGCATAGACTACTAGGAAGTGTTCTTTCTTGCAAGGGTAATTTTCTATATCCAACGGACAAAATTGTCAAAGAATGATCAATCACAATGATTATAGCATAACTGCATAAGCAAAATTGTCTAAAATCACATGGATATTCTTTTTCATATTACCTCTCCTGTTACACAAACAAATTTTAATTTATCCATTTATGTAGCTTAGCAGAATTATGATACTGACTTTAATAATGTGGAGACTAAGGTAAACAAGGTCTACATATTCAATATAGTTACACACTAACACCCGTTTTTCAGGTCATTATGATGAAAGTAATTACAGTAAAGGTAAAATCCTATGAGCAGATTTTCTTCGATTTTGCTCTCGTTTGTAAGACTACACATGTATAAAAATCTTGTTTTTCAGGTCTGCACACTTCAGTTTTGTTCGCTTTCAGATTTCCTTTTAATTACTACTTATAACTAATTTCTTCTGGTTCATTACATGTTTCCTTTCCCTTATGACCAATTGCTTAAGTATCTATATCCTGCAAGCAATAAACTAACACTTATAATTACATTAACCCTTCTTCAAGCCACTGTAGTGAATCTGTTAAGACAACATGAACTTCATGGTGTGCAACCATTTCATTTTCCATCTGCTTGATCCTAATAAGGTCATCAATACGCCTCATAGCGTATCCTAGCTAGTTATAAAACTAAAAGAATAATCATAACCAGATACTTCATTTCAGCATCTCTCCTTTAAAAAACAACTATATGAAACAGATTCTGCTTATACTACAGGCTTCTTACTTTGTTAAATAACCTGTATCCATCACAAGTTTCCTCTTACAGAGCTAATTTGTAACAACAACAATCAAACAATTCATCAAAACCTAATTCACGCTTTTCAATCTCAGCCCTAACATCACTTATAACTACAATTTCCTAACCCTAACCCTAACCCTAACAACATACAACTGAAATCAGAGGCACACACCACTAGTAATATTAACAATCAACTTATTATATACCTTTCGAGCGAGTAGACGGTACGCTCGCTTGATATCCGCGGTTGAAGCGTCCGCTGATACACCGAGAACAGCGTAGTAGTTGTTGGAGGCAGCGCGTGTAACGCCGATACGGCGGCGAAGGCGCGTAGGGGACGGGGAGATTAGGAAAATGATGCTAGGGTTGGAGATAAGACGGATGCCGGTGCCATCGACGGAGATCGGCACCGGAAACAGACGAGAGTGCATGGTTGAGTTTCGAGCATCCGTCGCCGCAAGCTGTTTGTTAGAAACTGATATTTTTTTGGGGGGTTGAATGTGGATCAATCGAATACGGGTTATCGGGTCAGGACTTGAACCATAAGAAAGCGGGCTACATACCACTTTTCGTCCTTTATGTTTGAACGTTTTACCAGACAGTATCGTTTAACTATCAAAATTACATTGATTGTTCTTTAAGGTGCTGTTTGTTTTTGCTTATAACATCTGCAAAATGCTTATGTCTGCAGGCGGGCAGACATAAGCTGTTGAAGACTGTTTGTTTTTTTTTTTTTTAAAGATCTACAAATAGCTTCTTTCATCTTAATAAAAAAGCTCAAAACATTTGCTTCAAACATCTTCACAAAACCTCACACCACAAAAACTTCTCCCCTGCCACCACCACCTCCGCCACCACCACCGCACCACCTCCGTCACCACCTCCGCCACCACCTCCGCCACTGCACCACCACCAACCACCGCTGCACCACCACCACTGCACCACCACCACCACTGCACCACCACCACCACCAACCACCGCTGCACCACCACCACCAACCACCACCACTGCACCACCACCACCACCAACCACCGCTGCACCACCACCAACCACCACCACTGCACCACCACCACCACCAACCACCGCTGCACCACCACCACTGCACCACCACCACCACTGCACCACCACCACCACCAACCACCGCTGCACCACCACCACCAACCACCGCTGCACCACCACCACCACCAACCACCGCTGCACCACCACCACCAACCACCACCACCAACCACCACCACCACCAACCACCGCTGCACCACCACCAACCACCGCTGCACCACCACCACCAACCACCGCTGCACCACCACCACAACCACCGCCGGCAACACACCGAACAACCACCTCCACCACCGAATCCGTCACACAACTTCATTCTTATATTTGCATAAAGAAAGTTTGTGCAGACATTATCAATTTATAAAAACAAACAGACTTATATTTTCAGCTTACAGATCTTCAGACCACATCTTCAGTTGCAGACATGAAAACAGATGAAATCAGCTTGCAGACAGTTTATGTCTGCAAAAACAAACAGCACCTAAGTTTACATTTGTCAACAAACGGTGTCCTTTCTTCATAACTCAGATGATTTTTTTTTTGTTAAGTCTGCTTATGTGCAAAACATATGGGGCAATTAAAGAATGTTATATTGTTTTTTTAGATGGAATTTTATATATAGGTGGATCTCACTTTTATTTACTACATCGCTGCCACCCTTGTCTCCTCTACCAGTAGCAACACCACCACAGGAAAAATCAAGAACAACATGAATATCTACAGAATTTCAGGACTGTTACTGCAACTTAAAGTACAATGCTCCGACGCAATAACAACCAGAAAAATTATTAGACTCCAAAAAATGTACCTTTTTGTCGAAAAACTAAAGAACATCAAGAACATGATGAATATTGTGACAACTGGCACAAACCGGTAATTTCCGTACACTATAATTATTGCTTAATGACTGCAATTATGTCCTTAATTGTCAGCAATGGCTGAACACATAATAAACAAGTGAATTCATGCATGTTGTATACTACAAAATATTGCTTTATGCATAAACGAGAGCGTTGCGTCAATAGTAAACTCACCGGTAAGACACTATGTGTCAACGGAACTGCAGAAAGCAGTCAGACATTATAACTGAGGCCTAGGTGTAGGTCCGACACAAGAATGCATTAAAACCCAAGAATACATACAACGGTTAATATATATGCAATACGAAAGCAAATATAAGCACTAAAAAGCACCCGAAACGCACTTTAAGTGCATAATTTATAAAATTCAGCAATAATTCAGCATTTAAGCATATAAATATTATGCAGAAATGTCGTTTTATTATCCAGAATATTTCCCTAAGTGTTGGGAATTGAAAGAGTACAAGAAAGGTACCTAAACGACACTAAAAAGTGTAATTTAGCACTTTAACGAATCGGTATGTAACCGAACAACCGGACTATACCCGAAACATGAAAATATTGTTAATAACATTATTTATCTTTTTCTGAGCTAGTTAGGGTCCCTGATTACCCTAACACTCGCCGTAACACGCAATACGCAAGTAACTAAGTTAATTACCTACTTAACTTAACCTTTACTCTAACTAAACAATTGAAAATGAACTGGATACCCCCCCCCCCCCTTAGGCCGATCGGCCACCATGTAACTAGAGGGGACACCACTAGTACAATCTTGATTATTTTATTGTTTGTTGCCTAATATCTTGAGGGCATAGTAACCAATGGATTAAGGACTTGATTTTGTCTATAAATTAAACCTTATACACATAATAACTTTATCACAAATCATCACTCACCAAAACTCTCTCTTGCTCTCCCTCCACTCTCGGCCGAAACCCCCACCCTCTACACATCCATTTTCGATCTTGATCCTCCCATTCCAAGATCATACAAACATCAAGGGTCACGTATTAGGAGCCTTGGAGCAAACGGAAGTGGAAGGACCTCGTTACTTAGCTTTTATCCACCTCATTTTCGCCTAGAATCTTCCCTAGCCCCGAGCTAGAGGTATAACACTTAAAACTCGATTTTGAACATGTCTAAAGTGGTTAAAAGGATTTTCGTCGGTTAAATATCGATAACATACGTTTTGAAGCATTAAAGTCTAGTAAAAACACTAAAATGGTGGTTAATAGCTTGTAACTTGTGTAAAAGATGTAGTATCTGAAATGTATGTTTATTTAGACCCGATCTATGATGTGGTAGCTCGGATCATCGTTTAACCCGGTTTGGTAAGATCATGGATCTTAACATAAAGCTATTTTAGAAGTAACAAGGGTTAAAAGGTGAAACACTACCACACATAAACCAGGAACTTGTGTAAAAATGCTTTAACTTGTACAAAAGTGTTTAAAACTAGTAGATCTATGTATCTACAAGTGGTATTTTCAAAAGACCAAGCATCAAAAGAAACCACATGTTCTAAACCGGATCTTACACAAACAAAAGTGGTTTTTGTGAACAAACAAGTGTGTGGATACTTGTGTAACAAAAGTTTTAACGAAGAAATAGTTTTCGTAAAAACCGACTAGAAGTTGTAAAACTTCATATTCTTTAAAAATAAAGTTTTTAAGAAATTAAACTTATTTTTAAAGATAACAAGACTTACTAAATGTGCTAGTAAGTTACTACACATTTTTGTAAATATTCAAGTTCATGAAATTAGTGATTATTGTTGACGATTATTGTTGATAATTGTTGTTGATGATTGATGATGATTTAAAAGAAAATAAACACACGTTTTGAAAACGTGGGAAACCTCCATTTTTAGGGGAAACTCTGTCAAAATTTTTATAAATTTTGACACTTAGAAAAATATAAGTTTTGAGAAACTTATTCCCTAAAAATGTGTTTAAAGGTATTACTAAGGTTTCCCTAATTTTTGGTGATAAGAAATGGTGATTTCTTGAAGGATAAAAATGGATATTATGTATATATATTTTTGGAGAGAAAAATATATATTATTTTATCACCAATTTTTGTGCTAAGTGTATATAGTATGTGTCATACGTGCTAGTGTATTAAGACTTAAAAATACACTAATTACTCATGAGGAGTAGAAATATAAAAATACACATACAACATACAAGATACATAATTCGGGTGCAAAGTGCAAAACACAAAAGACTTATATTTATTTTTGGAGAAAATAATATAAGTAAGATACGTAGTTAAAAATATAAGAATATTTTTAACACAAGAAAATATACAAGAGAGTGACTGAACTTGTGCGACGCAAGTCTAGTGACTAACGTTAAGAAAACGCGTATAGGTTACGACGTTAATTAAGCAAATCCGGTGGAGTTTACGACGCTAGGAACGCAAAGTTGTGAGTTCATGCTCCCCCTTTTCTCTTTAACTGTTTTCAGTTTTTATAACTTCGGGGGTGAAATACATGTACAAAAGTACAATATTTATAAATGGTATGATATAAATACAAGAAGTACACTTGGTGAGAACGAGAACCAAGTGTGACGAAATATATGAATATGAGAAGCGCATTTGGTGAGACGAGAACCAAGTATAAGGCGCTATGAGAAATGATAACAAGAAACGCGCTTGGTGAGAATGAGAACCAAGTAGGAGGCGTTATGAGAAATAGTGTCACGAATAGGGTACAGAAGCACCATTAATCAACAATATACCTAGACCGCAGAACAAAAGGTTAGATCTAACGGGTGCCTGGCAGCCACACTCCCGGTCGGGGCGAGAACCGAGGAAGTGCTTTTGTGTCTCAGAATATACCAATTAAATGCCTTAGGTTTGGTGACTTCCTATGACGTGCCACAGGTTAATGGCTTTGCAACCCATTAACAATCTGATAATTACAGAAATACTGTATGTACATAAAATTCATACCATACAAAATTGATATATAACTTGAAGTACGTGGGGTACTCAAGAAGATTGATATATAACTTGAAGTACGTGGGGTACTCAAGAAGATTGATATATAACTTGAAGTACGTGGGGTACTCAAGAGGATTGAGATATAACTTGAAGTACGTGGGGTACTCAAGAAAAGATTGAATTATAAATGGGTACGTGGTGTACACATGAAACTGGATTTATATATGAAAACTTGATTTACTCACAAACTATGTTTTCATACAAAGTATACAAACATGAAATACAAAACTGCATGAATTCACACCAACTTTATGTTGACGTTTTTCCAAAAACTCACATGTATTTCAGGTAACTAGGATGGATGTGCGCGTGGTCTAGCTTATGCTCGTGGATGTCGCTTGTGTTTAACTTTGAATAAAGTTGTAAACTTTTAAGACAATGCTTTATGCGACTTAGCGATGTAAACGCTAACGAATGTTTTCAAATTATGGTATTTGAATGTTATTTTTACGAGCATGTAGCATGTTTACTCTTCGTATGCAATGAGAACCTTTCATGATCACACCTCGTGCTTCCGCCGTAGAAAGGGGTGTGACAAATATGAACCTAGAAATTCATAAAAAAAATTAAAAATCAATAACCTAATCCACATCAACAAACCATAAAATCAACATCATCATCACAGCATTTTATGATTAACAAAGACTAACATCTTTTAAATCAGTGGCGAAGCTTGAGATTGCTGACCTGGGGGCGGAAGTCACCAAGCCTAAAAATTTCTATAAAACCAGGGGGTCGAAAACGTATATACCCAAAAAATTCTATACAGAAACTACATACTCTCCACTATTTAGCGAAAAGATCGGGGGGTCGGCCGCCCCCTCCCGCCCCTTAAAAGCTTCGCCCATGTTTTAAATCAACAACTTAATCAAGCGGAGTAAAAACACTAATTCACAAACATTAATCAAATTACAATATTATTAACTGAACCTTCCACCACCACCCCGTTATAACCTATCACCGCCACCACCACCACATCACAACCTATAACCACCACCACCACCTCATCATAACCTATCACTGCCACCACCACATTACAACCTATCACCACCACCACGTCACAACCTATCACCACCTCCATCAAATCTAAGCACCATTACCAAAAAATTGAACACCACTAGCCCCACACCGTTACAAACCTATCACTCGCCGAAGAACAATAACCTGAAAATCCCAATTCTGAAAAGCCCTAAACTTCAAATCATAAACCCCTAAACCCCTTCAGATTTTCATGGTCTTCATATTCCGTTTTGGTTTTTTATTTGAGTCCAGATCCAATATCCATGACGATGGTAGTGTTCATGGATACGAATTTCGTTTTTTTGATTTTTGTCATCATATCCATGAGATGGTAATGGTCATGTGGTCATGGTGTACGGTGGTTTTACAGGGTATTTGGCCTAGCTTTTATTTTTTGGCTTATGTTTATATTTTAGAGTAGCTTATAGCTTATTTTCTATCATTTGATAAGCTTTTTTTAAGTGTTTTGGATTAGCTTATATTCTACAAGTTGATAAGCTCTTTTTAAGTGTTTGTGTTAGCTTTTTTTTATTTAGCTTATGTTAGTAAAATGACCAAAAGGGGCATGGTTACATATTATCACATAACTTATATTTTATATGTATCTACGTTGTTTTTATGAGTTATACCATCATTTTTTGATAAATTTATATCGAGGATGACGTAAAACTTCTACAAAAATACATTCATATTCAATAAACATTCATCTTGGTTTGTTATATCTCCTGCAATCATATCTCTAAATGTACTCATGTATAAATCATCTATTCTACGTTGTGTACTTGTGTCGTCATTTATTTCATTAATGTCACTAGATCCACGACTATTAATACCATTATTTGGAGTGTAAGATTATTGTTGTTGTTACTCCACTTCAAGCAATTTTTTTGAATGCTTGATAAATGGTAGATGGGTGTTTGATAAATAGGATTTTTTAAGGTAAGAGTTAATGGTTTGAGAAATGGTAGATGGATATCTTTTCTCCATATAGCTTGAGAATAGCTCTCCACTAATACATTTGCAATTTTGACGAGAAAATGAATGCATATTAAATAGGGACCAAAAAATGTAGATGGATATTTAATTAATAGTTGATCTTCCACCAACGTATTAATTTGTATCCACCAATTTGCCTCTTCTCCGAAAATCCACCATTTGCCTCTTATTAATTATGCGTCAATAAGTTGTTAAATTGTTACAGTAATAAGTTGTCTCTTATTAATTATCCACCATTTGCCTTTTATTAATTATGGGTCTTAATAAGTTGTTAAGTCCACCATTCTTTAATTTGTTACAGTAATAAGTTGCTTCAATAATTATTACTCCACCGCCATTTGAGGGTAAATGAGTAACTTGCACCCTTACACAAATAAGCTAAAAAATCATCTTCAAATAAGCTTATTCAAATTAGCTTATATAAGCTAATAAGCATAAGCTTAAAAAGCTAAACCAAACACCAAGTTAAGCTTATTTTATAAAAAAAAAAACTATAAGCTTTGTTAAAAAAAAAAAACACCCCATAAATGGTGGTGGTTTGTGGTAGGTGTTGTTTACGGAGAAAGAAAAAGTATAGGGTTGAGGAGAGAGAGATCAACTTGTAATATAATAAAATACCTTTTAAATAAATGAGGTAAAAGGACCAACTTGCCCTCACATCCTCAAACTTAACCCCAAAATTTAACTTGGTTATTGCAAAAGGACATCGTCTGTTGCAAGTGTAAACTTAAAAGATAGTCATTACAGAATTATTACAACTGAAATAAACAAAATACAAGAACATAAAATGAAGTAGAAAAGGTTTGAGGTTGAGGGTTGTGTATAACACACGACCCTTAAAACAAATTATGAGTCTCTTAACAGAACTCGTTTTGTTTCCCAGGGTATAACAGCCGGAGCAGTAGTACTGCCGGAGCTGGCACGAGGACCTGAAGAATACCTTGAGAAGAGTAAGAAGAAGATCAGAAATCTGCATAGAATTGTGTGCATTAGCTGTTGGTGTTTTTCCGGTGGATTCTGCAATGGATTTGTTGTTGTATTTATACAACATCTGAGATGAAACAACAAAAACAAATTAAATGAGAGAATTAAATTACATTAAACGTCTTCAATGCACTTTAATTTGTCATTTAATTCTCAATCAAAACCGTTGACTAGTCTGTTTCAAATGCTGAAGTGAAACTGCTCTGTCATTAAAGTCTGGGAAACTTCTGTCGTACGCGCACGCAGGACAGACACTCTGGTGCGCGTGTGCCATTTCGGCTCACTTTCATGCACGCGCGCAGGTCTACACCACTCATGCACGGTCAAAAATACAAAGGCGGCTCTAAAGCGGCGTTGCGAGCGTGCAAAGTGCGCCATAAAAGCGCCATTGTGCCCATCGCCCACGGCACGCGCGGGAGAGTGCACGTTCACCCTTCGCGGGTACACTAGTGTGTGCTTTCATGAAACAATAAGGAAGGAGTGTTCCCACTTAAATACCTCTTTATGTTTCATCTCTCCTCCTATGTGGGACAAGGTGTCACTTTCACATTTTTGCAGCATTCAATGTTTCAAACACCAAACTTTGAGCATCAATATCTCATTCATCTTAGCTCCATTTTGGACACGGTTTAGTTCGTTGCGGAGCTCTTTCAACATAGAACACAAACCCACAAATAATTATATAAAATCCTCTCAGTTTCTTATATTTATTTCTAGTCTAAAATTAGAAAAAAATGCATTTCCTATATTTGTGAAAATTGTTATTTTCACAAAATTTCCAACAATCCCCCACATAAATGGAAATCGAACTTTACTTACAAGTTTCAACGATACAATTCTACAGTTGAGTATTGCAAGATAGGTAGGTTGTTACCTTTGAACCTTCTTTTGTGAAGCATCTTAGCTTACTAGCGGTTTGTAGATGCGATGTTCTTGAACATACCTCCATTTGTGTAAACGACAATACACTTCACACAATACTCTCCCTAGTCTGGCCAACCCCTCATTGTCGTGTCCTTATATGGTCATGGAACACTAGCCTGGTTCTGCGAGAGCTCTAGGTTTGCGCACCCCACAATGCCATTCGAAGCGACCATATTTCTCTCTCACATAGGTGATTCCCATTAATCAATAAAAGCATCATGGTTATTTGATTTCCTGAAATCGCAAACCTAAATATGTTTAACGTCACTTCAATGTCACTGATTGGAATGGACTAGGAAGTATTTTAACTCCCTTTTATTTGGTTTGGGGTACTCCCCCACAGTGACTCGGCGTTGGTAATATGAATAAGTTGTCCTATTGAACTTAGATATTGGGATCTCCAGTCAACTAAGTTAGGTTTCCCTCATATTCCCATTTATTTCCACGAGCTTTAGTCCTATTCCTATTGATGACATGTGAAATAACCTTTGCTTAAGCCTTTCGTTAACGGGTTTGCAATGTTATCTTTTGATCTCACATAGTCAATTGTGATAACACCCATTGAGAGTAGTTGTCGTACCGTGTTGCATCACGTCGAATGTGCCTTGATTTGCCATTGTACATTTAGCTTTGAGCTCTATCAATCGCTGATTGGCTATCGCAATGTATACATATGGTTGGTAAAGGCTTTGGCCATCTTGGCTGGTAAAGGCTTTGGCCATCTTATATAATATACTATTAACTAAAACAAAGAATAATATTATATAATATAATATTAACTAAACTAAAAAATAATCGTAATAAAAATTTGTAGGTCTGAATATATTAAAAGATAAAAAAAATGTGTGTTATATTATATTAAAGATAATATGCATGAGTTTTATATTTATCATAATTCTTTTTTAAATTAATTATACAAAAAATTAATGAAAAAACAAAACATTGTCCCTATTAGAATGTTTTCTCTCGTAATAGACGTTTGGTAATTGTATGAATATTAATTTTAGAAATATAATTATTAAATATTTTCATGTAACATATTTTATAATATTATCTTTTACAAATATAATGAGTTTTTATATTTTTAGAGTTAATTACACAGATGGTTCTTGTGGTTTATTGAAGATAACACATTTGAGTACGAACATAAAACTAAATAAGCGTATTTTAGTCATTTAACATTTATTTAACAGAAAAATGACCGGCAGTTATCTAACACCCCGTGTTTTCGTAGGTGAAGGTCAAAGTCAAGGTCAAAGTCAACGACCAATTTCGCGCGACTTAACGGGTAGAATTGTCTTTATTTTATTTATATTAGGTGGAGTAAGTGTTATTAATAACAATAATCGAATCGTGTTAATCATTAATCAATCGACTCGCGACTGCGAATCGTAGGAAGTAACAATGCGATAAAGTTAATCGACTAATAACCAAGTTATACTAATCGAATCGACATCAAATCGTAACTCAAGCTATGTATTTTACTTGTCATTTATACGTGTGAGTGTGCCTTACGTGTTACCTGTGCATGTTTATTTATGTTTCGTTGTGATAATCAAGCGAACTCAATCAAACTCGAAGTCTAACTCGAAGTCCAACTCGAATGTAAACGAACCCGAACCCGAATTCCGAGTCGAACCATGTTATATACGAAGTAGTTGGGACTGAAAGTAATTTGACTAGGAAACCCTATAGAATCGCTCGCTAATCGAAACCGAAGTGTCATCGCACCCGAACGCACCATTCAGTCGACATCCGGACGGATGGTTCATCCGCACGGATTGCCAATCCGCACGGATTGCCAGTCCGCACGGATTGCCAGTCCGCACGGATGACCAGTCCGCACGGATGACCAGTCCGCACGGATAACCCATCCGGGTGACCTGCAATCCGCACGGATCACCCCTTTCCCATTTTAGCATCCTATAAATACCCGGGTCACTCTCCCAACTTTCCACTTTTGGCAAGTGACGTCCGACCAGCACGCATTCTTCACCTTTTCTCCGATTTCTCTCAATCCAAGTAAGATCTTGCTCTAAATCTTGTACATTCTTGATCTATACGCACATCTACACTTTTCCATCTTTCAAATCTCAACTTTTAACCATGAAATCATCAAGATTTGAGGTATTCTAGGGTGACGTCATCATGAAGTTCTCATGAACTTCAAGTATGACCTCATTCCACCAAGAATAACTCGGATCTGAATGATTTCCACAAGATTTCACAACAACTTCACCTAAATCTAAAATTTTCTAAAGGATAAAAGAGTTGAAAGAAACAAACAAGTTTTCTCCTTCTTTTACCCTCAAAAACGGTACGAATCGGATCAGTTCTAGTCTTCCACTCAATATTAGTGATTGCCAGTCCTAGATCTGGATTCTACCCGCAAGACACCTGATTTCGGGTTAGACCGGAATGACCGTTCTAAACCGCCGACAGGCCGAGTTAGGGTGATTCCTGGCCGGCTTGGTCATGCGGGAAGGATGCGATTCCAAATGGTTTCCACGTAATCAGAACGTCTCGATAGAACGACAAAGGCGACCAAGGGTAGCCGGACGGAGCAACCAGGACGAGGAAGTTGTCCGCACGAGTAAGTTGTCCGCACGGACGAGCTGTCCGCACGAACAAGCTGTCCGCACGGACATACGATCCGGACGGGTTGTCACCCGGACGAGCTACACTTGGGACCCACATTCAAAACGAGGTTTGAGTATCGACGAATGAACAATCCGGACGGACGACCTCTGAATGGATTACTCTTCGGATCATGAGATACTAAGACCTTAAAACAATTTCAAACAATGTTCATCCGCACGGACAAGTTATCCGCACGGACAGACTATCCGGACGGATTGTCCTTGTCCGCACGAACACACTATCCGGACGGATTACCACTGTCCGCACGGATCACCATCCGGACGGATTCCACCAATTACATCAAGTGACTCAGCCTTAGAGACGTGTCCGCACGGATTACCATCCGGACGAATTGTGGTCCACGCGACCGGCTTGAAGGGTAGAAATACTTAGATGTTTTCTAAATGCTACAACGAAAACTCCAAAAGACAAACCATCATACACAAACACATTCTTGGGAAGAAACAATCCACTCGAATAGTAATCCACATGGACTACTTGTCCACACGGATAAACAATCCGCACGAGTGACTAATTCGGATGGATTACCATCCGCACGGATTTCCATCCGCACGGATTTCCATCCGCACGGATAGTTACTCGCACAGATAGTTTACTCGCACGGATAGTTTACCCGCACGGATTACCATCCGCACGGATGGTTTACTCGCACGGATAACTTACTCGCACGGATAGTTAATCCGCACGATCAGTTATCCTACCCGCTCTCACTTTGTACTGTTTTACGCGCCACTTATCGTTACGTTATCGAATCTATTCAGGCTAACCGTACTCGCTGAAAAGCGCTCCCTTCAATCCATAATCGCTGTGAGTATACTCGAACCCTTTTTGCTTTTAGCACTTTTGGGTGTTACATACGTTACGAATAATCAAACTACAACTATCACACTACTCAAGCTATTTTAACGCTAAACCATTAATGCATGTTATACGTGGCTTATGAATGCTTGTTTGTTATGTTTACACATGGAATGCTGTCTACCTGCCTTAGCAACGATAGTACTATAGTTTGGACTCAGCACCCGTTCACACGGGGGTTGTTAAGGATCTTTTACTTGCATGGATTACGGTGGTAATCATGTATTGCGAACTGCCTCGGGCAGTCAACCCGCAGTCATTGGTATCGATGGATCTATGTCGATAACTAACGTGCTTCATTTCACTATGTGTACGTGCTGGTTATGCGTAAATGAATTCGAACCCTATTTGCTATTATCAAACTTGTATGCTCACCTTTACATTATATGTATTGACTTTATTTTAACGTATGTGACAGGTGCTTAGGTTGTTTCTGTGCTTAACTTGCTGGTGATGAAATTGAGGCTAGGGAAGGAGTCATAGAAACCAACAAATAAATTAGCTGTGTTTAAATCTGAGTTGTCGGAACAGAATACTTGTCTTGATGCTTGTCTGTAATAATTATTTAACTATTTGAGATACGGTATGGGACGTATTATTTAAATTGAATGGTAATGATAGTTGTTATGGAAACTTCTGGACAATCTGTTTCGCTCAGTGCCATGCCCCGATGATTCCGCCATCGGTTGGGGTGTGACAGATTGGTATCAGAGCCATAACTATAGGGAATTAGGCAAGACTCGACCTAGTCCGGGTCGAAGTCTCAGAGACCTAGTCTATAGTTAGGAACCAGCAGACCGACTCGAGTACATCCCGACTCGAGTACATCCCTAACCTTGACGACTTGTCCTGCTTTTATACAAAAACTCCCACCAAAGTTTCGATGGACTCCAACGATCTGAAGACACAATATAACCAATGGGAATTGTGCCAACACCCAAGAATCGAGGCAAAGGCATAGTCCTGAAGGTAATTGTGCACACAGGATCCTTGTGAATAGTCGAACCACTTTGGTTAGTCGAAGTCTACTAGCCGCAAACAATCTATTCTCGATTTTATGTGTTTCAAGCTTTGAGCCAAGACTATTGACTCTGACGATTCGTCGATTTTATGTAAATTACGTTTTGAGGTACTACTGGTTTCGATCTAACGCCTTTTGCTTTCACACAACACACAACACATCATTAACGAATCGCTCGCACCATACTATATTCGAACCCTCGTCGACTTTGAATGATAGGTTTCTGTTTTCTGAATGCCTCTAGTGACTAAGGTGTGTGTGTTCTTGCTGTTGTGTTCTACATGTTCAGGAAGTTTGTGACTATGTGATTATGTGCTCTACATGCCTATGTGACTATGCACTGTGTGTTACGCTGTAACGTGAATGTACGTGTTACTGAGCTTTAGTAAGTAGTAGACGTGTGAGGTGAGATTCGAATACAATGTGTTGAGCTCCATGGCGATGTCTATTGCAGACAATGTCGTCTGGATCCCGTCATACACTCTCTCGTCAGGAAAAGAGGGACAAACGCCTTGCTTCCATCATCGCGAAAAGTGTAGCTAAGGCCGTGAGTGATGTCTACGAGAACGCCAGCAAATCATCCGAGGAATCGAGGACTGAAGGTCCTAAAGCCGTCACAAGACCTTTCAGTTTCAAGCAATTCAAGTCATGTGGGCCAAAAGAATTCACAGGCGAAGGAGGTCCTACTGCACTATTCCACTGGTTTGACTCTATCGAGGTTACTCTGCGACAAAGTGGTTGCCCTGATGACCTTCAAACTCTGAACGCTACCGACGTCTTCCAGTCCCGTGCTCTAGACTGGTGGACGGCCGAGAGGAACAAGCGAGGGAATGATGCAGCCTACGGTCTGTCATGGGATGAGCTCAAGGAAGTCATGCTAGAGGAATTCTGCCCTCCTCACGAACGTCAAAAGCTTGAAGATGAATTTTGGCACATACATCAGAAGGATGGAGACAATGCTGGTCTTACTGCTCGCTTCAAACAGCTCAGCATTATCTGTCCCGACCAGGTCAAGACTCTCGATATGACCATCAAGAAGTACATCCGAGCTTTGCCCGACTGCGTTGCTGATTTCGTGCAAGCGGCTAAGACTACCACGATCGAGGAAACCTATCTGCTAGCCGCCGAAATCAATGACAAAAGGGTTAAAGCTGGGGTGTGGGATAAGACATCCAAGCATCTGCATCAAGCTACCACTACCGCACCAACTGTTGAACCTACCTCATCAAGCAACAAAAGAAAGAACAAGAGAAAGAACAGCTCCACCAACAAGAACTGTGCGATTACTGCTGCACCGATCCAAGCTGTACCTGCTCAACAGCGTCAAGTAGCGGCGCCTGTGGCCAATGCACCGCCTGCGAAGCGTGCATATACTGGGCCACACCCGCTCTGCCCTACTTGCACCTATCATCACCCGACAGCTATTCAATGCCGCTTCTGTGCTCACTGCAATGTATACGGCCACTTTACTGCCAACTGCCGTATTCGCCAACCTCCTGCCAATCAAGCCCTACTCACTGCCCCACAGGGTCAACAAGCTCCTCCGGCACCCGCAGTCAAAGCCAGAGCCTGCTTCACGTGTGGCGACCCGAATCATTTCGCCAACATGTGCCCGAACAAGGTAGTGAAACAAGAACCGCAACAGCAGCAACCACAGCAGCAACAACAGCAGCAGCAACAACAGGCCGCACGCGCCAGAACTTTCAATCTCAACGTGCGTCAAGCCCAGGCCGACAACAACGTGGTCAATGGTACGTTCCTTGTGAATGGTATTTATGCTTCATGTTTGTTTGATACTGGAGCCGATAATTGCTTTGTGTCGCTCGAATTTGAGAAACTCCTTAGTCGTAAACGTTCCCGACTCTCCTCTGCATTCTATGTTGAAGTCGCTACCGGAAGAACCGTCGCTGTAAATTCCGTTATCCGTGATTGTACTCTCGAGCTCAACAATCACATCTTCCCAATCGATCTTATTCTGATGCAACTCGGAAGCTTCGACGTCATAGTAGGCATGGACTTTCTTCGAGAAAACCATGCCGAAGTTGTGTGCTTCGATAAGATGATTCGTTTTTCGCTCGCAAACGGTGATTCATTGCACGTTTATGGTGATACTACTTCGAAGGGTCTCAAACTTATGTCAT
The DNA here is from genome assembly GCA_030545235.1 of Helianthus tuberosus. Taxonomy (NCBI): domain Eukaryota; kingdom Viridiplantae; phylum Streptophyta; class Magnoliopsida; order Asterales; family Asteraceae; genus Helianthus; species Helianthus tuberosus. The sequence goes on along the minus strand of CM060387.1, from coordinate 38,564,790 downwards.
GCCTCCAAGCTAGTAAGTATCTCCGCAAGGAATACATGGCTTTCTTGGCTAACGTCGTAGCAGCGGAGAAGGAAAAGAAAGAGAAGAAGGAAGTGAAAGACGTACCTGTGGTTCGAGAATTTCCTAATGTTTTTCCAGAGGATCTTCCCGGACTACCGCCAAGTCGTGATATCGACTTTCGTATTGACCTCTTTCCAGGAGCTAATCCTATCGCCAAAGCTCCTTATCGACTCGCGCCGTCCGAGATGCGCGAACTCTCAACCCAACTCCAGGAATTGCTTGAAAAAGGCTTCATTCGCTCGAGCACCTCTCCCTGGGGCGCACCGGTCCTCTTAGTCAAAAAGAAGGATGGGTCGTTCCGGATGTGCATTGACTACCGGGAATTGAATAAGTTGACTATCAAGAACCGCTATCCCCTGCCTCGAATCGATGATTTGTTTGATCAGCTACAAGGCGCTACGTGTTTTTCGAAGATCGATCTACGTTCCGGATATCATCAGCTGCGTATACAAGAGGAGGATATACCCAAAACCGCGTTTCGTACTCGTTACGGCCATTACGAATTCGTTGTCATGCCTTTTGGCCTAACCAACGCACCAGCGGTTTTCATGGATCTGATGAATCGCGTGTGTAAACCATATCTCGACCGTTTCGTCATCGTGTTCATCGACGATGTCTTGATCTATTCCAAGTCGAGAGCCGAACACGCGCAACATCTACGTTTGGTTCTCGAGTTACTCCAGGGGAACCAACTCTACGCCAAATTCTCCAAGTGCGAATTTTGGTTGGGGGAGGTTCAGTTTCTGTGTCACATTGTAAATAGTCAGGGTATCCACGTCGATCCTGCGAAGATTGAAGCTGTTAAGAGCTGGGTTACGCCTAAGAACCCGTCTGAAGTCCGCTCCTTTCTCGGACTAGTGGGCTATTATCGCCGCTTCATCGAAGGATTCTCGAAGATTGCTGTACCACTTACCTCTCTCACGCATAAGGACCAGCCTTTTGTCTGGGGAACCAAACAAGAGTCTGCCTTTCGAACCCTTAAACACATGCTTTACAATGCTCCTGTTCTCACATTGCCCGACGGAAACAATGATTTCATTGTCTACTGTGATGCTTCCAACCTTGGTCTTGGTTGTGTCCTCATGCAACGGGACAAGGTCATAGCTTACGCATCTCGTCAGCTCAAAATCCACGAGAAGAACTATACAACCCATGATCTCGAGCTAGGCGCGGTTGTTTTTGCATTAAAGATTTGGCGACACTACATGTATGGTACTAAGTGTACGATCTTCACCGATCATAGGAGCCTACAACACATCTTTAATCAGAGGGAACTAAATATGCGTCAACGCCAATGGGTAGAACTTCTCAACGATTACGACTGTGAGATTCGTTATCACCCAGGCAAAGCAAATGTTGTAGCCGACGCACTTAGCAGACGGAGCTATCTGCTTAGCACTCGTAATGTTCAAGCCCAGCACAACCTCGAAGCTCTCATCCGCGACGCCCAGCATGCGTGTTTCAACGAACGCACTTTGAAGAAAGAAAGAATCTACCACGATGGAGCCCAGCTTGTGAGCAAATCAAATGGGATATTCCACTTTTTAGACCGAATTTGGATTCCCAAACGAACCGATTGCGACAAATTATCATGGACGAAGCCCATAAATCCCGCTACTCTATCCATCCCGGTGCTGACAAAATGTACCAGGATCTTCGCTATAGGTACTGGTGGCCGGGTATGAAATGGGATATCGCACTCTACGTCGGAAAATGCCTAACATGTGCTAGAATCAAGGCTGAACATCAAAGACCCTCTGGCTTACTCGAACAACCACCAATTCCCATGTGGAAATGGGAGAGTATAGCTATGGATTTCGTAACCAAGCTTCCAACCACGTCATCAGGTCACGACAGCATTTGGGTTGTTGTTGACCGTTTGACTAAATCAGCTCACTTTCTGCCAATATGAGAAGACTACAAGGTGGAACGATTAGCCCGAATCTACACCGACGAGATCATTTGTAGACATGGGACGCCTCGTGACATCATCTCTGATCGTGATGCTCGGTTTACTTCACGGTTGTGGGAAACGTTTCAAACGGCACTCGGTACAACGCTCAATCTAAGTACTGCGTTCCACCCACAAACCGATGGTCAGACTGAAAGAACGATTCGTACTCTTGAAGACATGCTCCATTCGTGTGTGTTGGATTTCGGTGGTAATTGGGATAAACACCTGCCGTTGGTCGAATTCTCGTATAACAACAGCTACCAGGCTAGCATCCAGATGGCACCTTTCGAGGCGTTATATGGAAGAAGATGTCGGTCGCCTATTGTGTGGCACGAGATCGGTCACTCGCAATTAACCGGTCCGGAGCTACTACAAGAAACGACAGACAAAATTTTCCAAATTCGAGACAACCTAGCGAAAGCTCGGGATCGACAGAAAGTTTACGCCGATAAAAAGCGCAAGCCCCGTGAATTTGGCGTTGGTGACTACGTACTCCTAAAGGTATCACCTTGGAAGGGTGTAGTCCGATTCGGCAAGAAAGGGAAACTCGCGCCTCGATATGTTGGACCTTTTAAGATTCTGGAAAGGATCGGAAAAGTCGCCTACATACTCGAATTACCGGAAGAACTTAACAATGTCCACCCGACCTTCCACGTGTCAAACCTCCGGAAGTGCATCGCCGACCACGATTTACATGTCTCTCTAGATGATCTACAAGTGAACGAAACGTTACACTTCGTGGAAAAGCCTGTCGAAATCATGGATCGCCAAACCAAGCAACTCTGACGCTCTCGTATCCCCATTGTGAAGGTCCGATGGGAAAGAAAACGAGGCGCAGAGTTCACTTGGGAACTCGAAAGCGACATGAAGGCTAAGTACCCGCAGTTGTTTAAAGAGTGAAACTAGAGAGAGAAAGTTCTAGAGGGAGAAAGTGCCCCACGTGATTCAAGTCCTTGTACGATTTCAGATCTGATTAATAGAATCACGTTGATATTACTGTTCATGTGTTCGGTCTTGTTCGTGTACGGATTTCGCGTATCGCACAGTCAGTTTGCAATCGAAACGGAGTCAAAACCGGAACCTACACATTCCACACACGATCACGGACTCCGCACGTCGAACATTCGTTACACAATCGTACGGTGTCAAAACCGATCCTACAATGGTCACGATCGTGTACGGATTCCGCACGTTACACGAGTCAAATCGGTCTAAAACGAATACTCCTCACCAGATTCATGGCTTAGTTACGGCTTTCAGCTTAATTTCGGGACGAAATTCCCTGAACAAGGGGAGGCTGTAACACCCCGTGTTTTCGTAGGTGAAGGTCAAAGTCAAGGTCAAGGTCAACGACCGATTTCGCGCGACTTAACGGGTAGAATTGTCTTTATTTTATTTATATTAGGTGGAGTAAGTGTTGTTAATAACAATAATCGAATCGTGTTAATCATTAATCAATCGACTCGCGACTACGAATCGTAGGAAGTAACAATGCGATAAAGTTAATCGACTAATAACCAAGCTATACTAATCGAATCGACATCAAATCGTAACTCAAGCTATGTATTTTACTTGTCATTTATACGTGTGAGTGTGCCTTACGTGTTACCTGTGCATGTTTATTTATGTTTCGTTGTGATAATCAAGCGAACTCAATCAAACTCGAAGTCTAACTCGAAGTCCAACTCGAATGTAAACAAACCCGAACCCGAATTCCGAGTCGAACCATGTTATATACGAAGTAGTTGGGACTGAAAGTAATTTGACTAGGAAACCCTATAGAATCGCTCGCTAATCGAAACCGAAGCGTCATCGCACCCGAACGCACCATTCAGTCGACATCCGGACGGATGGTTCATCCGCACGGATTGCCAATCCGCACGGATTGCCAGTCCGCACGGATTGCCAGTCCGCACGGATAAACCATCCGGGTGACCTGCAATCCGCACGGATCACCCCTTTCCCATTTTAGCATCCTATAAATACCCGGGTCACTCTCCCAACTTTCCACTTTTGGCAAGTGACGTCCGACCAGCACGCATTCTTCACCTTTTCTCCGATTTCTCTCAATCCAAGTAAGATCTTGCTCTAAATCTTGTACATTCTTGATCTATACGCACATCTACACCTTTCCATCTTTCAAATCTAAACTTTTAACCATGAAATCATCAAGATTTGAGGTATTCTAGGGTGACGTCATCATGAAGTTCTCATGAACTTCAAGTATGACCTCATTCCACCAAGAATAACTCGGATCTGAACGATTTCCACAAGATTTCACAACAACTTCACATAAATCTAAACTTTTCTAAAGGATAAAAGAGTTGAAAGAAACAAACAAGTTTTCTCCTTCTTTTACCCTAAAAAACGGTACGAATCGGATCAGTTCTAGTATTCCCCTCAATATTAGTGATTGCCAGTCCTAGATCTGGATTCTACCCGCAAGACACCTGATTTCGGGTTAGACCGGAATGACCGTTCTAAACCGCCGACAAGCCGAGTTAGGGTGATTCCTGGCCGGCTTGGTCATGCGGGAAGGATGCGATTCCAAATGGTTGCCACGTAATCAGAACGTCTCGATAGAACGACAAAGGCGACCAAGGGTAGCCGGACGGAGCAACCAGGACGAGGAAGTTGTCCGCACGAGTAAGTTGTCCGCACGGACGAGCTGTCCGCACGAACAAGCTGTCCGCACGGACATACGATCCAGACGGGTTGTCACCCGGACGAGCTACACTTGGGACCCACATTCAAAACGAGGTTTGAGTATCGACGAATGAACAATCCGGACGGACGACCTCTGAATGGATTACTCTTCGGATCATGAGATACTAAGACCTTAAAACAATTTCAAACAATGTTCATCCGCACGGATAAGTTGTCCGCACGGACAGACTATCCGGACGGATTGTCCTTGTCCGCACGAACACACTATCCGGACAGATTACCACTGTCCGCACGGATCACCATCCGGACGGATTCCACCAATTACATCAAGTGACTCAGCCTTAGAGACGTGTCCGCACGGATTACCATCCGGAGGAATTGTGGTCCGCGCGACCGGCTTGAAGGGTAGAAATACTTAGATGTTTTCTAAATGCTACAACGAAAACTCCAAAGGACAAACCATCATACACAAACACATTCTTGGGAAGAAACAATCCACTCGAATAGTAATCCACATGGACTACTTGTCCACACGGATAAACAATCCGCACGAGTGACTAATCCGGATGGATTACCATCCGCACGGATTTCCATCCGCACGGATAGTTACTCGCACGGATAGTTTACTCGCACGGATAGTTTACCCGCACGGATTACCATCCGCACGGATGGTTTACTCGCACGGATAACTTACTCGCACGGATAGTTAATCCGCACGATCAGTTATCCTACCCGCTCTCACTTTGTACTGTTTTACGCGCCACTTATCGTTACGTTATCGAATCTATTCAGGCTAACCGTACTCGCTGAAAAGCGCTCCCTTCAATCCATAATCGCTGTGAGTATACTCGAACCCTTTTTGCTTTTAGCACTTTTGGGTGTTACATACGTTACGAATAATCAAACTACAACTATCACACTACTCAAGCTATTTTAACGCTAAACCATTAATGCATGTTATACGTGGCTTATGAATGCTTGTTTGTTATGTTTACACATGGAATGCTGTCTACCTGCCTTAGCAACGATAGTACTATAGTTTGGACTCATCACCCGTTCACACGGGGGTTGTTAAGGATCTTTTACTTGCATGGATTACGGTGGTAATCATGTATTGCGAACTGCCTCGGGCAGTCAACCCGCAGTCATTGGTATCGATGGATCTATGTTGATAACTAACGTGCTTCATTTCACTATGTGTACGTGCTGGTTATGCGTAAATGAATTCGAACCCTATTTGCTATTATCAAACTTGTATGCTCACCTTTAGATTATATGTATTGACTTTATTTTAACGTATGTGACAGGTGCTTAGGTTGTTTCTGTGCTTAACTTGCTGGTGATGAAATTGAGGCTAGGGAAGGAGTCATAGAAACCAACAAATAAATTAGCTGTGTTTAAATCTGAGTTGTCGGAACAGAATACTTGTCTTGATGCTTGTCTGTAATAATTATTTAACTATTTGAGATACGGTATGGGCGTATTATTTAAATTGAATGGTAATGATATTTGTTATGGAAACTTCTGGACAATCTGTTTCGCTCAGTGCCATGCCCCGATGATTCCGCCATCGGTTGGGGTGTGACAAGTTAGCCTTAATACTTAAAAATGTTACAAAATCGAAACCATAGAACATGGACCTGTTAAAAAAATAAGTTAGCATCAAAGGTGTTACTTTCAATAAACCACAAGGACTATTTGTGTAATTAACTCAATTTACATTTTCACGATCTTCAATAAAATAAAGACACGTGTCATGTAACACAAACGTGTTATAAAAACGGATCCAAATAATGATGTACGGTAGGATTTAAAAGCGTCGACATGTTAATTTATAGCTCTGAGCGACCTATTAATAAATCCCTAACCATAATATAATTAATCAATATCTAAATTATGCAAATAAATCTGGTTATCCTAAATAACAAATTGATTATAACTCAAGACTTGGATCCAATGTGAGTTCTCGAAAATGTTGGCACTTGAGGCATTCAACACAAAGCACCAAAATGTGTAAGAGCATGCAAAGCATGCAAGGTCTGAGCACTTAGCCCCTCTACTGAAAAGAAAGCACGAAAATTCGGATTTAAGTGGCATGGACAAGGCCTAAGAAGTTGCAAAAATTTTGTCTCTGGTCATCGGTTACGGACCGTAAGAGCTCATGCTTACGGTCCGTAAAGGGTTGCTTACGGACCGCAAGCTTGAGCCTTACGGTCCGTAAGGCTGTCGCTGGCAGCAGAATTGGACAGGTGCCTGTTCAGCAGGTTGCACCGCCATAAGAAGATGGTTTTCGAAAACAGGGACTTTGCAACTGGTATTGGGCAACATAGGGACACCTGGGAGCATCCCATAACATTAGTAGAGTTACATGGCATCATCCAACTCAATTGGGTTCACTATATAAGAAGAACAAGTTGCAACATTCTCACTTGCTCATTTGGAAAAATTTTCAAGACTTCCCTGGAGCTCCTCTGATCAGCAACAAGTCTTCTTAAAGTCCCTAATCATACTTAGGACTCTTGTAAGCGTCCTTAATCCTTTTTAATTCAGTTTAGCTTAGTTAATTAGCTAAAAGTCAAACCGTCGTAATTAAGGTTTGACTTCGAGATTAATTAAAATTTGTTCAGTCAAATCTCGAATTAAAAGTACATATAAGTAGGTAATTATGTGGGTAATAAACCCTTAAAAGGGTACTCTCTGATTCCCACTCTAACTAGGTCAATTGTCGGGTCAAACTTGATATTAAAAAGTCAACAGAAAGCTAAAAATCAAATTAATGCATAATTAGCAATGTAGATGACATGCAACCTATTTTATCATTAATATAACTTGGTAATTAATGTAAGAACATCTCTAAACATGTTCAACCCGACAATTTTCAGTAGAGACCCGGTTCGGAACCGAAAGTCACATAATTTGACTTTTGCTTTGACTTTCAGTTCTGACCCATTTGAGCATAGTTTAGGAATGCCTTAGAGCTTTATTTGGACCAGGATGTATGTTAGTATAAGTCCCTCTGTGATTATACACCTTGGTTCAATAGTTATCCGATTCGTATGCATGTTCCGTTAATTGCTTATATGTTGACTATTATGCCCATATAACCTTAAAACGTGATTTTTGAAAATGTAAAAGAGTAGAAACCTTAGTTACTGATTTATAAACTTGCACCCAAAAGTTGACATCAGTTTGAGGTCTAGATTAAGAGTTATGCTCAATAGCGTAATTAGAAAGCTTTTTGTTAATTAAACGGCATAATTAGCATATAGCCTAGTTTAACCCACTTTTTGGTATCAAACTTTTTACCCACTGATGTAATATAATATTTTGGGATTTTTGAAGATTTTTAATTAATTTTAGGCTGAGCATAACATAGGGTTGTAGCTTTAATTCGGTTAATAACGGTTTTGCCCTTTTGGGCTATAAAATGAATTTTACAAATCTTTTTGACCCCAAAACTTTTGCTACTGATTTTATATAATAAATAAATTATTTTAAACCTTCTGGAATAATGAAAATACTAGCTTTCTATATAGAACCTGGAAATGGCTCCAAATCGCCTTTTTAAGCATTTTTAACACATAGTATGCATCAAAACTATTTTACACATATAAGGTTGATACCTACTGATATTTTAAGTATATTTTTATACATTAACAGTAAGCTAAAGTTTTAAACTCAGAATTCCAGATTTGACCTTTAAAGGCTATGTGAAATTACCAAAATGCCCCTACGGTGCATAATTTGGTTATAATGGATAAATTTCACATATATTTAGTACCATACTGTTATGAATTATAAAAATGAGTATTTTTACTAATTATATCAGACCTGTAACTCAGATTATTATTTAAACTCTTTTATAACCTTTTAAATGACCAAAATGCCCTTACGGGGCATAGCTTGAGTCTAAATTCGTTTCGGGCATAATAGAAGATATCTTACTGATGTCACAACATATTTAAGACATGCTAACTTAGGAAACCTGTATATGGCTCTTATGGTTACCCGTTACGCATCCTTCGCGTTCGGTTCGGTTATGTAACTAGTTTGCATAAATTGACAGAAACGGGTTAAACCTTATCATTTTAATCTCAAAATCCAGAATGTGTTTAGTTTACCCATATTATACACGTCATCAAACTTGTCGGGTCTAAATCACATTCTATTCCGGTCTTCGCTTACTCATGCGTTTGAACCGAATCTTCCTTTAAAACTAACCGGTCTAAGTTTAAGCTTAATTAAAGACCCGTTAGAAATCTAATAGGTTATTAAAAATCTTTTTTCCAGAATAGGAGACCCGGTAAAAGCTACACGCGCTTGCCATTTGTGATTTATACTTGCAAAGGTAAATACTTTTAACTTATTTTCCCTATACGGGCTTGGGGTACGGTATATAAAATACCGCTTGGTCGGACATTGCATCTTTAATTGTATGGAGGTTAAATCATTAAAATGTCCTGTTTGAAAATGTTTTGTTTGCTTAAAGCCTTTGGGGGGGTTAATGACCATATCCCGGATATCCTTGGCATCATTTTACGAAATGGTCACGACCTAAGCACGGGGTGTAGGCGTACACCCGTCAGTGCCTAAATAAATAATGTGGTGTGTCTATTGATCTTTAACCCGGCACGAACCGGGCTACTGAACGCATAAGAAACATGTAATTCTTTTACAAGTATTATATTCAAATAATTATCCCAAGTTATAAAAAGTTTTGTGCCATGTGCATTCAAATCAATTTTTAAACCTTTTCAAAATGAGTCAGTTAAATTGTATTTACCAGTGTAAACTGACGTATTTTTCCCAAAAATGTTAAGTGCAGGTACTACTCGTAATAGGCTGGCCTCTCCTTAGCTTCAATAAGAGTCTCGCAAGCTTGGATGCATTTAAGTCTGTTGAACAAGTTTCCTTTTTTATATTTTGATCCGCCTGTGGATCTGTTTCAACTGTGTTGTGATACTTAAACATTACACTTTTATTCAGTTGAAATAATATCTATCTTTTGCTTCCACTGTGCATTTAAATATTGTGTTGTTTGACTATGATGATATCAACTACGTCACGATACTCCCCACCGGGCCCACCGGTAATACGTGGAAATATCGGGGTGTGACACTTAAATAGCAAGAATACGTTGGACCGAAGAAGAAGAAGAAGAAGAAATAGCCCTGGAAACGACTTGGGTGAATGTCATCTAGCACATCATGCCGCCCAGAACCGTATTGTTTTGGAATGCAATCCTTCACCAATTTCGTCAACATTTGGGTGATACTGATCACTCGTCAGAGCAAATTCATTCGAAGTGGAGGGATATGAATCTCAAGGCTTTCAAATTTGACAGATTCTTTCACCGCGTGATGAATGGCGGTGACGGGCTAACAACGGCGGACGCGATTAACGAGGCTCATCGCAAGTAGCAAGCACACTACAAATGTGGATGACTAAAATTTAAATTTAATTGTGTACTTTTATTATTTCGATCATGTAGCTTTTGGTTTTAATTAGGCGGTTTTACTTTTAATTATTTGTTTTTTTTACATTATGCACTTTTTATTCTTAAGTATTTAGTTTTAATTTTTAGTTATATTAAGATTTTTTAAATATATTAATGTTTTAAAGTTTAATTTAAACAAAAATTTTATTATGGGAATTTTTGGGAAAACTAAGACGACACCTTACATTTAGGGGAAAACGGAGGAAAATAGGGAAAAAACTAATGTGGTACACATGGAAGTATGAGGAAACTGAGACGACTCCCTCCCCTAATACCAAAAACTCATAAAATTTAGTGAATTATATCTATACGTGTTTTTATTACACATAATGAGTGACATCATTTTAACTTTAAAACTAAGGCAAATTGGAAATACATAATCCCATCTAACTCAATTTGGCCGATAATAATCCCAAGTCAGTTATTGGCCGATAATAATTCGAACTGGTCAATTTTTTTTTTGTAAAATAGTCCGCCATTAAAACAGCTTAACGGAGTTAAGTTTTTTTCCGAATTACAAACCGATGTTTTAGGGCTTTTGATCAGAACGAGGATACGAGTCGATTGATGTAAAACTTACCTCGAAATACTATCCCAACCCACGAAAACGATGCTTCAATTCGGGTGTTTAAACTTCCAATTAACAAAAACTAAGCCATTTCGAGCATAATTTCGAGGTAAGTTTTACATCAATCCACTTGTATCCTCGTTCTGATCAAAAGCACTAAAACATCGGTTTGTAATTCGGAAAAAAACTTAACTCCGTTAAGCTATTTTAACGGCGGACTATTTTACAAAAAAAATGACCAGTTCGGATTATTATCGGCCAATAACCGACTTGGGATTATTATCGGCCAAATTGAGTTAGGTGGGATTATTTATTTCCAATTTGCCTAAAACTAATGTTCATACCAACAAAATTATAGGTTGCGGCTAGTTCTTGTGAGTTTAACAAAGCAAATGCATTATTAAGTTTGGGTAACTCTAGATTCGAGATCATCTAAGACCATGCGTAGTCGTTGTAAAATAGGGCGTTTTTTTTTATGAAGCACGCCCAAAAACGCCTGACGTCGGCCCCGCAAGGCGTTTTTGATCAAATTTTTTGAAAAGCGTTGTTTTAACAACGCTCGAGCCCTGCACAAATTTCGAAACATTACCGTTGAGGACATGATTAATTGGTGGGTTTTGGTTGAGGTAATGATTGACGGGGCATTATTGGACATTATCACCATTACGCCCCTGTGTGAAAAACGCCCTTTTGTTAACTAGAATTACACGTGATGGACAATGCCCATGGGTGAGACATTATTTATTGTTACCACTACTCATGATCTAACCTCTACTAAATTTTACCTTTTAACGATTCAATCTCGAATAGATTACTAGTGAATAACGCATTTATACCATGTACCCTTTTTTTGTTTGTTTTTCTTAAAGGTAAGATTCATAGTAACCTAAAGGCAGGTAAGATTCATAGTAACCTAAAGGCAGGCGGACTTTTCTAAAAAATCAACCAAAAAGGAAAGACCATCGAGTCATGAAATTATTCAATTCTCCCCCACCCAAATTTCTTCGAACACTTTTGGATTCCTTAGTTCCATTCACAACTAACTCATAACAATACCTGCAATAACGTCCATATTCATTCACCCATTACCTTAAAACCCACTCAACTCAAACTAACCTTCTTCCTTCACATTCAATTCTCCAATTTCAGGTCGTTTTCTTACCAACAAATCACCCTTTTTTTCTTCTTCTTCTTCTTGTTATTGGGTATGTTTTATGTGTGTTTTGTATGTTGTAATTTGAATTGAAGTGGGTGTTTATAGTTTTGCATGATTGGTTGATGTTATTAGGTTGTTTTGCTTGTAGAGAAGAGAAGTGAAAGTGGTGTGTGATGTCTTCTGCAATGGGGAGTCCAACAAATGTTTTCTGGCATGAATGTGCAGTTGGGAAAGGAGAAAGGCAAAAACTTGTTAATCAACAAGGGTGTGTTGTCTGGATCACTGGTCTTAGTGGCTCAGGTAGTCAGGTTTCCAATTAAGTATTTAAGTTCCGATTTTAATTTCGACCCATTTTTACCTATGAATGACTTAGTTTGGGTTATAGTTATTAGAGTTAAAGGCCATTTTAGTCCATGTGGTTTGGGTCATTTTGTCAGTTTAGTCCAAAGGTTTCATTTTTCCGCTGTGGGTCCAAAAAGGTTTCACCGTTGCCATTTTAGTTCATCGGGTTAACTTCATCCGTTTTTTCTGTTAACGAGAAGGGCAATTCGGTCATTTTATATGGCCGGGTTGCCCTTCTAGTTAACAAAATTAGATGAAAAATGACCGAATTGCCATTCCCGTTAACGAAAAAATGGATGAATTTAACCCAGTGGACTAAAATGGCAACGATAAACTTTTTTGGACCCACAGAAAAAAAAAATGAAACATTTGGACTAAATTGGCAAAATGGCTCAAACCACATGAACTAAAATGAAATTTAACTCTAGTTGTTATCTAAAGGTTCAAAGGAAGCACTTTAAACCATAGTTGTTAATAACGGCTATAGCGTGCTATGTAGCGTAGAGGTCATATGTCACTATATAGTATATAGCGATAAATAGCGACATTTTTATTATTTAAAAAAAGATCATTTTTACACATTTTCACTGCTGGATACCTCAGGTTTGGTCACTGCGCGATAACATGTATTTTCATGTTTCTCTACTGTATCGCTAAACATGATATAGCGGGCGCTATTTCATCGCTATCGCTACGTGCCATATAGGTAGCCTGTGTAGCTGTTGACTGCTATTCGCTATTGATAACTATGCTTTAAACGGGTCAATCTAGTTAAAAGTTGCTCAAACTGTATTTTCAACGCATAAACCTCCTAAATCATTTGTCGCATAAAACCGTCTTTATCATTGTTTAATGTCGTGTTTGACCATTCACGCGACCTATGCAAAACGTATTAACCAACAGGGGTGTGCTGTATGGATCACGGGTCTTAATGGGTCAGGTTTGCAGTCGTTTATTTAAGCTCTTAATTCCGGCCCGTTTGCTTATAGATGGGTCAAAAGAAAGCATGTCAAATGAGTTGATCAAGTGGAAGGTGGCCCAAACTGTATTTTAACTATTTTTAGTTAACCTTCTAAATCATTTTATAACGTCGGATACGTACATGGTTACCCATTTGACCCGTCACCTGACCTATGCAAAATGATCCGTTTTGTGCATGCTTGAGGTGACAAGTAATATCTTAACGGCTTTACAATGGTTTTTGTAGGCAAAAGTACACTTGCATGTTCATTGAATAGAGAACTGCACTCTAGGGGAAAGCTATCCTATGTTCTTGATGGTGACAATCTTAGGCATGGATTAAATAAAAATCTCGGGTTTTCACCCGAAGATAGAACTGAAAATATTCGTCGTGTTGGTAAGTGTTTTCTTTTTATTTGCAAATTCATTTTATTTTATCCCAATCTAAGGGTGTTTGGATTTGCGTTTTGTAAATACTTATTGTGACGTAAAGTGACTGACTAGTTTTTAATGCTAGGATAAACAGATTTTATTTCTGATTATCTCATCATTTAGGGGCAAATAATCAAGTTCGAATGATGAGTTTGATACCAGATTATGTGTGGGTCAAACAAAATCACATGGAACATTTCTTTTTTAATTAAATTATTAATTAATTTCTTACATAATCAAGAGTTTGACAAACAGTAACATATGATTATCTGATTATTACAACTTCAGACGTTAAAAAGCACATCCGAATGCCCGCTTCAACGAGAACAAAGTTATACAAATTCTGACACAGATTCGATTTTGTAATCATATTAGGAGAAGTATCAAAGCTGTTTGCAGATGCTGGCTTAATCTGCATAGCGAGCCTGATATCTCCTTATAGAAAAGATCGCGATGCATGTCGTGCGCTGATGACAGATGCAAATTTTATAGAGGCAATGCTTCTTTCTGTGTGTGATTTCTGTCTGTGTGTGTGTATGTTTTAATGTGTTAAAAGTATCTACTGATACATTTTGCAGGTTTTCATGAACATACCTCTTGAAGTGTGTGAACGAAGAGACACTAAAGGCCTTTACAAGCTCGCACGCGCCGGAAAGATTAAAGGTAGCATTTTCACCTGAATTTTTGATCTTCTGAATCTAAATATGTTAATAGTTTCTATTCAGTAAATTGCCATTTTCGTCCCTGAGGTTTGGCCAGTTTTACGACTTTCGTCCAAAGGTTTGTTTTTCCGCATCTGGATCCAAAGGGTTTGAAATCTTGCCATTTTCGTCTTGCTCGTTAACTCCATCCATTTTTCTTCGTTAAGTCAGGGGTATTTTCGTCTTTTTTGTTAACGTTAAGGGCAATTCGGGTTTTTTTTTCACTTTATGTACAAGCATTTACCATAATGTACAAGTATTCACTTAAAGGGCAATACAGTCTTTTTTCATTTTATGTACGAAAATACTCTTGACTTAGCGGAGAAAAATGGATGGAGTTAACGAGCCGGATGAAAATGGCAAGATTTCAAACCTTTTGGATGCAAATGCGAAAAAACAAACCTTTGGACAAAAGTCGCAAAACTGGGCAAACCTCAGGGACGAAAATGCCATTTTACTCCATTTTGGCTTTTAGAAGTTTGACACCATTGTGAATTAAACTGGAAAAAAAAGGTTGTATGGTATATGCAGGAGATGGTTGGGTTCTGATTCTGTCTCAATATTTTTCACAAAAAAAAAATATATCTTTTTTGGTCATTTTATAATTATTCTTTTGAAATGATAATAGTTTTTCTAACACTCTAAAACATTTGATTATTACAATATAAACACACTCCCCTTTTATATTACAACAAATTATCCAAACACCATACACACCACATTGTGGAATTTAGAAAATAAAAACAAAAAGCGTAACTCAAAACCGACGCTTATACGTTGACTATTGTTTGTGGCCTAGCTTCATGATAGCATGTCGTGGGCCCCTTAGTGGGGACAGACTCTTCGAACCACTATATTTAGACTTTGAGTAAAGTACACGGATGATCCCTGTGGTTTGCACTTTGTAACACATTTAGTCCCTAGCCAACAAATCTAAAGGTTTTACCATGTCCAAGTTAGGGACTAAATGCGTTACAAAGTGTAAACCATAGGGACCATCCATGTACTTCTGGAAAAAAACTGGGGACTAAATGTGTTACAAAATGCAAACCACAGGGACCATTTGTGTACTTTTGGAAATCTAGGGACCAAATCTAAAATTTTGGTAAACCACAGGGACCATTCGTGTAGTTTACTCACTTTTTCTTTCAAACTCCCTATTTTTCTTGTAAAGATGCAAACAAAATAGAACCATCATATTTGATTTTTTTGGTCTTAAAATGGTTGATTCTTGAAAAATATATTATTCTGCAAGATTGACAATTTATCTGAAAGTTGAATATAAATACAACCGCTTGGGTCATCATGGTACTAAGGTGGTGTTTGAGACTGCTTATTAAAAATGTTTATCTGCTTATTTTGTCAATTTGAAACAATCAAAGTATCTTGAAACATTTATTATTGTATCGAAAGTTCGAAACGCAATAAACAGATAAGCAGTTTTAATAAGCGAACCCTCAAAACTCCCCAAAGATATCATCATTATAAATGTACAATCTCATTCATATAGTATCAAAACACTGCAGGCTTTACTGGAATTGATGATCCTTATGAACCACCACTGAACTGTGAGGTACATAAACATTTCATTTGAATCACTGTTTTTAGGGCTGCAAACGAACTGAACGAACACGAACAAGGCCTTGATCGTGTTCGTTTGTTAAGAAATATATGTGTTCACGAACTGTTCATGAACACTTAACCCAACGAGATTTTATGTTCGTGTTCGTTTGTTAAGGAAATGAACCTGTTCGTGTTCATTTGTGTTTGTTTGTTAATTTTAGGCAACGAACCAAAACGAACGTTGATGAACACAAACTAATGTTAATTAACAAAAATGGAAACAAACGAACACAAACAAGCGTTCATGATCAGAATATATAATACGACAGTCGACACTTATTAAATGTTTTATTTGTCGGAATTTTTGAAGCATTTAAATAAAATATAAAAACTAAAAACACTAATGAATTATCGAACACAAACGAACACGTTACCGAACGTTCACGAACATAAATGAACGAACGCTGCCTCTTTTCATCTTCGTTCATTTAACTAAACAAACGAAATTTCTTGTTCGTGTTCATTTGTTTAGTAAACGAACAAACACAAATGAACTTCCCGCCGAACGGTTCACGAACTGTTCGTCGAACGTTTGGTTCGTTTGCAGCTCTTACTGTTTTTTTCTCATTTGAACCCAAAAATGAACCCTGTCAACATCTTTTGCAGATCAAGATTGAACAGAAGAACGGAGTTTGTCCCACACCATGTGATATGGCTGCGCAAGTGGTTTCGTACTTAGACGGAAATGGTTTTCTTCGCGCTTAAAAGTTAAAATAAATAATAATCTAACTTTGAACCTTTTGGTTTTAGGAAGATGATATGTAGTTATGAACCATGGCTTGGAGTTCATTCTCTAAACTCCTGAAAATGATCATGTAAAGTTGAGTACAAAACGTTTGAAAATTCACTATATTATTAGTGATGATTGTTAGTATGTTGTAAGCATTGTGTCAGTTAAATATCATACCTGACACTATTATACTAAGATAACAGTCCAGTTTTTTTATATAATTAAGACGATTTTAATAATCCTAACTTTCATCCATTGGCCGGCATTAATCCAAACTTAAAAAATCCACTCTGACAATCCCAACTTGTAAGAATTTGGGCTCGCATTGATCCTTTTCTGACTGGGTTACCCCGCTAGTTTTTGGCTGAAGTGTTACAAGCCTAGTTATTGGCCGATGTGGTTGCTTATGTGGCATAACTAGGTTTGTGTCACCTCAACAAAGAACTAACTGAGTTATAACCCAGTTAGAAAAGGATCGATGGGGACCAAATGCTTACAAGCAGTTAGAAAAGAATCGATGGGGACCAAATGCTTACAAGTTAGGATTGTTTGAGGGAACTTTTTTAAGTTGAGATTAATGTCGGCCAATAGATAAAAGTTAGGATTATTAAAATCCAATAATACATTGTTGAGTCCTCAGGTCACTGATGACGGTTAAAGAGTCTCGTTGACGTTGTAATATCCCTGTTTCCGTTTCCTACAAGAAAGAAAACCGTTAGCCTCGTCACGGGGGACCCCGGGGGGGGGGGGGGCGGGGTCCGTGACCAAGCTCCAGCGTTAGAGTAAGTAAACTTTCCGGAAATAACGAGAAGCTTATTCCGACGGGTATTATCGTCGGAATATTCTCCTTGGTGTGGATTCTTATGTGTGGGCAATTATATTGTAGTAAATGCTAATACAAGGTGGTCGGAATAAATGAGGCTGCTCCGCATTTAGTGAGGGTTTTTCTTGTGTTCTTTAAGTTGTTCTTACCTTCCTTATATAAAGGAGATTACTTATCCGCCTTGGAAACCGTCATCAGACCATCTAACGGTATTCTGCTGCCTTGGGAGGACTCATACACGTGTCTGAGTCCCAACGGTGAGATCGGGAGCTTCATTTAATGAAGCCAACTTGCTGTACTTCTTTTTCCGGCGGGCTCTTCTTCTCTATCAGCCATATCAGTCAGACATTAAATGTTCTCTATCTTCCTTGGATCCTTTTCTTCTTTCCTGCTCGTTTTATATATGTGAGGCCCCTTTTTAAGAGAGAATATAGGTAGTGGGCTTGCCGGTTGGGCCCAAGCGACTGAAGCCCAAGACGGGTTGTGTTGGGCTACCAACCAGGCCCGTCGTCATATGTATATACTTTGGTCAAAATCCAAATGTTACCATGTAAAACCCTATTGCGGATAAGAAAAAGTTTAATATGTTTAACGAAAATATACATATTTTTTAAAAATGTGTTACTTTTCGTTTCCTTTTTTAGGTAAAGTACCACAATTGCAAGAACGGGATTAGATCAAGCTTCGATACGTGTGTATGGATCGAACCAAGTATTTGGGAGATACCTTGTTGGTAATTTTAGTGTTTACTGACATGGTTTTTAGGATATGGGGTATGGTGGGCGTGGGTTTGGGGGCATGAGTTGACACGTGGAAAACAAATCCAAACCCACGCCCATGGGGTATGGTGGGGCTTGGGTTGGGGGCATGAGTTTGGTTTGGCCATTGAGAGCCCGCCATGTTTCCTTGCTAGCTCGCCCCACGCCCGGCTTCAAACCCAAGCCCCAAGGGCCACGCCCAAACCCACTCCCCAACCCAAGCCCCCGGGGTGGTGGCTTGGGCGTTTTCAGCCAACCCACGCCCCAACCCAAGCCCCATACCCCATGGTCTTAGGGTATTGGATTAACTTGTCGAATGTCGATCATGTTTAATCTTATTAATATTAAATGAGTTAGGAGATTCGGAAGTGGAGACTCGTTTTACTTATCGGTTTTAGTTTCTAATAAAATTGTGAATTTATATAAATAAGGGTCAGGATTTAGAGAAAAACGTGGAAAGTGTGAGAACGCTTATGGATCGTCCGATCAAAACAATCTATGGACTAGATTGGCGCGGTGACGTTTTCGTAAATAACATCAATTTTATTACGTGGACGCGCTTCATTAAGGGTAAAAGCGTCTTTTGACTACTCCAAACAAAACGCCATCTCATGAAAATAAAACGCCAAACAAAAATCACACACCATTCTAACTAAAAACGCCATTAGATATAAAACGCCAAACTTAAATATAATAAAATCCCGCCTAAAAAAAACCACCCAAAAAATCCTATATATACAACAACTCAGACCTTCAATTAAAAACACACACAAAACCCCAAACGCCATATTTAATATATACCATTCGTCTGATTAACGCCAGAAAACCCAAATATCAAATATCTTCTAACCCAAAACGTTTATTAGAAATTCAGTTTGGTTGTCTGTAAGCTATCGCTCAATGTAATGGACAAAATCATTAAATAAAGATATTGTCCATTTCATTGAATAAAATCTTATTGACTTATCCTCAACTTCCATCTAATTTATAACGCCAAAACATACAAAAACATTACTAAGGTTTGTTGTCATAAAGTTTAGTTGTATGGGGTGGACAACATTGTCAGTTATCTTTCTTAACTGTCCATCACCATACAGCAACACTTTATTGATTTTAGCATGATCAAATTTACAGTTTTAAGATGGTTTATTTAGTTGAGTTCTTTTTCTCGGTAAAACGCCAAAAAAGATAACATTTTGGCTGAAAGGGTATAAACTCAATAACATTTTGCTGCGTGAGATTGATAAATATTATAGAAAAAGAGGCTGATTTCAGACTTTGTGCTTACACACGGCGACAAAAAAACTACTTCAAAAAAAAATCATACGAAAGTTGAAACAGCTAGTGAAGATGCTTCAAAAAAAGAAAGAGACCGGTGACAGTGAAGATTTGGAAGATCAATATTTATTTTGTTAATTTTCTTTTTCAGTTGATTGTTATATAATAACAACGCCATATCTAATAAAAACGCCAAAAAGCCAAATGCTTGTCAAAACGCCAACATGCCATAAAACGCCACAAAAATTACCAAACCATAATAAAATTACTTTGGACAAGTATTATAAAAAACAAAAAATAAAATAAAATAAATAAAAAACAAACAAACTTGAAAATGTAACTAGAAACAGTAACTACAAATCAGTAATACTGAAGATAAGGAAAATTTATTATATTAGAATCTAAAACGCTAAACTTAAAAGATGAGACGTGTTACAGACTTCAGAGATAAAGCTTATCAAAAACAATAATTACAAACAGTAACCGAAAGACGAATACTTTATTATAATAATGCACCGCCTAACTTAGGCGCCAAAAAGACATCCTATAAAATAATACGTCTCAGCAACTTCCATTTGATCAAACCAAAAAAACAAACGCCAATACTACTAAATACCACTCACTGTAAAACGCCAAAAAATAAAAAAAATCAAAGATGGCTAATTTGCTTTCTTGGATATTCAGTATTATTCTTCGTGAAGTTTCACTGAATAATCAAACCGATGGGTTTGTTAAGTAAAACGCCATATATTTGGTGACAGTTCTTATACTATTAAAGAAGAGAGAGACTGATGACAGTGAAGATTATGAAGAGAGATCCGATTAGGATTTTTAATTTATTTTCTTCACTTCTATATTTTTCCCCTGTGGTTGTAATATAATCTTACAATTGTAAAACGCCAAGATACCACAAACGCCAAAATGTATATAAAAATAATAGAACAATGGGCCATCTTGTTTAAAACGCCTTGAAAAAACGCCATTCAGATAGATTTCCTGACCCCTGGGTTCCAATGGCATACGATTTGAATAAACGCCATAAACGCAAAAATGTTAATACAATGAAACCATTAAACGCCATTAATTATTGAATTTGGTTAACGCCAAAAATCTTAAACACCAAAAAATAAAACAATATTGTGAAAAGCGGAACTGAAAAAGCAGAAGATAAAAGGACAAAAAAGTCCCTCCGCCCTTCTCTATGCCGCGTGACACGTGTTGGGCCATGATGCGTTCTCACCGTTCTCACACTTTTGAGCGTTTTCTCCTGATCCCGTTTCATATAAATAAAATGCAACTTTGGGCCAGATCCAAGTCTGGTCCACATATAATTAAGTTTATTTAATTGGGCTATTATTTAATTAAATGTTTAATATAAGTTGGGCATACTACGATGGATCAAACTTTGTTTTCTTAATAGCCAACAGAATTAATCCGAGCATTCTTAGGGCACCCACTGGACAAACGGGGTACTCCGAGAGTAACCTGAGTCCACCACCAATTCCAGGGAAAACCCAGTAGTAACCCACCTACCCGTAGGCACGACGGTGAAATTACTAGTAAAACCCGTTTGGCTTAAGAATCCAACCCAGGTTTCCCTGAGTCCCCTATCATTACCCACCAGTGTCTCACTTTGCACCAAGTGGGAGTTGAATCTGCATCTCTTAAGAGAATTACAAGCCTTCTACCACCTGATGGATCGAATTGTGTGTAATAATTTTGGATGGTTTTCAAGATAAACAAAAGGGAAAATTACTTTTTGAGTCCCTGTGTTTTAGCGGTTTTAACCACTTGAGTCCAAAATCAAAATGTTTAACGCCCTGAGTCCCTACAACCAAGGTTGAAGAACTCGCTAGTCGCTAGTCGGCCGGTAAGGTGGGGACTAGCGACTACTCGGGATTAACCAGGATTATTCGGATCGGGTTTTTTATATGTAATTTTCAGTTTTATGTATAGATATACATATTTTTATAGGTAAATATTTTAAGTAGCTAGGTTTTAACACTTACTTAACTCATTTTTTAAGTATACAAGATTAATTGTTAGAATTCACACGGTTTGGTTGAAAACTGGCCGAAATTTAGAGGTTTTGGCCGGAATATACAGGTTTTTGACGGAATTGCCGATTTTTGGCTGGCCGACTGGGTCCGACTAGGCCCAACTAGGACCGATATAACACCCTTGTTATTATTTTAAAGGTTTTCGTATAAATAACGAAAATAAACATGTAATTACGATTAAGTATCCTTAGAAAATACGAGTAATCTAAAACTTTTACAACTTAAAAGTTTTCAACATAATATAAACAAGTTCGTCGTTTAAAAGTTATGACGTAACGCCGTGCGGAAGCTTTAATCTCGAGTGTTTAATTTTATCGTGTTCGGTTCCTCATCGAGCTTGATCTTCATCCGGGCACTCTTGGCGATCACCTATAATCAAGACCAACTTAAAAGTTAGTTTTGATAGTTTAATAAATAGTTTAAACAAGGTACACGGGTCAAACAATCAAAAAAATAAAGTTTTCCGGAACTAGGGGGCGTCGCGTGATGCCTAGCCCCTGTTTTCACAGACTGTTGCTTAACAGTTGCTGTACATTCCCAGCATGACCTGATTTCACGGAAACGGCCATAACTTCTTCGTTATTGGTCCGTTTTACCCGATTCCTTTTCCTACGCGTCCGTAATTAAATTCTCCATCTCATGGAGTTAAAATACAACATCTAACTTCAAAAAATTTTAGACTTCAAGCTCTCGGCTTGAAGTTCAATTACGACACTTTTTGACCCGTTCGCGGTTTCATCTAACAAACTTGTTTGAGGCCCTTGTTTCTTTTGTAAACATATTATTATGATTATTTCCTATTGTACAAGGTTCAATTCACGGGTTATTACACATTTTTAACCCGTTTCGCTATTACTTCTATTTTGACCCGTTAAGGGTATTTATGCACTAAGGTCCCATATCATCCTTTTTTATACTTATCTTAAGGATTTAATCTATCAAAACACTTATTTCCAACAACCTTTAAAGGTCGTTTGCCCGATTTACCAATCAAGGGCATTTTAGTCAACTTTAGCCCCTCATTTACGACGAAGGACATTTGCTACTAAATTGGACCCAAAAATGTATGTTTAACCACAATCTTATTTATACGTACCTGGCTCGAGTCAACCTAGTGACCCGTTTCGACACCTTGCTTTTATTACCGATATTCTTATGGCGACGCAATTACCCAAACTACTATTCGCCCCTGTAAACACATGACTTGACAACCACATTAGTTGATTTTGTCAAATGGCGTTATTCCCACCATTTGGCCCGTTCGTCCTACATAACCCAACATTTTCATATGTAACAAAACATGGGTTTTAATTACCAATCACACATCCGACCCATTTCGGATTTTCTCACTAGATCCCTTTTTTTCTTTCTAAAGTCAATTTCTTATATTTTTAACCCAATCGGCTTACGCTATGAGTGTCCTTTGAAACTTATTTTACTTTAGTCGATACTTGACTAAATTTCCATTTTTACCCATTTTCCCATTACTAGTTACGCTATAAGGTAACTTTAAGAAAAACTCGCTAATTCTTAACCAATTCGTGACTAATTTACTATTTTGCCTCTTTCACCATTAATCATGGTTTAAAACATTTTTATTGGTTCCGACCCATTTCGTTTCGTGTCGGAACCCATGATTCGAACCTAATCCTTTATCGTATTCATCGCTTATAAAATAAACACATATACTACAAGTGGGTGTAAGTTTTACTTACCTCGCATCCGAAGTACGTTTTTCCTTCTTATTTGCTTCGTTTGACCCGCTTCCTTTCCAAGCCTCCACCTAGCTTGTCAAGCGTCAAACTATCATCATAATTCGTAAGACGGTTAGTTTAGTCATTATCGCATACGACTATTCCATCTTACGAACTCTATGTCGGAACTACTATTCGATTTCAACGTTGGTTTATTTGACTTTCGATAGTCAACTAATTTCAATCATTTTATACGCACAATAAGTTCAATCAACATCACGTTTAGAACCCATATTATTCCGTATTACACGTAGTTAGTCAAATTAGCCAATTACGCGTTTCTTTCATAATTTCATTATGTCAACATTCATTCGGGCATTTTAACAAACACCTAATGTGCATAATTTTACATATTTACTAACTAGTTCATAACTAGTTATCTTTACCAAGATTTACATCAACACATTCAAACCTCTAAGTCTAGTGTTCGTGAACTACGTCAAGAACTTATATCATAACCTCAATATTCATCAATCTTACATTCTAATCTGAGTGTTCATCATATTAACATAAAACCCACTTAGCACATAATAGGGTAATTACCAAATCCCTAGTTTTGACAACAATTCATCAAATTTTCTACTAGGGTTTGTTTCTAAACCAAGATATAATCACAATAACACTCATAGATTCAACATTCATTCCAGAATTTCGATTATGATTGTTCATCATAATCTCAAAGTATCACCAAATAGCAAAATTTAACATACCTTGTGATCCCCATGACTAGGTGATCGTTTTTATGTATTCATGTAGTGATTTGAGTCTTGATTCGAGCTTCGATTTAGTCATTTAGTGTGAACTAGGGTTTTGCTCCTTGGAGCACCCTCCTGGTCGATCAGAACACGCACACAATGTGTGTGTGTGTATTTTTTTTTTTTAATAAAACAAGTTTCCCACTTGTCCATATTAGTCCCTCATGTTTTATTTTGATCAAATGAAGCTATATCCCACCATTAGTTACTTAATCACTTGCTACTAACTAGGTTAATTACTCCTAGTTACCTTAACGGGTTCGGGAAGTTATAACCCGTTATGTTTTAAGTCCCGTTAATTTGGCCTTTTTATATACTTTGTTTTCTCAAAGTATTTATTCCCCTTTTTAATTAATATTAGGTTTATTTATTTGAGTCCTAATATTTACCGGGTTAATTTTTACCACTAACGGTATTTTACCCGTCTTTACTACTAACGTGGTTTGATTACCAAACCGGTTTTTGGGATGTTACAAGTCTACCCCCCTTAAAGAGGTTTCGTCCTCGAAACCTTGCTTACATAGTTCATCGAGTTCTAAACTCAATGCGTTTGACCTGAGTAATCTCTTAAGCATTACTCATACTTTAACCAATTGTTAGTATTACCAGAAAAATTATGGTAATATCTTTTTGGTTACAGAACATCTACGTACCTCATACGACATAATGTAACTAGAAATAACGTAATTCCGTTATTTCTACTAGTTTAGTTAACTTAGCGATTTCCATCGCTTTTATATATTATCGAACTCTTGGTGAATCCGTTACCTTGACCTGTTTAAAGGTCTTTAGTGAATTTTTTTTTTCACTTTTAGCAACTATTTCTTTTGTTTTCAAATTTATTTATTCGGTTCAGTTACTCTGAATCCTCCGCTTACGAGCAAACCAAATTTCTCGATTTGAATTGCCGACCTTCACCGGTCTCACTGACTAGACTTATTAGTCCAGTTACTTTTTACCGCTCGCTTGGTTATAATGCGATTCTACTTCACATTACATTTCTTAACCGTGATCGTGTCGCATCATGTTTAATTTATATATCTACCTTTCATTTTCGAAAAGATCACTTTTTGAATATATCGTCTTGCGCCTATCAGAGTCAAGACTTGAATCTTTCATGCTTACTATTCAATTTCCTATCAGAATTTATATTTGTAAAAATGTTATTTCTCACTAAAACTGAATTTTAGTCTAACGTTTTTCTCTTTAACTATGTCAATTACTCATATCAATGAAATTGACAACCCATAATTTATTGTTTTCCGTTCTCGTTTTACGCGGGGAATCGTAACAAGTTCCCTCACCTTACACTATTGACCCGTAGGTTCCTTCACTTAACCTCGTAGGCTATTTCCTTAAGCTTTCATCTCTTTAAGATGAGGCCCTTATGATCCCTTTGCTTAAATTCATGACCCATGGGTCATTTTGGCCCCGTAGACCTTTACACTAATTAGTATCCCGTGGGTTATGATGATCCCGTAGATCAACTTTTATTCTAGTCTTTATTCAATTGTCTATTTATACATATATAGCTTTAAAGCATCCTTTGTTATGTTTGGAATCATTTAATTTTGCTTTTGAACTTTAGTTGACCTTGACCGTAGTCTAAGGTTTCATTTGTTTACTTTAGGACTATCTTTCCTACTTTACGACTTCTAATGTCATTTACACGTCGGTTTGTCCTACGCTTACCGTTACCCGGTTCATACTTATACTCCTTTACAACCCATTACCCTGGTCCTTCAATCTTATTGTTTTTAGCTTTCCGGTTTCACCGGTTTGCGTTTTCCTATTATATTAAGCGTTATTCCTTAATTGACTCGTTTGACTCATTTTGGGTGAATTTTCATCACTTATGAATGTCAAACTTCATTCTTTATTTGACCCGTCCAACTTTGAAATGGTTGAACGTAATTACCACAATTTATGTTTGCGAAAATTTTTGTCATCTTTTAGTCATGACTCATATTCCGAGTCTTTTGACTTTCTATTTCGCGTTCCTGTTTCTCAGTCTACGCATGCGTTTAATTCCTTACCCATCAACCGGGTGTTTTACCGAAATCGTTATCATTGCACCCCCTTCCGGTATGCATTAAGACTTTGTTTCGATTTACTTGGTCATCTTAGCGAAATCCGTCGATTTTATTCGACCATGTCTTTTATTCTTTACGTGACCGCCATTGGCGGCCTCATTAATTATGAGTGACGATTATCAACATTATCCTTGCTTTACTACGACTAAAGTTAACAATCTTGATTATTCTTTTCGTGTGGGCAACACCTTTGTTTTTATGACCCGGCGGTCATCTATACTTTGGTTTTACTTGCCCGTTTTGTTCACCATGGCCCTTTCGTCCAAGATGACTTATTTTTGTGAATTTTCTTTGATCATTCATTTATATCATCATTTACATTGATCCTTGTCCCTTCTATCGGGCTCATTATCCTAATGTAATACGCTTCCGTCACCCGGCTGTGCGTTTACATTATTTTCAACTATTTTGTTCATTTGTTTCATTTGGGTACTTTTTAATTTGTCCCATTCACCCCGTCCTTACTACATCGGATGTAAATATGTCCGCTATAAGAAGTTCATGGTATCATATGCCACTACTTACTTGGCCAGAGTAAGCGATTAACACATGACACGCATGACCTTTTATAGTTTTCACATCACGCCCTATGTAAGTAATGCCTCTATTTGTTTCTCTTGTAAACAATATCCCGAATACATTTTCTATTCGGGTTTTTCCAAATTTTCAATCTACATATGCAACTATCAGTTTCTACGTATTTGTTGCATATTTCTATTCATGCAATAATTTAAATGTGCACCTGGTAAATGCGTGTCCTAACGGGCTTTCTTGCCATTACTTATTTGCGATCGTTACGCGATTTAGGTCCTTGATGAGTATGCTCTTCTTGTCATATCTCGGACCGTTCCATCATCATATCCACAAATCGTCTGACTCTCGTCGTCTTCAAACGCGAGTGTCCTTCAATTAAAACATTCACAAAAGTTAGTAACATCAACTTCAATAATCGCCCGTATTATAATACAAGGCTTTTTCTACAATACGCGTCAACGCACATATTTTCGTCAACTATATCAATCATTTTAATTGGGGTAACGTGTATCACACGATAGCCCTATGTGTTGTTTACAACACTTTAGCATGCTAAACTATTAACATACATGTACTTACCGGATTTGCGATCAAGCCTCGAACCGAACACATTTTGTCAACAACCTTGAGCTCTGATACCAACTTGTAACACCCTTGTTATTATTTTAAAGGTTTTCGTATAAATAACGAAAATAAACATGTAATTACGATTAAGTATCCTTAGAAAATACGAGTAATCTAAAACTTTTACAACTTAAAAGTTTTCAACATAATATAAACAAGTTCGTCGTTTAAAAGTTATGACGTAACGCCGTGCGGAAGCTTTAATCTCGAGTGTTTAATTTTATCGTGTTCGGTTCCTCATCGAGCTTGATCTTCATCCGGGCACTCTTGGTGATCACCTATAATCAAGACCAACTTAAAAGTTAGTTTTGATAGTTTAATAAATAGTTTAAACAAGGTACACGGGTCAAACAATAAAAAAAAAATAAAGTTTTCCGGAACTAGGGGGCGTCGCATGACGCCTAGCCCCTGTTTTCACAGACTGTTGCTTAACAGTTGCTGTACATTCCCAGCATGACCTGATTTCACGGAAACGGCCATAACTTCTTCGTTATTGGTCCGTTTTACCCGATTCTTTTTCCTACGCGTCCGTAATTAAATTCTCCATCTCATGGAGTTAAAATACAACATCTAACTTCACAAAATTTTAGACTTCAAGCTCTCGGCTTGAAGTTCAATTACGACACTTTTTGACCCGTTCGCGGTTTCATCTAACAAACTTGTTTGAGGCCCTTGTTTCTTTTGTAAACATATTATTATGATTATTTCCTATTGTACAAGGTTCAATTCACGGGTTATTACACATTTTTAACCCGTTTCGCTATTACTTCTATTTTGACCCGTTAAGGGTATTTATGCACTAAGGTCCCATATCATCCCTTTTTATACTTATCTTAAGGATTTAATCTATCAAAACACTTATTTCCAACAACCTTTAAAGGTCGTTTGCCCGATTTACCCATCAAGGGCATTTTAGTCAACTTTAGCCCCTCATTTACGACGAAGGACATTTGCTACTAAATTGGACCCAAAAATGTATGTTTAACCACAATCTTATTTATACGTACCTGGCTCGAGTCAACCTAGTGACCCGTTTCGACACCTTGCTTTTATTACCGATATTCTTATGGCGACGCAATTACCCAAACTACTATTCGCCCCTGTAAACACATGACTTGACAACCACATTAGTTGATTTTTTCAAATGGCGTTATTCCCACCATTTGGCCCGTTCGACCTACATAACCCAACATTTTCATATGTAACAAAACATGGGTTTTAATTACCAATCACACATCCGACCCATTTCGGATTTTCTCACTAGATCCCTTTTTTTTTTTTCTAAAGTCAATTTCTTATATTTTTAACCCATTCGGCTTACGCAATGAGTGTCCTTTGAAACTTATTTTACTTTAGTCGATACTTGACTAAATTTCCATTTTTACCCATTTTCCCATTACTAGTTACGCTATAAGGTAACTTTAAGAAAAACTCGCTAATTCTTAACCAATACGTGACTAATTTACCATTTTGCCTCTTTCACCATTAATCATGGTTTAAAATATTTTTATTGGTTCCGACCCATTTCATTTCGTGTCGGAACCCATGATTCGAACCTAATCCTTTATCGTATTCATCGCTTATAAAATAATCACATATACTACAAGTGGGTGTAAGTTTTACTTACCTCGCATCCGAAGTACGCTTTTCCTTCTTATTTGCTTCGTTTGACCCGCTTCCTTTCCAAGCCTCCACATAGCTTGTCAAGCGTCAAACTATCATCATAATTCGTAAGACGGTTAGTTTAGTCATTATCACATACGACTATTCCATCTTACGAACTCTATGTCGGAACTACTATTCGACTTCAACGTTGGTTTATTTGACTTTCGATAGTCAACTAATTTCAATCATATTATACGCACAATAAGTTCAATCAACATCACGTTTAGAACCCATATTATTCCGTATTACACGTAGTTAGTCAAATTAGCCAATTACGCGTTTCTTTCATAATTTCATTATGTCAACATTCATTCGGGCATTTTAACAAACACCTAATGTGCATAATTTTACATATTTACTAACTAGTTCATAACTAGTTATCTTTACCAAGATTTACATCAACACATTCAAACCTCTAAGTCTAGTGTTCGTGAACTACGTCAAGAACTTATATCATAACCTCAATATTCATCAATCTTACATTCTAATCTGAGTGTTCATCATATTAACATAAAACCCACTTAGCACATAATAGGGTAATTACCAAATCCCTAGTTTTGACAACAATTCATCAAATTTTCTACTAGGGTTTGTTTCTAAACCAAGATATAATCACAATAACACTCATAGGTTCAACATTCATTCCAGAATTTCGATTATGATTGTTCATCATAATCTCAAAGTATCACCAAATAGCAAAATTTAACATACCTTGTGATCCCCATGACTAGGTGATCGTTTTTATGTATTCATGCAGTGATTTGAGTCTTGATTCGAGCTTCGATTTAGTCATTTAGTGTGAACTAGGGTTTTGCTCCTTGGAGCACCCTCCTGGTCGATCAGAACACGCACACAATGTGTGTGTGTGTATTTTTTTTTTGTTTTAATAAAACAAGTTTCCCACTTGTCCATATTAGTCCATCATGTTTTATTTTGATCAAATGAAGCTATATCTCACCATTAGTTACTTAATCACTTGCTACTAACTAGGTTAATTACTCCTAGTTACTTTAACGGGTTCGGGAAGTTATAACCCGTTATGTTTTAAGTCCCGTTAATTTGGCCTTTTTATATACTTTGTTTTCTCAAAGTATTTATTCCCCTTTTTAATTAATATTAGGTTTATATATATGAGTCCTAATATTTACCGAGTTACTTTTTACCACTAACGGTATTTTACCCGTCTTTACTACTAACGTGGTTTGATTACCAAACCCGTTTTTGGGATGTTACAACCGACTAGGCCCAACTTGCGATTAATGGACCGATTAACGAAAAATTACCCAGTTTCTGGCCGACTAGCGATTAATCGCCGACTAGTCGCCGCCTAGTCGCGATTTTTACAACACTGCCTACAACCACTTTTCTTAACCATTTGAGTCCAAATTTTTAACATCATCCCCCAAGTATGTTAACTACAAGGACATTTTAGTAATTTACACGTAAGGTACAACTCTTTAAAGCATAAGAGTATAAGAAACAAGTTTTTAATGCATAAAGTTATATTATTATAATATAAAAAATAAATTATATATAATTTTAATACACACGGTCACACACAAACTCTCACACACCTGCACTTTTTCTTTCTTTCCCCATCCCACCACCACCGCATGACCGCCACCACACCTCCACCACCTATGCACCACCCCCTGCACTTCTCATCACTTCATCGCACCACTATCACCACCGCATCTCCACCTTAAACCCTCACACACACTATTGTTGCTTACAGATTGCCTAAAAGGATGATAGTTTAGTGTTACATTTGTTCACAGATCGAGTTGTTACTAACTTGTTACCTTTGTTCATGAAGATGAATTCTTGCATTACTTTTTCCTGTACATTTCAGATTTTTTTTCTCAATTTGGTTGAATTCATATCGATTTCGAGTTATTTGAATTGTTTCAAACTCGATCTGTGAACAAATTGCACATTTGTCCCAACGGCTATTTTTAAGAAATTAACGGGTATACACGATACCCGCGGGTATGCCCGACACCCGACAAATACCTGACGGGTAACGGGTCGGGTATGGGACAAAGAATTACAACCGGGTACGGGCCTGGGATTACCAATACCTGGCCCATTGCCATTCCTAGCAATCTGCAAGAAGAAGACTGTTTGTTTTTTAACTTCTGCAAACTGCTGAAATAAGCTGAAATATAAATAAAATGATTTTATTTAACTTAAAAGAGTTTTTTAATATTCAAACATAAATAATAGTTATACAATACTGAAATAATATTCATAAAAATATAATAACATTTTTTTTTAAATCGTTGAATCCATGCTTTGCATTAACTGCTCAGCAATCTCATCCCGTAACTGAGTCATATATTCCCGATCCGATGCAGTACCATGTGCTTCAACCTCGTCTTTATAAGCATCAACGTGCACTTGCCTATTGTGCAACGAAACATTGGGTTGATAGCGCGAAACATGCAATGGTAATGTTCCTTTGTGTAACCAATGGAAATGATGTCATCCTCTTCAAAATAGGGAATCTTGCTTTCAAGACACCAAAAACACGCTCAATTATGTTCCGAAGTCTTGCATGAGCATGGTTAATTTTTTTTTTTTTATACGGGTTATCATCTTTAGTGTTTGATAGTAACAACTAATAAGTACCCAACTTGGTTTTGTGGAACCACCTCCTTCCTAATCAAGCATCTAAGCATGCTCTTTTTATATTTTTTTTATTAGAAAGAGTAACTTGTTCATTGTAACATAAATTTAACATAATTTTTAATGCCGGCTTATAACGTGTGACAAACAATGAACATATATGATATTTATAGTTTTTTTTTTCTCTCACAAACTTAAGAACAAAAGATGTAATTGCATGTACACCTAAAAGACTAAAGGTGTAATTAGATATATACATAAAGGACTAAACGTATAATTTGCTCTGAAATAAGTTGATGACTAAAGAATTATTAGAATCTAAGAAACAAGAGTCGTACTGTGGGCTAATGGTAGGAGGCTTGGGTTTTTTAATGAAGACTCAAGTTTAATTCCTGCTTGTGTCATATTCGGATGGATATAGGCAATGAAGGATTTGGACTAGACCTTGTGTGAGGTTGTCAGTTCGATTCCCGAGCCCAACCGGGTTTTCGTCCCACCGTGTGTTACGCCAGAGAGTTCTGCACTTGTGGTGGCACAACGACTGTCAAGTAGCAGCCGACGGTATGTTTTCTCGGGGAAACGCCCAAAAAAGTCAACCTTTGAAGCCAGCGTGGGCCCGGTTAAAACAACATAGCCTGACCAAAGTGAGACAATATAAGACTCTCTGATTTGGAGAATATGGTAACCTTATAAATGAAGTTTACCATTAAAAAAAAAGAAAAACTTCTAGATGAACCATTAAAAATAACAATCCCTATCAAACCCACCCTATGACAAACCATTATATATATATTATATATATATTGTTGATGAAGGTTGATAAATAGTAACTTTATTTTTATAATAATATATATATATATATATTGTTGATGAAGGTTGATGAATAGTAACTTTATTTTTATAATAATATATAGTTTTTTATTATTTATTATTTAATATATTATAATAGTTTATTATTATAATTACTTTTAGTGACATATTTTTTATTTTTTTTCCTTTTTTAAAAACATATATTTCCTAAATCATATTTTAATAATTGTTTTTTTTCTTTTTAGGACATATTAATTTATTGATTTATTTTATACTTCTTAAATAATTTAAGTTTATAACTTTTTCCTAAAAACTTAAGTACGTAGTTGTGCTTAATTATTTCCCTGATATTCTGTTATAAGTTTTGTTAAAAACGAAGTTGTAGTCAAAATAAAATATTTATTTGGTATCATAAAACGGTACGATAATAAACTAAATCGCTATAATGGTTTGGCTTTTTAAACAACATTCTTTATTTTCAAATCACGTTTGTTTTATATTATCATTTACTCGGTTTCGCCGCAACGCGCAACGTAAAAAAACTAGTACTATTTAATGCTAACGACGGCTACTTCATCTAATTTATGTCATACAAAGATGTTTATATTATTATGAGTAAATTACAAGTTTTGTCCTTTATGTATGTCCCAAATTGCAGGCGCTGTCATTTATCTTTAAAATTGATGAGTTTTGTCCTTAATGTTTGCAAATCTTGCACGTTATGTCCTTTATGGTAAACCCAGTTATATTTTTCAGTTAAATGAAGTCATGTGCAGGGCACATGAGGGTAGCATTGTCTTTTCACATCCTAATTTATAAATAATTTTTAGAAAAAAATAAAATAAAACATCCTATCCTCTGCAATTTCTCAACACACACCCACACACTCTATCTCTTTCCAACCACCTGCCGCCACACACTCTAAAACAAATAAACAATATCAGTTGAATTCTTTTCAAATTGTGACATTTTTTTAAACCACGACCAACAAATTTGGTCAAAATTAGTTTAATTTCCATTCCTTTGTTCTTTAAAGTACTCCAGTTGATCTGAAATAGTTGCATCTCATATTTTCTAGCCATCAGAAGCAAAAAGGTTTGAAATGGAGCTTTACCATCATCACAGAAACAATGAAACCCTAAGGCACCCCTGAATGTGTGGAAACATATAGAAGGGCGGTGGTATTTTAGGCGCTCCGATTTGAAACCCTAGGCTGTGGTGGTGGTTAAGGTTAAGGTTGGGGGTTATAAGGTTATCCCCGGCGGTGTTGATTTTTGTGGTGGTAATCAGTTCTAGTAGCCGTTTAGGACTGGAGATAAGGCTGTGGTGGTTGTTTGTCTGTGACTGCGGTGGACGTACTCCTGACAACAACAGTGGATGATGGTGGTGGTGATGCTCAAGGATTTATGTCACGGCTGATCTTTGGGGAACGATGACAAACTTCAGTTTTGTTTTGGGGATTTGTCGACGGTGACGATGGCGGTGGAAGTGGAAGTGGAGGTGGAGCTGTCGCGGAGCTGTGGCGGTGGTGGTGGGGAGCTGTCGCGGAGCTGTGACGGTGACGATCAGAACTTGTCGACGATGACGGTGGCTCGTGGCGGAGCTGTGTCGGTGGTCGTGGGGAAAGTCTCTCTCCCTCTCTTCTCTCTCTCTCTCAGAACTTTTGATCATTTTTATACGCAATAGCCCTAATTTGCAAAGTGATGATGAACCCTAATTTGCAAAAGGTGTAACTGGGTTTTAAACAAAGAGGAAAGACAAGTGGCAGGTGAAATTACATTTCTACCCTCATGTGCCCTGCACATGCCTTCATTTAACTGAAAAATATAACTGGGTTTGCCATAAAGGACATAACGTGCAAGTTTTGCAAACATTAAGGACAAAACTCATCAATTTTAAAGATAAAGGACAGCGCCTGCAATTTGGGACATACATAAAGGACAAAACTTGTAATTTACTCGTTTTTGAACAATGCAACTGATAAAAATAAAAGATTTATTTTAAATTCGTGAATTCTATCAGTTATTCAGAAAACGCAATATTACAATTATAATATTTGATTTTAGTCTAAATTTATTTTTTTCTCAAATAATTTGTGCAGTAATAAAAAAAGAGAAAAACTAAAACCTAGTCTTATTATATTTTTTTGGCCATTCCTATATAAATTTTAACAAAAACTGAGTTGTTTTTTTAAGTATTTTTTGTCTTGTAAGCAGTTCTAACACGTGTTTGGATCAACATATTGGATGATAAGTAAATGTTTCAATATAATTAATATCAACCGTTTAGTGAAGGTGATAGTAAAACTTCTACTGCTTAGGTAGCACCTACATGACATCATTTTCACCGTATCACCATGTGTTTTCCATTTGTTAATCAAGTGAGATTATAGATGCTACTTCCTACGCCCTTTTTAACTTGTAACACGAACCACGGTATATGTATATATGCATGTGTGTGTGAAAAAGCTGATATTTTAAACATTATTATAAATTTATACATCTTATTATTTGATTATATTAAAAGTATGGTTCTTGTTGCTTACATTTTGTTTTGTTGGAAAAATGTAAGTGAAAATGATTTGGACTTAGGCATCATGTTTTAGGTTGTTTTAGCAAGAAAAACACCAAACATAACAATTTAAAACACAATTCAACGTATTATGGGCGTGAAAATTAAAACACAACTAAAACACACTGCTTACACTTAAAACACACCACTTAACCTTTTTGGCATGGTGTTTTATGTTTTAAGCCTATGATTCATTGCATTGTGTCTTAAATTGTTATATTTGGTGTTTTTCTTGCCAAAACAACCCAAAACATCATGCCTAAGTCCAAAACATGATCTCTACATGTCAATTCTTATGCCTTCTCACGAAAAATGTCTCTTTTACAGGATCCTAAGACTATGAGTTATATAGATATTTATTAATGATTTTGTGTTCTATGATGTGAGAGTTTCATAAACGGACCAAACTACGTCCAAGTCGGAGCTAAGATAAATGAGATATCGATGTTCGAAGCTGAGTGGTTGAATTGAATATTTCTAGACTTTGGTGACAATTATAGAAATTGTTGTCTTTATCATAAAAAGGTTGTTTTGTTTTAGCTCTTTTAAGAATGATTATGAGAATTCTAATCATAGCTCATAGTTTTATTAAAATTGCCATTAACAATGAACGTTTTATTTGACTCATAACATTCATAGAATAGTCTTTAAATAGTACAAATTAAAGTTGGACCCAACCCCCCACCCTCATAAAAAGAACCTTAATTATGATTCATACTTGGAGGCTAGGGAAAAATTAGTGAAATAGAGAGGATAAAAGAGAGATAGTGGAGAAATTATTTTGTCAAAAAAAAAATTATAGAATTTAGAGAGAAGTACTCTCTAATTTTTCCACACTCACCAACTTTATCTTTTTATTTTTTCACATAAATTAAAAACAATTTAACCCGGTGTAACCTCGTGCATGTGAGCCGTCTCCAACAGTACACATTGCTTCAGTTGTTGTACTCTAAAAAACACGAAATTTGTTTTAAAAGACACGTGTCTAGCACGATCCTCAACAAAAAATCATCAACCTTTTAGTTTGTTGATTTTCGGATTAGAGGAGCACGGTTGAACACTCAACATGATGAAGACTCGAGTGAATGATACTACAAGAATACTTGTTGAAGTACTCACTTTTGCCTCGACTAGAATCAAATTTGGTATATAACATTGCATTTTTATATTATATTCATTTAGTTTGTAAGTTGTAACAGATATTGTATTATAACAACATAAGGAATGTGAAGAAACACTGGTTTAATCGACCGGAATCAATTGAACCAGTGGGTTTGAATCTGCATAAAAGGGTTAGGTCTTCTCGTTTGATTTGGGGGTAACTGATCTCCTTCTTCGAACAACAACTGCAAAACAAACAGTCATTAGACTCGCCACGGGGAGAATGGGGGTTCTCTCCGTGACCACCATTCGGTGTGAGAATAAGTACATGATTTAATGAAGAAAAAGAAGTAATAGTAAAGTGAAGTGAGAGTAACTTGAGAATTTGATACCTGAGTTTTCTTATTTATAGCCGAATTTGGGCGGGAAAACCTATTGATGGAAAACTTCACGGAAAGTACATTTCCGTAAGCGGTTATTTCCCCTACCGTTAATCACTAACGGGTGTGTGTGCACACGGATCGCGATCATGATCGATGGTTGGGGTGATGCCACGTGGAAAATGGGCAAGTGTGGATCTTCCTTCAATTCGGTGCCATCATCGTGACTTTTAGGAGGCCTGGGATGATGCCACGTGGCCATTCGGTTATAACCGAATGGTTGTGCACGATGAAGCCTTCTAGAAGGATACAGCTGTAATCCTATGTGGCTCTTCTTCATGCTAATTTTGTTGTAACAGAGAAGTTACTTTTATCCTAGTTTGGATGATATTTACGCGGATGTTTTGTTAGGATTTTATCCTATCTGTACATGAGGGTTTGCCCAAGGATTTATTAGTTACTTTTGGCGCGTGGATGTTAAATATTGTTTTCCTTTTTAAATTCTCTTTTAATACCAGTGCGCGGCCGCACAAGGTTCATTCTAAAGAGAGCTTATTGACGAGGTTATGGTATGGTCTCAAGCACCCGTGCAAGGTTTTTGGGACCTTACCCCTTCAAGTCCCCCCCAGTCTAGTGTTGCTGTTATGCAAATAAGTGGAGCACTGGACTATGAGTGGTGGGTGATTTTTTATGTGGAGGTTTTTTGGCGCGAAAATGTTGGAAATCTTCTTGGAGAAGATTTTCCTTGCTCATGGTTTTGATTTTGAAAATCTTGGCCTTTGGCAGGTGAAAGGGTGCAGTGATGACTGTTGACGTATGACAGGCTGTCTTTTGTGAGTTGTACGTCGTCAATCGTAGCTCCCACGGGCGCGTGAACTCGCGTCATTGCTATTCCCACTCGCCCCTGGTGCTTAGATAACCGTGTCTATCCCGAAAAATGTGTTATTGTAGTTATTTAGGTCATTTATGGCGGTGGGTATATAAATCCTTCGATTGCACATTTTTGTCAACATTGCCATTTGAAAACCATCCTACTTCGTTTTCCCTGTTGCCCTTTTGAAGAAATCTGCTATTTCCCCCTTTATGTCAACCGGAGAATACCACGAAGATTCTTCTGAAGAGACGGCGACTCGTCTTCCACCGTTGAAGTGGCCGAAGGAAACTTTCGACGGTATGGTTTGAAACTTCAAGTTCCCTGACAGTTGGGATGCTCGATACCCTGACGAGGGCCAGACGACGACGGATGCTCCGGCCGGGTATATTACTTTGTTTTGGGATTTCTTTTCTGCATGCAATTTTCGATTGCCTGTGACAAAATTTTTCCTCGAAATTCTTTCGTATTGCAAGTTTCAAATTTCTCAAATGCACCCTATTGGGATGGTTCGGGTCCATCATTTTGAGTTTGCCTGCCGAGGGATGCACATTGAGCCGACAGTCGATCGCTTTCGAGTGTTCCATCAAATGCACTGTTCACAGGGCTTCTATTCATTTATGCAACGTGCTTCAGCAAAGGAGATTTTGTTGAGCTCCCCGAAATCTTTTCACGATTGGAAGCCAAAATTCTTCTTTATTAAAGCCGGAGTGATTCCGATGAAGATGGTTTTCAGGGGTAAAGAGGAGGTTGCAACGGAGATGATACAAACTCCTTATTCGGAGGCTTGGTACCAGGACATAAAGGATGTTCCGTCGATTGCTCTACCAGAAAAGGCCCTGGTTGGTGCTGCTATGAGCCTTTGCTGGCAGATGAATCAAGAAGACAAGCTGGTGTAGATGGAGGGTGATAGCAGTAAGATCCTGGACCTCTTTTCTTCTCTTCCCCCTTTTTTTTTTTGAACTTGGCCTTTTTCCCCTTCTGCAGTTGTCTCTTTATATGTTGTTGGTTTTAAGAGGGAAGGTGGGAGGATGGCCACTGTGCCAAAAGGGGTTGATGAGGAGCTTTGGTATCATCATATTGTCAAAAATTTTGTTCTTCTGCGGGATGAAGATTTGTCCGCGCAACCCGCAACTGGCACTGGTAATTTTACTATAATTGTAATACTTATTTTTTGCTGTTTTGCGCGTTGGATAACCTTTGCAAGTTTTTGCTTCTCCCAGTAGGTGAGTTGTCCAACCTGGGCATAAGCCCTGAAAAGAAAAAACATGCGCCAACTGCTACTACTGCGCCGAGAAAGAATGATGCGGAGAAAGGTCAATCATCCAAAGCAAAAAATGTTAGAGGAGAGAAGAAAGGTACGCGTCATTCCTCTGACTCCTGGTGTGATTATGTGGTGGTGTCTGACTCGTTGGAGGGTCTTACGCCTGCAGTTGTGAAGAAGCCAAAGGCGGAACCTAGGGATACTGCGGACATCCCTCCTTCCAATCCTGGGGATCCAATTGACTTAGAGTCAAGTCCAGAGCCTTTGTTGAAGAAAAAGGAGGAAAAAAGAAAACAAACTGATGCTGAGGCTGAAGGGCAGCCTACCAAGAAGGTCCAAAGAAAGAAGATCACTAGAAGGGGTAATCTTGATGCCT
Source organism: Helianthus tuberosus (assembly GCA_030545235.1). Lineage (NCBI taxonomy): Eukaryota > Viridiplantae > Streptophyta > Magnoliopsida > Asterales > Asteraceae > Helianthus > Helianthus tuberosus. The sequence continues at coordinate 38,525,755 of CM060387.1, read as the reverse complement.
TTATTGCAAAACCTCCTCCAAGTAAGCGTTTTCTTCATTTGATTTCTATGCGCGTTGCATGTTTGTAATATGTATTTTGTTTTTGTGGAAAAACCGAGTTCGCATGTGACTGCGGAGCCATCATCCGCGGTTAATGAGGATCTACCGCCTTCACCTCCTCGCGTCCCGATCAGCAAGCAATTGGATAGTTCCAAAGCTACTGAAGACAAGGTGGAGAAGAATACTGAGGCAAAAAATTCTGAGGTGGAGAAAACCGTTGAGGTGGAGTTGGAGAAGATTGCGGATCCGGAGATTGCGGGTGTTGCTCATCCTGAGTCTCCTGAAGCTGTGGCGCGTGATGCGGAAAAAGGGAAAATTATTTATAAGGAACCGGTAATTACTATCCCTGTTTCTGTTCCTGCTTCTGCGTAGGTGAATGTTCAGAAGGACCCAACTGGAGATCAGGGTGCCTCTTCTTATGATGACGAGGATGATCCCCTTCGCCCACATGAAACTTTGGGGGATCATTATTACAGAACTTATACGGAGAGAAAGTCATCTGAAGTTCATACTCCGGTTTGGAATTTGAAGAAGGGTGACACCTTCTCAAACTGGAGGGTTTGTCGTGACTGGCTACAGGGTACCTTTCCTCCTGCATAAATTAAGTTTCAAAAAGATCGCGCTCAAGAACAAGCTTATCATGCTTATCTTGAGGAAGCTGTTAGGTATACGTCTACTATGCACCGTATAGTGCGTGAGTGGCGTAGTATGTGCAGAGAATGGGATGCCTTTGAGGCGTCCAAGAAAAAAATTGCTGAGGATGAGGCCCAGATGGCTCAGATGAAAGCTACGCTAGAAGCTGACCGAGCCAAGTTTGAAAGTGATCTGAAAACGGAAGATTGGTCCTGATGTGTGTAAAATGCAACATATAAATTACATCAAATGAGGCATAAAACTAATCCTTTTTAGTACTAATGTTGGAAAAGGTGTGCTTTTGTCTTCCTTTTGTATTTTCAGGATTGAATGAGCATAAATGAACAAAAGAAGCAAATATGCAGCAAAATCTAACATAATTACAAGAAAAGAAATAAACGTGGCATGCCCGACCCCTCGACAGCATCTTCTCAAGCAAAAACAAGAGATCAGAAGGCTGAACACGCCCTGTGCCCAGCTGTCACGGCCCCCGACCCGGTTTGACCCGTTTCAGGAGCCGCGGGACAGAAAATCCCGTGGTGTTTATTTAACAGCGGAAGTTTTCATCAGGATCTTTTAAAACTGAAATATTTCCCGATTATTTTATTTCACAACTCGGGATAAAACCCGGTAATTTACAATCTTGAGATTTCATGGAGAAATCTTTTATTTTACAAAACATGTTTCTTTATTTTATATTGAGCCACTTCCTTAAGCTTGTAGTGCTTCTCGGCACTTTTCCTTAGACCACAACAGATCACCTGAAACATGTTTGAAAAAGGTTTTGTCAGCGGGAAATACTGAGTGAATCATTCATTTTAGTAAAACGACTCGTTTGTTATAATTTACAGTATTAAGAGAGATTACAATGTTTCCAGATATCAAACCAACTACCCACGGTATTTTGTCACTCGACCCATTGGCCCTCCTGTTGTCCAATGGTGTCTGTGACTATGGTCATATCACCCCTTGGCTGCCCCAATGGTGAAGATTATCAAGTAATGTATACAAAACCCCACATACCGGCTGTAACTTGGTGATTACATATACTTAATCACTGTAATTATAACCTTGAAAATAAACTTGCTTTTGAAAGTAATTTGATAAAAAGAGAATGACTCACATTGCAGATTTAGTTTTGAGCAGAGCCTAGCCTACTGATTAGCCTTTTAACCTAAATTTAATAACAGGCACACAATTCGGTTAGTAACTTAATACAACATTTACGATAACTCACGAGATCAAACCTTCACATTGAATGACAAAGTGCGATACTTAAACATCCATTGTATTAACAACGAATTACAAAGCATAAACCCTAATGTGGGCAGCACTTAAACATCCATTGGATAGTTTAATCGATCGGACATTGAATCGTATCAGCGATCGAGTTACTACCCTGTATTGCGGCGGCGATTAGTGATCCGTGTGTGTTTTGATAGTAAACATAACGTAACTCAGTGCATATAACGAATATCTTCGTCGTTTCAACTCCAGAATGCAAGTCCCAAAGTCCACTATTTATACACGAATTTTACCTTGCTTACGGACCGTAAGCCTAATCCCTTACGGTCCGTAAGGGATACAAAAAAAATTCATAGGGTAGCCCCGTGTGTGTGTAGGCTTGCTGAGTCGACAGTTTCTCAAAATTCGTTTTTGACAGCGTTTTATTTAGATAATCGTAACTAGGGTTTACCCCCCTGAGTTTTAGGGGCCCTGATCCTGATCCTGATTCTGAAAATTCTGAAAATTTTAGGGTTTGTGCAGAATCACTTGGGTGTCTCAATTAGGGTTTCCTATTGGACAAATTAATTTAATAAATATGACTTTTGATGAGAGTTGTTACATCCTCCCCACCTTAATAAAAATCTCGTCCTCGAGATTTATTGAAATAATTGAGGATACTTTTGCTTCATCCCTGATTCCAGCTTCCAAGTGTATTCAGCTCCTCTCTTTGAATCCCACTTTACTTTAACTAACACTAGTCGTTTGTGCTTAAGAAACTTCACTTTTCTGTCTTCTATCTTAAGAGGTTTCTCAACAAATTTTAACTTTTCGTTTACCTCTATATCTTGGAGTGGTACTACCAAAGATTCGTCAGATAGACATTTCTTGAGATTGGATACATGAAATACATCATGTACTCCAGCAAACTCTTCTGGTAGTTGTAAACGATAAGCAACTGGTCCTATACGTTAGATCACTGAAAATGGTCCTACGTATCTGGGACTTAGCTTTCCTTTCTTACCGAACCGGAGTACTCCTTTCCAAGGAGATACTTTTAAAAGTACTTTGTCTCCGACTTGAAACTCCAATGGCTTTCGTCTATTATTTGCATAACTCTTCTGGCGATCTCTGGCCGTCTTCAGCCTTTCCTTGATTTGTGTAATCTTGTCGGTCGTTTCTTGCACTATCTCCGGACCTGATAATTGACTTTCTCCTATTTCTGCCCAACAAACTGGAGTTCTGCACTTTCTTCCATACAGTGCTTCGAATGGGGAAGTTTGAATGCTTGAATGATAACTATTGTTATAGGAGAATTCAATTAAAGGTAAGTGATCATCCCAATTTCCACCAAAATCTATCACACATGCTCGGAGCATGTCTTCTAGAGTTTGGATCGTCCTTTCACTTTGTCCGTCTGTTTGAGGATGGTATGCTGTCCTCATATTTAGTCGAGTTCCCATTGCTTCTTGGAAACTAGTCCAGAAATGAGAAGTGAAACGACTATCTCGATCTGATACAATGGAGAGTGGAACTCCATGTAAGGATACGACTTCATCTACATACAACTTTGCCAATCTTTCCATGCTAAAGGTTTCTTTCATAGGTAGAAAGTGAGCAGATTTGGTTAATCGATCCACAATTACCCAAATTGCATCATTACCTTTTATGGTTTTGGGTAACTTAGTAACAAAATCCATTGTTATGAGTTCCTATTTCCATACAGGCATTTCTAGTTGTTGTAGTAAACCTGAAGGTTTCTGATGTTCTGCCTTAACTTGTGAACAAGTAAGACACTTAGAAACGTATCTAGCAATATCCTTCTTCATGCCTATCCACCAGAAATTATTTCTTAAATCTTGGTACATTTTATTGTTTCCAGGGTGCATGGTATACCTAGATTTATGGGCTTCTTCTAAAATCTTATTTCTTAATTCTCCATGCTTAGGTACCCAAATTCTACTTTTGTGGAATCTCCAAATTCCATCAGCTCCTTGTTCTAATTCTTTTAAGTATCCTTTCATTCCTTCATCATCATCCTTAATTGCTACTTCTTGAACATTCTTCAATTGTTCCATTAAATCTAATTGTAGATTTAATCTAAGAGCACGAACCCGTCGTTGTTTCTCATGGTACTTACGACTCAAGGCATCTGCAACTACATTTGCCTTTCCTTCATGATACTGAATATCACAGTCGTAGTCACTTAGGATTTCCATCCATCTTCTTTGTCTCATGTTTAATTCTTTTTGCCCAAATATATATCTTAAACTCTTATGATCTGTATAGATAGTAAATTTACTTCCGTACAGATAATGTCTCCAAATCTTAAGGGCAAAAATTATTGCTCCTAATTCTAAATCATGAGTCGTATAGTTTTCTTCGTGCTTTTTCAATTGCCTTGATGCATACGCAATTACCTTCTTGCGTTGCATAAGTACACATCCAAATCCTAATTTTGAAGCATCACAATATACTTCAAAATCTTCAGTTCCTTCCGGTAAGGCTAGGATTGGAGCATTGGTTAATTTCTGTTTCAAGATCCTAAAGGTTTTTTCTTGTTTAGGTCCCCATTCAAACTTAACTGCTTTACAGGTTAGCTTAGTTAATGGTACAACTATTTTGGAAAAATCCTTAATAAACCGTCTATAGTATCCAGCTAAACCTATAAAACTTCTAATTTCCATTGCGGATTGCGGAACCTTCCATTTGGTAATTGCCTCTATCTTAGCAGGATCTACATGAATGCCTTCATGATTCACCATATGACCTAAGAATTGCACTTCTTGCAACCAAAATTCACACTTCGAGAATTTGGCATACAACTTTTCTTTTCTTAACAAAGTTAAGAGTGCATGCAAGTGCTGACAATGTTCATTCTGACTTTTGGAATAAATAAGTATATCGTCGATGAAGACAATTACAAATTTATCCAAGTACGGTTTACAAATCCTATTCATCATGTCCATGAATGCTGCAGGTGCATTCGTTAATCCAAAGGGCATGACTGTAAACTCGTAATGACCATACCTAGTTCTGAAAGCAGTCTTAGGTATGTCTTCTTCTTGTACTTTCAACTGATGATATCCGGAGCGTAAGTCTATCTTAGAAAAATATCTAGCTCCTTGGAGTTGATCAAAAAGATCATCAATCCTAGGTAATGGGTATCGATTCTTAATTGTAACCTTATTTAATTCTCTATAATCAATACACATTCTCATTGAACCGTCCTTCTTCTTTACAAACAACACTAGTGCTCCCCACGGGGATGAACTAGGTTGTATGAAACCTTTACTTAATAATTCATCTAATTGCTTTTTCAGTTCTAACATTTCTGTGGGTGCTAACCGATAAGGTGCCTTGGCTATCGGTATAGTTCCTTGAATTAGATGAATCCTAAATTCTACCTCCCTATCTGGTGGTAACCCTGGTAACTCTTCTGGGAATACATCTGGGTATTCCGAGACTACAGGAATCTCCTTAAGTTCTTTTTCCTTAGTACTAATGATTACCGAAATCATATATACTATTCCTTGCTTTCGTTCATAACTAGCAACTTTCATTACTGATATGAACTTCATAGGCTTACGTGGTTTATCTCCTGTAATCATAATGACTTCTCCGGTGGGTGCCTGAATTTCTATGGAATTCTTATCACAAAGGATTCGAGCATGGTTGGCTACTAACCAATCCATTCCTAACACAACATCAAATTCGGCTAATTTCATAGGTAATACGTTTGCAAAGAATTTATGACCTGAAAGTTCTATATTTTCCTTTTGTAAAACTTTATCTATGCTAACAGAATTTCCGTCTGCTGTTTCGACTGTAAAGATCTGCCTAAGTTTGGTTAAGGGTAAATTAAGAGCTTGGCAGAATGAAGTATTGATAAAACTTTGGTTTGCACCAGAGTCAAATAATACTTTTGCATAAATGTTGTGAACTAAGAACGTACCGGCTATCACATCAGGAATCATCTCGGCTTCCTGAGTAGTTAACTGAAAGGCTCGAACATTCTTCTTAGTAGCTCCGTCAGCTGTCTTGGCTTTGTTGTCTGCTGGTTTAACCATTTTAGGACATTCTGTTTTGAAATGTCCTGATTCTCCACAATTGTAACAAATTATGGATTTCTTCCTGCAATTTTCTTCACGATGTCCTACAGTTTTGCAAAAATTGCAGGTTATGTTGCATCTTCCATAATGTTTCTTTTTACAACTTCTGCAGAAATGAGGAGTTGGAGATTGCCCTGTTCCTCTTTTCTTAAAGTTACTACTATTACCCATACGAAATCCTTGGGTAATTTTCTGAGCCAGTTCCTTCTTCTTGTTTTCATCTCTTGTGCGTATCAGATCGTCGGTTAGGGTATTAGCTAATTCCACAGCATCGTCAATAGTGCGAGGTCTAGCAGCTTTAACGATATTGCGGATTTCACCAATCAATCCCCAAATATAGCGAGAAATGAGTACCGGTTCTGGCGAAGCCAGTGTTGGTACCACTCTAGCATATTCAAAGAATGTCGAAGTATAACTGCGACAATCTACACCCATCATTCGATGGTTTAAGAACTTATTTTCCATTTGATCTTTTTCATACTCGGGACAGAATTTTCTTTCTACAAGACTCTTAAATTCTTCCCAGTTCATTGCATACGCCATCATCCTTCCTTTTGCTTGTAACACCGTGTTCCACCATTCTAGCGCCCCTTCTTTAAAAAGATTTGACGCGTACATGACCTAATCGTCTTTGTCACATTTACTTATGGTAATCACTGCCTCGGTTTTCTCTAACCAACGCAGTGCTGCAGTCGCTCCTTCATTGCCTGCAAATTCAGTGGGTTTGCAAGCAAGAAATTCTTTGTAAGTGCAACCAGGCGTTGCAGCTTTCATTTTCTTAGGGAGCGGAGCCTGTCGTGGATTATTATCGTGATTAGTATGATTACCGCCTCCATTTAAGCTATTACTGAAGTTATCTTCAGAAATACGTTTGCTAGGAATGATTTGTTGAGGTTCGATTGGATTTCTAACAGCAGCAACTATTGCTGGAATAGCATTGGCTATTCCCTGAGCAACAATATTTTCTATATCTTGTCTATTTAGAAATTGATCCTCCGGGTGTTGCTCAGATTGATTAACTTCGTTAACTGGTTCATTACCAACGTTTGCCATCTGGTAATTAATTTATATAATCTATTAGTATTGAATAAATAACAATTAAACATAAAACAATCATGCAAATTTCACATACACACATATGGCCAAAACTATCGATTTCTCAATTTCCATTTATAATAGTATGCATCAATACACACCATTATCTTACAAAGTTTTATTTTAGGTTATTTCACATGATTATATTATTATTGCTAATTTACAACCACAGTCTCATAACCCCCTTATCCCTCGTCAGCTAATATTTTAATAACGGCGCTCCCTCTCATCATACTTCCAGGAGATCTGCTCTCCTACTTCCCTGATCCTATTTCCGGCATCCACCAGTTCTTCGCCAAAATGGCGAAGTTCAGCTAAATTCTCATTGCTCATAGGTGGGTTAGGTATTGGTTCAGGGTCAAACTGAGGAAGGAAGGAATAAGGACTGTTGAGCAGGTTTTGGAATTGCCAATCATTCGTCCACCACTCGTCCATTCCTAGAGGTTGGGTATGGACTATTGGTTCTGGGATTGTTAGTTCCAAATTGATTGGAAGTTGGGTTTCAATAGGATGAGTAAAAGCATTTGTATTGACAGGCTGAATAGTATCACAACTTGCCAATATAAAATCTAGCTCTTCCTGTAATGTCATTTCCTGAGTTTGTTTAGAACTTTCTCCAACTTCTACCTGAGAACCTCCTCCAATCTCCATTTCTATTTGCTTAGAATATTCATCAAACTGTAATCCCATCTGCCTAGACTCTTCCCCTACTTCAATTCCCTTTCCTTTATCTAAAGGATTTTCTATTTTAGGCATCTTTCTAGTGACAGGTTTCCTCCTACGCATATGCCTCCATCCTACAAATCTCCTTCTTTTCTTGGGCTTGGGTTTCTCCGGAGGTGGAGCATTGAATTCAATAGGTTCTTCTATGTCTGGTATATACCTATTGAAATCTCTGGAAACCTCTATTTTTACCGGATAGAGATTTAGGTTCTGAAGGGCTTCAGACAAGTCACTCATGCTGTTATGCAAAATACACACAATTACTAATTTTAAAAATTATAACAAAATTTTTATAGAAAAACCTTTAAATATTATTTCAGATTGGGTAACTACATAACAAATAAAAACACACTAAGTTTTATTGTAAATTTATTTATTTACAGAAATAAAGTTTCTGGACTGTAGTTGATAAAGGTGCTAAGACTTGAGTAAAATTATTTAAAGATTTGCATTAACTGCTACAGTTGCTAACATATATAGATCTGCCCATTTCTCATCTAACTTGTCATCCCAAGGTGATTTATTGGTTAATTCCTGGGTTTCCTGTTTAATCTTCTTTTCTCGGGATTTCTTTATTTTCTCTTTACTTTTCCTAATAATCAGACTTCTTTTACTAGGAGAAAGTGGTTCCTCATAGTGTGCCTTTCGGACAAATATTCCTTCTTCAGGAATTACAGAGTGATTTGAGGATTTTGTTTGGGATGAACTTCCCTTCTCGTTTGATGACCTATCTAATTTAAGATAGATGTTTGACAGCTTTTGTTTACCCATACTGTACACAAATACTCAAATAATAAAACACATAATCACGTAATTGGCAATCAGTAAAAATTAAGTATTTCTAAATACTTAATTGGCTTAAATCAGTGGCTCTGATACCACCTTATTTCTGTCACGGCCCCCGACCCGGTTTGACCCGTTTCAGGAGCCGCGAGACAGAAAATCCCGTGGTATTTATTTAACAGCGGAAGTTTTCATCAGGATCTTTTAAAACTGAAATATTTCCCGATTATTTTATTTCACAACTCGGGATAAAACCCGGTAATTTACAATCTTGAGATTTCATGGAGAAATCTTTTATTTTACAAAACATGTTTCTTTATTTTATATTGAGCCACTTCCTTAAGCTTGTAGTGCTTCTCGGCACTTTTCCTTAGACCACAACAGATCACCTGAAACATGTTTGAAAAAGGTTTTGTCAGCGGGAAATACTGAGTGAATCATTCATTTTAGTAAAACGACTCGTTTGTTATAATTTACAGTATTAAGAGAGATTACAATGTTTCCAGATATCAAACCAACTACCCACGGTATTTTGTCACTCGACCCATTGGCCCTCCTGTTGTCCAATGGTGTCTGTGACTATGGTCATATCACCCCTTGGCTGCCCCAATGGTGAAGATTATCAAGTAATGTATACAAAACCCCACATACCGGCTGTAACTTGGTGATTACATATACTTAATCACTGTAATTATAACCTTGAAAATAAACTTGCTTTTGAAAGTAATTTGATAAAAAGAGAATGACTCACATTGCAGATTTAGTTTTGAGCAGAGCCTAGCCTACTGATTAGCCTTTTAACCTAAATTTAATAACAGGCACACAATTCGGTTAGTAACTTAATACAGCATTTACGATAACTCACGAGATCAAACCTTCACATTGAATGACAAAGTGCGATACTTAAACATCCATTGTATTAACAACGAATGACAAAGCATAAACCCTAATGTGGGCAACACTTAAACATCCATTGGATAGTTTAATCGATCGGACATTGAATCGTATCAGCGATCGAGTTATTACCCTGTATTGCGGCGGCGATTAGTGATCCGTGTGTGTTTTGATAGTAAACAGAACGTAACTCAGTGCATATAACGAATTTCTTCGTCGTTTCAACTCCAGAATGCAAGTCCCAAAGTCCATTATTTATACACGAATTTTACCTTGCTTACGGACCGTAAGCCTAATCCCTTACGGTCCGTAAGGGATACAAAAAAAATTCATAGGGTAGCCCCGTGTGTGTGTAGGCTTGCTGAGTCGACAGTTTCTCAAAATTCGTTTTTAACAGCGTTTTATTTAGATAATCGTAACTAGGGTTTACCCCCCCTGAGTTTTAGGGGCCCTGATCCTGATTCTGAAAATTCTGAAAATTTTAGGGTTTGTGCAGAATCAAGGCTGCCAAACGCCCGGCGAGCCTTTGCATTTCTTTGACTGTTGTTGGTGACGGCATTAGCTGAATAGCCTGCACTTTTTCTGGATTTACTTTAAAGCCATCTCTCGTGACTATGAAACCCAAAAATTTTCCTTCTTACATGCCGAAAGAGCATTTTGTTGGGTTGAGTTTTAAATTCACACTGCGCAGAGAGTCGAATGTGCGCTGAATATTGTTGAGCATCGAGTCTTCCTCATGGCTTATGATGACAAGGTCATCCATGTACACTTCAACTGTCTTGCCGATGTCGCTGTTGAAAACTGTGTCCATTAATCTCTGGTAAGTTGCGCCGGCATTGCGCAAACCAAAAGGCATTTTGGTGTAGCAGAAGATGCCTTTATCAGTGCGGAATGCGGTCTTATCTTCGTCCTCCTCTTTCATCTGGACTTGATGATAGCCTTTGTAGCAGTCGAGAAAACATTTCCATCTGAATGATGCTAGGGAGTCGACTTTTTTATCTATCTCCGGCAGTGCGTAGCAATCTTTCGGACATGCTTTGTTGAGGTCTTTGAAGTCGACACACATTCTCCAGCCACCACTGTGTTTCTGTACCATTACAGGATTAGCAACCCATGTATGGTATTTGACTTCTCGTAGGATTCCTGCGTTGAGTAGTTCTGCCACTTGTTCGTCCATGGCTTTTGCTTTTTCTTCACTAAAGCTGCGCCTCCCCTGAGCAACAGGTTCCGCTGATGGTTTTATATTTAGGCAATGCTGCGCTATGTCACGTGGGACCCCAGTCATGTCTGCTGGGCACCAGGCGAATATATCTTTGTTGTTAGACAACAATTCTTTGAGTTGTGTTCGTGTTGCTGGTGAAATGGCGTGTCCCAGCAGGATGGTCTGCTCTGGGTATTCGTTGTTCAGGACCCATTTCTCTGGTTCGTTTGATGTCGAAGGTTTGACTGCCTTTGTTGGTGGTTCATCGTCCACATACATGACTTCTTTACTCGAGTATAGAATTGCAACACCGGTTTCCGTTGGAAATCCACATGCAGCATGTGGGATAGAAGTGATCATGCTAAATTCTCTTTGTGACCTTCTTCCAAGCAGGATATCATGGCGTGATGTTGCCGGCATGACCATGAAATTGACTGTGACGGTTCGTGAATGCTCGCCATCCGATAAAGTCACAGGGAAAACTATTTGCCCTAATGGGAATACAGCTTCGTTGCAGAATCCGGTGAGGGGAAAATCGACCGGTTCCAGGCGTACTTTGTCTTCTGGGTCCAGCTGTTTGAAACATTGCTCATATATGATGTCCATCGAGCTTCCTGGATCTATAAACATATAATCCGTTCGGTAATGTCCGAAGATACCAGTAATAATCACTGGTCGTTCTTCCTGAGGGCCCCCAGGAACAACAGGAAACACAACTTGCTGTTCCCTCCAATGTTGATCGTAGTTTCGTTTATTTGGCCTTCGTGACGGACCTCCTTGAATCATGTTTGTTTGTCTGGTTTGTATTTCAATGGTACGATGAGATTGGATGTCCCCCTGACGTGGTGTTGGTGGGTCCAATACTGTAGTGATGATTTCTCCTCCAGATCTGACGTGTGGGAACTCAGATCTGGTGATTTGCACAATGATTGTGTTTAAAGCAGCTTGGCATCTGCTTAACCAATGTTCTGGGGATCTTTCTATGATTAGATCTGAGAAATTCTCCCTTTCTGAGTGACTGTTATCTCTGTTTTTTCTCATGATTTCATTGATCTGAGTATTTTGGGTTGTAGAACCTTCAGATCGAGGATCTGATAGGTGAGATAATGAATTTTCTGTCATGCTAAGAACAGAGTATGAGATGAACTGAATCGAAACGAGATAAAAACTAGAAAACAGAGGAATCGGTGGGCGCCAATGAAGAAACACTAGATAAATGGTCGGAACCGAGATATCTAGGGGGTTTGAATCCGCATAAAAAGGTTAGCTCTCACTCGATTTGATTCAGTTGCAGCTGACTTTCTTCTCTGAAGCTCTGCAAAAAAGAGCACCGTTAGCCTCGCCAAGGGGAGAAGAGGGTTCTCTCCTTGACCCGACTCCGGTGTGAGAATAAGTAATGGTAATGAAGAAGAAGAAGTATTTGAATAGTGTGAATAATCTGAGTTCATACCTGAACAGTTCTCGTATTTATAACCGGGAGTTTGGGAGGGAAAACCTGTTATTGAAAAGATAACGGAAGATGCTAACGCCGTAGCGGTTACATTTTCTTCCGTTAAGTTCTTTGATCCAACGTTAAGTTGTCTCGATCCGATGTGAATGCACACGGATCGTGGTTTGATCTATGGCTGGGGAGTTGCCACGTGGAAAGTGATTAAGTGGAGATTTATTCTCCACTTGCATGCCTTCGTTGTGATTTCAGGAGTGCCTGTGGTAATGACACGTGTCCAGGCGGTTATAACCGCCTGGGTGGTGCACGATTGTTTTTCTTCTAGAAGATTACTGCTGTAATCTGGTGTGACACCTTACTGTATGGAAACAAACGAACAAATCCCAAGTCTGGGTAAAGTAATATCCAAATCTGGATATTTGGGCGGAAGTATTGATCTCAGGATTTTTATCCTTTGCTAATGGGAGAAGGCGCAAGGATTTATGCTTTCCTTTGGGCGCGCGACTATAGATTGCTGATTACTTTCTTCCTTTTGTAAGACCAGTGCGCGGCCGCGCAAGGTTAAAAGGTCAAAAGGCCAGTCTGTGGTATGGTCTCAAATACTTATTATGGAGTTTTTGGGACCTCACCCCTTCAAGTCCCCCCAGTCTAGTGTTGTACTTATGCAAATAAGTGGATCACTGGACTTATGAGAGGGAAATGCTTTTGGGCGCGAGAGATAAGGAAACTTCTCTCAGAAGTTTTAAAAGGGAAAAAATGTGCCTTTGTAATCATGCTCTGACGTGTAATGACGTCAGCTGGCAGTAAGAGTGGGTATTTTTCTTCTCTCTTGGGATTTGTAGTGGCGCTTTGTCAGGCTTTATTAATGAGGATACGACTCCTGTTCCTGTAGCGCCGCTTGGATGTGATATCTTTCTGACAGTTAATCATAGCGATTTCAGTTTCCCTTTCTCCAAGGTATTATTCCCTTTATATATTTGTAGGATGTGTACTTTATCCTCTTATTTTGGGGATTATGGAAATAAAGGGTTTGTCCCGTACCCGTCGGCTTCACGATATCTTGAATTTTTATGATGCCGCCGAGAGCTTGTTGTTGCTTGCCAATTCTCCGTCACCGCCTCTTACCGGAACCAACAAGGTGAGGTCCGCTGTTGGGCCTGTTGATGCCGATCTTTGTTTACCGGAGACCGATAAAGAAACCGTTGTGCTGTCGGTTGAAGCTTTTATGGCTCGATTCCCAACTCTCCGTCCGAGTAAGTGTGAGTTGGTGTATCATCGTCGCCGGAAGTGTCTGATCGATCTAGCTCCGGTTGTCGAAGAAGATGTTTCTGTTGAATAAGGTAGATGACGTGAATGGTTATCAGCTGGGCGTCTTGCTACTGGTTGAAACAATATTTCCTTTTGTTTCTGTAAATATTCCAGTTTTTGGAACTGAACTCTTGAAGATCATTGGCATGATCTTGTTATGAAGTGTTCTGTTATGCTTAATGATATGTACACTTGTTATGTGTTGTATGTTTTTACTTTTTGCGTGTTTGAATTACAATATGTTGCATGTGTTTATTTGCTTTGGATAGGTAGGGCGAATGAGAGATGGTATTGTGCTCATGTGTGAACGTTTGTCCAAAAGGCGCAATAGCTTGCCTCATTTAGACTGTTCATGAGGTGTACAATGTTTGACCATATTGTTTTCGCGCGAACCAAAGAAATTACATGCAATTTGTAATAAACAGTGATATAAGTAAAAAATGATGTTTATATTGATAAGAGCGCAAGGCTTGTACTACAAGACATAATAAAGAAATACATTGCCTGTATGTTCTTTCCGCTTTTGTAGACTTGGTTCATATGTAACACCTGCGCAACTGTTGTGCGTTCCAGGTGCGGGGGACTAGGGTCCCATCGATCCTTTTTAGGGTATATGCCCCCTTGCCTAGGACCTTGTTGATGACATATGTTCCTTCCCATCTTGGCGCTAATTTGCCAGGTTTTTCGACGTTTGAAGCTTCATTGTCGCGCAAGACAAAATCACCGGGGACAAAGGTACATACGCGGACGCGCGCATTGTAATATTTTTCGAGTTTGGATTTGTACCTTGCTTCTGCTATAGCGGCGTTCTCGCGCCTTTCTTCCAGAAGGTCTAAATCCATCCTTCTCTCTTGTTCATTGTTCTGTTTTCCCACAGCTATCATGCGCGGTGATGGTAGGCCGATCTCGGCTGGAATGACGGCTTCAGACCCATAGACTAGACTGAACGGAGTTTCGCCTGTGCTAGTCTTTGGCATTGTTCGATGGGCCCAGAGGATGCTGGGGAGTTCGTCAACCCACCCCCTGCGTGCTGTCCCGAGTCGCGCTTTTATGCCGTCAACGATTTGTTTATTTACGCTTTCTACCTGACCGTTCGCTTGAGGATGCGCGACGGAGGCAAAGTTGTGCTCGATCTTCATTTCTTTGAACCATTTTTGAAGATCTTCTGCGGCGAAGTTTGTACCGTTGTCGGAATTAATGCGCAATGGTAATCCGAATCTGCAAATGATATGTTCCCATATAAATTTGCGGATTACCATCGCTGTTGTTGAGGCCAAAGCTTTAGCTTCCACCCATTTTGTGAAGTAATCGACTGCGACGATGATGAATTTTACTGCACCTGGCGCGTCAGGAAATGGGCCGACAAGATCGATGCCCCACTGTTGGAACGGCCAGGCGGAAGTAATGGGAATTAGCGGATTTTTGGGTCGGAGTGTCTTTGGTGCGTGGCGTTGACATGCTGCGCATCTTCTTAATAAATCAACTGCGTCCATGTGCATCCCTGGCCAGTAGTATCCGGCGCTCATTATTTTTGCCACGACCATGCGCGGTCCCGCGTGTATTCCGCATAAACCCTCGTGGATTTCTCTGACTAGGTATTGGGCGTCTGTTTTATCAACACAGCGTAGTAATGGGCCCATAAATGACTTTCGGTAAAGGACGCCATCCGCCATTTCATAATTTATCGCTTTGTGTTGTATTTTTCGAGCTTCTGCTTTTCCTTCCGGAAGTTTTCCGTGTTGAAGGTACAAGATAATTGGAGACATCCAGGATGGATTTCCCATTTCTATGACGCTTACTTACTTGAAATGAATAGAAGGGTTGGATAGTACTTCTATGCGTACTTCTTTTGCTAAGTGCTTGAAGCTGGTAGCGGCTAATTTGCTCAGCGCATCTGCGTGCTTGTTCTCGCTTCTGTTTATGTGGTTGACTTTGAATGTTTGGAATTGGCTGATTAGAACCCGCGCTTGTTCGAGGTATAATGCCATAGCTTCTTTTGCATCATAGTTGCCATTAACTTGCTCGGCTACTAGTTTTGAATCAACGTTAGCTTCAAGATTTCTTGCCCCCATTTTTAGCGCTAAGCGAAGGCCAGCTAGAAACGCTTCATATTCTGCTTCGTTGTTAGTGCTTCGAAAATCTAGGCGTATGGCATATGTGAGTTCGTGATTATCTGGGCTGATTAGTCGGAGACCTGCTCCTGCTCCATCATCATTGGAAGCGCCATCTGTGTGTAAAGTCCAGACTCTATCGTCGAAAACGGGTATATGGTTCTGGATTGCTTCGCACTCTTGAGCTTTGTCGATGGGAACTTCGGTAGCAAAATTTGCTAGGACTTGCCCTTTGATTGCTGGTCTTGGTCTATAGAAGATATTGTATCCTCCCAGCTCAATGGCCCATTTAGCCAACCTTCCCGCGACGTCGGGTTTGGATAAAATCTGGCCCAAATGATAATTGGTGAGAACTGTGATGACGTGGCCCGAAAAATATCTGCGCAGTCGTCGTGATGCGTGTACTAGTGCAAGGACTAGTTTCTCTATCATTGAGTAACGAGTTTCCGGACCGGTGAGCATTTTGCTTATATAATAGATTGGAGTCTGAATGTTTTCGCGTTCTACCATCAGTACTGCCCCGACCGCTACTTCCGCAGCAGATAGATATAATATTAGTGGTTCTTTTTCTTTTGGCGCGGTCAGCGTTGGTAGCTGGATTAAACATTCTTTCATTTGCTTGAACGCTGCTTCCGCTTCAGCTGTCCATTGAAAGTCGGTTTTCTTTGCGCAATTTCGTAGCGTGCTGATGAATGGATAAGACTTTGCTGTGTGATTAGCCAAAAATCTGTTCAAGGCTGCCAAACGCCCGGCGAGCCTTTACATTTCTTTGACTGTTGTTGGTGACGGCATTAGCTGAATAGCCTGCACTTTTTCTGGATTTACTTTAAAGCCATCTCTCGTGACTATGAAACCCAAAAATTTTCCTTCTTCCATGCCGAAAGAGCATTTTGTTGGGTTGAGTTTTAAATTCACACTGCGCAGAGAGTCGAATGTGCGCTGAATATTGTTGAGCATCGAGTCTTCCTCATGGCTCATGATGACAAGGTCATCCATGTACACTTCAACTGTCTTGCCGATGTCGCTGTTGAAAACTGTGTCCATTAATCTCTGGTAAGTTGCGTCGGCATTGCGCAAACTAAAAGGCATTTTGGTGTAGCAGAAGATGCCTTTATCAGTGCGGAATGCGGTCTTATCTTCGTCCTCCTCTTTCATCTGGACTTGATGATAGCCTTTGTAGCAGTCGAGAAAACATTTCCATCTGAATGATGCTAGGGAGTCGACTTTTTTATCTATCTCCGGCAGTGCGTAGCAATCTTTCGGACATGCTTTGTTGAGGTCTTTGAAGTCGACACACATTCTCCAGCCACCACTGTGTTTCTGTACCATTACAGGATTAGCAACCAATGTATGGTATTTGACTTCTCGTAGGATTCCTGCGTTGAGTAGTTCTGCCACTTGTTCGTCCATGGCTTTTGCTTTTTCTTCACTAAAGCTGCGCCTCCCCTGAGCAACAGGTTCCGCTGATGGTTTTATATTTAGGCAATGCTGCGCTATGTCGCGTGGGACCCCAGTCATGTCTGCTGGGCACCAGGCGAATATATCTTTGTTGTTAGACAGCGGAAGTTTTCATCAGGATCTTTTAAAACTGAAATATTTCCCGATTATTTTATTTCACAACTCGGGATAAAACCCGGTAATTTACAATCTTGAGATTTCATGGAGAAATCTTTTATTTTACAAAACATGTTTCTTTATTTTATATTGAGCCACTTCCTTAAGCTTGTAGTGCTTCTCGGCACTTTTCCTTAGACCACAACAGATCACCTGAAACATGTTTGAAAAAGGTTTTGTCAGCGGGAAATACTGAGTGAATCATTCATTTTAGTAAAACGACTCGTTTGTTATAATTTACAGTATTAAGAGAGATTACAATGTTTCCAGATATCAAACCAACTACCCACGGTATTTTGTCACTCGACCCATTGGCCCTCCTGTTGTCCAATGGTGTCTGTGACTATGGTCATATCACCCCTTGGCTGCCCCAATGGTGAAGATTATCAAGTAATGTATACAAAACCCCACATACCGGCTGTAACTTGGTGATTACATATACTTAATCACTGTAATTATAACCTTGAAAATAAACTTGCTTTTGAAAGTAATTTGATAAAAAGAGAATGACTCACATTGCAGATTTAGTTTTGAGCAGAGCCTAGCCTACTGATTAGCCTTTTAACCTAAATTTAATAACAGGCACACAATTCGGTTAGTAACTTAATACAGCATTTACGATAACTCACGAGATCAAACCTTCACATTGAATGACAAAGTGCGATACTTAAACATCCATTGTATTAACAACGAATGACAAAGCATAAACCCTAATGTGGGCAACACTTAAACATCCATTGGATAGTTTAATCGATCGGACATTGAATCGTATCAGCGATCGAGTTATTACCCTGTATTGCGGCGGCGATTAGTGATCCGTGTGTGTTTTGATAGTAAACAGAACGTAACTCAGTGCATATAACGAATTTCTTCGTCGTTTCAACTCCAGAATGCAAGTCCCAAAGTCCATTATTTATACACGAATTTTACCTTGCTTACGGACCGTAAGCCTAATCCCTTACGGTCCGTAAGGGATACAAAAAAAATTCATAGGGTAGCCCCGTGTGTGTGTAGGCTTGCTGAGTCGACAGTTTCTCAAAATTCGTTTTTAACAGCGTTTTATTTAGATAATCGTAACTAGGGTTTACCCCCCCTGAGTTTTAGGGGCCCTGATCCTGATTCTGAAAATTCTGAAAATTTTAGGGTTTGTGCAGAATCAAGGCTGCCAAACGCCCGGCGAGCCTTTGCATTTCTTTGACTGTTGTTGGTGACGGCATTAGCTGAATAGCCTGCACTTTTTCTGGATTTACTTTAAAGCCATCTCTCGTGACTATGAAACCCAAAAATTTTCCTTCTTACATGCCGAAAGAGCATTTTGTTGGGTTGAGTTTTAAATTCACACTGCGCAGAGAGTCGAATGTGCGCTGAATATTGTTGAGCATCGAGTCTTCCTCATGGCTTATGATGACAAGGTCATCCATGTACACTTCAACTGTCTTGCCGATGTCGCTGTTGAAAACTGTGTCCATTAATCTCTGGTAAGTTGCGCCGGCATTGCGCAAACCAAAAGGCATTTTGGTGTAGCAGAAGATGCCTTTATCAGTGCGGAATGCGGTCTTATCTTCGTCCTCCTCTTTCATCTGGACTTGATGATAGCCTTTGTAGCAGTCGAGAAAACATTTCCATCTGAATGATGCTAGGGAGTCGACTTTTTTATCTATCTCCGGCAGTGCGTAGCAATCTTTCGGACATGCTTTGTTGAGGTCTTTGAAGTCGACACACATTCTCCAGCCACCACTGTGTTTCTGTACCATTACAGGATTAGCAACCCATGTATGGTATTTGACTTCTCGTAGGATTCCTGCGTTGAGTAGTTCTGCCACTTGTTCGTCCATGGCTTTTGCTTTTTCTTCACTAAAGCTGCGCCTCCCCTGAGCAACAGGTTCCGCTGATGGTTTTATATTTAGGCAATGCTGCGCTATGTCACGTGGGACCCCAGTCATGTCTGCTGGGCACCAGGCGAATATATCTTTGTTGTTAGACAACAATTCTTTGAGTTGTGTTCGTGTTGCTGGTGAAATGGCGTGTCCCAGCAGGATGGTCTGCTCTGGGTATTCGTTGTTCAGGACCCATTTCTCTGGTTCGTTTGATGTCGAAGGTTTGACTGCCTTTGTTGGTGGTTCATCGTCCACATACATGACTTCTTTACTCGAGTATAGAATTGCAACACCGGTTTCCGTTGGAAATCCACATGCAGCATGTGGGATAGAAGTGATCATGCTAAATTCTCTTTGTGACCTTCTTCCAAGCAGGATATCATGGCGTGATGTTGCCGGCATGACCATGAAATTGACTGTGACGGTTCGTGAATGCTCGCCATCCGATAAAGTCACAGGGAAAACTATTTGCCCTAATGGGAATACAGCTTCGTTGCAGAATCCGGTGAGGGGAAAATCGACCGGTTCCAGGCGTACTTTGTCTTCTGGGTCCAGCTGTTTGAAACATTGCTCATATATGATGTCCATCGAGCTTCCTGGATCTATAAACATATAATCCGTTCGGTAATGTCCGAAGATACCAGTAATAATCACTGGTCGTTCTTCCTGAGGGCCCCCAGGAACAACAGGAAACACAACTTGCTGTTCCCTCCAATGTTGATCGTAGTTTCGTTTATTTGGCCTTCGTGATGGACCTCCTTGAATCATGTTTGTTTGTCTGGTTTGTATTTCAATTGTACGATGAGATTGGATGTCCCCCTGACGTGGTGTTGGTGGGTCCAATACTGTAGTGATGATTTCTCCTCCAGATCTGACGTGTGGGAACTCAGATCTGGTGATTTGCACAATGATTGTGTTTAAAGCAGCTTGGCATCTGCTTAACCAATGTTCTGGGGATCTTTCTATGATTAGATCTGAGAAATTCTCCCTTTCTGAGTGACTGTTATCTCTGTTTTTTCTCATGATTTCATTGATCTGAGTATTTTGGGTTGTAGAACCTTCAGATCGAGGATCTGATAGGTGAGATAATGAATTTTCTGTCATGCTAAGAACAGAGTATGAGATGAACTGAATCGAAACGAGATAAAAACTAGAAAACAGAGGAATCGGTGGGCGCCAATGAAGAAACACTAGATAAATGGTCGGAACCGAGATATCTAGGGGGTTTGAATCCGCATAAAAAGGTTAGCTCTCACTCGATTTGATTCAGTTGCAGCTGACTTTCTTCTCTGAAGCTCTGCAAAAAAGAGCACCGTTAGCCTCGCCAAGGGGAGAAGAGGGTTCTCTCCTTGACCCGACTCCGGTGTGAGAATAAGTAATGGTAATGAAGAAGAAGAAGTATTTGAATAGTGTGAATAATCTGAGTTCATACCTGAACAGTTCTCGTATTTATAACCGGGAGTTTGGGAGGGAAAACCTGTTATTGAAAAGATAACGGAAGATGCTAACGCCGTAGCGGTTACATTTTCTTCCGTTAAGTTCTTTGATCCAACGTTAAGTTGTCTCGATCCGATGTGAATGCACACGGATCGTGGTTTGATCTATGGCTGGGGAGTTGCCACGTGGAAAGTGATTAAGTGGAGATTTATTCTCCCCTTGCATGCCTTCGTTGTGATTTCAGGAGTGCCTGTGGTAATGACACGTGTCCAGGCGGTTATAACCGCCTGGGTGGTGCACGATTGTTTTTCTTCTAGAAGATTACTGCTGTAATCTGGTGTGACACCTTACTGTATGGAAACAAACGAACAAATCCCAAGTCTGGGTAAAGTAATATCCAAATCTGGATATTTGGGCGGAAGTATTGATCTCAGGATTTTTATCCTTTGCTAATGGGAGAAGGCGCAAGGATTTATGCTTTCCTTTGGGCGCGCGACTATAGATTGCTGATTACTTTCTTCCTTTTGTAAGACCAGTGCGCGGCCGCGCAAGGTTAAAAGGTCAAAAGGCCAGTCTGTGGTATGGTCTCAAATACTTATTATGGAGTTTTTGGGACCTTACCCCTTCACCTGACTACTTGGTATTGTATCCCTGCTGACTCAAACCACTTAGCCGTGGGTAACGTCACCTTCAAAAGAGGGGCCTACCACATTAGGCATTAATAACTTAATTAATTATCTTTCAATATTCCAACCCTTTAGGATTGTATCCTTGCTGACTCAAACTACTGGGTTGAGGGTAACGTCACCTTCAAAAGAGAGGCCTCCTACTATAACTAAGATAATCTCTTAAAAAGTGCAAATGTGCATAAAATATCAAAGGTTACACTAAAGACGAGTCGGATCCAAGTGATTCATCTTGTCTATCTGTTTTATTTTATTTTTATTTTTCCAGCATTTTTAGTTTTTATTTTTATGTTAAAACCTTTTTATAAACTTTTGATTTGATTAGACATTGAGGATAAACCGGTACTAAAAGCTCTTGTGTCCTTGGACGACCTCGGTATCTTACCAACGCTATACTACGCTCACGATGGGTGCACTTGCCCATATGTGTGTTTAGTGTTGGTAGAATATCGTGTTTTATAAATTTAAAACTTGACTAAAGTTTTAAAAAGGGCTTAAAATATACATAAAAATTATATCACACCTAACGCACATTAAGTTTTTGGCGCCGCTGCCGGGGACACAAGGATTTTAAGAAGGTTAGGAATCAACGGCCTAATCGTTTTTCTTATTTTTTCTATTTTTTGTTTCCAGCTTCAGTAGAGCTCAGCACGGGCCGTGCCAGCTGAACACGCCCCGTGCCCAATCTTTGGTACTGGCAATCCTGTTTTAAGTTAGACAGTAGCTGAACACGTGGCCGTGCCCACTAAACACGCCCCGTGCCCAAGTATCAGATACTGAAAACAGAACCATAAGATCCTGATGGTTGGTAATTTCTGACACAAACATGAGCGATACTGATTTTTTTTACTACCGCTCCTCTTATGGTACGTGGTGTTAAATATGTGGCGGAACTCATGAAGATTTAAAATGTTATTTTTTAAATTACATTCCCCACTATATAGACCCATCGTTTTCCTGTAGCCTTAAGAGGGGCGAAAGTAAAAATAATCCCTATCTCTCTCTAGAATGCTCTCAATCATCTATTCTAAATGAAATGATTCTTGAAGAATATTTCAAGTGGAAGATCTAATTCTTAATTGGATAAAAGAGCTTGAGATGGACATAACTAATTCATCTCAAGACAACACCCAAGAAGAATTATTGAGATCGCATTCGGATAAAAACAACATCGTCGCTCCCGAAATCACCTCTAACTCTTGCGAAGACTTGAGCGATAGTCGTCCCTGTGTCGATTGTTCCGTGAAGGACTCCCCATCGACTTTCGTCGATGCATACATAGACCTGAGCGATTCGACATACACCTTCTTTAACGAGAGCCCGGATAAGGGTTGGACTTGTCCACCTACATTTAGCTTAGGAATCACCCTTTCCGATAACCTCTTGCGTTCTCGTCTAAAACTAGGGCAACTAAGGTATCTCGGGCACTTCGGTGTTGTTCCGTCTAGTAAGGAACCACCCGATCCGGATAAATTCCTTAAAAATAGACAAAACTTCATAAACAGCTTCTAGGCACAGGGTCGTATCCGGGTCAGCATGCCCCTGTGTCCACCAAAAGATTCCCGTTTAACTTTCGGTCAGAATACGGACAAAAAGTGTCAGAATCTCGTCTGCACACGGGGCCGTGTCCAGCCGAACACGGGGCCGTGTCTAGCGTGCTGTCGTTTTCTATAAATACAGCAAGATTCCTGCACTCTTAGACCACTCCAAAGACAGAGATTTGGTGGGATCTTCACACATACCATACTAGATATATTCAAAAGAAGGTTCTCAACAACCATCTTGTCTTTTCTACTTATGTCTATTGCCTTCTTCTTCATTTTCTCCACAAAACCTCCATTAAAGCTTAAAACCTCCATGTTTTCAAGCTTTATTGTGATATTTGTTAGGTTTTTATTCAATGAATCTTGTTAAAAATAAGTTTTACAACACTGTTTTAAGTTATTTTTGCTTAAAAATGCTTCAAAAGTCAGGAAATTAATTTAAAACTCCGAGATTCCTTGATTTAAAAACCTGCAGAGAGGTGAACACGGGGCCGTGCTTGTAGGATCGATTTGGGACCCGAATGAGTCGATCAGAAGAGTTTATCTCAGTTTCAGAGGCGGAAACTAAGAAACCGAGTTCAATTCAGCAAGCAATACACTTTAAACTATTGTTTCTATTGATTGAATGACGTTTACAAGCACGAGAAATACCGGCAGCACTTCGGTACAATATTCTGATTTTTCACCAAATGACATGATGACTCTCCTGTTTATAGTGTTTCTGATTCCCCACGAAAGTGCTATTTTCTGATTCCCCACGAAATGACAATTTTCTGATTCCCCACGAAATGACAATTTTCTAATTCCCCACGAAAATGTCATGTCTATTTCGTGGGAAATCAACATTTCGTGCCCTAATCTAAACAATTCTATACAAGACTCGATACAAGACGAAGACGACAGACGGATGCACCAACAAACTCCCCCTCGGATGTTGACGGAGTCTTCAGTGTCGAGTCTTCGCACTTTCAGTCTTTATCAGCCTTTGGGTTTCTTTTCTTTGAAATGTTTGACGCTGTAAGTATCCTTCAATCTTTATCTTCTCTTTTCTCTATCATCAACAAACTCCTCACGAACAATCTCTACTCGGATGTCTTCAGACTCCCCCTTTCAATATACTGGGATCGCAGTCTGGCATGTTGAAATCACACAGTCCTCAGGTATCGGAACCTGACTCTCTATCATTCAAATAACCTGCACATTTTCTACCCAAAAATAAATTTTCTGATGATAACTTGTAAAACAATCTCACCATCTAATGAACCTCTTGCAGGAATAATACAATCAAAGAATGATTTTACCATGCTAATCATTGATGAACCACTTGAAGATATATCACTTTTATGTTAAAAAACAACACACTCTCCCAAACCATCTGTTCATCATGTTTAGCACTTGGAATTTTGAAAATCAGCTCTCCAACACCAGTTGTCGAAAATCTTTTTGTATTTTATAAAATTTATGCTAAAACACACTGAAAATCTTTTTGGATTTTTGAATAGAATGAAATGCAGTAAAGAAATATTTACATACAATATTTTTGTGAGTTTGTATAAGAGGATCATATCAGTTGTTGAGACAAATCACTAACACTGTTAAGCTTTAAACATTTTAAGTTCTAAACGATTCACTTAGATTGTCAGTATACTGGTCCACTTAAATTCTCACACAAAGTTCAACTGCTTCGAGATACGATATTAATGTCTTAAGCACTTAAACTTAATTGCGTGTCCCACCTCAGAATATACTCCCGTATCCAGATCCCAATATTCAGTCTTACAGGTGAGTATACCACAGATGCTATCTGTAAGGGGTTATAATGCGAGGGCCGTGAGAGCTCAGGTCGATACTTCCGTATACGCAGAGAGATGACGGCTTCGACTTTTGGTGTGTCCCCTTTAGAGGATCTTTTGTATTACAACAGCAATGACTATCAATTTTATTGTTTCATCAATTTGTTGAGGGCGGGGCTATGTTTCAAGCAAGTAGAAAGTATTCTCCGGGGACTAGGCCATTGCTTCCGCAAAATCAGAAGTCCCGGGATAATACCCCAGATATCACTGAGTATAAAGACCTAGTATCTCAGAAAGAGGGACCTTTCAAACAAGATTTCGGGGGTTACCCATATATCCGAGAGATGTTTCCCCACGATATAAGCAAGTTTGAATTTAGGTTTATATCTCGTCACAATCTACTAAATGTGCAAAAACCTACTGACACATCATCAGTGAGACCGTTTATCACATTTTTACTTTCCATTTCTTTAGCATGCTGTGATAGTCCACTGATGTACTATCATTTCCTCTTCTTTGACACAAAAATCATTTTTCATTTTATCATGTTTTTGTCTTTTTCAAAATTTTCAAATGTTTTTGGATTTTCTAAAATTTACTCCCCCTAAAATGCAAACACATTTCAGGAAATTTGAAAACCAATGAGCTCTTGACCCACTTAGTAAGAACAATTTGAAAATAAACTGTACAATAACGTGACAACTGATATCGAATCACTTCAATTCGCCATCCACTAAGCATAAACAATCAGAACTCTCCCTCACAACAAACTATTTTCCCATTGATTTCAAAACACTTAAGTTTGTTTTAATCAAATGGTTTTTCCGGAAAATTTGTTTGATTTTACCACTTGTAAAGTTGGGGTTTGATTCATCACATTGTCATCAAATATCACATGAATGTATGGCCGAATCAAGTTCAAACTAATGACCTTGATTAACCACTTGTAGGAAAATGCAAGTACAACTTAACGTCCTTGATTTTACCACTTGTAAGTGTAAACCTTCTTCAACCTCTTGTAGGTTTTCCTACCACTCATACTATTTGTAGAAAACTAACAATTTAAATGATATCACCTGTTCTTTACCAATTGTACCACTAGTAAAATTACCAACCAAGAAAGATAGATGTCGATTCTTACTCCACTCTTACCAACCTAGGAGCTCCGACAAGTCCAGAGACTTACTGTTCATAGTATGTACCATCCCAGTCACAAACCAGGGATGGTTCAACTTTATCTTTCTTCATCTTCTTCTCATAGAACTCTTTAACCCCTTTGACTTTTCGATCAATCATTTTACCAAAAATGTGTTTCACAGTGGGGTTAAAGGCCTTTTCAACATCAAAAACCTTTTTGTCATCATAAAATTGGTTTGAAATCTCAACTTTACCAATTTTCTTTTTATAATTTTCAGTCCGAAGTGATGGAAAATTTTCTTCATCCACAGTCAGAACTGGTTTTTCTCCTTTTGAAACAACCTGTGGCTCATCTAATTTTGTGGAATCAGATTCATTACCAGAAGATAGCTCCTCTGATTTCGACCTATCAGAATCATCGCTAGAGCTACCACCAGACCTTTTAACAACCCATTTCTGGTTGTCAGATTTAGCTCTTTTCTTGTAAAACTTGTTTGAACATTCACCAATTTCAAATTTTGAGTTTTTGAATAATTTGGTTCGGTCAATTGGTGGTTCAAACTCGATCACTTTCTCTTTCTGTTTACGAGAAACTCCCTGTTTTGATGATATTGCCTTAGAACAATCTCTGGCAATATGTCCAACAGTGTTGCATTGGAAATAGGTTCTCGTATCTTTCCTCTGTCCAGCAAACTTCATCTCTTCTTGCTTCTTTGCAAGGAACTCACTGTTTGACTGCCTCCAGAATTCTTTCTTTTCTTCCTCTTCAGAGCTAGTTCCTGAAACAAATGTCATTTTTGCTTTAAAATCACGAACAAATTTTTCATTTTTCTGTTTTTCTGTTGGAGTAAAACCAAGACCTTTCTTTTTGAAATTACGGTTAGGGTTTGGTTTCTTGTGAAAACCAGAACCAGAACTGTAACCTTTTTTCTTGTTTAATCTTTGTTGTACTCTTGAGGTGTATTTTTTAGGTTTATCAGTAAGATTTAAATCTTTTATTTCAGAAATGTTAATTTCTGTAAGTTTGAAAACCTTTTTTATCATCTCAGTTTTTACACCTCTTATTGGAAATTCCTCATCAGAATATAATTTGTCTGAATCATTCAAAGTATAAGCAACTTTAAATGGTTCATCACTCAAATTAGATTTTGATAACAGGAATTCATTACTATAAACTCTTTTGCCCTGTTTTTCTTGTTGACCCGGAGTGCTGGACTCAGACTTTGACTCTGACACGGACTCCGACTTTGACTCCTCTGTTTCATCGTTATCTAACACATGATCCACCACTATCTTCATCAGTTGAGATTGTTGATCAGTGTCAGACGATGTAAAAACGACATCAATATTTTCTGGCAGATTGACTGAGGACTCCGACTCCCACTGTAAATTTGTAGCCTTTTTGACTCTTTCATCATTTGGATTTCTGGGCAAATATCCATTTTCTAGCGGGGGTGGACACTTGTTGTAACCGACATCTTGTTTCTTACCAGAATCCTTCTTGTTAATCCTTTTCTTTGTGTCACTCTTCTTCTTAGGAGTCTTTCCTTCAGCAACTTTTCCAGCATCTTTTTCTTCAGTTACTTCATCCTCTTTAAATGCCTTCATGCCTTCAATAGTCGGATATATCCTGTCAATGACATAAGAAGTACATGAGTAGCTTTTCAACAAACGATTAACCCTTTCTGTCTCAATTCTTTGCAACTCCAGCTTCTGTTCAAGAGCAGCACACTTCTCGATGTAGTTGTTCACCACTTTCTGCTTGATCATGAATGCACCCTGAAGTGTCTTCATTGTTGTTGCTTGTTCTTCACTTGTTTGGTTGTATTGATTCATAGCTTTGTTCAGGACATCATAAGATTCCTTCAAACTGTTTAAGTTATAAATCAATGTACTATTCTGTTTCTTTATAGCTTCACAAGTGTCACACTTCACAGGAATCTTTTTAGCATCAACTTCTTCATCAACTTTGAACTTTGGAACGTCTTTCATTTTTTGCCTTCTGATCACTGGAACATCTTCATCATCACTACTCACTGGTGTTTTTACCTTTTTCTTAATCACGGGAACCTCCTCATCATCACTACTAACAGGTGTTTTGATCTTTTTCTTTTTCTTTTTAACTTTATCATCTTCACTGTCACTCTCAGCCATCATTTTCAAATGATCTGCCATTTTCTTTGACCAATACTCACGATCATCATCACTATCTTCTTCAACTCGAGCAACAAAAGCTGTGTGAGCTGTAGCTTGATCAGGAACATAATCATCCCATGTGAAATTTTCCCAGCTAAAACCTTCAGGTAATCTTTCATCATCTTGATCTATTATCAAGGCACTACCATCATTTCTCTTCAAATAATCTTGATTAACCACACAAGCTCTCTTTCCAGAATCTTCAATCACATTCCTTCCGTGTGCAGTTTGTGCCTGATGGTGTTGTTGTTGATATGGTTGTTAAGCAACTTGATGGTAAATGGCTTTTCTGTAATAATCATTGTTGTTGTTAAACGGATTTTGAGCTCCACTTGCCTCACGATTGGTGCACTCCCTCTTGAAGTGTCCTTTCTCCCTGCATCGAAAACAAGTGACTTTAGATTTGTCAAAACCTAAAGTAGAAACACCAGCCTCACGAAGATCATCTCTTCCAGTGATTTGCTTGAATTTCTCAGCTCTCCTCAACACGCTGGCCAAACACCATTTTATGTCCATCAGCTCCATCTCTTCAGCATCGATCTGGTCGTAATCTTCCTTTGTCAGCATTGGATTCCCGATTCGACCTGCAACAAAACTACCATAAGATTCAAGAACAGTTCCCAATAAAGACATATGGCTTTTTGCTAACTCTTCAGAATATTCCTGATCATTTTCAATGTTCAACACAATGTTGCATTGAAGCTTTTTGCCATTTCTTGTTGTTGAAACGTTCGGATCAAAAGATGGAAATGATGAGAAACTCGTGTTGCTGTTTGATCCTTTTGATGAACTACCAGATGAATTCTTTGCATTGTATGCGGTTTCAACTTTCGGTGACAAGTTGGTTGTTTTCTCATTCAACCCTCCTTTGTAGTACAACCCGATGTCTTGTTCACCATCGAAATCT
Organism: Helianthus tuberosus; assembly: GCA_030545235.1. NCBI lineage: Eukaryota > Viridiplantae > Streptophyta > Magnoliopsida > Asterales > Asteraceae > Helianthus > Helianthus tuberosus. The sequence continues at coordinate 38,496,994 of CM060387.1, read as the reverse complement.
TTCAATCGAACAATCTTTCTTTGTTCCATCTCTTGAGCTTCCAACTTCTCGATGAATTTACTCAAAGTGAGCGTGTTAAATCCTTTCTTGTTTCTGAGTATCATCAGATATGTGCCCCAAGTTTCGTGTGGTAACACATCAGCAAGCTTTTCGATCAACTCTTCATTGTCTTTCTCGATGCTCAATCTCTTCATGTTTGCTAGCAAATTGCAGTATCTTTCAATAATTTGCCTTGTACTTTCATTCTTCAACCCACGAAACAGATCGAACTCTTTCTTCAAAAGTGATTTCTTGTTCTTAACCATCTCTTGACTTCCATGAAACTTCGATTTTAATGCTTTCCAAATTGAATAAGAAGTTCCATTGTGTTGCAAAAGAACCAAAATATCTTCCTTCACAGCTTGTTGTAAAAGGCTTAGCATCATTTTCTCATCTTTGTATTTCTTTCTAGCATCGGTACTCAAATATTTAATTGGAACAACCTCTTCATCATCATTCGTCGGTCGAATGTATTTCGTCTCGACACATTCCCACGCATCAAGATAGTTAGCTTGCACCCAATTCTCGAAACGGCCTTTCCAACCCTTATATTCTTCGATGTTCATTAGTTTGGGCGGCTTTTGCATCGTCCCTGTTTCGTTTTCCATCAACGTGTTCTGTGCAATACTGATCGGGGTAGCCGGGGTAGCGAATGCATTGTAAAACTCTTCGTCCATTTTTCGGATTTTCTAAGTTCACAAAACACAAACTTTCTTGTCTCAAAAAATACTGATCTCAAACAAGCTGTATCACCTTGTAAAATAATACTTGTTCAATGTATTCCGCAAACTGAATGAATGGGCTTGATCAATAGGATATGGATTCAAATGAGCCGATTAAACTTGATATTGAACAAATTCTGATTGGGCCAATTAAAACAATTCACAACATATGGGCCGACAAGCTTTAAATGTTGATTGGGCCGTGAACTTTGATGCAAGATTATCACATGTGCCTGACACAATTAATTGCTCATAAACTTCTGATTTGACTTCAAACACTTTATGGATCTTGGGTCGAGAGCTTATTAACTTCAAATGCACACTTTGACTTAATCTTGTGAATATATCAAGTGGCCGACAACTAATATTTCAGCTCAAATATGATTGGGCCGATGCAATATCACAAAAGCATTAGATGATAGGACCGAGAATTGTTTTTAATTCAAAAAAATGATTCAGCAGTTCACGTGATTACTCTGTTCAATGATCGACAACTATTATTTCAAACTAACACTTTGGAGCGGAATCACGACAATCACGTTGGAGCGGAATCAGAAAATTTCTGAAGCGGAATCAACACTTTAAAGCAGGAACATACAACTTGGAGCGGAATCAGTCAATATTCTGGAGCGGAATCAAGACCTATTTCCGAGCGGAATCACTGGTGACGTCATCATTCATTCGAGTGATTTCAAGCTGAACCTCAAAAATAACCAGTTTTAGTTCGAATTTGGACATGAAACTTCTAAGGCTTTGTTAATACATGATTCCGAGCCAGTTGGGAAAAATTGAGCAGATTCTGACCGTGAAATGATGTTCAATTTGAAAAGAAGGTGTAGAAAAACAGAATTCGCAGCTGAATTGGCGAGAGCTCTTCCTCCTGAGCTCTGATACCACTTGTAGGACCGATTTGGGACCCGAATGAGTCGATCAGAAGAGTTTATCTCAGTTTCAGAGGCGGAAACTAAGAAACCGAGTTCAATTCAGCAAGCAATACACTTTAAACTATTGTTTCTATTGATTGAATGACGTTTACAAGCACGAGAAATACCGGCAGCACTTCGGTACAATATTCTGATTTTTCACCAAATGACATGATGACTCTCCTATTTATAGTGTTTCTGATTCCCCACGAAAGTGCAATTTTCTGATTCCCCACGAAATGACAATTTTCTAATTCCCCACGAAAATGTCATGTCTATTTCGTGGGAAATCAACATTTCCTGCCCTAATCTAAACAATTCTATACAAGACTCGATACAAGACGAAGACGACAGACGGATGCACCAACAGTGCTCGGTGAGCATGGGGCCGTGTTCGAGGTACTGTTTCATTAAAATGAACTCTTTTCGGTTTATTTTTCGTAGAATGTCAAGCCAAAACAATGGAACCTCCTCAGCACATTCCAGAAACAGTCGTAGGGAACGAAGGCCTTCAATCGAAGCAACTCTTGTACGCTATGTGATGGCATTACGAGAAGCTCTTGACGAAATGACATCCGTAGAAGAGGTTCTGATCGACCGTATAAATTATCTGACGGTGGGGCTGGAAAATAGTTTCCAAGAAATCAACCTCTTGCACCAAAGGTTGAACATTCTTGTGACACCTCCCATGGAACCAATCCTTCCCCAAGAGGATTGGAACTTAGCATTTGGAGTCATCAACCCCACCGGGTGGGATGACATCCCCGTGGAACCTCCTCTTGACAATTTGCAAGAAGTTCCGGTGGAAGTTACACCCCCTCAAAATGATGATGCCAATGAGCCCGCCTTTCTTCTCCCTCGGGAGATAGAAGAATGGCTCAGCGACGTGTGAGGGACCATACCCGGAGAAGAAGTTCTTCAAGCCTCATTCAACCGAGAAAATTATCTTTGTCGGAAATTTTGCTCTTAAAATAAACTATAGGCTAGGACTTCTTTGAGGTTTTAGATTTCTTGTGTGTCTTGACCTACTTATCTAAATTTTAGTTTATGCTTTTATTTTCTAGGAACATATTGTAATCTTTTCTTTAATGAATGATGGTTTTGAATTATTAAATGGTGTTTGGATGATGTTGTAATGGGTAAAACACACTCGGGATGGTGGAGGATACTAAGGGAAGCTTGAACCCACACCCCATGCACAAAAACAGAGCCTCCCGACAAACTTTCTTCATTACAGCAAGTTCAGCACGGGTCGCGCGCAGCCAACACGCCCCGTGCTCAAGGGTCTGAAAAAAACGCCCAGTTCAGGTAACTGGACACGGGGAAGCCTTCTGTTACTTTCTGATACTGGCAATCTGAACACGGGGCCGTGCCCGGTCACCACGGGCCCGTGTCCAGATGCCCAGTAACATAAAATTTTGCTTTTTGACACCTTTTTACACATTCAATCAACCTAAAAACTTATTTTTGGGACACATTGAGGACAATGTGTAATTTAAGTGTGGGGGAGATGCTAAAACCTTGAATTTTGCAAGTCCTAATTACAAGCCTTACACAAAACTCTATTGGAACCGCTAAACACCCCAAATTTTTTTCAAAAAACTTTTCGTTTTTTTTACTTGTCTTGGTTTAAGTTGGGAATAACAAGTTCTAAAAAGGTTATACTTTTACAAATTTACAACCGATAGCGTCGTGATAAAAAGAACCAACATAAGAAAATTATGAAACGGCATGACAAATCTAGTTAAAATTTGATTATATATACTTGATCACATTAGAAACCCATTCCCACAAAAAGTGAGTTTTGAGCCTTTATTGAGCATACAAATATACATCTTTAAACTAAATGCTCATATTTCGTTTCTTGTGTGAATAGCCGCTTGGTTTCTTACGACTCTAGAACTTGCCATAACAATGCATTCCCGGTCCTTACCAACTTAAACCCAAGTAAGTAAATGATGGAGGCATTAGGACTAACCATTTTTCTTTTCAACACCATTATTTTTTTTTACCACCTACCCAAAATCCCCCTAGTTAACCCCTTTGAGCCTAAACCTTTTCATTTCTAAACCCACAAAACAAACACCCTTTACCTACCAAAAACCTTTTTTATTTTAAACCCTTTATTTTAGTAAAAAGCTCGGTTTTCATGTGACATTCCTTGTAAAAAAAAAATTATAAAGTGTAGCAATAAACAAACAAGTTCCCCTAAAGAAACTTTGTTTGAAAATACTCTGTCTGAATAAAAAGTCACGAAAATAAAAAAGTTTTACGAAAACCGACGCTTTTTACGCCTTCCGTCCTTTCTACTAACCACTAACCCAAAACCACCTACCTTTAACCCAAGCCTAACCCTTCCCCAAGTCCTCTTGATATTACAAAGGTTTTTAGTTAAAAAAGAGGAGGATTGATTGCTTGGCAAGCATATGGTAGAAGTAAGTTCCATGCCGGTCTCGAGTGTTTCATAAAAATACATCTTCGGCCGAGTGTTGAGTGATCTCCCGTAAGGTATGTGAACTTGTATATAAATGGAATTTTAAAGAGGCATGTTATGCCCAAATAAGTAATTTCTCTTATGAAACGTTCTAAATAAATCATAACGAATAGGATTGTAAATAACATAAAAATAAAGCCTAATAAAGATCTTGGATTCCCGACACTCAAGACAAGCCCAAAACTTCTCATCTACCCATTCCATTTGGGAGTGTAAGCCACATTATAAAGAGTTTTGCTTGAGGACAAGCAAAGATTCAAGTGTGGGGGTATTTGATGTGTGTAAAATGCAACATATAAATTACATCAAATAAGGCATAAAACTAACCCTTTTTTAGTACTAATGTTGGAAAAAGTGTGCTTTTGTCTTCCTTTTGTATTTTCAGGATTAAATGAGCGTAAATGAACAAAAGAAGCAAATATGCAGCAAAATCTAACATAATTACAAGAAAAGGAATAAACAAGGCATGCCCGACCCCTCGACAGCATCTTTCCAAGCAAAAACAAGAGATCAGAAGGCTGAACACGCCCCGTGCCCAGCGGACATAGGGGCGTGCTCAGGTGTCTGCAGAAAAGACAAAGTTGTAGAAGCTTCTATTTCCCAACACGGGGGCGTGCCCAGCTCAACACGGCCTTGGTCAACGCTAAGATTCGCAAAATCCAAGCAAATGTTGATAGTACAGATACGTTTCTGCACACGGGGTCGTGCCCAGCGGACACGGGGGCGTGTGGAGCTAATACAGACAAACTGCAATTAATGAAGAAAGATAAAGTGGATGGACACGGGGCCGTGTCCGGGCTTCTGTGCAGGCTATAAATAGGGGTGCTTGGTTCACTTCAAAGGCATCCCTTGACAAACCACCTCTCTTCCACTTCACCCACACTCCACCACCATCACAACACCCACATCCACCACCATCATCCATCATAGAGTGTGTGTAGTAGTCTCGGGATCCAAGATTAATAGTAAGAGTTCTTGACAATCAAAGGCCATGTTTGCCTAAGTCTCTTACATCACTTGGTGAAGACAAGCATTTAGTGTAATATTTTTGTTTTTTAATCTTTTCGCACTTTTTATTTGGTTTTGTATTAATGACTTTAATAACTAGTTTCTTATGTTGAAGGTGAAACTTCCTTATCATTTGTCCGTGGTGTCTTGGCGTTATTTTACCGTCTATATAAAATAAAAGATTTACACCATTCATATCTCTACGGTCTATATAGAGATATGTTGGCTACCTGGTCGGGGGTTAAGGGAATGGTTTGGTAAGGTTCTTGCCTTGTTCAGTGTATAGATCCTGCAAGGACATGGGTCAAGCTTACTAGGACCTCCTTCAATACCCATTGGTATTGGATGGCGGGGGTGCGAATGGCTTGACCCCCTCATATGTAAACTACTATTAATATATTAACCCGGCTACTTGGGATTGTATCCCTGCTGACTCAAACCACTTAGCCGAGGGTAAAGTCACCTTCAAAAGAGGGGCCTACCACATTACGCATTAATAAGTTAATTAATTATCTTTCAATATTCCAACCCTTTAGGATTGTATCCTTGCTGACTCAAACTACTGGGTTAAGGGTAACGTCACCTTCAAAAGAGGGGCGTACTACTATAACTAAGATAATCTCTTAAAAAGTGCAAAAGTGCGGAAAACATCAAAGGTTACACTAAAGACGAGTCGGATCCAAGTGATTTATCTTGTCTATCTGTTTTATTTTATTTTTCAGCATTTTTAGTTTTTATTTTCATGTTAAAATCTTTTTCTAAACTTTTGATTTGATTAGACGTTGAGGATAAACTGGTACTAAAAGCTCTTATGTCCTTGGACGACCTCGGTATCTTACCAACGCTATACTACACTCACGATGGATGCACTTGCCCATATGTGTGTTTAGTGTTAGTAGAATATCGTGTTTTATAAATTTAAAACTTGACTAAAGTGTTAAAAAGGGGTTAAAATATACATAAAAATTATATCACACCTAACGCACATCAGGTCCGCTGCTGGATGGAGAAGAAAGGCAAAGGCTGAAGCTGCTCTTCTTTCTGATGAACGCAAAAATTGGAGGGAAATTTGCGAGAAAGATAATAAAGAAAAAATGGGTCTCCGCAATACCATTAATAACCTCAAAGCTGAGGTTGAGAGATTGAAAAAGCAAGATGCGGAGATTGAGAGATTAAAACAAGAAAAGGCTGAAGCTGAAGCAGCGCGTGATAAGGCACGCTCTCATAGGGAAAGAAGTGAACAGAGAGAGGTACATACCTGCGCTACCCTTGCTCTTAGAGATAAGGAGATAGAAGAACTTATTTCTTTATTATCTGAGCAGAAACAACTTAAGGCGGAAGTTGAGGCCGTTAAAAAAGATTTGGATCTTGAACGGACTAAACAGGCTGAAACTTCCCGCCGCCTTACCGAGACTGAAGATAAGTTGGAGAACTCTGAGACTGCGCGGGCAACGGCGGAGAGTGAGCTTGAACCGTTGAAGAGTGATATGTTGTGGTTGAAAGAGCGCGAGATTGTAAGCGTAAGTTTATCTATCTCTGATAATATTTGGCGATGTTTGTGCATCTTTTTACTCTTCTTTTACTTTTTGTGCAGGTTGCTGAGTCAGTTCTTAATTCTGAAGAACTAGATAAGACGGTTGTGCATCTGCTGGTCGCTGCGCGGAATGATGGGTATGCCCAAGGGTACGCTGAGTGTTCTTACCATGTGGTTAACGCTTTAAAGGTTGACTGGGACACTAGTAAGTCTGCTACTCATTGTGTTGATACTGAAGTTGCTCTTGCTGCTGCAAAGACACGATTTAATACTTTACAGCTTACGGTCATGGATCTTATTAATGCTGCGCTACACTCTGAAAAGTTCATGAAGCGATTAAGAGAAGTTTTCCCAGACAGGGAAGAATGTGAAGACGAAGACCTAGCTTACGTTTTCTTTGCTTTGTATGAATAGTCAACTTTAGGTTTGGGATGTGGATTCTTGTTTGTTAATGCGCTGTGGCGCAAGTAACTTTATTTTATACACTGCCGTGTATGTTTATAATTTCTTGTTAAGGTGTGTGATGCGCGAGTAACTAGTATGAAATGTGTTTGAATTACAATATTTTCAATGAGTACAATTGCTTTGATTAGGTAAGGCAAATAAAGGTGGTATAAAGCTCATGTGTGAACGTAAGGCTAGGCCTTGCGTGATGCGTGTGATCACTGACCGTTCATGAGACTTTGTGTTACGGTTACCATAATGTTTTTGCGCTTACCAAAAGGAATTGCATGCACTTTGTAATAAACACAGAAATAATAGAACTAACTTTGCTTTGATTATTGATAAGGCTCAGAGGTCGTAGTACAAAGTTGTCTGTTTAGGATAATGAAATGGGACTTAACTTACTCATACTATAGTTCTACGCCATGGATTGGTAAGTTGAAGAACTTGACCAACATGTGAAGAGGCTATTGTATGTTGCTTGCTTCTTGCGCCACTTAGTTTTTAGCTTTCTTACTCGGGCCTTCATCGCCACGAGTAATTTGTTTTATATCTTTCCGCACGTTCTGCAGTAAGTGGGTGAGTTCACCACTTTTGAGCGCTTTTTCGATCTCGGTGCGTAGGGATATACAATTGTTTGTAGTGTGACCATTATCCTTGTGGTAGTCACAATATTGATTCGGATCTTGACCCTTCTTGTTCTTCATTGGCGGAGGGGGTTTGAACTGATAGTCTTCTGTGCTGAGCACCTCTGCCGGAGTTTTCATTAGGGGGGTCCACTGTCGCTCTCTATTCTCTTGCTTTGTTTCCCTCTGTGCTGGGAGCTTGTTTATGGTTGCTCGTGCGTCTTCAGGTGAGTATGTTCCAGAGGTTGAGTCCCTCCAATTCTTTTTGAACTTTTTTCCGCTGCTCTCGCTCATATCTTGTGGACGATTGTGCGGTGGCGGTGGTCTGTTGGTGCTGAGGTTTCGTTCTGTTTGGGCGTACACTTTGGCTGCAGCCATCAGCTTTTCCCAGCTCTTGGGTAACCCCTCTGTTCCCAACAGAACCTTGATCATGTCATCGCAACGGACAGCATACTTGAACTGCGCTCGTACCAAATGTTCGTGAACGTCACCGATCTCTAGTACTTCCTTGTTGTAACGTGTTATGAAGTCCTCTAGGCTCTCATCATCGCGCCTCCAAATATTCATCACGTCAGCAGTGTCCCTGATAGACCTTCGATGTTGGCTAAAATGCACTAGGAATTTTTCTCTTAAATCCACCCACGATGTTATCTTCCCGACCGGTAAGTTATCGAACCACAGTCGTGCTGCACCTGTGAGAGTTTGGACGAAAAGGTGACAACACATCGGTAAAGTCCAACCTCCTACCAGGCCTGCGCTGGTAAATACACGAAGGTGATCGTCCGGATCTGTCATGCCATTGAATTTCCCGACATTTGATGGTAATTTCGCCTTTTCCAGGGGAGCTAAGGCGATCTCGCTGACAAATCTAGAATTCTCCGCTGCCTCTGCCGGGCGGTAGATTAAGTTGTAATCGTGCTTTGCATCTGGGTTATAAACCGCGCGAGGCTTATAACTTTTGTGATCCCCTTGCAGTCGGCTAAACACACTTGTATTATCACCCTCTTGGTATGTTCTGTCATACTCGTCGGTGTAGGTGTCCCGGTTCTGATGGGAACGCGGGCCCAATCGAGAATGAACCGACTGTCTCTGATAAGATTCGTTATGATAATCTCTTCGTCGGGTCTCAGAATGAGTAGACTCATACCTTGTAGGAGATCTGGAGTAAACTTCGGTGTCTTCCACGTGTACTCGCGATGGTGCTCGTGCGCGAGATGCAGGTCTTCGTGACTGAGTGGGAGGAGCAGTCTGTGCACAAAGTTGTGCGTATACAGCGTTTATTGCACCTTGGGATCTGACATACCACAAGATGGGAGTTTCACCCGGAGGTAAAATAGAACTTATCGGGATCTCGGGTTGTACTCCTGGAATAAAGGGTCATTCGGATGATTATCGTTGTATTGAACTTCGTTATCATCCGAAGCCTCTTCCACAATCCCTTCGACGTGGGTATTGTGTGCGAAATTTGGCCGAGGGCCGGATTGACGGTTTGTCGTAGTTTCTTCCATTGAAAAACGGGGATGGAAGAGTAAATCGAAACGAGAAGATATGAATAAAAACTGAGAAATCGGTGGGCGCCAATGAAGAAACGCTGGTTTAATCGACCGGAATCAATTGAACCAGGGGGTTTGAATCTGCATAAAAGGGTTAGGTCTTCTCGTTTGATTCGGGGGTAACTGATCTCCTTCTTCGAACAACAACTGCAAAACAAATAGCCATTAGACTCATCACGGGGAGAATGGGGGTTCTCTCCGTGACCACCCTCCGGCGTGAGAATAAGTACAGGTTTTGATGAAGAAGAAGAAGTAATATTAAAGTGAAGTGAGAGTAACTTGAGAATTTGATACCTGAATTTTCTTATTTATAGCCGAATTTGGGCGGGAAAACCTGTTGATGGAAAACTTAACGGAAAGTACCTTTTCGTAAGCGGTTATTTCCCCTACCGTTAATCACTAACGGGTGTGTGTACACACGGATCACGATCATGATCAATGGTTGGGGTGATGCCACGTGGAAAATGGGCAAGTGTGGATCTTCCTTCAATTCGGTGCCATCATCGTGACTTTGAGGAGGCCTGGGATGATGCCACGTGGCCATTCGGTTATAACCGAATGGTTGTGCACAATGAAGCCTTCTAGAAGGATACAACTGTAATCCTATGTGGCTCTTCTTCATGCTAATTTTGTTGTAACAGAGAAGTTACTTTTATCCTAGTTTGGATGATATTTACGCGGAGGTTTTCTTAGGATTTTATCCTATCTGCTACATGAGGGTTTGCGCAAGGATTTATTAGTTCCTTTTGGCGCGTGGATGTTAAACACTGTTTTTTCTTTTTAAATTCTCTTTTAGAACCAGTGCACGGCCGCGCAAGGTTCATTCTAAAGAGAGCTTATTGACGAGGTTGTGGTTAGGTCTCAAGCACCCGTGCAAGGTTTTTGGGACCTTACCCCTTCAGAATGGAATCTACATTTTTAATTTTAATTGTATTATAACAGATATTGTATTATAACAACATGAATTTGAATTGAATAACAACATAAGGAAGGGATCTACATTTTAATTTTATCCAAATTTCATTCCATTTTACAAAACAAACACACCCAAATGGTAAATCAAATTTCAATTTAATGCGCGAATTCACATTACAATTCCATTACAATCCATGAAACGAACACTACCTAAAAGTTTGGTAGATGAAATTTTTAATTCAAAAGTTGGACCCAAAATTTGTTGTAGCATAGGCGTTATACTTTGTGAATCATTAAAGAAAACAATGTTGCTTGAAAGAAAACATTAATACTTAACCGATTGATCTTTAAGTTATGATTTGAAATCGGACCAATTGAAAGCTGATCAATCAGGGAACTGAAGGTACTAGGGGTTTAACTTAGAACGGATAAACCAGTTATTATTAACTGGCCGAGTTTTACATAAACTAGTTTCTAACCAAGTTGAATATTTGACATTTGTGGTTTTCATATCTCTGACGGACCAATGTAGTATCATCGTGCCATCAGCAGAACCAACCGATCATATCAATCATCCATTTGTTTTGAACCTTATGTATATGTAGGATGTAGCCTAGGCTTTTTATATATGTTGGGTGTCAGTGTGAGGCAACTTTGTTTTCCATCTTCTAAGACCATGGGGTGTGGTTTGGATAGTCCCTCTGGGGACTATCCGCCACGTAGGCGTCACGTCACATTCAAAAAAGGATCATCCAAAGGGGACTACTCAAGGAGTCAAGGGTGAGAGAGAGAGAGAGAGAGCAATGATGGAAAGGGTGAAACCCGAGCTTTAAAGTGTTCCTCTTGCGTGTTTTGTTTAGTTTTAAGTAATTATATGCTTTGAATAAGTTAACTACGAGAAATTGTGGCTATGTAGGTTAAATTGTTTAATTCGTGAAAGTTAACGGGTTTAGAGACGAAGTGGAATGTCTGATGTGTAGTCCCGGTAAAAGATTCGAAGATGAGCAACGGAAAAATGATGATAACATTGATGAACCGAGCTAGAGCCGAGCTTTTGCTCGTTTAAGCGATGTTGAAGTGAGCTCGAGCCGAGTTTTTAGCTCGTTTAAGGTTGTTCTCAAAATAGTTCGAGCCGAGCTTGAGCTTTGGGTTTTACTCGCGAGCCGAGCTCGAGCTCAAAGAAGTAGGCTCGAACCGAGCCGAGCTCGAGCTTTATAAAAACCTAACGAGCCGAGCTCGAGCTTGGTCGAGCTCGGACTCGACTCGGCTCGTTTACACCCCTAGTTGCAAGCCTGTACGGGTACGTGTTCTATTCGGTTTTGAGTGATTACTTTAAAAAGGTGCTAATACATCATTAAAATTAGCCAATTTGTAAACCGAGTGAAGTGAACATTGTGAGTGATGTGTATGAATTGTGAGTTTCAAGGGCGGGTTAATATTGGATAACCATTCTTATATGATTAATCATTTATTGCTAAATATGTTGAAAACTGTAAAAAGTTTGAACCGGGTATGACTTTAGACCTTAACCTTAGTCTCGGGAATGGGACGCGTGTTTCTCGTTCGACCCACGTAAAAGTGAAAAACAGATTTGCTTGAGGGCAAGCAAAAGACAAGTGTGGGGATGTGATGGAGAGGGTGAAACCCGAGCTTTAAAGTGTTCCTCTTGCGTGTTTTATTTAGTTTTAAGTAATTATATGCATTGAATAAGTTAACTACGAGAAATTGTGGCTATGCAGGTTAAATTGTTTAATTCGTGAAAGTTAACGGGTTTAGAGACGAAGTGGAATGTCTGATGTGTTGTCCCGGTAAAAGATTCGAAGATGAGCAAAGGAAAAATGCATATGTTAATTGATGGCAGGGACTTGGACGTACATATGGAACATTGGTGGATGATTTTTGTTATGATTTTAAATAATCAATATCAAACACTCATCCTAAATATCATGTGACATAGGAGACGTCATCATCAGAACATGATAACTCAAATCGGCGGCCACATCTATCTATACATATAATAAAAGAAATCATGTTAGGGACATATGGCGTTCTATGAGGCGGTCTTAATTATTTTTCTAAATATTTATAATAGAAATTCAATTATTAATAATATTAAATTTAAAATTTGTAGAAGAGATTTTAATGATAAAGACAAAAATAACTAATAATAATATATTAATTATTATAATCATATATTAATTATTAAAATCTAAAAAAATTATTGTTTTAAATATTTATAAAGATAAAGATTTTATTTAATTGGTAGTTTTAATTGTTTTTATATTTTGATGATAAGGACAAGGATAACTGATAATCTATACATATAAAAAAATATTTATTTTAATCAACTGTTTCGTTAAAATGATTTATTCAATACATGTAGAACATATATATTTTTTATACATGTGGTATATTTAGAATCCTACTTCTAATAATGGATCTCATTATCCCGTTTTACACTCCAATGAAATAATAATATTAAATCATAATATCCAGCTTATCTCTTTCTTTTCTTTTTTTTCCTGCTGATTGTCCAACATCAGGTAATATATAAGTTTCTAACCTAATAATAAATAAAAAAAACAAAGTAAAATGTTATAAACCATGTAATACACAACTCTCTAACCTAATAAAAAATAAAGTGAGATGTTCAATAAGTAAATTGTACCTCAAAATTCATTTTGTTATAAAACACTTCTTGATGACTAAATGTGTTAACAGATTACATTTTTCGTGTAAGACATGTGTTTATTCAAATCGTGCAATACATGAGTTTTTAAAAGATGTAACTATTTTATTAGTATATAAAATTATATTTATTTAAACCGTGTAATACACGGGGTTCTAACATAGTATACTAATAGAAGGGCACCATTATCACGATGGATTGGCATCAATTTGTGTTGACTTTTGGGGGTGGCTCCATAAAAAAAACTCACGGCCCAACATCATCATGGGCTACGAATGATTGGCAGCCAACATCCAAAAAAAAAAAGTGAGTAAGCAATCCATATTCTACTGGGGTGGACTTCTCTTGGGAGAGAAAAGTCAACAAGACATCACGTGACGTGATTGGAAAAAAAAATATAAAATAACGCATAGGGGGGATCGCAGAGGGAGTTACGATTTGGAGGTGTTTTCTTGTGGCTGTTCTTGTCACTTGCAAGGGGATCGACAAGCATAAAAAGGAAATATGGGAATTACTTTGAAGAGGATGCGTGGCTAACCCTCTCTAGGGTTTCACCCCGGTGTAGATTTTTGTAAGAATGCTAGGGTTTATACATTTGTATTTTAATTTGGTTTCGTGACAAATTGTTTAGTATTTGAAACTTATGATAATTGTCGTGCATTTGAATTAAATTTGTGAATTGTCAAACGATGATAAAGTTATGACTTTGCGAAATGAATTTGTGCACTTATGCCTTATCGTAGGTTAGGATTTACATGTCCGAGGCAACGAAGTGCATTACGGTCCGTTGTCTATGACGTTGATAGCAATTGGCACCTAAGCTTCGTGATAGTAATCCGTTAATCACTATATGCAATTGAATCAAGTTAAAACATGTAGGAACCCTAGGTCTTGCAATTATCGAACCGGGTGTGATCCGTATTCTCATTTCTTGTTTCAACTTTCTAGTTAGTATTTTAGTTGCAATTTTAGTTAATTAAAAGTGTTTTAGATAATACCCATTGTCGGTTCACTCCGATTTATTTTCAAATCAACTGAACAAATAAAATTAGCAAACTTCATAATCACGTTGTACATTGTTTGTAAATAGTCTAACTAATCGAACGGGTCGTGCGATACTGACCACCTGCTCTTCGTGGATACGATACCCGACTTACCCTAGCTACCTAGGTTTAATTGGGTTTTTGAGTGATCGGGACGACACGGTCACGTCAAACAACTTGAGGGACCCACCTTTCCACCAACCAACCTCCTCGTCGCTTCCGTCTTACAGGCGACGTTGGCGACGCGACGACCCCGGAGGGGGCGGTGTGGGACGAGGCCGACGACCCGGCGACGGTGGGAGACGATCCCCACACCATTCGGTCTAACAATGTTCTATATACTTTTTTTTCTATATTTATATTTTGGTTGTTTTTTACTTTATTAGTTCTAAATTGAAATAATTCAAAAGAGCTAACAAACTGTATTGTTAGTATTTTGTATTTAAATTTTTTTTAACGGTTAATTTTTTAATCCCTGTCGGCTGTGGGACTTGAACCCAAGACCTTCCCCTTTCCAACCTAAGTGTTTTAAAGGCTTTGCCTTTGCCATTTGCCAATGAACCACCACCCCATTGGTTAGTATTTTGTATTTAAATATCTTATGGAGATTGGAGATTACAATCAAAATGATACTGATAAAAGCTAATCAACAAAAGCTCATAACATTATTAATATTTTAATGTAATAATGACCAATAAACAAATCTTGTCGTCTGGTTCTCAAGAATATTATCTTCAGATTACGTTCTTGCTCATTCAAAACCAAATCAGATATTTAATTATGAATAAAGTTGATAAAACAAAATTAGTTTAAGAAAATTCATGAAATGAAACAAGTCTAAGGTGTGAAATTTTTCTAATGTGTATTTAATGTTAAGAACTTTTAACTGCTTTATTTAAAAAAGTTATTATATAAGTTTTTTTTTTTAAACCGTATTAAATATTAAATTATTATTTTTTTAAGAAAAATAAGGACAAAACAAAGTTATACTTATTAAACTCTGTCACATCCATTTTCTAGCTCAAATCACCTCTAGAAACAAACAAGAAATTATCCCCCACCATAGCCCAATTGGTTAGGCCGGCTTCTTCCCTCTGGGAGGTCGCCGGTTCGACTCCAACTTGTGGCTTATGGTGCGGGACGTCCCAATGATGGATCGTTACCTACCGAGGCATGGTGCGATCCTGAGGGCAACCCGGTTTTCATCCGGCTGTTACCCCAGCGAGTCTCTCGTGTGGGGGCAGTATGGTTTCCGGGCGAAGGTCAGTCAGAGCGGCAGCCGGGGCCCGATAGAACATCGCGTCTGCAAAAGCTGGGCTGACGGGTAACCGTCCTAGACGGGAACCCGGTGACCAATGGTCCATGTACATATTGAAAGTCACCCTTCAAGAAAAAAAAAACAAACAAGAAAAGGCTGGCCGGCTAGTGATACTTGATGAATAAATAATTAGAGAAAAAAAGACAAATAAAACAATTAAGAATCTATCGAATACAAAAAAAAAAGTTTATTCCATTTCGGCATTTTTCATATATAAAATCCTTAACATCGGATGTACATTCACAAAGAAAAATGTTCGGAACGTTATCGGAAGAGGCAGAAGTGAAGGTGCCCGCAAGCAAAGCTTGGGCTCTCTATGGCACTCTTGAGATAGGAAAGCTCGTCGTCGGGAAAGTCCTTGAAGCGGTCGATTTGATTGAAGGCGATGGCGGGCCTGGTACCATTCTCAAGCTCACCTTAAAGCCAGGTACGTATATTTTAGGGTCTCACTATTCTCACATCCCTACATGTATATGTCCCGTATAGAGTTATACGGTCCGTATAACTGATTGTTGCACAAAAGAAAAGTTAGGGAATGTTTTTTTGTCCATGTATACGGGCCGTATAACATTATACGACCCGTATATAATGTTATACGGTCTAATATTTTCTCTATGTATACGAGCCGTATAACATTATACGACCAAATATTTGTCATTTTAGATTATTCTATACGGGCCGTATAACGTTATACGGCCCGTATACAAGGTGTGAAATTAAGATTTTAGGGTGTGGGATTATTAGGACCCATATTTTATTATACAGAAATATCGATAAATCTTAACAAAAACTAACAGAAAATTTGGGTTATTTATTATTATTCACGTAGCCTGTGTCTAGGTTGTTAAGCCGATCTGGATTAAAAACAATGTAGACATATTGTTAACGATTAAATGATGGTATGATGGCAGGGTTAGGTTTCCCGTATTATAAGGAGAAGTTTACAAAGGTTGATAACGAGAACATGATCAAAGAAACTGAAGTAGTGGAAGGGGGGTTTCTTGATGTTGGATTTACCTTATATAGGATAAGGTTCGAGATCAAAGAGAACCCAAATGATGATACGGGCTCATCTTGTCTTCAGAAACTAACAATCGAGTACGATGTTAAGGAAGAGTTTGCGGCTAATGCTTCTTTTGTCACCAATGAGCCTCTACTCGGGCTTTTAAAAGTTGCAAGCGAGTATCTTTTGAAATCTAATTAACAAATGAAACGGTTATCATTCATCATGTTTATGAGTAATGTAACTGTTACGAATAAATACGGATTATGTTAATGTTTTCAATGGTATGAGTGAACCGATTGTATGGGCTTTTGATTTGGAGAAGAATGGAATGACATGTTACAAAATTATTAATTTACTAATGTTTTTGTTGTACCACAAAAGACGTGTGTGTATACAACCTCTAGTTTGATGCGTACTATACGAGGTTAACCGTAAACAAAATAAACAAAGAGAAATAAAATAAAAAAATACAGTTTGGACTTTTTTTATCACTGTCGAGTCCTCGAGTCACTGATGACGATCGAAGGGTCTCGTTGACATCACAAGGTTCCTGCCTTCTTTACCCTACAAGAAAGAAAACTGTTAGCCTCGTTACGGAGGGCCCCGGGGGGGATCTGTAACCAAGCTCCGGCGTGAGAGTAAGTAAACTTGCCGGAAATAATGAGAAGCTTGTTCCGACGGATACTATCGCCGGAACATTCTCCTTGGTGTGGATTCTTGTGTGTGTATAAATATATGGGAGTAAATGCTCATACGAGGTTGTCGGAATAAATGAGATTGCTCCGCATTTAGTGAGGTTCTCTTGATGATCCCCATTGAGTTATTTACCTTCCTTATATAAAGGAGACCGCTTATCTCTCTTGGGAACCGATGCCGGATCATCTAACGGTATTCCGTCGACTTTGGGGGACTCAAACACGTGTCTGAGCCCCAACGGTAAGATCAGGAACTCCATTAAATGAAGCCAGCTTGTTGTACTCTTTTTCCGGCGACTCTTTCTTCACCATCAGTCAAGCATTTAATGCTCTGTGTCTTTCTTGGCATCTTTCCCATTTTCCCTCTTGTTTTATGCATGTATTGACCCTTTTAAGAGAGGACATAAATATTGGGCTTGTTGATTGGGCCCAGGCGACAGAAGCCCAAGACGGATTGTGTTAAGCTACCAACTCGACCCGTCGTCAATCACCATTTTCTATTCTAACATATACATTTACCATGGCAGGGAATAGTGCTTCCCTGCCATTGGTCGAAATGGGCGGCCGCCCCTCTTCTATTGGACCAACAATTTTATTATTTTATATCCACTTTAAAATTACGGTTTTTCCACAGTTTAAAATTACGCTTTTCTCCCAACTAAAAAATATAATAACCCTTTTCCAGCAGCTCAAAATTACGATTTTGCCATAGGTTTAAAAATTACGATTTTACCCTCAGCTTTTTATTTTATACCTGCTTTAAAATTATGGTTTTGCCCCCAGTTTAAAATTACGTCTTCGCCCACAATTCAAAATAAAATTATGCTTTTGCCCCAGCTCAAAATTACGATTTTTCCTGTGACACCTGGGTCACTGCGACCATCAAACAAATACCAAACCAATGAAATATTGTATTTCATACTTGGGATTTGTACAAATATGTGTATCATTTGCACATATCAATTCTTGTTCGATTTCAAGCTTTAAATCACTTTCTGGAAGGTTATACGCGCACTGATGCGTAAATATAACCAGTTTAATGCAACGAACACTCCGGAATAGTGAAATAGGCTTAACATACCTTAAATAACCTTTACATAACTTAGAAATAAGTTTCGAAGGCTTTGGTATGGCAAAATCAAGTTAAATCGCTTACAGGGACTAAAGTTGACAAACTGCGAAAGTGTGCCAATTTGAACTGTAACAGACATTCCGGATCATGGCCATAAGTTAAACATACCATAAATATCCTTTACATAGCTTAGAAATAGGCTTTGAGGGGTTCAGTGTGCTAAAATAAACTTTGGGTCATTCAGGGACTAAAAGCGTCAAAAAGTGCACAAGTTTGCACTTTCGCGCATATCTTGCGTTCTGAATGCATCCGGACATCCAAAAATTTATGTAAGCACTAAAATATTTTATTTTAGTGTTTGGCATGAGAAAAATCCATTCGTCGCGCAATTTGGATCGTTTTTCGCGCTTATGCGCATTCCGTCGTAATTAAGCGAACATCACGATCGTACGACCAAACGAACCGACATCCGGGATATTTTTGAGCATGTTTCATGTCCACAATGTTTAGGCATCATTTTAGGGCCTTAACGTTGGCTTAACGAGCCTTAAACATGTCGGAAATGGCCTTAATACACAACGGGGATTGAAATGGAAACTTTGGAAACTGTTGCTGATCAGAAGGACCTAGGCGTGACACCTAGCCCCCTAGGCGTCACGCGAGGCCCCTTCAGAACAGAAAAAGTTGTTTAATCAATTGTTAACATCCTTTCAACCCCCCAAAGGCCAATGCCACATGTCAATCTCTGGTGGTGGGGGCAAAATGAGTTACCATAACATTCCAACACATGTACGAATGAGATTCGATCACGTTATTCAAGAAACGGTCTTAACGGTTTGAAGAATTCTATAAATACCCATCCATCCCAACCTCAAAAACTGTAGGATCGTATACGGACCTGAACGAGTCTATCAGAAGAGCTTTTACTGATTTGAACGGCGGAAACCGACAAATCAGATTCAATTCAGCGATAATACACTTTAAACTGTTGCTTCTATTGATTTGAATGACGTTTACAATCGAGTCAACACTTCGGCAGCACTTCGTGGCTCACCGGAAGACAACACCTAGAACTATCCTATGATTTCGCTCCTAAAACATTACTATATATAGTGATCATGATTCCGCTCCTAGCTACATTTAATATCATGAGCGAAATTAGCAACTAAAGTATTACGGGCGGAATCAGAAATGCATGTTGAGCGAAATCAGCAACTATTTCACATAAATGCTTTTGTCTTTTATGAAGTGATGTCATGATGACATCATCCTCTTTTCAGATCTGCAACGTGACTGAGACTCGACATAAGACGAAGACGACAGATGTATGCACCAACAGACTCCCCCTCAGATGTTGACGACTCTTAAGTGTCAAGTCTTCGCATCTTCAGTCTTTATCAGTCTCTTTTTTTCTTAGCATATACCAAGATCTTCTCTTTGGTTCTAGCTTCGTCAGAATCCCCCTCTCATCATGATGGGATCGCTATCTGGAATTAACTATCACCTTGAGATCAATTCCTGGCTTTATCTCTGATCAGCTCATTTCCTGCACACATTTTCTCACAAACACATAAGTTTTTAATTAAATCAATAAGAAAAACTTACTAGTAATAGTTACATCAAGTTCAAATTAATGACCTTGATTAACTAATCTAACTTTCTTTCTCAAAATCAGTTTCTTCTATTAAACGCATGCTTCCAAACCAGTTCATCATGTTCAGCACTCGGAATTTTGAAAATCAGCTCTTTAACATCAGTTGTCGAAAATCTTTTTGTATTTTTCAAAATTTATGCTAAAACACTCCGAAAATCTTTTTGGATTTTTATAACAAAGGAATGCAGAAAAGAAAAATTTACATACAATATTTTTGTGAGTTTGTGTAAGAGGATCATATCAGTTTATGTGACCAATCACTAGCACCGTTAAGCTTTAAACATTTTCAGTTTTAAACGATTCACATTGATTGACGATATTGTTGTCCACTTAAACTCAATCTAAAAACTTTCGAAATGCTTACCGATACATTAAGGTATATTAATTTTGCACTAAGTTCTTATGGACCCCACGATCTCAGCATATCCCCTCATCATGCAATACACTGACTCAAGTAATACCTTTAAACTTTATCAACTGTGATTTGTGCGAAAACAAAGCAGAATGTTTAAACATTAACAATCAGGTCGATACTTCCGTATACGCAGAGAAAGTCCAATGTTTAAACAAAATAAGAAAACATAAAACAAGTTGAAGTTGTTTAGGCTTTAACCACCAGGTCGATACTCACGTATACGCAGAGATGATCCAAAGCTTAAACGAAACACCAAAGAAAATAAAGCAGAACGTTTAGGCAATAATATCCAGGTCGATACTCACGTATACGCAGAGGATGTCCAATGCTTAAACAAAATAAAGAAATAAAACAAGTTTAAATCTTTGCAAAATGAAATGCACAATCACAGTGACTTTTTAGCAAAGTTGTGAAAGTTCACAATCTTAACCAGTTTTTATGTCTTTCGACATTCAGGGATTACTGAGTAGGTACACAATCACGAAGGACAAAACTAAGTACTATGCTTTCAACCATGTTTCCCACAAGAACTAGGCTTTTTCATTTAAGTTTGTATCGTTATCGCAAATCTACTAGTCTAGCTGAGCCTATCGTCACATCTTTAGTAAGATCGTTTATCACATTTTAACTTTCCATTTCTTTAGCATGCTGTGACAGTCTAACTGATCTACTATCATTTCCTCTTTTTCACAACAAAACTCATTTTTACATTTTCAATGTTTTTGGCATTTTCAAATTTTCTAATTTTTTTTAAAATTTTCTCCCCCTAAAATCAAAATATGTTCCAATTTTGATTTTCTGGGAAAATTTGAAAAATGAACTGTATAAAGAAACGTGACAACATGATGAGAATTACTTCAATTCTCCATTCACTTGGCTTGAACAATCAGAACTTCCCCTGACAACAAAACATTTTCCCATGGTGATTTCAAAACACTTAAGTTTGTTTTAATCAAAATGGTTTTTCCGGAAAATTAGTTTTGTAAGTCATTTCTCAAACATGGGGTTTCATCACCTTGTTCTTTCAACCATTTGTAAAAACTAACATTTGTAAAATCAATCCACAAACATCACTTTGTAGAAAATCAAGTACAATTTAATGTCCCTGATTTACCACTTGTAAGACGAAATCACTTTCGTGAATTTCTCAAGAAATATGCCGAATCATGTTCCACGCTTACCAACCTGGGAACTCCGGCAAGTCAGGTTTTTCATTTAAACAGATTCACCCAAGCCTGACGGTCCTTGGGTGATTTCGAATTCTTGTTCAACAATGGTGGAAAATTTGCATCATCCATTGTTAGACCAGAATTCTCAATTTTTACCTCAACAACTGGCTCTTCTGGTTTTACCATACCAGAATCATTGCCTGAATGTGGCTTGTCTGAATTTGATGAGCCAGATTTATCGCCGACATGTGGCTCCTTTGTTTCCGAAGAAACAGATTCATTGCCAGAAAGTGGCTCCTTTGTTTTCAAAGAAACAAATTCATCGCCGACTTTTATTGGAACCCAATCCACTCTAGATTTAGGTTTTCCAAATTCATCAACTTGTGACATAAATGACTTTTCACAGTTTCTTTTATATTCAAAAACTTTGATAAAAGTTTTGTCGGAAAAATTAACTTTCTTTGATTGTTTATCAGTTTGATTAGTCAATTTTTCTTTCGTTACTCTCTCTTTTGTCCTCAGATTTGTATCTGATGAATTCGTTTTGCCTGACTGATCATTTGAGCAAATCGATTCATCAGAACTTTTATCTGAATTACCAATTGTACCCGAGGACAAAATCCTTTCAAGATACTCTCTGGCCTTCTTCCTCTTCTTCCTCAGTCTGTCTTTTTGTCCCTGAGAAAGTTTCACTTTCTTTTCTTGAACTTTAGGTTCTTGAACCTTCTGTTCTTTAGGCTTGACATTGACTGGTTTCTTCACCTGCCTCTGAGATTCAGCCCTCGATCTTCTCATTGATCTCATTGAGCAATCTCTAGCAATATGTCCAATGATGTTGCAGTTAAAGCATCTTCTTGACTCAAACCTCCAACTCTGGCAGTTAACAGCAATGTGTCCTTGATAGCCGCATCTGTAACACACTCTGTTATCGTACCAATCACCATTTTTAGTCCAAACACTTAGATCAAAACACTGTTTGGCTTGGTGATAATCTTTCCTCCTATTATTTGCTGGATTTGGCCTTTGAGCTCTGTGGTCCGACCTGCACCACTCATTACCAACAATTTTTGAATTTTCATTTTTTACTTTTTGTAATTTTTTATTGCGATTGGATGATTGATCTGATGAACTTTTATTTTCTTTTTGAACATTTTTCAAAATTTTCTCTTTTTGTTTTTGTTCCACTTTCTTCTTCAAAGGTTTTTGCTTAGAGCATTCTCCCTTTTCAGTTGATTGTGGAACAGTTTCTTGAAACTTTTCTTTTAACTTCAAAAATAAATTATTTTTCTTCATTTTTTCATTTTCATCATCAGATTTCTCATCACAATCTTCAACTTTGACTTTGTCAAAGTTTGTGACATTGTCACTTATTGGACCTGAATTAATAGGTTTTGGACAAGGAATAGTTGAAGTATTCACAAACACCTTCAACTTTTCTTCCCATTCCTTGATTTTCATTTGAGCACACTCTGCTTCCTTTTCAAGTCGAATAATCTTTTCAAGATGAGAATTGATTGCAATTTGTTTTTCAAGATTGTTTTTACCAAACAAATCTCTCTCATCTTCTAAAATTTTTATTTGACTTTGAACATCTTTCTCAATTTTTACTTTTTCATTTTCCAAATTGTATATTTGATTTTTCAAAACATTTTCTGATTTTTTAAGATTTTTGTTTTCCAATGACAAACTCTCAACCTCCTTCAAGAGTTTGTCATTTTCAGATGTCAACTTTTCACAATTTTTCAGCAAAACAAGAATCTGTTTATCATCAGCTTTTGTCTCAACCTTTAAAGCTGAAATATTTTCAACCTGTTTCTTTTCCTCATGAACACTTTCATCCTTACTCTCTTCTTCTGATGAATGATCAAAGATAGGTGCATCTTCTGCAACCTCTTTCTTTAACTCTGGTTCAGGATTCACAGATACAGGTTTTTCAGATTCTATTTTCTCAATCTTGACCGATGGAACTTGTTCAATCTGCCTTTTCACACAAGATTTGATTTGCTTTTCTGTTGTTGCTGCTTTTACTTCTTTCTCAGCTCTGATCTCTTCTTTAATAATAACTGCCTTTTGATTCTTTCTTTTTACATCTTGTTTTTCTTTCAATTTCTCAATTTTATCGGCATAAAATAACTTT
Source organism: Helianthus tuberosus (assembly GCA_030545235.1). Classification (NCBI taxonomy): domain Eukaryota; kingdom Viridiplantae; phylum Streptophyta; class Magnoliopsida; order Asterales; family Asteraceae; genus Helianthus; species Helianthus tuberosus. Next base: position 38,473,538 of record CM060387.1, on the reverse strand, counting down.
CCAATACATTGATCAGATGGAAGTTGTTGTTTAAGATTTTCAAGTCCCCGGATTTCCTCTTCATAATTGTCACTCTCTTCATCAGACGAGTGATAAAAAACCGGAACTTTTTCAACAACTTCTTTTGCTAAGACTGTTTCTTCTTCTTTCTTTATCGGAATATACTGCTGAGATTCATAATGCACATATGCCAACACTTCTTCAAAATCCATGTTTCAATGTCAAATGTTCACTCTAAATGTTGATTGGGCCGAGAATATGACTTGGGCCGAGAACTTCTTCAACACATGTACTGATATTCGTCAAATATATTGATACTTTCAAGATAAAGATCAACAATCAATATCACTCTTGGGCCGTAATCGAATATAGTGGGCTTGACTATAGTGCAGCCGACAACTTGATATTTCAGCTCAAATATAATTGGGCCGCTTTATCTCGATCACGTGGGCTGACAACTTGATTCACAAGGCTTCACATGCAAACATGTGCTGACAACTCTGTAACCCAAGATTACTCTATTTGACCAATACTATCTAGTGGGACGGTGCTGTCACAATCAATATGAATTCACGTGACTTGGTAATCTCAAACAACCTTTAACTTGTGAAAATGGCCGACACCTTATCTAAAACTTAATTGAATCACATGCAAGACTTTTGTCCACTAAAATCTCATTGGACCGCAATTTAAAACTGGTCGACAACTCAGTTAATGATCACATGCAAACTGAAATGGTTCTGATCACCTAAACACTTTAGAGCGGAATCTCTCGATAACTGTTCTGAGCGGAATCCCTGACAACAATTAGGAGCGAAATCAGACTTAACTCAGGAGCGGAATCAGAAAACTTTGTAACTATGAGCGGAATCTCAAAAATTTTGGAGCGGAATAAAAAACAATTCACGAGCGAAATCAAAGCTGATGTCATATCTTCCGAGAACAGTTTCGAGCTGAATCACAAAAATGACTAGTTTTACTTCGAATTTGGACATGAAACTTTCAAGGCTTTGTTAGATACTAATTCCGAGCAACATGTACAAAAATCAGATCAAATCGACAACTTTTTCCCAGTCAATTTGCAAAGGACAGTGTAGAAAGTGTAGAAAAACAGAAATTTTCGGCTGAAATCGGCTGAATTGGCAAGAGCTCTTCAACCTTAGCTCTGATACCACTTGTAGGATCGTATACGGACCTGAACGAGTCTATCAGAAGAGCTTTTACTGATTTGAACGGCGGAAACAGACAAATCAGATTCAATTCAGCGATAATACACTTTACACTGTTGCTTCTATTGATTTGAATGACGTTTACAATCGAGTCAACACTTCGGCAGCACTTCGTGGCTCACCGGAAGACAACACCTAGAACTATCCTATGATTTCGCTCCTAAAACATTACTATATATAGTGATCATGATTCCGCTCCTAGCTACATTTAATATCATGAGCGAAATTAGCAACTAAAGTATTACGGGCGGAATCAGAAATGCATGTTGAGCGAAATCAGCAACTAATTCACATAAATGCTTTTGTCTTTTATGAAGTGATGTCATGATGACATCATCCTCTTTTCAGATCTGCAGCGTGACTGAGACTCGACATAAGACGAAGACGACAGATGTATGCACCAACAAAAACCCACAAATCTGATTTCAAAGCTCTAAGTTGAAGCCATCACTTCATACCTGAGCTATTCGATCAAGATTTACTAGCGGGGACCCTTTGTAAGTGTTCCTTCGTTCTTTTATCGCTTTTCTAGTCCGAAAGTCGAACTATGTTTGACTTTCTGCGTTGACAAGTTTATGGTCAACACGAAGTTCGTTTGAACTTCATAACGTGAGCGTAATCACGATGGATATAGTCCCTAGTGACTATACCTACTGATTTCCACGTTATCAAGGCTCAGTGACGAGTCGTAGTTTCGGCCAGAATGCCTATTCTTGCGTATTTTGTAACCAAACTACTCTTGGGTATCAAAACCGTTTGTTTTGATACCAAACCTGTTTTCTAAACTTAGTTAAGCATGTTTTAACATGCTTAGCTCGTCACTTTTAGTTTAGTGCTTATATTGGGTCGTAAGGTAAGCGATCTAAACAATCGCTTATACTTTCGAACCCGACCCGTTTGGTCGATCATTAGGATCCGACCAAACACATTAGGTGACCATAGTATATAGGGAATAACCTTCCGAGGTTATACCTTATGGTCGCTTCGTTTAAGTAGTTGTATGATAGGTAGTTTATATGCCTTAGGTAAATTACAAAAATGCCCTTTTTACGCCAAAATTCATTTTAAGCATATGTAACATAACTTTTGGTATCTAAACTGATTTGGTAACAATATTAGACATGTTAAGGCATATTTTACTTATCATAGGACTAGTTAGGCTTTCCGAACGCGTTTCACGCGAACGACGCGTTAAAGTAGCATAAGCTACCTAAACGGGTCGTAATGGGTCGTAAGCACTTAGGTTAGGTTTCATTTAGTATGTAGGCTTTGTTAAACCATACTACATGAGTTCCCATACTCATTTGGTTTACGAGACCTCATTCTATCCGATCTTCCGATTTAGGTCCGGTTTATTAACATAGTTACCTATATTAGGTGCCGTTTGATATCCGTGATCTCTAGCATTGTTTGGTTGTTACTCAAGGACTACTAAGCAATCTCATGTGAGTACATAGACCCCTCTTTTACTGTTTTCCAAACTGTTTTGGGGTGGAACACATGTGCCTACTTGTTACTTTCATGCTTTCCATGTTTTCACATCATATACTTGCTATGTTCATTAGTACATTTATAGTACATGATTTACATTACATTTCATGCTATGTATGCCCATTGTGTGCATACTTAGTACATTGTTTTACATTACATTTCATGCTATGTATGCCCATTGTGTGCATACTTAGTACATCGTTTTACATTACATTTCATGCTATGTATGCCCATTGTGTGCATACTTAGTACATTTGTTATTCATCACATGCTTACATTTTGGTATGACATTTGGTTTGTTTAAATGGGACAATGTACATTCATTAACACCGATCATGCCGCTCGGTAGTAGGTAGTGGTACCATAGGACTTGACAACTCCCATTCCTGAAATCCCGGGTTTGTTTGGATTGGAAGGAATGACCGAATCCGAAAACATTTCTTTTGATAACCTTGACTAAAAGGGTTATCCGACTGTCTCCAGGCTTGGATGTATGAATTTTTACAATACCGCATAGATGTTTATATCAGTATAGCATGCATTTTTGTTCCACAAAACATAACTTTGATTTAAACCATGTTTTACTTCAATACCTTGTTTTTGTGCATTTTACATATGGTTTAGTTGATATATTTCACTTACCATACATGATATTTTGGATACACATTCATGATTTACATTAGACATAAACATTTTGACATTGATATACACAAAACATTTTGACATTGGATTATACACAAACATTTTACTTTGGTGGTTTGGTTTGAGTAAGTGATTTAAGTAACGAGGCGTGTGTAATATGATACAAGCATGGTGGATACGCCGCTGGTACTTCCTATATATAAGTGTTTGTATGGTATTACATATCGTAGCGTTATTTGAATCATTTCAATTTGAGACATATAACATTTTATACAAATAACATACTTTTCACAAGACATTGTTTTACAAACAACTTATCTTATACAAACTCATTTTACATGGTTATTCATTTAACCATACATTATTCTCTTATTTATACATATCATCTGAACTTATTGTTTTTCAAACGATTTACAAAACAAATCAATTTACAAGGTTCATGACTGACTTTTGCTAAACAACTTTTTTCTAAACTTACAAGTCATGAATCCTATTTTCACAAAACCAATGTATCTCACAGGCATTTTTATGCTGACGTACCTATTTTCACATGTGTTTCAGGATATGATGCATAGGATTTATCAAGATACACTTAGGCGGACTTGGGCCTTAGTGACAATAAAAGATGCAAGACTAGTTATTTATGTTATGTTTCTTTGATTGTCAAGACATTGTAACTCTTTTAATTAATAAAACAATATTTCAATTTCCATGTGTTATGAAACAATGATTCTGTTACAACACTCCCCGACGTTTCCGCCACGTTTTGTTGTTTTACGTGGTCGGGGTGTGACATTTCCCTCGGTTCAAAATTACGATTTCACCCTCAGTTTAAATTTACTTTTTTGCCCCCCAGCTAAAAATAAAATTATGGTTTTCCCCTACCTCAAAATTACAATTTTACCCTCGGTTCAAAATTATGATTTCCCCCCGTTCAAAATAAAAATATGACTTTACACCCAGCTAAACCGAAAATACGATTTCGCCCTCGGTAAAAAAAATTACACTTTTACCCTCAGCCAAAATTACGTTTTCGCCCCAGTTCAAAAATAAAATTTTGTTTTCCCCCGGCTCAAAATTACGATTTTACACCAGTTTATTATTTTATATCCACTTTAAAATTACGGTTTTTCCCCCAGTTTAAAATTACGTCTTTGCCCCAAGTTTAAAATAAAATTATGCTTTTGCCCCCAGCTAAAATTTACGATTTTCCTCTCGATTCAAAATTACGATATCACCCTCAATTCAAAGTTACGTTTTTTTGCCCCCGGTGCAAAATAAAAATATGGTTTTCCCCTACCTAAAAATTAGGATTTTCACTCGGGAAAAAAATTTGATTTTCCCCCAAGTAAAAATAAAAATATGACTTTGTCCCCAGCTAAAAATCGTGTCAAGAAACTGCCTAACATTCTTTTTACTTTTTCTTTCTAGCAAAACTATGGTATTATTTTTTTAATTGGTTAAGAATTATTCGGCTATCGCCCCGCAACGCGGGCGGGGCAACACCTAGTTAAAAACAAACAATAAAAAGTCGGCCGCCGATGGCACGTGATGGAATACAAGAAAAGAGTTAAAAGTTCATATACAAATGGTCTTACCGTACAAAACGTACGAAAGGAACGAAAAAGCCAAAAAAAACGCGGTGACATTTTCGTAATTATTTGCTCGTAGGGTAATTATCAAAATTACTCTATAAATAATTATGTAGAGTAATTTTGATCTTGTAGGGTAATTATCAAAATTACTCTACAAGTATAACTTGTAAGGTACATATCAAAATTACTATACAAGTGTATCAAAATTACTCTGCATAAATTACTCTACAAATGTATCAAAATTACTATGCAATTTTATCAAACAACATACAATTCAAAATTACTCTACAAAATCATTTGTAGAGTAATTATGATACCCTGCAAAAATTACTTTACAAGATCAAAATTACCATACAAGATCATTTGAAGAGTAATTATGATACTCTAGAAGATCAAAATTACCCTACAAGAACATTTTACAAAATTACTCTACAAAATCATTTGTAGAGTAATTTTGATAATTACTCTAGGAGTAGATAATTACAAAAATGTCACCGCGTTTTTTCAGCAAAACCTTCAGTTTGTACGTTAAAGTTATTTGTATTTGATGTTTTGTCTACAAGAAAAAGATACAATAAATGCAACTTATTTCATTTTACCATCTATTTCCATATTATAAATTACCAACAAGTTGTTGCTTAATGGTCTTATATCCCATGTATTGGGAGTTTTAAAAAAAAATGTAATTTTTCACTTCTAACCCAAAGAATTTCACATTTTGCATTTCAACCTCTTTGATTTTTTTTAACTTTTAACCTAAAGTTTTTCACCTTTTGCACTTTAACCCTAACACTTTTTTTATTTTCAACTTTCGTCCCCCATACTTTTCATCTTTCACAAGTTTTTTCGTTCTACATTTCGTATTAAATATTGCGAGTTAACACACAACAACGTGTGTGTGGGGTTCAACGTTTTTTTCGTTTATTTTTCCCTTTTGACAGGTCCGTCGCAAAACGTCTATCTTTCCATGTTTGACAGATTCGTCGCAACACGCGTGTCCTAGATCGACTTATTTATTCTTTTTTACGTTTTACGTTTCGCTCTAATTTCATCGCATTACCACGCTACAATGGGTGTGCGTGGTTCAAAGATTTTACGTCTGCTTTTCGTCCGATGGTATTTTTTCCTTTTTATTTATTTTAATTTTACGAGTTTTTCCGATGTTGGTGATCACTGATGTGACATTGGTGCTACTTGGCACGGTTTTACGAATTTTTTTAAATATATTAAGTTTTTTACTAATAGTATTTTCGAGTTTAATTCTATATATATTTAATTAAAAAACTAAATTTTGCGTGCATGTTATTATGTACGTGTCGATAAAAATTCGATTTGCTCTACATTTCAACGTAAACTTTTTCTGGAAACGAGTCAGGTCAGATATAATATGTTTTCGTTTAAAAAACAATTTTTAAGTGTATGTTATATGTACGTTTGGTATAAATTCAAGTTGGTCTACATTTCAACGTAAACTTTTTTGGAAAACGAGTCAGGTCAAATATAATATGTTTTCGTCTTTTTAGGTATGTTTCGTAAATTTTGTTTCCAACCAGGGGAGTCAAATTGTGCTTTTCCCCATTTTTTTCAAAAGCTACAATCAATCGCTTTTGATTACACGTGTCGGTTTTTCCTTTATACCCATTGATGTTTTCTATGTATGAGTTGGGTCACATATAATACGTTATGATCGTACGATATAAACTCGATTTACTTTACGTTTTGATCCAATCGCAATGCTTATGTAGGTCACATTGAGTTCAGTCAAATACTTCCAAACGTGCGTTTTTATATGATTAACGCATCACAAAACATTTGGACTAATCCATTCAATGTTTACGATGTACCCGCCCCACAACGCGCGCGACTCTCATTGCTAGTTTATGTATAAAATCTACCTTCGATGTACATTCCATCAACCAAAAATAAAAATGTTGGGAACCTTATCGGAAGAGGAGAAGTAAAGGTGCCGGCAAGCAAAGCTTGGGCGTTCTACGACACTCTTGAGCTAGGGAAGCTCGCCGTCGGAAAAGTTCTTGAAGCGGTTGACGTGGTTGAAAGCGATGGTGAGACCGATACCATTCTCAAGCTCACAACTAGAAATTGAATTTACACCAATCTATCATTCCATGTTAAAAGATTCATATTAGTGTTTTAATTATGTGAAGTCTTAATGGTATATCTTAAATGTTAGAAGTAAGAATTGTGCTTTAAATATGGCTATCAATTTTAGACACAAGCCTGTTAACATGACACGAAACGACATATTCTTAAAAGGTTTCGTGTTTTGACTTAACAGGTTTCGTATCTTAAACAAGTCGACACGTTTATGACACAATTAAATTTGAGCCTAAACAGGTTAAAGACCTATTAACATGTAGCGGCCTGTTAGTAACCTTTTTTTTTATATTTGTAATGGATGTTATGATTTGACTTTTAGACTTCGTTCCTTATCGCTTAGTTTGCTATCCTACCCTAATGGATGTTAGTGACTGAATATTAGTTACCAATAAAATGGCGCCATTTTTATTAATGGGGGCATTTAGTTAGGACTGAATTTCAGTAACCAATAAGTTTCCCCCCAAAATTTATTTTTAGACAAACATTTTTTGTGACTAAAATTCAGTCTCAGATAAATGGTCCAAGTATTAAGGACTGATTATTAGTCACGGACATTAGTCACAAAAAAATCAACCTCTAATACAATTAGTAACTAATAAGTTAGTCCTAGATACTATGTATCCGAGACTGATAGATCAGTCCCTCATAACTTAGTCCCTAGGTGTCAGTATATTAGTGACCAATAAAATGGCGCCATTTTTATTAATGGGGGCAATTATTTAGGACTGAATTTCAGTAACCAATAAGTTTCCCTCCAAAAAAATTATTTTTATACAAACATATTTGTGACTAAAATTCAGTCTCAGATAAGTGATCCAAGTATTAAGGACTGATTATTAGTCACGGAAATCAGTCACAAAAAAATCAGTCTCTAATACAATTAGTAACTAATAAATTCGTCTCCGATACTATGTATCCGAGACTGATAGATCAGTCCCTCATAATTTAGTCCCTAGGTGTCAATATATTAGCGACTGAATATTAGTGACCAATAAAATGGCGTCATTTTTATTAATGGGGGCAGTTATTTAGGACTGAATTTCAGTAACTAATAAGTTTCCCTCCAAAAATTATTTTTAGACAAACATATTTGTGACTAAAATTCAGTCTCAGATAAGTGATCCAAGTATTAAGGACTGATTATTAGTCACGGAAAGCAGTCACAAAAAATCAGTCTCTAATACAATTAGTAACTAATAAATTAGACCCAGATACTATGTATCCGAGACTGATAGATCAGTCCCTCATAATTTAGTCCCAAATGGTCATTTTTTTTGTAGTGATGTGTTAAATGGGTTTTGTAGGATAATGAAGAATACTAGAATCTTAATCATGAAATAAGTGTTATTGATTTTTATGAAGTGAATCTATGCTGGAAGTAGGATCCTTGAGCCTGTGTCATAGCTGATGACCCATACTGCATACTTGATGATCCTCCTTGATACTAGACACCGGATGCTTTAGAATGCTGGATGGTCGTTGGAGGAGTAGCGAAATCCAACGACCTAGGCATCAATGGAGAGTGATCCTCCGCAGACTTCTTCAATTTTTTGATTTCATCAATCTCACGAAGGATTCTGGCGTTAGTCTCATCCTGCTGTTGCATGTATCCTCTCATCTGCAAAATCAAAGAGTAAAGATCACTGTTAGTAGGTGTAGAGGAAAAAACAGCAGTAGTTGCTTTTGTGAAAATCGGGGTTGTCTTCTTCGCTGCATTCTAAGCATTATTATGGGATCCAGAACAAACAGGAGGCAACGGTGGAATGCCCTGTGATGAAGTAATCGCCTACATGGAGCTTGAAGTGTTTTTCCCCTGAGAAGCCATGTGGTTGAAGGTAATGAATAAGAATGAATGAAATGAACAAAATTTTCAAGGATGAAGCACTAATTACCCCACGGTGGGCACCAAACTGTTTTGGTTAAAAATCACACAAGGATAATGTAACTGTTAGGATCGAACCCTACCAGAGGAACAGATAATAAAAGCCAAAACTGGATCAGAACAGTGGATCCATAATAAGCAGATGTTTCATACAAGTCTATCCCCTTGAAAGTGATTTTCAACATCTGCTGACCTCCTATCTACTGATCATGCAACCTGCTGACCCACAACTGTTGTTCAAGTAAAGACCTGATGAAAGACTAAAGCTCTGCTGTTCAATCTACTGCCTTGAGTCAAGCACTGCTGATCCGGACAAGTACTGCTGGGTTCACAGCAGTGGAGGGATGCAGCAGTTGTTTATTATGTCTTTATATAATGTAATGTAATAGCAGTAGTTTAGCATAGCAGTGTTTGTATTGATCAGAGGTTAGAGTTTGTTAGGAGGTTAGATGTTACTTTCATGGTGACGTCAGCTTAGATGCTCAGTGGTTTGCTAGTGCCTATAAATAGAACAGTGCTCTGTACTGTTCTATTAGCTCTTTGCAACAATCGTCTTCTCTGCACGAACAAACACTGAGCTCTGGCTGAGGGGGAGTTTGTATTCAATCATTGCAATTGTAATCGTAATTGAAATAAATTCAATCTTTCGGTTCATTGTGAAAAATGTTTGATCAAAGCAACACTCTCGTTTGATTGTATGCAAAGTTTGTTTCCATCTTAATTCCGCTGCATAACTCATCCATTTCCATCTTAATTTCAAACGTAAAATACAATCAAAACCAAACTCAGATCCAACAATTGGTATCAGAGCTTGGACAATCAAATTTGATTTAACAATCATTTTGAAATAAATAGTTCAGCTCAAAATCGTTGATATCGATAGTTTGTTCGGTTTGTTGAAAAACAGAGTAAGGTTTAATCACCATTAAAGTTGATTAATCAGTGCCTGTAAAACAACCAGGATGACGTCACAATCACAAGATGATAAGAATAACACTGGCTCGCTTTTTAAACCACCCATGCTTAAACGTAATGAATACAACATCTGGGAGAGAAGGATGGGTCACATCCTTGCTCAACAGAACACTGGATGTTGGAGGTCTGTTGTTTTTGGTCCCCATGTTCCTATGGTGCCAAGTGCTGAGGATCCAAAGAAGTTCGTTCCTAAACCAACTGAGAACTATACTGAAATTGATTTTCAAAAGTTCGAACTCGATGCTAAAGCATTTAGCATCATAGCATCTGTATTACCAAATGAGATCTATGCTGGACTGTTACATTGTAACAGTGCCAAAGAGCTATGGGATGCTTTGAAGGAACAGTTTGGGGGGACTGAAGAAGTCATTGAAAACAATAGGGAAATACTGAACTAGCAGTATGAAACATTTTGTCACATCAAGGGTGAATCACTGACTCAACAATTTGAGCGGTTCAGTTGTCTCATCAGTGAACTAAGGCTTGTTAAAGTAACTTTTCCAAATTCAACTCAAAATAGCAGGTTCCTTAGGTCACTACCAGAAAAATGGGACACCATAGCTTTTGTCACCAGAAACTCTGCTGAGTTCAAAGATCTGACCCTGACCCAACTTCATGGTAGACTCCTGACCTATGAAAGGGAGTTAAACCAGAAAAGGAAGCTGCAAGAGTCTGGCAAAGTTGCTGATGATTATTCATTCGGCAGCACAACTCTTTTGGGTCAGGAAGAATCTAGTAGCAGTGGTAAGGAACAGGGTTATGATCACTTCATTGATATAACTGCTGGTGCAAATTTTAACAACCCTGATCCTCACTCTGCAAACTATGCATTTACTGCTAATGAAAACCAGATGTCAGATAATTTGTGTTTTGAACTCAATGATTTACAACATTTTGATCCCACTGACTTAGAAGAAATGGACATTCTGCATCAGTTGGCTTTGCTTAGTGTAAGAACAAGCAAATTCTACAAAAGAACAGGGAGAAAATTCCCAGGGTTACATGGGAATCTAAGGGTTGGGTTGGATAAATCAAAAATCAAGTGTTACAAGTGCAATAGGCTAGGTCATTTTGCTAGGGAATGCAGGAGTCAAACTACTGGTCCTATAATTACTCATCCCAGCTCAAACCCTAGACCACAAAACCAAAGCACTGTGCACTATACCCAATATACCCCTGCAGCTCATGTTAACACTGCTCACTATGCTGCTACCCCTGTGCCTGTGCATTATGTTCAAACTACTGTTCCACAAATTCAATACGTTCAAACCCCTGTCCCCCAGGCATAAGTGCAACCTGTTGCACCTCAAACAGCTGCTCCAGCAGTGGTACAACCAGATCAGCAAAGCTTTTTCACTCAAGGCTTTGTTGACTGGAGCAGTATGCCTGATGAGCTTAGTGATGAAAATTTTGCTCTCTATGCCTTTAATGAATCTTCTAATGATGAATTTTGTTTGATGGCACTAGAGTCAATACCAGAGGGGGTTGAAACTGAAGGTGAACAGCTAAGTGCTGAAACAGTGGATGAGGTGACTGAAGCAGTGGTTACTGCTGTGGCTAGTGAACTACTGCTGGGAGAAAGTTCAGGAACCCTGATTGAACCACTGACAGATCCATGGTCCAAAGAGGACAAAGAAGAAGAGGAAGAGAAAAGAGCAGGTGAGAAAGAAGCAAGAGCTGATGATGAAGAGGATCATCAATGTGACTATGCAATGATGGCTGCTGCCAAGGTATCACCTCAAGTTCTTGAAAAACTGTGTTCAGACAATTGCATTATTGCTTTTGCTAACATCAAAGAGGTAAATGAAAACCTTAGGAACAAAGTCTTGTCTGATGAAGTCAAATTTGAAAAGTTGTTAAAAGAACTTAGAAACAAATTGGCTGAAAAAGATAAAGAGATCAGCAGTCTGAAAGAAGAGCAGAGCATAACCAAAACTCAACTCCAAACTATGGTAGAAAAATACCAAGTTTGCAAAAAGGAGTTGGAGTCCACCCAGATTACCTGTGAAAAATGGGTGGAATCATGCAAAGGGTATGAGGTTATGCTTGAAAAGCAGATTAAAAGCAATGTGAAATTTGGGGTTGGTTATAGAAAACATGATGATGAAAACATTGACTTTGAAAAATCTGTTCAAACCACTGATGTAACCACTGAGTACATTCCAACAAACAAGAAGGGCCAAGAAGTGAAAATCACTGACAAACTTGGTAACAAAATCACACTTGACAGACCAATGGGATCCTATACTTTTGAGGAGATTGAGAAATATCAGTTTAAACCCACGTGGTCTGATGAGTGTGATATTCTTGAAAATTTCAAGCCTATGGACTTTACAACCACTGATGGTGTTAAAGCTCCAAAAGCTAAAGTCATTCCTCTCAAGGATATCCCAGCAGAGGTTAAAAACTCTGCTGCAAAGGAATCTGAAAAGAGAAAGAAGAGAGAAAAGATCAATAACCTGTTTTGTGAATTTTGTGAGAAAAGGAATCATCTAACAAAAGATTGTTTCCATTTAAAAGCATATGATTTAAACAAAACAAGTGTCATTGTTTCTGCAGAAAGCTGCATTGTCTGTGGTAAATCAAACCACAAAACTCAAGCATGTGTGTATCTCAAAAGCTTTGATGTAAAAAAGAATGAATACACTGCTAAAACATCCTTGAGTCCATCAACATCATCAGTCAAATTCACCAAGAACCAACCACTGTTTGTGCCAGTTCAAACAGCTGTCACAAAACAGCTGAACCAAACATCTGTCAAAAGAGATGTTCAGGTTACTGATGCACCACCTGCCAATCAGTTCAGAAAAGGCAAGGAAAAACAGTCTTACCAAAGGATTCCACACGTTTATGAGGCCTACAAAAGGCCCTCTAAACCTAAAGTGAACATGCATCCTTTTGGGTACCAACAGGTGATTGGTCAAGATCCCCAACAGTGGTTAGCAAGAAAGAGTCCTAAAACTGTCCAAACCCCTGACCTAACCACTGTCCATCAATGTGCATCCATCCCAGACACTGTTGAGACCCCATCCAAAGCCTTATTGGCTTTGGAAACCCTAATGAACTAATCCTTTTACTTCATGTGCAGGGAGCTTCTGCCTGCTTAGATAGCCTTTGGTATGTTGATAGTGGAGGCTCCAGGCACATGACTGGATGTAAAGCCCTACTCAAAGATTTCAAAATTCATGGAGGGGGTGATATATCCTTTGGGAATAACAGTAAAGGGAAAGTTCTGGGGTCTGGTACAGTACAGTCTGGCAATGTAAAATTTGAAAATGTCAATCTGATAGACAATCTGAAATTCAACCTCCTGAGTGTTTCACAAATGAGTGACAAGGGGTATGGGTCATTCTTCACAAAGGAGTGTTGTAGGATTGTTGGACCAGAAATGGTCAAAAAGATTGAAGCAATAATAAACACTGGTCAAACAAAACTTGTTGCTCAAAGAAGTGGCAATGTTTATGTTGTTGATATGTCAAAAGAGTGTCCCAGAGCTGATGCATGTCTGTTCTCAGCTGCCTCTAACAAAGAGACAGAACTTTGGCACAGAAGACTGGGGCACACAAATCTTAAGACAATCACTAAAATTTCAAAAAAAATGGTTTGGTAAGAGGCCTACCACAAAAATTGTTTTCTTGTCCTGAACATTGCATTTCCTGTTTAAAAGGAAAAAAACATAAAAGTTCTTATAAGTCCATTGAAGAGTCCAAAACAACCCAGTGTTTACAAATGCTGCCCATGGATTTGTTTGGCCCAGTTCAAGTCATGAGTCTCAAAAAGAAGAGATATTGTTTGGTTATTGTTGATGACTTTTCTAGGTTTACATGGACTTTCTTTTTACACTCAAAAGATGAGACTGCAGGCATTTTGCAAGACTTTGTGATACAGGTTGAAAAGCAATTTGATCTTCCAGTAAAAGTCTTCAGGAGTGACAATGGCACAGAATTCAAGAATAAGGAGTTGGATGCCTTCTGTGTGAAGAAAAGGATTGTAAGGCAGTACAGTATCCCTAGAACACCAGAGCAAAATGGGGTAGTGGAAAGAAAGAACAGAACTTTGATTGAGGCTGCCAGAACCATGCTTGCTGATTCAGGTTTGCCATTAACTTTTTGGGCAGAGGCAGTAAATACTGCTTGCTATGTCCAAAACAGAGTTTTAATAAACCCTAGGCACAAAAAGACTGCTTATGAAATTCTGTATAAAATCAAACCACTGATCTCATATTTCAAGGTGTTTGGCTGCCCATGCTTTATTTTGAACTTAAAAGATTCCATTTCAAAATTTGCAGCCAAAATTGATTGTGGTTATCATCTGGGATACTCAACCACTGCCAAGGCCTACAAAATGTTTAATACACGGACCAAGGCAGTGGAGGAGACCTTGAATGTGAAGTTCAATGAACTCTCATCAATGAAAATCCCAGCAAATCCTGCTGATCTGTTTGACCTTGAAAAATTCACTTTTGAAAATACTGCTGTCAAGACTAACAGTGCAGGTACATCAGTGGATGCAACACCAGACTATGGGTATGAAATCATCATCCCTCAAAAGTCTGCCACAATGGGAAAAGCATCAGTTGTTCAAAACAGCTGTCAAAGCTCAATCACTGCTACCTCAACAGTTGTTGACCAAAGTAGCCCATCAACCACTGCCTCCACCTCAACAAACACTGCTGACAAAAGTCCCCAAACAGTGGATAAAAGTCAGCATGTGTCTTCATCATTACCACCAATTCCACCACCTTTTGAAGCCACTGTTGGGTCATCAAAGTCACCAGCAGTGGTTAGCTCAGATGATACACATTTGCAGCCTTCACCAACAAATGCCATCATACCATACCAAGGAGATTTAATCTTCTTGAGATCTCATCCACCTGATCAAATCATTGGCAACATAAATGAAGGGGTGCTCACAAGAAGCCAAACCCAAAACATTTGTCTCTTTGCCGGTTTTCTATCACTCCATCAGCCAGTCAAGTACCAAGAGGCACTGAAAGACAACAGCTGGGTAGAAGCCATGCAAGAAGAGCTCCAACAGTTCAAAAGACAACAAGTATGGGAGCTTGTACCACTGCCAAAAGATGTCAGTCCCATCGGCACAAAGTGGGTCTTTAAAAACAAAACTGATGAAAGGGGCATTGTTGTCAAAAATAAAGCCAGGCTAGTGGTTCAAGGTTACAGACAGGAAGAGGGGATTGATTATGATGAAAAATTTGCCCCTGTAGCAAGATTAGAAGCTATCAGACTGTTCCTGGCCTTTGCTGTCAACCACAACTTGAAGGTGTTCCAAATGGATATCAAAAGTGCTTTCCTCTATGGTACAATTCAAGAAGAGGTGTATGTTTGTCAACCTCCAGGTTTTGAGGATCCATTTTATCCAGATCATGTCTACAGGCTGAACAAAGCACTGTATGGCCTGAAACAAGCACCAAGGGCCTGGTATGAAACTCTTTCCACCTTTCTACTCTCAAATGGTTTCAAAAGAGGTACCATTGATAAAACACTGTTTCTAAAATGGGGAGGAAAGGATTTAATGATTGTCCAAATTTATGTGGATGACATTATTTTTGGAAGCACATGCAACAAAATGTGTGAAGAGTTTAGAGAACTCATGAGAGCTGAGTTTGAAATGAGTGCAATGGGTGAGCTGCAATGCTTTCTTGGTCTCCAAGTTCAGCAAATGCAAAATGGTACTTTCATTCATCAAAGTAAATATGCAAAAGAACTTTTAAACAAATTTGATATGAATGATTGTAAACCATGCAGCACACCCATGGCTGATGAAAAGGATGAGCTGATTGACCAAACTCTATATAGAAGCATGATTGGGTCTTTGTTGTACCTAACTGCATCTAGGCCAGACATCATGTTTGCAACATGTGTTTGTGCAAGAAGTCAATCAGCCCCTAGAAAATCCAATCTTATTGCTGTAAAAAGGATATTCAGATACATAAAAAGTGCTCCCACACTTGGTATCAGGTATCCAGCTAATGGGAATATCAAGCTTTCAGGATTTTCAGACAGTGACTTTGCTGGATGTAACACCACAAGGAAGTCTACATCAGGAGGGTGCCAGTTTCTAGGTGATTGCTTAGTTTCATGGCAAAGCAAAAAGCAAGCAGCTGTTTCAACATCCACTGCTGAAGCTGAATACATTGCTGCTGCAAGCTGTACAGCCCAACTCCTGTGGCTTCAAAATCAGTTACTGGATTTTGGTATCACTGCCTTAAAGAGACCACTCATGTTGGATAGCCAGGCAGCAGAAAATATCATCAAAAATCCAGTTTCCCATTCAACCACCAAACACATCGACATCAGACATCACTTTGTGATGGATTGCTATGAAAAAGGTTTGATTTCTCTGCATCATGTCCCAACTAAAGACCAGCTGGCAGATGTGCTCACAAAAGCACTTGATACAGCCACCTTTGAAAGCTTGGTCTCTAGAATTGGGATGCTAAACATGGAATAACAAGCAACATCTTGTTTTTCTATGAATAAAAGCATTAAAATGTTTTCAGAAAATCAAAAATCCATCCTTAAAAATAGTTAAAAATGAAATTTTCATTAAAATCCTTAAAAGTCTGCCATAACCACTGCGTGTTCAAAAGTCTGCCCTGCTTCAATGTCTGTCCACTGCTGAAAGACAACCCCTATTCTCTCATTCCTTTGATAAACACTGTTGTTCAAAAGCAGTGTCTTATCCACTGATATGCTATCCACTGATAGTGAAAATCATCCACTGCTTCCATAACCACTGCCTTCACCAGTAACTTTCATAAAAGTACTGTCCTTCATTTCATCAGAGGTTGTCACGTGGGCAGTACTTTTTGGTCAGACCTTTTGTAACCGTTGCCACGTCAGCATTCACTTTTTCCTCTTTAAAACCCCCACTCACCACCAAAACAGGGTTTTACTGTCGAATTGAATTCTCAAAAATTCTCTTCTCAAAGCAGTTTTTCCATCTCATTTCTTCACCAATTTCTTCGATCATCATCCTCAAAATGACAAAATCGAAGCCATCTGCAAAACCCACCTCCAAATCATCGTCGAAAGCGGCCTCTCAAAAGGTCATTATCGCTGAAATTCCATACAAACCATCTCACAATCTTCTGGGTCTTCTCACAAAACCCGGCACCACAGATGCTTTCGACTCCATCATCGCCAAAATGGCTAAATCAAAGTACAAAACTTTGTTAATAGCCGATGCACCAATTTACTTAGCAACCCAAAGAGAGTTTTGGAAAAACGCAACCCTTGACAAACAAGGTGAAACTGTGATAGCCATTAACTCCACTTTAAAGGGTAAAACTGTTCAAATCATGCCACAATCTATATCAGAAGTCTTTAAACTCGAGGATCCACAAGGTAAAACTTCTTTCCCTAAAAACGAGTTGAAAATCGACTCCATTGAGAGAGGGTATGCAGACACAATGATGAAGAAAGCTACCTTACAAAAAGGTTTATTTCCTTCTGCAACAAGGTTTTTATTCCATACCCTCCTACTGTGTGTTTCAAACAAAACCACTTCTTTTAATGAAATACCATTAAAGATTCAAAATCTGGGATATGCTATTCTTCAAGAAGAAAATTTTAATTTTTCTCGGGAAATCTTTAATGATTTGGTTAACAATGTTGAAAGAAAAATCATTCTTACTGTTTCCAAGGTTTTTAAGTTATTATTTTGAAAAGAAATTCAGTAAGGATGATATTGCTGCAATAAACCAAGGTGAATATTTTCAAATGAACAGCTTAACTGCTGAAACTTTTACAAGAATGTTAACACCTTGCAAAACACAAGCAGAGGTGCCTGAGCAGAATTTAGCAGCTACCACTGCTCCTCAGGTATCTGCTGCTGAGCCCACTGCTCAAGGTGATCAAAGCAGCAGAACAACTGTTTTGAAACCCACACCTACAATCCACAAAAAGCCACACAAAAAGAAAAGTCAAAAACCCCCCAAACCCATCAAAAAGGCAACTCTGGAGGATGAGATACCAGAGCAACTGCCAGTGACAAAACAAAAGTCACAAGAAACCACTGCTTCTACTTCCTCACAGCAGTTGGTACAAATATCTCAACCCATAACCACAGCTCCTCCTGCTTCTTCACAAAAAGAACAGGCTGTACAAATTGGGACACTACATCATGATGCTCTGGAATCACTTGATTCCATCATCCAAAGCCCAATTCCCGGGGCAAATTCTGTTTCTAAACCAAACATCACATCCCCAATTCCCCCACCAACTAAACTCCTGTTGGATGCAATTGATTTGAACCAGGCATTAACCAGTCCTTCTCAATCACCTATCAATGAGAATATGCCTCAACAAATGACTGGGTCTGATGTATCAACCTTTGCTAACCCACCAACACACCCTGAGGAGGTTACACCCCTTGAGTTACAAGTAACTCTTGGTGGTAATCCAAGTGAAGCAGCCACTACAACTGTTGAACCCACTGGTTTACAGTTGGACATTGGTTACATTAATAAGACTTCCTTGGAGGTAATTCCTTCCATAGCACCTCTGACATCTACCAGTGGAATTTTCTTGACCTCTGGCAACATCAAAAGATTGTCAAGTGTTGAAGGGAGAAGACCCCAGTACCAAGAAAAAGGGGCATCAGTGGTTAATGTTTGGAGTACACTCCCTACCTCAACCACTGATAAAACCACTGCTAGTGGGAAATCAGATGATCCCATTAAATTGGGTGATGGTTTAAAGTACCAGAAATTGACGGATCGTGTTGAAAAACTTGATAACTCTGTTGCAGAACTCAAAGATATGCTGCAACAGTTGTTACAAGTACAAAAGGTGCAATCCACTGCTGTTCCACCTCAAGCACCTGCCCTACCACAAGCATCTGCTACAAATGAGCTCTGGAATTTATTTCAACCTTTTCTCCATCAACAAGCACAAATGGCAGATCAGCAACATGAAAAACATGTACTAAAGCTGAGAAATACAATGGAGTCTAGGTTCAAGAACACCCAGGCTGATCTCAAGGCTCTAAAAGCCCAGCTCCTACATACCACTGGCACTGCTCCTCCAACTGTCTTCTTTATTGATCAACTCCCTCCAAATAATGCCAAAAAGGGGGAG
This sequence comes from Helianthus tuberosus, assembly GCA_030545235.1. Classification (NCBI taxonomy): domain Eukaryota; kingdom Viridiplantae; phylum Streptophyta; class Magnoliopsida; order Asterales; family Asteraceae; genus Helianthus; species Helianthus tuberosus. Next base: position 38,454,505 of record CM060387.1, on the reverse strand, counting down.
AAAATTCAGGAGTGGAAGAAGAAGGGAATAGATGATGGTCTTTACCTTGAACCAGAAAGAGAAAACATGACCAAAAATATCCCTTTGCCAGATGGTAGCAAGAAAATTGATGAGACCACAAATGCACTGGCAGAAGCAGTTGCAAGTGTCAAAAAGGATAGAGAGGCCAAGAAGAAAGCTAGGGTGGATTATCCAGATCAGGGTACTTCTGGGTCAAAGGATGATGAAAATCCTGTTGATGAAAAGAAGAAGCCTACTAGAAAAGTAAGGCAACCCAAATCCATCCCAACCAGACGTTCAAAGTCTGCTCCTAAACCACCATTCAAAACAGCTGTTGTAACTCCTGTTGTATCAACTACTGCTGGTACTTCAGTATTTTAACATCTGTTCTCACTTCAACACACACCACTTCAACACACACCACATCCACTGCTTTACCACCATCACCACCAAAAACAAATTCACCACCATCTCCTGCCAAAAAGCAGAAGACAGCAGATGTTACAACATCTGTTGTAATGACAACAGTGGTTGAAACACCAGTTGTTTCAACAGCTGTTAGTCAATCACAAACCACTACCACCCAATCTACCACCACTGTTCCACCCAAAACATCATCAGTCCCTCCTCAACCAAAAAGGAGAAGGCTAATTATTAAAGATGATGACAATTCACCACCACCAACATCTTCAAAATCCTTGTCACTTGCTACAATACCCAAGCCTATTCCTCTCTCATCAGCACAAGTTCAACAGCCCTTAGCTCCTGCAGGTGTTCAATTCCTCTTGAGCTCATAGCAGTCAGAGAAGAAATAAAATCTTTCTACTATGAGGATGACCCTGCTAAAAGGAAGCTGCCATCAGTAAAAGAATATCCCAGGCCTAACAATATTGAAGAATATTTGAAAATCAAGGCTAAGCAAGCAGAGGATATCTCAAAAAGAAACACAAAAGGGAAATCTGATAGGGAAATACAACAGAACTATCAATACTTGCTCACACAAGTCAGATCCCTGGAAGAATTTGCAAAAAATGTATGTCAGAAAATCTCAGAAAGAGCAGATGAGACTCTGAGAAAATACTACATTGAAAGTATTATGGCAACAAAGAAATACAAGGGAGAAAGGCACATGTACAAGGAGTGGACCATTCCTGAACTTGAACAAGAAGAGCTAGGATTCAAGAAATGATAAAGAATGAGGTCAAACACACTCCTCCAGAATGGTCAAAATTCAAAAAGAATGTGCCTGATAAATCACTTGTGTTGAAAAGAATGAAAGAGGAATTGGTTGCTGCTGATTATGGGTCTAAACGACAAATAGCAAGATGGAAAGAAGATGTAGTCAGGGCTACCTACAAAAGGTTAGAAGAATTGAGGAAGAAAGATCCCAAAGTTCCTCAAAAGCCTGACTATCCTGAAGCAGAGGTTTCAAAAAGACCAACAAAGCTGCAAATCAGGAGAGCCACTGCTCCAACTGGTGCTGCCATCTACAAAAGAAGGAGCCAAAACCAGTCAGGGACTGAAACAGTTCAAGATCTAAAAGCTGGAAATGCCATTGTAAAAGAGGGCATTAGATTAATGATGAAAGAAGATCCTGAATTGGAACAACCTGCAAGCACTGCTCAGACAGTGTTCAATAGGCCATCATCACCAAACTCCTCTTCAAATAAAAAATCTCCCAAGAAACCCATCAGGCTCAAAAGTACTAAAGTGGGAAACTGACAAACAGACCCAGTATTGACTCTGTTCAGGTCTGATGGAGAATTGAAGAAAATATCAAGGGAACAAGCACTTGGCCTAAGTCTTGAAGATTTGCAGGATCTCCTTGATCTTCCACTTAGCAGGGATGATGAAGACACAGATGCCTTAACCTTTGAATTACAACTTAAAGGGCAAATAAGGGAACTGTTGATGAGGCAATAAAGTTCCACAATAATGAAGAGTTTTGGCATTATCTGTTCCAGGGGGAGATTGTTAGGATCGAACCCTACCAGAGGAACAGATAATAAAAGCCAAAACTGGATCAGAACAGTGGATTCAGAATAAGCAGATGTTTCATACAAGTCTCTCCCCTTGAAAGTGATTTTCAACATCTGTTGACCTCCTATCTACTGATCATGCAACCTGCTGACCCACAACTGCTATTCAAGTAAAGACCTGATGAAAGACTAAAGCTCTGCTGTTCAATCTACTGCCTTGAGTTAAGCGCTGCTGATCCGGACAAGTACTGCTGGGTTCACAGCAGTGGAGGGATGCAGGCTGAACCAGTTGCCAAGCCCCTGATTTTGAAAACCACTTATGTAAGGCGGTGCAACAGGCTGAACAGGCATCTGTCCATTTTCTGCTTCCAGCGATTGTCTTACGGACCGTAAGTTAAAGGCCTTGCGGACCGTAAGCACCCCTTACGGACCGTAAGCTATTGGCTTTGCGGTCCGTAACCGACTTTGAATTATATCGCCCAGTTGCAACCTTGCGGACCGTATGTCATTGGGTTTTGCGGTCCGTATCCGCTTTTTATTTATTATGTCTGTCCAGCTCTGCCACCTTACGGACCGTAAGGTGGACCCTTTGCGGTCCGTAACCGTTGACCAGAAGACAAATTCTTGTGAACTTTGAAGTTTTGACCATGCAACTTTGCTAACCTCGAATCTTATGTCTTCTTTTCAGTAGAGGGACCATGTAGACAGGCCTTGCATGTCCTTGCATGTGTTGCCATGCACATGAGGTTTCTTGGACCTATCTAAGAAGACTTTAAAAATGAATTTTGTTGTAAGTACCTAGAATCCCATCTTTTGCAAAGTTTGAATTATACATTATCAGGGATAACTGGATTTTAGCATCTCAGATGTTTATAAAATATATTAGGGTCTTGGGATTCATAACTAGGTCGCTCAGAGGTATTTAATTAACATGTCGACACTTTTGAATCCTACCATACATCTTTAACTCGATCCGGGTTTATAACACGTTTGCCTTACATGACACGTGTCTTTATTTCATTGGGTATGATTTTACGAGGTGTTACATCCTCACCCCCTTAAAAGAAATCTCGACCTCGAGATTTATTGAAATAAATGAGGGTACTTTTCTTTCATTGAAGATTCTACCTCCCATGTATACTCGGGACCTCTGCGGGCATCCCATTTAACCTTTACGATAGGTACATGCTTCCTCCGAAGCTTTTTAACCCGTCGATCCTCAATCGACAAAGGCCTTACCACAAATTTCAAGCTCTCATCTATGTGCACATCTGTATGTGGTATGACTAGCAATTCATCTGCTAGACATTTCTTCAGATTGCAGATGTGGAATACATTGTGAATACCACTGAGCTCTTCAGGCAAGTTCAACTATTAAGCCACTGACCCAACACATTCGATAATCTCGAATGGTCCTATATACCTCGGGCTTAACTTACCTTTCTTACCAAATCACATCACCCCCTTCTAGGGTGATACCTTAAGCAAAACTTTATCACCAACCTCAAACTTTATAGGTTTTCGCCTTTTATTAGCATAACTTTTCTGCCTATCCCTGGCAGCTTTCAGGCGGTCGCGAATCTGGACAATCTTGTCTGTCGTTTCAAAGACTATGTCAGGTCCTGATAACTGAGCTTCTCCTACTTCTGCCCAACAAATGGGCATCCTGCATTTCCTACCATATAATGCCTCAAAAGGCGCAACCTTAATGCTTGTATGGTAGCTATTGTTATAGGAGAACTCGATCAATGGCAGGTGGTTATCCCAACTACCACCTAAATTAATCACACATGCACGAAGCATGCCTTCCAAAGTTTGGATTGTACGCTCACTTTGCCCATCCGTCTAAGGATGGTAAGCTGTACTAAAATTTAAGCGCGTGCCCAAAGACTGTTGGAAACTTTTCCAAAAATGTGATGTGTATCTGGTATCTCTGTCAGAGATTATTGACACTGGTACACCATGCAGAGATACAATCTTATCTACGTACAATTGGGCTAACATGTCGGAGCTATAAGTCTCCTTAATGGGTAGGAAATGTGCTGACTTAGTCAGTCTATCTACTATCACCCATATAGTATCATTTCCTTTCTTTGTCTTTGGTAACTTGGTGATGAAATCCATTGTCACCGTCTCCCACTTCCATGTGGGAAGTTCAGGTTGTTGTAGCAAACCTGACGGCTTTTGGTGTTCAGCTTTGACTTGCGCGCACGTCAAACATTTAGCTACATAGGCAACTATAGACTTTTTCAAGCCTATCCACCAATAGTTTGCCTTCAGATCCTGGTACATCTTATCAGCTCCAGGATGAATGGAATATTTGGAACTGTGGGCTTCCTGGAGGATAACATCCCGAAGTCCTCCATAAACTGGAACCCAAATTCGTCCATTTAATCTCAGGATTCCGTCCTTGCCATAGGATAACTGCTCTTCAGTTACTCCTAGCTTCTCATCAGGATAGTTAGCTTCTAGCACAGCTTCCTTCTACGCAGCTAACAACTTTTCATTCAAACTATTCTTTATTTCAATGCTCTTGGCATTGATTCTTATAGGCTTCACTCTTTCCTTTCTACTTAAGGCATCGGCAACCACATTTGCCTTGCCAGGATGGTATCTTATCTCACAGTCATAATCATTCAAAGTTTCCATCCATCGTCGTTGTCTCATGTTTAAATCCTTCTGATTGAACAAATGTTGAAGGCTCTTGTGATCAGAATAGATCACACACTTGGTTCCATACAAATAATGCCTCCATAGTTTAAGTGCAAATACAACGGCACCCAACTCCAAGTCATGGGTGGTGTAATTCTTCTCGTGCACCTTTAACTGTCGTGAAGCATAGGCAATGACTTTGCCTTTCTGCATAAGCACACATCCCATACCGGTGTGTGATGCATCACAATATACTACAAATTCATCAATTCCATCAGGCAACGTCAATACAGGAGCGTTGCTCAACTTCGGCTTCAGAATATCGAAAGATTCTTGCTGCTTAGGCCCCCAGTCAAACTTGTTATTCTTCCGGGTGAGTAGAGTTAGGGGTGCTGCAATTCTTGAGAAGTTTTCAATAAATCGCCTGTAGTATCCTGCTAAACCTAGAAAGCTGCGAATCTCCGTAGGCGTCTTGGGCTCTTACCAGTTTGTAATAGCTTCAATCTTAGCGGGATCCACTTGGATACCACGCTCACTAACCACATGTCCAAGGAATTGGACTTCTCGAAGCCAAAATTCACACTTTGAAAACTTGGCATAGAGTTTTTCTTGTTGAAGTAGCTTAAGAATGCAACGGAGATGTTTCTCATGGTCAGCTTGGCTTTTCGAGTAAATGAGAATGTCGTCGATGAAGACGATAACAAATTTGTCCAAGTAAGGCTTGCAGACGTGATTCATGAGATCCATGAATGCGGCAGGTGCATTAGTGAGCCCAAAAGGCATCACTAGGAACTTGTAAGGACCATAACGAGTCCTAAATGCAGTCTTGTGTACATCTTCTTCTTTAACCTTCAATTGATGATAGCCTGACCTCAAATCGATCTTAGAAAAGTAGCTTGCCCCTTGCAATTGATCGAACAGATCGTCGATCCTGGGCAAAGGATACCTATTCTTGATAGTGACCTTATTAAGCTCACGGTAATCGATGCACAGACGCATCGATCCTTCCTTCTTCTTGACAAATAGGATTGGCGCTCCCCAAGGAGACGAACTAGGTCTAATGAAACCTTTGGCTAGCAATTCATCTAGTTGTGTCCTCAATTCCTTCATCTCTGTTGGTGCCAACCTATAAGGGGCTCTCGCAACAAGTGCTGCTCCAGGGATGATGTCAATTCTGAATTCTACTTGCCTATCTAGGGGTAAACCAGGTAGTTCTTCAGGAAAAACTTCAGGGTACTCAGAAATGACTGGAATGTCTTCAATCTTAGGCTTCGGCTCATCAATAGTCACTTGTGCCATGTAAATGACACAACCCTTCTTCAAGCATCTAGATGCCTTGAGCATAGACACTTGCTCAGGCAATCCATACTGGGTATCTCCCTGAATGGTAATTGGCTCACCAGACGGAGTCTTGATCACCACTTGCTTCTTATTGCACACTATCTGGGCTTGGTTACGAGATAACCAATCCATGCCTATAACTATGTCAAAACCGGCTAACTTCAAAGGAAGTAAGGATAAGGGAAAAGAGTGGTTCCTAATGGATATGAAACATCCATCTAACACTGTTGAGGCGGTTTTTAAGGTACCATCAGCTAATTCCACCTCATAATTCACACTTAGGGTTTTAACAGGTAAATTCAGTAACTTACAAAACTTATTATCTACAAATGATTTATTAGCTCCTGAATCAAATAACACCCTTGCAAAGACATCATTTATGAGGAAGGTACCTGTGATCACATTGTCATCCTGAACAGCTTCCTTTGCATCCATTCGGAAGACCCTTGCATTGGTCTTCTTGACCTCTTCAGGCTTCTTGGCGTATTTAGGGCAATTGGTCTTGATATGCCCTTTCTCATTGCAGTTGTAGCACGTGGCATCTTTAATTTTCTTGCAATCAACAGTCTTGTGCTCTTTAGACTTGCATAACCCACATGCAGGTGGTCCTGACTGAGACTTGGACTCAAGTCTGCATTTTCCAAAGTGGCGTTTTTGGCAAGTTTTGCACTTTGGCCTTTCCTCAGCTTGTTGGCTACCCTTGTTGGATCCAGACTTCTTCCTGAAGTCAGTGCTACCTTTATGCTTCTTTTCAGATCTTCGTGAGTTATCATCCTCATGCTTTCTTTTGCCTTCTTCCGAATTCCTCAGCGATCTTAGCCTGACCACGTCCAAGGTAAGAGACAGAGATAGATCAGCTGCTGATCTAAAAGTAGCAGGTCTGGACGCCTTAACACTGGCTTTGATTTCTAGGGCTAAACCCCCAATGAAGCGAGCAATCCTTTTGGGTTCCGGGGTTACGAGGTACGGAACCAGCCTAGACAGAGTATTGAAACTGGTGAGGTAAGCTTGACAATCTAAATTCTTCATCACCAACGATAAGAAATTTGATTCAATTCTTTCAACCTCATGCGGCGGGCTAAACCCCCAATGAAGCGAGCAATCCTATGAAGACTTTGGATTCAGGATCATGAGGATCCATAAGGATTTCTTTCACATCCTGTTCTCTTGCCTCCAAGACATCTCTTGGAGGATACTTTAGTTGCTATTGCTCCCTTGGTCTTGAGGCTGGCTTCATTGATGAGGTATAACAATTCTTCGCTTCTTGTTGATCACTCTCAATCTTTATCACCCCCCATGGACTAGGAAGCTTCACACACTGATGATATGTAGATGCAACTGCCTTCATGTCATGTATCCATGGCCTGCCAAGGATAACATTGCAACAGGATAAGCAATCTATAACACAAATTTTTTTATAAGAATGAAGTCCTTCAATGTAAATGGGAAGTTTAATGTCCCCCAATGTATTCTTGGTTTCTCCGCTGAATCCCACAAGAACTGAGGATCTTGGGATAATATCTGATTCAGGGATATTCATCTTCTTGAGGACATCAAGCTGAATGATGTTCACTGAGCTTCCTCCATCGATTAGGATTCTGCGAACAAAATGGTTAGATATGAATAAAGTAATAACAAGACCATCATGGTGAGGATCCTGCACATCAACACGATCATCCTCATCAAAGGTTATGACTTTCTCCTGTGTAACAGTAGAGGTCCGGATGGGTCTATCTCCATTATCCATCTTGGTCTCCTTGGCATGTCTTTTGGCTGCTGAAAAGGAAGTACCACAAATGTCTGATCCACCGGAAATGAAGTTTATAACTTGTGCATCTGCTGGAGGAGCAGGAGCTCTTTCTGGGATCTTCTCAGGATCCTGGATCCTTGACTTCTTCCTGACCAAAAGTTCCTTTAAGTGCCCCTTGCTTAACAAGTAACCAATTTCTTTTCTAAGTGCAATACATTCTTCAGTAAGATGCCCGAAATCCTCATGATATGCACACCATTTGGATTTGTCTTTTGTTGCGGCTGGTTTATCACTTTTCCTTGGCCACCTAGTTTTCTCACCTAAGTTCTGCATTGCAAGAATTAGTTCATTGTTATCAACAGAAAAACAATATTCAGAAATGGGAGGATAATCCTCATCATCCTCTTCCTGTTCTACTGCATGCACGTTCTGGTTTTCAGATTTGTTGTAGGACTTGAACTTGTTGTTCTTGAAGTAGGATCCTTGCTTTTCCTGCTTCGAGGATCCTCCTAGTCTTTCCTGGATCCTTTTATCATCCTCTAATCGGATGAATCTAAGGGCCCTGGTTCTCACTTCATCAAGATTCCTGCATGGGGTCATAACAAGATCGTCATAGAATAATGAATCCCTAAGCAATCCCATTTTAAAGGCTTCCACAGCCGTAGCTATATCTAGATTAGGGATATCTAAGGATTCTTTACTAAACTTAGTGATATAATCTCTAAGTGATTCATTTTGACCTTGTGTTACCCTATATAGATCACTAGTTAAACGTTCAAATTTTCTACTACATGAGAATTGACTATTAAACAGATTAACTAGATTGGCAAATGAAGTAATAGAGTAAGGGGGAAGACTTAGAAGCCATTTAAGAGCTGATCCTGTGAGTGTGGATCCAAAACCCTTGCATAGACATGCTTCCTTTAACCTCTCAGGAATTGGATTGATCTCCATCCTCTCTCTGTAGTGAGCTACATGTTCCTCTGGATCCGTCGAACCATCATACAGCTTCATAGTTGGTATCTGGAACCTTTTGGGTATCTCAGCATCACAAATAGGTGGTGCAAAATGAGATATCCTATGGCTACCATCTGCGATCTCAGGAATGGGCTTAACCACTCCTGGAACACTGGATATCATATCCTTTAGCTTCTGTAATTCTCTAGCCATAGCTTGATTAATACCTGTATCCTGCATAAATCCATGGTTAGTGTTGTAAGAATTATTCAAAGTGTTACTTCCCAGAGGATTCAAGTTTGGAATCCCAGATGTGAATCCATATTGACGAGATTCTGGTATGATTGAAGGACCAGAAGTAGCAATGGTCTGCATTGGAATGAAGTCTCCTTGATGAACATCTGAACTTGAGGGTCGTACACTTCGTAAGAATCCTTAATCCTGAAAGATGTTGGATCCTTGAACCTAGAAGGAGGATCCTTGAACCTGTGAGGATCCTTGGACCTGGGAGGATCCTTGGACCTGGGAGGATCCTTGAACCAGAGAGGATCCTTGGACCTGAGAGGATCCTTGGACCTGTGAGGATCCTAGGACCTGGGAGGATCCTTGAACCTGAGAGGATCCTTGGACCTGAGAGGATCCTTGGACATGTGAGGATCCTTGAACCGTGTGCGTTCCCATATATCCTCCTGGGCTGACGAAGGATCCCTGATGCTGGAAAGAGGATCCCGAAGGCTAAAAGTGAGACCTAAAAGCCTGACTCATAGTTGTTGTTCCATAACGTCTTCCCAATGGTCCACTCTGATACTGGATATCCGGAGCTGCAGATTGCTGGGCAGTCATAGCTGGAGTGTCGAAATCCAGTGACCTTGGTATCAGAGGAGAGTGATCCTCCCCTGATTTCTTTTGTTTCTTGATGTCACCAATTTCCCAGAGGATCCTTTCGTTGGTTTTGTCCTGCTCTTGTATGTGATCCCTCATCTGCAAAATCAAAGAAAAAAGATCACTAGTAGTAGGGTTAGAAGAAACAGCAGAAGTTGGTGGTTTTGGAAAAATGGGGCTTTGTCTCTTTGCAGCATTTTCAGCATTCTTCTGGGATCCAAAAGGTGGTGGGGGCAAAGGTGGAACGCCCTGTGAAGAAGTGATTGTCGGCATTGAACTTGACGTGTTCTTCGCTGAAGAAGCCATGTGGTTGAAGATGATGAACCAAAATGAACACAATGAGCAAAATTTTTCAGAAATGAAGCACCAATTGCCCCACGGTGGGCGCCAAACTGTTTTGGTCAAAAATCAGGCTAGGATAATACAATCAAATCTTTGTTGTGAGGAATGATGCTTGAAACAATGAACAAATGAATGAATAACTTGGAAAATGTAATGAACAAGTGACACAAGGATTTATATGAGGAAAAAGCCCTTGATCAAGAGTTGATCTCCGGCATAAAAAACCTCGGGTGATGGAAACTACCGATCACCAACTACAATTAAACAAAGGGTTGTTACAACTCGGGATGATAACAAGCTTGTTACAAGGATCACTAGAGTGCAAAAGTGCAAAAATGTATGAGATCGCCAAGTCAATTGTTGAGAGCTAATTGAGAGCTGTTACGAGAGTGTGTGTTTGCTAAAATCACTAAGTGTTCTAATTCAAGCTTGTTATCCCCTTTTAAAATTAGAAATAACTAAAGCAACTAACTATCCGCAATTCATGCTAGCTTCCCACGATCTCCATAACGTTCACTAAGCCATGCACGTGCGGAATATTGAGAGCATATTCTCCAAGAATATCGGCAAGACCAAGTCTAAGGCGTATACTCCTGCAAAACAAACTCAAGCATAGCAAAGACAATCGTTAGTGTAAGGATAATCATGAGGATCCTGAATCCTGATCCTGTAACACCTTCTGAGGATCCTTAATTCAAACAGAATTGAGGATCTGTGATCCTGGCAGTGCTTGAGGATCCGTGATCCTTAGGATTGGAAAATCCTCCCCTAACAATAAGATATAATAAAACAAAAACATAAAAAAAATTAACATTGCAACGTTCAAGACATCCAACTTTAGAGATTTAATAGATTCAACTTTCATTTTTTGGTAAGTAACACGTAAACCCCTAACTTATGGTAATTGACAACTTTCAATCCTATTTTTTCTACTTAATAAGTTCACACTTCATTTTCTCCAACATTTCAACTCTTTTGTTTAATTTACGTTTACGAATTTACACCGAAACGTGCAATACCTTCTACTTTTTTTCTGTGCCTAACCACGTTAATGTCACGAACATAACATGTGTAACAACGTAAAAGATGCACCACGTCACACGCAGACATCACAAGTTAATGTCATCTTCCATTCTGTATAAATTATAGATCCTTTCAATATTATATGTCTTAAAATATTTTGATGTTAGGAAACAAAAAAACATTAGTTAGATAATAAGAAATAATAAAACAAAAACATAAAAAAAATTAACATTGCAACGTTCAAGACATCCAACTTTAGAGATTTAATAAATTCAACTTTCATTTTTTGGTAAGTAACACGTAAACCCCTAACTTATGGTAATTGACAACTTTCAACCCTATTTTTTCTACTTAATAAGTTCACACTTCGTTTTCTCCGACATTTCAACTCTTTTGTTTAATTTACGTTTACGAATTTACACCGGAACGTGCAAGACCTTCTACTTTTTTTCTGTGCCTAACCACGTTAATGTCACGAACATAACGTGTGTAACAACGTAAAAGATGCACCACGTCACGCGCATACATCACAAGTTAATGTCATCATCATAACGCGTGTAACGGATTTGCAAACGCGACGTTGCCGCCGCAACGCGTGACACATGTAAAAAAACTAGCTATAAATTAAAAGAAACAGTCGGTGGAAACCCCACCGGCTTTGCCTCTCCCTATACTTTCATGATGTTTCAATTTTAGCCCCTTGACTTTGATATCTTCAAAGTTTCATAAAATGGCAAATTTAGTCCCTAAACTACAACTCCATTTTACACATAGTTTGCTTTTGACACCCCAACTTTGTGGTAGTTTCCTTTTCAGCCCCAACTTTGTTATAATTTCCTTCTTACCCTAAAACTTTATCAAATATTATCTTTACCCTTTCTTAGCCCTTAAGTTTAGGAAATGCAATTTTTAACCACTTGACTTTTTTTGAACTTTGTAAATGCCACTTTGACCCCCTCGAGAGTTTTTGGCTTGACGATATAAATTCGAGTTAGTCGGGTCGTTTATAATACATTATGATTGTACGATATAAATTCGATTTAGGTGACGTTTTGATCTAATCGCAATGCAACTATAGGATACATTGAGTTCAATCGGATACGTCAAAACGTGCGTTTTCATATGGTTAACACATCACATAACGCTTGGACTAATCCGTTCGATATTTGCGAAGTACCCACGCCGCAACGCGCGCAGGTCTTATTACTAGTTTTTTCTTAAAAATACACAAAGATACATACATACATACATACATACATACATACATACATACATACAAACACACAAAATATATAAAGTTTAACTGCAATATTTACAGAAATGAGATGGCTTAATTGCAATATTTACAGAACTGGGATGGCAAATTGGTCTAGATACTTTCATAGTGTCCACCATACGTGATTTGAGCCTTGACCAAAGGAACTCCTCTCACTGCTGACATTGCTTCATTTGCTTTTTGCACCACTTGCTTTATCCTCTGACCATACATCCATATTTAAGTACTTCAAAACTACATATAAACTAGTTAAATTCCCTCGCACGTTGCGGCAGGTATTCATTCGGTATGGGTTTGATTCATTACATCGGTACGGTATCGCCACTCGGTATATCAAGCGAAAGATAAAACCCAAAAAATAAAGTCATGACATGACCAAAATAATATCGATATGTGTTTTACATCGGTCAAAAACCATAAATACGAATATCAGTAACGGTTCTGATAATAAGGATATCTATACCGACGTTATACGGTCGAGATCGCCAGAGCATCAATGTTACTAAGATATTATCTAAAATGTGATATGAGAAAACTTAAAATAATAGAAACTTAAAAAACTGAAAACTTAAATTAATAAGATAAAGAAAACAATAAAATAATAAACTAAAGTAATAAAATAATAAAAACTTAAAAAACTATAATATTATAAAAATGATGAACTACTGTTTATCACCACTTACTATTAATATGTATAATTGCACATGGAAAATACTTATCGTGTATAATTTATGGGGTTTTTTCTTTAAACTAGTGTGTTACACCTGCGCTCTGCGGCGGGGCGACCCAATTTTTAATGGAAACGTAGACGCAATAGTAAAAATAACGACAATGGCAGGAATTCGTTTGATATGAGTTCGGTTCATTAAGATACCGACACTTACCAAAAGAGAAACAAAAAAAGTCATGATACGACCAAAAAAAATACCTAGATGCGTTTACACCGATCGGAACAATAAAAACGAATAGCATTATTCTGGTTTTCTTGATTTGCTGCGTCAGCCATCTGGATTATAAATATTTACCAAGTATTAATATCGCAAGACAATATCCAATGCAACCAATCACACAACAAACATATTGATCCAAAATCGTCGACATTGCGACCTTTACTCTATTTTATATATTGAGTGAATTGCAAGGATTGTCCTTTATCTTTATACCCATTTGCAAGCGTTGTCCTTTATGTTTAAAATTGACGAGTTTTGTATTTTATGTTTTCAAGTCATACACGTTTTGTTCTTTAGCCCTAACCCAGTTAGATTTTTCTGTCAAATCTGGTCATGTGCAATGTACATGAGGGTAAAATTATCTTTGCACCTAAGCCATTACAAATGGCGAATTTTTTTTAATCCTGCAATTATTGCCATTGTTAATGGCGAAAAGGTAATTTTTTGAATCCTGCAATTATTGACATACTGTGAATTCGCCATGATTACATCATATACTAACACATCACTAAACAGCTTGGTTTTTTTTCTTTTTCTACAAAAGACTTAAAGACAATCTTTCTTCTTCGTTTTCCTCTTTCGTATCAACGACACCAACAACTTCAATTGCTATTGTTTCAGCGGGTTAATGAAGTGATGGAAGCGAGTGTAAAGAAGAAGGTGGATAGAGCGGTGGTCGTCGGAGGTGATCGAATTGTCGGAGATGGAGAGTTGCAGGTTGTGGTCGAAGATGATTAACTCGTGCAATGGTGACCGGAATGATGTTGTGGAGAAGGTGAAGATGATGTCAACGGTGGTTTATAGCAGCGACGAAGATGGTGAAAGTGGTGACCGGAGGTTGAAATGGGATTGATTTGGGGAAGAAGAGGGATTTGAGGAATAGTTAAAATGGGGTGTGAATTGTTGGAGGTTATTGAAGAGAAATTAGGGTTTTGAAATGGGATTGTTTTGGGGAAGAAGATGGTGAAAAGACAATTTTACCCTCATGTGCATTGCACATGACCAGATTTGATAGAAAAATCTAACTGGGTTAGGGCTAAAGGACAAAACGTGTATGATTTGAAAACATAAAGTACAAAACTCGTCAATTTTAAACATAAAGGACAGCGCCTGCAAATGGGTATAAAGATAAAGGACAATCCTTGCAATTCACTCTTATATATTTATGCGTCTAATACAAACCACAACTGGAAATTTAAAATACAATACTATTAGGCATCAGTAACTATAAGATTATCTATACTATAATATATTATTTTTTTCATACAAACATATTATATATATATATATATATATTATTATTACTATTACTTAGTGGGGATTCATCCAAAACTGCATGTTACGCTCGTCATACTTCTAGACGAGCCTCTCACCTATCTGTCTCATTCTCTCACTTCCTTCTAATATCTCCTCACCAAAGGTTCAGAGTTCTTGCACATTCTCAGTGCTCATAGGGGGTGCTGGTATGGGGTCAGGGTATTGTGGCATCGGTTCCTCCTGAGAGTGTGGATTCTCTAGAATCTCCCTAATATATTGGTCATTATCATAATATGGGTCTAGAGGGTCCAAGTTGGGATAGGGTACTATTTGGTTTTGCATGGGTTCTTCTATTGGGTAAAGTTGTTGGGAATCCTTGTGGTCGTCAAACCATGGGTCATAGTCTGGAGGATGGGGTGCTGGTACTCTGGGAATCTCGGTTGGGTCAAAAGCAGGTATTTGTGGCTGGTCTACGGGGTTCAGTTCAATTTCCATGGGTTGTGTGGGAAATAGTGGTAACGGCTGGAGTGCTATGAGTTGTTCTAGATTAGGGTCGACAGCTGTAGTTGCTAAGATATGAAAATTTGCTAATATCCTATTGATCATATCCTATGTTTGAGCATTCATTTCTCTATTGGCCGCTGCTAAGGCCCGCTGCTGCTGAAGTTTTCTCATCCTTTTTCTACGTTCATGAACTCCTCTGCTAAACCATCCTCTTTTCTTAGGAGGGAATGGTTCCTCATATTGTGCTTTGAACACGAAAATCACTTCTCCAGTGTCAGCCGAATACCCCGAGGGGGTAGGCTGTGAAGAGGTGCCTTCGTCCCTAGGTGAACTGGACAGTTGACGGTAAGCGTCCGAAGGTCCTTGGTCACTCATACTGTAAACTAACAAATTGTCAAATATACAAAATAATAATCTACACGTATACGCATAGTTTCATTGATTATTTCCTAACAAGATTGATAATTTCAATGTCAGCAGAACACTTCTTTGGCAGAAATTAGTGGTTGTGGCTCTGATACCACCTTCTGTCGCAACCCCCGGCCCCTATCTCCTGGGATCGGGCGGACGTGAACTCAGATTAAGTGGTATCATTGTTTATCATTATTTGGCAGCGGGATTTACGTCAGGACCGTAGTTAGGAAATATTTTATCAGAGTAAAATACCACATTTTCATAATAGTAAACACATGGAAAACTCCCAAGTTTTTATTACAACATGTTTATAGGGATAAACCCTAATTTATTGAATTTAAAACATCGTCTTTATTTAGGTAACTTTTATAGCCATATTTTCCAAGCCTTCAGTGCTCTCCAGCTGGCTTCTATTTGGCTTTCACATTTTGTTACCTGAAACGCGTTTTAAAAACAATTGTCAGCGGGAAATACTGGTGAGTGAATCCCAATTTAAGCAAGAAGTATTTTATCCTTTAACAGTATTTAGAGCGATTACAATGTTTATATCTACACAATTACTCTTCAGTACTATCAATCCTGACTGGTAGGTCATATTACACATTGGCTATCTCGTTGTCCAATGGTAACGTGTTCCACATTTTGTATACAAAACCCCAACATACCGGCAGTAATTGAAGAATTACAAAGACTCAATCACTGCTAACCACATTGTAAAATATTGAAGGTTTTGTAAAAACAGTTTACAAAAAGGTTTACAAAAAAGAGATTACTCACATTGCTACTTTAGACTTTCCTTGGTGTTTTCCTGGTTATAATCTATTAATTAAACAATGCACACGCGTTAGTATAATAACCCAATATTTACATTAGTTATACCCTCCCCGAGACAGAACTCCAACGACTACGTCGGGCAGAGCCTCGACAGCCGTTACGGAGCACTAAATCAATCGGGCAGCGTATCTAATACATAACCGGGGGTTAAAATACTTACAACGAGGCAGAACTTTGTTATATTAGTGGGTATAATGCCCGGGAATTATGCCTACACTATAGAAATTTGAGAGAGAATTGTGAATTGTGAACGATTGAAATGAATTGCCGATGCCCTCTTCTTATAGGGCTGATTCAGCCATCCCTCGCGCCCCGCGTAAACCACACAAGGGGCCTTCACGCCCCGCGACATAGGTCGGGTAGGCCCTAGCCTTGTCGGGTCACACGTATAGGTTTGCCACGACCACGCCACGTGGCGGCTCCGGGTGAGGCTGCGTAGCCTAGTTATCGCGTCCCGCGTAAGCCGAAGAGAGAGTCTTCACGGCCCGCGAGCGACACCAGGATTTTGTTTTTATTTTATTTTTAATTATGTAAAGGTATTTAGGGTCAAATTTCGTATACGTGGTGTATTTTAGGACGTATAGAGACATTCTAAATATTATAGGGGTGTTGGAAATATTTTAGGAGGGTTGTTATAAAACGCCTTGACATACATACTCAACAACCACCTATACGAGTCAGCAGTTTCTAATCCAAGAAGCACAGCACCAAGCGTAACATTCCTATTGTGGTTATCTATACCAGTGAAAGGAACAAATACCATATCATACCTACAAAAATTAAAAAAATAAAAAATTGGTTAAATTATTCTACAAAAACTCCCAAAAATAAGAAGTGTACAAAGACACAATGTCGAGCAAAATATAACACAATGCCTAGGAAAAAAGACACAATGACGCAAATATAGAAAAGACACAATGATAATAAACAAAAAATCTAACATCTACAACCTATAATTCTTACTTGTTTGAACGATATGTAGCATCAAACCCAACAACATCACCAAAAACCATATAATTAATTTTTGAAATCTCATTCGCCCAGAAAACACCCCTAAAGTTCCATCTTGATTGACATCATACTCAAATGAGAATTTCGGACAATACTATTTTTTCTTTGCAAGATGCTTAATAACCATGTCTGCTTCATTTTCCCCAATGTATTGATTTAAGTCCCTCTTATAATTTTTATAATCAGTTTATGTAGCACCTAATTCCTCGTAACTACCATACAAAGTTTTCAAAACGTTAAATGCCCTTAGAGGCCCAAGATTTATCGTAGACAACGCTTGAATGACATTTTCTTTTACATGATCAACTCTTCTCACGGATGTCAAAAAATGGAGGTTTTCTTCATGCACGAAATTATGATTATGTTCCTCTTGAAAAATATATACTTCGTACTTCCCATCAACAGTTAAATGTAACTTAATATGCGCCTCACATCCAACTCTCTTAGTTGGTTTCCAACGCTTTCCTTTACCCTTATTAGGAATTTTAAAACCTTCTTTAGAACATGTAAAATACTTCAACTTAAGAACACCATTTGGGTTGTATGAAGTGTTCTTCCTAACTGAGAAACTACTCGCATGAGCATACTTGACATAAAAACCATAAGCTTGGTTAATGGAGTCAAAGACCATACCAACACGAGGTTTAAGTGACGCGCTCACACTAGGAGTGTAAAATATTTTTCCGGTACGTGGTGATACATGCCGTACACCACGTTCTTTGTAAAAACATATATGTCATACAAACCTAGCAAAAAAATATTCAATGACATAAAAAGCATAAACATAAAGCAAAATAACATTTAAACACAAACAAAATATAACACAACAATACACATTCAAATACAAAAAAAATAGCACATTATGACAAAATATGACATAATTTCAGACAATAACACACATCCTATTGTCAAAATCAACTAAAATGTTAGTTAGGCACAATGAAAATAAAACAGACACAATGCATTAACAACTTAAACAAAACAGAACACAAATCAAGGTACTTATAATGTTGTGTGATATTAATTCACTAGAGCAGGGACTTGGTAGAGTTTTGACCTTGGTTAATGTTCGGATGTTGGTTTGACATCAGTTGACTTTTTAAGGTGTTGTACAAGCTTTAGCTTGTTCATGTTGTAATAAGATAGTCTACATGAATGTAAATACAGATCAGTAGTGTTTTATGAGTGTTTTTCTTGTCACTGGCCGGCATGTACTTATGCACACGCAATATCGTCAAGCATGCATACATACATACATACATACATACATTAGACAATTGATTAAATAGCATGCTACACACTAAAACAATAATCTCGTTAAATGTGATTGCTGGAATTACTACTACTTTAGAGAGATTTTAAAAATAATACAACACAATTTCAAACAATATCATACATGAGACAACTAAACCTTATATCATCAGTTAGACACAATGCCGATACAATAGACACAATACAATCAGCAAACTTCAAAAAAAAACATAACACAAAACATAGATCAATCAATCCGATCGATTCAAAAGACAAAAATCTCTAAACTTTTCAAACAAAATTGATTGAAACAATCAATCGACAAAAAGAGGCAAAAAAACAACATAATCCTAACCAAAATCACAACACAAACGCAAAGCACGTACCATTCTCATTCGTCGACATGATTTACTACTCAATTAGCTTTGATTGAATGATTCGACAAAGAAAACTATTGAATTCAACTTGAATCTTCTATTAACTGGTGAATGCCGATCGAATTAGGGCGAGAATCACATAATATAGCATATCTAATCGTAAATCCTTGTTTTATTGGAGCCCTTAAATAGTTTTCGAAAATACCCCTCTCTCTAACCCATGCCTGATTAAAGATTAAATGAATTTTTTTCCAGGTGTCACCTCCCTATTGCTTCTTACCCTTCTTACAATTAAAGTCATTTGTATTTGATCCTTTCTCATAAAGATATTATATGGGGGCAGGGGGAATTAAGTTTAAATGTTTAATGGTGCAAATTACAAATGTTATTTTATTAAAAAAAAACAAAATATATGATTTTGTGATGATACAACTAAATAACTAATGTTCTCATGGATAATATATACTTTTTTAAAAAATACAGGGTAAATTACACTTTTCATCCTTTATGTTTTTATCGAATTTCAATGGATAGCCTTTAACTTCAATAATTACAGGCACAATCATTTATTTGGAAAACTTATTACATGTTTCGTCTTTTAACGCTAACCAGGTTAAAATTTTAATTTAATTATGACATGTGCCTTGCACAAGAGTGTATGTTAGTAAGTTTACATATTATATTAATAATATATATTTATACAAAACATAAACAGAAAGTCTCTCTTCTCATCCCATCTATCTCTCTCTCTCTCTCTACCTACCTAGCCCCTCTCACTTCTCTTTCACCTACAACTTTGAAGATCTGAACTACTGCAACTTTGAAGATCAAAATTCATCATACACAATATGTTCTTGTCTTTTTTTTTGTATACATCTACACCATATAACAACACCACCACCACTTAACCGTCACCTACACAGCACCACCAACCCACCATCGCACTTGAACCCCTCTTTCTTACCTACAGAAGCATCTACACGAAAATGGCTTGAAAACATTACAAAAAACAAAAACCCCTCTAAAACCCACCACCGCACAAAAACAACTCACCGGAACTTCTCTCGAAAATCAACACGCTCTAATTTTACATAAATCCTACCTAAAGTAGCTGATCCACATGAAAATGGAACATTGCAGGTCATAACAAGGTTGCCGGAATCCGGTCGGAACTTCATCGGAACCCTAGGTGGGTCGCCGGAGTTGCGACTGTCACAGTCTCCACCATCATCGTGACCTCCCATCACTCATCGTTCTCTCTCAGCCCCTATTTCCCTCTCTATCTATCAGCCTCTCTCTCTCTCTCTCTAACTAAAACCACTCATATGTCTCTCATATTTCTCTAAATCTGTGGGTAGTCGGTGATGCATAAGTGTAGGTTGTGAGTGGTCAGATGTTGTGGTGGTGATGGTGGTGGTGGGAGTGCAATGGGGGTGAGATTGTTTTGGATGGTAGGTTTAGAGAGAGAAAGGGATGTTTATGTTTTAAATCTGATTTGTTTTATAGTTTAAACTAGTTGTACACCCGTGTGAATACACGGGTTTGTTTAATAACGATCGAAATCAAATACTAAAAAACATATTATAATATATTATTTAAATTCTTTGTGTTTAGTTACATATCTTTATAAAACAATGTTAAAGATATGATCCGTCATAAATTTTGCTTAGTTCGGTCTCGTTTGTCGCCCTATAGTCCTTAATTAGCTTGACATGATCTTTATTCCCACGGCTCTCTTTCTTCTGCTCAATAAAAGATATGATCCTCCATGATGCCCTCCTGGCTCCGATCACGTTCTTGTAAGCCACAGAAAGAAGATTCATTTCCTCCACGGTCAACTCCTCGGAGTCAACGATCTTCACAACCTTTTCCATAAACTCAACCATTTCTTCGTATCGTTCGGCCTGCTCTACCAGCTTGGCCATGTACACATTGTCCTCACTTGAAGCTTCGGTAGACCACTCATAAAAAATTAATTATAAGTTCAATATGTAACATATGACCTGATTCCATCAGCGCTATACGCCATTGACGTACACCAAAGGCCAGGGGCATCATAATCTACTCTTGACCCCAAACAATCATAAAGCCATGCTTTGATTTTCCCAGCAATTGCTGTTGAGAAAATAAACTGCACGAAAAAAAGGGGGTTGATTGTGCAGGCGACCACGTGTGAATATTTTAGAATCTAAAAATTTAATGATAGTTGGATATCAGATTGATATCCAACAGTGGTTTCAAACATTGTTTTAACCCAAAAGTGGTTTCAAAACACTGTTTTAACCCAAAACAGTGGTTTCAAAACACTGTGTTAACAACACTATGTGCAAGTGTGTTTACATAGTTACATGTGTGTGTATAATTAATGGAGGATTGATACAAACCTTGGGAGGAATATGAGGGTTTTCTAGACGAAACTCGTGCATGATCCAACCAATTTTAATCCCATTCGGAGCTCGGTCGTTATAAAACACTAAAGTCTTTCTCATCCCTGCGAGGGCACCAGCATTATAAACAATTGTTCTATCTTTCCCAGTAGCCTTCCAGTATCCGGTTTTCGTGGCCCTGTTGGTCCGAAATCCTGTTGCATACTTGCGATCACGGAAACTGAAGAAATACCACTCACTTGAATTGAGTTTCGCCACCTCTTCAAAACAAAAACAAAAGATCAAAAAATTCTAAGAGCTTAACCCATAAGAAACTTATTAGATGGAAATTCAAATATAGCTATCATTAGAGTTTATGATATACCTTAAAGTAAACTCAATGAAAAAATGGTTGGTTAAACTTATTAGATAGAAATTCAAATATATACAAGATCAACTTCTTACAACATCTCTATTGAGACGCGTTCATAAACATTTAACACAATAAAAGAAAAAAAAACAATTATCCATTCGCATCAAATCACCAATGGCTAAAATGAAAAATAACAGAGAAAAATAAATTTTAAAAGTACCAACATGCCCACCATCATTGATTAAAAAAAATTGATTTTTCTTTCTTAAAAAGTTGGTTCATACTTCATTTCCTATAAAACAACTAATCCAGAATTTCAATTTCGGCCTGAACGATGGGCTTTTAGAGAAGCATGCTAACTTCACATTTAATTTGATTAATTGAATCCAATAAGCTTACAATATATGTACAGATACACATCATTATACAAAAATGTACTTTTTACTACAAAAGTATGCTTAAAAAAAATAACAAAGAATAAATAACTAACCTCTAGACGAAGAGCCTTTCCTTTTGCTACATCTTTTCGACTTGAGCTTCTTACTACACTTGACACAAAACCAATCCTCCTCGGGAACATCTTCAAGCGGCGGATCACAACCATCAATATGCATGCCAACATCGCACCCAACCAAACCGCTTTCATCCCCACATATCAACATTTCTCCCTAACATGCAAATGCGTCTGCCAAACATATAATTCTTGTAAATTGTTGAAAGGTGTAAATGTACCTACTTGACTCCAAAAAGTCAAAGTCAACTTACTTCAAAACAAAAGTCAGAAGTGAAATGAAAATTTTACCTTTTTCAAGGCAATCTTGATCATCTCAGCAATTTGAAAATGAAGATGCTCACCACAATTTTCTACCATCTCTAAAAGCCGCTATCCTCTCCATCTGCGCTCCATTTTTTGGCATGCATAGCAACTACAAGTGAAAACAAACATTAGACGTTATATACATCATACCTAAATCCCTGCTTTAGAAACATTAAAAAATTGCATCATTTTAGTCCCAGATGACATCAGTCAAAAAAAGTTTTGTTCATTTGACCCGCCTGATATAAAACACAAGCGGCCCATTCATGAGTTAGTGGGTCGAGTAAATCAGTTGAGTAAATCAGAAATATATAGAGATGAAGACATCACTTACTGTAAAATTCACATTGGTGTCACCTTTAAATTAATTAAAAAAAAGAGAAAAAAAACTTAACTCAAATAATTGACATAAATTAATTAAATTTCCTTTCATACCTGAAACAAAATTCATATCCGATTTCATAAACACAAATGATAAAAGTGTAGAGAAACATACATTTTTTACTTGGAAAAAAAACAATGCAAAGTTTGAGGGCCTTTATTGATATCTTCGATTCACCCACCCACTCGTGAGCATGCTCGGAGGAAAAGATTAGTAGACCAATCAACTTTGATCTCTTAGACTCTTAATACAAAGTTTGAGGGCCTTTATTACAAAGTTATCATTCAAATAACAAAAGAAAGCAACAGAGAGTTCTCATATCATACCAAAGTTAAACAGTTACATTCATCATGACGTCTCCACTCCCGAGCGCTTGTTTGATCATCTCTATACCAACGTTAAGAACTGCACGGAATGACCGAGCTAAAACCCTTCCACTAATAACAGCAAGCAAAAATCTTCCCTATTAACCATTAAAAAATGATTATTTAATATAGTTTGCTAAAGAAACACAGTTCTAGCACCTTAACAACTTACATTGGCATCTTCAGAGTGAAGATTGAATTGTGGCTCGATAACATTTACCATGAAACGGCGAGTGCCCTCTTCATCGGAATCATCAAATCCATGTCTGTCTATCGATTAACCAGAAAAAAGGATTAAAATCTTACATAAAAGGATAACAACCTGTATATGTGATCAGATCAATATGGTTTTGTACCAATAGCCCAAAATGATTGACTGTCAACTTTAGTAGAATTTGCTGAAGACGAGTTTAACCCTGATGCCTCATTTTGTTTAGAATAACTTGCACCTTGACCAACAGAAGGGTTCTTTGAAACATCTTCATGAGAAGATTCCTTTACATATTGTGCTTGATTCCCTTCTAGAAGCTTCCGCTGGGCATACTGACGAGAAGGACCTTTGTAAAGACCTTTGCCGTTTGCTCGTTTACAACCTTGTTAGATTACAAAAGAAACATAGAACTATTCAAAAAACAGAACCATTCAGAAGTTAGCCCGAACAGCGACAATATAGACGATCCTCGAGTTACTGGGAAGAACAAAAATGGTAGACACAAGTTACCAATTAACCCGAATCGTAGAGCCACTGAACTCAACTTCGATTGCCATCTGTTAACCAAAACAATCTCGGGTTAACTACTTAACTATACCATGTCGAACAAAAAAAACGATGATCATGTCTATGTGTTTATACACCTAACCTGCACATTGAAATCACCTCTGTTGTTACCAAACCACTTCAGCAAGTTCCCTTCTTGTAAAGGATAATACAACATAACATTATAATTCAATCACATAAAATTAAACAGGTAGCAATATCCACAAGAACACATTCAAATTGGAGAGCAGTGACCCTAAATTACTTATATTAAAAAAAACAGAACACACAAATTAAAAGTAAATAGTAGTGGAATTCACAATACCTTTACGGCTACTGCTTTGGCTTTGATGACGTCTGGCTGCATTGTCTCCAAACAAATGCTCATTTAAACTGGACACCTTCAATTAACCAACCAAAAACACCAATTCACAAAAATTCGTAACAAAACGATTAACAATAACCTAATCAGTGAAGCGAATGGCAAATGCACGGCCATCTTCGGACTTGTCCCTGCAACCACAAATGACTTACAGCCCTAACTTCAACCGTCTCAAATCATCAAATCATATTCATTATAATGCACAAAATTACCAGTACACAAAATTACAAACAAACCATCTTAGCACTTACTCGTACACATAATGCTACACAGATAAAGCACAAAACAGTTTGAACAGCAGCATCCGCATATGAACTTTCGGTTGAGTTCAGAACCTGATTCATAAGAACTGATCGAAATGAAACTGAGAGTGAGATTCGACTAACCATTAGTAGCTTGCCTCTTGTAAAGCTATATGATAAGATGGTAATATATAATATAAAATATAACAGCAGTACTCATTTTTGGATCGATGATTACCTGCAGGACAACTGTTGTAGAAGATAATGCCAACCCATTACCGATGACAATTGCAGCAGGTCCTAGCAGTCCGCATACAATATGAGCAACTAATCCCACCACAACAGCTGTCGCCAACACCTGCATCAGTGTATCACCAACAAAAATTAAAATAAACAGTAGCACAACACAAAATGTATAGACCAGATTATTTGTAGTTACCTGAGCAGAACCCAATCCAAAAACGTATTTCTTCATGGAACTCAACCTTTCAACAGAAAGCTGTGAACAATTACAATACACAGTTTCAAGTTTCAACTCATGTAATACAAAAGAATAATGAAATTAGACTTATTTTCACACTCAAATTCGGTCAAATCATCTGCTAACAAACAACTGTAAACTCAAATTCTGAAAAATAATCAACAGAAATTTAAACGTATCCAGATCCAGCCGTCACCCAACCTAACAAATTTCGCAAGAATCAACTCCTGTTCCAAATACACTATCTAAAAACCATAAACACACAAATCAATCACTTAACCCATACCTTAACATGCGGATCTACAGAAGTTTCCAATCCTGTAACTTCCTTGCACGAAACCGACAGGCGGAACGTTTTCAGAGTGGAACCGAGATAACCTAGGGTTTGAAAGAGAACTCATCTTGTGCTTTACCGATCCGGATCTTGGAAGTAGGTTGAAATTTGAAGATGGTTGCATCTCCATCCCCAGATCTATCCCTGTGCATCTTCAATGGTTGCTAATGAGGTTTGAGAGAGAGAGAGAAAGAATAAAGGGAAAGAGGGCGGTAGGTTTGAATCTCCTCTATCCCTGTGCAGATATATGGTGTCTTGGGATGAGTTAAATGAATTCAAAATTTGAAATACCTGGTTTTTTTTTTTGCAACTCTCCTTTATTAGAGATTATATATTATATACATAATATTGTATATAAATCGGAATTATGACATAAGCGAAGGTGATGTGGCATACCTGAGAAGTTGACACGTAGGCAATTCTATGTCATCATCTAAGCTCCCTTAATTGATAGTATAGATTTACTTTAGATAAATAAAGGAGTAAAATTACCAATCTACCCGTGCAAGGCACATGCCATATTTAACTGAAAATTTTAACCTTGTTAGGACCAAAGGACGTAGAGTGTAACGAGTTTTCCAAATAAATGATCATAACTGTAAGAGTTATTTAGAGTGAATTGCAAGGATTGTCCTTTATCTTTATACCCATTTGCAGGCGTTGTCCTTTATGTTTAAAATTGACTAGTTTTGTACTTTAGCACTAACCTAGTTAAATATTTTTGTTAAATCTAATCATGTGCCTTACACATGAGGGCATTTGTGTCTATTCATCTCTACAGGGACTAATTGTGTAAATAACATAAATCTCCATCCATTTTAAAAAGACTTTAAAAAAGGTTTTAGAAAATAAAAATTATATATAAAACTCTCTCTCTACTCTCCCTCTCTAAAAACACCCAACCTCACCATTCACCTCCACCTCCCCCCACCATATGCCGTCACCCACTCCCACACCGACACCACCACCGCGCAACCACTGTCGGACCACCACTGTCACACCAGGAGGAGCCGCCAGATCCAAATTCAAGATCAAGATTCGGAAGATGCAAACTCAAGATCTAGAACAAGTTGGAACGAATCCATTTCGAATCTTTGCTCTTGCGGGTCGGAGTCCAATTCGGTGGAGGTTTGAAGTTTTGGGGTTGAATACATGGTGAGTCTTTCATACTTTTGATTAAATACTTGTATATGATTTAAATTTATTGTTTTATGGTTCATTGTGAACGGAACAATTGGGAGCTTGAAGTTTAATTATGGAGAATGAATAGTCTGCAGGTAGGGGAGGTAGGTAGTGGTGAGGGGTGGGAGTGGGTGGTGGCAGATGGTGGTGCTGGTGGCAGGAGGTGGTGGTGAGGCTGTTTTAATTAATATTTTTTTTCTTTTTTTTTATGTATTTTTAAAGAATATGGTGAAAAGACAATTTTACCCTCATGGCACATGACCAGATTTGACAGAAAAATCTAACTGAGTTATGGCTAAAGGACAAAACGTGTATGATTTGAAAACATAAAGTACAAAACTCGTCAATTTTAAATATAAAGGACAGCGTCTGCAAATGGGTATAAAGATAAAGGACAATCCTTGCAATTCACTCTAACTGTAATTATTGAAGTTAAAGATTATCTATTGCAATTCGATACAAACATAAAGGACGAAAAGTGTAATTTACCCTTCTTTCTAATATTCTAATTGAAAATTTATTATGACATGTTGGATTTAAAATAACATAGACATATTGTTAACGAATTAATGATGATATAATGAAATATGTGCAGGGTTAGGTTTCCCGTGTTACAAGGAAAAGTTTACAAAGGTTGATAATGAGAACATGGTCAAAGAAACTGAAGTGGTGGAAGGGGATTTCTTAATATTGGATTTACCTTATACAGGATAAGGTTCGAGATCAAAAAGAATCCAAATGATGACACAGGTTCATCGTGTCTTCAGAAATTAACAATTGAATATGAGGTTAAGGAAGAGTTTTCTACTAATGCTTCTCTTGTCACAACTCACAAGTGAGCTTCTTCTTAGGCTTATAAGTGTTGCAAATGAGCATCTTTTGAAATCTAGTTAACTTGGGCAACTATTTATATATACACACTTATCTGTTAAAAATAAATACGGGTTATGTCATTGCCTTTAGTGATACAAGTAACCGATCGTATGGGCTTTTGATTTGGATAAGAATGATTTGTTAGAAAAGTAATGACTTTAGGTGTACCATAAAACACTTGTATGTATGCATCTAGTTGGATGGGTACTATATATGAGGTTAATTTTAAGTTTAACGTTATTAACAAAGGGACATGTCCATTTTGTTTCCCAAATTTTTAGCATCTTTAAACATTTGAACATATAAAATTATCTCATTCCAATAAAAATCATATAAAATAACCATCCGGTCTAATCTCATCCAATTTGAAAAAGACATGTGAAGGTGAAGAAGATGGGTAGGTTTGTTTTTGTTTTTATTTTTATTTTGTATTATTATATTATTTTTGTATATCTTTGTCTGAATCTAGATGAGGAAAAGTTTTGTGGTTCCAACTAATTTTAAATATTTCTTTTAATGTATTATATATCTTTTTAGAAGTATTGTGTATTAGTCTTTTTACACATACTTAACATCAAAAACTAACATCCATCCACACTTAGGAGAAGCCGTGTAACACATTTGTAAATCATAGGGACCAGACATGTAACTTTAGAAATGTTGGGACTAAAGATGCAATTTGAAAAGACACAGGAAGCATCCGAGCATTTTACTAGAATGTTTACAAACATTATTTCTTAAAATTACACATACATACAGACATCCATATATTGTATATATATACACCCCATTAAAATATATAAAGTTTAATTGCAATATTTACATAACTGAGATGGCAAATTGGTCTAGATACTTTCATAGTGTCCACCATACGTGATTTGAGCCTTGACCAAAGGAACTCCTCTCACTGCTGACATTGCTTCATTTGCTTTTTGCACCACTTGCTTTATCCTCTGACCATACATCCATATTAAAGTACTTCAAAACTCTATATAAATTGCACATTGAAAATACTTATCGTGTATAATTAATGGGGTTTTTTCTTTAAACTAGTAGGTTACACCCGTGCTCTGCGGCGGGGCGACCCAATTTTTAATGGAAACGTAGACGCAATAGTAAAAATAACGTCAATGGCAGGAACTCGTTTGATATAGGTTCGGTTCATTAAGATACCGACACTTACCGAAAGAGAAACAAAAAAAAAAGTCATGATACGACCAAAAAAATACCGAGATGCGTTTACATCGATCGGAACAATAAAAACGAATATCAATTCCAAACTGACGTTGTTTGGTCAGTATTAGACTATTCGTTTTGTTACATGTACAACATCAGATTCGATTGAAACTTAAAAAAGAAAAACAAAAACCAAAAAAATTGACAAAAAAAAAGGAAAAATGAAAAAAAAAGTCACAAAAGGACAAATATCACTATAGCTAAGATGTTCATAAATTATATATATAATAATAATAATAATAATAATAATTTATTTAATAAACAAAGTGATTAAGGATGTGATTAATAATTATTCGATGAGCTTAGGGTTGTTCAAAGATTGAACAAACCGAACCAATTTCAGCTCGAGCCTAAAATGATACAAGGAAAGTTGGCTTGGCTCGTAATCTTCTATCTAAGCTGAGTCATAGGTGAGTTGGTTCATTTATTTTGAATTTTGATGATTTTATATGTTACTTTTTATACATATGTCTCACATACAACAACAACAAACATACCTAGTAAGTAAATCCCACAGATAGCAAAGATACTGGTTGGGTCTGAGGACGGTGGGATGTCGGCAAATCTTACCTCCATCCCTAAGGACAGAGAGACTGCTTTCAGAGACATCATTAGATCCACAACAAACAATTGACAAACATATAGAACTAAATATACAAAAATAGAAAGCTACCACTATAAAAGACAACACATGAAAATGGGGGAGTAACACAAAAAAAAAAGCAACATAGATACTATCATACAACAACATAGGCATAGATACATAAACATAAACACAATCACATGCAAAGTCCCCTCAAGTGTAGGAAAAACTATGCCCCTAAGACTAGTCTCATATAACAAATTTTAAAAAGTATAGCATCAATGATCAAACTACTAATATGCAAAAAAAAAAATAAGGATGAAAATTTATTAGTGCGTGAACGAGCTATCACCGACTCAAATATTTTTAGGAGCTAGATCATCTTGAGTTGAGTTACGAGCGAGCCTTTTTCAAGATAGTCACGAGCGAGTTATAAGCCACGAGTTTATTAATTATACAACGTAGTTGAGAAGACAGTGACTGCAACAGGCTTAAGGCTCAATATTGACAAGGATATATTATCCTGTATAAATGTCTTTTTCTTAAAATAATAAATTTAAAGAATGTAAGTAATTTAATTTTAGTGTGTGAAAATGTAAAAAATAAAAAAGTGACCAAACCTTGTTTTCTGGGTAGATCTGAATCCTAAGCTTTTGGTTTTGTTGTTTGTGCCTTCTGCCATTTCCACATATGATGATACAAATGGTGGCAGCTGTCAAGCCAACACAACAAAAAACACCAATCCCACTTAAACCCCACTTCCAAAAATTCACTCTTTGGTTACTTTCTTTCCAAACAACTTCTTTCTTGATCATCTTTGATGGTGATGAACAATTCACCTCATGATCATCATGTTTATCATCGTGTTGAAATGAAGCCATTTCAACACGTGACATATCAGACTCTTGAGAACTCAGTCTCGGAGAACCCATTTTCATTTCGACAAATTGGTTTTCTTTTTTTAAGAAAACATGAAAGATCGGATCTTGATTTGAGCCTGGCCCACGCTCAAACTCACATGAAGTTTCCTTATCCTCGATCAAAATTGGGAGTTTGATGATTTCTTTGACTTCTTCTTCTTCGTGATCCAATTGCTTTTGAACTATTGGTTCATCTTCGACGTAATCTTGATATGTCTTTGGAGTATAGAAGTAATTCGGTTTGTAATATTTTGTGGGACTCTTGACATATTTTCTTGAGAATATTTTCTCATCCCCATCTTCATGGACTTCAAGTAGTCCATCATAAGGAACATTCACCCACTCTTCATCTTCAAAATCCATCTTTTTTCATCAAAGGTGAAGTTTTCTTGGATTCAAGGGGAATCTATATAAAAAAAGATGTAAATTTGATGAATTCTTTGAATTATTGAAGATGGTTTAGTATAGTCACCTCAAAGGATGTCTTATTGTTTCACATATATGATGAATTGATGATGGATGGTGTAGATGATATATTACATTTTCAAAACCTGATGAATTTGGGGTGGTCCATGGGCCTACATGATGTGAACCTAATTCATTTCAAAATGGTTTTAGATGCCCCTTAGATATTTTATTGACAATTTTCTAGAAGAGTGACTTTAAAACTCTTAGTCACCTTCAATATACTTTATGGGTATTAAATGTCACTTTAGATACCTAAAGTATAACTTTGGGTGTAGATATCTACCTCTATAATTAAGTTATGAATGCCAATAGGACCATTGGTAAATTACGTGTTATAAAAAGTCTAAAGTTAATGAAATTAGTTACACATTGTTATGATAAGGTTAGATACTTTTAATACAATTGTTTACGCATGCGTAACACAAATTATTCCTATAAACAATTGTTTACTCATGCGTAACACGGATGGTTTCTATAATCAATTTTTAAAATTCACGGAAACATACATTAAACATTTTCAATATATGGATGAACATGTAATGAGACTTAAAATGTCATCTCCACATTTGAAGTAAATATCATTGTTAACCATGTTTGAAATGTGTAGTCCTTTGTTCTAATCACCCCTAATTACTATACGACGACTCAACAAATCCTTCCTATATCCTAACTAGGGTCATTAATATATGGTTATGAATGTAATGTAATGTAATATTGTATAAATGGGTAAGTTTATGTATCTTTGTTTTTTGGGTAAAGGGTAGTTTATGTATCTTTGTTTGAATTTGTAAAACATCATTTTTTAATAAGATGAGTTTTCAATTCATAATAGTTTAAAAACATGATTGCACACAATTTTTTTCAATTTCAACTTGTGAGCACTCCAAGTCACATCTCAATAGGTGTAATATCTTATCCATGCTTTGTTGTTTAATATTGCAACTTAAGACTAAAGGGTATGGAGAGATGGGCTTGGAGGGGATGAGCCTCCACGTAGGCGCCACGTAGGCGGCTCGTGGGGGATGAGCCTCCATCATATTTGAGGGGGATGGAGGCTCGTGGGGGATGGGGCCCCACCTCATTATTTTATAATTTTCTAAGTTTTAATTTATTAACTTAATAAAAACTTTATAAAAATTAAAAAATACAACATAAAACAACATAAATAATTTCATTTCATAACATAAAAAAAATTACATTTCCTAAAAAAAAAAATTACCGAAAAATAAAAAAAAAATTACATTTCCTAAAAATAAAAAACAACCTGCGATTGGAGTTGTTCAAACGAGTTGCGTTGCATGATTTGTTGTAGCGCTTGG
The DNA here is from genome assembly GCA_030545235.1 of Helianthus tuberosus. Lineage (NCBI taxonomy): Eukaryota > Viridiplantae > Streptophyta > Magnoliopsida > Asterales > Asteraceae > Helianthus > Helianthus tuberosus. Next base: position 38,422,625 of record CM060387.1, on the reverse strand, counting down.
TATTGTTGGAGTTGTTGAACTTGAGACATTTGTGAGAATGCGTTGGGTGTTTGTTGGAAACCCGAAAAAGAAAATTGCGGAGCCCCCCACGATTGATCCATACTCGGAGTGTAAGCGGGGGTCGAAAAAAAGTTAGGTTGGTTCGGGTTGTAATTATTCGGGTTGGGGTTGTTCGGGTTGGGGTTGTTTGGGTTGAAAGGATTCATGATTTAGAGAAAAAGGTATAAAAAATATGGAGTGTTTTTTATAAAAAAGGAAGAGAATTGGAGAAGAATGGGAGTAGAATGGGGTTGAATTGTATAAAAATGGATGAGAATTGGAAAATGAATTTTTTTTTTTTTAAAGAAAAGTGCCGTTTGTAAACGGCTAGTTTTTGAATGTGGGGCCCCGTCTAAGTCGGCTGAGGGGAGTCGATTGGGCCGAGCCGGGGCTAAGGGGGGCGGTGTGGGGGACCGGCGCCGGTCCTAGCCGGGCCTAGCGGCCCCCATACCCTTTAGTCTAACTACCATGTATATAAAAGAGGGGCGTTGCGTAGGCTACAAGGATCACACATATGCACATTACAACCGTTAGCTTTAAATATTTATGTTCTGTTTTGATGACATCAAATTAAATTATAAAAGCACTTAAATTGAACTTGTTAAGATCCAATATTCAAAACAAAAAATCCTTTCAAAATATATTAGAGAAAATGAGGTGAGTGAAAACAATAATTCTTTAAAAAAAAATATATGTAATTTGAGATTGAGATTGAAATTGTTATTTGTAAAGTGTTTTGAAAAAGAAAAACAAGAGACAGGAAAAGAGTGTGCGCGGGAGTTAGGGTGGTATCGATTTTCAACTATTCGCGATAATTACATTGTTTTTTCGATTTAAGATGTTAAAGCTAGCTTTGAACTTGAACCAAATTAGACTTAGTAAACTGATACAAATTTAGTTTTAATTGGGATGATTCAAACAAACCAAATTATGAGGAAGAACAAATATCATAGATCAAATTGAAATAAAGAGTTGAGCAAATATATGCTACAAAAAACATCATGATCCAATTTAAGCTAAAAACTCGTGATGATGTTTCTTTAAATTGTGTTTGGTTGTTAAAGAAACAAAGACAGATCAAGTATGATATGGATCAGAGCTCTAAAGAGGTTTTGATATGAGTACCACTGGCTGCTTCAAGGAATGAATCTACAAAACTGAAAACACTGTTAGCCTCGCTATAGGTAGGGGTTTTTCCTAGTAACCACATCTCCGTATGAGAACTAGTACGTGTTCACCAATGAAATATATTTGGCTAGTTATGGGGTGAGAGTATTGAATATCAGTTAACCTTCCATGTGTGATCTCACTCGGATTTATACCATGATTGATCACTTGCTGCTTTCGTTATGGTATGGTCCCCTCTAAGGTATAAGCGTTTGACGATGACATCTCGCTTTCTATTGATTGACATTCTATTGTTCCACTTGTGGTGCCTCCTATTGGTGGACACACTATCATGCCACTCATACCTTGGGACCAAGGTTTGTAGCTCTTTTGGTGACGTGTGCATTGTAGCCCTTTTAGTGGCATGGGCTTTGTAGCCCTTATGTGTGACATATGCTCGACCCTGTAGGTCCTGTCCCATATCTCATCAGTTGTTAGCAGCCATAGATGTAATATTAGTTGCTCATTACGTTCCAAATTGACCACATTTCACATGGAACTATCAACTTTTTAGAGTCATGTAGATTTCAAGATTATTGGAATTGAAGAATAAATGGATGCATATGAAACTTGAATAGTGTAATTCGAAAGAGAGCCTATAAACAATTACTCTAATTAAATATGCACCGATTTTTTTTTGAACGACAAAATTACACACTCACTTAATCTACTCCTAATTTTTACACCAATGTTCACCACAAGATTAGAACCCGCACCGCTAGGAGGGACAACACATTACTACACTCAAATATACACATAGTTGCTATTTGCTATCATAATGGTGCTAGAGTATTTATGACAACATCAATAACATTTAATGCACGTTGGCTAGTTATGGGTGTTGCTCTCTTTTGGATAGGGATGGAAAAAAGCCCAAGCCCGACGGGTATACCCGAAGCCCGAAACATACGGGCCGGGTATACCCGAAGCCCGACGGGTATGGGCCGGGTATGGGATTAAAAATATAAAAATATTCGGGTACGGGTATGGGATTTAGCGATACCCGCCCGATACCCGGCCCCGTTTACCCGAATAATACCCGAAAAACATATTATTTTAAATTTAATTTTCCATTTATATAAACTTTAGTACATACACTTATTCATATTATTTTGCTTTGTTGTTTATCTTCAAGACTTTAACATACAAACACAAGATTTTATGTTTAGTTATGTTGTTTCTATGCAGATTAAAAATGTGTGTTAGTTTTGGAATTTTCTAAACACATTTCAAGTTGTTAAGGAGATTACTTGGGTTCTGATTAATGCTACTATTTTTCATGTTTGGCGTTCAATTAAATGCAAATTGTATAAACTGACATTATGTACTCCAAAGTAGCAGCACATTAATTAGTTAATTATGCAGATATATGTTTCAAAGATGCATTTGAATATGATATGTTTGTATGTTATTGTTCATATTTTCCTTTGTTTTAGTTATTAAAGTAACTAGGTTCTATCCGGCGCGCGCGTTGCGCCGCGCTTACCACGCTAAACTAATACAGAAATTAGCACCTGTGTCATGTTTACTTTTCATATACAAACACAAAAGATGAAACGATTATACACACCTAAAGATCAAAAAAACCGACTGTTATGTGTGCCGAGATTTGCAATTGAAGCACGTTAAACTAATGTGCCTACGGCGCGGTCATGGTGAGTTGATGTGAGGGTTTCTTAGATGAAATTAGGGTGGAGAAGATGAAGTGATGATGGGTGTACGTGTGGGGTCATGATGCAGTTGTAAATGCCCTAATACTATTGAAATTACCAAACTGAGATGTTCCGAACCAGAACCATAACCGCCCCTGTATACGCTACACAAGTCAAACTGTTTAAACGTGTGTATGTATAAGCATACAAAAATACAAAGACACCCGTAATATTTTATTTTCAAGAAAAAAAAGTGTAATAAATTATATCAGAATTTACATAATGTCTTTTGTATGATGTTTTCACAGCGACCATTGCATATAGAACCTTCTAAAATATAGGAGAGCCATTTCCTACAAATAATAAAAGAGATAAAAGAAATAATAAATACATAGTCCAAAACATGTGTACTACATGTGTACTGAAGATTATCCTCTGTTCTTCTATTTATTTTCTTAGCAAAAAAGTTCATATACCTCCATTTTTCTAGGGAATTTGAAGGATCACATGCATCCTGAATTTTGAAAAAGTTTGAAAATAAGGAAGAAAATAAATACTTAAAAATAATTACATGGCAAAATATTCATAGCTAACTTTGGGACAATATTTTTGTAACTTTTCAGAATTTATATTTTTTCTTAATAATTACTTGAAATATAAACTAACTTTGAATTTGGTTGACGAATTTTGTTCATTTTTTCCTTGAAGAAAGGCGTATAATATACAAGTGTCAAAGTATGCATACTTTCTATCCAATGTGGTTGAAACTTGACAAATAAAAAGAAAATGTAATTGCTAATACTGTAGTGAAAAGTGAAAATACGATGGCAAATTATTTACACGTACCACCCATGAGATCTTCTTCATCAATGTCGTCAGGCACATTGTAGCTTCTACCAAGAGACTCTTGTATTTCATTGCTAACTTCCATCAAGTCCATCATGTCTTCTTGCAAATTCTTCACATGAACAAACCAAACGGTTCAGATTTAGCGAATATCAAACAGTGGAGTGATACAAACAATAAAAGAAACAACATATACGGACATCGATTTCTTGAATCTTTACAGTCTTCATCATTCCTTTCAATTCTTTGTTTGCTGATTTCAAAGCCGACATCTGAAAGATACAAAACCGATCAGCGACAAGAGTTTGAAGTTTGCATATAACTAAAATAAAGGACATATGTTTTTAAAAGAACAAAAATGCAAAGCTATGGTTCCCACGCATATTCAAGAAAAACGGGACCCTACAATTAGATGGTGGGGTCCACTACCTCACGGAGGTAGGCAGCAACTTCCAACCAGAGGACAAAAAAAGCTCCACCCTGCATGCTTTGAACTATTTCCTACATGGCGCTACCAACAAAACCAGTAAGGTGAAAAACGGAACCCTAGAACAACGAACTTGATTAAGCTAATCCTATGTATTAATTATAACATTAAGATATGACTCGATGCGATTACAAGAGCTAGAACTCACAAATACCAAAATCACTTTATCAAACATCAAAATTGATTATTACGACTTTTTTTTATCGTACGCACATCCAAACACCCCCTAGTTCTGAACAGGAAGATTAGAAGATAAATTCCAGTGATGATTATAACAATTCACTTAACAATAATGAAACATACTGTTTGTTGAGCATCTTTTATGCCCTCTGAAGCAAATGCAACTTGATCTAGATTGAAAGTCTGGTTGTACAGCATGTCTCGTTGTCCTTCATACCTGACAAGAGTGATTAAAGGTTGTAAGAAATTATTCATATATGTTCTATGAACATTTAATCTTCATAATAAAAATCATCATTCTCTAATTCTGCAAGTATTCTTTTAAGCCACTTGTCCAATGTTACCATGTTACAAATTCATCATCATTATTTGTTATTACTTATTACCAATGATGATAATACACACACATGCGTGCATTTAGTAACTTACATTCTTTTCTGCTTGAGAATTCTCATTGCCCGAGCTTTCACAGCTTCTTGAGCTGGACCAGGTCGGGTTCGTTTGATCTGCTCTTTATATTTAGCAAGTTCCCCATCAAGTCGTTTGATTTTCTCTTCTACTGACTCACCTCTTTTATTGATCTAAATAAGCAATAAAAAAGTAATCAGCTAGGGCAAAAAAGATGATTATAGATTACTAAAAAATAAGGAACAAATATACAGCCAACTTAAATTAGCTGAAAAAATGGTAGGACTGTTGAGTAATTAAGCCAAAAATAACTCTGGCATACGTATTTTATCAAAGCAGAATTTACGAACTATATATCATCTTTAAAGAAAAGGTTATCTACTAATATAACCTTGCTTTTGCTAGATGAGGAAGTTTAGAAAAAAAAAATGAAACTGAAACTGTTTCCCATGCCTTCAATGCTTTTGGTAATGGTATCCTACGTCTAAACTGAAAAACCCTTACAAAAAAAAATGCACATGATAATCAAACACAGGCAAATATATATATATATATATATATATATATATATATACACACACATACATACATATAGAGGCCGGTTAACGTACAAATAGGCTTAACCTACATTGCGTACGCGATGCATTATCAACATGCGAATACGTGTTATAACATGCGATTTCCCTTTAATAAATATACATGCGATTTTATATTCTTACTTTTATACATGCGATTTCACAAACTCACTGCACATGCGATATTCATTTTTCAAAACAAAACGTGCGATTTTGCTTCGCGTACGCAATGTACGTTAAGGCGTATTGTACGATATACTTTTTCTATACATATATATATAACATCCTTAGATATACCATAATCGCTAGTGAGAACTGAGAACCAATTGTCCAACACATGTTATTTCAACCATCAATCATACCTCAGAAGATAATTTTAATCGACTAAATCTCTCTTTCCATCCTATAACTGATGTTAATTCACCTTCATTTGTGTGTCCGTTAGTCTTTCATCACACATTCAACCAATACAGTCCAAAACTTATGATCAAAACATGAAAAGCAAATTTCCTCCATATCACATTGGATTATGATACTACAAAGATACTCATTAGATATCTTCCACCAGTAGGATGAGCATATTTTACCGAGTACCACTACCATACCGATACCTACTGAACAACACAATGCCAGCACCAGTATTTATTTTTACGGTTTTTGGTTTCAGTAAACTTTCACTATCGGCGCCAGTTACCCTACCTCCATAACAGATCTAAGTATTCAGGTTGTGTTTTTACTCGTTTTTGGTTTCTATAGTTTCGATACCAGTACTGTACCGATCTCGCCCTACCGATCAAAGCCAAAAGCAAACAAGAATGTATTATACATAACACAGCATAAACACATACAATTAACCACAACAAACAGCATGTAAAACACATTCACATTCAAATTAATCGAATCAGCACCAAAAGTAATCAACGAAAGAGAAACAATACTCGATCGGAAGCTTCATTGAGTGAAGGAGTGGCCATTGGTACACACCCTTAGAAACTCCTTAGTGGTACTGTAAACAAGAAAAAAAACACAAAATAAATTTCAGAAGTTAAAAACTAACACTGCAGTCTAGGCCTATTAACGCGCTGCGTGAAATAAGCCGCTTTGGAATAAACAGATAAGCGTCGAAAAATCCTCATGTCAAAAATATAAGCAGTTTGAAAAACAATCCGAAGAACATTCAAAACAGCGCATTGTTATCAAAATGGACAAATAGACATATGGTTTTAAGATTTTGGATAACATGATAGAATGGATAGGATGTCAAATTTAAACAGAATGCCAAGTGTACGAATCTAATAATCACATAGCAGATAATGATGATGTCATGAGAAAGATCATGTTTGAATCAAAAATAAATTAAGGAGCGTGTGTACTACTACTAACCTCACCCAAGTGGCTGAATACCGCATAGATTTCACCAACAATAGTAGCATATATTGCATACCAAATTTGTGTGTCAATGAAATAGACCTAAAACAAAATTATATTGCGTATTTCAGATTTAGCTGGTAAAGACAAAAATAATCGTATTCAAGAACACTCACCATGACAATTGGAGACCAAATAGTAATAACATCAATATTGTGTGTCACTACAATATGAAATAAGATTTTAGATTTACAAAAGAATCACAATCATAGATTAGAAAATTTTGGATTTTACCATTGGGAAAGAACCTGTGCCACTCATAATTGGTAACCGACATTTGCATGATTAACTTTGTGGGCCCGGTCAACGGCAATATCTACAATGAAAATGAAGCATTATGAGGGTGCTTTTAGATTAAGCTTAAAACAAACCAGCTTTGAAGTTTGAAACTATGATAAGAACAATTAGAAGTTATTAATATACCTCTTGTTGATGAGTCTCAATCAGTTCCAGCTATCTCTCAACGTTTGATTGAGGCTCAACAACTTTTTCCTGTATAATAAGCAACTTGGGATTAATGTGAGACAAGAACAAAAGGCCAAACACTGGCTTGACTCTTCAATATACATGTGAAAGAACCCGGGAGGTCTAATGACAGTTAGAAAAGTTTATCTGATTACAAGAATTAAATCAACTATGGCACCTCAAGTTTTAAGAACATCACAGTTCCGCAAGATTCTTCTGTCCCATTCAGCTATTGCATTAGCTTGCTTCCTGAACTTGCTAGTTTGCTCTTGGAGCTCAACATTCCACTCCTTAATGATCTTTAAAAAACATCAAAAGAAAAAGAATTAGTTCGAGTTATGTGAAATTATAAACCTTACTCTTTTTTCAGTTCAAGTATTCGGACAATTAGACATAGTAGTCAAAGGCAACCCAAGCGTACGCCTAGGCACCCAGGTGAGGCGCAGCCAAAACGCCTTGCTCCCTTTAAGGGACTTCAGCGAGATTCAGGTCTGAACAGGCCTGAAACATTCAAAAAATGCCTAAAACCAGCTCAAAACATCCTACATTAGGCCTAAACCAATCTAAATCATGCCTAAAATCCCTAAAATGGTTTGTACATACCTTACGGCTACGCCTAGCTTAAAAATTCCCTCACTTTTTAAGTGCCTTGCGCCTAGGCTCAAGGCTTCCCCTTTCGTGCCTTGAGTGCGCCTTGCGCCTTCGACTACCTAGCAACTAAAGAGCAAGTGGGAAACAAAAATCACATAAAAGTTTGTTTCAATTCTTTTCTCGAACTAAGAAACCCTCAGATAACACAAACCTTTTTAATTTCTCTATTAAAAGAACATTACTTAGCATCATTCTCCACTAAATTTATATGGAGGATAAATTGTTGGAAATGGCAAACAAAGTAAACTATTAACAACCCAAATTTCTCAATTACCAAACATTCAACTCGATCCAAACACGCAATTCAAATCATAATACACAATTATGACACACAAAATCAACACAATTTACCTTGAAATCTGGTTGATTTGAGTAGAGATGAGATGAGATGAGACTCGAGAGATATATTTAGGGCTTTTGATGCAAATACAGAGGCGAAACGCCATCACCGCTGACCACCCTTGGTTTAGCGGTGATGGATGGTCCACGCGCAGAAATAGAACCATCGCTGACGTGCACCGCCTGGCAACTCCACGTCTCTCTCTGATTCTTCCTGCTCTGTCTCTCTATAAGTGAGAAATAGGTCAATAGGATGTTGTTGCTTATTTGTGTACTTTGCCAATCGATCAACTGTCGTCGCCGATCAAACGGCCCGAAGATAATTACATGTCTGCTTACGACGTCAAGATAAAGACTATAAGCAGAGATTTCATATCTCTTTAGCAGTACTTTTGCAATCGCAAATATAAGCAGAAAAACCCAAACAAACCAACAGAATCCATACATGAAGAAGAAGGATAATTACCTTTCTACTTCCGATGTCGAGATGAGTTGGATGCTTTTAGGGTTAGACTGATGAGCGGCGGAGGCAGAGGATCGGCGGCGGCAAGGGGCGGCAGGAGAAGGTCGTTTGTCGTCTGAAGGTAAGGGGCGGAGGAGGTGATCGGCTGAAGTTGAGAGATGTGTTCTAGGGTTTATTGAAGAGATGCGGAGAAGAAACGTAAATCACTATTTATTAGGAGGGTGTTTGGGGTTTTTTTTTTTTCTTTTTTTTTTTTTTTGAAGGCAAAAGGACTTTTGAGGGGAAAAAAAGGACTTTTGAGGGTGTTTGGCTTTCCTTTTGAAGGCAAAAGTCAAAAGCTAGAAGTCAGGTTTTTCTGACTTATTTTTTTCAAAAGGACTTTTGGAAAAGTTGAAAATAAGTTAAGCCAAACATGCCCTAGGTTTGTCACGTGGCCAAAGCACTATTCATAAGGTTGTGTTTTTAATATATAGGATAATAAATTATATAAACATTAGAGTAAAAAAATGCACATGAGAATTCCAATGATATTTTTAACAAATTAATGGGTATACCCATTACCCGCGGGTATACCCGATACCCGATGGGTAAATACCCGACAAATACCTGACGGGTAACGGGCCGGGTACGGGCCAAAGAATTACAACCGGGTACGGGCTTGGGATTACTAATACCCGACCCTTTGCCATTCCAATGGTTTGGAGTGGTGTGCTTCGACAATGTTTGTGTCTGGATTGGCTTGGTCTGGAGTGGTGTGCTTCGACAATTTTCATGCCCGAAGCAGCTTGACTTGACCTGTTGGATGGACTTGATGCCTAGGAACTGCGACCATCTCTACCCTCAAAATGAAATTCCATCCCAATGCTAGCACATGGAGCTCAATCCTTGTAATGCATCAATAGCCATGAGAGGTTTCATTTTCTTTTACAAAACAAAAATTACATGAGGTCCTTGTTTGCTAGTTTGTAAATTTAAAAGGACCAATTATAAAAAGTAAGCATAAGTACATGTTACAACAAATCAATTTGACCCGGACCCGAACCCGAACCCGATCCCGCACGCAAGATCCGTACAAAAACAGGAGGTTTCCATTTTATCCCCAAAACAGAGGAGAGGTAGCTAGGGTTTTGAGTTTTGACCGGAAAAGTTATCGGAGATGGATGCATCAACGGAGAAGAATACTCCTCAATCAGAGTACGATTCATCTGAAGACCGTGAACGACAATCGCGCGAGCTTAAAGCTGGTTTGCATCCACTCAAGGTACTTCTGTTCTGGATATGCTTACTCACATATTCCTATAGTTGTTTCTTCTGAGATTATTATATATCAAATAGGTTATTTGCAACCGGATTTTGTTCTTTGTTTCAATGTAATTAGTTTCTGCGATGAGTTCATGACAAATCGATTAAACATGAGAAAAATTGCTAGTGAAGTTAAAGCATGCTTTGGAAATGAACTGTTATTTCAGTTGAATTGGATTCGGATATGTCAGTAATCTGTCAGGCAGTGTTTTCAGTTGAGAAGCCTAAAAATTAGTTCCCTACTTAGATTAGGTTATACTGTTTAAATATGAACTTATCTGTTGAACTTTATTAGTGAAGTGTATAAAACTAGCTTTATTCTGTTGTCAATTGAGCCTGGCGTTTGACGACGCCTTACTGCCTTCTGAATGGTTAAGTGTTGAACTAGTAAGAGGTTTGAACCATTAAGAGCCGGTATACTGCTTAACCATTCAGAGGCAAATGTCTGACCAATTCAAATTATAGGTCTTAACCATTCAGACTCAGTATCATGGTTTTAAAAAACGTTTGTGGCGTGTGCCTCAAAGCGCGCCTCGAGGTGAAACGGCCAAAAAACAAGTCTGAGGCGCGCCTCATGGTGTTCTTAATGTATATGCGTCTCAGAGGGGCTGAGGCGCTAAGAAAGCTGCGCCTCAGGTGCGCCTCAGGGGATTTTGATAGCTGTTTTTGATGTTTTTGACTTTTTGTGTCAATTTCAAGCATTTCATGTCTTTTTTAAGTGTGTTTTTGATGAATCTGATGATGAAATTAGTTAGTACTATTATTTTTATAATATATATAATTTTTATATTTATTTATTAATACCGCCTCGGCCTTACGCCTCGTTTCGCCTCGAGGCTTACGTCTCGTGAGGCGAAGCCAAACGCCTTGAAACTCGTTTCCGTTCTTTTAAACCTTGCTCAGTATAATGCTTAACCATTCAGAGGCAAATGTCTGAACCATTCAGACATCTGCTCGCGAAACAAACAGTCTGAACTCTGAACCATTAAATGATGAACCAATAAGAGGTCAGAACCATTAAGAGCTAAACAAACAGCCCATTAGTATTGTTATCGGACGGGGTAAGTCAGCCGTCATTTCTGTTTATATTGTTTGATGACAAATGACAGACATCCTCACTCATTAGCTATCTCATTATAATGATTTTATATGTTGAGAAAAGGTAAACCTTGCTTGAGACGTTTACTTCACAAGTTATCTTAGATATCAGATTATCAGGTTTGCAGCTGGAGTTTAGATCTTCAGTTGTTTGGATTGAATGTGCTAAGTGCTATTGATTTATATCTTCTTGCATGATTTTTTACTGCTTATTGCCATCTTTTAGAGTTTGCACCACACTATTGTTGATTGTGCCTGTTTATATGTACCCAACAGAACAAGTTTGTATTTTGGTACACTCGCCGCACACCTGGAGTTCGTACTCAGACATCATATGAGGACAATATAAAGCAGATAATGGACTTTAGCACGGTAAGATATCATCAATATACATTCTTTAGACGCACGATTGGTGGATATCTTTGTTAACTAATAGGTCTTGCATGAACAACAGGTCGAAGGTTTTTGGGTTTGTTATTGTCATTTGGCTCGCCCGTCATCCTTGCCAAGCCCAACTGATTTGCATCTTTTCAAACAGGGGATTCGTCCGTTATGGGAGGTACAAAGGATATTTGAACTTATAACGTTGTTCAGTTAATTGTTGTTGTCAATGCTTCCCCTCTTGAAAATAACCATTGATGAATAATTATTTGGTTTTGTCTGATTGCTGGTATTGTAGGATGCTGCTAACTGCAATGGCGGTAAGTGGATCATACGATTTAAAAAGGCTGTCTCAGGACGTTTCTGGGAGGATTTGGTAACGAACAAAAGCTATATGTATATATTTGTGTGTGTGTGTGATGCCTGTGTTTTGATACTTGCTTCCATTTTCAGTTGTAATTTACAATATATGAATATTCCAAGTTAAGCAACTCTTACTGTATTCTTATCGGTGCGGGTCCCAGGTTTTAGCATTGGTAGGTGATCAACTTGATTACAGTGATAACATATGTGGGATTGTGTTGAGCATCCGTTTCAACGAGGATATACTGAGCGTATGGAACCGCAATGCATCTGACAATCAGGTAAAACTTACCCAACACTTCATAGTATCTTCGTATGTATCCAAACAAGTTTGTCATGTTTTATTGTTTAAGTTTTATTGATTTTTTGAACTTGTAATAAGGTGGTGATGGCTTTAAGAGATAATATAAAACGACACTTGAAGCTTCCACATGGGTACGTTATGGAATATAAGCCACATGATGCTTCGTTGCGCGACAATTCATCGTATCGGAACACTTGGTTGAGAGGATAGACAAGAAGACCAGCCTTGCTGCTCTTGAAATGATGCTTATGATGGCGAACATTTGGGTAATCGGTACAAGACTACAAGTTAAACTTGTTACGCTGTTGGTTGTATCTTTTTAAATGATATTTCTTTAATCTAAGCATCTCATGATCTATATGTAGAACATTTGAATTATGTTAAACATTTGGTTAACAAATGACTAATCTTGATTAGTAGGAATGTGATGTGATGATTAACAAGATTTTTAATTGAAAAATACAGGATAACAGGTTGATTATTTGGATTATTAATAAGACTAGATTTCTGGTTTGTTGCTTGTGACTGAACCATTCAAACATAAGCAAGTCGACTGGTTTGAATGGTTTTAGATCCAAATAGTTTAACAAATCATACTAGTTTAACAAACAAAATGATAACTTTAGTGTTTCTTTTAAGATCTTTTTAATAAAATAGTTATAAGATAAAAGGTTAAAGTGAGCCGATGGGTTATAGGCCAAAATTTCAACTCATTTTACGATTGTTAAATGAAGGTGGGGATCAAATAGGAAGTTTATTTTGGCTAGGAAGCAATAGGATTAGGACATGTGGCAAAATTTAAAATAAAGAGCAAGGGTATTTTAGTAATTTTTATCATTTTCTTCTTCATTCTTCTTCCCAGTAACATCAAAACCCACCATTTTCAAAACCTACCATCTTCAACCATTTCTTCACATTCTGTCTCAATAATCACTACATTATAGTGCGATTTTCGTCACCAATCAATGATTCAAACAACCGATCAACGTGTTCTTCAGCTTTTTTTTTAAGAAAACTCAGTTTAATTTCATACAAAATCTCGGTTTTTCCGGTGATTTTGAAGATAATCACTCGATCCGTTCGATTCGATCTCTGATAAGTGTTTCAATCATTCAAATTTCGTCAATCGTTGAAGAACCCGACTTGGATCCATGTAAGAAATTTTTTAATTTCATTTTTATTATCTGGGTTTTTGATTTAGTCATTGCGTTTTATGATCTTGGCGGGGGTCCGGGGGAAGCACCCCTGGTAGCAGGGTCCCAGGGGCGGCAACCCCTAGCGGGGTCCAAGGGGCAAAGCCCCTGGCTGGGGTTGAGCTTTTTGAAGACAGTAAATTTAATTTTCCAGAAATTGCCTCATTTCGAAGACAGTAATTCGTAGACAGTTTTTGATTTGCTACTCTCTGGTTCAAACAAATTCACAGACAGGTCAGCTTTTGTCCATTGCGTTTTAGAAATAAGGTAGTTTTATGTGTTTTCTGGCTATTGCATTTTAGAAAAAAAAAACACATTTTTGAAGTGTTTTTAGTTCATTGCGTTTTAGGTAAACACATTTTTATTTGTTTTCAGTCCATTGCGTTTTAGAAAATATACTTTCTTTTGTGTTTTTAAGCCATTGCGTTTTAGAAATAAGACATTTTTATGTGTTTTTTGGCTATTGCGTTTTAGATAAACACATTTTTTAAGTGTTTTTAGTTATTGCGTTTTAGGTAAAACACATTTTTATGCTTTTTCAGTCCATTGCGTTTTAGTAAAAAGATATTTTTAAGTGTTTTCTGGCTATTGCGTTTTAGAAATAAGACATTTCTTTGTGTTTTTTATGCATTGCGTTTTAGGTAAAACACATTTTTATGTGTTTTCAGTCCATTGCGTTTTAGAAAGTACACTTTCTTTTGTGTTTTTAGTCTATTGCGTTTTACAAATAAGACACTTCTTTGTGTTTTCTGGCCATTGCGTTTTACAAATAAGACATTTATTTGTGTTTTTGGTGCATTGTGTTTTAGAAAAATGTCATTTTTTAGGTTTTTTTTTTTCATTTGCGTTTTACGCAACTGAGTTTAAAAAAAGAAATCGAAAATATAGCAATAGTATACTCGTTTTAAAGATTAAAAAAACGCTCGTTTTTTTGGTGCAATTTTTATAAAAAAAATAATGTCGTGTGAAAGAGTTATTAACGTTAAAAAAATGGGGGGGGGGGGAATTGGAGAAGAGAGAAACTATTGCCTTGGATTGACTAGAATGCCCCTAAACAAACTCACGCGCCTCTTTTCTTCCCTTCAATTTCCCTCATTTAATCTTAGCCTTTGATTAACTAAATGGATGGTCAAGATTACTTCCTAGCCTTCTTAGCCAAATAAACTTCCTATTATATCCTAACCCGTTAAATGAAAAGTTACCTGATATTTAGGTGTAAAAGAATATTATTAAAAAAACAGCTTCGACCCACAAGTTTTTGTTAGGGAAAATCAAGATTATGAACATTGACTAAAAAGAAAAATACAAAATAAACATAGAAAGCGGCTAGGCCGTATGGGTTTCACAAAAAAAAAAAAAAAACAAGAGGATGCAGAATGTGACACTTTAGCTGAAATGACTAGGGTCCGCGAAAACGGATGAGCCCTAGCCATTATTCCCGGCCTTTTCTTTAAAAAAATTGTTGTAATCTTCACGCCTCTGATACCACCAAAGCATTTTTTTGGTGTATTGATTGTGGACAAGATGAGTATTGACTATGGATGAGATAATTTAACGTGTTTGAGTGAAAATAACTCAATGGTAAGTTTTCACTCAAGCAAAACATTCCTCGGCCTTTTCTTTAAAAAATTGTTGTAATCTTTAAAAAAATGAAGAAAACGTTTGAAAAATAGATGGAATGAAACACTAGAGAAACGTCTACAAGTGTACAGAAACATCTATTTCCTCTACAAAAGGCCACGTATCAGCATATCATTGATCGTTTGTGAGTCCCTTTATCTAATGAAATCCTTACAACCTTGTTTCAACCAAGTGTCACCTTTTACGTCCTCTTCTTTTCGTTAAAACCCTTACAGCATAACCGTTGTGTGTGTGTATATATATATATATATATATGGTAAGGATATATAGAAAACCAATTTTATTGAGAAAACCCGGGAAACTCAAAGCTCCCGACATTTTTTTTTTTTTTGAAAAAAATAACACATGTAATATACATGTTTTTAAGAGTTTTGGGCCAAAAAAAACAAAAAAGCGCCGAAGGGATTTTTTTTTAAAAAAATAAACAAGTTTTAGCATTTTTTGCCTAACACATGTTAGTCAACAAAGTTGCTAAAATTTGTTTATTTTTTTTTAAAATAAACCTTCGGCGCTTTTTCGATTTTTTTTTTTTTGCCCAAAACTTTTAAAAACATGTATATTACGTGTGATAATTTTTTCAAAAAAAAAAAAAAAAAGTCGGGAGCTTTGAGTTTTCTGGGTTTTCTCAATAAAAGTGGTTTTCTTTTTATCTTTAGCCTATATATATATTGAAGTGACACATATCCAAAAAAAAGTTTTTCATTTATTAGTATAGAAAGATATTGATGTTTTGTCTTCTATAAAGGTCTATTTTTGTGATTTTCCCATTGAATTAAATGTTTTAAAATTCGGTTTTTATACCATATCGGATTTGGCTCGTAAACGGTTTAACCGGGTGTATCGGGCGGTTCAACCGGGTGTATCAGACGGTTTAACAGGGTGTACCGGACGGTACAACCGACCGGTTTGAACCGGTTTTTTTAAAACATTAACATAACTTACTAAATCTTGATAAGCGAACGAGTTTTACTTCTCGATCATCACATGTTGCTCCAAGTAAAACCCACAAAAATCCGATCTTTATCAACGATGATCAGTATCCCCATAACTTCCAATCATCCCATACAACAAATCGAAACAATTTATCAACCCCAACTGGATAATTCTCATTCTCTAGACGATGCTACATACACAAAACTCGTTCAATCATCCACACATTCAGGGTCTTCAACCCATGGCAAACTCGTACAATCACACATAATTAAAACCGGTTACACCCCACGTTTGTTCTTACACAACACCCTTATGAACATGTACATAAAATGTAACGAACCAAACTTAGCCCTCCAACTGTTCGACGAAATGCCTGAACGAAATGTTGTTTCTTGGAACTCATTGATTTCTGGGTATGCTCAATTGGGTCAGTATGTTAATGCAAAAGAAGTGTTTCGTGAAGCTCGGATTGAAAATGTTAATGTTAGTAAATATACGTATGCGAGCATGCTTAGTGTATGTGCACGAACCGGTGATTTGGAGCTAGGGAAGGTTATACATGGGTTGATTGTTGTAAGTGGTGTTGGTGTAGATGCATTTTTGAGTAATCCACTTGTGGGTATGTATTCTAACTGTGGGAGGGTGGATCAAGCGCGAATAGTGTTTGATAAATGCGATGGGTTAGATGACGTTTCGTGGAACTCGATGATTGCTGGTTATGTTAAAGCTGGTTGGCATAATGAAATGTTACACATTTTGGTCAAAATGTATCGAAGCGGAGTGAAATTCAGTAGCTATGTGTTGGGGAGTGTTCTTAACGCGTGTTGTGCAAATTTCAATTTTTCGTTACTATGGGGAAAGTTACTACACTCGTGCTCTGTGAAACTAGGTTGGGATCTTGATGTTATTGTCGGGACTGCATTACTTGACATGTATGCGAAAACCGGGGATTTAAACGATGCGGTTTTGGTTTTTAATCTTCTTCGTGACAAAAACGTGGTGGTGTATAACGCGATGATTGCCGGGCTGCTTCGTAGGGAGGATATTAACGATGAATTAGTGAAGAAGTCGTTAAAACTTTTTATTAATATGCAAAGGCTTGGGTTAAAGCCTTCAGAGTTTACATTTTCGACAATCGTTAAAGCTTGTATCATGTTTCGAGATTTGGAGTTTGGGAAACAAATTCACGCACATGTTATCAAGAACAATCTTCAGTCTGATGAGTACATTGGAAGTGTTCTTGTGGAGTTATACTCTTCGTGGAGCTTAACGAATGATGCGTTGAGTTGTTTTGATTCGACTTATAAACGAGACATCGTGATATGGACATCGATGATCGTGGGCCACGCCCAAAACGGTGAATATGAACGGGCGTTAGGCGTTTTCGGTGAACTTCTTACTTTCGGGTTAAAACCAGATGAATTCACGGTTTCAACCGTGCTGAGTGCTTGTGCTAATTTGGGTGGTGTGAGATATGGTGAGCAGATTCAAAGTTATTCGGTTAAAACCGGAATTACAAAGTCGAGTGTGGTTGTAAATTCTTTGATATACATGTACGCAAAGTCGGGTGACATAGATTCTGCAAATCGGATGTTTGAGGTGGCTGATAAATTCGATGTGGTTTCATGGAGTGTGGTGATATGCAGTGCTGCATATCATGGATGTGCAAAGGAAGCTTTGACCATCTTTGACTCGATGATAAGTACTGGGATTGCACCGAATGACGTGGCGTTTCTTGGAGTTCTTACCGCGTGTAGTCACGGAGGGCTTGTTGACGAAGGATTCAGGTAGCCATTTTACTCATGACTTTGTTATAGAGGTCAAACAGGTTGGGTAACTAGTCAAAACAAGTCGGGTAGTTAGGTTTACCCAATTCGTAACTAATTAACGCGTTAATAATGATTACAGAAACAATATTCTTACTACAAATGCAGGTTCCGATTTAGGGTTAAACTTCTAGGTTAACTGTTTCGAGATGCCGAGGAAGTGTCACATAAAAAAGTCAAACATCTGGGTCCAAAAGGTTTGAAATCATGCCATTTTCATCCGACTCGTTAACTCCATCCATTTTTTTTCCGTTAAGTCAGGGGTATTTCCGTCTTTTTTGCTAGCTTAAAGGGCAATTCGGTCTTTTTCAGGGGTATTCGGTCTTTGTACATAAAGTGAAAAAGACCGAATTGCCCTTTAAGTTAGCAAAAAAGACGGAAATACCCTTGACTTAACGGAAAAAATGGATGGAGTTAACGAGCCGGATGAAAATGGCAATATTTCAAACCTTTTGGATCCAGATGCAGAAAACAAACCTTTGGACGAAAGTCGCAAAACTGGCCAAACCTCAGGGACGAAAATGGCATTTTGCTCTAATATAAAATCTTTTTTAACTTTAATATTTTCCCTTTAATAAAATAGAACCAAGTTAATAATTTTTTAATAAACTGATTCTGGAGGTATGATGCATATTATAGGTGACTTTCGACCCGTTTGACTTGTTTCCCTTGCAGTTTATTTGTTTTGGTTTGATCATTTGACTTGTTTGAGATAAAACCCAACCCAGATTGACTCTCATAAGTAAACGGGCCAAAATTGTGACCATTCCTTCATTTAATGCTTTATCATGATGTAAATCGCTAACTGTATTTTTCAACGGGCCAGATGTTATGAAACAATGAAGAGTGACTATGGTATTACACCAACCGAAAAGCACTGCGCATGCATCGTAGATCTATTTGGGCGAGCTGGAAGACTATCTGACGCTGAATCGTTTATCATCGAGTCGGGTTTTAGCCACGCGCCTGTAATGTGGCGGTCGTTACTAAGTTCTTGTAGGATTCATAAGAACACAGAGATCGGGAAGCGTGTAGCCGAGAGGTTAATCAAACTCGAGCCACACGCATCTTCATCTTACGTGCTCCTTTACAACATCTACAATGATGCGGGAATGGAAACACACGCTACAAAAGTACGAGACTTGATGACTGACCGTCGGATCAAGAAAGAACCCGGTTTAAGTTGGATCGAGGTGGGAAACCGGGTTCATTCGTTTCTGGTCGGTGATAAATCTCACCCTCAAAGTGAAAAAATATATGAAAAGTTAGACGATGTACTCGAGAAAATAAAGAAAATCGGTTATGTTGACGGGAAGAACAATAACGGTTTATCGGTGAATCACCATAGTGAAAAGTTAGCAGTTGTTCTAGGCTTGATACGTTTGCCTTTATCGGCTACTGTAAGAGTGATGAAGAACTTGAGAGTATGCCAAGATTGTCATACTGTAATGAAACTGATCTCAAAGGTTGAAAACCGGGAAATAGTTCTATGAGACCCGATTCGGTTTCATCGGTTTAGAGATGGAACTTGTTCTTGTGGGGATTATTGGTAACAATCACAGGGATAAAATGGTAATTTTCCATCTTTCATATCGTATACTTTGTTCTAGGGGTGAGTTTGGGTTGGGTTGGGTTGGTTTGGTTATGGGTTAATACCCAACCTATATATTTTCATAACCGATCGGTTTCGGTTATAAACAGTATGAGTTATTCAGCTATTGGAATAGATGGTTCTGTTAATTCGGCTAACTCCCGGCTTTGGACGCGGGTGGCTTCAAGCTAGTTTCAATGAATAAATTCAATTATGTATTGGGTCAAATAATATATTAGCAATTTTTTCATTTATAGATGATGATGAGCGAAAACTAATATGTTTTCTATAAAGAAAATGTAAAAAAACTTTTTCGGCATGAAATAGATTATCTATACAAAAAATCAAAAAATTTAAAGGGTTTTTAGTGTCTGGCTCAATAAATTCAATTATATCTACTCATATAACCAACCGAACCATAACATTGGTTATCAAAAATTATCATAACTGATTAACTGAACCATTGGTTTCTTAGTTGGTTTCGGTTATTTTGGTCAGTTTTCTGGTCAGCCCTGTTTCATTCAAAATCAAAGGATGTTTGATATTTTAAGACAAGATTTGTGGAATAACAAACGTGCGGTTAGTATAATTGTAGCTATATCTATATATAGCTAGAGGTAGTCCATAACAATTGCTTTTCCAATCAAATTTTCAAATTGAACCTATATAATAACCAACAATCTTTGTTGTTAATTCATCAGTACAAACGGTTTAAATAAACGTTTTCCTCTTTTTCTTTTCCGTCTCCCTCGCGAAACGATATCGTAGCATATCGTTTCACAGAGAGATCAAGAAAGAAAAAGAGGAAAAAGATATCGTAGCATATCGTTTCACCGAGAGATCAAGAAAGAAAAAGAGGAAAAATGAGAGAAATCGTAAGCATACATCTTGGACAAGCCGGAATTCAAGTTGGAAATTCCTGTTGGGAACTCTATTGCCTTGAACATGGCATTCAGCCTGATGGACTTATGCCCAAGTATGTATACTTTCACTCTTTTATATTTATTATTATTATTATCATCATTATTATATACTATTTAATACGGTTGTAAACGAATCGAACATGTAGCGAACAATTCGTGAACCGTTTGGCGGGAAGTTCGTTTATGTTCGTTTGTTTAATAAATGAACAAACATGAATAAGAAATTTTGTCTGATAAGTTAAACAAATGAACATGAACACGGGTTGCGTTCGTTCGTTTATGTTCGTTTGTTTAATAAATGAACAAACATGAATAAGAAATTTTGTCTGATAAGTTAAACAAATGAACATGAACACGGGTTGCGTTCGTTCGTTTACGTTCGATAATGTGTTCATTTTTGTTCGTTCATTTAAAGGGGTTTTTTATGTTATTGGTTTTAGTTTTTAAAATTCGAAACCATGGTTATACTATACGCCTCCGCCAACATCCATTATTTGATTATTTCAATTTCAGTTTGTGTTAAACTTGACAAACTTCGTAGTTTTTGTGTTAATTATGTTAAGTATTTATTTATTTTTGGTGGATTCTCCGTAATCTTTCTGATGAAAAATGCAGAATGTATTTTTAAATGAATATATGACATTCATTTGAGTTCATTTATGTTCATGAACTCTTGTTTGTGTTTGTTTACGTTCGGCAAGTGTTCATGAACAGCTCACGAACATGTTCATTTCCTTAATGAACGAACACGAACAAGAAATCTCCTTCGGTAAGCGTTCGTGAAACGTTCATGAACATGTTCAATCCTTAATGTTGTTCGTGTTCGTTTACAGCCCTGCTATCTAATGTTGTTAAAAGTTTAAAGTAAACTAGACTGGTCAAAACAATCTAATAATTTTCTACCATTGGAATGCAGCAATACGTCAAACGATTCCTTCGGGACCTTCTTCAGCGAAGGCAGAAGAGGAAAGTACGTCCCCAGGGCTGTATATCTTGATCTTGAACCCATGGTGATCGACGAAGTTAGAACCGGGAGTTACAGGAAACTCTTCAATCCGAACCAACTCATTTCCGGTAAGGAGGATGCAGCCAATAACTTCGCCAGAGGACATTACACGGTGGGAAGAGAATTCATCGATCAATGTGTTGATCGTGTGAGAAAACTAGCTGACAATTGCAGTAATCTGCAAGGGTTTATGGTTTTCAACGCCGTCGGTGGTGGCACCGGTTCTGGTTTAGGATCCTTGCTCCTAGAACGCTTGTCCGGCGAGTATGGGAAGACGTTGAAACTTGGGTTCACCATATTCCCATCTCCAAAGGTACTCGTGAGATACATGAAATCGGCTTGCTAAAAGCTTGAATCTAGCTAAGCATAAACGGGCCTGAACCCGAGCCTAAAAACAAGTTTTTTTAGAGCGCGGGTTCAATTATAGAGCTAGAGCCTGCTCACAAGGATTTATTAAACATATATTTAATTAATTATTATATATAAAATTATGATAAAAGTAACTAAATTATATATATTATTTTATATATGAAAGTTATAATTATAAATATATACAAATAAGAATTGTAAGTGTGTACAAATTACTTAATAACTAATAACCGAGCCAAGAGCTTGGCTCAGCTTGTTTACACCCTAAAGTTTGCAATCATTTTTGTTGTAACATCTCATTTTATGCATCTTGTTGTGGAATTCTAGGTTTCGACCGCAATCGTGGAACCTTATAATGCTGTGTTAGCGACCCATTCGATGATCGAGCACACAGACATCGTGGTGCAACTAGACAACAAAGCCATATATGATATATGCAGGAAAGGTTTACGCCTTGAAAAGCCATCTTACCGGAACCTGAATCGCTTAATATCTCAAACGATCTCATCGTTAACGACTTCTTTGAGGTTTAATGGATCCATGAACGTTGACATTTCAGAATTCCAAACGAATCTTGTCCCGTTCCCACGGATCCACTTCATGCTTTCATCATACGCACCGGTGATCTCATCTTCGCGAGCCTACCACGAGCTCAACTCGGTTCCTGAAATCACAAACGCCGTATTTGATCCGTCTAACATGATGGCTAAGTGTGACCCGAGGAAAGGGAAATACATGGCGTGTTGCCTCATGTACCGTGGAGACATTGCTCCAAAGGACGTTAACACGTCCGTTGGATCGATCAAAACGAAAAAGACGGTTCAATTCGTCGACTGGTGAGTTTAATTAAGTTGTGAAATCGGGTTGTAAACGAGCCAATCCACTCGAGATCGACTCACTAGAAGCTTGAATCGAGCCGAGCTTAAACGAGCTCGAGCCCGAGCTCCAGCTTAAAAATAAGTTTGTTTTAAGTGAGCCTGAGCTCAAGTTTCACTTATCGAGCTTGAGCTGGTTAGCTAGCCTCGTCTGTTATTATATAATATTTAATTAATATAAAATATATATTTTTTTATAATAATCATTCATAAGACTATGATAAAACTAACTAAATAACATACTATTTTATGTATAAAAGAGTTATAATTAAAATGTACATGAAATATAAATATAAATATAAATATAAATATAAATATAAATAGTAAATATAAAACGAGCCGAGTATGAGCCTAGCTCAAGCTTGATAAATAACTCTATGAGCGGTGCTCAGGTTCAGCTTGGCTCGTTTGCACCCCTATTGTAAAATTAGATCTGAAGAACAACAGATTGTTAATTGAGGTCTAACTTTCAGGTGTCCAACGGGATTCAAGTGCGGGATCAACTACCAGGCTCCTACGTTTGTGCCTGGCGGAGATCTGGCAAAGGTGAAACGCGCAGTTTGTATGATCAGCAACAACACGGCCGTTTCTGAGGTTTTCAGTCGGATAGATCACAAGTTCGATACGATGTTTGCAAAACGGGCTTTTGTGCATTGGTATTTGGGTGAAGGGATGGAAGAAGGCGAGTTTGCGGAAGCGCGTGAAGATCTTGCAGCTCTGGAGAAAGATTATGAGGAAGTGGTTCAAGATGGTCAGCAGGAAGAGGAGTACTAATTTAAAATTTAAATGGCGCCAATCTCATGTAAATGTAAATGACTCATTTGTCCTTGAATATGAAAGGTTTAACCGTTTAACTGTGTGCACTTGAGGGGCATAGATGACAATTTGACGTCTGATAATCTCATTATACTAATTCTTCATCATCATCATACTCAGTAAATCCCACCGATTGCAAAGCTAATCTCATTATACTAATTACGATCTCTAATTTTTTTTATCTTGAGAAAGTGGAACTTGAACTAAGTTTGCTAATGATTCAAGTAGTTTTAAGATTATTATTATTATGGTTAATAAATCTTGTTTTATTTCAAGTCAAACAAAAAACTATCAAGTTCATTTAAAAAGTTGTAAGAGAATTCACATTGGAGTCTTCATCTCCATCTATATAAAAACACACATTTCTCTAAATTTTGTTAATTTTTTAAAAACATCTCACATCCAACTCTATATCTCTATCTATTTCTTACTCACAAGCAATTATTTTATTATTTTTTTCTCTTTCCTATACACTCACAATAAAAATATAAATATAGAGGGTTGAATATAAACCTCTAAATATAGAGGTGCACTTTACTTTCTTTATATTTTTCTCTATCATTGACTTTCCAATGTAGTGGTGTTTATGTTGTTTCCTCTGTTATTTTCTCTATATTATATAGAATAGAGCTTCCAATAATAGAGTCTGATTTAGCTGTTTATACTTGTATAAACCTAACCAAACAATGTTTATATATTGTTATACATTATCAATTTACATGTATATGCTGCAGTAGGCTTGTTATTTTAGAATTTTGCCCAACTTTCCTTTTTCTTTCAAGTGGTTCCTCAAATTTCTTATTTTTTTAGTGTAAGTTTTCATCCTTCTCAAGTTTTAAATTTGACATTTTTGTCCCCGGCTTTTTAAAAACCTTATACAATATAACTTTTGATTTGACTCTCTCGACTTTCTAACAGGTGTCGATATACATTTGATTTCATATACTCTCTCGACTTTCTAAGAGGTGTCGATATACATTTAATTTCATATACTCTCGACTTTCTAACAGGTGTCGATATACATTTGATTTCATATACGTTTTACGTTACGTGAGTCACTTTATCATATAAATTCATGATTTTGTTTTACACTTTTGGTCTTCGTTGATTTGTTTCCTAACACGGTTTTACACCTCTCACAATTTTTTGTATCATGTTTGAATAGTTAACTTAGGGTTATTGGATTTTAATAATCCTAAGTTTCATCAGTTGGCCGATAATAATCACAACTTTAAAAATTTTCTCCAATAATCTCAACTTGTAAAAGTTTGGCCGCCATTAATTCTTTTCTAACACAGGTGCACTTAAATCAATTAAGAAGTCTCTAGGTGTAATTGAATCTATTAAAGATATCAAATTCTTATATGTTTGAAAAGGAACAATGACGGCCAAACTTTTACAAGTTGGGATTATTGGAGAGAATTTTTAAAGTTTGGATTATTATCGGCCAACTGGCGAAAACTTAGGACTGTTAAAATCCAATAACCCGTTAACTTATTATACGAATTGAAATGTTAAAGTTCAAATGGCATACAGCCAATAAATTTCAAATGACAAGTTTATTAATAAACCTCTCAGAAATAATTACAACATCAAATTGTTTTTAATTCTAATTCCTATAAATCTTGGTTAAGGATAAAATTATTTACATTCTAAATTTTAGAAATTTTGTGAACCAATGAGCACAAAAACAAAGATAAGCAAAAATCACTTAACAACCATATGATTAACAGAAGAAAAAAACAGGTACAAAAAAATCCATAACAAAAACTGCCAACAGTTTTAATAATTAAATCTCTTTCATAGAACACAAAAACATAGCAACCAAAATCGAGTGCCCTAACATTAATCTTTTTTCTTCAACGATTGGCCTTGGCAACCCTCTCGATCTCATCCTTCTTCTTAATCGCATAGCTGCAAAAATGACAAACAGATGATCATCAAAACATAACTACGCAATCACATCCACAGCCATAGAACTAAACAAAAAATAGAACGAATAACTACAAATCATGTACCTGTTTGAAGAACCCTTGGCGGCATTGATAAGCTCATCAGCAAGGCACTCAGCAATAGTCTTAACGTTCCTAAACGCACTCTCACGTGCACCGGTGGTAAGAAGATAGATAGCCTGGTTAACACGCCTTAATGGAGAAATATCAACGGCCTGACGCCTAACAACACCAGCTGAACCAATTCTGGTAGCATCTTCTCTTGGTCCACTGTAATTAATAACAAACAATATGTTATTAATCCTTTAACAAGTATGTCAAAGGGTGTAAATCTCTGACACGCCCTGAAAACACATTACAAACCTAACACGAAATTCACAGATCAGTTTCAGGTTGAACCCGCAAACCCATTTAGCTAAATGGGTCAGGCTCGAGTCGAACCCACTGGGTTGGCAGGTAGACTTATTAAACCAATATATATTATATTTGATTTTTTTAAACGTATTTTTATTCGGTTAGGTATTTTACGCAAATACCATAACTTAAAAGAGAACTTGACATAAGATTTTATAAATAACATGTAATTATTTTAAATATATTTGTAATATTGGTTGTATAATTTAATTTTTAAAGTATTTAATATGTGAAATATGATAAAAAAAATAAAAAAAATCGGGTCAAACAGATCGTGTTAATGTCCGAGTGTTTGACACAAATTTCGGGTTTAAGTCAGATTCGGGTTAGTGTAAAAATTTTAGGGTTCAAGTCCGGCAGGACCTGACGACCACTAACACGACCCGTTTAGCACCCCCAAGTATGTGTAAGTGTACCTGTTAATGACAGCATCAACAATGATTTGGATGGGGTTAGAATCGGTCAAAAGGTGGATAATCTCCATAGCATGCTTGACAATGCGAACAGCCATCAATTTTTTACCGTTGTTTCTCCCGTGCATCATAAGAGAGTTGGTCAAACGTTCAACGATTGGGCATTGGGCCTTCCTGAATCGCTTAGCTTGGTACCTACCAGCTGTGTGGGGCATGTAAATTGGATGCTTGGAAGCAGTGGCGGTGATGTAATCCTCCACAGAAAGATCAGAAACCTGCACATTAAAACAATAAATATGATATGTCCCACTCTTCATTATATCCTTTAAATCTTTAAACAGATATTTCATTAAAGTTTAAATACAAGTTCCATACTCCTTTCTCATACAAGCATTTAAAACAAGCCGCCATGTCCGATAACCTTGGTTTTAAAAAGCGAGAAGCGCACAAGCCACCAAGGCGCGAAGCACAAGGCACAAAAGCAGTGAGCTTTTCGTACCCGAGGCGCAAAGTGATTATATATTTTTTATATATATCCTATATGTTTTTAGCATCACTTATCCAAAATATAGCTATAAATAAGGTTTATATATGATTTTACCTACAAGTACAAGGCAACAACCCTATTGTAGAACAGTTTGATGCTTAAAACAGCATAAAAACACCTTACGGACATGAGGCGCGCGCCTCAGGCCAGAAAACCCCCCAAAATTTGCGCTTTTTGAGACTTTTTTTGTAAAAAGCGCGCTTCGAGCTACCTAAGGCGCCAAGGCTTGCGCTTTGATGCGCCTCGCACTTAGGCGCACCTCAGACGCGCTTTTTAAAACCTACCCGATAACTCAAGTTCTTTTCATTTAACTGGCATACAGCTCTTCAAAAATTTTCAGATAATAATGAGTCTACAAAAGCACTTGCTAAATAAAAACCTAAAAAATACTAAAACACAATGTATCCAGGCAAATAAATTTAAAATCTTGTCATACTATTTGGCTACAATTTCACATGTTAAAATGCTGTAAACAAACAAACAGCAGATTTATTTATTTATTACATGTTTATCAGCTTCTTATCAAGTCATGTGAGCAGTAATTTCTTGCAAATAACAAGGATCATGTGTACATTACAAAACATTAGCTAAATCCAATGGCTTTGAATAAATGACCTAAATATGCAGAAGCAAGTTTATAGGCTAGTTTCAAAAGCTTAAAAACTTATATTCTCTTGCAAGTAACACTAACAGTAATATAATTTCTAAGGCAAATCCTTTTAATAATAATAATAATAATAATAATAATAATAATAATAATAATAATAATAATAATAATAATAATAATTCATAATGCTATTTAATATAACTCCTTTTATACAATTAACTTAAAGCACATAAGAAATACAAATTTCAAACAGCATTAACTTCACAAAATCAAAAAACCTAATCACAAACAAGTTCTAAACCAATACTTCAACCTAACTCAACCAAAAACTTATATCAAAACACAAATCATACACAAACAAAAGCAAAAAACAAGAAAAATGTAACATAGATCTGAAAAATAATTAACCTGAACGTCATCATATGTCCACCGATTGAAGAGCAAGACATCGCTGCGAGTCTTTCCGTCTTCAGCAGCAAGTGGTGGCAAAACCTCCATTCTAACACAAAAATGAATTCGAATTTGATGAAATGAACAAACAGAGTTTAACAATAGTAAGCAGAATTAGTGTTTTTGTTATGGTAGAAGAAGTAATTTGCAAACCTCGAGCTAGGGTTTGCAGAGATAACGGCTGCTGGTTGTTAAGTTCTTTCTACCACGATGGTGATGCAAACCCTAGTTTATGGAAATGTTTATAGCGGTTAACTGGGCTTTGTTGTTGGGCTTTTGTGGACTTTGTAATTGTAAGCATGGTATTCTAAAGTGGGCTGCACTACGCCAATTTCTTTGATCCAACTTGTCTTAGATGTGCACAAATCGGGTTTTTTAAAAACCCGGGTTCGGGTTAGAGATGGGCAGATCGGGGTTTTTTTTAACCGGAACCGGTTCCTAACCGGACCCGGTTCTTGTTAGAGTGTGGGGGAACCGGTTCTTCTAGGAACCGGGTTCAGTTTCTAACCAGGTTTAGAGCTTTATTACTGGAACCGATAGTAACCGATTCTGGGTAGGGTTGAAACTGGTTTCTCTGAAGAACCGGTTCCACTGGGTAAGTTCTTAAAATTGCTAAAATGTTACTGTGGAATCGGTTCTTAAAAAAATTCCTTCTATTGAATAAAATACTACAATTTTAAAAAACATACAAACATATTACGAAAATACAAACATATTGTATTGTAGCCGGTTTATTTCTTTGACTGTTTACTTGTTGTGGATGCGTCCATTTGACTTGCGGCTCGCTTTCGTGGTGCCACTTCAGTACAGTCGTCTTCCGAATCATTAGTTTCTACTTCTTCATCCTCCTCTTCATCAACTATCTTGTTCTCTAATTCCACTTCATCTTCTAGACTTGTCTTATCTTGGAATTCTTGGTTGCCATAGTATCAAATTAATAAAGAAATTATTGAGTAGAAGAATAATCAAGAAGAAGATGAAGATGGTGTGAAAAACTAATGAAATTTGGTCACTATTTATACTTACTAGAATCGATTCCAACGGCTAGGAATCGATTCCAACAGTAATAATGCATTAAATGGACAGTTTGCAACGACTAGGAATCGATTCCAATGGTAATAAAATCAATAAAGGCAAGAATTTAATGCATCGGGATCTTTTTATTTACGGAGGAACCGGTTCCTGGTAGGAACCGGGTACGACCCTATTTTTTTTATAAAATGTGGAACCGGGTAAGAATCTACAGGTTTTTTGAACTTGGAACCGGTTCTTCTATACAGCGGGTAGGAACTGGAACCGGTTCCTGGTCGGGTCTACTGGGTCGGGTTTGTAACCGGTTATTATGCCCATCTCTAGTTCGGGTGTGACCGGGTTTTAAATTTTCGGGTATTGTCAATACCCGGGTCGTGTTCGGGTCATTTGACTGTTAAAAAATGTTCAAAAAAAGTTGTTGTACACACCGGGTCCAGGTGTTTTTCAAACCTGGTGCAGGTATTTTTTTTTTAAAACCCGGTTACGGGTCTTACGAGTACCCAGGTACGGGTTCTATAAAAAAAACCCAGGTTTGGGTTCGGGTATCGAACAGAATATGCATACCCAATCTGGTTCGGGCTCGGGTATTGAACATAATATGCATACCCAGTCGGGTAGGGTCGGGTTCGGGTCTAATAAACCCAATTTTTCTAATACCTGATTTAGGTTTTTTTTCTGGGTTCGAGGCTTTTGTGCACCTCTAATCCAACTAGTGATAGTGTACCATTATTTCCAAAAAAAAAAAAAACTAATTTTATTTGGGTTCCCTTCCATAGTGGTGCACAATTTGGTTTGGGTTTGAACAAATTATGAGTTTCGTCAACAAGGTTAAAAAACCGAGTTTGGCAACAAGGTAAGAAAACCAGTTATGAAATTAGGTTTCGGACAGGAAATTATTAGTTTTCTTTAGTTCCGACTTTGGATTTTGACCGGTTAGAGGAAAATATAACCGGGTTGAAATCGGTTCCAGTCATAGAGTGCGGAACTAAACTAACTGGATGGTAGGGTCGGGTATGAAAGAAACTAGTATGACATACCTGATTTCGGGTTTGTTGTCAAGTTAGGTTCAGTTCCAATGTTTTATGTGTCTTTATGTAATTTAATCAAAGCATGAGTTTAAAGGCCATTTAAAAAATATAGTTATTAATTTTGGTTAATCTAGGTCATTAGAGTTAATCGGACTAACGATTAATGGTTCCATGATGTGATGATGAATCTAGTGATGTTAACGTAAATCATGTTCATGAATTGACGAGTTAAACCCAACATAAACCTAAACATAGTATGGGGTCAAGTTATTCTACAAAGGCTTCTAATTGTAAGAAGTGTAAGAAGGATTTATAGAGTGACAAGTGTCCAATAACCTAAAACTAAACCCACTACATCACCACCAAAAACCTAAACACCCACCCCCACCCCACCACCACCCAAAAACCTAACCCCCCCCCCCCCCACCACCACCCAAAAACCTAAACCCCCCCCCCCCCCACCCCCGCAAAAAAAAAAAAAAAAAAAAACTATACCTCACCAAAAAAACCCCCCAAAAAACCTAACCCCCTAATGAAACACAGGTCAACACCAAGGTTAGTCTGTGGGGTTATTTCTTCTGTGGATTCAATCTCCTTTCTTACTCGTATAAATGACCTGGGTCCTGCAAAACAGCAACACCGTTAGTCTCGTTAAGAGGGGAATATTGGGGTTTCCCTCTTAACTAGGCTCCGGCGTGAGAATAAGTACTGTTCTGAGGGAGAATAAACAATGTGTGTTGAGTGTAAGAGTATAGAGAGCAAGATGATTCAACCTGGATGATGAAGGGTCATATTTATAGCCGGAGGGTGAAGGAGGGAGGAGCAGCTGTGCCAGCTGTAGTTGCGCGCCAGCTGTCCGACCAAGGGGAATATCCTTTTGGTCTCCTCTGCCGTGGTCAGTGTAGTGGTACACGTGGCGCGCTTACATTTGCCTATTTTGGAGACGTTGTACTGGTCCTGTCGGACTGCTGCTTGATTCGTCGCAGGCCTACCTGGCGCTTGATGTCTGGTGGCACGTGTTGTCCTTTTTGCAGGATGGAGCATCTTTGGTGCCACCCTGATGTTTTCCAGAAGCTTCTGGATGATCTTGCTGATGTAAACGCCACATAGGATGGAAAAGTGGTGTGGTCCTTGCCATGTGGGCACGGAATTGGGACCATACCTCTTCAAGTCCCCCAAGTCCAGTGTGCCTTCTAGTTGAGTCGATCGTCTAGGAGGGATTCTGGACTTATGAAGGTAGTGGTTTCTATGGCGTATGTTTGTTATGCGAAGTTGTACCGACAGGACGTATGGCGCATGCTTTTGTGGAAATCTTGAAAAGTTGAGCCAAATGGCCGCATGCCGCATGAGTTTTGGCGACTTGTAAAAGTTGAGCCAAATGGACGCATGGCGCATGGGTTTTGGTAACTTGAAAAGTTGAGCCAAATGGACGCATGGCGCATGGGTTTTGGTAACTTGAAAAGTTGAGCCAAATGGACGCATGCCGCATGGGTTTTGGCGACTTGTAAAAGTTGAGCCAAATGGACGCATGCCGCATGGGTTTTGGCGACTTGTAAAAGTTGAGCCAAATGGACGCATGGCGCATGGGTTTTGGTAACTTGAAAAGTTGAGCCAAATGGACGCATGGCGCATGGTTTTTGGCGACTTGTAAAAGTTGAGCCAAATGGACGCATGGCGCAATGGCATTTGTTGTTTTTTTTTTTTTGAAGGAAGTTTTGTTGTCTTGGGAGGGAGCGACTGATGTGACTGTCTGGTGTCCCCTGTCTTATCGAAGGTGAACAGGCGCCTTTCCAGTCATGTCAGTTACTTTCTGTCAAGGTGTCAGGCGTCTGTTTCCCATACTCTCGAAAAAAGAGGTGACGTCTTCTCTCTCTTTTGACGTGTTTCTCCCCCAATGGTTGCCTTTCTGGATTCTGACGGCCCACTTCCCATTGCATTAAATGCGATGGGTATAAATATAAAGGCGGTTTCTCTTTCTTCCCCACTTTTCAAAATTTGAAGTTTGGTTCTCTCCCACTCCTTCGTCTTTTCTCCTTCTTTTCTTTGAGTGTTTTTTATGTGTTCAAAATGTAACATATAAATTTCATCAAATAACACATAAAACTAACCCTTTTTTAGTACTAATGTTGGAAAAAGTGTGCTTTTGTCTTCCTTTTGTATTTTCAGGATTAAATGAGCTCAAATTAACAAAAGAAGCAAAAAGACATCAAAATCTAACATAAATACAAGAAAAGGAACAAAACGTGACATGCCCGAACCCACAACAACATCTTCCCAAGCAAAACAAGAGATCAGAAGACTGAACACGCCCCGTGCTCAGCCAGCACGGGGGCGTGCCCAAGTGTCAGCAGAAAAGACAAAGTGGTAGAAGCTTCTATTGCCCACCACGGGGCCGTGCTCAGCGGACACGGGGCCGTGGTCAACTATAAGATTCGCACAATCCAGCAAATCTGCATAGTACAAAGATTCTTCTGCACCACGGGGTCGTGCTCAGCGGACACGGGGGCGTGGTCAACTAATAAGACAAAGCTGCATTAAATGAAGAAAGAGAAGGATGTGGACACGGGGCCGTGCCCGAGCTTCTGTTCAGCCTATAAATAGAAATGCTTGGCTCAAGCTCAAACCATCCCTTGGCACACCACCTCTCTCACACTTCACCCACCACCCACCACCACCATAACACCATCATCCACCACCATCATCCATTGTCCATCGTAGAGTGTGTGAGTCGTCTCGGGATCCAAGATTGATCGTAAGAGTTCTTGACAATCAAGGCCATGTTTGCCTAAGTCTCTTACATCACTTGGTGAAGACAAAGTGTCTAGTGTAATACTTTTTATTTCTAATCTTTTGCACTTTTTATTTGGTTTTGTATTAATGACTTTAATAACTAGTTGCTCATGTTGAAGGTGATCTTTCCTTATCGTTTGTCCGTGGTGTCTTGAAATTATTTTACTGTCTATATAAAATAAAAGATTTTCACCATCCATATCTCCACGGTCTATATGGAGGTATGTTGGCTACCTGGTCGGGGGTTAAGGGAACGGTTTGGTAAAGGTTTTGCCATTGTTCAGCGTTTAGAGGTCCTGCAATGGACCTGGGTCAAATTTAGTAGGACCTCCTTCAATACTTCACGGTATTGGATGGCGGGGGTCCAAACTCTTTGATCCCCTCATAAGTTAACTACTATTAATACTATAACCCGGCTATTTAGGACTGTATCCCTGCTGACTCAGACTACTTAGTCGAGGGTAACGTCACCTCCAAAAGAGGGGCCTACCATAATATTGCATTAATAACTTAATTCATTATCTTCCAATAATCCACCCTTTTAGGATTGTATCCTTGCTGACTCAAACTACTGGGGTGAGGGTAACGTCACCTTCAAAAGAGGGGCCTACTACAATAACTAAGATAATCTCTTAATTATGTGCAAAAGTGCGGAAATAATCAAAGGTTACACTAGATACAAGTCGGAACCAAGTGATTCATCTTGTCTATCTGTTTTATTTTTATTTTATTTTCAGCATTTTAGTTAGTTTTTATTTTTCTTAGTTTAAAACATTTTTCTAAACTTTTTATTTTGATTAGACGTTGAGGATAAACCGGTATTAAAAGCTCTAGTGTCCTTGGACGACCTCGGTATCTTACCAACGCTATACTACGCTCACGATGGGTGCACTTGCCCATATGTGTGTTTAGTGTTAGTAAAATATCGTGTTTTATAAATTTAAAACTTGGCTAAAAATAAGTGTTAAAGGGGCTTAAAATATACACCTAATATATATAACACTTCACACGCATCAAGTTTTTGGCGCCGCTGCCGGGGACACAAGGATTTTAAGAAAGCTTAAAATCGACGGCCTAATCAGTTTTTCAAAACCTTTTTAAAACGCGCGCACATTTTTCTGCATTTTAGTTTAGATTTACATTTACAGTAGCCTGTACACGGGGCCGTGTTCACTGAACACGGGGCCGTGCTGCACATTTTAATAAAAACACCCAGTAACAGAAGCTTGAACACGGGCCATGCTCACTGAACACGCCCCGTGCTCAACGAAATCAATAAAGTTAATTAAAACGCCCAGATACAGATCCTGAACACGGGGCCGTGTCCAGCCTCTGTTTCCGTTTTTATTTTTGTTTTCTGATCTCGAGACTCGGTTGTGGTCTGCTGAGTGATTCTTATGGATCAATACTCAGGAGGTTACAACTATACCTATGAGGAGGATGATTATAGGGGTAATTATTGCACTAATTGTCGTAACGCACGCTCGGTTCAATATAATCACTCATATCAACCATCC
The DNA here is from genome assembly GCA_030545235.1 of Helianthus tuberosus. Taxonomy (NCBI): domain Eukaryota; kingdom Viridiplantae; phylum Streptophyta; class Magnoliopsida; order Asterales; family Asteraceae; genus Helianthus; species Helianthus tuberosus. Next base: position 38,388,554 of record CM060387.1, on the reverse strand, counting down.
AATTCACACAACTACTATGAGGAGCCCAGGTACGAGCCATAAACTTCATACACATTCTATGAAGACCAAAGGTATGAACCTCCTCCCTCATACTCATATTTTGAAGAACCAAGGTATGAGCCTTCTTACTCATACTTTGAGGAACCAAGATATGAGCCACCACCTTCGTACGCTTATTATGAGGAACCATGGCATGAACAACCCACCTCATATGAGTATTATGAAGAACAAAATTACGAACCTTATCCATCATATGCTTACAATGAAGAACAATGGTGCGAACCATCTACTTCATATGGGTATTATGAGGAACAAAGGGTCGAACAACCGGATTCAAGCTTAGAAAATCCCGATTCTTTTTCTATAACCGAAGTAACCGAGAGGATATTAGAACACATTAGAGTTATCGATCGATGTACAAAAGAATCTCGCGCAAGGGAAGAGGAGTCCCGCGCAAGAGAATAATTAAAAAATGAAGAGATAACTGAAAGTGTAAAAATGGAAGAACAAATAAGTGAAAAACGACACATGAGTTAAACAACGAAAAAGGTGAGTCCGAAAACGCTAAAATTCAAGAAGAGTATAATTTTGAAGAAATTAATCTCTTGTCACCTTCTTTTGAAAATCATTGTTTAGTACCCACTCATGCTAAGTTTTTAAAAGAGTTAAACACTAACACTAAAATTGACGAAACGGTAAGTGTTAAGTTAACTAATGATCAAACTTTGCTAATAAAAGAAGACCCATTTGAAATTAACATTACACCGGTTCCATGTTTCTTTCAAAATTCGTTTATTAGTAATGTCACAATCGATAAAGATCTTTGTGTTAACATAATGCCTAACTACATTTTCGAAAAATTAAGTATTAGTGATTTTTCTCCACTTCAAATACCCATTTTTCTATCCAATCGGAAAGTAATAAAATCAATCGGTATAGTTGAGGATGTCTTGGTTCAAACGAATCAAATGGTAATCCCGACCGACTTTGTCATCCTCGATGATGCTCCTCTAGTGTTGGGGCGGCCATTTGTAAAAACTCACGAAGCTTTGAAAAACCGGAAGTTCAACAATCTACCTCTTCAATTAGGGGCATTTAAAAGAAGTGTCGATCTCGAACGATCAATGAAATATCCATTCGGCAATAATGACCCCCTAATTGAAGATGAAGATGAACCACCCGATACAAGTGAAGAGATTGACCACTTTGTTGAAGAAGAGGTCGCCATAGAACAAACTTTTAAAGTTCTTGATCGAAATGAGCAACCAAATAAGGAGTCTCCTAAAGACCCACCTCTTGAGCTCAAAGAACTTCCAAAAGGTTTGGAATATGCTTTTCTAGACAAAGAGGGTAATTTACCTGTAATTATTTCGTCTAAATTAGATAGTTTAGAAAAAGAAAAATTAATTAGTCTCTTGAAAAAACATAAAAATGCAATAGCTTGGAAACTGGTAGACATAAAAGGAATTAGTCCTTCTATGTGCACACACAAAATTTTGATGAATGATGACTACAAATCGGTCATACAACCACAACGTCGAGTGAATCCAAATGTTCAAGAAGTGGTTAAAAACGAAGTCATCAAACTACTTGACGCCGGACTTATCTATCCTATCTCCGATAGTCCTTGGGTGAGTCCCGTCCAAGTAGTTCCAAAGAAAGGAGGTATGACGGTAATAACTAACGAAAAGAATGAATTAATACCAACAAGAACCGTCACAGGATGGAGAGTATGTATAGATTATAGACGATTAAATGAAGCAACAAGAAAAGACCACTTTCCTTTGCCCTTCATTGATCAAATGCTAGAAAGATTATCCGGTCATAAATTTTATTGTTTCTTGGATGGTTTTTCAGGTTACTTTCAAATCCCGATAGCACCCGAAGACCAAGAAAAGACAACTTTCACATGTCCCTATGGAACTTTTGCTTATCGACGCATGCCGTTTGGTCTATGTAATGCCCCCGCAACATTCCAACGTTGTATGGTAGCCATCTTCCATGACATGATAGAAAAGACAATGGAAGTCTTCATGGACGACTTTTCTATCTTTGGGGATTCATACGACCAATGCCTCGATAACCTTGAACGAATGCTATCCCGATGTGAGGAAACTAACCTCGCCCTTAATTGGGAAAAATGCCATTTCATGGTAACGGAGGGAATAGTACTCGGTCACAAGATCTCGAGCGAAGGAATGGAGGTGGATCGAGCCAAAATAGATACCATTTCTAGATTACCACCTCCATCCTCCGTAAGAGCTATCAGAAGTTTCCTAGGGCATGCCGGATTCTATAGACGGTTTATCAAAGACTTTTCAAAAATCTCAAGGCCTCTAACAAAATTACTTGAAAAAGATGCCCCTTTCATCTTTGACAAGGATTGCAATCAAGCATTTCTAACCTTAAAAGAGATGTTAGTCAACGCACCTATCATGATAGCGCCTGATTGGAAATTTCCTTTCGAAATCATGTGTGATGCTAGTGACTTTGCAGTAGGAGCTGTCTTGGGACAAAGAAAAGAAAAGCATTTCCACCCAATTTATTATGCTAGTAAAACACTTAATGATGCATAAGAAAATTACACAACAACTGAAAAAGAATTACTAACTGTGGTATTTGCTTTTGATAAATTTCGTTCTTATCTTGTTCTTTCTAAAACTATAGTCTATACAGATCATGCAGCCATTCGATATCTCTTCAAAAAGCAGGACGCAAAACCACGTTTGATTCGGTGGATTCTACTCCTCCAAGAATTTGACATTGAAATCAGAGACAAAAGAGGAGCAGAAAATACCGCAGCAGATCATCTTTCGCGCTTAGAAGACCCAGCTTTAGAGGCAACCAGGGACGAGCAAATCAACGAAAAATTTCCAACAGAGTCCCTGGAAATGGTGGAATATAATGAAGAGCCATGGTACGCCGACTATGCTAACTACCTAGCTAGCGGTATAGTCACAAGAGGATGGTCACATTATCAAAGAAAGAAATTCTTTGCCAATGTGAAACACTATTTTTGGGAAGATCCATATCTTTTCAAAATGTGTGCCAACCAACTCGTCCGACGATGCGTACATGGTAATGAAGCACGAAGAATTCTCCGCCATTGTCATGAAGGTCCATACGGAGGGCATCATGGTGCCGCTAGTACCGCACGAAAGGTATTTGATTCAGGATTTTATTGGCCAACCATTTACAAAGACGCCCAAAGTCTTGTCAAGACATGTGATGCTTGCCAAAGAACAGGTAATATTTCTTCCAAAAACGAAATGCCACAAAATGGCATTCTTGTTTGTGAAATTTTTGATGTGTGGGGACTCGACTTTATGGGACCTTTCCCACCATCGAAAGGAAACAAATATATACTTGTGGCAGTAGACTATTTGTCTAAATGGGCCGAGGCCGAGGCACTTCCAACAAATGATGGAAGAGTCGTGGTAAGATTTCTGAAAAAATTATTCTCTCGTTTTGGCACACCTAAAGCATTAATAAGTGATAGAGGTACCCATTTTTGCAATCATCAACTCGAAATTTTTTTTAACAAGATATGGGGTCTATCACCGGGTCTCGACAGCATATCACCCTAAAACAAACGGACAAGCCGAAGTGACTAATAGAGGTTTAAAACGAATACTTGAAAAAATCGTAGGGTTAAATAAAAAGGAATGGACTGATAAATTAGATGATGCTTTATGGGCTTTTCGAACTGCTTATAAAACAACAATAGGTACAACCCCGTATAAGCTAGTCTATGGAAAAAGTTGTCACTTGCCAGTAGAAATTGCACACAAAGCCTACTGGGCAATTAAAAATGTAAACTTAGATTTAGAATTTGCCTGTATAAATCGATTTTGTCAATTAAATGAATTAGACGAGCTTAGGAATTATGCATACTCAAATTCTGAAATTTATAAGGAAAGAATGAAAAATTTGCATGACAAACATATTAAACCTAATGAATTTCGGGTAGGAGATCTAGTTCTTTTGTTTAATTCACGACTTCGATTGTTTCCTGGTAAATTAAAGTCTAGGTGGCCAGGACCTTTTTCCATCACCCATATTTTCCCACACGGTGCAGTAGAAATTAAATCTCGAAATGGGCCCCCATTTAAAGTCAATGGCCAACGGCTGAAACTCTATCAAGGATTCATTGAGGATGAAGAAGAAGAGATCTCGCTTCAAACAGTGGAGGAATAAAACATCATGCCTGGTAAGTTACAAACGATTGAGACAACAAATAAAGCGGTGAGTTTTCTAACCAAAGCTTATGGGAAACAAGGGCACTCACACGAGCACTAAAAAAAAAAAAAAAAAAAAACTGTGCTCGGCACGAGGCCGTGTCCGCTGGACACGGGGCCGTGTCCGCGCTGCAGTCGGGATAAATCCCTTTTTTCAAAACAGTTACTTCATTCCACACGCCCCGTTTCCCCGAAAAAGCTCTGGTTTCAGGCGATTTTTCGCAGAATTTCAACATCTCCTATCGCTCTAACAACATCAAGGTATGATTCTATCACTTTTAGTAGTTAGATTAGTTACTTGCATGTAGTTAAAACACCAAAAATTTGGGGAAAAATCTAGGGTTCTTGATGTTCATCCGGATCGAACCTCAAATTTTTGTTTAGATCTGTTTGCATTTAGTTAGATTAGTGTTAAGGGAAGTAAATACACTTGTATTGTTCATAGATTCACCCGATTTCTCACAAAAACCCCAAACCCTTGTTCTTGAACCGAAAAAGATAAAATTGATAGGGTAAACGGGATATTTTGGGAAAAACGGTGCTTAGGGTTTCATTTTCGGGGGAAACCGCACCTATTGGACCAAAAATTTTCAAGTTTTCGAAACCGGGTCGAAAAATGAAATTTTTGAATAATAGACGCCTGGACACGGGGTCGTGTCCAGCCCACTGTTGGCAGTTTTGTCCGAAAATATTTCTGTTTCGTGCTAACTTTTGGTGTATTCTTGCAGATGGCCAGGAAGTTCACAAGATTTAACGCCAATGAGCTCGATGCCAGAGCTCGATACGAGATTCTTCAAACAAGGCCGGAGGAATACCCGAGGCAAGCGTGCACGGACTTGCTTACCTTGGTGAATTAAATTGACCGTTTCAACAACATTGTAACGGGACCACTCAGAGTCGCCCTAACAACTCGGCTCCGTTCCGTCCACGAATGCACGTTGGAATTCTATAGCACTTTCACATTCAACTCGAGGTGCGACCTGTTCGACAATGACGGGGTAGCATTCCGATGTGGCGGAACGAGGTATTCGATCTCTATGGCACAATTTGGGTCGATTATCGGGTTGTATGCGGAAGAGGATGCGAGAAACGAAGAAAATACTGGAGGGATGAGAGAGGTAGGTGAGAACGAACGCCAAGCCATGTGGGCTCAGATTGGAGAGGGGTACTACAATCCGAGCAGCACTAAGAGTACGAAGTTGAGGGATCCGCTATACAGATACATTCATAGGCTCCTCGGCTACTCTCTTAGCCAAAGGCATGAAAGTAGTGGCGTCGTTGGGTTAAGAAATTTGGTTGTCCTCCACTGCATCCACAACCGCAGGCCGCTCGATGTTCCGTTCCTCATGCTCCGAAACATGCATCACAACCGCCTTGCTAGTGCACAGACTCCTATTTTCTTTGGAGGATGGGTGTACCGTCTCTTCAAGCACTTCGCCCACATACCTAGGTCATTTGAGAGGAGCCCATGGTCGGGTACGGTGGATATTCACATATGCCGCTCAATGAACCTGATTTATGAGGCAGAAGACGAGACGGTAACCTTTCAACGGATGCAAGGTCATGCATGGAACCCACAAGAAGCGCTTGTCCTCCAAGCTCCGCAACATCATCAGTACCAACACCAACCCCACGGTGATCCGGGCCAATCATCCTCCTCGGGAGGCGGTTTTCCTAACTTTCAAAGTTTGCATGATTTGTTGCAGGAAAACCTTATGTGCACTAGGAACACCTATAACATGGCGAGCAACACCTACCACCGGGTCGGAGCTATCGAAAGAAACCTATCCGAGATCCAAGACGATGTTGGATATATACGAGACCACATTGCACGCCATGGAGGGGATGATGACGATGATGATGATGACGATGCTATGGAGTAGGCGAGAGGAGCAGAGGAGGAAGCGGTTGGTTGATGATTTCACAGGTTAACCCTTTTCCACTCTTGGACAATTGATGGCCTGCGTGCCAAGTGTTGAACAATTTACTTTCCCTAACTCCTTTTATTTTTTCTGCATTTTTTTTCTTTAACTTTGACATGGATGATAACTTTGGTAAAAGTAGGATGTTTGCTATGTTTTGGTGGAGTGTTTGTTGACTAAACAGGTACAAACAAGGCTTAGAGTGCTAAACATTAGTACTACTAAAGCCGGGACAGAAAAACCGACGAAAGAAACCTATTTTTTCAACTTTGCAGACTGTCCACACGGGGCCGTGTCCAACCAACACGCCCCCGTGCCCACTCCCTTGAACCTGCTGATTGTTTTATTTCTGCAGACCTTGACAGACACGGGGTCGTGTCCAGCCAACACGTCCCCGTGTTCACCTTCTGTAAGTTTTCGTTACTGGCACCTGAACACGGGGTCGTGTTCACTCAACACGGGGTCGTGTCCAGGTAGGCAGTAACACAATTTTTTTGCTTTTTACACCTTTTTACACATTCAATCAACCTAAAAAGTTATTTTTGGGACACATTGAGGACAATGTGTAATTTAAGTGTGGGGGGGATGCTAAAACCTTGAATCTTGCAAGTCCTAAATACAAGCCTTACACAAAACTCTATTGGAATCGCTAATCACCCCAAATTTTTTTCAAAAATTTTCATTTTTTTTACTTGTCTAGGTTTAATTCGGGAAATTCAAGTTCTTAAAAAGGTTATATTTTTACGAATTTACAACCGATAGCGTCGTGATAAAAAGAACCAACATAAGAAAATTATGAAAAGGCATGACAAGCTTAGTTAAAATTTGATTATATATACTTGATCACATAAAAACCCATTCCCACAAAAGTGAGCTTTGAGCCTTTATTGAGCCTTTATTGAGCATACAATTACATATCATTAGAACTAAATGCTCATTTTCGTTTCTTGTGTGAATAGCCGCTTGGTTCTTACGACTCTAGAACTTGCCATGACGATACATTCCCGGTCCTTACCAACTTAAACCCGAGTAAGTAAATGATGGAGGCATTAGGACTAACCCTTTTTATTTCTACACCATTATTTTTCTTTTTTTACCACCTACCCAAAATCCCCCTAGTTAGCCCCCTTTGAGCCTAAACCTTTTCATTTCATAACCCAAACCAAACACCCTTTTTACCCACCAAAACCTTTTTCAATTTTAACCCTTTGTTTTAGTAACAAGTTCGGTTCTTCATATGACTTTTCAAAAAAAAAAAAAAACAACACAATTGTGTTGATGATGAAGCAAAAGAAAATAAACAAACAAGTTCATCAAAAATAACTTTGTTTGAATAAATAGCTTCATCAAAATAAAAGTTACAAAAATAGAAAGTCATACGAAAACCGACACTTGTTACGCTTTTCGCCCTTTTTCTACTAACCACTAACCACCAACCCAACCACCTACCTTTAACCCAAGCCTAACCCTTAACCCACAAAGTCCTCTTGATATTTACAAAGGTATGTAAGTTAAAAAGGAGGAGGATTTATTGCTTGGCAAGCCTATGGTAGGAGTAAGTTCCATGCCGCTCTCGAGTGATCCACAAAAATACATTTTCGGCCGAGTGTTGAGTGATCCCCGTGAGGTATGTGAACTTGTATATAAATAGAATTTTACAAAGGCATGTTATACCCTAATAAGTAATTTACCTTATGAAAAGTTTTAAATAAATCATGACGAATAGGATTGTAAATAAATAAAAATAAAACTAAATAAAGAATCTTGGAAATCCCGACACTCTACGACAAGCCCAAAAACCTTCTTCTCTACCCATTCCATTTGGGAGTGTAAATAGCCACATATTAAAGAGTTTTGCTTGAGGACAAGCAAAGATTCAAGTGTGGGGGTATTTGATGTGTTCAAAATGTAACATATAAATTTCATCAAATAACGCATAAAACTAACCCTTTTTTAGTACTAATGTTGGAAAAAGTGTGTTTTTGTCTTCCTTTTGTATTTTCAGAATTAAATGAGCTCAAATTAACAAAAGAAGCAAAAAGACATCAAAATCTAACATAAATACAAGAAAAGGAACAAAACGTGACATGCCCGAACCCACAACAACATCTTCCCAAGCAAAACAAGAGATCAGAAGACTGAACACGCCCCATGCTCAGCCAGCACGGGGGCGTGCCCAAGTGTCAGCAAAAAAGACAAAGTGGTAGAAGCTTCTATTGCCCACCACGGGGCCGTGCTCAGCGGACACGGGGCCGTGGTCAACTATAAGATTCGCACAATCCAGCAAATCTGCATAGTACAAAGATTCTTCTGCACCACGGGGTCGTGCTCAGCGGACACGGGGGCGTGGTCAACTAATAAGACAAAGCTGCATTAAATGAAGAAAGAGAAGGATGTGGACACGGGGCCGTGCCCGAGCTTCTGTTCAGCCTATAAATAGAAATGCTTGGCTCAAGCTCAAACCATCCCTTGGCACACCACCTCTCTCACACTTCACCCACCACCCACCACCACCATAACACCATCATCCACCACCATCATCCATTGTCCATCGTTCAGCGTTTAGAGGTCCTGCAATGGACCTGGGTCAAATTTAGTAGGACCTCCTTCAATACTTCACGGTATTGGATGGCGGGGGTCCAAACTCTTTGATCCCCTCATAAGTTAACTACTATTAATACTATAACCCGGCTATTTAGGACTGTATCCCTGCTGACTCAGACTACTTAGTCGAGGGTAACGTCACCTCCAAAAGAGGGGCCTACCATAATATTGCATTAATAACTTAATTCATTATCTTCCAATAATCCACCCTTTTAGGATTGTATCCTTGCTGACTCAAACTACTGGGGTGAGGGTAACGTCACCTTCAAAAGAGGGGCCTACTACAATAACTAAGATAATCTCTTAATTATGTGCAAAAGTGCGGAAATAATCAAAGGTTACACTAGATACGAGTCGGAACCAAGTGATTCATCTTGTCTATCTGTTTTATTTTTATTTTATTTTCAGCATTTTAGTTAGTTTTTATTTTTCTTAGTTTAAAACATTTTTCTTAACTTTTTATTTTGATTAGACGTTGAGGATAAACCGGTATTAAAAGCTCTTGTGTCCTTGGACGACCTCGGTATCTTACCAACGCTATACTACGCTCACGATGGGTGCACTTGCCCATATGTGTGTTTAGTGTTAGTAAAATATCGTGTTTTATAAATTTAAAACTTGGCTAAAAATAAGTGTTAAAGGGGCTTAAAATATACACCTAATATATATAAAACTTCACACGCATCAGTTTTCGTCTAACTTCTGATTTTCTTCATCATGTCTGGGGCGAATCCTTCCCAGAAGAAGAAGAGAAATAAAGGGAAAACTCCCCCGGGTCCCGACCAGGCGGTTATAGGGTGGAAAGAAGAGGAGTTCCACAATCTGGTGAGGGAGATGGGTTTCCTCCCTGAATGGGGAGCCCAGTATCCGACTCTTGGTTCTACTGCTATGGATGCACCCCCATGCTACATGACTCTGTATGCTGCGTTTTTTCGGGAGGGCAACTTCCGACTACCAATCACCAGGTTTACTGCCGAAGTTTTAAGGAACTACGGGCTCCATCTTTCTCAGATCAATGCTATTGGGCTTCCCCGTATTACTCATTTTGAGTTTGTTTGCATGGCTAACTGTGTGGAGCCAACTTTTGCGATGTTCAACGTCTTTTATACCGTTACGTATACCAGTGGCTTTTATTCTTTTAACTCTCGGACCGGTGTTGCTCCAGTTTGTTCTGTTCCTTTGAAGAGTCTTCATGACTGGAAACAAAAAAATTTCTATATTCGCCGAGGTGTTATCCCTATGGATATGCATTACCGGTCAGTGAATGAGGGTATTCCGAAGATAGACGTTTTGTCGGGTTTTGCTGAAGAGAGTTGGTATAAGAAGGTAACACATAAAGCTATAGCCATTTCTCAGTTGGAGGAGATGGCTTTTGTTGGTGCTGGGATGAGTTTGTTGTGGGTTCCGAAGAACCCTCTGGGTGTTCCTGTGTACGGTTATCAAGGCAAACGTATGTATTTTTATTATTATTATTTTATTTTACAGTCTGTTTTCCCTTATTCCTTTGTGTTTTGCAGTTGGATATAGCTTGTTGAATGTTTTGGATCCAAAGGTTGCGGGTGCCATGGTTGAGGCGATCCAAGAAGACGGGAAACCAGCTTGGTTGGAACAGATTCGGCCGCATTTTCTGCATCCCACAAACGATAGCTTTGCTGCCTATGCCGATGTTATTTTAGGTGAAACTGATGAAGGTGACCCTATTGGTCCCACCCGAGAGGAAGTTGTTGTTCTCTCGAGTGGAAGTTCTGGTAGATCCCTTGGAGGTCTAACTTCTCATTCGGCGCGTGCAGGTCCTGCACAGGGTGTTGTTAATGAGCTTGTTCAAGAGATTGTTGGTGATGATGATGATGTTCCAGTTGGGTCCACTGTTCCACTGGAGACAAGAAGGAAAACGAAAGCTGATAAGCCGGAGAGGAAGGAGCAGAGGGTTGAGGGAAAATCTACTGGTACTCCTCGTAAGCGACCCTCTACTCTTCCTGTCCTAGATTATGTAGTTGTTTCTGATACATTGTCTGGTTTAGGGACCGGGGAGAAACCTCATGGGTCCGATCCGGACGACCGCGCTACCTTGACGGAACTGATGCAGAAAAAAGCTCTTGATGACAAAAAGCAAAAACTTGATGAGCAGGCTGCTGCTCTTCTTGCTTCGAAAAAGGCTAAACTCCAGAAGGAAACTCCTCCTGCACCTTCCGAATCTGAGATTCATATGGGTATATTTAGTGGTGATCGTGGTAATCTCTTGGAGGAAATATTTGCTGCGTCTGCTCCTACTGGTGAAGCATTTGTGATTGTGGGCTTTGTCATCTGGGTTGGTTGCTTGTTTTTTATTTTTGTGTTTATCTTGTCTCAGGTGTCAAGTCAGGTAGACCACTGCGCGGGGTTGATGTTTCAAAGATTACTCCTCCTACCTCTCCGCCGTCCAAGACCATTGACTTGTCTCCTCCTCATGATGATCCTGGGAAGAAGAAAGAAGATGATGTGACCATTGAGCATGTGGGTGAAGGTGGTGGTGATGCTGCTGGTGTCGATGGTGCAGGTGGTGATGGTAGAGGTAAGGGTGTTGACACCACAGTGGAGTCCAGTCAAACCGCTCCACGTCAAACCATTTACACCAAACGCCCTCCGGGTGACGGCGGTGGGGCTACTTCGGGTGTTGTCCACAACCCTCAGTTTGAGAATGTTCGTGCTGATTCTTGGGATACACAGAACCCTGCTTGTGATGATCTGCCACATGCCCCTCGCTGGAATCTAACCCAGGGTTCCAGGATGAATGATCTGGGTAACTGTCATGATTTCTTCTCGCTATCACTCCCCCCTGCTGAGAGGATGTTTCAAAAGAAGCGCAATTGGTTTGAGTTGTTAGATGATCATGTACGTGCTGGGGTTAACTATTTCGCCACTTCTCAAGAGATTGTGCGTGAATGGAGATTGATGGGAGAGGAGACAGTTGAATTTGAAGATGAGAAGAGGGCATTTGCTGAGGAGAAAGAAAAATTTAACGTGGAGAAGAAGAAAGATTACTCCTCCTACCTCTCCGCCGTCCAGGACCATTGACTTGTCTCCTCCTCATGATGATCCTGGGAAGAAGAAAGAAGATGATGTGACCATTGAGCATGTGGGTGAAGGTGGTGGTGATGCTACTGGTGTCGATGGTGCAGGTGGTGATGGTAGAGGTAAGGGTGTTGACACCACAGTGGAGTCCAGTCAAACCGCTCCACGTCAAACCATTTACACCAAACGCCCTCCGGGTGACGGCGGTGGGGCTACTTCGGGTGTTGTCCACAACCCTCAGTTTGAGAATGTTCGTGCTGATTCTTGGGATACACAGAACCCTGCTTGTGATGATCTGCCACATGCCCCTCGCTGGAATCTAAACCAGGGTTCCGGGATGAATGATCTGGGTAACTGTCATGATTTCTTCTCGCCATCACTCCCCCCTGCTGAGAGGATGTTTCAAAAGAAGCGCAATTGGTTTGAGTTGTTAGATGATCATGTGCGTGCTGGGGTTAACTATTTCGCCACTTCTCAAGAGATTGTGCGTGAATGGAGATTGATGGGAGAGGAGACAGTTGAATTTGAAGATGAGAACAGGGCATTTGCTGAGGAGAAAGAAAAATTTAACGTGGAGAAGAAGGGTTTGCTATGGAGGGTTTCGGATGCTGAACGGAAATTCGAGCAAGAGAAACAGGTCAACGTTCAAAAGCAAAAGGATTGGGAGTCTGCCTGTGAATGTACTAATGTCGAGATGCAATCTCAACGTGACACTATTGTGCGTTTGTCTAGTGAAAAGTCAGAGATTGCTGAGGAAGCTCAACAGGTGCGTGCTGCGTTTGAAAAGAAAGAAAAAGTGTATGTTGATCGCATTGCTAAACTGGAAAACCTTGCTAAGCAGAAGGTTTCTGAGTGTGAAGCTGTTGATCGTCTTCTTGAGGAGAAGGTTGCTGAGTGCAAGGCCTCTGAACTTCTGCTTGAAGAGGTTTCTGCTGATTGCAAGTGGCTGCTTTCGCGCGCAGTGCCTTTGGTAACTTCCTTTGTTTATTTTGTTTTCTAGTTTGTTGTACTTTTTTCTTACCTTGTTGTATTTTGCAGATTGCGGATCGTATTGTTAACTCTCGCGAACTTGCTACTTACATGTTTGAGTTGGGTCAAGCGAGCTTCAATAGTGGTCGGAAGTATGGCTATGCTGAGGGTAAAGCTGCAGCTGTCAGTAATGAAAAAGATTACCACTTCGAGCTTTACAAAGAGAACTGTGATGGTAAATATGCTGCCAAGCGCAAGGAGTTTGCTTCCCTGGAGTTTGCCGTTGTTAAGGCTGCTCACAAGCTATCCCGGAAGCCAGATGGTGTTGCCTTATTGAATAAGGCTCTTGGTGATGAAGGTAACGCGACTGGAGGTACTGGGACCAGTCATCCCAAGTGAAGGATTCCGGCCTACGTGCCGCGTATGGCCTTAGACGGCCCTGTAATCATTTGACAACTTTGTGAACAATATTAATTTTTGCTTACCTGTTATGCTTGTGAACATTTGACTATGCTTGACGTTTGTTATGTTAATATTCGCCTTTGTTTTATGCGAATTTTGTTATCGTCATAATATGTGCATGTATAATTACTTTGATTCAGGTATCACGAATGAATGATGGCGCTGACAGGTTGTGTTGTGTTAGTTACAACGTTTTATTCTGTCGTTTATGTGCGCAGGTTGGTTCGTGGATACGAATTGATCGAGTTACAGGTTATTGTGTGGACCCAGCTGTGCTTAGCCTTGGGAGGTGTTTACAATGTTTGTTTATCATGTGTTCGATGTTTTCGTGTGTATGTGGGCACGAAGTATTTATTTGGCATTTTTTAGGCTTTAGTTGTGTTTTTGACCCGGCTGTGCACTTGTTTGTGACAGGCCTTGGATGTCTACAACGTTTCTTAATGGTCGAGCCATTGATGTTTTCGTGTATGCCCAAAGTAATGTATGCAGTTGTGACGAGAAATTTGCATTCCAAGGAATAGCCAAACACTTCTTGTATTAATGCTAACTGTGTTGGCGCGCGGCCGTTACAAGTACATAAAAAACTTCGGCCTTTTACATGTAGCATCTTCTTAATTGTTGGGCGTTCCAGGTTCTTGGAACTTCTTTGTCGTCTAGGGTGCGTAACTTGTATGCCCCTTTTCCGAGTACCACATCTATTACATAAGGCCCCTCCCACTTGGGGGCTAGCTTTCCCGGTTTTTCGGCGTTAGACGCCTCATTGTCCCTTAGGACGTAATCTCCTGGATTGAAGGTGCAGATGCGGACTTTGGAGTTGTAATACTTCTCCAGTTTTGTCTTGTACTTTGCTTCATTTATCGCCGCCATCTCTCTCCTTTCTTCTAGGAGATCAAGGTCTAACCTCCGCTCTTCCTCGTTGTTGATCACGTTCATGGAAAGCATTCTTGGCGATGGCAGCCCGATCTCTGCTGATATCACAGCCTTGGACCCGTAAACTAAGCTAAACGGTGTCTCCCCGTTGCTTGTTTTCGGCATTGTTCTATGGGCCCATAATATGCTGGGCAGTTCATCAACCCAACCTCTTCTTTTGTCTCCCAATCTTGCCTTGATTCCGTCGACGATACTCTTGTTGACGGCTTCCACTTGACCATTCCCCTGCGGGTGCGCAACCGAGGAGAAGGTGTGCTCAATGTGTAATTCTTTAAACCACTGCTGAAGACCGTCTGAGGCAAAGTTCGTTCCGTTGTCGGTGATGATCCTGAGTGGTAGTCCGAAGTGGCATATGATTTGTTCCCATATGAATTGTTTGACGACAGTGGATGTGGTTGATGCAAGTGCCTTTGCCTCTACCCATTTTGTAAATTAGTCGACTGCGACTATTATGAATTTGACAGCACCTGGGGCTTCGGGGAAAGGGCCGACCATATCTATTCCACACTGCTGAAAAGGCCACGCCGTTGTGACTGGTACCAATTCATTCTTGGGGCGCATCGTTTTGGGGGCGTGTCTTTGGCATCCACTGCATTTCCTCAATTCTTTTACTGCGTCTAAATGCATCCCGGGCCAGTAGTACCCGGCATTCATCACCTTTGCCACCACCATTCTTGGCCCGGCATGTATACCACAAATTCCTTCATGCACTTCTCTGATCAAATAGTTTGCGTCTTCGGGGTCAACGCATCGTAACAGTGGCCCAAGGTATGACTTTCGGTATAAAATTCCATCAGCCATCCGATAATGTTCAGCCTTGTACTGGATTTTTCTCGCTTCAGCTTTGTTCTCTGGGAGTATCCCAGATTGAAGGTACGCTATTATCAGAGTCATCCATGACGTTGTTCCTAATTGAACAACGCTTACTTCTCTTAATGGCACTGATGGGTTGCTCAAAACTTCTATGCGCACATCCTTTGCCAGGTGTTGAAAACTTGTAGATGCGAGTTTACTCAGCGCGTCTGCTGGTTTGTTCTCGCTTCTATTAATGTGGTGCACCTTATAGGAATAGAAGGTTTGTAGCAACGTCTTTGCTTGACTCAGGTAGAGCACCATTACATCTCCTTTGGCTTCGTATTGCCCGTTGATTTGCCCGGCCACTAACATGGAGTCTACATGTGCTTCGATGTGTCTAACTCCCATTTTGATTGCCAGTCTTAAGCCAACAAGGAAAGTTTCATATTTGGCTTCATTGTTCGTGCTCTTGAAATCCAAATGTATGGCGTAGGTGAATTTATGTTTGTCAGGGCTCACTAGCCGAAGCCCTGCACCTACGCCGTCTTCGTTAGACGCGCCGTCTATATATAACAACCACGGTTCTTCTACTTGCTGTTTTTCGGCTTTTTTCCATTGCTTTACATTCCCGATCCTTGTCGTCAGGCACTTCTGTCATGAAGTCTGCTAGCACTTGGCCCTTGATTGCTGGTCTTGGTCTGTAAACCACATTATGGCCACCGAGTTCTATCGCCCACTTTGCTAGTCTTCCTGAAATCTCTGGCCTTGCGAGGATGTTGACAATATTGTCGTTTGTTAACACGTGAATGACGTGGTTGGCAAAGTACCTGCGCAGCCGTCTTGATGCATGGATCAATGCGAGTACTAGTTTCTCCATGATGGCATACCGGGTTTCTGGGTCGGTCAAGGTTCGTGACACGTAATAAACTAGTGTTTGGATACCTTGTCGATCAACAAGTAACACTGCTCCTACTGCTCTGTCGGAGGCTGACAGGTATAGCACCAAAGGTTCTCCCTTGACTGGTGCAGTTAATGTTGGCAACCTGATGAGGCAATCTTTCATCTCGCAGAATGCGCTTTCGGCTTCCGGAGTCCACTGAAATTGGCTTTTCTTCATGCAGTTGCGCAGTGTTTTGATAAATGGGAAAGATTTAGCTGCGTGATTGGCCAGGAAACGGTTAAGTGCTGCCAATCGCCCTGCCAATTTTTGCATCTCCTTGATCGTCGAAGGTGAAGGCATGCGTTCGATTGCTTGTATCTTATCAGGGTTTACTTTGAAGCCATCTTTTGTGACGATGAAACCCAGGAATTTTCCCTCTTCCATGTCGAAAGAGCATTTCGCTGGGTTTAGCTTGATACTTACTCCGCATTGTATTCTCTTCTTTGCTCATAATGACTAGGTCATACATATACACTTCGATGTACTTGCCGATAGCATCGTGGAATGTTTCATTCATCAGCCTTTGATAGGTCGCGCTCGCATTCTTTAAACCGAAAGGCATCTTGGTGTAGCAGTATAGCACTGTCGGCATGCGGAATGCGGTTTTGTCTTCATCTTGCACAGCCATCTGTACCTGGTGGTACCCCTTGTAACAGTCAAGGAAACACTTCCACCGGAATGTTGCCAGCGAATCAATCTTTTCATCGATGTCTGGTAGGGCGTAACAGTCGCGCGGACATGCCTTGTTTAGATCCTTGTAATCTACACACATTCTCCAACTACCATTTGGCTTCTATACCATTACTGGGCTCGCCACCCATGTTTGGTATCTGACTTCTCTGATGATTCCCGCATTTAACAGCTCCATCACCTGCTCTTTCATAGCATCGTGTTTTATGTCTCCTAAGTGGCGCTTGGCATGTACCACCAGCTTTGCTTCCTCTGAGACGTTTAGTCGATGTTTAGCTATGTGACGTGGAACACCCACCATGTCCGCTGGTGTCCAGGCGAACACATCCATGTTTTGGAACAACAACTTTTTTAGCGCCGCGCGCGTTAGACCGGACATTGCAGGTCCTAAGGTAACTGTATGTTCTGGGTATGCGCTGTTTAACACCCATTTTTCTGCTTCCGCGCGTGGTGCTGGTTTACTTGCCTTTGCAAGTCTGAGTTCATCTGTTTCTAGGACTTCTTTGCTTGCGTATATTATTGCTACCCCCGTTTCTGTTGGGAATCCCACAGCTGAATGTGGACCGGAGCAAATCATACTGAAGTCTCCTTAAGACTCTCTTCCCAGGAGGATGTCATGTCTTGAATGTGCGGGTAGCACCAAGAATGTAACATCTTCTGTTCTTGAATTCCTTCCATCCGAGAGTAACACCGGGAACGATATCTGTCCGAGGGGAAAGACGGCTTCATTGCAGAAACCAGTGAGTGGGTAATCAACTGGTTCTAAGCGCGCCTTATCCTCCTGATCGAATTGATTGAAACATTGTTCATATATGATATCCGCGGTGCTCCCTGGATCAATGAAAATGTAATCGGTTTGGTAGTGTCCGATCACGCCCGAGATGACTATGGGTCTTCTTTCTTTTGGGCCTCCTCTTACAATAGGAAAAACAACCTGCCTTTCGCGCCACGAGTCGTCTTGTGTGCGCTTGTTGTAGTTTTTCTTTGGCCTTCGCTGACCTCCTTGAATCATGTGGGTTTCTAATTTCCGGAGTTTTTCGTTATTTGGTCCTTCTTCTCTTCTTTGTATTTCGCGGTAGTCGCGCTTTCCGCCTTTTACCAAATGAGTGAGTTTTCCATCTCTTAAGGCCCTTTCTATTTCTTGCTTTAAACTGAAGCAGTCATCAGTTAAGTGACCCGTGTCTTTGTGAAACTCGCAGAAAATATTGGGATCTTGACCCCTCTTGTTTCGCATTTGTAGGGGTGGTTTGAACTGGTGATTTTCAGTGGCCAAGACCTCGGAAGGGGTCTTTGTTAGTGGTGTCCACTGTTTCTCCATGTTTTCTCTTTTTACCTCTTTCTGGTGGGCTATCTGATTGATTGTGTGGCGCGTATCCTCCCTTACTGGGCTTCTCTCTCTGTGACCGGACGCTTTCCATGGTTGGCCTCTGCCCTTTTTGTTGTGCCGGTCATTGTGGTTATACCCGCGTTGACGGTGGTCATCACCGGTCAACTGTTTGTCTGTTTGCGCGATGGTTTTGGCTGCTTCAATGAAGGTTTCCCAATCTTTGGGTCCTCCGTCTCTTCCCTTTACACGTTTGATTACATCATCGCACTTGACTGCCCTCATGAAGTGTGCGCGCATCATCTTTTCGCCTACATCTCCTATTTCCAGACATTCTTTGTTGTACCTAGTGATGAAGTCTTCCATACTCTCGTGGTCTCTGCGCCATATATTTAAACAATCAGCTGGGTCTCTGGTGTGTCTACGTTGCTGAGAGAAGTGTGCAAGGAACTTCTCTCGGAAATCGACCCATGACTTGATTTTTCCTGCTGGTAGGCTGTCAAACCAAACGCGCGCTGCGTCGACGAAGGTTTGAGTGAAGAGATGGCACCATGTCGGTAAGTTCCATCCACCTGTTGCTCCAGCACCATTAAAAACTTGGAGGTGATCATCCGGGTCTGTCAAGCCGTTGTATTTGCCCACGTTGTGTGGCAGTTTCGTTTTGTCGATAGCGGTTGTGGCAATCTCTCTGATGAATTTTGAATTTTCAGCCATGTCGTCTGGACGATAGCTCAAGGTGTAATCATGCTATGCTTTTGGGTTATAACCTGCGCGCTTGTGAGGCTTGTATGCTTCATGTTCTGGCGGCAGTCTGCTGAACACTGTGCTTTCTTTGTATGTCTCGTCGTCTTCCTCTTTATAATTATCGAGCTCGTCGTTTATGTTGCGCGGACCTAAACGACTTTGTACTGGCTTCCTTGGTGGATGAGAATACTGCACATAGTTGCTTTCCGTTTCGCCGTAGGTGTCGCGCGTGTCTTGCGCACTTGGTTTTCTGATGTTTGGCACAGGTCCTTTTTCTGGGCGTAAGTTCCATGCATTGGTCTGCTGAGTTGTGTGCATACTCAGAGACCTTTGCGGTGGGGTAACAAATGCAGACTGGTTGGCTTGTGCTTGGAGCAAAGCTTGTTGCGCGCTGAGTTGTGTATAAACAAGGTTTATAGACACCATTTGTTCGGCATACCAGGAAGCCAGAGTTTTTCCTTCTGGTAGCCCTAAGAGTGCAGAAAAATTCAGTTGTGCTTGTTCCGATGGAGCTGAGGGGCCAGCTCCATGGCTTGGTGTCTGCACTGGTGGGGGTGTTTGTTGGACTACCCCAGGTGGAGGTTGGAAAGTGGCTCCATTTGTGGTTTGGGTGATGATCCTAGTTGGATGTTGGAAAGTCGGTCCAGTTGTAGTTTGGCTAACAACCCTGGAAGCACTTCCAAAAATACTAGGAAAATCATTGTTTGTCGGCCCTTCTTGGATGATTTCGTTCCTTTGACCCCTTTGGACGTGTGTTGTGTCCGAAACGAGCTCAAAGGAAGAAACTTCTCCGTTGACTTGGTGTGAAGGGTTTTGTTCAGCCATTTTGACGAGTGTTTTTCAAAAAGAAAAGAGATGAGAGTGGTTTTTTGCTAAAAGCGGATGGCGCCAATGATGAAACACAGGTCAACACCAAGGTTAATTTGTGGGGTTATTTCTTCTGTGGGTTCAATCTCCTTTCTTACTCGTATAAATGACCTGGGTCCTGCAAAACAGCAACACCTTTAGTCTCGATAAGAGGGGAATATGGGGGTTTCCCTCTTAACCAGGCTCCGGCGTGAGAATACGTACTGTTCTGAGGGAGAATAAACAGTGTGTGTTGAGTGTAAGAGTATAGAGAGCAAGATGATTCAACCTGGATGATGAAGGGTCCTATTTATAGCCGGAGGGTGAAGGAGGGAGGAGCAGCTGTGCCAGCTGTAGTTGCGCGCCAACTGTCCGACCAAGGGGAATATCCTTTTGGTCTCCTCTGCCGTGGTCAGTGTAGTGGTACACGTGGCGCGCTTACATTTGCCTATTTTGGAGACGTCGTACTGGTCCTGTCGGACTGATGTTTGATTCGTCGCAGGCCTACCTGGCGCTTGATGTCTGGTGGCATGTGTTGTCCTTTTTGCCGGATGAAGCATCTTTGGTGCCACCCTGATGTTTTTCAGAAGCTTCTGGATGATCTTGCTGATGTAAATGCCACATAGGATGGAAAAGTGGTGTGGTCCTTGCCATGTGGGCAAGGAATTGGGACCATACCTCTTCACCCCCCACCCCCCAAAAAAAAACCTAAAAAAAACCTACCCCTCCCCCCACCCCCCAAAAACCTAAAAAAACCTAACCCCCACCCCCCAAAAACTTAAAAAAAACCAAACACCCACCCCCACCCCCACCACCACCCAAAAACCTAAACCCCCACCCTCCACCCCCTCGGCAAAAAAAAAAAAAAAACCTTTTTTTTTTGGGTGGGTGATGTGGGGGGGGGGGGGGTTTAGGGTTTTGTTGGTGGTGGAAGTTTAAGTTTTTTTTAGTGGGGTTTTTTTGTGTAGTGGGTTTTTTAGGTTATTGGACACTTGTCACTCTATAAATCCTTCTTACACTTCTTACAATTAGGATCCTTTGTATTTGATCCTAATCCACATAGTATGAACCCATAAACTATTTAAAACTTAATTTTATTGTGGGTCATAGAGACACAAAGTCAATGCCGATTTAACCAAGAATGTTTTGAGAAATACAAAAATCGTTGTACGTTAATTAGGGTGGATGGGGCACCTTACCCTAATACTCAAACTATTTAATTCAACTAACCAATAGATACATGCCACCTCAACATTACTCAAGCACTCTAATCACTACCCAGTACCCAAATTACTAAACCAAACTTTAAAACATCAGCCATTCAGTAACATTGTGCCTAAGGCTACAAACGAACCAAACGATCGGCAAACTGTTCGTGAACCGTTCGGCGGGAAGTTTGTTTGTTTTCGTTCATTTAGTAAATGAACTGTAACAACCCGACTTTTCGGATCGTTACCAGTTTGTTTTGCTTCGACTTGTAACCGACTTGAATCCCGGGATCTGAAATAAACAATGGGTTATGTTAAACTAAATACTTTTTCTTCACACCGCACTGTTGTGTGTTTAAACGCTCTATATTCGCAAACGCTTATGCAACATGATTTACAGAGAACTATACTATTTAAATTGTCGTATTTGTTTGTTTGGTTATCATACGCCTCCGCCATCGCTTATCACGACTAATACGCTTTACAATCGCAAACGCTGTTATCAGTAGTAGTAATGTCATGTGTGTTCTTATGTGCCTTACTTGTGTGTGCTTATTATATGTATTGTTACTCGCAAACGCTATCACAACGCAAACTCAACGCTACTCGCACAACTCGATTTATCACTCTAAAATGCAACGCAACTCGAAACTCGGTATTATATGACAATGCTTAATGTACCAATACTATCTAACGTAACAAAACGCATTAAATGAGCACCTTGCACGCGAAACGAGGAAAAGGTTGCACAAAACAGCACCTTGGTTCAAAGCTAGGCAGCTTCGTATGAAGGCAGCCTGTTCGAACCAGGCTTTTCTGTGCGAACCCACTCCCTCTATAAGTACCGAAGCCCTCCTCATTCATTTCTCACTTGCTGTTTCTAAGCCGAAACTCTGCCGAATTGCTGCCCGGCCATTTTCAAGTAAGATTTAACAGTTTTCTTCAATTATACAACGTTTTCCACTTCGATTTTCACAAGAATCACTACGTTTTAATCTAAATTCTTCTGTTTTCACATAAAAACAATCAACTTTTCACTTAACTTCTTCTTTTCTTCATAAATTCCTACTTTTCACTAGAACCCTTCATCTTTTTCATCAAAACTTCTTCTTTCATCACAGATTTACACTCGACCGAGTGGATTGGGAGTAACTTCGGTTTCCCAAGATGGAAATCTGTTGATTACCCACTCAACAAGTGTTAAGTCTAGGTGAAAACCCTTCAAAACTCTTTTAAACTTGATTTTCACCTAAAACGTCATGTATTTCGTTCACTAAATAGTGGAACAAGGTATTGTCGAAGCCAACTCGAATTGGACTCGAAAACACATCCTATTCAGGCGAAAACACAACATCAAATGCCAAGAACAGCCACATTTACTGTTATGTGCGAAGCCAGCTTCATACGAAGGCACTGGGTCCCTGATCGGAGTGTCGTGCTCCAGTCAAAGATAATATTTATAGTCCCAAATTACCCTTAACAAATAGCTAGTGGTAGTAAGGGGTCGAACCACGAAGAGTATGTGGTTTGCGTATGGATTAGATTGAATTATGAAAAGGTGTCACTATTATGAAGCTTGCTATTTTGTTTTTACGTATTTTTGATTGATTGAAAAGACGTGAATTAAAACTACTAAAATGAAAGGATTGATTAACAACTAACGATCAACAAATTGCAAGAAATGAAATTGATTGTTTGAACAATATAGAGAAAACAAGGTTCACACCCGGTTCGGTAATTGCAATCCTAAGGTTTCTACACGTTTTAGATTCAATTTGCAAAGATGATTAACGAATTTAGTGTCACGAGGTTTAGGTGCCAAAAGCTATCAACGTTATAGACAACGGACCACAATGCACTTTGTTACCAAGAACATGTAAACTCTAACCTAGACAAGGCATAATTGCACATAAACATTTCATAAAGTCAAATTTAATCTTCACTCGACAATTTATGAATTCAATACAAATGCAAGACAATTGTCATAAGCTTCAAAATCAAATAGCAAATTGTCACAAAATCAAACCAAGAACATTGTTTAAACCCTAGACTTACAAAACCTACACCGGAGTGAAACCTCCAAGAAACTAGCCGCTCATGATCGAAGGAACTCGATCACCGGAGGTTGAGAACACGAACATCATCATCTTGAAGTCTTGAAGTTGTGAAGATGGTGGTTAGGGTTTAGAGTGGTTGATGGTGATGAACGGATTGAAGGATGAATGGTGATTAGGGTTATGGAATGAATGATTGATGATGAATTGGATGATGATTCCCGTTGTAAGAATGATGGTAGATGGAATGGTAATGAGTTTTTAGGCTCCCAGAATCAATTCAAACTCCCACAAGTGTGTAACTCCCTTGTTCTATGTCCCAAGAACCAATAAGAAACGTTTCTAGCACCCAAAAATCGAACTTTCACGTTTGAAGAAATTAACACCCGTCGCCGACGGGCCTGACCCCGTCGCCGACGGGTTCCCAAAAGTTGAGATGTGGCCGACGGGTTAAATCACTGGATACGGGCACTTTTGGCTTACGGGGTTTTCCTGAGCCCGTCGGGGACGGCCTAGACCCGTCGCCGACGGCTTGTCCAACTCCACTTCTCCAATTTTAGCTTCTTGCACTCCCTGTTGATCCGTAACGCGTCCTGGTGCTCCGGTTTTCGACCCGGTGACTCGTAAAGCTCCCGAAAAGCTCCTTAAACTCCATCAAACCTGCAAAACACATTTTTGATTAAAAGTAGGTTGTTCAAGATTAAAACTCAAATAAAAACATAAAGTTATACGATTACAAGCACCGGTTTTCAACTACATATCACATCCCCACACTTGTCTTTTGCTTGTCCTCAAGCAAATCTGTTTTTCACTTTCACGTGGGTCGAACAACAGATGCACTTCCCATTCCCGAGACAAAGGTCAAGGTCTAATGTCATACAAAAGTTCAAACCTTTTACAGTTTTCACATATTTAGCGGTCAAGTGAATAATCACATATAATAATGGTTATCCAAGATTAACCCGCCCGTAAAACTAACAAATCATACATATCCCTCACAATGTGCTCTCCACTCGGCTTAAAAAAAATGGCTAATGTGTCTAATGTATTAGCACTTCAACAATTAATCGCTCAAAACCGATTAGAACACGTACCCGCATAGGCTTGCAACTCAATCATTCTCCACCACCGATCACGAATACTAAGCACAAGTCAAAAGGTCTTTGAAAGGGTTGTAATGGGGCTAGGCGAAGGGTAGGAAATAGGATATTTTAAAGTGGCTAATGGTGATGAAAATTCGATTTTTATTACAACGCAACTATTCTAAACGAAACTAAACTATAAACATCAACTATAAGGCAATGATTTTCGCCTTTTATTCACAACTAGAAACACATATTTTTTTTGCTCTTTTCTCAATGGATTTCTATTTTTTTTCGTACGTTTTCTGATTTTTTTTTCTAAACAAACAAAAACAACGATACAAACTTTGCTACTATAATCAAATTTCCATCACACGGGTTTAAAAGAAAAAAGGTTTTAAGGTTATTGGCTAAAGGGTGATCAAACGAAGGGATTAGGCTCAAATTTGGCTACTAGGGGATAATTTTTTTTAGGTAAGGATATAAAAATGGTGTAAAAGGAAAAGGTTTACCTAATGCCTTAATCATTCTCGTGCTTGTATTCGGTCTATGGTCTCAAACGCATCAAAAGTTGCAAGTTCTACAATACGCGACTAATGGTCCACTCAAACAAAGTAACATGTAAATGTAAATCTATGATAGAAAAGTGGCTCAAACCTCACGTATAAGGGTATGATATGTGATATGCATAAATTGCTAGTTCTTTAGGCGAATTATTCCCAAATAACCACCCGCTAAATACCCGTTATGCTTATTAATTTGAACTTGACCATGACAAAAGACCAAATGGGTTGTGACATCCCTCGTTGACTTGGTTACTTGTGCTTTTAAGATCGCCTTTGAAACAAGAAATTTTGAAATTTTTTTGAAATTTTCCCCCATCCCCACACTTGAGGTAAACATTGTCCTCAATGTATGGAATTTAAATGAACGGGTCAAAATCGAAAACTTTTACTACTCCCCCATCCCCACACTTGAAGTACATATTGTCCTCAATGTGTAAGAACTAGAGTTTTTAAAACGCACAAGGGATGTGACACGACTACCCTTCCCAACATTTCACCCCGGAAAATAATATACAAGATACATTCCACTTATTACTAACTAAGAATCAAAGTAAAAAGAAACACATGCACCTGATTTTCGTCGCTTGATACTCATATCTCCTTCGTCTCTTCATAAAAACGGTTGTCCCGCGAACATGTTGTACCTACAAATTCTAATCCTTGTGTAGAAGCATGCTTCTCACAACCATCAAAATTTGTTAGTTACCTAGTTCTACCCTTTTTATGAACATATTACCAAGCCATGCGTTACTTCACTTTGATTTATGTGGAAAATAATTTACAACAACAACAAACCTAACTCACTTTCGTAGGAATCACGGTTGCATTTAGCTTATGCAACAAGCCCTTTTAAACCCCCCAATAGCTTGGGAGGACGAGAGGTCTCGTGAGGGTTATATAGGGAACACACCCACAACGTTCATTTAACTAGGCGAAAAATAAATAACATGAAATAATAAAAAAACGGAAACAAAATAATATACAACAACAACAACAAAAACATACCTCGCCTTTACCGCTGATATCGCTCGTTGGGATCAACTGGCGGGTTGGGCTGGTATTGATAACCAGTGAGGGCCTCAAACATCTCCCTATAGTCATCGAGGGGGTTTGACTCTCCTTGTGGCGGTGGTTGGTAAGGAATCGGAATGAAACTAGAACCGACTGCTTCGGGCCAATGAGGGGTGGGATCGGATGGGCCTAGTGGATGAGGAATATTGGAGTAATCGGTCCACCCCGAGTGTTCGGCGTATGGGAGACCGGCTTGAAGGTCTCTTTGATGGCGCTCCTGATCGTGGAGTATCTTGGTGTTGTTAATCGCCATTTGGTTAGAGATAGCCAAAGCTCTCCATCGGCGTTGTTCTAATTCCCGGCGCCTAGCCTCCTCTTCTTCCCATGCCCGTCTTTGGGCTGCCTCATCCTCTTGCATTTTCGCCAACTGTTCCATGTGTGACCTCTGCATTGCTTAGAACAGTTGTTGCTCTTCCACAAACTTATCCATTCTCTCCCGATGGGCTGCTTGAACTGCCCAAAACTCCTGCATTTGAGGTCCCTGTGCCTCCTCATAGGCTTCCCTCCTTCGGTTATACTCTCGGCCTTCACCTATGCATGCAGATACATTATCATATATCTCTTGCTGTCCCCGATCAAAATTTTTGTAGGAGGGCACCCGTCTAATGTTCACAAAACCCGCCACATCTGCATTAATTTCTCTATGCGGCCTCATGTATCTTTGTCTTGATCTTTGTGGACTGGAGGGTCCAGCTTCCTCCTCTTCATCACCCATCTCTTCATCTTCTCCTGATTCCGGTGGTGCCCCTGAAGTAAGGAACTCATACTTATGACCCAACCTGTCGGTCACAACATACTTGTTCCCCGAGAGTTTAACTTCTATATTCCAGTTCTTCTTTATGGAGGCCTTGTTAATTTCCTCCAACGGTTTAGTTACCCATAGTGATTCCGGAGGTAGGCAACTTTGTTGAACAATCATGGCACTAATGAGGCGTGCGTATGGAATAAAACGCCTCTGGGATGACTCCCGAGTAGCCCACGTATTCATCATCACTATGTGTCTCCATGACAATGTAGGTGTCCCGTATAGCAAAGAATGCACCACCCTACAGTCACCCGCTCTAACACCTCCACGATCACCAAACCTCACCAAAATGTTCTCAACATTAATCCCTTGGAGAATCTTTCCCTCAATCGTCATTTGCTTTCTCTTTGCCTCTCCCCCATCACTGTATGGTAAAATAGTCGCGATCATCTGCTCCGGATCATCATCATTCATATGATTATCCAAAAATTGTTGCATGCTTGGATAGTCAAATGCTTGTACTCCTAAAGAATCAAAGCGAGCGATGCAGTTAATTGTTTCGAAGGACATCATCATTGTCCCTCGAGTTGTCTTCCCGACCAATTTCCATTCTGCGGGAGGGCTATCCTTATTCATAAACCTCAGTGTCGATAACCATTCACATACCTCCGACAAATATATCCGCGAAGTGTTATCTTCGCTCCAATCAAGCACCCTTTCCCAACCTTGGCGTTCAAACATTTGTGTTATTCCGATTTGTTTGAACTCTTCAACATTCACCACTCTTTCACATAAACTCCTTTCCGGAACTGAGGTACTCACTTTGTTGACCATTTTCCATCTCCAAAGTTTCGCTTCTAACTTCCTATCTTGGTACGCGGATAAGGATTTGTTCTTCCCATCATCCCATATCTTTGCGTTTTGACTATCCCTAAACTTTGCCCACTCCCAATCTTGTCTGTACAGTCTTGCATCCCCCTCTGCGATGGAGCTTAATTGCTCCCACTTCCTCGGTATTAAACCGGAAGAAGAACCGACTCCTGATGATGAAGCTTGCCCTGTAGTCTTTTGTCTTTTACCACCGGCCATAACTACAATCACAAACAAGCAAAACATCAATATAAACCCAAACCTTTACTAAACTCTCAAACTTTGAACATGATGTGTGATGTTGAAATTTTAATTAACAAGTGAATGTAAAATCGCCTCTTTAAACTTCCAAAGTCGCTCACTTTATCATAAACTTATCAATTTCTTGTTAATCTTACAATTTCTTATAATTTCAACAATATATTCAACATCACCTTCATGTTCAATCATGTTCATAACAAGTGTAATCACTTCACTATAGTTATAACATGCTCAAATTCCATCCAAAGCAACAAATCTTACTCAAAATCATGCTAGAACAACATACATTGTCTAAACAACCTACTCTTAAACTAAGAAGTTTAAAATTTAGGAAGAAAAACACTAAACATATGATAATCAAGCACAAATTTAAGGAGAATCCATACCTTTGATGTTGTTAGACAAGAAGAACTAAGAAAAGATGGAAAGCAAGCAACTTGATGAACACCCTTTCATAAACCCTAAGTTACACGTCCAGAGATCTTGCAAACTAGCAAGAATTGATGCAAACCGTGTTGGGGGTTTTGTTCCTCTCGAAAAATCACGCAAGATGGACTCAAAAATCAGGTGATTTGGTGGAGGATTGAGAGAGTTATGAGAGCTTGAAGGTCTAGGGTTTTGGAGTGTTTAGTGAAGAAGATGAAGTTGAGAAATAGGTTAGGAGAGATGTTGTGAAGAGAATAGGAGGGTGTTAGGGTGAAAGGTTAAAGTGGGAAGTATATGGGTCGACTTATGTTGAAAAAACTGAGTTTGGTGATGTTTAGATGTGTTTAAAAGAAGTTAAACTCGAACCAAACACCAAACAACTAACCTGCGTCGGACCCGTATTGCACGCCCGTCGCCGACGGACCCCAACCCGTCGCCGACAGGTTCCATATTTTAGATGTTTGGCCGACGCCTTATGTGCCTGGATACGGGAAACAAGAGCCGACGGGTAATTAGAGAACCCGTAGCCGACGCCCCTGATCCCATCGCCGACGGGTTTTGAAAAAAATATATATATATTTTTTTTTAGAGAAAATTTTGTATGCTTTTAATAAGGGGACTATACACAAACAAAAATCCTAAAAATTATTAAAAATCTTTTTGTGAATTTAAAAAAAAAAAAATTTAAAACGCAATAACCGTCAACGGCCCTACCACCCCCCAAAAAATCGTGTATTGTCCTCAATGCACATAATAAAGTCTAAAAACATACCTTACGTCTTCAAAACTCGTTCGGGATATCCGGACTTCACACAATCAAACGGGGTTAGTATAAAACGGAAACGATTGTATCAAAAACACTCAAACAATTAAATAATTATACATAACTTTACACAAAACTCATTACCGGTCCTTTCAGTTGACCTCATAAGTTGGCACACTTACCACAAAGTTCACCAACTCCACATTCTCATCCTTTTTCTCATTATTACCATCAATGAACGGTTTAAGGCAATGCCCATTAACCGTTTGCTTCGACCCATCCTTTGGGTCCTTGATTGTAACATCTCCAAGCTTTCCGACTCGTGTAATCACGTACGGGCCCATCCATTTACTCTTTAGCTTTCCGTGAAAGTACTTAAGCCGAGAATTATATAGCCAAACCTTTTGACCTACTTCGAACTCCTTCGGCTTCAACTTTACGTCATGTGCCCTCTTCATATCATCCTTGTACTTCGAGGCGCACTCATACGCTTCCTCCCTAAGCTCCTCTAACTCGCAAAGCTTTAACTTTCGCTCTTTTCCTGCATCGTCATATTTCATGTTAACCTCTTTTATAGCCCACCAAGCACGATGCACAAGTTCAACCGGTAGATGGCAATTTCGCCCATAAACTAAGCGATAAGGTGTAGTTCCAATAGGTGTTTTATGAGCCGTTCTATAAGCCCACAAAGCATCATTCAACTTCGTCGACCAATCCTTTCGGTCGGGTCGAACGGTCTTTTGCAAAATTTCTTTTATTTGCCTATTGGAAACCTCCACTTGACCGCTTGTTTGTGGGTGGTAAGGGGTAGCGATTCGATGGTCAACACCATATCGTTTCAAGAGTTTGCCAAAGTTAAAATTCTTGAAGTGAGACCCCCCATCACTAATGATCACTCGAGGAATCCCAAATCTAAAAATTATATTTGTTTGTACAAAATTGCAAACAACGGTATGGTCATTCGTCTTGGTGGCAATCGCTTCGACCCACTTGGATACATAATCGACCGCCACCAAGATGTATAAGTTGCCATGCGAATTAGGGAATGAGCCCATGAAATCGATCCCCCACACATCAAAAATATCTACAATGAGAATCAGTTGCATGGGCATTTCATCCCTTTTTGAAATACCCCCTAACTTTTGACATTCGACACAATTTTTAGCAAAGTTAAAAGCATCCTTGAAAATAGTCGGCCAATAAAGACCGCTATTGAGCACTTTGTGCCCGGTTTTGTGACCACTGAAATGGCCCCCACAAGCAAATGAATGCAAGTGCATCAAGACGCTAGGAATCTCCTCGTCGGGTATGCATCGTCGAACGACTTGATCCGGACAAAACTTGAATAAGTCCGGTTCTTCCAACGTGTAGTACTTGATTTGAGATAGGAAGTGCAACCTCTTCCTTCTATCCCAATGAGCCGACAAATCACCTGTAACCAAATAGTTCACAATATTAGCATACCATGGTAATATTCCAACTTTTAAAATGTGCTCATCTGAGAAATTCTCATTAATCTCTTCACGTGAAGAATCCTCCTCTACAACCAATCGAGACAAGTGGTCCGCAACCGCATTCTCACTCCCTTTCTTATCTCTAATCTCCAAGTCAAACTCTTGTAGCAAGAGAACCCATCGGATTAACCTCGGCTTCGCATCCTTCTTGTCCATGAGATACCTAACTGCAGAATGGTCAGAATAAATAATGACCTTAGTACCCCATATGTAAGCACGAAATTTGTCCAATGCATATACCACTGCAAGTAGCTCTTTCTCGGTAGTTGTATAATTTAATTGTGCATCCGAGAGAGTCTTACTTGCGTAGTAAATGGCAACCGGTTTCTTGTCTACCCTTTGACCCAATACGGCCCCCACCGCATAATCACTTGCATCACACATAATTTCGAATGGTAAAGACCAATTCGGTGATTGCAAGATTGGGGCCTCTACCAATTTTTTCTTCAAAATGTTAAAGGCGTTTTGGCAATTTTTATCAAAATCAAATGTTTTATCTTTTAACAACAAATTGCATAGGGGTTTTGTTATATCACTAAAGCTTTTTATGAACCTCCTATAAAACCCCGCATGTCCCAAAAACGACCGAACACCCTTAACACTTGTAGGATATGGCAAAGTGGATATGACTTACACTTTTGCTCTATCCACCTCAATCCCACGACTCGAGACGACATGCCCCAACACAATCCCTTCTTGAACCATAAAATGGCTCTTTTCCCAACTCAAAACCAGATTTTTCTCAACACATCTTTGCAAAACTTTTTCGAGTTGGTCAAGGCATGTATCAAATGACGGTCCAAATATTGAGAAATCATCCATGAAGATTTCCAAAGACTCCCCCACCATATCTGAAAAGATACTCGTCATACACCTTTGAAAGGTGGCGGGGGCATTACAAAGTCCAAAGGGCATTCGCCTAAATGCGAAAGTACCATATGGACAAGTAAAAGTAGTCTTTGCTTAGTCTTCCGGATGTATAGCAATTTGATTGTATCCGGAATAACCATCCAGAAAACAATAAAATTTTTGTCCGGCCAATTTCTCAACAATTTGGTCAATAAATGGTAAAGGGAAATGATCTTTGGAAGTTGCAGCGTTTAACTTCCTATAGTCAATATAAATACGCCACCCGGTTACCGGCCGAGTGGCGACCTCTTCACCTGCGTCATTTGTGACGACTTGAATACCCGCCTTCTTCGAAACTGTTTGTGTCGGGCTCACCCATTGGCTATCCGAGATAGGGTATATAATACCCGCATCTAGCCACTTCAATACCTCCTTCTTGACAACTTCTCGCATGTTTGGATTTAATCTCCGTTGCGTGTCACGAGAAGGATTCATGCCATCTTCAGTGATGATCTTGTGCATCACTACCGAAGGACTAATTCCCTTCAAATCCGCAATGGTCCACCCGATAGCAGCTCTATGAGTGACCAAAATTCTCATTAACTTCTCTTCTTGCTCCCCGGTCAAGTTAGATGCAATAATTACCGGGAGCGTGCTACCTTCTCCCACATAAGCATACTTAAGATGCTTGGGTAGCACTTTCAACTCTAGCACCGGAGGTTCTTCCAATGACGGCTTCAACTTCGTGTCGATACTTTCCGGAAGACTTTCCACTTGATGTGTCCAAGTGGGCCTTCCTTCTTTTGCCGCCATAACCTCCAATTCTTTCATCTCTTCATCCATGCTCCGATTTGTTTCTCCTTGCAACTTGTCAAACATGAAACACTCCTCTATTGTGTTTTCCCCTTCGACACTAGTGTCACATAGAGGTATACACTTGTCAACGATGTCTGCCATGTAGCATTCATCGCCAACTAGTGGATCCGTTAATCTTGAAAAGACATTTAACCGCAACCGACGGTTACCAAAAGTCATGTCGACCGTGCCCGATTTGCAATTAATTTGGGCATTCGATGTCCAACGGTGCCAAAATTTGATCGGAGTGTCGTGCTCCGGTCAAAGATAATATTTATAGTCCCAAATTACCCTTAACAAATAGCTAGTGGTAGTAAGGGGTTGAACCACGAAGAGTATATGGTTTGCGTATGGATTAGATTGAATTATGAAAAGGTGTCACTATTATGAAGCTTGCTATTTTGTTTTTACGTATTTTTGATTGATTGAAAAGATGTGAATTAAAACTACTAAAATGAAAGGATTGATTAACAACTAACGATAAACAAATTGCAAGAAATGAAATTGATTGTTTGAATAATATAGAGAAAACAAGGTTCACACCCGGTTCGGTAATTGCAATCCTAAGGTTTCTACACGTTTTAGATTCAATTCAATTGCAAAGATGATTAACGAATTTAGTGTCACGAGGTTTAGGTGCCAAAAGCTATCAACGTTATAGACAACGGACCACAATGCACTTTGTTACCAGGAACATGTAAACTTTAACCTAGACAAGGCATAATTGCACATAAACATTTCATAAAGTCAAATTTAATCTTCACTCGACAATTTAAGAATTCAATACAAATGCAAGACAATTGTCATAAGCTTCAAAATCAAATAGCAAATTGTCACAAAATCAAACCAAGAACATTGTTTAAACCCTAGACTTACAAAACCTACACCGGGTGAAACCTCCAAGAAACTAGCCGCTCATGATCGAAGGAACTCGATCACCGGAGGTTGAGAACACGAACATCATCATCTTGAAGTCTTGAAGTTGTGAAGATGGTGGTTAGGGTTTAGAGTGGTTGATGGTGATGAACGGATTGAAGGATGAATGGTGATTAGGGTTATGGAATGAATGATTGATGATGAATTGGATGATGATTCCCGTTGTAAGAATGATGGTAGATGGAATGGTAATGAGTTTTTAGGCTCCCAGAATCAATTCAAACTCCCACAAGTGTGTAACTCCCTTGTTCTATGTCCCAAGAACCAATAAGAAACGTTTCTAGCACCCAAAAATCGAACTTTCACGTTTGAAGAAATTAACACCCGTCGCCGACGGGCCTGACCCCGTCGCCGACGGGTTCCCAAAAGTTGAGATGTGGCCGACGGGTTAAATCACTGGATACGGGCACTTTTGGCTTACGGGGTTTTCCTGAGCCCGTCGGGGACGGCCTAGACCCGTCGCCGACGGCTTGTCCAACTCCACTTCTCCAATTTTAGCTTCTTGCACTCCCTGTTGATCCGTAACGCGTCCTGGTGCTCCGGTTTTCGACCCGGTGACTCGTAAAGCTCCCGAAAAGCTCCTTAAACTCCATCAAACCTGCAAAACACATTTTTGATTAAAAGTAGGCTGTTCAAGATTAAAACTCAAATAAAAACATAAAGTTATACGATTACAAGCACCGGTTTTCAACCACATATCAGTCCCCACTTAACAAACCGATTCTCATACGTGACTCAATCAAAGACCTCTCCTATTTTAAGATTAATTAATAGCTTAAGGTTAGAGGGACGAACACTTGATTTTTCCGAAGACGACGCGAAGACACTCGATTTTGGACAACGGAAGCAGCACGTGTACGAAGACCCACCTTCGTACGAAGGGCCCCTTCGTACGAAGGCACCAGCTTCGTACGAGGCTTCTGTTCTCCCACCGACACTTCGATTTCCGACCGTTTCAGCACTCTGGAGGACTTATGCTTCTGTTCCCGTACGCAAGCTGAGCCGGCGCTCCCTTCAATCCATTGAGGATCGTGTTTCTTAATTAGTACACTTTTTGTGAGTATACTCGAACCCATTTTCGTTTAACGCACTTTTGGGTGTTACATACGTTCTCTATCAAAACACAACACACAATGCAAACACTTTATAAACGCTAACCGCTCCCGCATGCTATACGTGATTTGTCGAATGCCTGTTACTATGCTTATACAGTGTTACACTAAACCGCCTCTAGCAACGACAGTACTATAGTTTGGACTCAGCACCTGTGTGACAGGGGTTGCTAGGGATCACATTACTTTACTTCATGTGTTCGCTTCGGTGAACATGTATCGCGCATACTCTACATCGCAGTCTCATGGTTAGGTGGTATCATTGTTGATAGTTACATCTTCGCCCGTTACGTGTTACATGTTGTCTATGCGTAAACGCTTTTATTACTATTACTATGCAAACTTGTGTACTCACCTTTACATTATTTATTGACTTTTATTGTAACGTATGTGACAGGTTGATGGTCTGTTTGCTGCATTGGAATTAGGAAGTCTAGAAACTCACCAAATAAATTTGAGTTGTCGAAATGGAACTTATTTTTGAGACTGAATATCTGTAATGATTGTTTTGATTTATTTGTTTAATAGTATGGGATATTGAGCCTTAAAAATATTGTCACTAATAGTTGTAATGGATTCTCATGAACAATCTGTTTCACTCAGTGTCACGCCCCGATGATTCCGCCGTCTGTTAGGGTGTGACAAATTGGTATCAGAGCCATAGCTAAAGGGAATTAGGTCGAGTCATGTAGAATTGACCTAGTCTATAGTCTAAGTACCCAGATCATACTAGCTTCGTACGAATCCAGTAGGGGCTTCGTACGAACCCACCTTTTGCTAAAAATCTCGTTCGAACCTGCATGATCTACCTTCGAATGAACGCACCAAATTGTACCTTCGTATGAACGTAGCTTCGTACAAAGGGTAACCTTTCCTAAGGTTTCAACACTACTTCGCCTTTCCTAAGGCTGACACAATACACACGCTTTGAAAACGCTCGCATAACACAACCGAGTGATTTGGGCCGAGATTAGGTGTGAAAACCAAGAACTCTCGATAAGATCACTCCCTCTACGCGTACTTTTACTCTCAGCACGAGAATCTTCGTTGAGTTAGGAGTGACATCCATACCTCAACGGGACTCTCCCTCTCTATCTCGTGGTTGTTTAACCACGCTCAGGAACGAGGTTGTTAAGTTACGGGTGAAACCCGCATCTTAACAACTTGTTCCACTCCCTACTTCGATATTATAACTCTCACCAAACTCTCGACTGTTCCAAAGATTCGAGTCACGTAGTAACTGGAAGGATGAGTGTCGTTCGCCGTGTTTCAGTGAGAGCATAGTCTATTAGGCCAGAGCGTGTACTCGAACTCGTTGGGAATACTCAAATCACTTTGGGTAGTCGATGCCTAACACCCAAGGCACTCTATTTTATTTCTAGCCTGCAATCGTTGATTTTTACGCGTCATCGATTTTATGTGTCTATATGTTTTTATTTCGGAGATTTTACGCTTTCCGCTCCCCGCTTTACAAAACGCACATAACTCGCACGGCTATCGTAATCTAAAACGCTAACTAATCGCGATTAAACTAAGAAGCTTGATACGCTATACTTCTCGCTATGCTACTCGTTATCGCCCGCAACTCTCGAACGCGCTACGCGCCCTTGAAAGATAGGTGAATACGTGCAAAATATGTAGGTGAATATGTGCAAAATATGAAGGTGAATACGTGCAAAATATGTACTTATGTGAACTATGTGTATACGTGCTTCTGTGAATTATGTGCATACGTGAATATGTGCCTATGTGTTCCTGAGCTTTACTGGGTAATGAAGGTGGTAAACGGATGGTTAAAACGCTAAACTTTTCAAACAAAACCCGATATGATCGAATCTCGTCTAATCTGTCGGAATGATGTCTGCTGCATAACTCACACTCGACAATATCTTCTTTTGGTTCTCACACGCACCGAAATGTTCAGAGGAACAAAGCTGACAAGCGCATCGCTTCTCTTGTGGCCAGGGAAATCGCCAAAGTCATACCTCAAATTGTCAGTGAAATCAATGAGGTTAGCAGCAAATCTTCCGTTGAATCAAAGAGCGACGCACCTAAAGCTTCCTTTAGCTTCAAATAATTCAAGGCCTGCGGTCCTACAAACTTCACGGGTGAAGATGGACCTAGTGGTATGTTTCAGTGGTTTGACTCAATCGAGGTCACCTTTAGGCAAAGCGGATGCCCAGAGAACCTCCGCACTGTGAATGCTACTGGAGTCTTCCAGTCCAGGGCATTGGATTGGTGGACCGCTAAGCGCAACAGGCGCGGTAACGATGCAGCTTATGGCCTCTCATGGGAGGAACTCAGGGAGCTCATGATGAAGGAGTTATATCCTCCTCATGAAGTCCAAAATCTGGAGAATGAATTATGGCACATCAAACAAGAAGGAGGTGACAACGCTGGTCTCACCGCTCGTTTCAAACAGTTGAGCATTATCTGTCCCAGGCAGGTGGACACGCCTGTTAGACCATCAAGAAATACATATGCGCTCTTCCCAACTGTGTAGCTGATTTTGTCCAGGCAGTGAGACATGCTACTATTGAGGAAACCTACCAACTCGCAACCAAGATCAACGACAAACGAGTCTTGGCTGGAGCTTTCAAAACCTCAACCAAGAGTCTCAGCTAGGTCACTGCTACTCCTAGCACCGATAATGCAGCATCGCAAGGTTCAAAGTCCTCACGCCAGAGTCGCAAGCGAAGGAACAACAACAACAAGAACTATGCTACTACCGCTGCAACACCACTCAACATCATCCCCATATCGCCACACAACCTGAATCGTTAAGTTACTGCCACCAACGCACCGCCTGCCAAGCGTGCGTACACCGGTACTCACCCTCTGTGCCCTACATGTACCTATCATCATCCAGAAGGGGTGAATTGTCGTTTCTGTGCAAATTGTAATATCTTTGGGCATTTCACTGCTCGCTGCCACTCTGGCCCCCGCCAGCAAGCTCTTCCAGCACCACCAGCACAACCCCTTGCTCTTCAGGGTAACCCAGCAGTTCCAATGTCAGTTTCTAATGATCGAACTTGCTACACTTGCGCTGACCCTAATCATTTTTCTAATGTTTTCCCACACCGAGTTGTGAAACAAGAACCCCAGCAGCAGCAACCACCATAACAGCAACAACAGCCTCAGCAGCAGCAGCAACAACCACAACAAGCAGCCCATGGAAGAACCTTCAATATCAACGTCTGCCAGGCTCAGACTGACAACAATGTTGTCAACGGTACATTCCTTGTTAACGGTATTTATGATTCTTGCTTGTTTGATACCGGAGCCGATAACTGTTTTGTGTCGTTTGAATTCGAAAAACTTTAAGAACGTAAACGCGCTAATCTCCCAACGACCTTCGACGTAGAAGTCGCCATCGGAAGAACCGTCACCGTCAGCTCCGTTCTCCGTGATTGTACTCTTACACTCAACAATCACGTTTTCCCGATCGATCTCATTCCTATGCAAGTTGGTAGTTTCGATGTCATAGCAGGCATGGATTTTCTTCGTGAAAATCGTGCCGAAGTTATTTTCTTCAAAAAGATGATTCGTTTCTCTCTTTCCAACGGCGATCAATTATGCGTCTATGGCGAAGTATCCTCGAAAGAACTGAAGTTAATTTCGTGCATTCCGGCAAGCAAGTATCTCTGCAAAGAATACTTGGCTTTCTTAGCCCACATTGTAGTAGAAGATGAGGAAAAGAAGCCAATGGAAGAGGTACTTGTGGTTCGTGATTTTCCTAATGTCTTTCCTGACGATTTACCCGGTCTACCCCTTACCCGCGATATCGACTTTCATATCGACCTCATTCCTGGAGCTAACCCTCTTGCTAAAGCTCCTTATCGCCTCGCACCGTCCGAAATGCATGAACTTTCTAGCCAACTCCAGGAGTTACTTGATAAAGGCTTCATACTCCCTAGCACATCTCCTTGGGGCGCACATGTCCTTTTCGTGAAAAAGAAGGATGGATCGTTCTGAATGTGCATCGATTATAGGGAACTCAACAAGCTTACTATCAAGAATCGCTACCCTCTACCTCGAATCGACGACTTGTTTGATCAACTACAAGGCGTTACGTGTTTCTCAAAGATCGATCTACGTTCTAGTTACCATCAGTTGCGTATTCAAGAGCAAGACATTCCAAAAACCGATTTCCTTACCCGTTATCGCCATTACGAATTCATGGTCATGCCTTTCAGTCTTACAAACGCACCCGCAGTCTTCATGAATTTGATGAACCGTGTGTGTGAACCCTTCCTTGATCACTTCGTTATTGTATTTATCGATGATATCCTCATCTACTCGAAGACGAGAGCCGAACACGCGCAACATCTCCATTTAGTTCTAGAGCTTCTCCAAGGAAATCTTCTCTACGCCAAGTGTGAATTTTAGCTCGAGGAGGTTCAATTCCTCGGTCACATCGTTAACAATCAAGGAATTCACGTCGACCCCGTGAAAATAGAAGCAGAAAGAAGCTGGATTACGCCAAAGAATCCTTCTGAAATTTGTTCATTCCTCGGATTGGCGGGTTATTATCATCGATTTATGGCTGACTTCTCGAAAATCGCCGTGCCACTTACCGCTTTAACCCAGAAGGACAAACCTTTTGTTTGGGGTCCCAAACAAGAGAAGGCCTTCCAAACCCTCAAGTCTATGCTCTGCAACGCTCCTGTCCTTACACTCCCTGACGAAAACGACGATTTTGTTGTTTATTGTGATGCCTCTTGTAACACCCCGTGTTTTGAAAGTCAAAGTCAAGATTGAAGTCAAAGGAAGACAAGATTGTTAATTGCGATCTGTCACTCCTTGCTCAACTCCTGTTTTGACTTCTTTGACTTGTAGATAGTCTATTTATGTTATCGCATTAGTTGTATTATGTGGAGTACTTGTTAATAATCGAGGTCTAATCGCTATTTATCGCGTGTTTTATCGCTTAACGCATCGCAATCGCATTCGCAACTCGAATTATGCGTTCTGGATATTGTTTTACGTGTGTGTGCCTTTTATGTGTTACTTGTGCATGTTTATTTATGTTTACGTTAAGGTGGTTAATCGAAACGCAATCGCAACTCTATCGCAATCGAATCGAGAACGCTAAACGTAAGTTAATTATAGTGATTGTATGTTAGATAGAGTTGTTATGATAACTAATGGGTAATACTATCGCATCGCTCGCTCGAATCGCATCGCAACGCTCAACACGCGAATCAAAACGAAAAAACTCATCGCGCTGGACTCAAGGATCGAGTGGCCAACCGATCGAGTGGCCATCCGATCGGATTGCCATCCGATCGGGTTGCCATCCGATCGAGTTGTCACCCGATTGGGCAGCCACCCGATTGACCAGCCACTTTCCCCACTTTCCTTTTTGGGAAACCCTATAAATACCCTTCATATGTCACATCACTTGATGTGACAGCTCTCACTCGACTCAGCTCGCTCCAGCCGCTCTTTCTCTCGATTTCTAGCGATTCTTGTAAGTTTTCAACCTAAATCTTGTACTTTCTTGATCTGCACGCACTCCTACACCTTTCTATCTTTGAATCTTAACTTTTAACAGTGAAATCACTAGATTTGAGGTGTTCTAGGATGATGTCATCCTGGGGTTCTTATGAACTTCATGTTTTGGCTTCAACCCACCAAGAACAACTTAGATATGGACGATTTCCACATGAATAAACAAAGATCTTGCATAGATCTGAACATATTCATAGTGAAAAGGATTGAAAGATAGTTTTTCTAACTTTCTTTAAACTCTCTTACAGTCAATGCACTCAAAACCGATAGAATGGGAACTAATTCCGATCTTCTACTCATTCCTAGTGAAGTGTTGGTTCTAGACCTGGTTTCTATCAAAGAGACAACCGGTTTTCGGGTTTAGCATGAACCATCGGCTCGAACCACTGACTGACCGGACTAGGGTAATTCCTATCCGATCGGATCACTTGGGGCTTGACGAGGTTCTGTTGCTTAGCACGTATGTGACAACCCAAGTTTTCAAGGTCTTTCCTCGACACGTTACTTGTTACAAACTCTGTTTTTGGTAATTTGTTTGCGTGTGTGTTGCATTATGGATTGGTTAATTAATATAAACTTAATATAAACTAGTAAACTCTTGCAAATTAAAACCATATACGATGAAACACTAGTGTTTCGCCACAAGTTTGACTCGACGAAACATGGGTGTTTCGCCGGAGGAGTGTTCCGCCGCATGGGCCTTCAGCCCAGATAAGGCCCAGTAATGACTCAGTTATATGTTTTGTATTCACAGTGTCATGCGTAGATCGATAGTTAACAAACCTTAAACTCTCTCTAAACCTAACGACGGCAATAAACTCTTTCGAAGCATCATCTTCTTGGTCTAATTACCCTAAGCACTGTTGTTTTATCTTGTACCAAGGTTAGTATTTTGTTTTAGATCTATATCCAATGTGTGGATTTGTGTTGTGATGAGTATGTAAGAATATGTGGGATCTTGTGTGTGTAATGTTCATCGCTTATTAACCATATTATGTAGCTAGGGTAGTTTAATGGAGTCTTGAAGGTTCTTGTATGTTCTCATGATTACTGTTTGGTTAGAATGATAAGTAAGTATTAATTGAATGACTGTTATAATGATCATGATCATATGAATATGCGAATTGCTAAGGCACTTGTTGTATGTTGTTGATAATTGAGAACTGAATGATCGATCGAAGATTATGGTGAAACTGTTGATGATGATTAGGGTTCTAGAACCTGTCAAACTGTAACCATTGAATCCGTAACTGCTGTTCGGCAAAACATATGGTTTCTCGTCACAACCCATATCGACGAAACATGGGTGTTTCGCCGACAAGCATCTCGACGAAACCTGTGGGTTTTTCGTTACCCCCTACCTAGACGAAAGATGACCTTTCGTCATAGAGGGTGTTTCGCCGTGTAAGTTGCTGAGATGAACAGTAGGTGCTGTGATGTTAAGGATGATAAATACTTGTATGTGTACACTACCCATGTTACATGTCAATGAGATTAAGAAACTTGGTTCAACAACTCACCTGCTATGTTATGTGTTACTCACATGCGAACTTACTAACTGATATACTGTGATCTTGTGAGGAATGTAAACTGTGTGAAAGCAATGACTTGTTTAATTGTGAAACTGATAATATTGTTAACCACGGTAGGGTTGGTTGATTAACTGGAATGGGTAATTTGATAAATACCGAGCAAAGCTAAGGTGAGTTCACTGCTCTTTTCCCAAGCATGCGTCCCGGGGAGGGACATCTGGTAATCGTTCCGGGGAGGAACGTCGGGTTATTGGGATGTTGGTTATTACACCCATTTCTATCATTAAGTCCCCTTACATATACCTATTAGTTACCGGGGAGGCAACGGGGTTATTAGTTGATAGCGTTATTAGGTTTGGCACCCTCACACCGTACCGGGGAGGACGGTCGTGAACTAATTACCTTAACCACTTGACCAATGTGTGATAGAGCATTGGGGTTTGGGAAAATAAATCTAGAGCCATCTGCGATAATCGAGTTAATAACAACATCAAATCAAATCATTGAAATGTTTTACACTCACAACTGGTAACTAAAACGTGTTAACAAACTTTGAACTCACCAGCGTCGTCTAACACACTTGTCTGCATGCTTGCTGGTCGTTAGATTCTTGATTATGGACTTGCTATCTGGGAGTGCTGAAGTGGTCATGGGTCGAGACTCGTGGATACTTGCTTCGTTGATTATGAACACATGTTTTGAAACAATTGATTTACATTTTACATTATGCTTCCGCTGAACGTTTACTTTGGTTTAACTTATGACTTGGATTTATATTTTGAAATGAATGGAATGTTTTATTTAAATATTATGTGTAGTTCAATGTGATTGGTGGCTTGGATCCTGGTACGTCACATGTCCCGCGGTGATTCCGCATGTGGTATTTTGGGGGTGTGACAGTTTGGTATCAGAGCCACTGGTTATAGTGAACTAGGTTTTAAAACGTTTTTATAAAACCAGACTATAACCGAACAACTTCAAAAATCGACCATGACACTCAACTCCAGATTGCAAGGTTCGTCTTCTGTTTACTTTATGCATTACTTGCTTAGTAGATACACGCACACGACTTGCATGAAACAACATATTTGACACCTTGATGTGATTACCTGTGCTGCATGTCTTAGTGGAGCTAGATAGTGTGGCACTACCCTTCGACTCTTGTAATTATTAATCTTGGAATGCCTTTCGTGTTACTAGTTGAATGTGGGGGAAACTTTTAGCGCAAGTTAAGAGGCACTGAGATAAGCATGCAATTACCTTATTATTATGGTTGCACACATAATAATAACGTGAGGTGCATGTGCGTCCCAGTGAGGCTTAACGAGTGTGAGAAGGGTTATGCCCTGTTGTTTGGTGTAAACTTTGTAGTTTGTAGATGTCAACGTGAGATTTGACTCCTACCTTGTCTCGAATCTTAAACTTGTTCCCTCTCCTTATATAGAATCATGAGTGGACGAGGCCATGGACATGGACACATTGCAATGACTCAGACTGAGTTGACAAATCTGATTAACACCCGTGTGGCTGAGGCGTTAGCAGCCTATCAAGCTGGTCAGCAAGCGAATCAGAATCAGAACCATCCGCCTGCTTGCACATTCAAGACATTCATGGATTGTAAGCCACAGACGTTCAGTGGGACTGAAGGGGCTGTGGGGTTACTGCGTTGGTTTGAGAAGGCTGAATCAGTATTCGCTATGTGTAATTGTCCCGAGGGGGACCGTGTGAAGTATGCTACAGGCACTCTGGAGGATGGTGCCCTAACTTGGTGGAATGCCCAGGTGCAAATATTGGGCATCGAGATGGCTAACGCCACTACTTGGGATGACTTCAAGGAGCTAATGCGGGAGGAGTATTGTCCTCGAGATGAAATTCAGAAGCTCGAGAACGAGTACTACGATTTGAAGATGGAAGGGTCCGAGATCGAGGCTTACACGAAACGATCTCA
Source organism: Helianthus tuberosus (assembly GCA_030545235.1). Lineage (NCBI taxonomy): Eukaryota > Viridiplantae > Streptophyta > Magnoliopsida > Asterales > Asteraceae > Helianthus > Helianthus tuberosus. The sequence continues at coordinate 38,345,733 of CM060387.1, read as the reverse complement.
TGAACTAGCAATTTTGTGCCCTAACCTGTCTCGACCTCCACCTCGAAGAATTGAGTTGTACATCAAAGGCCTGACACCAGCAGTAAAGAGTTTGGTCACTGCTGCGAACCTTAACAATCTGCCCACGATCATCCGTTTAGCACACAAGATTACTGACCAAGAGGTCGAACGTGGCTCATTGCCGCCATGTGTTTCTACTACTACCTCTACTGCTACAGCTACCACACCTGCCAGTGATAACAAGCGTAAATGGAATGATGCTGACAAAACAACCAGTGCCATCCAATCTCAGAAAAGGCCTGACAACAACAATAACCGTAGTTTCAGTCAGTCGTCCTCAGTTAACCAAGGCCAGTGCAGCAATCAGAAACAAGGCTCCTACGTTGGAAAGAAGCCACAGTTCAACAAGTGTGGTTATCATCATTATGGACCGTGTGTCCGGGCTTGCTGTAGGTGTGAAAAGGTGGGCCATGAGGCCAAAGACTATAGAGCCCCGCACCCAAAGCAGCAGCAGCAGCAAAATCAGCAGCATCAGTGACAGCAAAGGCAACAACCCCATCAGAACCAGGGCTTTAAGAAGAGGTGTTTCAAGTGTGGGGATGAGGGCCACATTAAGCGGGATTGCCCTCAGTTGAATCAGCATGTTAACGACAACAACAACCGCCAGAACAACAACAACAATGCTGGAAACAACAACAATAACGACAACAATGGGGGCAATGGTGCTCGTGGAAGGGTATTCACAATTGGTGCTGGTGATGCTAGGAATGACGGCAATGTCGTGACAGGTACGTTTTCTGTGAACACTCTTTTTGCTTATGTGTTATTTGATTCCGGTGCCGATTGGAGTTATGTGTCCCTAGAGTTCAGTCAACGATTAGGGTTAGCACCAACACCTTTAGAAGCTAAGCATGTAGTAGAATTAGCTGATGGCAAAACGATTGAAGCTTCGCATGTCCTTTTTGGGTGTAAATTAGATCTTGTGGGTCAAGTGTTTGATACTGATCTCCTTCCTGTTACCCTCGGTAGTTTTGACATAGTGGTTGGTATAGATTGGTTGTCTAAGCATCAAGCTGAAATTCTCTGTAAGGAGAAGATCGTACGTATTCCTCTCCCCAGTGGAGAATCTTTATCAGTTCAAGGACATCACAGTGGTGCGATGGTTGGTATCATCTCAGCTATGCAAGCGTAGAAGTGTCTACGAAAAAGGGTATCCTGCTATTCTAGCACTTGTTACTGATCCTCAGCCTAAAGAGAGAAAGATCGAGGATCTGCCAGTTGTACGTGAATTTGCCGATGTGTTTCCTGAGGAACTACCTGGTTTACCTCCTCACCGTCAAGTGGAATTTCAGATCGATCTTGCACTAGGAGCGGCTCCAATTGCTCGTGCTCCTTATCGTTTAGCACCTGGAGAGTTGCAGGAATTGTCTAATCAACTGCAAGAGTTATTGGACAGAGGCTTTATTCGATCCAGTTCTTCGCCTTGGGGAGCCCCATTTTTATTTGTGAAGAAGAAGGACGGGTCCTTTCGCATGTGTATTGATTATCGGGAGCTCAACAAGGTGACTATCAAGAACCGCTATCTGTTTCCACGCATCGACGACTTGTTTGACCAGTTGCAGGGGTCAAGTTTTTACTCGAAGATTGACTTAAGACCGGGCTATCATCAGATGAGGGTCCGAGAGGAGGATGTTCCTAAAATGGCTTTTCGAACACGGTATGGGCATTATGAGTTTTTAGTTATGCCGTTTGGGTTGACGAACGCACCAGCGGTTTTCATGGATATCATGAACCGTGTATGCAAACCGTATCTCGACGACTTCGTTATCGTGTTTATCGACGACATTCTGATCTATTCGAAGAGCAAGGAAGATCATGAGCGGCACCTACATCTTATCTTGGAGCTTCTGAGGAAGGAGCAACTCTACGCGAAGTTTTCTAAGTGTGACTTTTGGATACGAGAAGTGCACTTCCTTGGTTACATTGTGAATGAATCGGGGATTCATGTGGATCCTGCTAAGATTGATGCTATCAGAAATTGGGCGACACCAAAGAATCCTTCGGAGGTGCGACAATTTCTCGGTCTCGCTGGGTATTATCGCAGATTTATCAAGGATTTCTCAAAGATCGCTCAACCTCTTACCTCGTTAACACAGAAAGGTGTTGTGTATTCTTGGGGAACGAGGCAGGAGGATGCTTTCCAACTTTTGAAACAGAAACTCTGCAGCGCACCGATCTTGTCTCTACCTGAAGGTACCGAAGATTTTGTGGTATATTGTGATGCTTCGATTCAGGGTCTCGGGTGCGTGCTGATGCAACACGAGAAGGTGATAGCTTACGCCTCGCAACAGTTGAAGGTTCACGAGAAGAATTACACGAGTCACGACTTGGAGTCAGGAGTCATGGTGTTTGCGATCAAAATCTGGAGGCATTACATGTACGGTACTAAATGCACTATTTATACCGACCACAGGAGCCTTCAGCATATTTTTGACCAGAAGGATTTGAATATGCGACAGCGTAGCTGGGTAGAACTCTTAAACGACTATGAATGTGCAATCAACTATCATCCGGTAAGGCTAACATTGTAGCTGATGCTCTCAGTCGAAAGGAATCGAAACCCAAATGTGTTCGCGCCTTGTAGCTCACTATCCATTCTAACCTACCTGACCAGATTCGTTCTGCACAAACCGAAGCGTTAAAAGAGGAAAACATTGAAGCAGAATACTTAAGGGGCATGGAAAAACGACTTGTAGAGAGATCGGATGGTATTCTCTACTTCATGGAGCGTGTATGGATCCCTCTGTTTGGAAATCTTAGAGAACTTGTGATGGACGAAGCACACAAGTCTCGATACTCTGTTCATCCAGGTTCGGATAAGATGTATCAGGACCTCAAAGTCATGTATTGGTGGCCGAAGATGAAAGCTCACATCGCAACTTATGTAAGTAAGTGTTTGACCTGCTCGAAAGTTAAAGTGGAATATCAGAAACCGTCTGGATTGCTTCAACAACCAGAAATACCCTTGTGGAAATGGGAGCAAATCGCAATGGATTTTGTCAATGGGCTACCTAGAACTCAAAACGGGAACGATACGATCTGGGTGATCGTTGATCATCTCACGAAGTCAACACATTTTCTAACAATCAAGGAAACGGATACGTTATCACAATTAGCTGTTGTTTACCTTAAGGAGGTGGTTTCTAGGCACGGGGTGCCAACTTCTATTATCTCTGACCGTGACCCGCGTTTCATCTCAGATTTGTGGCAGTCGATGCACAAATCATTCGGCTCGCGTCTCGACATGAGTACTGCTTATCACCCACAGACGGATGGTCAAAGTGAGCGAACCATCCAGACACTTAAAGATATGCTTCGTGCATGTGTGATCGATTTTGGAAAAGGGTGGGAGAAACACTTGCCGTTGATTGAATTCTCCTACAACGACAGTTACCACACTAGCATTCAGGCAGCTCCGTTTGAAGCATTGTACGGCTGGAAATGTCGTTCTCCCCTTTATTGGGCTGAGGTGGGTGACAGCCAAGTCACAGGGCCAGAACTTGTTGTTGAAACTTCGGAAAAGATTGTCCAGATCAGAAACCGTATGGCGGTGGCGCGCGACGGTCAGAAAAGCTACGCTGAGAAGCGTAGGAAACCTTTGGAGTTCGCATTTGGTGATCGTGTTATGTTGAAGGTCTCACCCTGGAAGGGTGTGGTGCATTTTGGGAAACGCGACAAGCTTAACCCTCATTATGTTGGGCCATTCAAAATTCTGGAGCGAATTGGTAAAGTGGCCTACAAGCTAGAGTTACCTGCTGAGTTGGGTAACGTCCATGATGTTTTCCACGTGTCGCAGCTGAAGAAGTGTTTGTCTGATGAAACACTTGTAGTACCGTTTCAAGAGCTGAAAATCGACGACAAGTTGCTGTTTGTCGAGGAACTAATCGAAATCATGGACCGGGAAGTCAAAGTCCGCAAGCATAGCCGAATTCCGATTGTGAGAGTTCGTTGGAACTCAAGGCATGGACCGAAGTTCACGTGGGAACGCGAGGATCAGATGAAGCTCAAGTACCCACATTTATTCCCAGATGACAAGTCCAAGTCTGGCAAATCTAGTCTGGCACAACTGGTGAATTTCGGGACGAAATTCCCTATCAAGTTGGGGATGATGTGGTACCTGCGGAAAATCCACAGTCATCATCCTAATTTAACACCTTCCTTGTCGTTTTGGATTTCTTGGCAAATTTCCGGACGAAATTTCTTTCAAGTTGGGGATGATGTGACAACCCAAGTTTTCAAGGTCTTTCCTCGACACGTTACTTGTTAAAAACTCTATTTTTGGTAATTTGTTTGCGTGTGTGTTGCATTATGGATTGGTTAATTAATATAAACTAGTAAACTCTTGTAAATTAAAACAATATACGATGAAACACTAGTGTTTCGCCACAAGTCTTACTCGACAAAACATGGGTGTTTCGCCGGAGGAGTGTTTCGCCGCATGGGCCTTCAGCCCAGATGAGGCCCAATAATGACTCAGTTATATGTTTTGTATTCACACTGTCATTCGTAGATCGATAGTTAACAAAGCCTAAACTCTCTCTAAACCTAATGACGACAGCAAACTCTCTCGAAGCATCATCTTCTTGGTCTAATGACCCTAAACACTGTTGTTTTATCTTGTACCAAGGTTAGTATTTTGTTTTAGATCTATATCCAATGTGTGGATTTGTGTTGTGATGAGTATGTAAGAATACGTGGGATCTTGTGTGTGTAATGTTCATCGCTCATTAACCATATTATGTAGCTAGGGTAGTTTGATGGAGTCTTGAAGGTTCTTGTATGTTCTCATGATTATTGTTTGGTTAGAATGATAAATAAGTATTAATTGAATGACTGTTATAATAATCATGATCATATGAATATGCGAATTGTTAAGACACTTGTTGTATGTTGTTGATAATTGAGAACTGAATGATCGATCGAAGATTATGGTGAAACTGTTGATGATGATTAGGGTTCTAGAACCTGTCAAACTGTAACCATTGAATTCGTAACTGCTGCTCGGCGAAACATATGGTTTCTCGTCACAACCCATATCGACGAAACATGGATGTTTCGCCGACAAGCATTGTCACGGTCCCAGTCGTCCCGGTTTTACCCGGTCCAGGAGCCACGGGACAGAAACCCGTGGTATTTGTTATTTGAGTTGACAGCGAAAGATTTACAGGATCTTTTAAAACTTGAAATGCCCGATTATTTTATTTAATAATTCGGGATGAACCCCGTAATTTACAATAGAGGAATTTCACCAGGAAATTCCCTGATTTACAAAACATGTTTATTTGTTTAACTGAGCCACTACTTCAAGCTTTGTTAGTGCTCCGTAGCACTTTTCCTTGGTTCACAGTAGTCACCTGAAACATGTTTTGAAAATATTTTATCAGCGGGGAAATACTGGCGAGTCATTCAAATTTGATAAAACGACACATAGTTATAAATTACAGCATAAGAGCGATTACAATGGCTTCTATCTTATTTTTATCTGGCGCCGTGTCACCTCCTGGTGACGATGGTCATACCACTATTGGGTCCTTTCACCCAAGTAGTGATGATTATCACTGTTGGGATTTATTAGCCTAACTGTGAGAAATTAGTAATGTGCACAATACCCCACTAGCCAGTGATTCAAGATAACCATGACTTAATCCCTGTAATTATAACTTTTTGAAAATAATTGGAGTATTGTAAAATACTTTTGATAAAAGAGAATGACTCACTTTGCAGATTTAAACGGACAGAGTTTAGCCTACTGATTAGCCTTGTAACCTAAATTAAATAACATGCACACGAACTAGGTTAGTAACTAATACAGCATTTACGATAACTCACGAGATTAAAACTCTCACAACGAATGACAAAGTGCAATACTTAAACATCCATCGAATTCACGACGAATGACAAAGCATAGCCCTAAGTTGGGCAGCACTTAAACATCCATTGGATATTTCAATCGATCGGACATTGAATCGTAGCAGCGATCGAGTTAATACCCTGTATCGTAGCAGCGCCTCCCTAATGAAAATTATGATTTTGTGCTGTGTATCTTCGTTTTTGAGAAAAGTTTTCGACACCGCTGAACTGCTCATGGCCAATCCTATTTATAGCTGAAAAATGGGTCTTACGCGGCCCGCGTAAGCCCATACTTAATCTTTACGCGGCCCGCGTGGCCACCTAGTCGTAGATTAGGGCTAGCGTGTCATCTGATTACTGGGAATGGTCCTATGTACCTTGGATGTCTTGAAGAGGGACTACTGGTGATTCGTCCGATAGACATTTCTTGAGGTTGGATACATGAAACACATCATGTACCCCAGCTAGATCTTTTGGTAGTTGTAAGCGATAAGTGACTGGTCCTATTCGCTGGATTACTGGGAATGGTCCTATGTACCTTGGACTTAGCTTTCCCTTTTTACCGAACCGAACTACTCCTTTCCAAGGAGAAACTTTCAAGAGTACCTTGTCTCCAACTTGGAATTCTAACGGCTTGCGTCTATTGTCTGCATAACTTTTCTGCCGATCACAAGCCGTCTTCAGTCTTTCCTTGATTTGATTGATTTTGTCGGTAGTTTCTTGCACAATTTCGGGACCTGATAATTGAATTTCTCCTATTTCTGCCCAACAAACTGGAGTTCTGCACTTTCGTCCATATAGAGCTTCAAATGGGGCAACTTCAATGCTTGAATGATAACTATTGTTATAGGAGAATTCGATTAAGGGTAGGTGGTCATCTCAATTTCCACCAAAATCTATCACACATGCCCTAAGCATGTCCTCCAAAGTTTGGATCGTCCTTTCACTTTGTCCATCTGTTTGGGGATGATAAGTTGTGCTCAAGTTCAGTTTAGTCCCCATGGCTTCTTGAAAACTTGTCCAGAAATGTGAAGTGAAACGACTATCCCTATCCGATACAATGGAGAGTGGGACTCCATGTAAGGATACTACCTCGTCCACATACAACTTTGCTAACCTTTCCATGCTAAAGGTTTCTTTCATGGGTAGAAAATGAGCTGATTTGGTTAATCGATCCACAATTACCCAAATCGCGTCATTACCTTTTTTGGTTTTGGGTAACTTAGTAACAAAGTCCATTGTTATGAGTTCCCATTTCCATACAGGCATTTCTAATTGTTGGAGTAACCCTGAAGGTTTCTGGTGTTCTGCCTTAACTTGTGAACAAGTTAGACACATAGAAACATATCTAGCTATGTCTTTCTTCATTCCTATCCACCAGAAATTGTTTCTTAAATCTTGGTACATTTTATTGTTACCAGGATGCATGGTATACCTAGATTTATGGGCTTCCTCTAAAATCTTATTTCTTAACTCTCCTTGCTTAGGTACCCAAATTCTTTTCTTGTGGAATCTCCAAATTCCATCACTTTCTTGCTCTAATTCCTTTATTCTTCCTTTCATTCCTTCAGCATCATCCTTGATTGCTGTGGTTTGAACATTCTTCATTTGTTCCATTAAATCTAATTGTAGATTTAATCTAAGAGCACGAACTCGCTTTTGCTTTTCGTGATATTTACGACTTAAGGCATCTGCAACTACGTTTGCCTTTCCTTTGTGATATTGAATATCACAGTCGTAGTCACTTAGGATTTCCATCCATCGCCTTTGCCTCATGTTCAATTCTTTTTGCCCAAATATGTATTTTAAACTCTTATGATCGGTATAAACAGTAAACTTACTTCCATACAGATAATGTCTCCAAATCTTAAGGGCAAAAATTACCGATCCTAATTCTAAGTCATAAGTCGTATAATTCTCTTCGTGCTTTTTCAATTGCCTTGAGGCATACGCAATTACCTTTTTGTGTTGCATTAACGCACATCCTAATCCTAGCTTTGAAGCATCACAGTATACTTCAAAATCTTCTGTCCCTTCTGGTAGAGCAAGAATTGGGGTGTTGGTTAACCTTTGCTTTAAAATCTTAAAAGCTTCTTCTTTCCTAGGTCCCCATTCAAACTTAACCGCTTTACAGGTTAGCTTAGTTAATGGTACAACTATTTTGGAAAAATCCTTAATAAACCGTCTATAGTATCCAGCTAACCCTAGAAAGCTTCTAATTTCCATAGCTGATTGCGGGACTTTCCATTTGGTGATTGCTTCTATTTTAGCAGGATCTACGTGAATACCTTTGTGATTCACCATGTGTCCTAAAAATTTCACCTCTTGCAGCCAAAATTCACATTTTGAGAATTTGGCATAAAGTTTTTCCTTTCTTAACAAAGTTAAGAGTGCATGCAGGTGCTCACAATGTTCGTCCTGACTTTTGGAATAAATGAGTATATCATCGATGAAGACAATTACAAATTTATCCACGTACGGTTTACAGATTCTATTCATCATGTCCATAAATGCTGCAGGAGCATTTGTTAATCCAAAGGGCATGACTGTAAACTCGTAATGACCATACCTAGTTCTGAAAGCAGTTTTAGGTATGTCTTCTTCTTGTACCTTCAACTGATGGTATCCGGATCGTAAGTCTATCTTAGAAAAATATCTAGTTCTCTGAAGTTGATCAAAGAGATCATTAATCCTAGGTAAAGGGTATCGATTCTTAATGGTAACCTTATTCAATTCCCTATAATCGATACACATTCGCATCGAACCATCTTTCTTCTTTACAAACAACACTGGAGCTCCCCACGGGGATGAACTAGGTTGTATGAATCCTTTACTGAGCAATTCATCTAATTGCTTTTTCAGTTCTAACATTTCAGTGGGTGCTAATCGGTAGGGTGCTTTTGCTACTGGTGTAGTTCCAGGAATTAGATGAATTCTAAATTCTACTTCCCTATCGGGTGGTAATCCTGGTAGGTCTTCTGGGAATACATCTGGGTATTCTGATACTACAGGAATTTCCTTAAGTTCTTTACCCTTAGTGCTAATGATTACCGAAATCATATACACTATTTCTTGTTTTCGTTCATAACTAGAAATTTTCATTACTGAAATGAACTTCATTGGTAATGACTTCTCCCGTGGGTGAATGAATTTCTATGGAATTCTTGTCACAAAGGATTCGAGCATGGTTGGCTACTAACCAATCCATTCCTAATACGACATCGAATCCAGCTAAATCCATAGGTAATAGGTTTGCAGAGAATTTATGGCCTAAGAGATCTATCTTTTCTTCTCGCAAAACCTTATCTATGTTAACAGCATTCCCATCTGCCGTTTCGACTGTAAAAATCTGCCTAAGGTTGGTTAAGGGTAAGTTAAGAGCTTGGCAGAATGAAGTATTTATAAAACTTTGGTTTGCACTAGAGTCAAATAATACTTTTGCATAAACGTCGTGAACTAGGAACGTACCAGCTATCACGTCAGGGATTAGTTCTGCTTCCTGAGTAGTCAACTGGAAGGCTCTTGCATTTCTCTTGGTAGTTCCTTCTGCAGGTTTGGCTTTGTTGTCAGCTGGTTTGACCAATTTGGGACAGTCTGGCCTAAAAGGTCCAGCCTCTCCGCAGTTGTAGCAGATTGTTGCTTTCTTCTTCCTGCAATCTTCTTCTTGGTGCCCCGGGATTTTGCAGAAATTGCAATACCCTTTGCATCTTCCAAAATTCTTTCTTTTGCAGGCATTGCAAAATGGAACAGTGGAAGATTGCCCGGTTCCCTTTTTCTTGAAATTACTACGGTTACCCATACGGAATCCTTGGGTAATCTTTTGGGCCACTTCCTTCTTCCGAGTTTCTTCTCGCGTACGTACCAGTCCGTCCGTCAAGGTGTTGGCTAATTCTACTGCATCGTCAATCGTGCGAGGTCTCACAGCTTTAACGTTATCACGGGTTTCACCAATCAATCCCTAAATATAGCGGGAAATAAGTACCGGCTCTGGCGAAGCCAGGGTTGGTACCACTCTCGTATATTCGAAGAATGTCGAAGTATACCCTCGACAATCTACATCCACCATTCGGTGGTTCAGAAACTTGTTTGCCATTTGTTCTTTCTCATATTCGAGACAAAATTTTCTTTCCACCAGTCGCTTAAATTCTTCCCAACTCATGGCATAGGCCGCATCGCTTCCCTTGGCTTGTAGTACCGTATTCCACCATTCTAGTGCCCCTTCTTTAAAAAGATACGACGCGTACATGACCTTGTCTTCCTCTACACATTTACTTATTTTAATCACTGCCTCGGTTTTCTCTAAACAACGCAGTGCAGCAGTCGCCCCTTCGTTGCCTGCAAATTCAACCGGTTTACAGGCAAGAAATTCCTTATAAGTGCAACTAGGCGTTGCAGCTTTCATTCTCTTAAGGAGTGGGGCTTGCATCCCATCGTTATTGTTATTAGTATTGTTGTCGCCTCCGTTTACGCTATTACTGAAATTATCTCCATGTGTACGTTTACTAGGAATAATTTGTTGAGGTTCAACTGGATTTCGAGCAGCAGCAAGGATTGCTGGAATAGCATTGGCTATTCCCTGAGCAACGATATTCTCGATATCTTGCCTATTCAGAAATTGATCCTTATTGTTTTGCTCGGATTGGTTACCCTCGTTAACTTATTCATTACCAGCGTGTGCCATCTGGTAATTAATATATATATGAGTCATTAGCAGAACATAATTAACAACCAAACAATCGCATATAATCATATTAACACGTATAGCCAAAATTGTCGATTTTCGACGTTCGATATTTTATATATTATAATAGGCATCTGTACACACTCGTTATCTTACAACGTTTTATTTTTAAGTTACTTCACATAATTATATTTTTATTACTATTATTATTAAACACATATTCCTATAACCACATAACCACAGTCCCACCGTCCTCGTCAGCTGGCATCTTAGAAATGACGTTCCCTCTCGTCGTATTTCCAAGATATTCTTTCCCCTACTTCCCTAATTCGATTCCCTACATCAATCAGCTCCTCCCCATAATGACGGAGTTCCGCCAAGTTCTCGATGCTCATTGGTGGATGTAGTGGAGGTTCAGGGTCAAATTGAGGGAAAAAGGGATTAGGGTTGTTTAGGAGATTTTGAAACTGCCAGTCGGTGGTCCACCATTCTTCCAACTCTGCTGGTAGAGGTTGGGAGTGATAATAGGATCTAGTATTTCAGGCTCTAGGTCAACTGGAAGTTGTGCTTCTGCTGGGTAATTAAAGAGGTTTTCACCGACAGGTCCGATGAGGTCACTAAGTGCTAGTTTATGGTCCAGCTCCTCCCAGGGTGGCATTTCCTGGTCTTGCCTGGAACTTTCCCCAATCTCTATTTCCTTGCCTTTACCTTTGGGATCCTCCGTCTTTATAACTTTCCGCGTCGCTGGTTTCCTTCTACGCACACGCCTCCAGCCCACTAATCTTCTTCTTTTCTTTGACTTTGGTTTCTCCGGAGGTTGAGCTTGAAATTCCATAGGTTCCTCCTCAGTGTCGGCACAATAACCGGTAAAGTCTCTGGAGACTTCCACATTCACAGAATAAAGATTGAGATTCTAAAGAGCTTCAGACAACTCATTCATGCTGTTTAGCATATATGAAGAAAACACACAAAATTTTTTAGGTTAAAAATTTTGTAGATTAAATTTTCACAGAATCAGAAAAATTAAATATTAATTATAAACATCTAATTCAATTCTACAAACAAATTGATTAAACGAAATATTGCGAATTTTATATATATTAAAATTTACAACTGAAACTCGAAATATACTAGGGATAATTTATTTTAGTCTATCTATTCTCACTAAGTTGTTTATCTAATGGGCAAGTTTCTTTAAAGTTTATGGCTTAGGGATGATATGGGTGCTAGTACTGGATCAAAGTGTTGGCAGTTAAAAGTTAACATTTACTGCTGTAGTGGCTAACATATAGAGATTTGCCCATTGTTCGTCTAATTCATCTTCCCATGGTGGGTTATTATCTGTTTCCTGAGTCTCTTTATTAATTATCACTTCTTTTGGTTGTGACTTCTTTATTTTCTCTTGACTTTTTCTAATAATCCAACTTCTTTTCTTAATGGTAAGTGATTTCTCAAACTGTGCCGTACGAACAAATATTCCTTCCTCAGTATCTGCTGAGTATCTTGAGGAACTTGATTGGAATGAGGTTCCTTTATCTTTTGGTGTACTATCTAGTTGACGATAGATGTCCGAAATTCTTTGCTTACCCATACTGTAACTAACAAGTAGATAGTTAACAAAACACATAATCACAAGATGGTAATTAGGAAAATTAAGTATTTCTAAATACTTAATTGGCTTAAATCAGTGGCTCTGATACCACCTTTTTCTGTCACGGCCCCCGCCGTCCCAGTTTTACCCGGTCCAGGAGCCGCAGGACAGAAACCCGTGGTATTTGTTATTTGAGTTGACAGCGGAAGATTTACAGGATCTTTTAAAACTTGAAATGCCCGATTATTTTATTTAATAATTCGGGATGAACCCCATAATTTACAATAGAGGAATTTCACTAGGAAATTCCCTGATTTACAAAACATGTTTATTTGTTTAACTGAGCCACTACTTCAAGCTTTGTTAGTGCTCCGTAGCACTTTTCCTTGGTTCACAGTAGTTACCTGAAACATGTTTTGAAAATATTTTATCAGCGGGGAAATACTGGCGAGTTATTCAAATTTGATAAAACGACACATAGTTATAAATTACAGCATAAGAGCGATTACAATGGCTTCTATCTTATTTTTATCTGGCGCCGTGTCACCTCCTGGTGATGATGGACATACCACTATTGGGTCCTTTCACCCAAGTAGTGATGATTAACACTGTTAGGATTTATTAGCCTAACTGTGAGAAATTAGTAATGTGCACAATACCCCACTAGCCAGTGATTCAAGATAACCACGACTTAATCCCTGTAATTATAACTCTTTGAAAATAATTGGAGTATTGTAAAATACTTTTGATAAAAGAGAATGACTCACTTTGCAGATTTAAACGGGCAGAGTTTAGCCTACTGATTAGCCTTGTAACCTAAATTAAATAACATGCACACGAAATAGGTTAGTAACTAATACAGCATTTACGATAACATGGGTGTTTCGCCGGAGGAGTGTTTCGCCACAAGTTTGACTCGACGAAACATGGGTGTTTCGCCGGAGGAGTGTTTCGCCGCATGGGCCTTCGGCCCAGATGAGGCCAAGTAATGACTCAGTTATATGTTTTGTATTCACAGTGTCATGCGTAGATCGATAGTTAACAAACCCTAAACTCTCTCTAAACCTAACGACGGTAGCAAACTCTTTCGAAGCATCATCTTCTTGGTCTAATTACCCTAAGCACTGTTGTTTTATCTTGTACCAAGGTTCGTATTTTGTTTTAGATCTATATCCAATGCGTGGATTTGTGTTGTGATGAGTATGTAAGAATACGTGGGATCTTGTGTGTGTAATGTTCATCGCTTATTAACCATATTATGTAGCTAGGGTAGTTTGATGGAGTCTTGAAGGTTCTTGTATGTTCTCATGATTAGTGTTTGGTTAGAATGATAAGTAAGTATTAATTGAATGACTGTTATAATGAACATGATCATATGAATATGCGAATTGCTAAGGCACTTGTTGTATGTTGTTGATAATTGAGAACTGAATGATCGATTGAAGATTATGGTGAAACTGTTGATGATGATTAGGGTTCTAGAACCTGTCAAACTGTAACCATTGAATCCGTAACTGCTGTTCGGCGAAACATATGGTTTCTCGTCACAACCCATATCGATGAAACATGGGTGTTTCGCCGACAAGCATCTCGACGAAACCTGTGGGTTTTTCGTCACCCCCCACCTCGACGAAAGATGACCTTTCGTCATAGAGGGTGTTTCGCCGTGTAAGTTGCTGAGATGAACAGTAGGTGCTGTGATGTTAAGGATGATAGATACTTGTATGTGTACACTACCCATGTTACATGTCAATGAGATTAAGAAACTTGGTTCAACAACTCACCTGCTATGTTTTGTGTTACTCACATGCGAACTTACTAACTGATATACTATGATCTTGTGAGGAATGTAAACTGTGTGAAAGCAATGACTTGTTTAATTGTGAAACTGATAATATTGTTAACCACGGTAGGGTTGGTTGATTAACTGGAACGGGTAATTTGATAAATACCGAGCAAAGCTAAGGTGAGTTCACTGCTCTTTTCCCAAGCATGCGTCCCGGGGAGGGACATCTGGTAATCGTTCCGGGGAGGAACGTCGGGTTATTGGGATGTTGGTTAATACACTCATTTTTATCATTAAGTCCCCTTACATATACTGATTAGTTTCCAGGGAGGCAATGGGTTATTAGTTGATAGCGCTATTAGGTTTGGCACCCTCACACGGTACCGGGGAGGACGGTCATGAACTAATTACCTTAACCACTTGACCAATGTGTGATAGAGCATTAGGGTTTGGGCAAATAAATCTAGAGCCATCTGTGGTAATCTAGTTAATAACAACATCAAATCAAATCATTGAAATGTTTTACACTCACAACTGGTAACTAAAACGTGTTAACAAACTTTAAACTCACCAGCGTCGTCTGACACACTTGTCTGCATGCTTGCAGGTCGTTAGATTCTTGATTATGGACTTGCTATCTGGGAGTGCTGAAGTGGTCATGGGTCGAGACTCCTGGATACTTGCTTCGTTGATTATGAACACATGTTTTAAAACAATTGATTTACAGTTTACATTATGCTTCCGCTAAACGTTTACTTTGGTTTAACTTATAACTTGGATTTATATTTTGAAATGAATGGAATGTTTTGTTTAAATATTATGTCTAGTTCAATGTGATTGGTGGCTTTGATCCTGGTACGTCACACATCCCGCGGTGATTCCGCATGTGGTATTTTGGGGGTGTGACAACGTATCACATCGTCTCGATCAAAACTACAAACTACCAAAAACAACGAAGTGTCAAGACGATCAGGCCATCGGAATGGATTGTCGTCCGATCGGATTGCCATCCGATTGGACAGCCATCCGATCGGCTTGCACCTTGGTCCCACACTTAAAACTTTTTGAAGAACTCAACGTCAAACGGATTACCGTCCGATCGGGTTGCCACCTGATCGAGCGACCATCTGACCATGTGATGGTTGGGACTTCAACACTTAAACAATTTTCAACATGTTCAATACATACCGATTGCCACCCGATCGAGTGACCGTCCTGCTGTGAACTTGTTCTCAACTAAGAAGACTCGCCAATCGGATTGTCATCCGATCGAACGACCGTTCGATCAACCGACCTGAAGGGTAGAGATATTTCTCAATTTT
Organism: Helianthus tuberosus; assembly: GCA_030545235.1. Classification (NCBI taxonomy): domain Eukaryota; kingdom Viridiplantae; phylum Streptophyta; class Magnoliopsida; order Asterales; family Asteraceae; genus Helianthus; species Helianthus tuberosus. The sequence continues at coordinate 38,330,443 of CM060387.1, read as the reverse complement.
CAAAATGCTACAACGAAAACTTCTAAAGGCAAACCATCATACACAAACACATCCTCACCAAACGAGGTGACAATCCAATCGAATGGCTATCCGATCGGATGACCATCCGAATGGATTGCCATCCGATCGGATTACCATCCGATCCTTGGTACACTCGCATCGTTTTACGTGCCGCTTATCGTTTATGCTCTCGTTCTGATCAGGCTGAACTCACTCTAGCGCTCCCTTTCAATCCATCATCGCTGTGAGTATACTCGAACCCCTTTTTGCTTTATGCACTTTTGGGTGTTACATAAGTTACTTATCCTAAATCACATCGAACACCCTATGCAATACTTTAACGCTAACCGCTACTGCTTGTTATACGTGACTCGATGAATGCTTGTTTGTTATGTTTTGTAAGTCCCGTTTAACCGGATCTTTCAATGATATCAAACAACCTATTGATTGTGCGGAATCCAATCAATAGGTGATTCAAGAAAAACCGAAAAATATAAAATATGAAGAACACAATACTGAAAATTACTTTTAAACTTGCACACGATTCTATTACTTGAACAAGCAAAATCTTCTGGTACAAGTTCCTACACCAACTAATCGCCTCTCTCTCTGTAACTCTATAATTTATGTAACTGAGGCTCTAAGAAGTTCAAACCCTAAAACAAGTTAGAAACTTGTTTATATACATAGACAAGCCCACTTCCCTACATGGGCTCCCCTTGGGCCTGCTTGGCCCACATGGCCTAAAGCTTGGCCTAAGTGACCTATAAAGGTCCACAACCTAATATAAACAAACTCAGTATAGCCCAGCTCGTAACCATAGCTCGTTGTGTTAATTTGATGCGTCAGTCTCACACTTTAGGGCCTAACAATCTCACCCTAGACTGATGCCATCAAATTGTCTTCATAACATGAAATCAGCAACGTCTTCAATGAAGTCTATGGTTGTCGTTATGCTGCAGATGTTGTGGAAGTTCTTGACTTCTGAACTCTCAGCACTGGGTCTCTTTCTTCAGCTCTTGTGGTTAGCTTCATATCAGGATCTCGATCAGCATTTGCTTGAAAGTCTTTGTTAAAAAAATGTGAGAGGAGGATTCTCAGCAGCTCTTTTCTTCTTCAATCTTTGTCTTTCAAGCAAGTTCACAGGTACTTCTTCAAATGTACTTTCATTGTCAGATGGCATTTCGTATCCGGTTCTTCTGACTCAGGTACATCTTGTTGTTGTGCTGCTTCAGGCTTCTTCAGCAACTAACAGCATCTTAGTCTTCATCAACCCCTGTTCTTGATTGAAATCAAGTTCTGCACTTGCTCACAAACTCATAAGCAAACATTTCTTATGCAACAGAGGAACGTACCATATGAACACTAGGTACATGAAATTTCACAATTTAAATTCTTTTAACTTTTGATGATCAGTCAAATCTTCAAGAACGGTTAGATTTTTAATTTTAAGAAAAACAAATAAACACACTATTTTTGTATTTTTGGTTTTATAGAAAAACAAGACACTATTTTTGTAATTTTTTTTAAGAACTAAAAACAAATAAAAACTCAAAATATTAACAACTACCATAATATACAATTACAATTGCAATGGGATCAAAATTCGTTCTCAGGCAGACTAAGGAACACTTTTCAGTACGAGCCTAATCAAACTGGTCCATGCGATTGCCAATATGTTTGTCCACTTAAACTTTAACGCTCAACTTTCAATTTTTCAACTTCGTGATATGCTTTAGGTAATATTATACTATTATACCCGTGTGTCCCATTCCAAGGCATACCCCCGCGATCAAGGTAAGCACAACGATTCATCGTAGCAGGTGAGTATACTGATGTCATCCTTTAAGATATCCTGACTGTGTCTAGGTCTGCATATAATCTGTTTTATCATGTTTTGATTTCTTAACAATGAACACCCAAATAAATACTAATCGAATCCTGGAAATATAAACAGCACACTCTATCATGCAAGTATCTTCCCTACCACATATTTCACAAGTCCAATCCAGATTTCTGAAATCTTAACTGGGAATAGGTTGAGAAGAGAACAGAATAGATCTTTTGCAGAGATGGTATAATATACAGATCAAATGAGTTTTTCTCAGTTTGATATAGGTTTCTTGGGTTTCTTTTGGGCACTTGAGGGCCTCTTTCGGGTGTATTAGATCTATAGCGCGACAACGTACAGCTAGGCCAGCATGTATCTGGATGAAGCAGAAGCTGTCGTTGCCTAGCACCTCCAGGTCAGCATATATCTGGATGCAGCAGAGGAGGTACACGACTTTTTCAGAGAAGATTTCAGAATCAGATCAAAATTGTGTGTATCGGGACAACATACAGACATTCAAATAGAAATGAGCTAATTCCAAGTGACTTTCTTAACATGTTTTGTACAATTTTAGTTCTGAACAGAAGGACAGCCAAGATATCCCCGGATGATTCAACAATATAAAGACCCGAAACCTCAGATGTTGGCTATCTATCAACGCAAGATTTAAGACCATAAAATCATACACCGTTGGTATGTTACCCACATGGTACATAGTTCGTTATGTTTATATCACTTAGTATCTTTTATCATGTTAAGCGTCAAGCCTATCGACATATCGCAGTAGATCCTAGTCTTTTCAGCTATGGCACCTTACATGTGTTAGTCAAACCCTTTAACACGAACATTTATTTCACTTCCCATATCATGCAATCTTTCTTTTTCGCTTTTTCATTTTCTAATGTTTTTGTATTTTTCTCATTTTCTCCCTAAAACAATGCATATATGTACAACAAACTCTTTTTGTGTTTTTCTTTTTCTGAGTTTTCTCCCCCTTAAACTCTATATCTATCTATATGTTCCTCTTCCCCCCTAAATTTGTGCATAAATCTTGTATTTTTGCGCAAATTTACCATTTACTAGAGAAAGGACACTTCATATACAAAGTAATGAACTAAGAAAAAGAAAAAGTATTTTTGCTTAACCGTTCCGTCATTAGATTGAAGACTAATCAAATTCAAATCAAAGTACTGAATTTAAACGGTACCTTTTGTTGATAATTATCTTACTTCTGTTATCTCCTCCAAAGGAAACATATCATCTGTAAAAAAAATTTGAACTTTTTGCAACAGTGAAATGTTACCCGTTTTTTATCTCTGGAACAACCGCTATCAACATTCCAGAGATTGTCAACAGCTCCTCCTTAGTTGTTCCTGAAAAGTAAGGAGATTAGTAAGACATTGGTACCCAGGCCATCGTGGTCCTGGGATTTCCTGAAGCATCAAAATAAGACACTTCTTTTAAACATAGGTCCCCTTTGGTTTCAAGGATTGGAGATATTGCTGCTTTGGATTTGGGTTTCCAAATCTGTTTCGGTTTAACAAACGTGTTTGTTGCATTCGGTTGAGCAACATTAGCTGATTCAGTTTTAGAAAGACGTTTTTGTTCTTGAACAGCCTTGCGTTTGTTTTTAGCAGCGTTCCAATCCCCATCAGAAGGTTTAACCTTGGGATTCACATTCTTCATTGCCTTAGGTGATGATACCTTCATTGGCTTAGAATGGTAGTTATCCTTAGGTGTAACCCTCTGATTTTGAGCATAATACGGTTCATGGGGATGATTTGTGCAGTTCCGAGCAATGTGACCAGCAATGCCGCAATTGAAGCATGTTTGTCTCTTCACGTAGAAGGCATTCTGATCATCTTGTGTATCTCTAGCAGGCCCTGAAGGATGAACTGGTCCTTTTTGTGCTTGTTTTCCTTGCACATTTCTTGCAAACGAGGATGAATTTGGATGTCTGTACTTGTCGTTTGCTGGGGCCTTCTGTGGTGGAGATTTCTTTTGATTCTTCTTGTTTTGTTTAGACTGCAAGTCTTGTTCAGAAATCTCACCAGTCTTTCTGAAAGCTTTGTTAGCACAGTCAAATGCATATTTCTCACATTTGCCATTAATGACTGGCTTAACAAAAGCATTTTTCACATCACGGGTCTTTTGAGAACTATTGCTGCCCGTTGAGGACTGTGGAGAACCTGATCGTCTGTGATGTTTAGGCTTCTTATTTCCGCGTCCTTTACCTACTCGCTTCAGCTCTTGTTGCTTGATCTGAACCTTTTCATCACTAACAGAAGGCTCAGATTGTTCACCTTGCATACTTGGAGCCTTGTTCACGTCAGTTTTCACTTCATCATCTTTGGTAGGATCCGAGACTTCTGGTTTATCAGATGAAACACCAGAAACTTCAGCAAAAACTTCAGCTGAAACATTAGACAAATTTTCAGCACAAGACGGTTCTACACATGACGCCTTTGAGCTGAATCCACTAGAATCAACTGATTCCAATTTCTCAGAATCAGCTACTTCCGATGATTCACATTTGGAATCAGATGGTTCAGCTGGCTCATTTGTTTCGTTTGCCGATTCAGTCTCTGTTACGCAAGCATCAAGGTTTTCGCCCAAATCATCAGGCCTGAAATTAATCATAGAGCGAAAAACCTTAAAAAAATCAAACGTCGAAATAGAGTCTGGATTAGGTTCATTTATTAAATTTTCAGAAGAATCAGACTCTGATGCTTGTTCATCCCCAACTACATTTTCAACTTTTACTTCAACTACTTCATCTGCAGGGGAAGACGAAGCATTAGGATCAAAAGTACCCTTTGAAACAAAATTTACCGAAGGACTCGCTCGTTTATCAAAAGGTCTGCTGTTGATTAATGACTTATCAGTTTTAGGACCGTAAGCCATCTTGTCCTCATTCATCAATTCCTCCTCAGTCATGGGTAAATATGTGTAGTTGTCATTATATGGAGGAGGAACTTGATTGAAACCCAAACCACACCCTTTCTTTTCCTTGTATGCGAGCTGTTGATCACACAAGTTTTTGACTAATTTGCTGGAAGAATCAAATTTTTTAATATTAAGCTCATTTATTTTATATCTATCTCTGATATCTTCCAGTTCTTTAGTCAAAATGCATACTTTTTCCTGAGCTTCTAAGAAATGGGCTGTTTTTACACTTACATCATCTTTGAGTTTGATGATGTCTTTTTGCTAAGCTTCAATTTTATCTTTATAAAGCTTTTCATTCTTCGATAAAGTAAAATTTTTATTTTTTATGTCTTGATAATCTTGTATTAGCTCAGCGTTGTGTAAATGATATGCCTCAACCCTTTCTCTACATTCAGGAGTGCAAAAGACAGAAAGTATCTCTTCACGAGTAATTTCTTGAGCCACGGGTTTGTGAAACATAAATGCCATAATTTCAGTGGGTGATTGATACTTTTGTTCTTCTCCTCAAAACACAAACCAAACGAGAACCTGTGTACTCGCTAACTCAAACCCTTTGCACGTAATCGAACCAGCTTCCTGTATCGCACCTCAAAACCTGTCAGACCGTTATCACAACCAAAGAAACTTTTTTTTTTAAAGAATACTAATACGTATTATTATTATTATTATTATTATTATTATTATTATTATTATTAATATTTATTATTATTATTATTATTATTATAAAACCAATGATTATGCTAATGATTACCAAATAATATTAATATTATTAGTAATATTATTAAACCTAATGATTGATATAATGATTATTATTATTATAAATATTCAAATGAGAAACACTGTTATGTCTTCTTCTTCTTCGTCGTAACGCAAACGATATACCAATCGGAGATAGTAACCGGAGGTGATGGACAGTAATGGTGGTGAACAGTGACAAGTGATCGTAGGTCGGAGTGGCGCCGAGATGAACAGTGAGTGTAGCTTCGTTACCGGTATAATGGAGAGACTCGGAAACGTTGAGAGATGGTTGCAGGTTCACGTCGGGTTCACGAAGATGATGATAAACTCGAAACCGGAGTCGAAATCTGCTGATAACTCGAAACCGGAACTCGAAAACTCGAACTCGAAACAGTGAGAAATGGTTGCGACTCAAATATGAATGACTCAAGACTGTGAAATGGAGATTGCGATTCGAGACAGTAGATGTTGATGACTCGAGATCTCGGTTGCGACTCGGAACCGTGGTTGCGACTCGAGACTGTGAAAGTTGATGAGTCGAGACCTTGAAAGCAGTGAGGTTGAGTCGAGACGGTGATGATGATGAGTCGAGACTGTGATGATGATGATGATGATGATGAGTCGAGACCGGCGATGAAGATGAGTCGAGACGGCGATGAAGATGAGTCGAGACCAGTAATGAAGATGAGTCGAGACCTCAGTGAAGATGACTCGAGACCAAATTGTTGAAGACTCGAGACCTCCGTTGCGACTCGAGATCAGTGATGATATTGAGTCGAGACCTGTGGAAAATTCCTTTGCACGTGATGGGAACCTTTGTCAGTGAGGGACTCGAAACCAGATGAGAACAAGATAAAGGATATTCTATATTTTGGGATATGGTTTTTTAAGAGATTTGAAAATAAAAGATTTCCAACTTGGATCAACCGGATTTCCGGAAATATATATTTTTAAATTTTTTTTAAATAAAAACCGAAAAGATTGGGATTTATCAAAACAACTTTTCAAAACAAAAGATATTACCGAATCAATTAAAATAAGGAATATCTTTAATACCCTTTAACACCTTTTCAAACAGATTGAATGAGCAAAATATGACCAATCTTATGAATTTTGATGAACACTCACTCGAATCATGAAGAACACGATGAACAAAAAAAAATCAAATCCTCAAGTTTCCGAACAATAAACTGACAACCCCTTGATCCAAACCTTCAAAAACGATGATTAAAAGCGAAATATGAACCTATCAACAGTTTTTAAACAACAGAAACCTTTTCAAAATAGATTCGAAAAACAGAAATCCGAGCCAAAAATTTTGTTTTTCAAAATCTTGAATCTTTGATATCACACCGAGCCTAGAAACAGGTTCTAAAGGCTCTGATACCACTTGTAAGTCCCGTTTAACCGGATCTTTCAATGATATCAAACAACCTATTGATTGTGCGGAATCCAATCAATAGGTGATTCAAGAAAAACCGAAAAATATGAAATATGAAGAACACAATACCGAAAATCACTTTTAAACTTGCACACGATTCTATTACTTGAACAAGCAAAATCGTCGGGTACAAGTTCCTACACCAACTAATCGCCTCTCTCTCTGTAACTCTAGAATTTGTGTAACTGAGGCTCTAAGAAGTTCAAACCCTAAAACAAGTTAGAAACTTGTTTATATACATAGACAAGCCCACTTCCCTACATGGGCTCCCCTTGGGCCTGCTTGGCCCACATGGCCTAAAGCTTGGCCTAAGTGACCTATAAAGGCCCACAACCTAATATAAACTAACTCGGTATAGCCCAGCTCGTAACCATAGCTCGTTGTGTTAATTTGATGCGTCAGTCTCACACTTTAGGGCCTAACATGTTTACACATAGATTGTTGTCTACCTTCCTTAGCAATCATAGTACTATAGTTTGGACTCAGCACTTGTTCACTCAGGGGTTGTTAAGGACTATTAATCGCATGATTTACAGTGGTGAACATGTGTTATGAACTGCGTTGCGTAGTTAACCCGCAGTCATTGGTATTGATAGGATCACGTCGATAACTTACGTGCTTCATTTCACACGTTGTAGTGCTGGTTATGCGTAAACGATTTCGAACTCTATTATATCTATTAAACTTGTATGCTCACCTTTACACTATGTGTATTGACTTTTACTTTAACGTATGTGGCAGGTGCTTAAGATGTTAAAATGCTTGGCTTGCTGTGAAATTGAGGCTAGGAAAGAGTCTAGAAACAAATAAACAAATTGTCTATTTTGAAATTTGAGTTGTCGGATCAGAATTTGTTTGTGAGACAATTATTTGTAATAATTGTTTTATTTAGATATGTTATGGTATGGGACATGACGTTTTAAGTATCTGGTAATTAATAGTTGTTATGGATACTCATGGACAATCTGTTTCGCTCAGTGCCGCGCCCCGATGATTCCGCCATCGGTTGGGGTGTGACAGATTGGTATCAGAGCCTTAACTATAGGGAATTAGGCAAGACTCGACCTAGTCCGGGTCGATATCTTAGAAATGACCTAGTCTATAGATAGGTACCAACAAACCGACTTGTGCATACCCTGTAAGGGTTTTGCACGAGCTTACTTGCTATATCTCGCTATTCTCGCTTGCACTACACTACACCGCACTCTAAAGTCTCGAAAAATGAACGAATGATTAGGCTGAGATTAGGTGTGAAAACCACAAACTGTCGACTAAATCACTTGTTCAACTCGCATTTTATCTATAACCAGGAGAATTTGCGTTGAATCAGGAGTGAAATCCATACTTTGACGCAAATTTCCTCTCTATTTTACCAAACAGGAATAAAGTCGCTAAGTTAGGGGTGAAACCCGAACCTTAATTACTTGTCCCGTGCTCTATTTTGTTTTAACAAAACTCTCACCAAAGTCTCGACGGATTCCAACAACTTGAAGTCATACTGTAACTGGAAGGATGCGTGCCTATCGCCCAAATTCGAGGCAAGAGCACAGTACCGAAGGCTGAAGTGTGTACCAAAGGTCCTTGAGAATAGTCGAACCACTTTGGGTAGTCAATGTCCATCTAGCCTTGGACAATCTATTTTCGATTTCAAGCTCGCAATCGTCGATTTTATGTGTTTCGAATCTGAGCCCGGTGACTCTGATATTTGTCACTTTTATGTGGATTTTATGTGTTTTATGTGATTACGTGTTTCGAATTTGGTAATTTATTGTTTTCGTTGTTCATTTTGATCAACACACACAACTCACACTGCTCACTCATCTCAAAACGCTAACAAATCGCTGGTCATTATTCGCCATCGCTTCTAGATACTCGCAACCGCTATAATTAATTGTTATACGCGTTGTGAAGGATAGGGAATACGTGCAACATATAGTTAGGTTTCTGTATTCTGACTGCCTCATGTGTTTTTGTGCCTTACCTGCTTATGTGCTTCTGTGCTTATGTGATTCTGTGTTTATGTGCCTATGTGTTTATGTGATGCATGATTGTGTTCCTGAGCATTAGTAGTATTAGGTGTGTGAGGTTAATTTCGATTATATTGTGTCTGAGTCCTATGACGATGTCTGTTGCAGACAATGTCGTCATTTGGATCCCGTCACTCTCGAACTACCGGCCGAAACCAGAAAGACAAACGCCTTGCTGCTCTCGTCGCTAAGCAGATAGCGAAAGTCATTCCCCAGATCGTTAGCGACCTACCCGAGAACGCTAGCAAGTCTTTGAAGAGTCCAGGACCGAGACTCCTAAAGCTGCTTTTAGCTTCAAACAGTTTAAAGCTTGCGGACCGAAAGAATTTACTGGCGAAGATGGCCCTACGGCCTTGTTTCAATGGTTTGATTCAATTGAGGTCACCCTGCTCCAGAGTGGTTATCCTGATAATCTCCGCACTCTGAACGCTACCGGCGTCTTCCAATCCCGAGCTTTAGATTGGTGGACGACCACGAGAAACAAACGCGGAAATGATGCAGCTTATGGTTTGACGTGGGACGAGTTGAAGGACGTCATGTTGGAAGAGTTATGCCCTCCCCACGAGCGCCAAAAGTTAGAGGACGAATTCTGGCATATCAAGCAGAAGGATGGTGACAATGCTGCTTTAACTGCTTGCTTCAAGCAGCTTAGCATAATCTATCCTGATCAAGTCAAGACTCCTGATGTGACGATCAAGAAGTATATCTGAGCTCTACTGGATTGTGTCGCAGATTTTGTGCAAGCTTCCAAACCAGCAACAATCGAGGAAACTTATCTGCTTGCCGCTGAAATAAACGACAAGCGAGTTAAGTCTAGCTACTGGGATAAAGCCGCCAAGAATCTACATCAAGCTACCACCGCACCAACCGCTGAAATCGCCACCACCCCTCAGTCTTCAAAGGCCTCTCGTCGCAAGAGGAAGAACAACAGCAACTCAAGCAACAAGAACTGTGCAGCCACCACTGCTGCCCCGCTTCAAGCTGTACCAGCTCAGCAACAGACTCAACATCGCCAAGTCGCGGCACCGGTTACTCAAGCACCGCCGGCAAAGCGTGCTTATACGGGTCCTCACCCTGCCTGCCCAACATGTACTTATCACCATCCAGTGGGTATAGCCTGCAGATTTTGTGTGCATTGCAACATGTACGGCCACTTCACCGCCAACTGCCGTACAGGTCCACGTCCAGCTCAAGCTACTGCTCAGCAAGCCCTACTTCCAGCTCCGCAAGGCCAGCAAGCGGCTCCAGCACCCGCGATCAATGCTAGAGTCTGCTTTGCTTGTGGTGATCCCAACCATTTCGCCAACATGTGCCCGAACTGAGTTGTGAAGCAAGATCAACAACAACAGCAACCCCAGCAACAGCAGCAGCAACAGCCTCAGCAGCAACAACAACAAGCAGCTCGCGCCCGAACTTTCAACATTAATGTGTGCCAGGCTCAGGCTGACAACAACAACGTTGTACGTGCTGGTTATGCGTAAACGATTTCGAACTCTATTATATCTATTAAACTTGTATGCTCACCTTTACACTATGTGTATTGACTTTTACTTTAACGTATATGGCACGTGCTTAAGATGTTAAAATGCTTGGCTTGCTGTGAAATAGAGGCTAGGAAAGAGTCTAGAAACAAATAAACAAATTGTCTATTTTGAAATCTGAGTTGTCGGATCAGAATTTGTTTGTGAGGCAATTATTTGTAATAACTATTTTATTTAGATATGTTATGGTATGGGACATGACGTTCTAAGTATCTGGTAACTAATAGTTGTTATGGATACTCATGGACAATCTGTTTCGCTCAGTGCCGCGCCCCGATGATTCCGCCATCGGTTGGGGTGTGACACCTCTAACCTCGGTCTTGGTTGTGTTCTTATGCAATGAGAAAAGCTTATCGCGTATGCGTCTCGACAACTCAAGGTCCACGAGAAGAACTACACTACCCACGACCTCGAACTCGGTGCAGTTGTTTTTGCGTTGAAGATTTGGCGACACTACCTATATGGTACCAAGTGTACGATCTTCACCGACCATAAGAGCCTACAACATATCTTAAACCAGAAAGAACTAAACATGCGCCAATGCAGATGGGTCGAACTTCTCAAAGACTATGATTGCGAGATCCGCTACCATCCAAGCAAGGTAAACGTCATGGCCGATGCCCTCAGCCGACGAAACTACATGTATAGCGTTCGCGACGTCTAAGCCCAGCACAACCTCGAAGCCCTAATTCGCGATGCTCAACACGCTTGTTTTCTCGAGAACACTTTGAAGGAAGAAAGAATACGTGGAACCGAAAATCAGTTAGTGAATAAACCGAACGGTATTTTGCACTATCTTGATCGCGTTTGGATCCCCAGTCGCAATAACCTTTAGGAGATATTGCTGACTGAAGCCCACAAGTCTCGATATTCCATTCACCTCGGTGCCGACAAGATGTACCAGGACCTTCGTTCCAGGTATTGGTGGCTGGGAATGAAGAAGGATATCGCTCTCTATGTTTCGAAATGCCTAACTTGCTCGAAAGATAAGGCTGAACACTAACGACCCTCTGGCTTACTCGAACAATCCGAGATCCCGATGTGGAAATGGGAGAGTATATCTATGGACTTCATTACGAAACTCCCTCGCACTCCTTCAGGTCACGATAGCATTTGAGTTATCGTTGATCGTCTTACGAAATCCGCCCACTTTTTACCGATACGAGAAGACATCAAGGTAGAACGATTAGAACGAATCTATACAGACTTTTCAGTCCACTCTCGGTACTACTCTTAATCTCAATACCGCATTCCATCCCAGACCGACGATCAGACTGAACGCACGATCTGCACCCTTAAAGACATGCTTCGTTCGTGCGTTATAGATTTTGGTGGTAATTGGGATTCGCATTTACCTTTAGTAGAATTCTCGTACAATAACAGTTATCACGCTGGTATTCAAATGGCACCCTTTGAGGCATTATATGGTAGAAAATGTCGATCGCCTATTGTATAGCACGAGATCGGAGACGCACAGATCACCGGTCCTGAGTTGATACAAGAAACGACAGACAAGATCCACCAAATAAGGGACAATCTCTTGAAAGCTCGGAGTCGCCAAAAGAGTTACGTCGATAAACGCCGCAAGCCCCTTGAGTTTGAAGTTGGCGATCACGTACTCCTAAAGGTTTCACCTTGGAAGGGGGTGATCCGATTCGGCAAGAAAGGAAAGCTAGCGCCACGATACGTGGGTCCCTTTAAGATTTTGGAAAGAATTGGCAAAGTGGCCTATCGACTCGAATTACCGGTGGAACTCAGCAACGTACATCCGACTTTCCACGTCTCAAATCTCAAAAAGTGCTTAGCTGAAGAAAATCTTCACGTACCTCTCGAAGACTTGCAAGTAAACGAGACCCTGCACTTTGTGGAAAAGCCTGTGGAAATCATGGATCGAGAAACAAAGAAACTTCGACGCTCACGCATTCCCATAGTGAAGGTTCGCTTGGAAGGCAAACACGGTGCCGGGTTCACTTGGGAATTCGAAAGTGAGATGAAGGCTAAATATCCGCAGCTCTTTGTTACGCATGCTCCTTAATTTCGGGACGAAATTTCCTAAAGTAGGGAAGGCCAACTTTTCGGATCGTTACCTGTTTGTTTTGCTTCGACTTGTAACTGACTTGAATCCCGGGATCCGAAATAAACAATGGGTAATGATAAGATAAATACTTTTTCTTCACACCACACCGTTATGTGTTTAAACGCTCTATATTCGCAAACGCTTATGCAACATGATTTTCAGAGAACTATACTATTTAAATTGTTATATTTGTTTGTTTGGTTATCATACGCCTCCGCCTTCGCTTATCACGACTAATACGCTTTACAATCGCAAACGTTGTTATCAGTAGTAGTAATGTCATGTGTGTTCTTATGTGCCTTACTTGTGTGTGCTTATTATGTGTATTGTTACTCGCAAACGCTATCACAACGCAAACTCAACGCTACTCGCACAACTCGATTTATCACTCTAAAATACAACGCAACTTGAAACTCGGTATTATACGACACTACTTAATGTACCAATATTGTCTAACGTAACAAAACGCATTAAACGAGCACCTTACACGCGAAACGAGTAAAAGGTTGCACAAAACAACACCTTGGTTCGAAGCTAATCAGCTTCATACGAAGGTACTGCCTTCGTACGAAGGCAGCCTGTTCGAACCAGGCTTTTCTCTGTGAACCTACTCCCTCTATAAATACCCAAGCCCTCCGCATTCATTTCTCACTTGCTGTTTCTAAGCCAAAACTCTGCCGAATTATTGCCCGACCTTTTTCAAGTAAGATTTAACAGTTTTCTTCAATTATACAACATTTCCACTTCGATTTTCACAAGAATCACTTCGTTTTCATCTAAATTCTTCTGTTTTCACATAAAAAAAATCAACTTTTTACTTAACTTCTTCTTTTCTTCATAAATTCCTGCTTTTCCCTAGAACCCTTCATCTTTTTCATCAAAACTTTTTCTTTCATCACCAATTTACACTCGACCGAGTGGATTGGGACTAACTTCGGTTTCCCAAGATAGAAATATGTTGATTCCCTACTCAACAAGTGTTAAGTCTAGGTGAAAACCCTTCAAAACTCTTTTAAACGTGATTTTCACCTAAAACGGCTTGCATTTCGTTCACTGAATAGTGGAACGAGGTATTGTTGAAACCAGCTCGAATTGGACTCGAAAACACATCCGATTCAGGCGAAAACACAATATCAAATGCCAAGAACAGCCACGTTTGTGAACTGGACTGTTCTGTGCGAAGCCAACTTCCTAAGAAGGCAGTGCCTTCGTATGAAGGCACTGGGTTCCCACTTAACATACCGATTCTCATACGTGACTCAATCAAAGACCTCTCTGACTTTAAGATTAATTAATAGCTTAAGGTTGGAGGGATGAACACTCGATTTTTCCGAAGACGGCGCGAAGACACTCAATTTTGGACAACGGAAGCAGCACGTGTATGAAGACCCACCTTCATACGAAGGGCCCCTTTGTACGAAGGCACCAGCTTCGTACGAGGCTTTTGTTCTCCCATCGACACTTCGATTTCCGACTGTTTCAGCACTCTGGAGGACTTATGCTTCTGTTCCCGTACGCAGGCTGACCCGGCGCTCCCTTCAATCCATTGAGGACCGTGTTTCTTAATTAGTACACGCTCTGTGAGTATACTCGAACCCATTTTTGTTTAACGCATTTTTGGGTGTTACATACGTTCTCTATCAAAACACAACACCCAACGCGAACACTTTATAAACGCTAACCGCTCCTGCATGCTATACGTGATTTGTTGAATGCCTGTTACTATACTTATACAGTGTTACACTAGACCACCTCTAGCAACGATAGTACTATAGTTTGGACTCAGCACCTGTGTCACAGGGGTTGCTAGGGATCACATTACTTTACTTCACGTGTTCGCTTCGGTGAACATGTGTCGCGCATACTCTAAATCGCAGTTTCGTGGTTAGGTGGTATCATTGTTGATAGTTACATGCTTCGCCCGTTACGTGTTACATGTTGGTTATGCGTAAACGCTTTTATTACTATTACTATGCAAACTTGTGTACTCACATTTACATTATGTATTGACTTTTATTTTAACGTATGTAACAGGTTGATGGTTTGTTTGCTGCAATGGAATTAGGAAGTCTAGAAACTCACCAAATAAATCTGAGTTGTCGGAATGGAACTTGTTTTTGAGACTGAATATCTGTAATGACTGTTATGATTTATTTGTTTAATAGTATGCGATATCGAACCTTGAAATTATTGTCATTAATAGTTGTTATGGATTCTCATGAACAATCTGTTTCGCTCAGTGCCACGCGCGATGATTCTGCCATCGGTTGGGGTAGGACATGAACGAACATGAGTAAGAAATTACGTTCGTTTAGTTAAACAAACAAACATGAACAGAGGCCGCACTCGTTTATTTATGTTCGTGAACGTTCACTAACATGCTCGTTTATGTTCGATAGTTCATTAAGATTTTTAACTTTTATTATTAATTTAAGTACTTTAAAATTCCCAGTAATAGATTATTTAATAAATATTAGTATTATTTCACTTATTTTAATTAACTATTATCTTAGGTGGATTAAAGAAAGACTTCTGTGATCAAGATTATGTTAAGTATGCTTGGATTATTGGAGAATAATTGTGTTAGTATATTTTAGGCGGATCCCCATTATGTCTGTTATGAAAGATGTTGATTTTATTCGAAATTTAATATATGTCTGTTTGTGTTTGTTTTTGTTCATGAACGTTGGTTTGTGTTCATCTGTGTTTATGAACGTTCGTTTTGTTTGTATGTGTTCATGAATGTTATTTGTGTTTGTTTGCTTTCGCTTTTGTCCAGTACCTAAAATTAACAAACAAACACAAACACTTTCATTTCCCTAATGAACGAACACGAACTAAATATCTCGTTCAGTAAGCGTTCGTGAACCGTTCATCAACACATTATTTCCTTAACAAACGAACGCGTACTAGACCTTGTTCGTGTTCGTTCGGTTCGTTTGCAGCCCTAATTGTGCCACCTAGCTAAATTCACTACCCACTACATATTCTCTTTTTACCACCCCCCCACAACACACACATTCGAGTATAGAAATCGACCACCTAGCTTGATCCCCTTACTCGGAGGGGAGGAGCACCTTACCCCTCATACCTAATCCTATATGGACTCGCCTGGGGTGGTCGAGCATGGCGCCGCCTCCACCCGTATGTTTAAACTAAAAATCATGAACTCATTTTTCTTTTTAAACTTTTAAGATAAGCTACCAATAAAAAAAGTTCCAATTCATAAGGAACCTATTAATGAACTCAACCCAAAAAAACCTATTTTTTTAATAGGAGTTAACTGCCATTTTCGTCCCTGTGGTTTGGTCACTTTGGCCATTTCAGTCCATTTTTCAAAAATGCGCCATTTTCGCCCCCCACGTTCTGGAAAGGTGCCATTTCAGTCCAAAAATCATAACCCAGTTAAGTCAGTTTGTAAATAAGGACTGATTGTGTAAATTTGTAACATAAAGGACTGATTGTGTAAATTTGAAAAATGGACTGAAATGGCAGTTAACACCACCACCACTAGCCCTGCCACCACCACCACTCCGCTGCCACCACCACCGCCACCACCACAGCCCTGCCACCACCACCACTCCGCTGCCACCGCCACCACTGAAATGGACTGAAAAATGGACTTGAACTCGATACCGAAACGGAGGTGATGAACGTGATCGGAGACTGATGACGAACGGAACAGTGAAGATAGCTGAAGGTGTGATGATGATGGTTATTTGAAGGAGCGATGTTGCTGATACGATGATGATCGGGAAATTCGAGAACTTCGAACACGGAGAAAGGGAGTGCGACGGAGGTGGTAGTGCAGCAGGTTGCTGGCGGCGGTGGGGTACTGTGGCGGTAGTAAGGCGGCGGTTCGCCGGTGACGATGGTAGTGCAGCAGGGCTCCGGTGAGCGTTTCTTGTTCTGTTTTGGGTAAACATATCGATTGTATAGGTGAGGGTAACACAACCACGTACTAGAACTTGGTAACACAATCAGAAGATTGTAAGGAAATAGGATGCAACAACATAAGAATAAACTAGAAGAAGACAAGAAGAAAAAAAAAAGATTTGGAATGTGGGTGACATAGTTTTGGAATGTGGCCTCTCTTAAATTGATATGACGTAATCGTGAATGAGAAATTTATTTCTCATTGGGTGGAAGGTAGAAGGGATATGTGTTCTCGTGGAGATGCAAATCATTGGCCAATGGCCACTCGTTAAATTGACTATTGTTTGGTCACCGGAGCCCTGCTGCACTACCACCTCCGTCGCACTCCCTTTCTCCGTCTCGTCGCCCCTTTCTATCTCTCTGTTCCTCCCTCATTTTTCTCTCTCGCTGTCGTGCCGCCGTACGCCACCACCAAATGGTGGTGGCCGACTGTTTAACCAAGAAAAAAGGGGGGTGTCGGGTGGTTGTTCGTCGGAGAAGACCAAATGATGATGAAGGTCGATGATGATCGATGATGACCATTTCAGTGGTGGCGGTGGCAGCGGAGTGGTGGTGGTGGCAGGGCTGTGGTGGCGGTGGTGGCAGCGGTGGTGGTGGTGGTGGCAGCGGAGTGGTGGTGGTGGCAGGGCTAGTGGTGGTGGTGTTAACTACCATTTCAGTCCATTTTTCAAATTTACACAATCAGTCCTTTATGTTACAAATTTACACAATCAGTCCTTATTTACAAACTGACTTAACTGGGTTATGATTTTTGGACTGAAATGGTACCTTTCCAGAACGTGGGGGACGAAAATGGCGCATTTTTGAAAAATGGACTGAAATGGCCAAAGTGACCAAACCACAGGGACGAAAATGGCAGTTAACTCTTTTAATAGAGTAAACTGTAATTTACGTCATTGTGGTGTTAGTCAAGAATCATCTGGAGTCTTTACTGTCACATCCTCAAAATCCACTTGCGGGGTTTTACCGCGAGCTGCGTGACAAACCAGGATCTAAGCCACAGTCATATTGAATGACCTCTATGTGAGAAAATGTTTTAAACCAAACAACCAAAGGAATAAAAGTAATGCGGAAGCGTAATAAATGTAACGTAAAAGCATGCGTCAAAACAAATGCCTAAACTAATGGAATGTAAATGTAAAATGCAACATCAACATCAAGTAACAAAATGTTTTTCACACCCATGCAGAGCACCTAACCGTGAGCAAGTACCTTAGCGACCTGGGGAAAACATGTAAAAACCAAGTGTCAATCATTCATGATGTGTGAGTTCACAAATATAGTTTACAGTTAGGCTGGTGGGTGTGATTTAAAACCGTAGGGGCTTTATCACGCCACGTAAGTGCCACGTGGATTTTGAGATAAAAATGGCGCTCCCTTTAACAATGATGGTGTGGGATAAAGCCCACTAGCGCCCCCACCTAATTAAATATTAAAAAAAGAAAAAAAAAACAAAATTTGATTGGTTAAGAGGCATGGGGCCCACCAGATGCACCCACTCACGCCCGTTAATGGGCTGGCGAACATGGGGTAGCGCCCCCTTGATAACGTGCACGGGGTGGGGGAGGGCGCCATGGGGCGCTATTTTCGGTGATGTGGCGGGGTGGCTCGAGGCCACACCCCTAGCCTTATAACATGATTCGTTTTCATTTATGTTTCCGCAATCGGTTGGGATGTGACATGGTGAGTGGTGGTGGTGGTGGTTGGTGGCAGTGGAGGTGGCGGCAGTGGTGGTTGGTCGTGGCCGAGGCGGTGGTGGGTGGTCGTGACGGAGGTGGTGGCGACGGGTGGCAGCGACGATGGGCATCGGTGGTGGTGGCGACAGTGTTGGGTTATGGTGTTGTGAATGAAGCGTGCAAGAGGGGATGAAATGAAAAAAAAAAACATGCACTATGTAATGAGTGATTCCATTGCATTGACCAACCAAATACTATTTTCTTCGTTCCCTTATAACATGGTCCATCCCATTACGCCTCTTGTTCCCGCATACCAAACACAAGCTAATAACTTAGGTTGGTTTGTGAAACTTTACTATTTTTTCATGTTTTGATTTTAACCACTTAATCGACAAAACTAAGGTGGTGTTTGTTTTTTGCTAGAAGTACTTCAGAACCTCTTATGTCTGCGCCGTGCAGACCACGCGCAGAC